>JAZHEH010003051.1:2152500-3446645 GCA_036589455.1 Ateles fusciceps
AATAGCTAGGTGGCGGGTATATAAAATTTCATTGCAAACTTATTTCAAATTTGCCTGTGAGTGAAAAATTTTACATTAAATGTTAGAAAAAGTATCAGCCAGCATGAGATTACCCAAGAACCCTGGTGCCTTCATTAAAATAACTCTGAATAAAAGAAACTACAGGAGAAAAACAGAGAAGATAAACATTCATCCATTTTGAATTAAAAAACACTGTAGAAAAGAAGTTTATGGCAAAAGATGCCAAAACTCAAAATCAAAATGTAATGTAGGGACTGGAGTCACTTTTACTATAGCAAAGCAAAGGAAAAGAAATTTTAAAAGAGTAAAAAATGAGACTGAAAAGAGTTGAGCATCTTTTCATGTTTTTGGGCCATTTCAGTTTTATGTAGTTTCCATATGTACATACCATCACACACCCAAAAGGGTGGATAAAATTAAATATCATAATTACAATACCAAATGTTGGCAAGTATATGGAGCAACTGAGACTCCCATACATTTCTACAGAGAGAGTAAACTGATAAAATCATTTTGGAATTGGTTAGCATCATGTAGTAAAGTTTTAACATCTTATGAGTTACCAATCCTTTGAAAACACTCAACAGAAATATGTCCATATATGACCAAAAAATAGAATATGATTTAGAATATTCATAAACAGCATTACTCTTAGTAGCCCCAAACTGGAAATAACCCATTTGTCCAACAAAAGTAGAAAAACAAACAAACAAAATACAATAATATGAATAAAATACTATCATGAAACAACATGAATCAATTCTAAAAATAAAATGATGAAAATAATACATATTGTATGATTTCACTTATAGAAAGTTCAAAATCAGGCAAAATTAACCTCTGGTGTTACAGATCAGGATAGTGGTCAGTTATAGAGAGGAGGATGGAGGAAAGATTGGGGAGAACATGAAAGGGTTCTGTGGTACTGATGATGTTCTATTTCTTAACTTGGACAGATAGTTATATTATCACTTTGTGATAATTCACTGAACTTTACACTTCTGTTTTATATAATCTTTATGCACGATTTTCTTTAAAACTTTATTTAACAAATTTTAAAATAAACTATACATTCTTTTTCTTTTTCTTTTTTGAGACGGACTCCATCGCCCAAGCTGGAGTGCAGTGGCGTGATCTTGGCTCACTACAACCTCTGCCTCCTGGGTTCAAGCAATTCTTCTGCCTCAGCCTCCTGAGTAGCTGGGACTACAGGTGTACACAGTTATGTGTGGCTTTTTTTTTTTTTTTAATAGAGATGGGATTTCACCGTGTTCCCCAGGTTGGTCACGAACTCCTGAGCTCAGGCAATATGCCTGCCTCAGTCTCCCAAAGTGCTGGGAATACAGTTGTGAGCCACCATGCCTGGCCAAAACTATGAAATTTCTATGATCTTTCTGGAAAAGAAATCTTAGTTGTAAAAAACTTGATTTAAAAATTTACAAAACGCTTTGGGAGGCCAAGGTGGGCAGATCACAAGGTCAGGAGTTAGAGACCAGCCTAGCCAACAAGATAAAACACTGTCTACTAAAAATACAAAAAATTAGCCAAGTGTGGTGGCAGGCACCTGTAATCCCAGCTACTTGGGAGGCTGAGGCAGGAGAATCACTTGAACCCAGGGAAGCGGAGGTTGCAGTAACCCAAGACCACGCCACTGCACTCCAGCCTCAGCAACAGAGTGAGACTGTCTCAAAAAAAAAAAAAAAAATCACAAAATAAAAATAACTTTATAAAATGAAATCAGTTCCCCCCCCATCAATGAACATTTTAACAAAGAAAAAGACTAGTTTCAAAAAGTTAACAAAATCATAATATTTTTCAAATTGATAGCCACATGTTAAAAAGTATTCTTTTATTTGGATACTGCATGGATAAAACTAGAAAGAATAAACTGAAACCACTAAGATGATTTTAAAGTAACTAATAATTTTTTTGATATAAATTCATGTTTAATTTTTTGAGGTTTTAAAAAATTAAGCACTTTGTTTTAATATAAAAAAATGCCTACTTTGTTTTTTTATAAAATGATATTCTTCCAACTTCTAAATTCACATTATTTTTTTGAGATAATTTGATGAAGAATAAACATTGAGTAACTCTAATATCCTTAACAAATAATAAAAGTAACTTCTAAGCAATACTAGTAAAAACTATTTAGGATACAAATCAGCTTCTAAGAAAACAAGTTTAAACAAGTTTATTTCCATTCTTTCCTCAAAACAGTACCAAGGGTAAAAGAAATTTATTTTTTGGCCAGGCATGGTGGCTCATGCCTGTCCTAATCCCAGAACTTTGGGAGGCTGAGGCAGGTGGATCGCTTGAGATCAGGAATTCAAGACCAGACTGGGAAATATAGTGAGACCCCCTTGACCCCACCTTACAAAAATTAAAAAATGAGTTGGGCATGACGGCATGTGCCTGTGGTCCCAACTACTCTGAGGCTGAGGTGGGAGGATCACTTGAGCTGAGGAGGTTGGAGGCTGCAGTGAGCCATGATGGTACCACTGCACTCCAGCCTGGGTGCAGAGCAAGACTCTGTCTCAGGGTGGGGGAAGAAGTAAATCCCCAAATCCTCAGAAATTTGAGGAATTACAAGTAAAGAGTAACCATAAACAGAGTGGGGGAAAAAACTTCAACAATACCAGTGTAAATATCCTCAGAGAGATGAGAAAACACCACTAAGAACAGGATGTTATAAAAGAGTAGCAACTGGCAACCAATGAAGAGCTCTTAAAAATTAAGGAAATTTCCAAAAAATACATTAAACAGAGAGAAAACAGAAAGCTAGTAAGAGAAAAAAGAAAAACACACCATAAAAGTTCCCATTACTGAGAAATATAAATCTCCAGACTGAAAGGACCCATCAAAATGAAATGATTTCAATAAAAACAGTAACAAAATACCCACTGAAGACACATCATCATCATGAAACCTCAGAATATTCAGAAATAAAGAGATCACAACACTTTCTAGAAGGGGAAAAACAGATCACATACAAAGGATTAATGTCACTAGTTTTCTCAACAGCAATGCTGGTGCTAGAATGCACCAGAGCAATGCGCTCAGATTTTTAAAGGAAAATGGTTTTCAATCTATAATGTGATGTACAGCCAACAACTATCAAGAGTAAGGTAGACTACAGACATTTTTAGGTATGTAGGGTCTTAAATATTGAAGGATTTTTTTTTTTTGCATGATGAGAGAGTAAAACAAGAAAAGGAAATAAATGGGACTCAACAAAAAGGGATTCAACATGGAGCTAATTCCTGAGACGAGCTGTGTACCAGGTCCAGAAGAGTAACCAGTCTAGACTACAGAAAGGCTCTAGACTGCAGAAGGGCGGTTTGCAAGGAAAAAAAAATTCTAAAAACTAAGTTTGATAGAGGTTTAACAACTGTGTTTCAGTATTTGGACAGCTTACTGATATGCTTGAAATATATTGATTAAAATATATGGCAAAATCAGTATTAGGCCCACAAAAAGCCAAGCAAAAAGCATGGTTCTCATGCTTTTTTATGGGCCTAATACAAAGAAAGAAAGAGGCCGGGTGCAGTGCTCACGCCTGTAATCCCAGCACATTGCGAGGCTGAGGTGGGTGGATCACTTGAGGTCAGGAGTTTGAGACCAGCCTCGCCAACATGGTGAAACCCCATCTCTACTAAAAATACAAAAATTAGCCAGGCATGGTGGTGGGCACCTGTAGTCCGAGCTACTCAGGTGGTTGAGGCAGGACAATCACTTAAACCCAGGAGGCAGAGGTTGTAGTGAGCCAAGATCGCGCCACTGCACTCCAGTCTGGGAGAGAGAGGCTGTGTCTCAAAAAAAAAAAAAAAAAAAAAAAAGAGAAATAAAAACAAAATGGTATAGCACTTGGCTCATCATCAAACAATCCAACAATAATATCTGACTTAAGATTTAGTGAAAGCCTCTGATGGAACAATAATATCATGAGGAAAAGGGAAAGTAGGAAGAAGAGAGGTTTAAGAGTATCCATTTCCTTCAAAGGGGAGTCAATAAGTAATGTGTAAACTTAGATAAGTTAAGAAATAGTAACATAGGCATATTATTGTAAAAAATGAACGCAACTGCATTAACTCAGATTGTTGCAGGCTATCCTCTTGGAGGTGGGGGAGGGGCGTGAAGTAGGTAACTATTTGGTTTTTTAAAATTTATTTTTTCTAACACCTTCATTGAGGTATAATTCCACACTATACTACCTATTTATTTATTTACATATTTACATATTTATTTATTTGAGATGCAGTCTTTCTCTGTCACCCAGGCTGGAGTACAGTGGTGCGACCTCAGCTCACTACAACCTCTACCTCCTGGGTTAAAGCGATTCTCCTGTCTCAGCCTCCTGAGTAGCTGGGATTACTGGCACGCACAACACCCAGCTAATATTTGTATTTTTTAGTAGAGACAGGATTTTGCCATGCTGGCCAGGCTGGTCTTGAACTCTTGACCTCAGATGATCTGACCTCCTCGGCCTCCAAAAGTGCTGGGATTACAGGGATGAGCTACCACATCTCGGCCCAATTCACTCATTTCAACAAAAATTCACTCATTTTAGTATATTCATGGAATTGTGCAACCATCACCACAATCAATTTTAGAATATTTTCATCATCTTTAAAAGAAATCCAATATCCATTAGCAGTCACTTCCCACTTTCCCCAAATCCTTCCTTTGTTGTGTTTTAGTTTTTTTCCATTGTGGTAAAACATACACAACATAAAATTTACTATTTTAACCACTTTTTTAAAACCACTTTTAAGTGTACAGTTCAGTGGCGCTAAGTACATTCATACTGTTGTACAACCATCACCACTATCCATCTCCAGAACTTTTTCATCATCTCATAATGTAACTCTCTACCCACTAAACAGTAACTCCCCCCAGCCCCTGGTAATCACTGTTCTACTTTCTGTCTCTATGCATTTGACTCTTCTAGGAATCTCACAAGTGAAATCATACCATATATTTGTCCTTTTGTGTCATGCTAACTTAACACGGCGTCCTAAAAGTTTATTCACGCAGAGCATAAGTCAGAATATTTTTCCTTTGTAGCCCAGGCGCAGTGGCTCACGCCTGTAATCCTAGCACTTTGGAAGGCCAAGACAGGCGGATTGCTTGAGCCCAGGAGTTCAAGGCAAGCCTGGGCAACATGGTGAGACCTCATCTTAACTAAAAATACAAAAACTGAGGTGAGAGGATCACCTGAGCCTGGGGAGGTCAAGGCTGTAGTGAGCCATGATCGCACCACTGCACTACAGCCTGGCCAATAGAGTGAGACCCTGTCTCAAGGATTAAAAAAACTCAAAAACTCATAGAACTGTATACTAAAAAGAGTGAACTTTACTATATGCAAATTATATTAAAAAAGAATTTTTTTCCTTTATAATACTAATGTTCCAATGCATGTACACACTACATTTTGTCTATCATCAATAGACACATTGCTTCCACACCAACTTTTAGCTGTTGTGAATAACGGCCATGAATATTGGTGTATACGTATCTGTTCAATTCCCTGCCTTCAATTCATTTGTGAATATACTCACAATTGGGACTGCTTGATCAAACAGATAATTCTATGTTTGTTTTTCTGAGGAACTGCTCTACTGTTTTCTATAGAAGCTAGGCATTCTCTGTATATTCTGGATATTAGTTTCTTCTCAAGACAGGTGATTTGCAATTATTTTCTCTGATTCTATGGGTTGCCTTTTTACTCTATTGATAGTGTCCTTTGACGTACAAGTTTTTAATTTTGATGAAGTCCAGTTTGTCTGTTTTTCCTTCTGTTGTCTGTGTCTTTGGTGTCATATCCCAAGAAATCACTGCCAAATCCAATATTATGAAGCTTTTGCCCTATGTTTTCTTCTAAGAGTTTTATAGTTTTAGCTCTTATGCTTAGGTTTTATATATGGCATAGCGTAAGTGTCCAACTTCATTCTTTTGATATACATATCAAATTTTTCAACGCCATCTGTTGAAAAGATTGTCTTTTCCTAACTGAATGAAGAACTGGCACATTTATGGAAAATCATTTGACCACATATGTGAGGGCTTACTTCTAGGCCCTCTCTTCTATTCCATTGGTCTCTATGGCTGTCTTTATGCCAGTACCACACTGTTTTGATTATGCTAGCTTTGTAGTAAATCAGAAGTGGGAGTCCTGCAATATTGTTGTTTCTCAAGATTGTTTCTGCTATTCAGGGTCTCTTGAGATTACGTATGAATTCTAGTATAAATTTTTCTTTGTTTTTTTGAGTAAGATCATCACTATATTTATTTTTCTACAGGTAATTTTTCTATTGCTTCAACATTTTCTCTTCAAAATTAAAAGAAAAATATCCCCAAATTTCGAACTGGATCATTTGGCCCTTTCTCTTCTTTATCTTCTCCTAGTTCAAAATGCTTACATATCTTAATGGCCAGCATCCTCTTCATTTGCCATTAGTCTCAACACATTCTAGCCTTAGTACAATCTTCTCTGTAGTTTTAGCCCTTGTATTAGTCCGTTTTCATGCCGCTGATAAAGACATACCCAAGACTGGGCAATTTACAAAAGAAAGAAGTTTACTGGACTTATAGTTCCATGTGGGTGGGGAGTCCTCACAATCATGGCGAAAGGTGAAAAGCTCATCTCACATGGCGGCAGACAAGAGAAGAAAGCTTTTGCAAGGAACTCCCCTTTTTAAAACCATCGGATCTTGTGAGACTTATTCACGATCATGAGAACAGCACAGGAAAGACCTGTCCCCATGATTCAATTACTGCCCACCTGGTCCCTCCTACAACATGTGAGAATGCAAGATGAGATTTCGGCGGGGGATACAGCCAACCCACATCAGCCTTCTTTTGGAAAACTGGCTTTGCCCACCACAGTCACTCTGCTTCCAATCATAGGACCTCTTTCCCTGGGCATACAGCGAATCCTAGCCCTTCTCATACGGTTATCACTTTTGTAAGGCTGATGCTTGCCACACTTCTTACAGAAAGGTTCTTCGGGTTTTAGGTATGTTGACCATCTCTGCAGTAGAGCTTCCCTGTCTATAAGACTAAAACAGGAAACTGCATCTGCAACCCTCAAATCGTGTCACTCACAACCTAACAGAATTTTTCTATTTCTTCAAAAATCATTGGAATTTTAACAGGGGTCACACTGAATCTGTAGGACACTTTGGGAGTACTGACATCTCACCTAAATTAAGTCTTCCAATCCATGAATACGAGAAATCTTTCGAGTTGTTTATATATTCTTTAATTTCTTTCAGTAATCTTTTATAGTTTTTAGTGTATAAATCGTCTACATCTTTGATTAAGACAACCCCTGAGTATTTTACTCTTTTTGATGCTATTGTAAATGGAATTACTGGCCAGGTACAGAGGCTCACACCTGTAATCCCAGGCCTTTGGAGGCCAAGGCAGGTGGGTCACTGGAGGTCAGGAGTTCAAGACCAGCCTGGGCAACATGGTGAAACCCTGTCTCTACTAAAAATACAAAAACTAGCCAAGTGTGGTGGTAGGTGCCTGTAATCCTAGCTACTTGGGAGGCTGAGGCAGGAGAATCACTTGATCCTGGGAGGTGGAAGTTGCAGTGAGTCAAGATCACGCCATTGCACTCCAGCCTGGATGACAGGAGCAAAACTCTATCTCAATAAACAAATAAATAAATGGAATCATTTTCTTAATTTTGTTTTTGTATTGTTCACTAGAGAAATGTACTATTTGATTTTTAAATAAGACCCTGTATTACACACTAAAGATACATCAAAAGAAGGCAAATATAATGCATTTTTTGAGAGCTCAAGTTTAATCAGAATGGAGATGAGATGCATTAAACATTTTATATTATTCAAACTATCAGATTCTGAATTTCAAATAAAAAACTGCTGACATTTTCCTACTGTTCAGGATATTCTACTATAATAATGAGGGGTATATTTCCATATATCTTATTTACTTTTTTCTTCTTCTTCTTGTTTTTAAGACAGAGTCTTGCTCTGTTGCCCAGGCTGGAATGCAGTGGCATGATCACAGCTCACTGCAACCTCGGAGGCCTCCTGGATTCAAGCAATTCTCCTGCCTCAGCCTCTCGAGTAGCTGGGAATACAGGCACACAGCACTACACCTGGCTAATTTTTGTATTTTTAGTAGAGACAGGGTTTTAACATGTTGGCCAAGCTGGTCTTGAACTCCTGACCTTGTGATCCGCCTACCTCGGCCTCCCAAAGTGCTGGGATTACCATCAGTCACAGCACCCAGCTACTTTTTCTTTAGTTTAAAAGATCACACTCTACATTACTTCTTTTTTTTTTTTTAAGATGGAGTTTCACTCTATTGCCCATGCTGGAATGCAGTGGTGTGAGCACGACTCACTGCAACTTCCACTTCCCAGGCCCAAGTGCTTCTCCCACCTCGCCTCCCCAATAGCTAGGACCACAGGTGCACACCACAAACCCAGCTAATTTTTTAAATTTTTTGTATAGCTGGGGTTTTGCCATGTTGCCCAGGCTGCTCTTGAACTCCTGGCTCAAGGAATCTGTCCACCTCAGCTTCTTAAAGTGCTAGGATTACAGGCGTGGGCTACAACAGCCAGCCTCATACTATTCCACTAGAGAAATATCAAGAGAGAATTATCTTTTGCAGCTGTCTGATTTTCTACACTTTCTCCACACATGTGGGTTCTGCCAGACATTCTACCTATATTCTTGTTTAGGCAAAACTTCCCAGCAGTGGAGATGTTCAACAGAAGTTCTACACTGGAGATTTCAACCTGGATTGGGAGAGTGAATATAAAGACTTAATGGATTATCTTAATTCGTATGATTCTACTATTCTAATGTCATAGGAACTGAAGATGCCAGAAAATACTTGAAAAGTTTAAACCTAAATAAAACAACAAAATCAACAAAACAAAACCAGTGAAATGAAAACTTTTGGCTCAACATTTTATTAGATCTAGGCAAAGAAGCTTTGCTATAAGCCTAAGAACGTGCAATTTCAATGTCAAGAAGTGGCCCTTAGAAAAATTACAAAGTTGTTTTTAGAATTCCAATTTTCTACACAAATGCCAGATCAGAACGCTAGGAGAAAATGAACTTCCCACCACCTATCTATCAATCAAATACCTTCTGAATGACTTTCATATTGCCAACACTATGCTAGGCACTAAAGATACAAAGATGAAAATACTCAATCCCTACCTTCAAAGAGCTCATCATCTAAGGTGGTAACATGCAATGCATGGGGCAGTAGGGAATATGTACTGCACTCCAGGTCAGGATTAAGGTAGTGAGGAAGATGTCAGGAAAGGAAGCAGTAACCAATGAGTTGAATCTTAAAGGATGAATAGGAGGTAGAGATTATAAAGTGTTGGGCACTGTACTAAGTGTTCAAGCTATAAAGATTAATCAGAGGAAGTCTCTGCACATAGTCCGTAGGGGAAAAAGCCACATAAAAAACCATTTTCAAAACAATGAGATTAAAAGATTTAAGATAGACATGTTATAAAAATAGAGGAGAAAAAGCTCAGTAGGGAAGGGGAATAGAGCAAAGGGAAGGCTACACAAAGAAACTCATGTCTGAGCTGAATCATGAAGGGTAAGCAGATATTCAATAGGTGGGCAACACAGGGAGGAGTGCATTCTAGGCAGAGAGAATAGTATGAGCATTGGAACAAAGGTACAAAGTGTGACTTGAAAGAGCCCAATGTGATTAGGAACTTGCATGCAGCTCAGTTTCACTGAAATGTAGGTTATGAAACAAAAATAAGGGGTGAGGAGGGAAATAAAGAAAAGTAGAAAGAAATGTTATGAACTAAATCATGAAGACACTGGTATTCTCATATGGTTACTAAACCTTTGCATTCCTTTTTTCTGAAAAAAAAAACGAAAACATGACTCACGTGTTAACATTTTTTCTTGTTCATTTATACTTGATAAAATAAATACAGTAACATTTGTCATTACAAATACCGTTTAAAACTTTAGCTTTAAATGTTATTCCCCTTCAACTTACAGAAAACTTAAAACAATATAGTCAAATTCATTTTCTTCTTTTATAACTGAAACCAGTTTTTATGCTTAGAAAATTCAGTTTAAAGGTCATTGTAAAAAAATATCACAAAAACTACAAACCACTGCTCATGGAAATAAGAGAGGATACAAACAGATGGAAAAACATTCCATGTTCGTGGTTAGGAAGAATCAGTATTGTGAAAATGACCATACTGCCAGAAGTAATTTATAGATTCAATGCTATCCCCATCAAGCTACCTATGACCCTCTTCACAGAACTGGAAAAAGCCACCTTGAACTTCATATGGAACCAAAAGAGCTCACATAGCCAAGACAATTCTAAACAAAAAGAACATAGCTGGAGGCATCACACTATGTGACTTCAAACTATACTACAAGTCTACAGTAATCAAAACAGCATGGTACTGGTACCAAAACAGAGATACAGACCAATGGAACAGAACAGAGGCCTTGGAGGCAATGCCACACATCTACAACCATCCGATCTTGGACAAACCTGACAAAAACAAGTAATGGGGAAAGGATTCTCTGTTTAATAAGTGGTGTTGGGAAAACTGGCTAGCCATGTGCAGAAAGCAGAAACTGGACCCCATCCTGACACTTTACACTAACATTAACTCCAGATGGATTAAAGACTTAAACATAATACCTAACACCATAAAAACCCTAGCAGAAAACCTAGACAAAACCATTCAGGACATAGGCATAGGCAAGGACTTCATGACTAAAACACCAAAACATTGGCAACAAAAGCCAAAACAGACAAACAGTGCCTAATTAAACTCCAGAGCTTCTGTACAGCAAAAGAAACAATCATTAGAGTGAATGGGCAACCAACAGAATGGGAAAAGATTTTTGCAATCTACCCATCTGACAAAGGGCTAATATCCAGAATGAACAAAGAACTAAAACAGATTTACTAGAAAAAACAAACAAACCCATTCAAAAGTGGGCAAAGGACATGAACAGACACTTTTCAAAAGAAGACATTTATGAGGCCAACAAACATATGAAAAAATGCTCATCATCACTGGTCATTAGAGAAATACAAATCAAAACCACATTGAGATACCATCTCACACCAGGTAGAATGGCAATCATTAAAAAACCTGGAGACAACAGATGCTGGAGAGGATGTAGAAAAATAGGAACACTTTTACACTGTTGGTGGGACTGTAAATTAGTTCAACCATTGTGGAAGATGGTGTGGCGATTCCTTAAGGACCTAGAAATAGAAATTCCATTTGACCCAACAATCCCATTACTGGGTATATACCCAAAGGCTCATAAATTGTTCTATTATAAAGACACATGCACACGTGGAACCAACCCAAATGCCCATCAATGATAGACTGGACAAGGAAAATGTGGCATATATATACACCATGGAATACTATGCAGCCATAAAAAACAATGAGTTTGTGTCCTTTGTAGGGACATGGATGAATCTGGAAACCATCATTCTCAGCAAATTGACACAAGGACAGAAAAATAAACACCACATATTCTCACTCATAGATGGGTGTTGAACAATGAGAACACATGGACACAGGGAGGGGAGCATCACACACTGGGGTCTGTTGGGGGGGGGAAATAGGGGAGGGACAGCAGAGGGTAGGGAGGTTGGAGAGCAATAACAGGGGGAGAAATGTCAGATATAGGTGACGGGGGGATGGAGGCAGCAAACCACATTACCATGTATGTACCTATGCAACAATCCTGCATGTTTTGCACATGTACCCCAGAACCTAAAGTGCAATAAAATCACACACACACACACACACACACATATATAAAAGATCTAAAACAAGGTAAAACAGGGTTGTAGGAAAGGACTAACATGGATTCAAAATACATTAAGGAGATGGAACTAATATTATGTGAAAGGAGAGCCTGAGATGGAAAGTGACTATCAGGAACAAAAGATGCATCTGAGGACAACTTCTCAGAGATGCAGTCCAAGACAGGTCAGTTGAAGATGTAGGAGGAATTCTAGAAAAGTAACTAAAGAAGACAAGGAATTGACAGAATGTTCTATATTTTTTCTCTCAGGAATTAATGAGTTATCTCTCCTGGTTTCTACAGATCTACAAAATCCTCAGTTTTCTGTTGCTTTAAGTCCACTGGAAAGTTAACTTCTAAAACTTCATAGTATTACACATACACCTTAACATTATTTATGACTTTGATGGGTACATGAAAATGCAAACTGTCAAACTAAATTTCATTTGGACTCCACATGATTCAAATAATCAATTCCTTTGTTCTCCCCCAGTAAACTCCTAAGTTTCCTCTTCAGTAGAGCTACTCTTTGTCCTAAATTCTATGGCCAGTAAGAAAAATTAACTTAATAAAACAACTTAAAGGACCACCTTTTGGTTGTTTTAACTATTTATTTTTGACTTTTAAGAGCTCATGATGGCCTGACCCTGGCATAAATTTTTGGATGTATCTGCAAAACTGATGAGAAAAACAATGAGTAAAATACAGTTATCTAATTTTATTAACTTTTATGTAAAAATAAACTAAATTCACTTTGGGTATGGAAAAGAGATTACTCACCTGCGACCGCATTCTGAATATTTACCAATATTTTTTAATATTAAGGCAGCTGTTAGTCGGATGTGTTTAGTTATTGGTCCCTCTTTTTCATCCTTAAAAAGAAAGAGAAGAAAGAATAAGATCTAAATCACACAGGGCTCAGACTTTTACAGATAAGGGTTTCAAGGCATGCTTACTGTAAAATCTCGAAGACAAGGTTTCTTGATCCTCTTCTCAGAGCCATAAGTGCAGCACTGGGATGATTCACAATGGCCTTTTGTGCTCTAGGAGTTGAGCTTGTGCCCCCTACAGCTGGCTGCCTAAATTGGTCAGAGAGAGAGAGATAGTTAACATGATACTACAGAAGACTGACAACTATGACCATCCTGCCAACCCCTTTAAGCTGGTTACTTTAAAACTGTGTTTACAGGGTGATTAAAGGTCCAGTGGTCTAGCATTAATGTTTATGCTCTGTGACAGCCTTGGCGAATGGGCTCTTAGTATCAAGGTGAAGTTTCAAACTCTTTTATTTTCCAATCTATCAATTTTTTCTTTTTTTTTTTTTTTTAAAGATGGGATTTCACCATGTTGGTCAGGCTGGGCTTGAACTCCTGACCTCAGGTGATCCGCCCGCCTTGGCCTCCAAAGTGCTTGGATTACAGGCGTGAGCCACCACGCCTGGCCCAATCTATCAATTTTAAAGCAAACAAAAGATATTCCATCTTTAAAGTTACTGTACTGGGTAAGTATGCAATCAAGACAAATTCAATAAAGCATCAAAGTTACAGCTTCCTCATCTTTGGATATAATGTGAAGATTTTAACAAAGAAGAAAATAGTCTACAAATTTTGCTACAAAATTTCTCTAAATGGTACCTTAAAGTAATATTACCTAAGAACGTACTGATACTGGTCCTTCCGGAAAAGAGAGTATGATAACATGGAATTATGCTAAATACTACATTTCAAACTATTACTTACATATCTTAAATTTCATCATTACTTAATACTTTCAGTCAATTCTTTCATTATAGTTCTGTTCTTTGTGAAAGACAGAATGAAAGAAGTGCAGAGATGATTTTATGTAAAATAAGATTCAAACTACTGTAGATTTTTTTGGCCAAGCAGATAAAGTGCATCATTATCTGTGTGCTCTGGTGAGACAGCGATGGAGAATACTGACTCATACATGAGAAAACCCTGTTTCTGACACTGTAACTGGCTGCATGACTTTCAGTATTTCTTTTCACATCTGAGAAGTGGAGGTATTTCTGATACAGTTTTACTAATTCTGAATATTAAATTATTTTAAGCTAATTCTGAATATTAACTAAGATAACATAAAAGCAATCTTCTTTTTTTTTTTTTGAGATGAAGTTTTGCTCTTGTCACCCAGGCTGGAATGCAATGGTGCAATCTTGGCTCATTGCAACCTCCATCTCCCAGGTTCAAGCACTTCTCCTGCCTCAGCCTCCCAAGTAGCTGGGATTACAGGTGCACACCACCATCCCTGGCTAATTTTTGTATTTTTTAGTAGAGACGGTGTTTCCCCATGTTGGCCAGGCTAATCTCAAAATCCTGACCTTAGGTACTCCATCTGCCTCGGCCTCCCAAAGTGCTGGGATTACAGGCATGAGCCATCGCATCTCGCCTCATAAAAGCAATCTTTAAACTGTAAACTAGCGCTATGTATGTGTGTGTGTGTGTGTGTATTTTAATAATTACAAGATATGAAATCTCTTTGCCATTATCAAATAGATGATTACTCTCTTACAGGACAAAGAACCAAACATACTTTTAGTTTACAAAGCATTTCTCATGTATCATCTGTCATTACTTCCCATGACTGACTAGTTTATCAAAACAGCATCAGTGTTAGAGCTTAAAGGTACTTTACAAACCACAATGTCCAGCCAAAAGGAAAAGTGATGCCAAGAGAATTTAAGCAATTTGAACAGGGTCACATTGCTGATTCATGGCAGAGTTGGACTAGAACCCAGGTTTCTGGCCTCCTAATATGCTAAGTTGCATTTCATTGTTCTTGTGTTTTGCCTAGTTTCTTCTTGTACGTACAAAAGGAAGTAAACTCATTTTCCTTACTTGGTAGAAGACTTCTGACTTCCTGCTTGTCCTGGTTCATCTTGTTTTAATCCTGCAAGCAGGGCATCCTTTGAACAGTGCTTATCCTTTTTGGGAAAGAGGAAGTAAGAGAATGCACATCAAAATCCTTAATGCAGTCAAATGAATTACTGATCAAATAGTATTTTAAAAGTGTACCTGCAAGTGGGTAATAAAAGAAAACCGCTGTCGCTGAAAAGGCTCACAACCTTCCCAAAGACATTGCCCTGGATACACATCTTTTCCTCCATGTTCAGTTGCTGCATGGTAGAAAACCTGTGAGGGTGTCTGAAACCACCTATGAAAAATAAAAGTAGTAGACACTTGGATGTATTCAAGTATATTTTGAAACTATTTCAAAAATTTCTCTGCTTATATTTCCAAGTAGAATCATCAGTCATACCGAACATTTTTGGTAATTTGTTTTAACATCCCTTATTCCTAATTCCCTACCTTCAATGAAGGCTGACTAAAAATCTCTTGAAAGTGAATGAAGTATCATTTAAAAACACCACAGAACATTATCTTATAAACAAATACCACACTCTAATTGTACTTTTATAAATTGCTTAAACATTTACTAGATTTCATATTACATATAACTCAAGCATATCCAATCCAACAGTTCAAATTCTGTAAGTTTTAGTAAGTCTGCCTTTTAAGTTCACATTTATACGTCTGTCCAGGTTTTTAAGTCCTGACCCTCACTTCTCCAGCATATACCCTATGATGTGGGTAGGTGGCAAAGGACACAAAACTGAAGGAAGTCATATTTCATTCTCCTTTATTAATTAGACAATATGGAAATGAGAGAGAACACTGGAATCTCGACAACAAAGAAGGTATTAAAAAGCTTCAATTATTAATTAGTAACTCAAATGTTTGTGCAATCAGTATTTTTAAGATCTATGGTAGACATCTCTCAGAATTTGATTTTTTTATGGCTGTCATATAAACCTATCTATATTTGAACCAGTTTTTAACGCATAATATATATCTAGTATTCCAAATTAATATTCCTTCAGAAAGGACTAACATTTTAAAATAAAATTTAATCAACAAAGTAATTAAATACTGAATTATAAAACAACGTCTGAAAGAGTAAGTTATATACTTAATTTCCATTCACATGCATCTATATAAATACTTACAAAAGTGTATTCTGAGACTAAAATCAGTAAATACATTTTAAGTTTTGGGATTTCGTTTAATTCTCAGAACTCACAATGCTATTTCATTAATATGAAATATGACTTGAGTTTTGTTATACATACTAGTTTTTGCTATAAGGAGGCATTTCTTGTTGTGTTTTTAAGATATTACCTAGATACTATTAAATCATTAATTGCAATCTTGTCTAGACACACATACACACATACACCCGGAAACCAAAATCCAAATGTACTACTACTCACTATTCACAATATCTATTTCTATTTTTCAATACATACAATTAATCAAGTTTATTGGCAACATATACAAATGGTGAATTTGGGTTGGGCGTGGTGGCTCATGCGTGTAATCCCAGCACTTTGGGAGGTTGAGGTGGGCAGATCACAAGGCCAGAAGATCAAGACCACCCTGGCTAACACGGTGAAACCCCGTCTCTACTAAAAATACAAAAAATTAGCTGAGCGTGGTGGCACATGCCTGTAGTCCCAGCTATTTGGGAGGCTGAGGCAGGAGAATTGCTTGAACCCGGGAGGCAGAGGTTGCAGTGAGCCGAGATCGTGCCACTGCACTGCAGCCTGGGTGACAGAGAGAGATTGCCTCTCAAAAAAAAAAAAAAAAAGAAAAGAAAAGAAAAAATGGTGAATTTAGCAACCACAGGAAAAAGGACAGTACTTCCTTAAATTAATTTTAATTACTAAATATACACAATTATGTGTGTATGATTTTACAACAGATATAAGTGTTCATAATTCCATCTATCCAAAAGAGTCTATTTTTCTCTCTAATCTACTATTCTTTCCTTCATTTCAACTCTATTTTCTTTCTAACTACTCTGGTCATAAAAGCTATAAACTGTGGTGGTAGTTCAAGGTAAAGTTTTAATATAACTATGAATGAGGCTGGTTGCAATAATCACATGAAGGAGAAAAGTAGTTAAGGATTCCAAATCCATTAAATACCTGAATTTTATTTTATTTATTTATTTTTCAAATGGAGTTTTGCTCTGTTGCCCAGGCTGGAGTGCAGTGGCCCCATCTCAATTCATTGCAACCTCTGCCTCCTGGGTTCAAGTGATTCTCCTGCCTCAGCCTCCCAAGTAGCCGGGACTACAGGCGCCTGCCACCATATCCGGCTAATTTTTTTTTACTTTTAGTAAGGATAGGGTTTTGCCATGTTGGCCAGACTGGTATCAAACTCCTGATCTCATGATCCGTCTATCTCGGTCTCCCAAAGTGCTGGGATTACAGGCGTGAGCCACCACGCCTGGCTGATACCTGAATTTTAAAAGTTTACATGTAATATTGGAGAGTTAAACTCTAAAGAAATGTAAAGCAAACAGATACTGAGTTTTCAGAACATTATGGATTTTTATTGGATGGGTTGGGAGAAGAGTAAGAGATGAAGCAGAATGCTACTGTTTACTGTCACGTCTACAAAACTATTACTAAAACTACTCCAGTAATCTCCTCCACTCCCTACCACCAACCCATAAATCATAAACAATATGTTCACTTAAGGAAACTGGGAAAATTCAAGAATATCCAAAAATAACAAAAATAAAAATTACCTGTGATATAGCCAGAATGCTAACATTTAAGTATACTTTCTTTAAGCCTTCTCTGAGTATGTATGTGTTTTTAAACAAAACTAGGACTGTTACTGATATAATTTTTTTTTAATTAAATTATTATTATTTTTTTAATAAAGACGGAGTTTCACCATGTTGGTCAGGTTGGTCTTGAACTCCCGACCTCAGATGATCCACCCGCCTTGGCCTCCAAAGTGCTTGGATTACAGGCGTGAGCCACCACGCCCGGCCTACTGATATAATTTTATATGCTGCCACTCCAAGCTAATATAACTTCATATAAATTATATTAATTTTTGAGACAGAGTCTCACTCTGCTGCCCAGGCTGGAGTGCAGTGGCACAATCTCAGTTTATTGCAATCTCTGTCTCCTGAGTTCAAGCGATACTTCTGCCTCAGCCTCCCAAGTAGCTGGGATTACAGGTGTGTACCACAACACATGGTTAATTTTTGTATTTTTTAGTAAAGACAGGCTTTCGCCATGTCAGCCAGGCTGGTTTCGAACTCCTGACCTCAAGTGATCTGCCTGCCTCGGCCTCCCAAAGTGCTGGGATTACAGGTGTGAGCCACCATGCCTGGTCCCTTTGTACAAATTAAAATACTCTTCCGTAAGTATTTCTGCCTTGTGCTGAAAAATTATTGTAATAAATATGCAACATATGCCACATATAATGTGAATAGTTTCCCCTTTGATGTGTACAGCCATAGGCAATAGCTCTGGACAAAAAAATATTCCTCTGAAGCTCATTTTACTCACTGAGAATACAGTTTTCAAGATGGGTGTGAGGCTTAAATTTTATAATACTTATAAATCTATTTGGAAAATAGTAGGCCATAAATAAATAACTGCTATTGTCATCATGATCAGTAGTAGCAGCAGTAGTGCTGGTGAGGGGTAGTGGTGGTACAGGTAACCTCTTGTCTCTTCACCTGCCCATCTTGCTAATCCTCTACTCTGAGACCTTCTCCATAACTATAAGAAAACTGCCAAGCTTTGCTCAGTAATGCTTCGTCCATCTTCAAATTAATGGCCTCCATTAGCAATCAACACTCACCATCACTCACGACTAATTTTATTCATTTCTCCTCCTGAAAATATTCTCCATAGAAACTGTCTGCAATTCAACTTCGGTTAAAAACTGAACTTCAATCTTATTTTACAGCTTGTCTTCCTCTGTACTTGTGAGAATTTGTGAATTTAGAGACAATATCTTACATTTATGTCTCTCTGAAAAAAAGCTTTATTACTGAAAACACAAGTTTATTTTATTAGAGTTTCTTCTTTAACTTACTTCTCTACATTACGTATTTAGTCATTATTCATCCTTTCTTTCCCTTGGATCTCAGCCAAATGTAGCTACTATTTCCCGTGTTAACTCCTTCACTTATGTATTGGTGAGACAACCAAGTTAAAAAGGGCTCCCTGGAGAATCTCCGACCAGCCTATGCACTGGGAGGATGGGGTGGAGCCTTGGGAACTTCGTGCCATTTGCGGGGAGACGTGTGGCCACTCCTGTTCTTGTGTGGTGACCTGGGATTCAATCTGTGAGGTGGAAAACCTGTTAGCAGGACTCCATCTTACTTTGCTGAGTTGTTTTTCCTTTTCCATCCTCATCAAATAAATTCCACTCCTCACACTTCTATGTGTCTATGAGCCTAATCTTTCCTAGCTGTGTGACAAGAACCCGTCTTTTTCCTGCAACACTGGATTCTATTGTGCTCCTTCCTAAATTATCCCCTTTTGCATCTTTTATCTTTTCCTTTCTACTGAATCCCACATTTAAGTATAAAAAAAAGTTATTCTAACTAGAAACAACGATAGAAACAACACTTTTTCTTTGATCCTGCTACTTTTTCAAAAGAAAGGAACCAGAATTTATCAATATCTGGCAAAACAATGCAAAACGTAGTATTTAATATAGTTATTGTAACAACAGTTTTTGACATTTTTCTCTCAGTCACTGGCAATCTAAAGAAAATATTTTTTTCAATTACATCATCACTATTATTTATAATGATTAGTTTCCTGCTTATTACTTAAATCATTGTAGTGCAAGCTCAGGATTAGCTTCTATTCTTTCATTTAATTTCCCTTCAGCCATATTCTATTTTCTTTTATTCCAGTGAAGAACTGTTTGGTTCAACTGAGCAAATATTCACATAGGCTACCAGGTACAAATTTCCTGAAATGAAAACTGATTTTCTGGGGGAGAAATTCAAGCCTGCTGCAGTAATTTACATCAGTAACAAGGAGCTGAATGTTATTCACCAAGACAATGGGGAAAATGTTTCTGGGGCACATCAGAGACCTTCACAGCAGCCTCTTCCCAGAGGACTAGGAGGACAAAATTATATCCTGGGCCAGGCCCAAGCACCCCTGCTGCGTGCACCCTAGGGACTTGATGCCCTAGATCTCAGCTGTTCCAGCCATGGCTAAAAAGGGCCAAGGTATAGCTTGGGCTGTGGGTTCAGAGGGTGCAAGTCCAAAGCCTTGGCAGCTTCCATGTGGTGTTAAGCCTGTGGGTGCATGAAAGTCAAGAATTAAGGTTTGGGAACCTCTGCTTAGACTTCAGAGGATGTATGGAAACACCTGGATGTCCAAGCAGAAGTTTGCTGCAAGGGTGGAGCCCTCATGGAGAACTGCTAGGGAAGGTCAAACCCCCACACAGAGTCCCCCCTGGGACACTGCCTGGTGGAGCTGTGAGAAGAGGGCTGCCATCCTCCAAACCCCAGAATGGTAGATAAACAGACAGCTTGCATCGTGCACCTGGAAAAGCCATAGACACTCAATGACAACCCATGAAGGCAGCCGGGGAGGGGGACTGTACCCTGCAAAGCCACAGGGGTGGAACTGCCCAAGGCTGTGGGAGCCCACTTCTTGCATAAGCATGACCTGGGTGTGAAACATGGAGTCAAAGGAGATCATTTTGGAACTTTAAGGTTTAATGAATACCCTATTGGATTTGAC
Source organism: Ateles fusciceps (assembly GCA_036589455.1). Lineage (NCBI taxonomy): Eukaryota > Metazoa > Chordata > Mammalia > Primates > Atelidae > Ateles > Ateles fusciceps. Next base: position 2,172,952 of record JAZHEH010003051.1, read on the forward strand.
TTGCATGGAGCCTGTAGCCTCTTTGTTTTGGCCAATTTCTCCCATTTGGAACAATGCCTATACCCCCACTGTATCTAGGAAGTCACCAACTGCTTTTGATTTTATAGGTTCATAGGCAGAAGGGACTTTCTTTGTCTCGGATAAGACTCTGGACTTGGACTTCTGGGTTAATGCTGGAATGAACTAAAACTCTGGGGGACTCTTGGAAAGTCATGATTGTGTTTTGAAATGTGAAGACACGAGATCTGGGAGGGCCCAGGGGCAAAATGATATGGTTTAACTGTGTCCCCACCCAAATCTCATCTTGAATTGTAGTTCCCATAATCCTTACGTGTCACAGGAGGGACCCAGAGGGAGGTAACTGAATCATGGGGATGATTACCCCTAATGCTGTTCTTGTGAAAGTCAATGAGTACTCATGAGATCTGACGGTTTTATAAAAAGCTTATCCCTGTTTGCTTGGCACTTCTCTCTGCCACCATGTGAGAAGGACATGTTTGTTTCCCCTTCTGTCATAATTGTAGCTTCCCTGAGGCCTGCCCAGCCCTGCAGAACTGTGAGTCAATTAACATCTCTCCTTCACAAATTACCCGGTCTTGGGCAGTTCTTTACAGCAGCATGAGAATGCACAATACAGATAGTTTCACTTGGAGTTGTCTTAGTCACTCAAGGTCTTGGCAGGCTATTTTTCTTTAGTGGCTAAAAAGTATTCCCTATCCTTCTTTACAGCCTTCCTGCTAAAACAAACAAACAAATAAACAAACCCACTTGACTTAAAATGCAAGGAATTTTTTTTTTTTGCAGGAATATTCTAGTTTAAAAGTAGAATGGCACATAAATGTTAATAAATGCACATAAGTATATACGTGAGACTATACATCCAAAAAATTCATACTGCAAACATGTTTTAGTTGAAAAGAAAAGGCTCCCTTACTGGTTATAGAACCATGAACTTCTACCTCAACCCTTTGCATCTGTTTTAGATATATTCTATAGCAAAAGAAATATCAACAGCATGCATTATTTTATATTAAGATTTAGTAACAAGCTGCTAAAATTTGGGGGGAAAAATATACCACCAACCTTGGTGAGAGGCTAACCCAATTTTATCTAGTTGCAAAAGTTCGAAATGCAAAAAAAGTACTAACTTCACTATTAAGAGAATTAATTTATTTCCTTAATACATAATAACACATTATAAATACAAATAGGAAAACTGAAAATCAGTACTGGTATTCTCGGAAACAAAATATTGCTGTTCCTACAAGAATGAATTCTCCAACCTCAGCTTCTATGGTACAGTCAATCCGTATTAAAAGTCATAGGTGGGAACAATTGATTGACTAGTGTAAATGCCAATGGCAATAGGCGAGGAAGCAAGTATTTGGCCTTTTTGGGGGGCTTTTGTACAAAGATGGGTCCTGCCTCCTACTAAGACTGAAATTGTAGGAAATATCCCAAATACAGGAAAGGGTTCACATGGAGAATGACCCAAACCAACTGCCCTTCATTCTAACTCTTTTCCTCCTAATAATTATTACAGGAAAAGATTTCTGTGTTTGCTCTTCGAACTTCCCACATCAACTGCTATTAACCTACTGGTCTGTGAAGCAGTCACTTATTTTACATAGTAAAATATAAAAATGAATTATCAGGGACTGTGTTTTAAAATGTTTTAAAAATGTGTACCTGCAAAAAAAATATGAATATTGGGCTGAAACAACAGTTCACATTTGAAAAGTGCCATGAAAACTGATTTGTACAATTCATGTATTATAACAATGTTGTTGTTTTTTTTTTTCTTTTTGAGACAGAATCTCATTCTATCGAGCAGGCTAGAGTACAGTGGCGCAACCTCCACTCTCTGCAACCTCCGCCTCCCAGGTTCAGTAGCTGGGATTACAGGCACCCGCCAACACGCCCAGCTAATTTTTGTATTTTTTGTAGAGACAGGGTTTCACCATGTCTGCCAGGCTGGTCTTCAACTCATGACCTCAAGCAATCTGCCAACCTTGACCTCCCAAAGTGCTGGGATTATAGGCATGAGCCACTGTGCCTGGCCAACAATGTTATTCTCAATAAGCTATACATAAGCTTGGAGATAAAAATAAATGATGATGTGTGTATCTGTGTGGTTTTAATAAAAAAAGCATACCAAATAATTTCAAACTTTTAAATTCTAGCTTATTCATTTGTTCTCTTTGAAAGATATGGTAGTATATCACTTTACACTGTTCTTGACAAAGCTGCACACAGCGCAGAGTACCTCTCTACCAGAACTTATGTTTGCTCAAAACTATGTATCTGGTATATTCACATACATCATCTTATTTGAGTTCCATAACTGCTCTCTGAATGTAAAATTATCCCTTTACTGCTGAGGAAGTGTGCTTTCATTTCTTTTTTCCTTTTTTTTCTTTGAGATGGAGTCTTGTTCTGTAGCCTAGGCTGGAGTGCAGTGGTGTGATCTAGGCTCACTGCAACCTCCGCCTCCTGGGTCCTGGTTCAAGCAATTCTCCTACCTCAGCCTACCAAGTACCTGAGATTACAGGCACAAGACACCATGCCCAGCTAATTTTTGTAGTTTTTAGAAGAGCCTCGTGATGCACTGCCTCAGCCTCCCAAAGTGCTGGGATTACAGGCGTGTGCCCCTGCGCCCAGCCAGAAATATGCTTTCAAAAAGTAACTTTTCCAGAATCATACAGCTAAGTAACAGAACTAGGATTTGAAACCTGGTATGTCTAACACAAAAGACCTGATTTTTTTCCTTCTATGTCATAATACATAATTGTTTACTCAGGGTACTATACGTAGAAGTATTACTAGGTAAAAACTGTGGTATACTTTTACATACAGTATCTATTGTATTGTTTTTTAAATATTGGCAAATAAATTTGGAAAGGATACTAGATAAGAGGTTAGCACTGGTATATAATTTTCATTATTCTACACACAAGTTTCCAAAGAATAAATATGGTTTGTTTTTTTGTTTTTGTTTTTGCTGAACCGCATACTAGATTCTTACCGTTGGAAATTCTTTTCCCAACTATTATAAATATTTGATAATAAAAAGATCTTCAACATGATTTGACAAATTTTTCTCATGCTATGTAACCTTTTGGCATTTGATAACATCTTTAAGTAACCAAACTCTTTGGTATTCAATGTTTTAAAGAATAGAGCAGGGTTAAAAAAAATTCTACTACTGTGTGTGGTAGAAATCAGGGAATTTCCTAGTTAAAAAAAATTTACTTATGGCAAATCAGTAGTTCAGGCCTAAGGAACCCATATTTCTCAAACTTAATGCTACCAAAAATATATTATTAAATGAAATTAAGCTCATACTTATAAAGGCTCATTAATTCAAATTATATGGATAGTAATACTAGCAAAATATCTAGTATTTCTAGTGTTCTTACACAAAATCTTTTATAAACCTAGATAGAGCAAGATGACAACCTGTTATCCTGACAATTGAAAGTACAAGATGTCAACAGACTAGGTCAGCAAAGAACTGATGACTTTAGAATCAAGCTAGGTAAACTTCATTCATTTAACTTACCCAAAATATATTAGTTAAAAGCATTTTATGTGCCAGGCATTGTGCTAATACGATAAAACTTCTGAAAGCAACATACAGGCTGGGTGCAGTGGTTCAAGCCTGTAATCCCAGCACTTTTGAGAGGCCAACGTGGGCGGATCACAAGGTCAGGAGTTTCAGACCAGACTGGCCAATACGGTGAAAGCCTGTCTCTACTAAAAATACAAATATTAGCTGGGAGTGGTAGCACGTGCCTGTAGTCCCAGCTACTCAGGAGGCTGAGGCAGGAGAACTGCTTGAACCCAGGAAGTGGAGGTTGCAGTAAGCTGAGATTGTGCCATTGCACTCCAGCCTGGGTGACAGAGCGAGACTCCATCTCAAAAAAAAAAAAAAAAAAAAAAGAAAAGAAAAGAAAAGAAAAGAAAAAGAAAGCAACATATAACCCTCAGAAGATCTCTTCTGGTTTTATTATCACAAAATGGAGACAAAAGATGCTATAAAACTAATTTCAATTTTTTTCTCCCACTGACATTTAAGTCAAGCTATTGTTCAGTCTAACTACTGATTAATTTCAACCTAAACTGGCAGTTTACCTAAAATTAAGCAGTCCTTGCTGAAGGCACATTAACATGAATTTCAAAATTTCAGTTGGATATTTAACTCTTTCAAATATTTTCACAACATCAAGATGGCAGTTTTATGTGTAATATTCAACTAGTCTTTAGATACTTCAATACTTTTGGAGTGTTTTGGAAGAAGTAAAAGTTATAATGGAAATCAATCTACCTCTGAACTAGAATACAAGTTCTAGCTACCTGTAACTTTTTAATCATTTGCAAAATATAGTGAAGTTGCTGTCTACTGTTGTTTTCAGTCATTTTCTATCAGATAAAGCATTATTCAAAACTTAGCAAGCTCGATACAAAAGTCTTATTTCGGGACTTCTGGGTCATGGTAAAGTAGGCTCTCACCTGGAGGCAGGTAAGTTTGACTTACAGGAATATCACCAAGGCCCACGAAGTAGACCTCGGCTTTGGGGTCCCAGAGGAAAAAAAAAAAAAAGAAGGTGGTCAAAGAACTGGAGACTTAATCTCAATTTGAAACAATGACAATCATTTTGTTGATGTTTCTCCTATAAGAGCCACATCCCGCTCTAAGAGCGTAGTGCAAGGGCTGACAGCCGTGATGCCTCTAGTGAAGAAAAGAAAAGCCTCAGTACCCTAAGGAGCACCTAGAACCTAGGACCATGTTTTGTGACAGACGGACAGAGAAGTCACCCAGCCCCAGGAAGCAGGTGCTTGGCCACTCGAAGTTCCTCAGCAGGAAGAAGAAAAAGAAGTCACCTCTGGCATGTTCCATGGTTCTGGGGTGAAAAACCTCCCCAGATCCCAGACACAGTGAGGAGAAGACCAGAGTTGGCAAGAAGCTCAAAAAACACAAGAGGAAAAAGAAGGGCCCAGTACCCCATAGCCTTCTCAGTCTAGGACCCTTGATTCTGCAAGGAAAGGGATGCTGCCTGCATTTGCTCAGTGGAGAAGAAAGGCAAGGAGTAGGCAAACTTGGGGCAGAATGGAAGCAGGGGAGGCCCAGGGAACACAGTGGGAAAGTAAAGAAGACAAAAAATCCACCAGAAAGGCGACACTCTCCCAGGACACACTCCATGGTCCAGGTCCATGAAGAGCAGCCCCAGGAAACGAAGTAAAAAGAAGCCAGTTGAAATTGAGGCTCCAAAATACATCTCAATATGAGATGGCCCTAAGGTTCCAGCAAAGAAGAAACTGAAGTCCAAGAAAAACATAGAGCAGCAAAATCACTGAGGATGTGGCTCTGAAAAGGAAAAAAAGAAGAGAAAAGAGAGTGGGGTAGAAGAAAACCTGTGGAAAGAGAAAACAGACAGAGACACAGAGGTGATGTTAGAAAAGAATGGCAACATGGACACGGGGCACACTGAACAGGTCAGGCAAAAGGCCTTGCAACAGACTGATCTTAAGTTCGGCAAAACAGAAGCTTCTGAAACCAGAAAGTGGACAGTAACCCAGTCTGGCCAGTGGGACACTTCTGGCTTTAAGAACAAGAATCAGTAACATAAATTTCTCAAACATGGGTGGCTTGAAAAATCTGACCCTTCATTTAGCTGTCCCCCGCCAGTATGACTGCAAGGCCCAACATGACCCTCAGCAAGAAGGCAGCAAACAGCCTGCAGCAGAACCTGCAGCAGGATTACAACTAGGACATAAGCTGGAAGTTCAACCTAGGAGCAAGCTTTGGCTTCTCCACTGCCTCAAACAAAATCTTTTATATTGGCAGGAACGCTTCCAAGTCAAGTTGGAAGATTAAACTCTAGCATTATGTCACCCTAAACAGCCAAAATTCCTTTTATATTCTTTTGTGAAGATGAAAGCCATCTGATGGTTGTCTTGAATCCAACACCTGCAGAGATTAAGGAAGACTATCTTGATAGGCTTGAACAAACTGGGGTGGAGGTAGCTTAAGAGAACATGTGAGTGGCTAAAACTTCCTGTTTTCTGTGTTTAACATTCTATGCCTGTTTGAGACATCAGCATGTATAAATAATATCTGTTCAGTGTTGTGCATGTACTAGACACATATTCAAGTGTTTTCTTTGCATTAATGTGTTTAATCTTCATAATTATAAAATTATTATCCCCATCTTATCCATGAGGCAACTGAGGTTCAGGGATAAAGTAATAAAATTGCCTGGATCAGTCACCCAACCAGTAAACAAACAAACAAATTATTCTGGCTTATACAGTAGGAGTAATTACACCTTACAAGAGAAACTTTAGGAGAAATTGTAAGTGTATAAGGTCCAGTAAGAACCCAGTGATTTGAACCTCAACATGACCTGAGTAGATTCCTGAGCAGTTGGGGAATTACCAATTTTACCAGTATCAAGCAAAGGCCCCTGGTTCACAGACAGACAAGTTTTCACACAGGAAGTATTTGTTTAGAATATATTTGAGATCCTCTATATTCTTGGTTTGACTTTCAATAATGCAATTCTAAACATAAATATAATATAGATTTTATTCCTCAAGGGACAATAATTTTCATCTTTCTGTAGCAGTTATTAATGAGAAATCTATGAGGAATAATATATTCCAGAAAAGTGGTTTTCAAATGTCTTTTTAGCAGCAGAACCTTCTTTTCAAACAAGATATTACTTAAAATCCCTACAAATAAAACAAAAGCAGAGATTCTATGTTTAAAGGCAAGTTAGAGAGTCTCTCTTAAACTCTGCCTGACACCACTTAATTCAAAGAACACTGTAGCCTAGAAAAACAAAGAAAAACACTATGAATATAAACTCTTGACTATTCAGTCCTTTCCTCCAATTACACAGAATTTAAACAGCAATTCATAGATATTTTTAAATGAAGGAAATTTTTGAGGAAGTCTACTTTTTTATATAATCACACAATTATACACTTCAAAGATAAATAGTCAACATCATGCTTAATGATGATAAACAAACCAGGATAAAGATAAGGATGAGGACTTCCAGTTTCCTTTCAGACATGTAAAAAGCTGCAAGTCATCAGTCCCATCCCCCACAACAAGAAATATGCTGAACAAACTGAAAATTTGCAATTCCTCTTAGATCTATCAGAGAACTGAGGTCACAGGGCAAACTGCCACTCTGAAAGCTGGAGAGACCCTTGAATACAGACAATCAGCCCTTCTTGCTGGAGACAGTAACTTGCAGGAACCCTTACACAGCGATTGGCAAACTGCTAACCTTCAGAGTTAAAAACTCCTGGTGGGTGGGGTAGTGAGGGGGTTGTTGGTCTCTGGGGAGAACCCATACTTTTGTGTGAATTACCTTCAGAAACCAGGATCTCACAGTGAAGACTGAAGAAAAATATCCCCCCTTCTTCCAGGAATGGTAGGGGATAAGTAACCATTTTTAATATGTCCAGAGTGTTCTTTTCACCTTACAAAGGCCTGTCTCAAGGAAAACAACTTTACCAGAGCCTTATCTGACCTACAAGAAAGGCAATTGGAAAACATGGGCCCTCTCTAGACTTCTTACACAGGAGAAAAAAATAAAGGCTGAGAAACGTACCAAAGTCGCAGCCCTTAGATGAAGGCCCACTTTTTAAAAGTGAGATTTAATAATAAGATTATAGAATATTTCACCTCCCCATTACCCTACCACCATATCAACAGGTTTCCAGTACGGTGTAACAGTATATTGGAACTGAGAGAACTACAAGATACAGCTATATTTTAAAAGGAGTTTCTAAAAATAATCCAACGACAACAAAGGAAGAAAAAAAAGGACGCCAGGGAATATTGAAGCTTCTGACACCTACAGCTACAGCAAACATTAAACATAGCCTAACTTCTACCCAGATAAACATAGAACCTAACACCAAAGCCTATCTACCTCAGATGCTTAACTGAAACATCCCATCTGACTTTCAACAAAAATCTTAAAAGGCATGCTAAAAGTAAAAAAAAAAAAAAAAAAAATCCCCCTCTTTTTCCCCCCCTCCCCCCCCCCCCCCCACACAGTCAGAAGAGGCAAAGCTAACATGAGAACCAGACTCAGATATCACACAAATTTTGACATTTTCAGACTAAGAATTTAAAATAATTATAATAAATATGCTAAGGCTAATGGAAAAAGTGAACATCAAGAGCAAATGGATAATGTGAGCAGAGATGAGATGCTAAGAATCAAAATACAACGCTAGAAATAAGAAAAAAACTGTAAAAGAAATAAACAATGCCTCTCATAGACTCATCAACAGACTGGACACAAACAAGGAAACAATCAGTGGACTTAAAGATGTAGAATATGTGAACAGGAACTTCCCAAACTGAAAAGGAGCAAAAAAATAAAGGTAACAGAATATTCAAGGACTGTGGGACAATTACAAAAGCTGCAAATATATGCAGTGGGAATACCATAAAGAGAAGAAAAGAGAAGGAACACAAAAAATATTTGAAGTAAGAAGTGAAAATTTTAAAACTAATGTCACACAAGAAATCACAGATCCAGGAAACACAGACAACACTAAACAAGATAAATATTTAAAAAATCAATACCTAGCCATATCATATTCAAACTGTCAAACCTTGAGAGAATTAAGAGGGAAAAAAATCAACTTACTGATGGAAGGACAAGGAAAAGAATACATTGATGTCTCTTTAGGAATAATGCAAGCAAGAAGAGTGGAATGACATATTTAAACTGTTGCAAGATAAACATCCACTAACCTATAATTTCGTATCCAGTAAAATAACTCTTCAAAAGTAAAGGAGAAATAGGCTTCCTAATCAAACCAAAACTGAGGCCATATGTACCAGGAGACCTGCTTCACAAGAAATGCTATTCTTCAGAGAAGGAAAATACAGAGGTCAAAACTTGAATTTACACAGAGTAAGAAACAGTGTTAGAGAAGATATCAATGGAAGTAAAACATTTATTTTTCTGACTTTTAATTGATCTAACAGATAAAAAAATAGAAATATTGTATTTGGTGATTACAGCTTATAGATAAGTGAAATGAATGACAGCATGTAAAGGACACAGTATAAGGCAATGGTCCCCAACCTTTTTGGTACCAGAGACCACTTTCATGGAAGACAATTTTTCCATAGACCAGGGGTTGGGGGGATGATTTGGGGATGATTCAAGCACGTTACATTTATTGTGTACTTTATTTCCATTATTATTCACTATAATATATAATGCAGTAATTATATAACTCACCATAATGTAAAATCAATGGGAGCCCTGTGCTTGTTATCCTGCAACTAGATGGTCCCATCTGGGGGTGACAGGAGACGGTGACAGATCATTAGGCATTAGATTCTCTCTCACAAGGAGCATGCAACCTAGATGGCTCGCAGGCACAATTCACAATAGGACTTCTGCTCCTATGAGAATCCAATGCCGCCACTGATCTAACAGGAGGCAGAACTCAGATGGTAAAAGCAAGCAATGGGAGTGGCTGCAAACACAGATGAAGCTTTGCTTTTCTGCCCACCACTCATCTCCTGCTGTGTAGCCTGGTTCCTAACAGGCCACAGTACCTGCATAGCAGTACACAAGTATATCTCATTTTATCGCATGTCACTTTATTATGCTTTGCAAATACTGTTTTGTTTTGTTTGTTTTTAATTGAATGTTTGTGGACTTCAGCACCATTTTTCTAATGGAATGTGTTCCTTTTCTAATAGCATGTGTTCAAAAGTGTCTCTATCACATTTTGGTAATTCTCACAGTATTTAGAACACTTTCATTATTACCATGTCTGTTACAGTGATCTGTGATCAGTGATCTTGATGTCACCAGTGTAAATGTTTTGGAGCGTAAATGTAATGTGTCTTTTGACTGCTCCACCAACTGGCTGTTACCTTCATCTCTCTCCCCCATCCTTAGGGCTCCCTGAGACACCATTCAACAATATTGAAATTAGGCCAATTAATAACCCCACAATGGCCTGTCAGTATTCAAGTGAAAGGAAGAGTCATATGTTTCTCACTTTAAATTAAAAGCTAGAAATGATTAAGTTTAGTGAGAAAGGTACAGCAAAGCTGATAGGCTAAAAGCCATGCCTCTTGCACGAAACAGCCAAGCTGTGAATGTAAAGAAAAAATTTTTGATGGAAAATTTGTGATTCTCAAGTGAACACCTAAATGTCAGGAAAGTGAAACAGCCTTGTTGATATGGAGACAACTGTAGTGGTCTGGATAGAAAATCAAACCAGTCAAGACATTTCATTAAGCTAAAGCCTATTCCAGACAAAGGAACTAAACTCTCTTAAATTAATAGGTTGAGAGAGGTGGGGGAAGTTGCAGAAGAAAAGTCTGAAGCCAGCAGAGGTTGCTTCATGAGGTTTAAACAAAGAAGCCACCTTCATAACATGAAAGTGCAAGATGAAGCAGCAAGTGCTGATGCAGAAGCTGCAGCAAGTTATCCAGAAGACCTGGCTAATATCACTGATAAAGAATATTACATACACTAAGCAACAGATTTTCAGTAAAGATCCAACAGCCTTCTACTGAAAGAAGACGACATCTAGGTCTAGGACTTTCATAGCTAGAGAGGAAAAGTTCAGTGCCTAGCTTCAAAGCTTAGTGTCTAACGCTGCTGGTGACTTTAAGTTTTGACTTGTTTCATTTCTGACCTGGGCTGGTTCATATCCTTCCTTAGACAACCTGGTGGTCCCCCACTCCCAGGAAGTCACCACATTGATGCCGAACTTAGTGCGGACACCCAATCAGCATAGTACACTACAGCCCAGAACTCCTGGACTCAAGCAATCCTTCTCCCTCAACCTCCCCAATAGCTGGGAGCATAGGAATGCATTGCTACCTAGACTCCAATTTTGAAAGAAGTTCTATTGTGGGTAAAATGCTACCAAACAGCATCTCATGCTACAGAGAAATCTTTTGTGAAAGGAAGAGTCCAGTGATGTGGCAAACGTCATTGTTTTATTTTAAGAAATTGTCACAACTACCTCAACCTTCAGCAACCACTATCCTGATCAGTCAGCAGCCATCAACATCGAGACAAGACCTTTCACCAGCAAAAAGATGATGACTTGAAATACATACCATGACCAAGTAAAATTTATTACAGGCACACAAGGCTGGTTCAACAGATGATCATTAGCATTTTTAGCAATAAAGTATTTTTAATTAAGGTATGTATCTTGTTTTTTTTAGACAAAATGTTATTGCACACTTAACTGACTACAGTACAGTGTAAACAAAACTTTTAAATGCACTAGTAAACAAAAATATTTATGTGACTTTCTTTATTGTGATATTTGTCTTCTTGTGGTGATCTGGAACCAAACACGTATTTTCTCTGAGGTATGCCTGTATCATTGTTTAAAAGTGGTCTTAAATTAACTATAAATGTATACTGCAAACTCTAAAATAAACACAAATAAAAATTTTAAAGGAATATGATTGATATCCGAAGAAAGGGGAGAAAACGGCAACATAAAAAGTGCTAGCTAACAACAGAGAAGGCAGAAAAATGGGACAGCAGAAAAAGAAAGAACAAGTGCATTTACAAATATGATAACTATCAATGCAACTTTAGTGATAATCACATTAAATGTGAATGATCTAAATACATGAATTAAAAGACAGAGAGGATAATAAAAAAACTATGTATTGCTAAAAATAAAGACAGATTAAAAGTAAAGGGATGGAGAAAGATAAACTATATTAACACTAATTAAAAGAAAGCTGGAGTGGCAATAATTATTTCAGACAAAGCAGACTTCAGAGCAAGGAAAATTATCATGGATCAAGAGGAGCATTACACAATGATAAAGAAAACCTAACAATCTTCTCCAAGAAGATGTATCAATCCTTAAGATACATGCACTGAACATATAGCATCAAAACATGTGAAGCAAACACTGATAGAACTGCAAACAGAGAAAGAACCAAATCCACTAGTATAGTTGAAGACTTCAACATACCTCTATCAGTAATTGACAGATCCAATAGGCAGAAAATCAGTAAGGATATAGTTGAATTGAACAGCACCATCAATCAATTGGATCTAAGTGATATTTACAGAATACTTCATCCAACAATATATTCTTCTCAAGCTCACATGGAACATCCACCAAGATAGACCACAATCTGGGACATAAAATATACCTTAGCACATTTAAAAGAAATCATATGTATACTCTGAAACCACAATGGAATTAAATAGAAATTGATATGGTTTGGCTGTGTCCCCACCCATGTGGTTATGCCCATGCTGCTGTTCTCCTGACAGTGAGTTCTCACAAGATCTGATGGTTTTATAAGGGAATTTTCCCCTCTTTACTTAGTACTTCTCTCTCCTGCTGCCATGTGAAGGACGTGTTTCCTTCCCTTTCTGTCATGATTGTAGCTTTCCTGAGGCCTTCCCAGCCATGCAAAACTGTGAGTCAATTAAACCTTTATTCTTTTATAAGTTACCCAGTCTCGGGTATGTCCTTACAACACTGTGAGAACAGATTAATACAGAATCAATAACAAAAAGATAGCTAGAAAATACTAAAACATTTAGAGTTTAAACAATACGTTTTTACAATATTTTGAACTAAAGGAAAATGAAAATACAACATAGTAATAATTTCTGGATATAGTAAAAGTAGTACTTAAAGGGAAGGCTGTTGGCACTGAATATATATCCTAAAAAAGAAGAAAGATCTAAAACAGTAATATAAGCTTCTACCTTAGGAAACTAGACAAAGAAGAGCACATTAAACCCAAAGCAGGCAGAAAAAAAGAAATAATAAAAATTAGAGCAGAAATTAATGAAATTGAAAACAGGAAATCAACAGAAAGAAAAAAAAATTAACAAAACCAAAAGCTGGTTCTTTGGGGGAAAAAAAATCAATAAAATACATAAATCTGTAGCTAACCTAACCAAGAAAAAGTAACAGAAGATATAAATCACTAATATCAGAAATGAAAAAGGGACCATCACTACTGATTCCATGGACAGTAAAGAGACATTATAAGTATTTCTATGCTCACACATTTGATAACTTAGATGAAATCGACCAATTCCCTGAAAGACACAATCTACCAAGACTTACTGAATAACACTGTAACTATTAAAGAAACTGAATCAATAATTAATAACCTTCAAAACAAAGTACCAGGACCACATGGTTTCTCTGCTGAATTCACACCAAACAATTAAAGTAAGGAATGATACCAATTTTCTACAATCCCTACCAGACAAGAGAAGCAAAGGGAACAGTTTCTAACTCATTCTATGAGAACGGCATTACCCTATTGCAAAAATAAGACTAAGATATTATAAGAAAACTACATCCCAGAATCTTGCATGAATACAGATGAGGTCATCCTCATGTAAAATATTAGCAAACCATATCAAACAATGCATAAAAAAGAAATATATACCATGACCGAGTAAAATTTATTACAGGCACACAAGGCTGGTTCAACAAGTAAAAAATTAATTGATGTAATCCATCACATTCACAAGCTGAAAAATAAAAATCACATGATCATAGCAATAGATGCAGAAAAGCATCTGACATAATCCATTATCTACTCATGCTAAAAGCTCTAGGCAAACAAGTTAAAAATGGATTAAATACCTGAATAGACACCTCACCAAAGAAGATATACATATGGTAAATAAACAAACAAAAAGATGCTCAACATCATATGTCATTAGGGAACTAGAAATAAACACAACAGATACACCAACACACACCTATCAGAATGGCTCAAATCTAAAACACTGACAACACTAAATGCTGGCAAAGATATGAAGCAACAAGATTCTCATTCACTGCTGGCAGGAACACAAAATAGTACAGACACTTTGGAAGACAGATTCACCATTTCTTACAATGTTAAACGTAGTCTTATCATATGATCCAGCAATTATAACCCTAGATGTTTGCCCAAATGAATTGAAAAATTACATCCACACAAGTTACACATAAATGTTTACAGCAACACAGTTCAAAATTGCCAATAATTGGAAGCAACTATGATATTGTTCAACAGAAGAATGGATAAGCAAACTATGGTACATCTGTACAATGAAATATTATACAGAAATAAAAACAAATGAGCTATCCAACAATAAGAAGACATGGAGAAAACGTACGTGCATTTTATTAAGTGAAAGAAATCAGACTAAAAAGGATATTACTGAGTAATTCCAACTATATCACATTCTGGAAAAGTCAAAACTATAGAGACAGCAAAAAGATTAGTGGCTGCCAGGAATTGGGGTGGAGGATGCGGTGAGGAAGAATAAACAGATCAAGCATAGTGGATTTTTAGTGTAGTGAAAGGTATTCTGTAGGTTACTGTAATGTTGGAGACATGACATTATGCATTTGTCAAAACCCACAGAACTGTAGAAAGAATGAATCTGAATGTAAACTATGAACGTTAGTTAATAATAATGTAACAATATTGGCTCATCAATTATAACCTGTGCACCACACTAATGCAAGGTGTCAATAATAGTGTAAACTGTGTGCAGGGAGGAGCGAGATATGAGAACTCTGTAATATCAGCTCAATTTTTCCATAAACCTAAAACTGCTCTAACAAAAATAGGGTTTATTAGCTTTAAAAAAGATATGGATGAATATTATCACGATTATTGTGCTGGAAACATTAGACACTATAATTTGTTTTGTTTTGTTCTGAGATGGAGTCTCGCTCTCTTGCACAGGCTGGAATGCAATGGCACAATCTCGGTTCACTGCAACCTCCACCTCCCTGGTTCAAGCAATTCTCCTGCTTCGGCCTCCCAGTTAGTTGGGATTACAGGTGCGCACCACCACGCCTGGTTAATTTTCACATTTTTAGTAGAGACGGGGTTTCATCATGTTGGCCAGGCTGTTCTCAAACTCCTGATCTCAAGCAATCCATTCACCTTGGCCTCCCAAAATGCTGAAATTACAGGCATGAGCCACCACACCTGACCCAGACATTATAATTGGATAAGACAATATATGAAGTATAAATATAGAAAACACCTACCAGTTGAAAAATATAATGGAAGTTGAGATCATTTATAACAACAAAACGTAAGACCACCACCTAGTAATAAACTTAATAAAGTACAAAATTCATGTGAAGAAAAGGCTAGAGGCTCTATTGGAAAAAAAAAAAAAAAAAGGAACACCATGGGCTGATGCCTTTTCCAGTAAGGGAAGACTTGATATTGAAAAAAGTGTTAATTATCAAAAAACAAACAAAAAACCCTGTTCATTAAAGGCAACTGCAACCCAAATCCCAACATGCCTTTCTTGGCAATCTTGAGAAATGAATCTGATTTATACATCACTCTAATTTCAAAACCCAGCACAGTGCCTAATACAAGGCAGTTGCTCAAACAAATCATTAAAAAACTGTGAAGAATCGGCAGGGGGTAACCGGCCATATCCAAAGTTAAAATATATTTAAAGTGACAGTGTAATAAGGACAGAGATCAAAGGGATAACAAGTAATACAGAAATAGGCACAGCATATATAGGAATTCAGTATATGACAAAGGTGGCAATTCAGATGTCTGAGGGAAAGAAGAACTTGCTAATAAGTTAGCCATTTGGAAAACAATTAAGCTAGACTCAAACTTCACTTTATACATCAAGCTAATTACAAATCAATGAAAAAGTTAAAATATTAATATATTACAAAGCAAAAAAATGTGTATTTTATGATATAAAACTTGAAAAGGTCTTTCTAAGCATGACATAAAAAACCATTAACATTTAAATTCCATATAGCAAAATATGGCTAAAGTCTCAAGTAAAGACATGGGGTGGACACATAATAAAGAGTTGATATCTTTTTTGAGATGGAGTCTAGCTCTGTCACCCAGGCTGGCATGCAGTGGCACAATCTCAGCTTACTGCAACCTCCACCTCTCGGGTTCAAGCGGTTCTCGTGCCTCAGCCACCCAAGTAGTCGGGAATATAGGCATTCACCATGCCCAGCTAATTTTTCTATTTTTAGTAGAGAAGGGGTTTTGCCATATTGGCCAGGCTGGTCTCAAACTCCTGATCTCAAGTGATCTGCCTGCCTTGGCCAATCTCAAGTGCTGAGATTGTGAGCCACCATGCCTGGCCAAGAGTTGACATCCTTAATATACAGAGAAGTATTGCAAATTTTTAGGAAGGGCAATAAAGAATGAGCAAATGACATGAGTAGATAATTCACAGAAGAAAATTATATTTGACGATATTTAACTCAATACTTGAAATAAAAATTGAAACAGGAGCTAGGGAATGGTAAGATGAAGGGGCAGAATACAAAAGATTTTTAGGGCAATACTATTCTGTATATTACAATGGTGGACACATGTTATTATATTAATATTTGTCAAAATAGAGAGGTCAGGTGTAGTGGCTCAGGCCTATAATCCCAACCCTTTGTGAGGCCAAGGTGGGAGGACTGCTTGAGACCAGGAGTTCAAGACCAGCTTGGGCAACACAGTAAGACCCCCATCTCTACAGAAAATTTTAAAATCAGCTGGGCAAAAAGTCAAAATTAGTTGGGCATGGTAGGCACACCTGTGTAGTCTTAGCTACTCAGGAGGCTGAGGTGGGAGGATCACTTGAGCCCAGGAAGTAGAAGTTACAGTGACCTGTGATTGTACCACTAAACTCTAATCTGGATGATAGAGCAAGACCTTGTCTCAAAAAAAAATCAACAACAACAACAAAACCCACAAAACAAACAAAAACCCAACAAAACAACACTCCCAGAACGTACAATGTTAAGAGCAAATCTAATAAACTATGGGCTTTGGGTGATAATGATGTGTCAACATAGGTTAACCAGCTGTAACAAATGTACCATTCCATAAAAATGTCATGTTTGTGGGGGCAGGTACTACATAGGAACACTCCGTATTTGCCACTCAATTTTGTGGTAAACCTAAAATTGCTCTCAAAAAAAAAAGTCTATTTAAAAAAATTAAAATAACAAAAGAATAAAAATTGACAGTCTTTTTGAGGCTATCAGATCAGCAAAGATGAAATTTCCCCCTCAGATTTGAGTAGCTAGGTAGTGGAAAACAAGTTCATATTCTATTATTTGAATTGTAAATTAACATTTTTGGATGGTAATTTGTCAATTTCTGTAAAAATAAAAACATGTCAATTGACTCAGAAATTCCCAATTTGGTACTTTATTCCACCGAAATACTTGTAGAAAATGTGCTATAGACACAAAATTATTCACCACAGTTCTGTCCATATGTAATACCAAATAACTAAAATCCCAAATAGTCTTACTATGAGATATAGTTAACGGATTATAGTACAGGGTCACTGCATCTAATGTAAAGAAATGTGTCCTCATAATTCAAGAGTAATCCTGTCAAAAAAGAATGGGTTAGAACTGCTGTCAAAAAAGGACAAGTTAGAACTGCTGTTCTAACTACCGACACAGATACAAAGACAGTGCAATAAAAGGGAATTCTTGGTATTCATTACAAAGAATGAGTAGATCTACATGTTGACATAAGAAGTATATATATTCTACATTAATGAATATTACATATATTATTGAAGCAAGCTCTAGATCAGTATATATAGTTTAAAATAAGAAACAAAGTATACATGTATACTTTTCATGTACAACACAATATAGCTGTATATGAAAAAGGTTTGTAAAGATATATACCAAACTTATAACCATGGTTATCTTTTGATAATCCTGTTTTTGGAATTAAACTTTTTTAAAAGGTAGAATTATAATTTTAAAATGAGAAAAACTATTATATGAAAATATTGCAGAATCACTTTTGTTAATAGTCTTGAGTAGCATTGATGAAACTAGTTTGGATTGTCCCACTGGACAGTGCTGAAGCCCAAAATATCCACTGTGACCCTTATTTTTCTTAGAAGAGACTACTCATAGTATGAGGAAGGAAAGTTACAGTGACAAATTGAAGAAAAAAGTCACTGACTTACTCTCATTTCCTTCCTTAAGACCAGATTACTGAAACAGGGAAAAATTCCAAAATGTAACATTTAAATAGAAACTATAAAACCACGGAAGTTCTAAATAAAAACATGGGAGTTCTACAATTTGGGCACAGAGAAAGCCTTCCTAACTATAATCCAGATCCAGAAGCAATAATAAAAAACCTAATAAATTTGTTTACAGAAAAATTAATTCAAAGAAAAAAACCCTTCATCTATGACAAAAACAAACAAAATAACAAAAAACAAAGAGTAAAGTAAAAAGACAAATGATGATCACCACAGGAGTAACTTGTAAAGGTTTTTTTTTGGAGTATGATGTAGGACAAAGGATAAATTGTTAATAATATTGAGAAATGGGATTTTTTGGTGTGGGAGAAAGAAGATACAGGTGTGAAAATGATAAAATGAAGTGAAAACCTTGTTGTATTTAATTAAAATTCCAAGAATCAGTATAAACACATAGACCATGTTGCCTAACAGAGAGCAAGGAAGCTATCAAATACTTATATTAAGGTCAGCACCAAAGGACTTGGGAAATCCACTTGAAGAGGCTTTCACTGGCCAAAGATGGCACAATTTGTATACCAAGAAGGACAGAATAACCTCAATGGACTGAAATATCTCAAGTATGTTTAAATTCCTGTTAGTTCACAGTAATACTACAAACAAACAAAAACCAAACCAAATGGTAACTTTTACAGAGCGATAATGAGCAACTCATTATTTTAAAAACTGGTAAATAAGGAAAATATCCAAGCATCTGTCTTGCCTTTCCTGTAGGAACTATTTCTCAAAGAAAGAAAATCACTGATAAAAGGGGGCCTTTTATATTGTACAAACCTTAATGATATTCTGAACAATGATCCTCAAAGACTATTTACATCACAAAAAGAGACAAGAAGATATTACCTATCTCCTGATGGAAGTACACAATATCATTTCTAAAGTGGTCTTCATCTAGTGAAACCAGAACTTGATCAAATATTTGGACCAAACTACCAATGTACAGAAAATACAAGGTCAGAGTAACATGCTAAACAATACCAGGAAAATCCAGATTGTAACGCTCTACGGGACAAATTAACCTGTTTTATTGTTTTTTTTAAAAAAAAAACTTGCAAAGAAAAAAAAAATTAAGAGGGATGGAGAGGTAATCTAACAGATTAAAAGAGATTTAAGACTTATCAACCAGAAGCAATGTTTGCACCTTAGATTCCAATTCAAGCTCTAAGTAAAAGGCCACTGGAAAAATGTACACACTGATAGGATATATGAAGAAATCATAATGTTGAAGGGAATTAATTATTTTCTGTAGGAGTATGGTTAGTTATATCTTAAGATTGAGGTCCCTAACTTTTAGAGATGCTTGCAGATTAAAAAAACCAAGCATAAAAAAAAACCCAAAAAACAAAAAACCAAGCATCAATATGTGATGATATAAGAGGGACTGGGGCTTACTGAAAAGAATCTATATTGTACATCTAAAAGGAGAATTATGGCTCACACCTGTAATCCCAGCACTTTGGGAGGCTGAGGCAGGTAGATCATTTGAGTTCAAGAATTCGAGAACAGCCTGGGCAACATGGCAAAACCCGATCTCTATTATACAAAAATTAGCTGGGTGTGGCGGCATGCACCTGTAGTCTCAGTTACTTGCGAGGCTGAGGTGGGAGGATGGCTTGAGCCTGGAAGACAGAGGTTGCAACGAACCAAGATCAAGATAGTACCACTGCACTGCGGTCTGGGTGATATAGTGAAACCCTGTCTCCAAAAAAAACAAAAAAGGAGAATTATAAATACAAAAAGACCATGTAAAATGTGGTGCTAATACAGAACTAAAAACAGGTTAAATGTATACTCAAAATCACTTTTAAGTCCTTAAAAAGAAGAGAGCACATAGCTATTCCAGCTTTAAATACAAAGCATTTTACAATAATATATAGGTGAAGAAAATTATTTTAGCTTTAAATCTGATGGAAACAAAGAAAGTTTCTGTTTTCTTTTTTTTTTTTTAAAGAGACCGTGTCTTACTTTATAACCCAGGCTGAAGTGCAGTGATGCAATCATGGCTCACTATAGCCCTGAAGTCCTGGGCTCAAGAGATTCTCCTTCGCAGCCTCCTGAGCAGCTGGCATTACAGGCTCAAGCCACCATGCCCAGCATAAAGTTCTTTACTAGTATTTTTGATATGATATTAAAGAAATTAGAATAGCCACTTAGTGGTCAATGGGTATCATATATATGTTCCTACCTGGAATCGGAACTAAACATAAATAAGAGCCATTTCTCTTCTCATGTCCTTATGCTTGTAGTATCCTAACCTCTCAGTTTCCTGGACATATGGGGTCCTTTTTATACTCCTGAGCTTGCTCTTAACATTCTGACAGGTTTATTTTAACATGACAAATTCCTACCCATTCTTCAAGACTCAACTAAAACGTAATGCTTGTAGTAAAACTCTCCAGCCATCCCAGAGTTAAACTGTCCAATATGCTGCAACAGCACTATGAAACTATCTTTCATAACAGTACTTATTTATACTGTAATTTATTTGTTTTTGGGGTCTGTGTCCCTCAGGATTAGGAGTGATTTTTGTATTTCTATCTTCTAGCACATGTACCCTCCTAGAGGATGCTCAATAAATATTTGCAGACTAAAACTAAACTTATTAGCAATGCTGTAGTGAAAAGCTATCGCTTAAAAAAAATGGTATGCTCTAAGAAGACTTATTCAATCTGTCTTATTCAGAAAAGACTACCAGGAAAAAGCTAAATCATCAAATTATGTAACACTGATCCTATTAGCAAGATAGAAAACTGTCAGACATTATTAACTCTTCCAGCAACTTATTTATCTTGAAGTAATCTAAACACTTCATCTAAAGCAGTTATTCTTAAACTTGTTTATTTTTTATCTTTTTAGACATGAGGTCTCACCATGTTGCCCAAGCTAGACTCGAACTCCTAGGTTCAAGTAATCCTCCTGCCTCAGCCTTCCTGGGCAGCTGGGACTATAGGAGTGCACCACTGCAGACAAGCTTCTTAAACTTTTTGAAAAGTTAACAAACAGCTTTAGCACACTACACATCCATCAGCTACTATTTGCCGTGAAAAAAACAAACAAAAATCTTGAGACAAATGGAGAGAGTAAAACTGATATGCAGTGAAAAAAGTTCCAAATTAACTTACAAACATACACTAAATACAAAGAGATGGTCAAATTAAATGAATGAAGGAAAGAATCAGAAACAACCTAAAGCACTGATTTTTTAAAAGAAACTTTTTGACAAAGAGATTTTATACTATGATCAAGTACACATATATAGGTCACATATATATAACTGCAAACAATATTTACCCTCACTAACATGGTAAACTATGATATATTTTATTCATTTTTTTCGTTGAAAAGAAAAACAGGCTGGGCGCGGTGGCTCACGCCTGTAATCCCAGCACTTTGGGAGGCCAAGGCCAGGGGTATCCCTTGAGATCAGGAGTTCGAGACCATTCTGGCCAACTTGGTGAAAAAAATACAAAAATTAGTCAGGGATGGTGGCACATGCCTATAATCCCAGCTACTCAATAGGCTGAGGCAGGAGAATTGCTTGAACCCAGGAGGCAGAGGTTCCTGTGAGCCGAGATCGCACCACTGCACTCCAGCCTAAGCAACAGAGCAAGACTCTGTCTCAAAAAAAAAAAAGAAAAGAAAAGAAAAAAGACAAATGCCTTAGTCCTAGACCTCTAAAAAAAAAAAAATGACTCAAGGCAAACAGTCTTACCTGAGTACTATCAAAGGAATTAAAATTTTTAGTTTAACCAACATTCTTTTCAACTTTTCCTTCAAGTCTAAGGTTTATTTTAAAAGTTCTTCTTAATTAAACTGTAAGATGGTATGGCTTTAGAAATAATTTTCGTAGGTATCCACGCCAAACTCAAATTCAAGACAAGTCGTTCTCTTTCTAACAGATTATTACTTCTAAGCTTCTACTATACAGAAACACTATAGCTGCCATTAAATTCAAGTCACTTAAAAAAAAAAAACCTCTTTTTAACAATTATATACTCAAATTCTTAATTGATTTTCTTTTACTAAAAATAAATACTGAACCATATTCTCTACAACGTACCATTAAGCAATGAAGTTCTTTCCATCACTTATATATAAATTTCTCAGTTTACGGCCACATAATAGATCCACATAAACATAACTCTTAACACAAAACATTTTTGCTAAAAGTTAGTGGTTCTAAAGGAAAATTTTCATGAAACTATAGATGACAGAAACTTAAATAAAAAAGCATTCCAAAATAAAGAATACTTTTATATATCAAATAAAATTGCCATTTACTTTTTACAAGACTGCCAGAGACACATGAAGTTCTGTCCAGGTTTTCTCATTGGATCTCCATGCTGACTGGATGCACTGAATGGAGAAGGCTGAGAACTGTTAGGTTGGCCCTGCACTTGTACAGCTGGTGAAGGTGGCATAGGAGTGTTCTGTGAAAAAGAACAAATGCAGAGTTTGTGACGTGACGCTGAAAAACATTTATATTTTATAGTACAGTCTTTTAAATTTGATTACATTAACAGTTACGCATTTGTACCATAAAATTTACTCTCTATAATTTTAAGTTTATGATTATCTTTAAAAAGATAATTACTTTCATAGAAATATTTAGAAAGTTTGATTCTCTTATATAAAATGAAACCATAAAGGCAATACCACATTATTACTACTGTAAAATATATATTATTTAAAATGAAAATTTTTAGGATGAAACACAATTGTAGATTTAAATGAGAAATAAATATACTATAAATGTACCCATTGGATTTACTTATGTGAATTCTTCACAAGAACAGATCAACTGCAAATTACTTCTTTGTATATTTCCTTTTATATTTTTGTAAAGAATACAAAGTGAATCAATATGGTAAAAAGCAATGAAAACTTTAGTTAGCAAAAAATGATATAATCATATAAATATATTAACTAATTTGCAGCAAGCTGCTTAACAATTTTAGATTTTGAGGTTGCTCAATTATGTATTTTTTGTTATTTTTAGAGACTCACACTGTAACCTAGGCATCCCATCCCTTTCTCTTAGAAAAAGACACTAATAATTACAATGTACCTTAAATCAATTTTAAGCAATATATTTTCTTTAAACACCACAAAGGGAAAAATTAATATTAAATTTCTTATAGAAATGGTAGTACATCATTTTTGAAGAACTGTTTAAAGGTCATAAATTAAAACTCTGGGGAAACACCAAATATACTTGTTCATTTATAAGGTACATAGTCATTCATTGCTTAGTGACAGGAATATGTTTGAGAAATGGGTTGTTAGGTGACCCATTTCATTGTTCTGTGAATGCCATATAGTGTACTTCCACAAACCTAGATGATTTAGCTTACTACATACCTAGGCTATATGGAATACCCTATTGCTCCTAGGCTAAAAACCTGTATAGCATATTATTATACTGAATACTATAGGGAACTGTAACACAATGGTTAGATATTTGTGTATCAAAACATAGAAAAAGTACAGTGAAAATATGGTATTATAATCTTCTGAGACTATCATTATATTATGTGGTCCATCCTTGACAGAAATGTCCTTAAGTAGCACATGACTGTACTGGACATAGGTGGGCAAGCAGTAAGCTAAAATTGCTGAGAACTTAGATTAAAAGCCACGGTAATTTTCTTTAGGAAAAAACAGATAAACTGCAAGCACACAAGGCTACTATAACATACAAATGAAAAAAGAATAACATGTTGAAAAACAAAGCTATCAGAAACGGGAAGTCATAAGAACGTTTGAGTTCCAAATTCTGAGGGAAAAAGTTACTTTGAGATTGATGTTTCTATAATAGGTTCCCACTCTTATACATGCACCAAAAACATTTTAGGGCAGTACAAAGGTCACACAGATAGGATGAGGATTTTCCAGCTTGACAGATCAGGACTCACACTTTCAATCAGAATTTTAACTAGCCATGTGATCTTGGGCTACCTGCTTACCCTCTCCGATCCTCAGTTTTCTTGTGTAAGTAATAAAAACTAACTTAGGAGATGCTGGGAAGACTAGAGAAACTATACATGAAAAGCCTAACTCAAGATTCTCAATGAATGGCAATAATAATAGGAAAACATATTTTGGAGGAAAAATGATCAGTTTAGTTTGGGAACAATGGCAGACGAACCAACTAAAAATGTCTATCAATAGAAGTTAATGTTGGAAAAATAAATCTGAAAACCATTCACCTGCAAATTCTAAGAGCCATAAAAAGTCTGGACCAGGCACGCAGTGGCTCATGCCTGTAATCCTAGTACTTTGGGAGGCCCAGACGGGCAGATCATGAGGTCAGGAGATTGAGACCATCCTGGCCAACATGGTGAAACCCCGTCTCTACTAAAAATACAAAAAAATTAGCTGGGCACGATGGCGCATGCCTGTAGTCCCAGCTACTTGGGAGGCGGAGGCAGGAGAACTGCTTGAACCCAGTAGGCAGAGACTGCGCCACTGTACTACTATAGCCTGGGCGACAGTGCAAGACTCTGTCTCCAAAAAAAAAAAAGTTCTGATGGTGAGAAAGTAGTGTGGGAAGAGGGGTTAAAGAGCAAGAGCAAGGAAAGTGTAAGGGGAAGGTTTCTTTCTTTTTTTTTTTTTAGATAGAATTTTGCTCTGTCACCCAGGCTGGAGTGCAATGGCATGATCACAGTTCACTGCAGCCTTGAACTCCTGGGCTCAAGCAATCTTCCCACCTCTGCCTCCTGAGTAGCTGTATCTTCTGTGGTCGAGATGGTGAATAAACCAGACACCATGACACCTAAAATTAAATTGAAGGAATTGGGAAAGAGTATTCTAAAGAAGAGGCGAGAAGGAAAGACCCTTTCCAAAACCTTGTAAGAAACAAGAATTGTATTTACTCTGACTGTGATATAAAAGAGATACCTTTAGCTAGGCCAGGCATGGTGGCTCATGCCTGTAATGCCAGCACTTTGGGAGGCCAAGGTAGAAGGATCACTTGAGCCCAGAAGTTTGAGACCAGCCTGGGCAACATGGTGAAACCTTGCCTCTACAGAAAATACAAAAATTAGGCAGGTGTGGTGGCATGCACCTGTAGTGTCAGCTACTCACAGGCTGAGGTGGGAGGATGGCTTAAGCCCAAGAGGCAGAGGTTGCAGTGAGCCAAAAGTGCGCCATGGCACTCCACTCTAGGCAATAAAGCAAGGCTTTGTATAATAATAATTAAAAAAAAAAAAAGAGAGAGAGAGACAAGGAGACAGATGCATTTAGCTAAATGTGTAAGTCTTTAGAGAAGAAAATTAAGACATTAATAGCAATCACTGGAAAAGAGAGAATTTTTGTGAATGTGGGCAATTTGTTTCAACTCTTAAAAGTAGGAGTTTTGGCCAAGATAATATCAAAGACTCTTTCAGCTCTGATATTCCCTCATTTTCTTAAATTACCAAGTTTTTTCCTCTTAAGTATAAATTTAGATCATCAGTACATGCCAACCCTGCTTTATAAGAACACATTAAAATACAAACAAAAAAAGTTATGTAATACTTTTTCTAGTTTTTATAATATGCTGCTGGTCTACAAATCTGAGTGGCAGTACTCTTAGAAAAACATAAATGATATTCTTATGGGTCTTGCTAAACTGTTCTTTTATGGCTACAACTAAATGCTGCCCCCTGAGGCTACCAATCTGCTTTCTGATGGGTTGAGTAACTTTATCAAGTTCTTTACCAGTAAGATACCAATGTTCCATGTTACACTGTATCATTATCAGAAATGATTCACATTCTGAATCGAGGCAAGGCATATGTTAAATATCATAAATATGTACATCCTTAAGTAAACTATTTTTATGTATAAGAATTTGGCAAGTTATCAGATTATGGGATTAACGGATAGCTGACAGATTATGTTCAACACACATTTTGTATGATCCTAAAAAAAACAAGTCTTAAGTTTTTGTATCTAAGTTTCTTTCATTTTGTAAATTCATTTTGATTTTTAATATGTCATTTAGCCAATATGTTTCCAACAGATACCAATTCATGAAAGTGGAACAGGGCAGGGCTTCTGGAAACAATATCCTATAAATTGTGCTTCAACATGCAATTATTACATTTGAAACACCAATAAAGAAATGTGCCCTGAAATAGGTATGACTTATTTTATATTTGTATAAACTGCCCAACTAAATACTACTTAAATATAAAATCAATGGCTGTATCATTTACTTTCACACATATTCTTTTTACTTGTTGCTGTTTTTTTTTTCTGTAATAAAATTAATACAGCTGATTAACGGAGGATGGAAGAAACAAAACTGAGAAGAAAAAACATGAATTATAACGGTATTAGAAAGGATTACTTGTTGTTCCTTCTTGGCAGGGACGCTTCCCTGCACTCTTTCCAGCCCTGAGCATTCTGCAAGTCTAGAAATCCCTTATTGGGGTGCAAGTACCTCCTTAACATCCCTAGACCCCTTGAAATTGTAAAATAACAAGTTTTCTACAAAAATCACATTTAAAATCCTCTACTCCTTTAAGTTACCAATTCAAATAGTGAATAAAACGGTATTAAACCAAGGTCTAACATGCAACTTTAAAGAGAATATAAAGAAATCTGGCTGGGCACAGTGGCTCCACGCCTATAATCCCAGCACTTTGGGAGGCTGAGGTGGGCGGATCATAAGGTAAGGAGTTCGAGACCAGCCTGACCAACACGGTGAAACCCAGTCTCTACGAAAAATACAAAAATTCAGCTTGGCATGGTGGTAGGCACCTGTAATCCCAGCTACTCAGGAGACTAAGGCAGGAAAATCGCTTGAACTCAGGAGGCAGAGGTTGCAGTGAGCCAAGATCGCACCACTGCACTCCAGCCTGGACAACAGAGTAAGACTCTGTCTCAAAAAAAAAACAACAAAAAAAAGAGTATATAAAGAAATTTAAACACTGTGGCTCACATCTATAATCCCAGCACTTTGGGAGGCCAAGGCGGGAGAATCGTTCGAGTCTACTAGGAGTTTAAGACCAGCCTGGGCAACACAGAGAAATCCCACCTCTACAAAAATAAAAAATAAAACAAATTAGCTGGGCATGGCAGTACGTGCCTGTGCTCCCAGCTACGGTCTTGGGAGGCTGAGGTGGAAGGATTACTTGAGCCAAGGAGGTCGAGGCTGCAGTGAGCTGTGATTGCACCAGTGTACCCTAGCCTGGTCAACAGAGTAAGACCCTGTCTTTCCCACCCAAAAAAGAAAGAAATTTAAAGGATAGGAGCAATAATGGAAATGGCTTTCTATTAATTAGCACGCTCTTCAGAAGGCCCAACAGCCTTCTATTCCAAAGAAACTTATAATGCCATCTTGAACAGTTAATATTTTTGTCGGTTAAAAACATTTAGCCCCCAATAGGTACTTCATCTTTTATATAAAGATAAAGCATACCTTCCCCATTACTAAGTGCCCATATATGGAGCAGGCACTGGGCCAAGTGCTATATGAAAGAATCCTGTTTTTGTTATTCTCATTCTCATAGACACCATGCATGCTACATCTTTTTCTTTGCAAAGATTTTAATTTCTACAAGACAAGCAAATATCAGTTTTAGAAATAAAGAATGTACCTATTTTAAATAAACTATATTCTTTGTGAGAATGTAAGGAACTTTAATACAGATTTTTTCAGATTAGGAACAAAATGTATTGATTGTTTGGCCCGAATTAACTACATATATGTCCAATGTGCTAAGTAACGCATTGTAGCATTAACGTCCTAAAATTATCATTTAGTAGAACATCCCTTAACACCACAGCTCAAATAAACAATGAGTTTTAGCACTAATGTCCTAAAATGATCATTTAATAGAACATCTTCTAACAGAACAGCTCAAATCATCAATATCTTAGATTTCAAAAAAAGGCTTTATAGAGCTTTATAAAGAAATCTTCCAGAATAGTGGAGAGAAGAAAGGTTAATGGGTTAAAAGCATGAGTTTTGGTTTCAGTCCTGATACCATCTCATATTAACTTGGTAACCTTGGGTAAGTTATTAGCCATCTTGAATCCTCATCTTTATAATAATTTTTACCTAATAAGGTTGTGTGAGGATTAAATGAGAAACTGCTTTGGTATAAAGTCCCTACCACATGTCCTCATCTTAGCTAGTATTATCGTTCATTCTTCGTAATTGTGATATTACTGACTACAACCACAATGGAAGATTAAGGGCACAAAAAAATGAGTGCTGATGAAACGATTCCATAGTGATATAGTTTCTCTCTAATTTGGTCTGTTATAACTATTTAGGATTGTAAAGGTTTCTAAGAGGAAAGACAGGCACATAATCAAGGTGAAATGGGAAATTATTAAATATAAGGGGAAAAACCCTAACTAGGGAATGTCTAGTATATACTCGACATTGCATGCACTACTTGAAAAAATGTGTTTAAGTGAAAAACTCAACATGTGGAAGCTTGTTTGAATAAAAATGATATAGTATTTTCCTAATCTCAGGATTAATTATTGCCATATATATAACATCCCTCAAAGCAGAAGTCTCCAACCTTTTTGGCACCAGGGACTGGCTTCATGGAAGACAACTTTTCCACAGACCAGGGAGTGAGGAGATGGTTTTGGGGTGATTCAAGCACATTACATTTATTGAGCACTTTATTTCTATTATTATACTGTAATATATAATGAAATAATTATACAACTCACCATAATGTAGAAGCAGTGGGAGCCCTGAGCTTGTTTTCCTGCAACTAGATGGTCCCATCTGGGGGTGATGGGAGACAGTGACAGATCATCAGGCATTAGATTCTCATAAGGAGCGTGCAACCTGGATCCCTTGCATGCACAGTTCATGATAGGGCTTGCGCTCCTATAAGAATCTAATGCTGCCACTGATCTGACAGGAGACAGAGCTCAGGAGATAATGTGAGTGATGGGGGAGCGGTTGTAAGTAAATACAGATGAACCTTCACTCGCTCACCTGCCACTCACTTCCGGCTGTGTGGCGCGGTTCGTAATGGGCCACGGACTGGTCCGTGGCCCAGGGAATGGGGGGCCCCTGCCCTAAAGAATACACAATTTAGTCACTCTAAATTAGATCCAGACAATATAAATATATAAATTAAAATCTCATTATGCCCCACAGCAGCACTGTCCAACTTTATCCTTTTTTTTTTGAACTTCAAGAAGTCAACTTTATTCATTCATATGAAGAAAGACGCATATTAGTAATATCCATCAACAATTGCAAGAGCAATAACTGTTCTGAAGCAAGGAGCTCTTCCTTTTGTTCTTGTGCTTTCCATTTGGCTGCTGCCCACAACTAGGTTTGGTACTAATGCCAACAATGGCCATATATCTGCTGTCATCACCATAAGCATACAGAAGAAACTCAAGCCAGAACTGTTCTAGCAGAGTTGGCAGTAGTCACAGAAGGTTCTGGCTATGCAGGAATGAAAAAAAAAAAAAAAAAAACAGAGTGAAAGTGATCCAGGAAACAGGCGGTGACAACTGTTAAGAGATCCATGATTTCAGTTGAAAGAGCATATAGATTGTCGTTAAAATCTTTATAGTCTGATTGGACTCTCAATTTAGTAGTGCTGATTTTAGAAAATACTTGTATTTACTAAGACATGCAGAGATGGAATATTAGGCATTAAAAAGAGAATAGCAGGAATATGACAGTAAAGCAAGGGAGTAAGAAACAGAAAAAAGTATCAGAATACCTGAAACAAACAGAAATTACAATAAATACTTTTTTAACACTAAAGGAGGCTAATTCAATACATAAATACAAAAAGAATACGACTGATAAAGTTATTACAAGATTCATCCTTATTACAAAAAGTACTGTTAAAGGGGCCACAAAAACACACTCAGGTCAAAATCAAATACAGAAATCCCCATTTAGAGTACTCTTAGGATCCCCATTCCCCAAACCCCTGTGCAGTATACTCAAAAAAGAGATTAAGATACATTTTTTAAATTCTCCAAAAGATATCAGATTAGCAACTGCTTCTCTACCTTGAGCCTACAAAATTATTAGTTTGAATCTATAACAAAATTGAAAGATTCTCTAAATCCTGTGCTAAAATTGAAAATATTATATAACCAGAGCAAAAGAACAGGACAGCTTGGATACAAGTGACCTGATACAGTAACTTTTCAAGGTGATACATGAAAACAGTGCATTTCCCTCTAAAACCTTATTTACAGATCAGAAATTTTGTAAGAGAAATGCGATCATAGAATAACTTACCTGCGGGACCATATTCTGTACGTATGTTGGTGGATGCTGTTGCTTTTGCTGAACAGCACTTTCTATTGCTACTTTAGCTACAGTGCTTGGATCTGCTCCAGCTGGCACAGCAACCATTGTTGCACTACAGCCAGCATTGTTGGGGTCACTGATTGTAACAATTCTAACTCCTACTTTATTTGGAATTCCTGTGACTGTTTCCCTATCATTATCCTCTGCTGGCCTCTTTACAGTTTTGCATTCTGCTGTGCCATTTGTAGACCGAACATCAGATGATAGGGCAGAAGGGGACACTTTTGATCCTGAGTCGGGAACTGCTAAGATTTGATGTCCCTGTATAACAGAGGCTGTAGAATGTGGTGAGACAACTACACTTGGGCGTTGCTGAGGCACATCTGAATTCAAACAGGAAGCTAGAGGTCCATTAGGCAAATCAGTACCACTAAATTGCTGTGTTGCCACATTTGAAGCCTCCTGTATACTGCTCACAGATGATGAACCACCCAAAGTTAATACCGGTCCATTAGAAATTCTTTCTAGTTGATCACCTTTGGCAGTATCTTGCTGAATGACATCTAAAGTCCCTTGTGGTTCCATTGGAGATATCTCACCATTTCCTACATGATTGGAAGTTTTGTGATTTGGAATGTTTTTGCTTAAATGAGAACCATCTCCTTTATCAAAATCACAGATTCCATTAACTAGCGGTTTTTTCAAATCACTTTTGATATCCTGCATGTCTATTTGTTCTGAGTTCTGTTTTCCAGATGCTCCATTCTCACCTAATTCCAATGACGGCCCATTACTGATTAGTGAGCACTGATTAGTCTCACTTTGAATTTTCCCTGAGTTTGATGGAGGTAGACTTGAGTCACTATACTTTCTCCCATTTAAAAGACTTCCCACCTGCATTTCATTTTCCTTTGTATCCCCATTGCTGGTGTTTGTGGCTCCTCGTCGGCAGGACGGGTTCTCCATGACTTCAATTTTACGTTCGTGAACATGTAAACCTGTTGCTTCCTTTGCTTCCTCCTCCTTTTGGCAAATTATTTTATCACCTTTGAATGGGGGAGTAGCAGTAGTACAGGATGATTGTCCAGCAGGAGATGCTTGAGTGGCTGGAAGCGTTTGCACTGGAAGTCCAACTCCTGGTTGCGTTCCGCTCATGGTAATTCCTGCTGGAGCAATGAGCTGAGTTGCATTTCCCTGACTCACGGTTGCAGTTGCAAAACTTGTATTTGGCACAACTGTTATGGTTACCTGGTTGCCAGAAGTCCCTTGGAAAATGGTTGCTGGGCTATTTGAGATCAGTGGGCCTGGCAATATTTGTAAGTTCGAAATGGGCACAGTTTGTACTCCCCCCTGTGGGTGGCATTGCACTTTGGACCAACTGAACATTTTGCTGCCCAACCAATAGCTGCTGAGCTGGAGTTTGCCCCTGCACTCCAAAACCTGCGGCTTGGTTACTGGCCACCTGATAGACCACCTGAGGACTAGGCGCTCTTGCATTATTAGGGGGAGGAATCTGTGGAGCTGGGAGAATAAGCTTACCACCTGGTGTTGAAGGACCACGTTTCGGAAGCAGAAGCTGTTTAATCAGACTTGACTCACCAGAAGCAGGCTGACCAACTCCTGCATTCGACTGCTGAGGTTGAACTTGCATCTGTACTTGTTGGGGCTGCTGAACTTGTACTTGTACCTGCTGTGGTGGGGGTGCTGGTGAATGCTGCTGCTGCTGCTGCCTTTTCACAGATAACATTTGACTGACAGTAGGAGGTGGTCCCTGTGATTGAGAGGTGGAAGAAGATGACATGGCAGTAGGGACTTGGTTATTAGTAGCTGGGACAGGTGATGGTGAAGATGATGGAGTTATGTTAGGTTGTCCAGTTAGCTGAACTGTCTGACCAGCTGGAAGAGCTGCTGGATTAGCAAGAACAATTTGGTGAATGGCTGGTGCATACGTTGACCTTGTTGAGCTGGCTGGCTTACAATTACTACACTTTGTTGGGTTGGCTGCTGTGGTTGTTGAATAGGCTGCTGTACTACTGTTGATGAAATTTGCTGAGAAGGGAGAGGTTTTGGTGCAATGTTCTGAAAGCCTACCCTTGAGGGTTGTGGACTTGGGACACCAGCAATGGTAACCATTTGTCCTGTAGTTACCTGAAAATTCTGTACTGAAGTTGCTGAGACAATATTGGATGCAGGAGTTGTTACGTACTGTGGGGGTGCTATGATAACAGTATCTTGTGACTGGCTACCAGCTGATGTCTGCTGAGATGAAGTTTGCACAGGTTGGGGTGATGTGGTGATTAACTGTTGACCCTGTGAAACTGTAGAAGTACAAGCTGGTATATTCTGTACTCTGCCAAATATATGACTCTGTGGGACAGCTTGCTGAATTACTGTAACAGGAGTGCCTGAAGGGATCTGTCCTGGTACCACTGTGTGTAATGGAGACTGTTGTGGAATTACAGATGGATGGTGAAGCAATGTCTGAGAATTCACAACTGTAACAGGTTGTGGCCCTGTACTATGATTCTGAACCACAGAACTCTGTGGAGGTCCACCTCCAACAGCAATACTAACAGGAACTGTTGTCTGGGGTATGGAATTCTGGATAACTGTAGCCTTAACTACTTCACAAGGAATTGGAGCTTTATTTTGAATGACAGTCACTGGAGCATTTTGTTGCTGGTGGGTATGAACTGAAGGATTTGGTGGAATTCTTGAAACAGTTTGTGCCACAGTATGAACACCTTGTACTGGAAAAGACATTTGTGTTGCAGTCAAATTTGAAGATTGGTTGGTAACAGGAGTCCTCTGAAAATGGTTTCCTATGGTTTGTGATCCATGAGGGATTCCTGAAAATATGAAGAAAATATCAAAATTCCAAATGAAATGACTGAAAAGCCACAAGTTGGAATTACTTAAGAGAAAATAGTTTTAAGAAATTAACATCTAACAATTTCGAATCATATGTATATGATAAAATAATAGACCAAGTAAGAAAATGCTACTGGAGAAACAAAGTAAACTTGTACATTTAAAATGCATAGAATATATATTTTTCATTCAGTTTTATTATTAAATCAGTAATACTTAAAAAATACAATAAAAATTAACACCTGCAGGTGAAGGAGCGGGAGATACATCCGGAACAGAATCAACACGAACAACAGAAGTAGAAACTGGTTGCTGTTGATAGTACATCTGAATGGGAAGTGGGATAGCCCTCCGTTTTACTCCTACTACATGAATATGCGCCTGCCCGTTGTTACTGGAATCCTCCACTCTCTTCACTGTATGATTCGGAAAGACCGTTCTGTAAAGTACATACATAATCAGTAAGTTATGATAACTATCACACTGACTTCTAACATTATGTTTACATGAACAACAGCAGTATGTTTACTTATGTATGAATCAATATGATTCATAGTTATATTTTACAAGGATGGGAAGCAGAGAAAGAAATATAAAAGATTACTCCTCCAATTAAAAAAATCACTATTTATTAACAATGTTGCTGGGTTTTAAACAATTCCACCCTATAACTAATAAAAGATACCTATTTTTATGAACTTTGCAAAATATCAAAAAGTCTTTGTATTGAAGATAATATTTTATACTATTATGCAACTTTAAAAAGATATAAAGTCATGTCTTTAACGCGTAAAAGTAGGGAAAAAAAGTAAACTTCATTTCTTCCTTTTATTTGATAAATCTCATAATGTTCCAATACAAGCACCAGATGTGATTTCTGAAATTGCTTTTTATTTAAACCTCCATCACACTATATAACCCATCCATACAAAATTTCTAGTAGTAGAGATATTTAAAACTAGATAGATATTTGGTATTTTCTTTAAAGAGCAAGAGATGTTGTAAGTGATGTAAATGGACTTTATTTAAAGAACCATGCATCCTACCTAAGACATTTATAAAATCCAGTTGATGTTAGGATTCCACCACGAGCTAATTTACTGCAAGTTGAGAGGTATTCAGAATACATTTCTGCTCGAGAAACAGAACAATCTGGATTTACTTCAAAATGAGCATTTAGCCTAAAAGAGGAGAAAATTAAGCATTATACAATATACTCTAGGAAAGTCTATATTTAAATATACTAAAGCCATGTGGAAGCAATGTGTTAAAACTAATAATTATACCAACTAATCAAATTTCACTGACTCATACGTTAGTACCTTCTAATCAAATTTCACTGACTCATATGTTAGTACCAAGGATATATGCTAAATTTCAGATTAAATCAAGAGATTAACATACTTATTTTAGTATTAAAAATGTCACTGACAACAAATATAAAAACTGTGTTCACATCCCAGTGAGAGCAGGGTTGTGAGCGTCTGATCAGCAACAAATGTTCTACAAGAAATAGTTTTATTTAGTGAATATCTATTCGGGGATCCTGTCATGCAATAATCATAAAATAAGTTCCCAATTATGAGCTATTTGCATTGGAGCTGAAGAAAATGGGGGGGGGAACTGAAGTAAGGTTAAACTTTTCTTGGTTTTTCGATCAAATTCCTTCAGAAAACTTACCCAAATTTTTCAGCTACTTCCTAAAACAATGACACTTCCCATGCTGCACACTCTCAACCTGCATTTCAAAAAGACTTTTTTTTTTTTTTGAGACGGATTCTCGCTCTGTCACCCAGGCTGGACTGCACTGGCGTAATCTTGGCTCACTGCACCCTCCGTTTCCTGGGTTCAAGTGATCCTCTTGCCTCAGCCTCCCGTTTCCCGACTACAGGCACATGCCACCACGCTCAGCTAATTTTTTTGTATTTTTAATAGAGACAGGGTTTCACCATGTTAGCCAGGGTAGTCTCAATCTCCTGACCTTCCACCCACCTCACCTCCCAAAGTGGTGGGATTACAGGTGTGAGCCACTGGGCTTGGCTTCAAAAACACTTTTAATTTGCTAATCCATTACTAACTAATTCAAACTTCATTTTGTCTTTTTCTTAAAATGACCTTGACCTATAAATTGGGAATGGAGGCCTAATTACCCTGACAGGTTCTTTCCATAACTCACTATGTACAACAGGCCAAACTTAGCTGTTTCTGAAAAATTAAATCAAATAGTCATTATGATTTTAAAAAAACTGTAAAATGATTCCCTTCCCTTTTTCCAAGAACTAGCAGGAACATGCAACTGGGATTTATAAGACTGCATCTAGGCTTAACACACACATATTTTATAGTGGTTATGGTGTGTATTCTTTCCAACTTTCATAATTCTGTCTGTACTGAAATTTCAAAAAGAACAGATATAAAAACTTCATTTTGGTTGCAATGGAGAAGACAAACATTTCCAAATATTATGCAAAAGATTCAAGTATAAGGGACCAATGTGTAAAAATATAGAAGGTGAGGAAAAAGCAAACAATTAGAGATATTTAAAACCATACACCGTAGAAAAGTCTGGAGAAAACTGTCACAGGAACAAAGACATGCATGAAAGCACCAAAAATACGGAACAGAGAGTGACATGAGCATGAAATGGGAGAAAATAATGTTAGAGAACGGCAGAAAAGGGATCAAGGAAAGAAATTTTTAAGTTGATATATCATTGGAAATGACTGTGTACTTCAATCTGTTAATCTCCTAAAGAATTTAAGTTGAATTTCATACTAATGTTGAGGCAACTATCCGTAACAAGTGAAATTTTTAAAACTCTACATTTGTTTTTTTTCAGAAAGTGGCAGAGATATGACTATACAATCTTTTCAAGGAAATATTATTGTCAAGCTACTTATTTTTATTCTATCATTTGATTAATTTCCCTTTACTATTCACACAGCCAAAAAATTGTTAATAAATAAGAAGTTTTGCTTTAGATGGAAGAGAAGAGACATTCAAAAATACGTGGTTTTATTTTCTTAAGGTCAGTTCAATTCAGTTTTAACAAAGTGTTAATTTTAGAAGACCAAATTTTGTAACCTGACAAATATATGCTAAATTTCAGATTAAATCAAGAGATTAACATACTTATTTTAGTATTAAAAATGTCACTGACAACAAATATAAAAACTATGTCCACATCCCAGTGAGAGCAGGGTTGTGAGCATCTGATCAGCAACAAATATTCTACAAGAAATAGTTTTATTTAGTGAATATCTATAAAGTGAATATCTATAAAGTGAATATCTACAAAGTGAAAGATAACTTTTTAACACAAATTTTACTCTGAAAAAAGTTAAATGGTATAATTTAATGAACTTCTAGTCATACTATTTTAATTCTGAAAATTCTGATGAATATTTTTCTTTCAAGTTATTTCAATATACAAGGAATGTGATTTTTCAGGGTCTTTCTATAAATGATATTCTGCTCTAACTAAAAGGAATACAGAATAAAACATTCTGGATGTCTGTACAATACATTTCCTTTTTTTCTTTGCTTTACTCTTCCCAAGGATAAATACTTAATAGAAATAAACCACTTACCACTGACAAGCAAACTTCTCACTATCTATTTCCACTATTCCTGGAGGTGGAGCAACATGCTGCGCTACAACTGCTCTGGAAGCTAAAGAAAAAAATACATTAGCTACATCATTTCTTAAAACTTAGTCACTATATGCCATACTTATTTTATGGATATTAAAACCATTAATACAATGAATACCTTTTTAAAAGGTATATAAACATATGAAAGTATACACATTGAAGAACAAACCTAATATATAATGGAGCACATATCATACCAGGCACTGTCTTAGAAGATTCATATGAACTATTTTGTTTAACCTCACAATCATTCAAATAATAACAATTAATATGGATGATGTGGCTAATACAGCCTCTATTATTCCCATGGGCCCGACACTGAACTAAATACTTTACAATATCTGCTTACTTAATTCTTCTGTGAGGTAGGTACAGATTGAAAACTGATAGTCAAAGTGATTTTAAAACTAGCCCAGGGTCATACAGTTCAACACATAAGTAAGTTGAGCATCTTTCAGTTTAGTTATGGAAGCAGAATGCATCAGAAATTATAACTTCACTCCTTAATTTAAGAAATTAATAGGCCAGACATGGTGGCTCATGCCTATAATCTCTGCACTTTGGGAGGCCAAGGCAGGCGCATTGTGAGGTCAGGAGATCGAGACCATCCTGGCCAACATGGTGAAACCCCGTCTCTACTAAAAATAAAAAAATTAGCTGGGCGTGGTGGCATTCCCCTATAATCCCAGCTACTTGAGAGGCTGAGGCAGGAGAATCGCTTAAACCCAGGAGGCAGAGGTTGCTGTGAGCTGAGATCACACCACTGCACTCCACCTTAGCGAAAGAGCAAGACTCCGTCTCAAAAAAAAAAAAAAAAAAAAAATTAGTAACTCTGTAAGTGGCACATATAAAATTTTTGGAATACAGTGAACAAAATCTGAAGTAATTTAAAGTCCCATATTCAAAAAAGGATTTCCATAATCTTTCTGAGGAGGAAAAAAAGAAGATATCTGTTGTAATAATAAATTTGAGTTATACTTTTTTTCTGAAAGAGGCAACATGGTTGTATAAATATGCACTAGCTATTAATCTTAAGACACAATTTGTCGAATTTCATCTATGACATATTTTAAGTTTCAAGGTCAATGAATAAATGAAGCAAATCATTTATTATTTTCTAACATGTTGAAGAGCTCTGTAGAAAAATGATGTATGTTATCTTTTCTTCTCTACTATGTTATATAAAGGAACTAAAGAAACAATGAAAAATATAAAGTAAAAATCATAAATTATAAGTCTGAATCATATATTTGTAAATTAAAATTAGTTATCCTTTATCACTATAGATCAGCATTACTTTGCAGGTTTTAAAAAAACCTGTTATGTGACATGGCAATGTAGTTTTTTTTTTTTTTTTTTTTGACAGAGTTTCACTCTTGTTGCCCAGGCTGGAGTACAATGGTGCAATCTTGGCTCACCACAACCTCTGCCTCCTGGGTTCAAGCAATTCTCCTGCCTTAGCCTCCCGAGTAGCTGGGATTATAGGCATGTACCACCATGCTTAGCTAATTTTGTATTTTTAGTAAAGACAGGATTTCTCCATGTTGGTCAGGCGGGTCTCAAACTCCTGACCTCAGGTGATCTGCCTGCCTCAGCCTCCCAAAGTGCTGGGATTACAAGCTTGAGCCACCACACCCAGCCTGCAATGTAGTTTTTAAACATACAGAACAGGTCGGGCACAGTGGCTCACGCCTGTAATCCACGCCTGTAATCCCAGCACTTTGGAAGGCTGAGGCGGGTGGATCACGAGGTCAGGAGTTCAAGATCAGCCTGGCCAATATGATGAAACTCTGTCTCTACTAAAAATACAAAACTTAGCTAGGTGTGGTGGCGCACACCTGTAGTCCCAGCTGCTCGGGAGGCTAAGGCACGAAATCGATTCAATTTGGGAGGTGGAGGTTGCAGTGAGCCGAGATCGCACCACTGAACTCCAGCCTGGGAGACAGAGCAAGACTCCATCTCAAAAAACAAACAAACAAAAAACCATACAGAATATACCCAATTTTTTTCAGATGATATTTTAGCAAAGCTTCTCAGAACCCTCAAACTGAACAAATTCATTTCTAAATTATTAGAACTAGACAAGCTCCACAGCACAGTCAAATGTGTGAAGGATCTGAGGCAATCAAGACCTTTGATGAATGCCCCATGCTTTCTTTGAGTTAACAGCTAATTGAAGCCACTTAATAAACACATACTCTGTATAAATACATTTATATTTACATTATTTATTTTAATCTTTTAAGTCTAAGTTTAATTATCCCTACTTTACAGATCAGAAAACTAAAGCTCAGAGATTTAAGTTCAGGCAGGAACACATGGTGGAGATAGCAGACCTGGGTATACTTGGAAGGCCTTCTTTTAAAAGTGTGGATTTGAATCCAGGTCTGTCACATTTCAGAGCCATACTATTATATGCTGCTTGAGATAATGCAACAGTTAGAACAAAAACAATTTTTCCTGTTGACAATCCTAGTTTATTCTTTTCTTCTCCTAACTTGACGATACTAATATAGAAAATACATTCTAGGACCTGAAATTATGTAGAAATCTATCTTCTCTTTACTTTTCATTTATACCACTCAGACTGAAATTTTCTGAATGAATTAGCAATCAATTTCATGAAACATCAGAAGTTACACTGAAATCATGAGAAGCCTTTATAAACAATGTAGAAAAAAGAATAAAATCACAAATAGGAATTTAAACTGGAAACATAATTACTATAAAAAGTAGCTACAAACTGAGGAGCACTACAAACTGAGGAGCACTGCCCTCAGGACACCTGAAGACATTCCAAATGAAGGTGCTTATACTTTGAATCAATTTCCAGATACTCAACTTTAATGTATTCTTCCTAAAACTGATTTGCGAGAATATCACCTCCTCTTTGATAATTGTTTTTCTCTTATTTTGGAATCAAATTACTTAATTCTCACCCATCTTTTATAGCCCTACAGTATTATGCATTATGGTTAAATCTAAAGCCAGAGAGTTCCATCACTCACTAGCTAGCTGTGTAACCATGAGCAAATTAATTTAACTTCTCTGTACAAGGAGGAAGTAACAGTACACTAACCTCATATGTTGTTAAGGATTAGATTATGTACAAGTTACTTAAAGTACTGCCTAGCACAAAGTAAGCACTATATAAATGTTAGCTACATTATTGTTACGGTGTAACAACAACATGTGGAACACCAAAGAGACAATTAGAAACATTAGTGTCCATGTAGCCTCTTAACCAAATTATTATTGGTATAGCTTCCTGTGAATTCCAGTATTTTATATATTAAAATTAAGGGCAAAGCTGGGCATTAGAAATTAGGTATTCTGGCCCTTTGGTTTGTTCTGAATTCAGATATGTTGTAGAGTAATGATAATTTTGCTTAATACCCTTGTCTCCTCAACTACTTTCAAAGAATGCATTACTTCTGAAGCAGAATCCTGTGTAAACAAAGCACAGAAAATATTTTAAAGAATTAAATCAAAGGTGGGCCAGGCGTGGTGGCTCATTCCTGTAATCCCAGCACTTTGGGAGGCCGAAGTGAGTGAATTGCTTGATCCCAGGTGTTTAAGACTGCCGGGGCAACATAGTAAAATCCTGTCCTTACAAAAAATACAAAACTTAGCCAGACTTGGTGGCATGTACTATAGTCCCAACTACTCAAGAGCCTGAGGTAGGGGGATCAATTGAGCTTGAGAGGTCAAGGCTGCAGTGAGCCAGGTTATGATTGCGCCACTGCACTCCAGGCTGGGTGACAGAGATCCCTTTTCAAAAACAACAACAAAAAAAGAAAGTAGAAGTATGCAAGGTGGTAGTTATCTTATTTCACTCAGATTACAAACTCATGGCACATTTAACTGTTAAAATTTTGAAGGAAAGAAGGTGTCATAGTAACATAGTAACATACTTCCTTGAACTGAAAAAAAACAAAGTTGGACTTTTTCTAAGTAACAGAAAGAGTCTGATTAAGCAAGAGACGTTTGTTAATAAAAACAATCTTTACTAGGTTACGTGGCAGACATTTTCCATAAATCAGCTGAGGTAAATCTGCAGTGTCAAGATTTTCACAAAAATATATTTGAAGTATATGATAAAAAGCACTTAAACATCAAACACATTGTACCGGTCTTGAAATGAAGAATATTTCAATTTTCCTAACCCAATAATCCTCAAAATACAGTCCCTGGACTGTAACATCATCATCTTATGGGAACGTGTTAAAACTGAAAATTCTGTGACCAGCTTGGGCAACATGGTGATATATCATCTCTATAAAAAATAAAAAAATTAGCTGGATGTGGTGGTGGCTACCTCTAGTCCCAGTTAGGAGGCCGAGGTGGAAGGAGCCTTAAGCCCACGTGGTAGAGGGTGCAGTGAGCTGAGGCAGCACCATTGCACTCCAGCCTGGGCAACAGAATGAGACCGTGTCTTTAAAAAAAAAAAAAAAAAAAATCTCAGGTCTCACCTGATCCAGAAATTCAGGGTGTGCAGCCCAGAAATCTTTATCTTAGTAAGTCTATCAGATGATTCTGATGCACCCTAAGGTTTGAGAACCACTGTGCTAAAACTTCTTGAATGTATCAGGTACACAAGATGCCTCTAAGTAAAACAGTAGCAAGTATAATTTATAATCATATCTTGTTAATATCTTTTTGATATATTTTCCAGAAACTTAAAAAAAAAAAGGCCTCTAATGACTGAGCAACAAATATTCAAGCAAGTCAGGTACTTGTTAATTCTTTGATTTCAACAAAAACAAAGGAAAACTCAAGTTTTCAGATGATTGTAAAAAAATAAGTTAATACTTTTTGGATAATTCTGAAGTTCAACAAACTATTTTCATCTATTTAATGATGCAAACTAGATTTTTAAATTTATATCTATAAAAAGAGAAATAGAGATATGATTAATACTAACTCCAGTTTTGTTCTAGCAATAACAGTCACTGAGACATATACTGAATTAATGGCTTCTAAGAATAAGAGGAAGAGTCTTATTCATCTAAGAGATAGATTTCAAATAAATTTTTGTTTAACAATTTCTTTTTATTTCTTTGAGACAGAGTCTCACTCTGTTGCTAGGCTGGAGTGCAGTAGTGTGATCTTGGCTCACTGCGACCTCTGCCTCCTGGGTTCAAGTGATTCTCTTGCCTCAGCCTCCTGAGTAGCTGGGACTATGGCACGTATCACCATGCCCAGCTAATTTTTGTATTTTTAGTAGAGACAGGGTTTCACCATGTTGGCCAGGTTGGTCTTAACTCCTGACCTTATGATCTGCCTGCCTCAGCCTCCCAAAGTGCTGGGATGACAGGTGTGAGCCACCATGCCTGGCCTTCTTTAATAATTATTTATAAAAACTTACAACATATTTACTCTTTGATGCACCATTTATTACTAAAACCTGTAATGATAAAATATGTGTGTGCATATATATATATATATACATGTATATAAGAGTGTGTGTGTGTGTGTGTGTGTGTGTGTGCAGACAGATAGATAGGGTCTTGCTCTTTTTCCCAAGGTGGATGCAGTGACACATTCATAGCTCACTGCTGCCTTTGACTCCCTAGGCCCAAACTGGGACTACAGATGTGCATCACCATGCTCAGCTGATTTTTTCCCCTGATTTTGTAGAGATGGAGTCTCACTATGTTGCCAGGCTGGTCTCAAACTCCTGGCCTCCAGTGATCCTTCTGCCTCAGCCTCCCAAAATGCTGGGATTACAGGTGTGAGCCACAGTGCCTGGCCAAATGAAATTTTAAAAATTTAGATCTTTATAGAACAAATAATTGGAAAACTTTAAAAATGTCTATTTTGTAGCTAAAAAGTATTGATAAAGTGATGAATGAAAGAATATCAAACATAAAATGTATTATGTCAGGATAAAACTCTGTGAGGATATTGGAATATGAGTTCAAGGTGAAAGAGGAACGTTGCAAAATTTCTAATGTTAAAGAGTTTGTGTATTTTATCAAATGAATGAGGGTGGCAAGATTCCACTGGATGCAAAAAGCACTGTAATTATTTTCTTTGAAAAATGTAGTTTAATGTACATCAAGAAAATACATACCTTGCAACTATTTAAATTACGATAGAGATTTAGATGTTAACCTAAAAATGGGTAAAAGGTTATAAAAGTTTTCAGAGGGACTGAGGGAAGTGAGCAAAAAGTTTAAAAATAATAATTCCATAAGAAAGCAGCATTAAACTATGTGGGGGAATAGCTAAACCACAAAGGATAACCAATCAAACAATTTAAAATTGTCATTCAGGGAGAGCACAAGTAATAAAGGGCTCTCCAGCTGAAAATTAACTCTTTTCAATCCCTAGAGGTCTAGTCTCATCTCTATGAAGAACTACTACATAAATGAATAGCCATAAACTCTCAAGGCTTAAATTCATTCATTTGCCAAATGAGGACCAAATTTTAGGTTGGGAAGTAGGTTGATTTGTTGAGGTCAAAAGAACTGTGAAGGTCAAAGGCTAACCACACAGCAAAAAAATAGTCTTCATCAAATCACCTTTGAGTATTCACTGATGTTTTATAAATTTCCCTAAGACTGCTCCTTTACGTCCCTCAATTAATTTAATCTTCAGTTTCCTTTTGATGATAAAAAACATTCCCACCACCCACTTAACTAGCAATATGAACTGTTTCATTTCTTCATCAAGGTTAAGAAACCATTAATATTCTGACCAAAGATTCCTCAATATGATTTGGCTGTTTAACATCTATTACCTATAGTTGAAAGCTCACTGAATAGCCTGGCAGTCAAAATTATTTATTTTGTGCCTTCTGTTATTTGTCCACTTCTGTTAGGTGGATCCAAGTTAGTTGAGTAAACATTTGACAAAAATCTACCGTACACTTCAGAAGGACAAAATAGAAATCCATGTAATATATGAAACATATTACATACTTTGCATAGAGTACATAATTTTCATACTACAAGTTGGAGTAGAAGACAAACTGGGACCATGAATGAATGTGAGAACAGATAGCTAGAGATGATGAGAGTTCAATCACAAGCATTGGCAGTTGAAAAGGCTAGGTATTTAGAAAGACTCAACAAGATTTGGTGAATGGATGTGATGGTAAAGATTAAAGAGAGTGAAATTTTTGGTTTGGGGCTAGCGAAGGAGGATGAGAGAGACTAAACGCATTTCTAGCTGAAAAGAAAAAGTGAGTAAAGAAAAAGAGGTTTAAGATACAGGAACAAGGAGATAGGAAAGACTGATATTCAGAGCAAGTTTCAGAAGAAATTAGCATCTCTTTCTGAAATAAGCAGAAGCTAAAAGAAAATGAGTCCAGATGCTACTAAGTTTGTAACTGAAGGAGTAAGAAGTTGAAGAAATTCATACTACACAGTCTCTGTATTAATTGCAAAGTGAGAATTCAGATCAGTTGAGAAAAGGAACAGCCTCCATTCAAAACATACAAAGAAAAGAAGTGTCTTGGGGACAGTAGGAGGTGAGATGATAGGAAATGGAAGGGTAGGTGAGATGAAAGATGTATTTTTAGGACAAACCAAGGTAGAGAAAGCACTCTAAAAAAAGGCTGAGAGTGGTAAAATATAAAAGATGATGACTCATAATGAGCCAGGAGAAAGGAGTTCAAGGACTGAAGAGAAGTCTGGTTATTAGACATATCTGCACTATAATTACAGTTAAGTTAAAGAAAATTGAGCTAAGAGACACTAGGAATGGTGCGTAAATGCAGGTATACATGCTTGTTAAGTGT
The DNA here is from genome assembly GCA_036589455.1 of Ateles fusciceps. Classification (NCBI taxonomy): domain Eukaryota; kingdom Metazoa; phylum Chordata; class Mammalia; order Primates; family Atelidae; genus Ateles; species Ateles fusciceps. The sequence continues at coordinate 2,217,571 of JAZHEH010003051.1, forward strand.
GTGTATACATATGTGTATGTGTCTTCTCCTAGGCTGTTGATTCTGTGGTGTTGGTTCCAAGATTTAGGAATGTTAGTATTCTGTATCCTGATGATCACCTGAGAAAATTATAAGGTATATATGAATAATCTATTCTTGGCATGTCAATTTTCCATGACCAAAATCACAAATAATATGCCTATTGGGGTACTTATAGCTATCTTAATGTGAATGCCTAATCCACCACCACATTACTCTAAATCCTGCCCAACTTAATTTTCCTATTACGTTATTCTTCCTCTGAGCTCACCTTGATCCTGCTACTCCTGGAATGTGTAATATCTAAGAAATTAGAGTACATATCCAAATTCTCCTTTGGCCTACTCTACTGTACAATTATCAGTTCTCTATACTGCACATTGCAATTTATTCTTAGGATCAAATCTTATATACACATAAACATACTGAAAAAGAAGATGTAAAAACACTAACCTGGGGTAGATGCTACATGAGTCTGGGTTTGGACTTGCTCTATAGCTTGTGGCCTAATTTCAGATAAAATTTGATGACTGGAACTTGGGTGTTCAACGAGTTTTACCGCAGCTAGTGCATCAGGGCCAAACATCTGAATATCCATAGAAACCAGACACACTAACATGTCTAAAATAAATAAAAAGCAATAGTTATTAGTCAACAATATTATAAACCAATGTCATCACTGGTGAAACACATGTACAGAATACTGCTTCTTAAATGCTAGTCTATGAATCACAGTACATCAGAATTACCTGTGAATCTTTTTAAAAAAAAGATTTTTAGGCTCAATCTCTGAAGACTGATTTAATAGCTCTGGAGTGGGGGCTGGATATCTATATACATATTTTTAAATCTTTTTTATTTTGGTTTTTTTGTTTTGAGAAAGGGTCTTGTTCTGTCACCTAGGCTGGAGTGCTGACACGATCACAGCTCACTGCAGCCTCAACCTCCCAGGCTCAAGGGATCCTCCCACATCAGCCTCCCTCCCTGGGAACTACAGGCATGCACCACTACATCCACCTAATTTTATTTTCCATAAAGATGAGATCTCACTCTGTTGCCCATAGTAATCTTGAACTGGGCTCAAGCAATTCTCCTGCCTTGGCCTCCCAAAGTGCTGGGATTATAGCTGTGAGCCACCATGCCCAGCCTTGGATATCTATATACTTGAAAAGATTCTCAAGTGATTCTGATGTGTAGCCAGATTTAAGAACCACTGATATGAAAAGTGACATATTAATTCCTCAATGATAACAGTTTTCAAGCTGAATCTTTATTAACTCTGATTTGAGTATTTATTACACACAAGAAAGATGTCATTTTAATCACCAAGTAAAACATCAACATGGCATGTCTAAGTATATTTAAAACTGACAGCACTTATGGAGGTAAGTTCATTGATTTTTAAAGACTGCAGCACTACCAGCAACTTCTAGGAATAGAGGAAACTTGTTTCACTTAATTTTAGTTGTTTAATAGAGTAGCTGGCCATATGAAACAGAAAGACTTGCTCTCAGAGAAGTTAGATATAGCAGTTTTGTCAATTTCAAATTTAATACATAACAACAGAAATTAAGAGATGAAAGAGGAATTACTGATAACCATGTAATCCTGGTCTCTAAATTACAGATGCTTCTTGCTTATGTAAAACAGGCAGAAAGAAAAGAGAAACAAGTATGCCTGAGGGGGTAATGACTCTTCAAAATAAAACACTAAACCCCAAATATAAATGAGGATTTTGTACTGTACTATATTCAACATTTTTCCTCAATAAAGAAAATAAGTTCTTTTGGTCCAGTCTTACCTATGCTCTTTTCTACTTTTGCAATTTTTGTGCAAGCAACATCTCCCATTTCAGTGAGCATGTATAGCACCTCGAGTGTTGAGATTACAAGCAGCACATCAGGTAAAGTGAGATGACAAATGATCTCTCTGTAGGAATCCTGATCCACATATTCACAAATTAAAACACCATTATCTTCTGCTTTGCAAAGATTTCCCAAAATTTCCATGCCTAAAAAATACACAAATATATATTTTTTAAAAATGATACAGTTTGTTTACTTTAGACAATAAATACTTCAATGAAAACTCACCTCTCATCTTTAAAAATCTATCCCTTGACATTAGACATTTTGTAACAGTATGAAACATCAGATGAGTAGTTTTGAAATCAACAGGGTCCAATAAAAGCTGGAAAAAGAAACAACACTACTATTGAGGTATGCTTCTTCCAGAGTTGTGTATTTCAAATTTAATAAAAATAAAAAACAAACAGGATAATGCTGCATAACTTTAAAAAAAGTGTAATTATTGTAAAAATAGCCATCACTGAATTTAAAGCATCATTTCAAATATTTTTTTCTGTGTGTGATACTTCCAAACCACCACTTTTAGCATCTAATACATGTAAGCATTTAATAGTCTATAAATATAGCAACTATAAAATGCCACATCCTAAAATTTTAAAATAAATGTCACTAACTATAAAAACTAGTTTAAGGTACCATCACATGCTTACCTCAGCTGCAATATTTCCTAATGTGTCAAGGCCTAATTGCCTTAAAGAAATAAAATGACTATGTGCAGAAAGTAATAGGAAACGAAGACAGGTACGATTAGCTGCCAAGAGCTTAACATTGCCCTCCTCAAAGGAAAGATTTCGCAAAATCACTGCAATCTGAAGTACCCGCTGTCCTTCAATATCGTTAATGCCCAGCTTTCGAGGTGGATGAAATAAAGACTCCCAAATCCATTCTCCTGATGTTCCTTCTATAACAGAAAATAAGTATTTCACTTAAATTGATATTTCATTTATTATTAACACTTCAAAAGTTTTGAATAATTTTACTTTAACTAACTTACCATGAGACTTGTTTCTGTCAGAAATGAGGTCACGAACTTCATTATCATCAACGATGTCTTTCCAAAACTGTAATGAGAAATTATTATATTTAATTCTCATAATTTGAAACAACTATTCTATTGCTTTAGAAATAGTCACACATAAGCCAGGTATGGTGGTTCATGCCTGTAATCCTAGTACTTTAAGAGGCCAAGATGGGAGTATCACTTGAAGCTGGGAGTTCAAGACCTTTCTAGGCAGCAAACCGAGACCCTAACTCTACAAAACAGAAAATTAAAAATATTATCCAGGACTGGTGGCACACGCCTGTAGTCCCAGCTGCTTGGGAGGCTGAGGCAGGAGGATCACTTGAGGTCTGGAATTTAAAGCTGCAGTGAGCTGTGATTGTGCCACTGCACTCCAACCTGGGCAACAGAGACCCCATCTGAAAATTAAATTTCAAAGTAATTTCTAAAAAATAGTCACAATATGAAAATAATGTTTCTACTTATTTTTAGTTCAGGTGGATATTGCTACATGCGAGGGAATTAATTCTTTGACATAAATACTTGATTGTCTATAGTTTCAGATACTTATGTAAAAAGGTATCTTTTTATGAACAGGGCTTCTTAACCTGAGGGCCACAGACCCCTGAAGGAACTGTGAAAGAAATCAGAATGGGGGAAAATGACATCTCTACGTACATTAAACATTACTGTAAATTTAACATTTCTTTAGAATTTCTTCAACTCTGAAAATTAAGCAATGAACTATAGTAATATTAATATACAGTAGCTGTGACATTGTGTGTATATTTCAAAACAACTGGGTTTTTTTTTGGAATCAAGTTCTTAGGCATTTAAAACTATTAGTTGGAAAAAGGCTTACTGGCTTCATGCTATCATCAAAGAAATCCACTGCACACAAAATCCATGACAAACAATCTTTGGTAGCAATAAAAAAGAAGTAGGCACACTTTTTTTTAAAAGACAATATTCAATAACCAAGAAAAAAGGGCCACAGCAATTCAGATATTAAAGATATTAGACACAGAACTTAAAATGACTATGAATAGTAAGTTCAAAGAAATAAAATGCTAAAAATGTTGGCAAAAGAATGAAAACCATATGAAAGAATTAAAAGGAAATTTTACAACTGAAAAACATAACGAAAATTAAGAATTCAGTGGATATGTTTAAGAACTGATTAGAAACATCCCAAGAGTGAATCATGAACAAGAAGAGAGGACAAGAAAATAAGTTTGAAATATAAAGAGAAAAAGGGATGAAGAGGGGTAAAAAGTGTATGACACATAAGGCACACAGTGAAAAGCTCTAACATACAAATTGGAGTTCCTGAAGAAGAGAAAGAATGGGCAGATATAATATGTGAAGATTTAAGGGCAGAGAATAGTCTAAAACAACTCAAAGATGTTAGCATATATTTTCAAGAAGCAATACAAACTCCAAGAAAGATTAATAGAAATGTGTGGAAACATCATCATAAAACTCCTGAAGAACAAAGAGAAAAATCATAAATGAAGAGAAACAACAACAACAAAAAAATAGCTTAAAAAGAACAATCAAAATAGCAGCAAATAATGGGATATTTTCAAAATGATGGAAGAAAATAGCTGCCTATATAGAACTTTTTTTTGTTTTGTTTTGTTTTGTTTTGTTGAGACAGAGTCTCGCTCTATCACCCAAGCTGGAGTGCAATGGTGCAATCTAGGCTTACTGCAACCTCTGGCTCCCAGGTTCAAGCAATTCTCCTGTGTCAGCCTCCCAAGTAGCTGGAATTACAGGCACACACCGCCACGCCCAGCTAATTTTTGGGATTACATGGGATTACAGGTGTGAGCCACCATGTCCAGCCTGCCAACATAGAATTTTTAAACAGTGAAATTGTTCCTCAAGAATGAAGGTGACATAGAAACATTTTCTGACAAATAAAAATCAAAAAAGCTCATTATCTACAATCTAATGAAGAATAAATGAGAAAGGTAAGTGTCGTTAAGCCAAATTAAAACACTTTTAAAAAGTCATGGGGTTAAAAAAAAACATGTAAGTTTAAAATTTAGAAAAATGCTTCCAAGTGACCATTTGTTTAGGCCATATGGACTATGGTACTAGAGTAGTCATCCTACCAAACACCAACATGCATGAAAAAATTGTTTTCAGAGATTGAAAAACAGGTAATGCAAGATTGTAATCACTAAACAAGAGAAACAAATGAGGTTATTCCAGTGATTGACTGATATTTCTACTTGGATATTAATTCTAGACTAAAGCATAGTAAAGAGAAACCCAAGATATCATAGTGATTGCTAAGCTGAAAACACTGAAAAGAGCACCAGAAAGCTAAGGAGGCTAGAATTTGAGAGCAAATTTTCAATAAGGGAAGAGTTATGAAGAGAAAGAGCTCCATGAATCTACATACATATACTTTGAGTTAATTGCTAAATACTAAGCTACATAGATGTATGCTCAAACTCCATAATGCTAGGCAAAAAAATGGAGAGAACAATTATAAGGAGCTGTAATTAAACAATTCCTAGAATAGAGAAAACTCATATACACCTAGCTCATTCAGGAGAAATTCCCAAAATGTCATACCTACGTAGAAGGAATAAACAAGCCCTAGATTAAAGGCTAATCTAAATCTATATAACAAAGCTTTAAAACAACCCTACTATGATAATCCATATATGAAATCACAGCCAGCTGAAACAAAGTTCAACATTCTGGAAAAACACCAAAGTTCAGACACTCAACAATGTCACACTCACAACACTCACATCTAACAAAAAATTACCATACCTACAAAGAAATGAGGAAACATCACCCATAACCAAGACAAAAATCAGTTTCAAGAAAAATAAGATACTGAAACAATAAAGATAATAAGAAAATTAACAAACAAGGACATTAAAAAACTATTATGTTCAATTATTAAGTATGCTCAATGATATAAAAATATGAACATAATTAGCAAACAGTGGATAATAAGACAATCAAATGAAGTTTCTTGAGCTGGAAAATGTAATATGGATGCTCCCTGACTTATGATGGGATTTATGTCCCAATAATCATAAGTTGAAAATGCATTTAATCACCCCAATAAACCCACAGTAAAGTCAAAAAACTGTCAGTTTAACTATCATAACTTGGGGACCATCTGTACTGGAAAATGAAAAAAATTCACAAGATTTGCTTAATTAGAAAAATGAAAGCGTAACAATAGAAAATATCCACAATTAAGGACACAGAAAACAAAAAAGGTCTAAAAACAATGAAAAGAGCTTCGGTGACCTGTGGAACACCATCATGATCTAATATACATAGTCAGTCATCCCTCAGTAACTGTGCGGTCTGGTTCCAGGACTCTCTAACGATATCAAATTTGCCAGATGCTCAAGTTCCTCATATAAAATGATGTAGCGGTATAGTATAATCTACAAACGTCCTCCTGAATACTTTAAATACAGTATGCCTAATCCAATGTAATGTGATGTAAATACTTTTTATACTGTCTTCTATTTTTTATTTTTATTACTTTTTACTCTTTTTTAAATTGCTTTTTTCCTAAATATTTTCAATCTGTGGTTAGTTAAATCTATGGATGCAGAACCCACGAATTCAGAGGGCAGACTATAAATATAGCACCAGAAAAGGAAGAGGGGTCTGGGTGTGGTGGTGCATGCCTATAGTCCCAGCTACTTGGGAGGCTGAGGCAGGAGGATCGCTTGAGCCCTTGAGTTCAAGGTTGCAGTGAGCTATAATTGCACCACCGCACTTCAGCCTGTGAAGCGAAGAAAGACCCTGTCTCTAAAAGAAACAAACAAAAAACAAGAGGGGGAAAGAAAAAAATTTGAAGAAGTGATTGTGAAAAACTTTCCAACTTTTACATAAGATACCAAACCATAGATCCAAGAAACTAAATGAACCCCCAAGTAAAATAAGCAATGAAAACTGCACGGCATACCATAACCAAATTAAATAGCGATAATAAAGAGAACATATTAAAAGCAGTGAGAGACTACAACACATATAGAAGAGCAATAAGAACAAAGATGACTTCTTGTCAATAACAATGCTATCTTTAAAGTACTCACACAAAACCCTAAAACCTACAGTTTTACATCCTTCAAAAATATCCTTCAAACATGAAGGCAAAATAAAATTTTCAGATAAAAGTTGTGAGCCTAAACTCAATCACATCATTAATTTCCTAAAGTGTAAATAGGCTTAATGCACTTACTTAAAGGCAGAAATTGCCAAAAAGGCAGACTGTGGGGAGGAGTTTCAAGTGCTAACTAGATGTTGTCTATAAGAAATACTATGTGTAAAAACAGATAAAAACTATAAAGATGGGAAAAATATATTATGATAATAAGAAAGCTGTAGCTAAATTTTATACATAATGTTTTTAAAAAGTTAATTCATCAGGAAAATAAAAGTGTAAATAAATATGCAACAAATAGAGGTTCAAAATACATAAGGTAAAAACTGACAGAACTGAAAGGATATATAAACATTCATAATTAAAGTTGATGATTTCAACACTCTTATCTCAGGAAATTGCAGAACAACTGAACTCATGGAGATGGGGGAGTAGAATGATGGTTACCAGAGGCTGGGGGAAAGTGGGAATGGTTAATAGGTACAAAAATGTAGCTGAACAGAATGAGTAAGACTTAGCATTTGATAGCAAAACAGGGTGACTACAATAACTTATAGTACATTTTAAAATAACTAAAAATGTATAAGTGAAATGTTTACACACAAAGAAATGATAAATGCTTGAGGTGATGAATACCCCATTTACCCTGACGTGATTATGACACATTGTATATACCTGTTTCAAAATATCTCATGTATCTCATAAATATATGTAGCTACTACATATCCATAAAAATGTAAATAAATAACCCAGGTATCAAAGAGGAAATCATAGTGGAAATGAGAAGACATTTTAACTCAGTTGTAATGAACATATGACATATCAAAATTAGTAGAATAAAGTTAAAGCTGTGCTTAGAGGGAATTTTGTTATCTTAATTGTATGTATTAGAGTGCACATATTAAAAAAATAAAAATAACAATCAATCATGTAAGCACCAGCTCTAATTTCTAACAGGAAGTTAGAAAAAGTGCAGCAATAGAAAGATATATGAAGAGCAGAAACTAATGAAAACATATACAACAGCAGGAAACATCCAATCTTCTTCGATTATATTTGTGTCTTCTTCTAAGGTCTTTTTCTTTGTGACATAGAGCCTCGTTCTGTCACCTAGGCTGGAGTGCAGTAGCACGATCTCAGCTCACTGCAGCCTCTGCCTCCTGGGCTCAAATGATTCTCCTGCTTCAGCCTCCTGAGTAGCTGGGAATGCAGGTGCCTGCCACAATGCCCGGCTAATTTTTTTGTGTTTTTAATAGACGGGCTTTTGCCATGTTGGCCAGGCTGATCTCGAACTCCTGACCTCAAGCGATCTGTCCAACTTGGCCTCCCAAAGTGAAAGTGTTGGGTTTATAGGCATGAGCCACCGTGCCCAGCCATTTGTGTCTTCTTGATTTAATGTGATTAGTGATTATACTGACAATCTCCACTCCCCATTGTGACTACATATTTATTAAACACTTTGTGCAATTTACACTTTCCTCATCAAACTTTCTGGAGTTAAAAAAAAAGTATATAATCCTATAACCAAATAGTTTGGCTCTTAATGCGTTGTAATGAGGACAGAATATAGGACCTTGGGTCACTTTATGAAGTGGTGAATTAGGAATATGGCTCTATATCATGATGAAAACTCTAAAGATCTAATACCTTCAAAGAAAAGGAGGCAAAAGGGCTTGACTGTCTCTACCTGAGTTTTGAGTTAAAAATAATGTCCTAAATTTGTACCACTGGCCTACTCCCTAATCTCCCTTGGTTTGGTTTTAGTAACTACTCCAGTCACCAGAAAATCAATGAAGAAATTAACATAGTCATTCTGAATCAGTTTTTCTCTTTAGATGATTGGCAAGTACAACAGAGCAACAGAATAAACTTGCAATCCAATCTGTACAAAAATCCTACAGAAACAAGACTGTTAAAATTTGTAACCAACATTATAAAACAAAAAGGACTATTCCACTATGAGACGGAGTAGGTAAAATTAGTCACAACAACTTTAGATATTAGAATAATCAAGTGTAATTTAATTTTTAATTTACATATTATATGTATATATTTTGTTTCTATATTATATAAATAGTTTATAGAATTCATTTAATTTATTAAAGGATTATTCAAAATTATTAAAAAAATAAAAAAAGAAGTTCAAAAGGGAAAATCTGAAATAGAAGAGAGAATTTCTAGAAATTAAAACATGATCACTAAAACAGAAATTTAACAAATAGGTCAAGTAACATATTAGACATAGCTGAAAATGATTAAGGAACAAGCCTAAGGAAATTACCCAGAATGCTGCTGAGAATTAAGAGATCAGAAATTGACAAAATAAATAAATAAATAAAATAAAGAAAGCCTAGAAAAAAAGGCAGAAAACAATAGAATGAACAATAATACAAGAAAAATATAACTTACAATCTAAAATTCTATAAATGGAATGTGGACAAAAATAAAGACAATCCTAAAACTCTGAATTTTCATTGAAAAACCTAGTTAAGAACATGTTATACTACTAAAAAAACACATACTCAGAAGGAAGATGGAATAAGAAAGAAAGAATGAGGACAAAAAAAATAAGTTAAAAGACCTGCTTTTTGGGGTTTTAAATTGCATCTTTTCCTAATTGAATACCCTGTATTTCTTTTTCTTGCCTGATTGCCCTGGCCAGAACTTCCAGTACTATATTGAATAGGAGTGGTGAGAGAGGGCATCCTTGTCTTGTGCCAGTTTTCAAAGGGAATGCTTCCAGTTTTTGCCCATTCAGTATGATATTGGTTGTGGGTTTGCCATAAATAGCTCTTATTATTTTGAGATACATTCCATTGATACCTTGCTTATTTAGAGTTCTTAGTGTAAAGGGCTGTTGAATTTTGTCAAAGGCCTTCCTACTGAGATAATCATGAGGTTTTTGTCTTTGGTTCTGTTTATGTGATGGATTATGTTTATTGATTTTGCGCATGTTGAACCAGGCTTGCATCCCAGGGATGAAGTCAACTTGATCGTAATGGATAAACTTTTTGATGTGCTGCTGGATTCTGTTTAACAGTATTTTACTGAGGATTTTCGCATTAATGTCCATCATGCATATTGGCCTGAAATTTTCTTTTTTAGTTGTGTCTTTGCCAGGTTTTGGTATCAGGATAATGTTGGTCTCATAAAATGAGTTAGGGAGGATTCCCCTCTTTTTGTATTGTTTGGAATAGTTTTTTCTTAGGTTAACTCCAAGACAAATTTCTGAGTCAGAGTATACTAAATCATTCACAAAAAGTATACCCCCTTAACTGAATTTTATGGCAAAGTTACACTTCTCTTTCTTTTTTTTTTTTTTTTTTGAGACGGAGTTTTGCTCTTGTTGCCCAGGCTGGAGTGCAATGGCACGACCTTGGCTCACTGCAACCTCCGCCTCCCGGGTTCAAGCAATTTTCCTGCCTCAGCCCCCCAAGTAGCTGGGATTACAGGCATGTGCCACCACACTCAGCTAGTTTTTGTATTTTTAGTAGAGACAGGGTGTCTCTATGTTGGTCAGGCTAGTCTTGAACTCCTGACCTCATGATCCACCCACCTCTGCCTCTACCTCTCAAAGTGCTGGGATTACAGGCGTGAGCCACTGTGCCCAGCCAAAGTTACACTTTTCATATTGTTATGCTAAATGAAGTTTGTAGCTCAAAACAGCTAGGCCTATTGCTACCTAAAGTACTGTATAATTAGTAAAATGTTTATAACATTTATCAGATAATATCTGATAAAAATCTGATTAATAGCTTTAAATCACTTTATTTCAGAGAAAAAATATTTGAACTTGTTTATTTGGTTAAGATATTTTATACATTAATTCATTTATTTAAAATACATTACTGAGTATTTTCTATGTGCCAATACTTTCAGACACTGGGAAAACAAGGTCCCCACCCTCAGCAAATTTCCATTCTATTGTAGGAAAACAGACAAAGTAAACAATGTAATTTGAGGCTTTTACAAGTATTGTGAAGAAAATAAAGCAGGACAATGTGATAGAGTTACAAGATGTGTGAGTGTATGGTAACATTAGACAAAATGACCAGAAAGGCTTCCCTCAGGAGGTAATATCTGATGATTTTTACTAGGTTTGAATGATATTAGGTGAACAGCATTGCAGAGAAGAGTCTTTCTGGCAGAGGGAATAGCAAATGCAAATGCAAATGTTCTGAAGTAAGAACAAATTTAGTTTGAGGTGCAGAAAGTATGCTTATGTGCAAGACCATGGTAAGCAAAAGGAAAAGCAGTAGCAGACAAATGTGCCTGTTTTAGGTATGACTATGCAGTTAACAGAAAATTTTATTTAATGACAAAAAGATAGGTTAATTATATTATTATATGTATTAAAACTAAGCTTCAGGATGCATTGGCTTTTGAAGTTAATATATTATCTTTTTTGAACTCCTATACTTTTTAAATTATAACACATACTTAATGTATATATATAACACATACATAAGTATACACCTCAAGATGTGTTTGTGAAGTGAATACACCAGTGTAATGATTACCCAGATGAAGAATTAGAACATTATCAGCACCTCTGAAGTACACCTGTTCATTCCCCGTTTCAGTCACTTTTCATTCATTCCCTCATCTGTTAACCTTTCTTCCTTATTCTACTTCTCTTTTTTCTTTTGTTCAACATTATGTTTGTGAAATTTTCACGCATATCTTTGCAAGTATTTGTACTTCATTCATTTCTATTGTTGTATAATGTTACACTGCATAAATATGAAACAATGTGTTCGTTCTACTGTAAAAAGCAATAAGGATTTAGTTATTTCCAGGCTGGACACAAATAATTTTGCTATGAAGGGTTTTATATATGTATTTTGGTAAATATATGCATGTATTTTTGTTGGGTAATTGACCGAGGAGTGTTAATTGCTAGGTTATAAGGTAAGCATATATTCAGCTATGAAGAAAGTGCATCAACCGGCAAAACAAACAGCTAGCATCATAATGGCAGGATCAAATTCACACATAACAATACTAACCTTAAATGTAAATCAGCTAAATGCCCCAATCAAAAGACATAGATTGGCAAATTGGATAAAGAGTCAAGACCCATCTGTGTGCTGTATTCAAGACACAGGCTCAAAATAAAGGGATGGAGGAAGATTTACCAAGCAAATCGAGAGCAAAGAAAAGTAGGGGTTGCAATCCTCATCTCTGATAAAACAGACTTTAAACCAACAAACATCAAAAGAGACAAAGAAGGGTATTACATAATGGTAAAGGTATCAATGCAACAAGAAGAGCTAACTATCCTAAATATATATGCACCCAATACAGGAGCACCCAGATACATAAAGCAAGTTCTTAATGACTACAAAGAGACTTAAAGTCCCACACAATAATAGTGACAGACTTTAACATCCCACTGTCAATATTAGACAGATGAACAAGACAGAAAATTAACTAGGAAATCTAGGACTTGAACTCAGAGCTGGACCAAGCAGACCTAATACACATCTACAGAACTCCCCACCCCCAAATAAACAGAATATACATTCTTCCATCTTTTTTTTTTCCTTAAAAATAAGAGTCTTGCTCTATCACCCATGGTGGAGTGCAGTGGCACAATCATAGCTCACTGCAGCCTCTAACTCCAGAGCTTAAGTGATCCTCCTGCCTCAGCCTCCCAAGTAGCTGGAACTACAATCATGCACCACCATACCCAACTAATTATTTTTTTTATTTGTAGAGATGGGGTCTCATTATGTTGCCCAGGCTGGTCTTGAATTCTTGGGCTCAACCAGTCCTCCTTACTTGGCCTCCAAAATTGTCAAGTAAGTCTCAATGTATTAAGACAATTTATAATACTTAAAATAGACTGCTAAAGAATAAAGGTTTTGATTAGTTGAAGCTTATTATTAGCAGTTGTTGTTAATTAAACCTAAAATCTAGCAATAAAGAAAAGGTAAAATGCTACTAGAAAAATCTTAATACTACTTAACAGTTACTATTTCCTAAAATGACTCTCTTTATCCACAAGACAGCTAAATAACAAATTTTATAAACACATAACAACTGTATATACTTATGGGGTATATATGATATTTTAATACATGCATACGATGTGTAATAATCAAATAATGGTATTTGAAATATCCATCACCTCATATATTTATCATTTCTTTGTGCTGGGAACATTTCAAATCTTCTATTTTGAAATATAAACTATTGATAACTATAGTCATGCTACTGTCCTATAAAACACTACAATTTATTATTTATTCTATCTAACTAGGTATTTGTACACATTAGCCAATTTCTCTTTGTGTATCACCCTCTCACCCTCCCTAGCCTCTAGTAACCACCAATCTACTCTACCTCCACAATATCAACAAGTTCAGCTCCCACATATGAGTGAGAACATGAAATATTTACCATTCTGTGCCTGGGTTATTTCATTTAACATAATGACCTCCAGTTCCATCCATATTGCTACAAATAGCACAATTTCTTTTTAGGGCTGAATAGTATTTCATTGTATACAACTTTATTCATTCATCTGTTACTGGATACTTCAATCAATTTCTTATCTTGGGTATTGTGAATAATGCTGCAATCCATTGTGGGCACAGGTATCCCTTTGCTATACTATTTCCTCTCCTTTGGATAAATACCCAGTAGTGGGATACTGTTTTCCATAATGGCTGTACTAATTACATTTCCAACAGTGTATGAGTTCTCTTTATCCACATTATTACCAGCATTTGTTATTTTTTTGCCTTTTGGACAACAGCCATTCTATTTGGGGAGAGATGATAATGATATCTCATTGGGGTTCTCATTTACGTGTTTTCCTGATGATTAGTGATACTGAACAATTTTTCATATATATTTTGGCCATTTGTATGTCTTCTTTTATGAAGTGTATCGTGCAACTTTACTCAAGTTTTATTCTTTTCTCTTGCTTGATTGCTCTGGCTAGGACTTCCAGTACAATGTTGAATGAGAGTGGTCAAAGTGAGTGTCCTCTTCTTAGTCCAGTTTATAAAGGAAAGGCTTTCAGCTTTTCCCCTATTTGGTTATGATGATTATCTCAAAAGATGCAAAAAAAGCATTTGATAAAATTTGGCACTTCTTCTTCATAAAAACTCTCAAGAAATTAGGCGTAGAAGAAACATACCTCAAAACAATAAAAGCCATATGTGAGAAATCTACAACTGAGATGATCATGTGATTTTTGTCCTTCATTCTGTTGATGCGATGTTTCACATTTATTGATTTGCCTATGTTGAATCATCCTTACATCCCTGGGATAAATCCAGCTTAATGATGGTGTATTGTCTTTTTGATATGTTGTTGGATTTGGTTTGCTAGCATTTTGTTGAGAATTTTTGCATCTCTGTTCATCAGAGTAGTTTTCTTTTCTGTTGTGTCCTTGCCTGGTTTTGGTATTAGAGTAGTGTTGGCCTCAAAGAATGAGTTAAGAAGAGTTCTCTCCTCTTCAGTATTCTGTAATAGTTTGAGAACTGGCATTAGTTCTTTTTTGGAAGTTTGGAAGAATCTGCCATAAGTCATTCAATCATGGACTTTTCTTTATTGAGAGACTTTTTATTACTGATTCAATCTTGTTACTCTTTATTGGTCTGTTGAGGCTTTCTATTTCTTCCTGGTTCAATCTTGATAGGCTGTATGTGTCCAAGTATTTATCCAGTTTTTTCTAGGTTTTCCATTTCATTAGCATAATAGTTCATCATAGTCTCTAATGATCCTTTACATTTATTTCAGTGGTTATCAGCTGTAATGTCTTCTTTTATGTTTCTGACTTTGAGTCTTCTCTCTTTTTTTCTGGGCTATTCTAGCTAGTGGTTTATCAATTTTGTTTATATTACCAAAAAACAACTTTTTGTTGTGTTGATCCTTTGTCTTTTTAGTCCCCATTCCAGTTAGTTCTGCTCTGATCTGTACAATTTCTTTCCTCTGTTAATTTTGGGTTTGGTTTGCTTTTCTAGTTCCTTAAGGTGCATCATTATGTTGTTTATTTGAAATCTTTCTACTTTTTTGATGTAGCCATTTATTGCTATAAGCTTCCTTTTTAGGAGTGCTTTTGCTGTATCCAATAGGTTTTGGCATGTTGTGTTTCCATTTTTGTCTGTTTAATGAAATTTTTAAATTTCCTTCTTAACTTCTTCATTGACCCCCAATGGTCATTCAGGAGCACGTTAATTTTCTTGTATTAATATTTCCACAATTTCCAAAGTTCTTATTTCTACTTTTATTCCATTGTGATATAAGAAGACACTTGATATGATTTCAATTTTTAAACATTTGTTGAGATTGTGTTGTGGCCTACTATATGGTCTATCCCAGAGAATGTCCCATGTGCTGATGAGAAGAATGCGTATTCTGCAGTTGTTGGATAAAATAGTCTATAAATGTCTCAGGTTAATCTGGTCCACAGTGCAGATTAAGTCTGATTTTTTTTACTGATTTTCTATCTAGATGATCTGTCCAATGCTGAAAGTGGGTAAGTCCCCAACTATAATTCTATTGGGGTCTATCTCTTTTGAGCTCTATTAATATTTGCTTTATATATCTGGGGGCTCTAGTATTGAGTACATATATGATTGTTACACCCATTCTTTTGCTGCATTGATCCTCTTCTTCATTATGTAATTACCTTTTTTGTCTCTTTTTGTTTTGTGACTTAGTCTGTTTTGTCTGAACAATATCAAAATTTTGACAACTAATTTTTAATATTTAAGTGATTAATCAAACACCAGTAAATAAATGAAAACAAAAAATAAAGTAGTTCGCTAAAACACCATGGTATCATTTTATTTTTTAATTTATTTTTATTGATTTATCTATCGATTTTAGAGACAGGCTCTTGCTCTGTCACCCAGACTAGAGTGCAGTGGCACAATTATAGCTCACTGCAGCCTCAAATTCCCAGGCTCAAGCAATCCTCCCACCTCAGCCTCCCTAGTAGCTGAGACTACAGGCACATACAACCACACCCAGCTAATTATTTAATATTTTGTATAATGAAGTAAAAAATATATATCTATTTTGTAGGAATGGGGTCTAGCTTTGTTGCTCAGGCTTGCCTTGAACTCCTGGATTCGAGCGATTTCCCCATCTCAGCCTCCTAAAGTGCTGAGATTACAGGTGTTAGCTACCACACCCAGCCCAAGAGAGCTACTTTTAAGAAACAAAATGGATAGATTTAGATATTTTAGTGGAAGTAGCAGCAAAAATGAAGAGTAATCATATTTAAATGTTATTCATGTATGAGTTTTAAAGAAAAGGTATTTAAACGTTTAATGTGCATGCTCTATTAGTAGTAACACTATAAAATGTACCCTTAGTAAATAAAAGCAGCATCCTATATTTCCTTGAAAGACAGTAGAGTTAGACAAATGTAAGTGAGAAAACAATTTGTTCAAGTCTTTTTCTAGTTTCTCACTTGAAATTCACAACTACATTTGTTTCAGAAATATATTCCCAGAAATTTTCTTCTGGATGGACACTTATTAATCTTTTACACCTATTCTTTTTGAGGATTTGATGGCAGGTCTGGCCCTTCATTCCTTTCTGAACTGCTGAGTTTCAGAACACACATAAAAACAAAAAGTTCCTGAAACCCATTCTCAGAATCCCAGTTGAGAAGACGGTCATTCAATTGTTTACTGCTATTGTTACAAGTTACTATTCACGGATATCAATGAGAATTTTATGTCTGTTCATGGGTATTCTAAAAGATTTTTTACTCAACTCAATCACAACTTTAAAAACTGTATTGTATTGTGTAAAAACTGTTGCATATGTATTAGGTAAAGATAAAAGTATATTTTATGTATATAAAATAAACCACTAATCTATTGTTGGCTTAGCTACATGTAACTCAATGATTCAACATTTTAATTAAAATGATTTACCTTAACAAAGTCTCTATCAGTCTTCTCTTTCCATTCTTCTCCAAATACAGTGGAAAAGGATCCTAAAGCTTAAAAAAAAAATACATTCAATATAATGCAATAAATTCTTTCAATGAATTATTTAATAATAGGTAGGCTTGGAAAAACAGTAAAACTACATCTTAATATATCTTGTTAACTACAAATTGTCTTATAGTAAATTATAGACAGTCACGGTAATTTCTTTTGAAATACATTTTTTTAGATTTAAAGAAAATTTGTGTTCCTACAAATTAACAATATGGACTCTTTTTCATAATAGTTATACAGACAATAAAGAGGTGCTGAGTACTTAAGAGTCACTCCACATTGGCTTTCATTGATACATTAAAAAAATTTTTTTTAATCAAACTGATGCTATTGCCATTAGATTTTCAGATTATCATTTAAAATCTTCGTATTAATTTCAGAAATACTAGCGTAATTCACACTTCAAAAAACAGAGACAGCAAGGCACTCCTTGGAAATAATTCCCACAATTCCCTTAAATCTCCTTTAAGAAAAATTCTCAGGCCTACATCATGTTTGTGTTTCTTGATAAGGTTGTTTTATCAACAACTATGATTTTTGAAAAGTCAAACCATCAATTTTTGTAAGCTTCTTCTTAATAACACTCTGTCTCTAATCCACATATGGCCCTTACTGCCTCACCAAATAGCTTAAGGCATATAGATAGGTACTTGCTGCATTATTTCTTCTCCTTTATGCTGCTAGTTCTAATTGTCAATATGGGATGAGACTATAGAGCTGTATGATTCAAATGTCTAAGCTGTGATACAGTATGTTTTTCCCCTTAAAAATTAGGTAAATCCTTTATGAACTATCACATTAATTCCATAACGAAAGCTACTGCTTTTAGAAAACAAAAAGAAAATTATATAATGACAACTGTTAACAGAAAATCTAGATGTTATGAATGTTAGTCTTTAAAAAAGAAAAGTTTATGTGTCCTTATTGGACATGTTATGACAAACATAACAAGTAGGTATGTTTTCTCCCATAAGAAATTTATGGAATCTTGGCAGTCTTATTATCCTTTAAGTATGAAAGTAGTATTCAGCTAAAACTGAATAAAATAAAGTTTGTAAAGTACTCTGGCTAGAATAAGAATTTTCATCTTAAAAAATATTTAAAAGGGTGAGAAACAGCAACATTTTAAACATAAATTATATTTACTAATGATTTTACTACTGACAGCGTTGTGAGGAAATAATATGAACAACAGATGTAAATGTTCTGAATAAACAAATTAACTATAGTGACATCAAAAAGCATTTCATAAAATATCAAACTTACATATAAGTAGCAGCTTAACCAGCAAAATGAGGCTTAGACAGCACTAAAGACAGATAAGGTTTTCTTTATTCTAAAAAGAAAGCTTATAAAAAACTTCCCTGGGGGCTGGGCATGGTGGCTCACACTTGTAATCCCTCAGCATTCTGGGAGGTTGAGGCGGGCAGATCACTTGAGGCCAGGAGTTTGAGAATGGCCTGGTCAACATGAGGAAAACCTGTCTCTACTAAAAATACAAAAATTAGCCAGGTGTGGTGGTGCTTACCTGTAGTCCTGGCTAACTGGGAGGCTAAGGCATGAGAATCATTTGAACCTGGGAGGTGGAGGTTGTAGTGAGCCAATATTGCACCACTGTATTCCAGCCTGGGGGACACAGCAAGACTCTGTCTCCAAAAAAAAAAAACCTCCCAAAACACCCCCTCCCACCAAAAAAAACCACCAAGCAAACAACGTCCCTGGGAGAATAATACTGGGCAGAATAATAAAATTGAAAAATAAAATTTCTTGTCACATAGAATTTTTATTATACTTGTTCAAATACACAAAATATGTAAATATTCTACTTTCTAAAGGAAGTGGCATCTACATTTCTCTCTCAATTAAAGTCTCATGCCCTAAAAATCAAATCAAAGCCACTAAAAGTCTAACCAAATAAAATATATCTATGACCTTCAAACTCCAACCAGGATTATTTTTATCATGTAAAACTATTGTTTTAAACATAAGGTCTTCATAAAGTCTCTATGTACTCTGGAACTAAACTTTCTGTGACTTCAAATAATAGAAACTATACCCAAATGGCGCTTGCTAAATTAACGCTGTTTTATATTACTTTAAGTCTTTCAAACAAATAAAATGCCTGAAGAATTCATGAAGATAAATTGGGTCTAAAGAAGGTCTTGTCTTAGTGCACCAAAACTGGTAAGATTACTTCTATCACATACCCAACTTAAATTATTTACACGTAATCCTATTTAATTATTAAATGTTACTACTTAAAATTATTCTGGTTTGAGAATATACATTCTTTTCGGAGGCTTCATTTTAAGGTTTCTAAAAATGTGAAACAATTTTCAACTCTGTTCTACATTAAATGCTGAAAGTTATATTTGAAAGATCAAAATAAAATAACAGAAAGCAAAGAATATAAAACTGAGGTGAAAAGCCAATAAAGTTATATCTTCAAAATTATGACAGAAACTGAGAGGTAAAGCATCTTTCTTCCCCTATCTCCACCCATGTAACAAAGAATAGTTCTGGGCAAGTTAAGAAACTAATTTTTATTTTATTTAATTTCAAAATTATTTTCAATGTAAAATATGCATCAAATTTCAAAGAATCCTACTTAAACAATCACAAATAAAACACTACTTGATCCAAATCAAATTGCAAAAAAATAAATTCTTTTGCAAACATCTCACTACTTAAAGATAAAAACAAAAAGTCATAAAATGTTATAACAAGTTCTTTCAAAGACTCTGTTTACTGTGCTATATATATAATTTCCTAAAAGATAAAATACTTTCAACATATGTCAATACCATAAACTTTAATAGGATATACTTCTGGCAAAAAAATAGCTTTGGAGTGTGGGGGTCGGAAACCAAGAAATAATTTTATATCAATAACTTCAGCTAACATATATATTTTATGCAAGAAAAACTGAGAGGGGAAAGATTTCAAAATATTATTTCTAAATCTCTATTAAACTGCAAGAGAAAACTGAGTAATCTGATCTATGTGGTAATCTAGCCTTAATAAGAGATAATTTCAGAAGAGATGAAGTATTTGATTTATCACAACCCACAACTAATAAACCCTACAAGTAAAAATGGTAAGAAGCCTTTGATAAACCTTACTTTGATTATTTAGAAGGCAAATTTTCAAATGCATTGACCTCAAATGTTTTAGTTAAAAATTATAGCCACACATTAGCAGAATAGACGTCAAAAAACAATTTCTTCCAGATCCTAGTTTTCTTTGTCAGAATCTTGTAGCAAGCAATCGTCTCAACTCAGGAAACCTATATATTACTCCAATTTAAAAACTAGGACTTTACTTCAAAAACACTGAGACAAAATAACTATTCAAATATTTAAGGTTAAAAAACCCCAAACATTCATTATTTTAAATAATGCATTTAGTATCAGAAGAGAAAATGAAAGCTATTATATTGACAAAAAGTACTTTCTTCTTAAAAAACCCTTTAAAAAAACTTTTACAGAATAATTATATAATACATTCAGCTTAAAACTTACTGTCGTCAAACACCCCAGCATTAGCAAGTAGTAAAGTGATGATTTTAGGATCTTTTTCAAGTTGCATGACGTGCTTGCTTTCATTTGATAGGAGAGTGCATACATTAATAGCAAAGTCCACTTCATTTGGGAGTCCAGATAACAGTGAAAGCACCAATTTATTATAATCATTTGGCGAATTAAAGTCCATAGACAGCCCATAACTTTGACGCAGATAATCTAACAAAGAAAAAAAGAACACCTTAAGTATATCAAAGATCAGATACCTTTATGGTGAATATCCCTTGAATACAGAACACAGCTTTAAATATATATATATACATAATATATACTGATTAGAGGTTCAAAAAGTTCAACTTTCTAAACTTCTTAGGTTTACTAATCATTAAAATTACATTCTTGAAAAGGTATTAAAATACCAAAATGTACATACCATTTGGCTATCATTGCCAAAATATTTTTGAATCAGTATTTTAACTGACCTATCTTCACTTTTTTTATTTTTTGAGACAGTGTCTTACTCTGTTGCCCAGGATAGAGTGCAATGTTGCAATTATAGCTCACTGCAGCCTCAATCTCCCAGGCTCAAGTGATCCTCCCCACTCAGCCTCCTGAGTAGCTAGGACTAAAGGAAGGCACTACTATGTCCAGCTAATTTTATTTTTAGTAGAGACAGGTCTCCCTACATTGCCCAGTGGGTCTCCATCTACTGAGTTTACGTAATCCTCCTGCTGTAGCCTCCCAAAGTGCTGCATTACATGCGTGAGGCACTGTGCCCAGACTAACCTACACTTTTTACTACTGCATTTCAAAGGACGTGTTCCAAATTACTGCAATATCATAACACAGTAAAAGCCATGCTAATTTTAGTTCTAGAATTCTAAGTTTTGACAAATGTATAGTTTTAATCATCACAGTCAAGATATAGAGCATTTCTATCACTACAAAAAGTTTCTCACACTCCTTTGTAGTCAATTCCATCCCCTACCACTAGGTACTACAAATCAAATTTCCTTTCCTATCATTTTATTTCAAAATGCCAAATAAATGGAATCACACAGTATAGCCTTTTGTTGTCTGGTTTCTTTTATTTTGCAAAATGCTCTTGAGATACATATCTATGTTGATGTGTGCATCAGCAGTCCATACCTTTTTAAACGCAGTTTGTTTATTCATTCCCTAGTTGAGGGACATGTAGACTATTTACAATTTTTGGTGAGTACTAATAAATCTCCCTATAAACATACATAGAATTTTTGTGGGGACATATTTTACTCACTTCTCTTGCATAGATATCTAGAAGTGTGGGTCACACATAAATGTATCCTTAACTTTGTAAGAAACTGTGAAACTGTTTTCCAAAGTGGCTGTAACAGCTTTCATGTCCATCAGCAATATACAGAGTTCCTACTGCTCTCCATCCTGGCCAGTACTTAATATTCTTAGTTCCAAATACTCTAAATGAGTCCTTTGTTTCATATTTGCTTTGCACAAATTTTCTCCCTGTTAGTGGCTTGTCTTTTCATTTTCTTTAAGTGTCTTTAAGCAAACATTTTAATTTTGATGAAGTCTGAGTTATAAATATTTACTTTTATGATTCATGTTTTTGTGTCCTAAGAAATCTGTGCCTAAACCAAAGCAACTAAGATTTTCCACAGGAGAATTAAAACTTTTACAAAACTTTGAAGATGGGATAAAATGGGCTTACAGAACACTAAGATACTGTATAATCATAATTCACACATATAAAAAATGTTGCATTTTTAGAAATACTGAATCCTAACTGGGGCAGTTTAGACATTGGCAATTATGTCCTAAGATAAATATTACAAGTACATTTTTCAAATAAAGCTGTAACAAGTTAAGGAAAAAGGCAAAGAACTAAAATTTAAACATTTAAGAATATTTCAGGCTGGGCATGGTGACTCATGCCTCTAATCCCAACACTTTGAGAGGCTGAGGCAGAAGGAACACATGAGGCCAGGAGTTCAATACCAACTTGGGCAATATAATGAGATGCTGTTTAACAATTAGCTAGTTGTGGTGGTGTGCTATAATCCTAGCTGCTTGGGAGGCTGAGCTAGGTGAACTGCTTGAACCCAGGAGGTCAAGGTTCCAGTGAGCTATGGTTAAGCCACTGCACTCCAGCCTGGGCGAGTGAGTAAGACCTGTCTCTTAACAACAGTACCAAAAGAGTATTTCAGAAATATCTGAATATTTTTAAAAGTTTGAAAAAAAAAAAAAAAACAAAAAACACGGGCTGGGTTCGGTGGCTCATGCCCATAATTCCAGCACTTTGGGAGGCCGAGGCAGGCGGATCACGAGTTCAGGAGATAGAGACCATCCTGGCCAACATGTTGAAACCCCATCTCTACTAAAAATACAAAAAAATTAGCTGGGCATGGTGGTGCACATCTGTAGTCCCAGCTACTCAGCAGGCTGAGGCAGGAGAATTACTTGAACCCAGAAGGCAGAGACTGCAGTGAGCCGAGATTGCGCCCCTGCACTATAGCCTGGGCGACAGTGCAAGATTCCGTCTCAAAACAACAAACAAACAAACAAAAACATAAGCTCTTTAAATAGGATGCAAGTAGAAATCTACTGTCACAACATACCACAGAAGAAAATTATGTTAAGTACAGAATTTCATTTCCAAATGCAGACAGTTGAAGAGACACAGCTCTTCAATTCTAAACTATTCTAGAAGTGTCTCCAACATAATGAAGAAATTCCACAACACAGTTGTAAATGGCTATGACACAGATTCTTTACAATATTTAGAGCTGTACAGTAAGAATAGATTGTTCATTTTTGATAATCCTTATAAATAAAATTTCTCAAAATAACACAAAATAAATAACTGAAGAAAAAGTAATGAAACTTCTATGAATATAGGAGCAATTTTTATATTCTATACTGCAAATTGGAATTAATGATGATTAAACCAAATTTTAGCAATAATTAAGTTTTTAGATTCCACATAGCTTTCAAGTAAATCTGAACAGAAAAAAATGTGGAACTCGTATTCTTTATCTGTCACAGTCCTGAAGTTTATATGCTTTCAATATGATCTTAGAATTGTTCTATTTCCTACTATAAAATGACAGATACTCCATTCAATACATCATTACCTGAATGTCTTTGTTAAAGACATCTTCAATTAGAATAAGATAAATAAACGTAACAACTATGAAATATAATTATATAAGGGTTGGTAAAGATTCCTAAGATAAATTATGTAGGAGAAAATGCTTACAAAATTTTAAGACTCTCCTTTCATTCCCTCAAGGAGATATGGTTAAGTAGCTATAATTTTATACCTGGAATGAGATGGAAAATATATTTATTTATTTTGAGACAGAGTTTTGCTCTGTTGCCCAGGCTACTGGAGTGCTATGGTGTGATTTTGGATCACTACAACCTCCGCCTCCTGAGTTCAAGCAATTCTCCTGCCTCAGCCTCCTGAGAGCTGGGATTACAGGTGTGCAACACCACACCCGGCTAATTTTTGTATTTTTAGTAGACAGAGTTTCACCATGTTGGCCAGGCTGCTCTCGAACGCTTGACCTCAGGTGATCCACCAACCTCAGTCTCTCAAAGTGTTGGCATTACAGGCGTGAGCCACTGCGCCCGGCCATATTTTCAACATTCTTGATTCAAAGTTTATACAGTGGGTCACTACTGACAAATTTAATCTGACGCAGTCACTTCTCTGTTTTCAATTTAGAAGAAAGGGAGATTTGTTCTGGACTGCTGTTTATATATACTGTAGAAATTCTACAATATATTCTTTCCATCAGTATTGGCAGTGATTGTTGTACTCCAAAGTATCTTAGTATATGTAACACTTAAAGAAAATCTTAATTCAAATACAGCTAATAAAAAATGTTTATATCTTCCTGCATGAAACCCAAAACCAAAAATGCAAATGGACAGGGTAATTGGCTTCCCTTTATTAAAATGATTAAGTTGGATTAAATAATAAGAAAAATAATAATAATCCATCCAATAATTTTGCAGAAATGACTGTATCCAATCAATACAAAGAAAAAAAGAGAAAGAAGGAAACCAATATATCAGGTATTTAATGTCAAAAACAGTATGAAAAACTATGCAAATGAATGACAAAAAAACCACCATGTACTGATGCCAATGTTGAAGAATCCTGAAGCTGAAAGCAAAATCCACAATTATTTTTTTGCGCCATTTAAAGTCATTGGGCAAAAGTAGTCAATATCCTCAAAGGTAAATTCAGGCCCACATTCTATCAGTGTACGATGTTCTATATCCTAGCACTACTGACACTGAAATTTATTATACTACTATTCAAAATATTTTAGAAAAGTTTTTCTTTATGTCAACAATAAAAGTATCTCTGGATAAATACATTTATCCAAAGCTACAGGGGAATACGGCTGTATGATCAAAGATGTAGACAGACATAAATCTTTTCAAAGTTCTAAATAAATTTTTTTAAATAATCTAACATTAGATAATTTCATTTTGGTGGTTTAATTTTTTAAATTTTAGAACACATGCATGCACACACGCACACACACATGGAGCTTACTCTATTTTCCTTAATCACACATGATAAAAATCATTAATGACTTATTTGCTTTATATATTGATAATCATGTCAATTTTAAGAATACTGTTAATGATGCTGCTATGGCTCTTTCTAGAAAAATACAAAGTTTAAATGCTGCCCTGAAACACTACCCCTTTTCAGTTTGAATTAGATATTCTGTAATCTGATGTTCCCCATCAGTTCCCAGTTTCTTCCTCTTCATGAATCTCCAATCCTGACGTTGTTAAGCATGTTATATATATTACATAACTGTTCAGATTTTCTTAAAACAAATCAGACATATCAGAAAAGGGCTGTTATAACAACAGGTTAAGCAATTCTATCATTCCTGTAACTTGTGTAGCTCTATCAGTAAGTTTCATTATAGGCTTCTGAAATACCAAAACTATTTCACATGATCTTTCTTAAAGCAGATCAATTTTAATTAGAAAAGGGGGAAAAAAAACAGATTCAGAAAAAAATCTATTTTAAACAAGACCAAACATAGAAAAGTGTTTGTTTGGAAACTGTAGTAGCAGACACCAAACTCTATTTAAGCTACAAGGATGAACAGCTCTGCTGTTACTGTAATACAGGAATCACACAGAGTTGTAAGTTGAAAATCATCTTTAAAGGTCATTAGTACAACATCTCATTCAATGTAGGAATACCTTTTATAACATCCTTGAATTAGATAATGGTCATTAGCTCTTTTTAGAAACAAGGACTATATCACCTAACAAGTCACCCTATTTTATCTTATCAGCATAAACTATTAGCAAGCGCATTTCTAAAGGTGACTTACAATATTCTCCTTTAGTCTTGGCTCTTGCAATAAAAGCGATTCACTGAAAATAAAGCTAGGTTTGGTTGGCACTTCCTGTTTCACCCCTACCTCAATTATACAAAAGCATCAGATGAAGCCTATTCTAATGGAGATCACAGATTGTAAGAGAAGATTCTATTTCTTCAGTTACTACTGATTAGGGAAGAAACATGAAGTCAAATTCAACTTTTAAGAAACTTTGAAAACAAATAATGTGAAAAAAAAAAATTTGATGATACTAATGATACTCCACAAATGAGACCACATAAATCTAAGTATAACCTGTAAGAGTATAGAACTAGTACCAGTAAATAATAATAGTAAATATTTAGAATAATTGTATTTTTTATAAAGAACATACCTTGGAAAAGAAATATCTCCTTTTTTATTTAGGTCAAATGTTGATGAGTGGAAAAAACAAAGATGTGTATCTCCTTATATAACCGGGTTTTTCTTGGGTGCTGGTGGGGCACAGCTCCCCCGAGAGAATGCTGTGGGTTCCTGGTCTCCAATCTCTTAAAGAATAAGCGATGGGGCCGGGCCCGGTGGCTCATGCCTGTAATCCCAGCACTTTTGGAGGCCAAGGCAAGCGGATCATGAGGTCAAGAGATTAAGACCATCCTGGCCAACTTGGTGAAACCCTGTCTCTAGTAAAAATAGAAAAATTAGCTGGGCGTGGTGGCATGCGCCTGTAGTCCCAGCTACTCGGGAGGCTGAGGCAGGAGAATTGCTTGAACCCGAGAGGCGGAGGTTGCAGTGAGCCGAGATCGCGCCACTGCACTCCAGCCTGGCACCTGGCAACAGAGCAAGACTCTGTCTCAAAAAAAAATAAAATAAGCGATGGGACCACTGCAAGTGCACTGTACACTCGTAAAAGTAAATATCCACCCAAGAAGTGTTGCAGAAAGGTGATTTTATTTAGGTAGAGAAAAGAGAAGAAGAGAAAGACTTCCAAGAAGATTGTGGAAGGGGTTTTCAGAGGGGAAATCCCAGAGAGGAAAGGGAGCTCCCACCATGTTGGGAGGGGATTCCAGAGAGCTGGAAATCCAGTGTGAGTGAAGGAGCAGAGGAATTTATCCTGGGAGAAATTCCCATCTTCCCAAGTTCCTCTGGCCAATGAAAGGAGTCCCTTTAAACTTCCACTGGGGTGACTGACTCTTACGTTTCTTTCCATACCCTCAAAATTCAAACATAAATCCTTAAATCTCCCGGATGGAGAGATGGGAGGGCGTCACTGCCCTGGGAAATTCTTGCCCATCATGGACCCAGAAAGAGAACACATTTCCTCACTTAGACCTCTCTTCCTAGTCATCACGGTCCTAACCTCCAGAGCCACTAAAAACTGGAACCCCTGTCTACTCCACTCAAGAACTATCAACACTCGGGTTGATTTTTTCCAATTTGAGTCCAGCTCTTTTCAAGCTGTGGATTCCTCTATAACCATTACAAAAACAACAAGTAAAAAAAAAAAAATCTTCCTGCTACCATGGCAGGAAATAGAGTAATCAGAAACATTTCTGAGAATTCTGGTGCTGGAAATCTCATTAATATTAGAAAATTGAATAGACTCTATAAGAAAATCATTGATCTCGTGAATACCAACAGGATCTTTCTCTTATTATTTTAGTGACTTCTTAGGATAAATTGATCATTGGTCAAAGGAATAAGAAAAAATCATTACTTGAAAGTGAAAGTATTTTATAACCAAAAATTCCTGCACCTAAAATTCTCAAGCAAGCTGTGATAGAAAGGGCTCTGATAGGCGGGTGCGGTGGCTCACACCTGTAATCCCAGCACTTTGGGAGGCTGAGGTGGGCGGATCACCCGAGGTCAGGAGTTCAAGATCAGCCTGACCAATATGGTGAAACCCCATCTTTAAAATAAATAAATAAATAAATAAATAAGTAAAAAAGGGCTCTGATACCAATTACATGTCAATCTTTGAAAGCTGCATTACCTCAAAGCCTTAAGTGTTCTCATGTGCAAAAGGAAGGGACTAATTCATTGAATGATGTCTGTTTTCCTAATTCAAAACTGCAGACCTATACCCTGTTAATTTTCAGTGATACTTACCTGACACACTGTGTTGCTGGTAATTGTAGGAAGATGGAATTGCACCAATAGGAAGCTGTGGCTTTGGATTGCCTGGTGGTACCTCATCGTCATCCTCCCCAAAATGATGAACTTTCTCATACTTTTCTAGGTAACTGAAACAGAAAAAAAGCACAGCAAAAATTTAAAAATAGATTTATATCTTATTTTTTAACTCTATTTGTTTTCTTTTTCTCAACAAGAATCTAAAAAACAATTAATAAAAATACTATAAACCTCTTGTATTAGAATAGTAACTTCAGTTTAGAGTAAGATAAACCACAGATAAACTCAATGCAATGGTTCTAAAAGTATTTTATTTTCAGAAAAGACCATACCTCTACTCAAAAATATAAAAATGAGAATTATCAGATGACAACTACATGTAGATAAATAGTTGAATAGTACCTTTGTTTGTAAAAATTATATATAGTCATTATTCTCAGCAAACTGACACAAGAACAGAAAACCAAACACTGCATGTTCTCACACGTAAGTGGTTGTTGAACAATGAGAACACATGAACACAGGGAGGGGAACATCACACACCGGGGCCTGCTGGGCAGTGGGAGAGCTAGGGGAGGGATGGCCGGGGGTAGGGGGTTTGGGGAGGGGATAACATTAGGAGAAATACCTAATGTAGATGACGGGTGGATGGATGTAGCAAACCACCATGGCATGTGTATACCTATGTAACAATCCTGCACGATCTGCACATATACCCCAGAACTTAAAGTATAATAAAAATATAAAAATTTTTTAAAAAAATCCAGGATGAAAAAAAAAAAAACACACTTGTATGTAAGCTAGAAAAAAGGATTAAAAAAATAATTACATATGGTCATAAAAACCATGTGAAAATTAGAAGATTCTCTAACCCTTGACCTCTACAAATTCACTTATCAGCAATAACCACCAGTTCACGTCCAAACCTGAGTATATTTTCCGAGAATATCGTTATTTAATAATACATTTTAAAGGTCTAAATATACCAATGCATATTGCACTACCTCATTCTTTTGTAACAGCTATATAGTATTTGATCCTATTGATACATATGATTTAAATAGTTATCTAGCAATACATTTAGGGCATTTTCAGTTTTGTTGTTGGTATCACAAATCATTCTGCAATGAACTTAATCTGTACACTTGTTTGAATATTTTCTCTTAATAGATATTAGAAAGGTATACTCATTTTAAACATCAATATAGTCAAACTGCAATCCAAAAGTATTATGCCTAAGACATTTTGACCAATTTATAAGACAGTGTATCCCCCACCGTATCACCATTACTGAGTATAATCAATGTTAATATTAACTAGGATTGAATTTTCAAATTCATGATACCTCATCATCTAACAGTTGATAGTAAGATTCCCAAGTAAGATGTGATTTCACAACAGGGAAACAATCGGTCAAAACCATGTCAAACACAACACTGTATTCTAAAGTAGTTGTTACTATACTGCACGGATAGGAAGTTAAACTGATTGATATATACTAACTTACATTTACCAAAGAAAAGTTCTACATGTGATTATTTTACAGATCAATCCTTCTTCCATTCCTGATCTAGGCAGGTGCTAAGTCCATTTGGAGCTACTTTAAAGCTCAGCAGTACCCACCCTCTGCTTTTTAAAATAGCTGAGGTAGGGGAGATGGGTATCAATGAACATATAAGATTATTTTGGAAGCATTATTTTTAGCATCAAATCTTAAATTTCAAGGAGGGATGAATGGAAGCTATAATTTTATAAATATAAAAACTAATGGCATGGAAAATCATTATCATTTCTCATTTTCCCCTTCCAGCTTTACAAGGCACAATAATTCACATCCTTGAGACTGGAAAAGAATTAAACTGTCCCTTTCCATTATTTCCAAGTTCCCCACATAAGCCTAATTTGAGCAAGAAACTCTTTCCTAGCAGGTAGCTTGATAGCTAATGAATCCAATATTTTTCTTCATGGTTGTAGATAAAGCATACTGAAGCAGAGACATATATACAAATATAATCCTTGAGCACCGAAAATAGTAGGCAAGTGTACACATTTCAACCTGACTCTGGGTATGTTCCTTGCAGATGAATTTACAGTCTAAAAACATAAAACAGAACAAAAAGATTATTAAAAAGGGACAGTCTCTCTCTAGTATAAACCCACAATGGACTTAAAATAGGTAAATGAATCAAACACATTCTTTTTAAATTGCTAAAGCAGATATAATAGAAAGAAAAATATATATAAATGTAGATATAAAAAGCAAATTGGAAAAACAGCTGCTCAAAATTTATGTGACATCTTTTCTGTAAATGAAGGAAAATATATGTCATATAAAATCACCTGGATAACAGCATTCACGGAGGTATTTTAGATAGCATAATCTTTTAGAATTGTTTGAACTTCATTGTGGAATGGTTAAAGCAGACTACAGATAAACAATCTTTATGAAATAATTGTTATCTAATCAAAATAACATCGAAGATTTAGAATTTTAAAATCAAAATCATACCACTAAATAATAGGTTTAGGATGCTCTTCATAAGTTTGTTATTCATCATTTAGTACAGCAGGTTTACAATTTACATGTTTTTTAGGGCGGGTGCAGTGGCTCATGCCTGTAATCCCAGCACTTTGGGAGGCGAGGCAGGTGTATCTCTTGAGGCCAAGAGTTCGAAACCAGCCTGGCCAACATGGCAAAACGCCATCTCTACTAAAAAGTACAAAAATTACCTGGACATGGTGGCACATGTCTGTAATCCCAGCTACTCAGGTGGCTGAAGTACAAGAATTGTTTGAACCTGGGAGGCCGGGATTCCAATGAGTCAAGATTGTGCCACTACACTCCAGCTGCCTGAGCGACAAAGCAAGACTTCGTCTCAAAAAACATTTACACATGCGCGCACACACACACATTTTTCATCACAGTCAGGAGAGAAAACAACATTTTTAGTAAAGAAAGGCTATAAACATGAACTCGTCCCTTCCAGAACACCCCAAATGGAACATAAGAGATGTGGAGTGAACTGACAACACTATATACTCATAATAAACCATATATATTATTACATACATAAAACCCTATATAATTCAAAGTTTCGTAAGGCTTTAAAAATACATCATTTCTGGTCCCTTGTAATAGTCTAACGCTATTCTTCCAACAGATTCTTTGCAAAATTCCAATATTCAGAAATTTATGATTAAGGCTGTTAAAATTCTCAAATGTTTATTTCCCTGGCTTGAAGGCCAGTACTTGTTCTCACTGTCATTATTAAATATTTCCAACTGAGACGCAAAAAGATTTTGGCACCCTCTCAATAAATAATCACAAAAAACTTTTTTCAGTTATACTTCTAAAAATCAAAAAGTATTAACAAACCAGAGAACACAGTTAAAATACAAAAAGTTACATTTCAAAGTGAGAGTGTTCTGATTTAATTCTCTAACATGACCTTGAGTTTACACATCAACAGATCTACCGTGTTCACTCCTTAAAGTACAAATGCTAGACTGCACATTTCTCTTTCTCCTCAAAAATCAATGACATAACTTTGAATAGTTAACATATTATTCAGACAAGTATTTGCTGAGCTCCTACGGTGATCTACCTAGTACATTACATATTTAACTCAAAACTGGTAAAATATTATAATCCAGAAAGCTTAAATGTGATTGATAACAATGGCGGGAAAAGAGTCCATTCAAAACAGCATCAAATAATATGAGTACTATCACAGTGAATGTGGGAAATTTAATGTATCTCTTACAATACCTGACAGATTAAGCAGACAAAATAATAAATTAGGTTACAGAAGACTTGAATATCATCACTAAGAAGATTGATTTATTGGACACGTAATGACCTTCTTTTAGAATCTCAATGGAAATTTAAAAACTGATCCTATATCAATTCACACAGAAAACTACAATAAATTTAAAATTATATGTTGTATAGGGTACATTTTCCTTTTCTCTCTCTTTTCTTTTTTTTTTTTTTTTTTTGAGAAGGAGTCTCACTCTGTTGCCAGGCTGGAGTGCACTGGTGCAATACAATCTCCGCCTCCTGTGTTCAAGCGATTCCCCTGCCTCAGCCTCCCAAGTAACTGGGACTACAGGCATGCACCACCACGCCTGGCTAATTCTTTGTATTTTAGTAGAGATGGCATTTCACCATGTTGGCCAGGATGGTCTTGATCTCTTGACCTTGTTATCTGCCCGCCTCAGCCTCCCAAAGTGTTGGGATTTCAGGCGTGGGCCACAACACTTGGCCTTAGGGCACATTTTCTAACCACAATGCAATTCAAGAAACTTTTTTCTTAGAAGAAATCAAATCCTTGTAAAATTAGAAATAACTTTTTCTTATGCAAAATTCCAAACCCATATGCAAAAATAGAGAGACTAGTACAATAGTATCTATCAACAGATATCAATTTATGGTCAATCTTGTTTCATTTCAACCACAATTACCCATCCTCACAACCAAATCTCTCTCAGATTTTTTAAAGCAATTCTCAGATATCACATAACGTCATATATAAATATTTTGGTAGAATACTTAGAAACTAAAACAATAACAACCACTACCACAAATCAAGAAAACTCTTGATTATTCTTGGATCAAAGAAAAAAAAAATAAATCTGTATGATAGAAACACTTTTATATTAACAAAACCTTTTGAAACATTACCCAAAAAGATGGTAGGACAAGGACTCATATTCATCTCTCCTCTTAAATCTAATTGCAATGAACTTTAAAGGGTAAAAATAAAGCGATACTAGCATTATTTCACAGTTAAAACTTTTATAAATTCTGATACATGTAAAACAACTGCAAGGATCCACAAGCCCAACTTGCAAAACACAATTAGGGAGAGTAACATGGTCTAGTATATCCTAGGCCCAAACCCTTAAAAAGACAAGTTCAATTTGGATTTCCCCTGAGCTCCTGAGGAGCTATAGAAAGTGAGTGTTTTTCAAAATGGGACCCAGAAAGTAACAACTGTTTTTTTTAAAGATTGATTGAAAGTTGGGTTGAAATAGATGGTTTTCCAAGAAAGCAAGGTCCTTTATGAACTTCGACTTACAACTTCTTTGTCAAAATGAGCCCAAAGACCAAGGGGATGTGAAGCAACTATGAGAAGTACAGGCATGGAATGATTGGTGTCATCCAGTGACAGAGACTTACACTGATGTGATAACTTCAAGATGAAACACTAGGCAAAAAATCAAGTACAGTAGCTTGGAAACCATAAAAATAATAAAGTTTCTCTGCTAAGATTTCCAAAAGAGAGAGAAAAAAACAGATAGCATTAAAGAGTAAATCTGACAATGTAAATCACATTGGTGATGTACAAGGTAAGCCTGAGAAACTGTTCTACATGGAAGGGAAAAAACTAATGGAAATAAGTGGTGGACAAAAATGAAAGATATGTATGATAAACAGAAGCTCAAACACAGAAAGAAAAAATTTGAAAACCAGTAGTGCTATAGGAGAGACCACAATAAATGTAACAGAAGCAATAATCCTTGATGAAATAGAAAAATTTCTTTAACTGAAAGGCATGAAAAGATGTAAACATCAAAAAGTTCCCCTGGGTCTAGGGTGTCCAGGTACATGGGTCACCAGTCAAAATTTAAAGAAAATAGAAAAATACTCAGACACATCTTGATCAAAGATTTAAGCTTCAAAAACAGAGAGAGAAGATTCTTAGAACTATCCAGAACCACCATCCCCCCCCACCAAAAAGGTTACACAAAATATTTAAATCAGGCTCTCATTTCTCTCCAAAATTAATTGCCAGAAAATAATGAACAAATATCAGAGTTTTGAGAAGAAAGGTTATTTCACAGGAGTTTCCTACTCAATCATGTTTCTCACCTAAGACAACAGAAATTCATTTTCAGATATGCAGACTCAGAATGAATAAAGTCACATAGCCCTCTGGACAAAAACAAACAAACAAACAAAAAAGCCACTCAAATAGTCTGATAGATGAAACAAAATTAAGAAATGGTTAGAAACACAGAACAGAATGGTGATTACCAAGGGGCAAAGGGGCAGGAGAAAGGGGAGATGTGGGTCAATGGGTACAAACATTCAGCTACAATATGAATAAGTTCAGAGGATCTAATAAACAGGATGGGGATTATAGGTAACAATACCGAATTGTATACTCTACTTGAAATTTGCTTAAATGTTCTCACCACAAAACAAAAAGGGTAACTAGGTAAGGTAATGGATGTGTTAACTAACTTAACTATGGTAATCATTTCACAAAACATATATACCAAACCATCATGTTGTATAGCTTAAAATCGTACAATTTTATTTGTCAATTATACCTCAATAAAGCTGGAAGTTTTTTTAAAATTAAGGAATGGTTAAGTAGCAATACAGATGACTAATAATAAGCACAGAAAGTATTTAAAACTCTGATATTAAGTCTCAGTAATAACTGTTATAAATAGAAGAGAATGCAAATGTGATTGGTAAGAATACAAAAATGTAAAACTATTAAAATAATTTGAGAACAACACTCATCTGAATTTCAAGAACTTTTCCACATAAATGGAAAAAGAAAAGTACTAAGAATTAAAGCTCTAATCTGTGTGTTACTTGTACAGGAAGACTGAACAAAAAAGGTTTATTCTCACAGTTAATACTAAGGTAAATAAGTTATCAGCTGTGTTTCTAAATTTTTTTCAAGTGCTTAACACAAAAATTAAAATCAGGATCATTACTTTCAAAATCACCACAGGGAAATAAAAATAATAGCAAATATAAATATATAGAAAAAAAGGAGAAAATAAAGACTATCCTATGATGCAGCAAGTCCACTCTCAGACATATATCCTAAAATAAAAACAACTGAAAACAACACAAACATCCATAAAGGAAAGAATAAAAACATTGTGGCATATTGAGGCAATGAAATACTATATAGCAGCAAAAATTAACAAACTGACATGGACCCATACAAATAGCCATCAACAACAAAATGGTAAGTTAAAAAAAACATTTCAGAAGAATACATTACGATTCCACTTACATGAAGATCATAAGCATGCAAAAAAATGAATATTTGTAGCAATAGACAAGTATGTAGTAAAATGACAAAGAAAAGCAACATAATGATTATCACCTAGAAGACAGGCTAAAGGTTGTCCTTCTACAGAGAGAGGCTTCAAAGGTATTAGTAAGGTTAAAATTTTTTTGGAGGTGGGGGTTAGATAAACTTAACATGTATTAAGCTATTTTGTGTGTGTATTATATATTTAATTGTGAAATATATCATGTCCTTCAAAGTGGGGCACACACATAACATACTCCAGTAAGGAAAGACATTAAATTTATGGATTGACGTTGTGAAATACATCATGCACACACAAAAAAAGCATAATACATGTTAATTAAAAATTTTTAAATATCAAAAAATTTTTTAAAAAAATTTTAACGTCAAAAAACCAGTAGTTAATTGCTTCAAACATTCCAAGAACAGCTATCTCCATTGCTATGTAAAATGTTTCCAACTACAGAAAAAGACTGGAAGCTACTCTGAAAATTGTAATCTAGCAAAACTCTGATAAACTTCATTAAAGTTGGTTAAAAAAAGACTAGATACACACACACACACATACACCACATGAAACACTAATTTATTTATTAAACACAACCACCCCAACTCAAGACTCTATAAGATTTTATTGTGGAAATCCAATGATAGTTCAATATTGAAAATTTCATAACAATTAAACTATAATCTACAGATCAAAGAAGAAAAATGATATTATATAAACAAAGGATATCAAAAAGAATTTAAGAAAATGAAGCCTCCATGCTTGACTGGAAAAAAATATTTAATTAACGAAGAATCTCAGAATACTACGTTTAGATCTCTACTATGACTCTTTTGTTGTGCAATTCAGAGAATTTCCCACGTAACTCCTTTTCCAGTACAGGCCTTCTCAGTATTTCACAAGCCAACTTCAGTAACAGTACTTGCCTCTGCAGAAGAATGTCCTTCAAAGTAGGGCACACACACAACATACTCCAACAGGGAAAGACATTTAATTTATAGATTGACAGTGCCTCCTCTCTCCCTCACTCCATGTATCAGGGACTCGATATGTTACTCATCCCATTTCAGACAATGTAGATGGCATAAGAGAGGAACCTTCACTCATTTGTTAGCTTTTGACAAGTGGAACCTTTACTCATTCATCATATTCCATTTACTAATGTAATATTTCCATTACTTTGTGTGTCTAGGTTAAGTCAACTTAAAGATATATTACTGAACTTTAATTAAACCATCTCTCACAAAAAGGACAACTAAATTAAATAGATTCCTCCAAAGAAACCACAGTTTGAATAATGCAAACAAAACTAAACAATAAAATGGCAGAATATACACTTCTCACCTGAACTTACTGTCAACCATACTATGAAATAAAAATGACAATGCAATCAGATACAAAAGAAGTAGGCCAAAAGATTTCTATATTACCAAAAGAAGATCTAAACTATAAATTTACACGCCCTGACAATGATTAACCTTGTCCTAAGTTAATGCTATACTTTTTGTTACCTGATGGTTTACAATATGCTTACAACTAAGTATCCAGAAGCTGAAGACAAACCTCTAAATTTAGCAATATTTTTCAAGCACTGAAACTTAATCAAGTACTTTGTTAAAATTTAACATGCAATATTACTGCAAGTAAGGAGACTGATAAATATTTACAAGAGTCATTTCAGACGCTAACTTCTGTATCATTGAAGAAAATCTCTTCATTTTCTCATGATAAAAAATGGGTAAATTAATAGATGGAAGACATGGCAAAAAAACAAATACTGTTAGAAAATGATAAGAAAACACTGAAGAGCTGAAGAAACAAGTATTGAAGCAAATTAGACTGTGTGGGAGGTTTCTATATAGCTGAATTCAAGTACAGATGTTTTTAACATGTCTGAGTTTATGGTATTTACTAGATTCTCTTTCAAAAACAAAATTCATAGAGAACTACTTTTCCGTGAGTCATTAAAGGAAAGCCGTATCATGGAAGATATGTTCCCATAAGCAAATAAATTTTTTTAGAAAAAAAGACTTTTCAGAAAAACATGTTAATTCTACTTAAAGACACAATAAATAAACAGGTGCTTTAACTGGAAAAGAAAATGAAGGGATAGGATAGAAGGAAGAGAAAAGAAAAATGAGGGAAAGTAAATAGAAGGGGAAAAGAAGGAAAGATTACAGGGTAAGATTAGACATGTGAAAATCATTTGTTAGTCATTCACACACAGACCAATGTAGCAAAGAAGCTGGAAGTTAGCAATGCCAAAAATGTTACAAGATGATTTCAGTGTAGTAAATTATATAAAAACAAGGTTTTTGACATACAGCAAAATTTACTTCATAATGACTTTTATGATCACATAATGAATTGCCTCATGAAAAAAAAATTTTTTTGACCACAGTGTTTCTTGGTGGTGTAAGTACTCTTGCTGAAGAGTACTTATAAGTGGTGACAAGCTTGAGAAGAGTTATATGCCTTACTTCTTAAAATCCCCAACATTACTAACTTTCCTGTGATAACATTAGATGATGAGCAGTATCTTGCCTAGCAGATAATTTAGAAAAGAAAGCAATAACAACAATCTACCCGTTACCATAAAGGTGAAATTCTAACAATAAATAGAACGTAATTACTTTTAAAAGAAATTCATGCAATATGGAACATTTTTTTAAAGGGCGTTTTTAAAAAAGTATTTTCTCTCTATCATGTTCCTTTGTGGCTGAAAATACTGTGCAAATGTCATCTATTAAAACTCTTCAGCAGGCACAACGGCATATGCCTGTAATTTCAACACTTTGGGAGGCCATTGTGCAAGGATCACCTGAGCCCAAGAGTTTGAGACCAGCCTGGGCAACATAGTGAGACTCCACCTTTACTAAAAATAAAAAATTAGCTAAGAGTGGTGGTGCATGCCTGTAGTCCCAGCTACTTCGAGGCTGAGGTAACAGGATCACTTAAGCCCAGAAGGTTGAGGATGCAGTGAGCTGTGACTGTGCCACTGCACTGCAGCCTTGGCAACAGAGTGAGACCCCATCTCAGGAAAAACAAACAAACAAAAAAAACACCACACACAAAACAAAACTCTTGTATCTACACTGAACCAGAAAAAGGAATTTTCCAAATAATGTAAAAACCTCCCTTAAGTTTCTTAGGCCTTAAACCTTTTAACAACAACTTTTATACTGATACAGATTCATACTTGAAAGTTACAATAATAAACAAAGAATTCATATATCTTTCATCCACATCCAGATACACCAACTGTTTATATGTTGCTTCATTTATCTTATCCTATTCATTCCCTCTCTCTCTCTTTTTTTTTTCTCTCTCTCTCTGTCCTCCACACACGTTTTTTTGGGAACCACTTAAAAATAAGTTGTTTCTCCTTGTTTTTCATTACCTTGATATCTTACAAGAGTAAAGGGCGGTTATTTTGTATAATGTCCTGCAATTTGGGTTTATTTGATATTTACTTATAATTAAATTAGATACAGAGAATGTATTTTTTGAAGGAATACTACAGATGTGAACTGTTACCCTAGTATATATATTAAGAGGGACATCTCATAGTTGGTGCTTTTACTTCAATTATTTTGTTAAGGTTGGGATTGGTAGGTTAACACACTATAAAGTTATCCTTTTCCTTTTAGAAACTACTAAGTAATGTACAGAAAAACTCTTTAAGTCTAACTATCCTATTCCTTATTAAAACTTGAACCTGCTAGTTTTAGCATCCACCGATGATTCTTGACTATGTCACTGTGAAAGCAATTTTTCTAACTCCATTATTCCTTCAACATTTATTAGTTGGCATTCTACTTGTGAGTACTTTCCATCCTCTCCTGTTTATTTATTCATTATTTATACCACTATGGATTCAGAGAGTCTCCTCTTATTTCATGGATATTACATTCCTATCATTATTCAGTCAAATGTCCAAGATATCCTAGATTTGGCATCTGTATCCTTTAGACATTGTCCCAGATTTGGCCACTGGGATCCCTTTCAAGCTGGCTCTTGTATCTTTTTGATGTGTCCTTATCATTTTTTTCTTTAGCAGTTTCTTACGTTATATTTATAGCACAATAAGATATTCCAGGCTTATCTTGTATTTTCCCTGCTTCAGCCCTAGAATCCCTCCTTCTCCCCCAAGAACACTGCTTCTTTTCAGTGATGAATGGTATTTAGAAACCAATTATCTGGACACTAGTGTGCTCATTGCTTAAAGAAGAATCTTTACTTCTAGGACCTTTCATTATACAAAACTAAGGAATATTAACAAATGCATGCATACACGTTTATACCTTTATTTCTTTATCTCTAAAAGGATGAAATCATAGTAACACCTCTAATATCAACATCACAGTTATCTCTTTTCATATTTTAAACTTTTTTCTCCAGTACTGAGAAACATGGCTCATGTTATTCTCAATAAAATTGCCCATTTGCCCAATCCTAAAGTAAACAAACCTAGAATTTAATATGAATTTTACAGTTCTTTTTTTCTTTAGATAAATGGCATATTATTTGAAGCACTAATTCATTTGTTTCTGTTTTTATTCCATTTTAGGTTTACTCTGCCATGTTATTGTATCTTTTTAATTTTATTATTACTTACATAAACTATATTTTCTGGGCATAGAGGCTCACACCTGTAATCCCATCACTTTGGGAGGCTAAGGTGGGTGAACTGCTTGATCCCAGGTGTTCGAGGCTGCCTGGGCAATATAGTGAGACCCTATCTCTACAAAAAATTTAACATTTAGCCAGGTGTGATGGTGCACCTATCATCCCAGCTACTCAGGGGACAAGGGTGGGAGGATCACTTGAGCCTGGGAAGTAGAGGTTGCAGTAAGCCATCACTGTGCTACCACACTCCAGCCTGGGCAACAAACTGAGACCCTGTGTCAAGGGGAAAAAAGAAAATAAAACTAAATTTATGGGTTTCAGCTAAAGTCGTGATGGGATAATTTATGTAATGTGTTTACTTTGTTCTTTTATTTTCTGTATCTTTTGGTATTTAGTAAAGTCTGTATTTTTATTATATTGATTATCTTGATATTTACACGTTTGCAATGCCTTAACCCAGTCTCTTATCTTGACATCTGGCATGTCAACTTTCAATAGTATCTTCTGACTCCCAACTATTGCTTCTATAACAATGAAGGTTTATTCTATTTTCCTCTTTACTTCTTCCTTTATAGTTGCATTATTTCTACTTTGTAAAAACAACAGATTTACATATTACACTGACACAAATTTTGCAAGAAAAACTGATGGGCAAGACAGAAATAAATTTCAACCAAAAAATGTGCAACATTAACAGACAGATTTTAAAATAAGGGATCATGATTTACTAAGTGTACATAATGATGCATTTGTTCCATGTTCCATGATGCATTTGTTCCATAAAATCCATGTATTGCTCTTCCACTAAGGAAAAGTAAGTATCAAAATAAACTGAATCTAGAAGCAGACCTTTAAATCAATGCATGACAAACTATTAAAGTGTTTTTTTTTTTAATTGAAGCCTACTACATTCATTCAACAAATACTTATTAAGCACTTACTATGTGCAAGACATTGTTTCATACACTTAGAATACTATGTAAACAGAGCAGACAAATATTGTCATCCCCATGAGGCTAACAGTCTCATGGGGTGAGACAAACAATAATAATAATAAAATATTTTTTAAAAAGATCATAAAAGCTTTTTATGTGGTTAAAACAAAGTTTTAAATAGAATTTATTTCATTTTATTCACAATACTAAAATTTTTTGTATATTTCTATTCTAATACCCAGGTTAATGTATTAGGGAGTATACCTCAATTTTTCACTGTTAAGAATATAATTATAGTCTGAAGAAATAGATTTCTAGAGGAAAACACCAGGAGTTCCTGGATTTAAAGCTGGATGGAAGAAATAACTTATGAACTTATGGGAGCCTCCCCTTAGAGAATGAATAAAGTATTTACAGGTATAAGTAGAACCATTACAATTTACTAGGTTGAAGAGCTCTTATACGGTTTACTTCAAATGTCTATATGAGAAGAAGCGTTGCATATAGATATTAAGCAACCAAAAACGAGAACTTCATTGCTTGTTTGTTAATATCCCATATTCAAGTACCTTACTATTAGAAGAACTTGCTTAAGTGATGGGCATTAGAGTCTGGCTTACATTAAAAATGCTAAAAGCATGAAAAAAGCCTACTCTCCGCTCCTAGGCAGCTAAAACATGGACATATAACAGATGGATTCTCCTGCCTGAAGTTTTGAATTTTAGGGAAGAACAAACATAGGTTATTCAAAGCAGTGGCAGCAGGAGGTGAGAGACTAATTCCTGGTTTTCCAGATTTCCTGTAAATATCTCTTCTTCTGAAATTAGCCAGGACAGATTTACATAGTTTGTAACTGGTCACAGTCTATGACCCAATAAATTCCACTCTAAGAAATTTATCCTAATAAATTATTGTTTTAGATTCTTAAGTTGGATTACTATATAGCTGTAAAAAATGAGTTACATCTGTATTTGGTGACACATAATAAAAAAAGAGTATACAGCAACTGTGTACTTGGTATATTTCTATCTAGGTAATAAAAAGAAGATCAGCTCTACGCTTGCATATGAACCAGGTATTTCTAGAATAGAATGAAGAAACTATAATAGCAGTTAGCCTCATAGTGGAGACTTTCTCATCCTTTACATTATTTGAGTCTTTTCCTTTAAGAATGTGCTTGATGACTTTTCAATAAAAAGGGCAAATTTAAAAATAATATATTAAAAGATACAATATTTAAAACAAAATGAAGAGATCAATAAACAGAGCAGAGAGTTATCCAATATAAAAAGGTAGTATTTCATATACATGTCAGGGAACATTAGTGTTTTCAATAATTAATTCTGGGATAACTCATTATTGCAAAACCAAAAAAAAATTAATTGTTTTACCTTATGCCATACTAATCAAATTCCAGGTTAGTAAGAAATTTAAATGTAAAATTTTTTTAAAAGAAGAAAATGTGTCAATATATTTATAATATTAAAGAGCAAGGAAGGCTCTTCTTAGCATGAGAAGTCATTACCCCAAGGAAGACTAATATATTTATCTCATTAAAATTTAAAAATGGCCAGGCATGGTGGCTCACGCCTGTAATCCCATCACTTTGGGAGGCCGAGGTGGGCAGACCACCTGAGGTCAGGAGTTCAAGACCAGCCCGGCCAACATGACAAAACCCTGTCTCTACTAAAAATACAAAAATTATACAGACATAGTGGCGCACGCCTGTAATCTCAGATACTCAGGAGGCTGAGGCAGGCGAATCACTTGAACCCAGGAGGTGGAGGTTGCAGTGAGCCGAGATTGTGCCACTGCACTCCAGCATGGACGACAGAGCAAGGCAAAGTGTCGAAAAA
This sequence comes from Ateles fusciceps, assembly GCA_036589455.1. Classification (NCBI taxonomy): domain Eukaryota; kingdom Metazoa; phylum Chordata; class Mammalia; order Primates; family Atelidae; genus Ateles; species Ateles fusciceps. The sequence goes on from JAZHEH010003051.1 coordinate 2,260,098, forward strand.
TAAATAAATAATAAAATAAAATAAAATGTAATAACTTTTTAGGCAAAATATAACACAATGCTAAATGATAAAAAATAACCTAGAGCCGGGCGCGGTGGCTCACGCCTGTAATCCCAGCACTTTGGGAGGCCCAGGCGGGCAGATCACTTGAGGTCAGGAGTTCTAGACCAACCTGGCCAATATGGCAATATCCCGTCTTTACTAAAATTATAAAAATTAGCTGGGCATGATGGCATACACCTCATGCTACTCTGGATCTCAGCTACTCTGGAGACTAAAGCAGGGGAACTGCTTGAACCCAGAGGTGGAGGTTGCAGTGAGCCAAGACTGCACCACTGCACTCCAGCCCGGACGATAGAGTTCACCTCCAAAATAAAATAAAATAAAAATGTTATTCAAAAGATTCATTCAAAGACATCATTACATATAGATGATATATAGTTTCAAAGATTTGCCAAAAAGAATCAAACTGCTTATAAGGATGAAAAACAACCCAACTGTCCAGCAGAGAACTACTATACTAAGTTTTATGCAAGAAAAGTACATGTGACCCATAAAAATGATGATGTAAAGGAATACTTAATGACATATAAAAACATTTCAGATACTATGTAAAAATTAGACAAAAACATACAGTATGATTCTATTTAAAATATTCATAAGTGAATATATGTAAAATACATATTAAATTTTTTAAATTTTATCAAGGATAAAGGAGTAAACATAGAGAAGTTATTCCTTCTGAGTTTTGAGTAAGGAGAAAAACTTAGTTAAGATATGAATCATTTTTTAAGTGGTAGAGAAAGTAGTTTAAAAAAACCTAAATGCCAGTTTCTATTTTCTTAGTACATTAGAAAGATATCTAAAACAAGTACAGAAGACAGGAGTGGAGACCAGGGAATTGAAGCAAATAACCAATCTTTAAAACAGCTTTTATAAGAATAAAAGGGGGGATGTGGTCATTTATTGAGGCAGTAGTAGCATTATATAGGAAAAGAGATTTTAATTTGGAAAAAAGAGGATAGAAGAGACAGGAAGTAGGTAGGACAGGTAGGTAAAAGAAAATGAGGGATATAAACAGAAGAAAATAAAGAAGAGAAGAACAAACAATATAGGAGGAAAAGAAAAGAACCGAGAGGGAGACATTAAGGAAATAAACTGGGAAGTAAGAAAGAGGAGGAAGGGGTAAAGAAATAGGAAGGAAAAAAAGGAAGACGAAGGAAGAAAGCAGGGTAGAGTACTACAAGAAAAAACTGACAATATAAGAGAGTTATCATAAATCAAAAGGGTTATCCAGAGACTCCTATGGCATAGTATCATCAGCTGGAAAGCAGCAACCTCATGAGAAGAGGAGCAGACTTGAGGTGACTGTACAATGAGTAGAAATGATCCCCTACAGGGTCAAAGTTCTAGATGGGACTTTGATACTGGCACATGGAGGATACAACAGATATAACATATATACCCCCATATTTCTAAAATTATTAGAAAACAAAAAAATTATTTACATTTCTTGAATAATCTAACAACTCTTCCAGGTTTAAAAAAAAAGCTCTTGCAGAATACAAAAATTCCACACAAAAAAAGGACAGGAGTGAAAAATTACCAGATAGTAAGTTTTAGAGTGAAATGGAAATAAAGAAACTTGTAGGGAAAGTACCCTGGAAAGCTGAGGGGGGATGGGGGCGTAAAATATTATCTTGCTAAATTATCAAAGACAAAAATAATAGCTAAGTAGGCAGAATATTAACAAATTATTTTCCAGAGTCAGTTCTACCACATAATTTAAAAATTAGATTCATTATTTAACAACCATACTTTGTTTTGTGACCTCAGACAGTAAAACTGAATGCCCTGACCAAATGAAAAGAAAAATCTCTTACCATCAGGGAAGCTAGGCTTTTTAAACTAATTAAAGTATGTCGGACAAATGCCCTCTACCATTAGGATAACACCATTACAAAATAGAACATACTGGGAGCTATCCCTGATGCTGCAATCAGCCCTAGCTACCTGAGACCTGACCTAAAGACTACTTTTACTAACACTGAGTTCAGGTCTATTACTTCCACAATGACCTATTTGTCTGAATCTCACTAGTCTTATTTCTGCAAATTATACACTTACCTGTGCCTCCATAAGTGTATCCCTTCAAAATTTATTAGGAACTGTATGAAATATAGAGATAGAGCAAAGGGTTCCAATGTAGGTCATTTATGCAAGGGGTTTTCTTCATATTTTCCAATAATTTTTGAAAATTAATAAGAAAAAATTATATGCTGAGGTTGCTAAGCTCTGTGGAAAGAACAAATATTCCATCCCTGAAATTATGAAGAAAGAAAAAAAAATTGTACCTGTTTTGCTGTTGAATCTAAAACTGCAAACGTTACAGCCAGAGTGTGTGGTGCTTAGTTAAGACAGAAAACGCATTAAACGTATGGGTGGAAGACAAACAGAAATGTGTTCTGACTGATGGCAATTGGGTTCTACACCACCTGCAGTTTCAGGTATCTACTGGGGGTCTTGGAACATACCAAAGGGGGACTTCCATAAAAACACACTCAAAAGTGCTCTAGATGCTGGGAATAATAAAGATGAAAAAAATCCTTAGTTAATTCAAACAAGACAAAAAGGAAAAAATATGTAAATAAAAAAGCAGAGAGATAAAAATACAAAATAAGATTTTTTTCTTTTTGAGATGAAATTTCACTCTTGTTGCCCAGGCTAGAGTGCAATGGTGCGATCTCAGCTCCCTCTAACCCCTGCTTCCCTGGTTCAAGTGATTCTCTTGTCTCAGCCTTCTGAGTAACTGGGACTACAGGACTATGGGCGGCCACCACCACATCCAGCTAATTTTTGTATTTTTAGTAGAAAAGGGATTTCACCATGTTGGCCAGGCTGGTCTCGAACTCCTAACCTCAGGTGATCCACCTCTCAAAGTGCTGGGATTACCAGCATTAGTTACCATACCTGGCCCAAAATAAGACTTAAACCCAAATATAACACCAGCTGTATTAAATATAAACAGACAAAATAAGTTAAAAAAAAAATCCTCCAATTACATTTTAAAAATTCAACTATATGCTTTTTATCCAGAAGGTTGAAATTTTAAATGTAAATATTAACCTAATAAATTAGCTGAAGTAGCTATATTAATATCAGATAAAACACACTTTAACATAAAAACCTCTATTAACGATAAAGCAAATTTTATAATAACATATTTAACTTATTTTAAAAACATTCAATTGATCAGGAAGATATCATTTCACCTTTGACCTAATAAAAGCCCCAGAATACAGAATGCAAAATTGACAGAACTAAAAAAATGACAAATCCATAATTAATAATTATCATAGTTTATTTCTTTTTTTTTTTTTGAGACGGAGTCTTGCTCTGTTGCCAGGCTGGAGTGCAGTGGCGCGATCTTGGCTCACTACAACCTCCGCCTCTCAAGCAATTTCCCTGCCTCAGCCTCCCAAGTAGCTGGGACTATAGGCACACACCACCACACTCAACTAATTTTTTTGTATTTTAGTAGAGACAGGGTTTCACCATGTTGACCAGGATGGACTCGATCTTCTGACCTCATGATCTGCCTGCCTTGGCCTCCCAAAGTGCTGTGATTACAGGCGTGAGTCACCGCGCCAGGCCTAGTTTCATTTTTAAAACATCTGTCTCTTAATAACTGAAGAAACAAACCAAAAATCCAGAAAGGATACAGCTTTACCTGTATTATTAACAAACTTGAACTAATGAACATACTGTATATAAAGCACTGAACTGTTACAATGCACAGTATTATTAAGCACGAATAGAATATATTTTAAAAATTACCATATATTCAATCATAAATTTCAAACAATTGGGATCATACATACTATGTTCTCTGACCACAATACAAACAAATTAGGTAACAATAACAGAAATACCAGGAAATCACCCCATGTTTGGAAATTAAGAAATATATTTTGAAATAACCCAAAGGACAAAAAATCCTAATACTGTAGAAAGCAGAAAAACATTTTAACTTAATCATAATAAACTAGAGCATGCAAAACTTGTGGGAACAAACTAAAAGCAGTACATAAGACAGAAATGTACAGCTCCAAAAACAAAAATATTAAAAAGCAAAAATGAAAATTAATTATGAACATCCATGTCACAAAGGGTGTTAAAGTAGAAGGGAATAAAAGGCAAATGCAGAAATCAATGAAACAGGAAATTAATACAATACAGAGAATCAACATATTCCAAAGTAGTTTATCAGAAAACACTGATAAAATTGATTACTTTCTGGTGAGACTGATGGGGGTGGAAAGGAAAGTGCACTAATTACCATAAGAATGAAAGAGGAGACATTAATTATAGTTCCTGCTGGTACTATAATATTTGACTAGTGCTATAATCATGAAAGAAATTCAATCTGTAACACAAACTGTCCCACAAATAAAACTATATGGTAGATGACTTCCTTGCTGGTGGGAATTGTATCAGACAGTTGAGAAATAAATTACAATCTGTGCCAGGTGCAGTGATACATGCCTGCGAGTCTCACTTACTTGGGAGGCTGAGGTAAGCTGAGCCCAGGGAGGTCTAGACTGCAGTGAGCCATGATTGGGCCACTGCACTCCAGCCTGGGTGACAGAATCCATCAATCAATCAATAACAATCTTACATATATTTTTCCAAAAATAAGGAAAAGAGTTCATCAGAACACTGATATTAAAACCCAATAAGGACATTTCAGAAAAATAAAAGACCAAATCACATATATTAATAGACAGCTGTAAAACTGTAAACAAAATATTACCAAATCAAAAATAAAAACATATATTAGAGATAAAACTTTATGAAAAAGTTGAGTTTATACCAGGATTTAAGGTTGGCCTAACATTTTTAAAATGTAATTTGCTACATTAAAAAATATTGAAGACAAATCATATGATAATAGATGCATTAAAAGTATTTGATAAAATTCAGTATTTTCAATTAACAGAAAACAAAGCTAGTACTTCATACCATTACGAGTGCCATCAGAAACAAAAACAAAAACAAAAACAGAAAATGTGCTAGCAAGAAACTGAAGAAACTGGAACCCTTGTGCACTGCTGGTAGAATTTAAAATGGTTTAGCCACTATGGGAAACAGTATGGCAGTTCCTCGAAAAATTAATAATAGAATTACCACACAATCCATCAATTTCACTTGTGGGTAAATATCTTTATAAAATGGGAAGCACGTGCAGATGCAGTTGCTGATAAAAAAAAAAAAAGAAAAAACATGGGAAGCAAGGACTCAAAAGATTGTTTGTACACTCGTTCTTAACAGCATTATTCACAATAGCCAACAGGAAGAAGCCCAAGTGTCCACTGACAAATAAATAGATAAAAAGAAAACAAAGAAAAACTTTTTCTCAAAGTAGGAACAGAACTTCCTTATTTGATCTAGGGTATTTACTAAAAACAAACAAACAAACAAACAAACATATCTAAATGATGGAAGTTTTTCTTTTAGAACCTGAAACACACAGATACCTGCTGCCATAACTTCTGTTGAAGTGTCCTAGAAATGCTAGTCAAGATAAAGTTTTTTATGAAAGAAATAAAATTGTCATTATTTGTGAACAGTACCATTCACATTAATTAATTTATTATCATTAATAAAGGAGTTCAGCAAGATTGCTGGATACAGTGTTATATTTCTACATATAACAGGAAACATAAAATAACAGCATACAATTAAGTATCCAGGAATATATCAATATAATGTACAGGACCTTTACAAAGAAAATCATAAAACAGTACTGAGAGAACCAAACAAACAATTTAAAATTTTCACGGGTTAGAAGGCTTAATATTATAAAGTTGTCAGTTCTTCCTAAATTTAGTTCAAATCCAAATTCCAACAGGTTTTTTAAAACTAAAACACAAAACACTGAATCTATATCATACAAATATAAGTAAAGTTACGAACCATAAGGCAGGAAAGAGACAGAAACAATTATTTGATTCTATTAAAAAAAAAACTAAAACACAAGGTATTTTTAAAGCATCATATAAAAAAAAAAACACGAACATTTAAAGGTAGTAAAAGCAAGTCCAAATATACCACTACTCAAAAATAAAAAAATAATTACTAATAAACTTTAGTGTTCATAGATAATAAAACTGAATAATTAAAAATGGAAAGATAAGGTATTTATAAGATCTAATTTAGAAGTATAGAGAAAAGTTTCAATTAAAGGAATGGAAAAGGTTATATTACTTCCATTCTTACCACATAAATTGGGAGCTGCTCTATTAATAAGAGACAAAATTCTTTTGTTTTGGTTTGGTATTTTTGGTAGAGAAGCGCTTGCTATGTTGCCCAGGCCATTCTCTAACTTCTGGCTTCAGGCAACCCTCCCACGTCAGCATCCAAAAGTGCTAGGATACAGGCATGATCCACTGCACCCAGGCTTCAAAATGGCTTTAAAAAATATGTTACTTGGTTTAAGGAGGGTCACATCATAATGATAAAAGACTCAATATCCAGAAATATATGGTACTTCTGAAAAACATCTTGCACGAGTAAAACAGCCACAAAATAATGAAGCAAAAGTTACTGGAATAACACAGAGCAACTGACAAATCCATTGTAGTGAGAGATTAACATATTTCTTTTATGCATTGGTATTTCAGGCAGACCAAAAAAATTAATAAAGCCATAGAAGACTAGAATGGTTATCAAGCTTAATTTAATATATATTTAAATTCAATAATACAAATTCTCCTCAAGCACATGAGTATTTAGAAAAATTAACCAAAACTTGACCATAATGAAAGTCTCAACAAGTATCAAAGAACTACAGTCACACAGACCACATCTTTTGACAATAATGCAATTATATTAGAAGTCAATATCAAATAAACACAGAAAAAGAAATACTGCCCAGTAGAAGGTTAACATCTGAGGAACCAACCTAAGATCTCACAGACAAAATACAATCCAAAATGCACCACAGTTTTCTACAAGGCAAGCAAATAATTAACCTTGCACCACTACTCCCAAGGAGCATCTGAGTAAGAAGGAAGATGTTCTGCTGGGCATCACAGGTTGTCATTATTCTACAGATAAGGAAACTGAAGCTTAAGGTAGTGAGTTTTACAACTAGGATTTGAATCCACACTGCCTATTTTTAGAACTCACAAACTTATCCACTATTTTGACCTTAATAATAGGCCCTTATTAAATGTTTGTCAGATGAGTTAATGATATAATAGATTACCAGGCTTGTCTGAACATCAGGTCAGAAGAATTAAGAGCAAATGAACCGATCACATTTTTGACATGCATTACTCTGATTAAGTTTGTAGGATAAAAAAGTTCTTTTGATACATTAGGTTAGAACAGTTTAGCACATTTATTTAACATACATGACCTTAAAAGGAAACTGCTTCTGGACAGGTGAACATCTATTCACACTCTCATAAATTAATTTAAATTTATTTTCCAAAGTTCTCGAACAAAGTTTGAAATACTTTAAGTAATTTTTATTTTTTTCAGAATTCAGAATTCTATCTTTCACTGCTGGGAAAGAAAAAGGGTGGTAGAAACCTTCAGTTTGGAGAATACAAAAGGAAAGGAATTTCCTCAAAATTTTTTACTATGGGAATATTATAAATTCCCATAATTCTCATATTCTGGGTAGGGGGTAAGAAACTGCAATACTTCTTAATCAAATTGTAGTTTACTTCCTAATCAAGTACAGATCATTTCCTTGATACATGTTAATAAGTATGAATTTAAAAGTAACCATTAACAATTTCTTTATAAAATAAAGATACATCAGGATCACAGAATATGCTTAAACAGTGTAAATATGGATAATGAAATCAAACTTAGAACTGAATTCCAAATGCTGCCATTTATCAGATACATAATCTTGAGGTTTGATACTTTATCTAATCCTCAGTGTAAAACAGAGATAATATCTACCCAATCAGTTTGTTGTAAAGAAGACTGTGTACTGAGCTAGGCATAAGTTGCTATGTATGTAATAACTAGTAACTGCTAATATTAATAATAGCATCAATAATTATCAATAGCATTAATAGTAATGCTCATGTTCTCAATACAAAATAATATAGAATCAAAGACAAATGCTCTCTCTAAAGTTCTAAATTTAAATGTAGAATACTATAAAAATGATAACTATGTGAGGTAATGCATTTGTTAATTAGCCAGGTTTAACCATTCCACAATGTACATATACTTCAAAACAGTATGTTGTACATGACAAAAACATACAATGCTATCTGTCAATTTAAATAGAAATGAATGAATGAATGCTTAATGTGCCCTATGAATGCTTGCCAGATTAGAAAAGCAAGAGGAGTGAAAATATATTCCAATAGGCAGGGTATGAAAACAAGAGAAGACCTTTGAATCAGTTAAATCTTGTTTAAATTCTAGCTTTGTCCATCCAAAGTGACTCTGACACACAGGTAAAATGAGGATAAGGATCCCTACCTTAATATAATTATTCTGAAATTTAATTAGGATAATATATACTAACAGCCTAGTCTTATGTCTATTCATTTAAAAAGTTTACAGTTTAAAGAAAAGATAAGCTTCTGGTAGTTAAATATTTTTTAAAATAAGTTAGTAAAGGCATTATAGCAGTGACATATTTTCTATTTTTTAATTGACAAATAAAAATTATATATGTGTATGGTATATAACATGTTTTGAAATATGTATATGTATACATCTGTGCGGGGGTTCATACCTATAATCCCAGCACTTTGGGAGGCCAAGGTGGGAGAATCACTTGAGTCCAGGAGTTTGAGAGCATCCTGGGCAACACAGCAAAATCCCATCTCTACCAAAAAGAGAATAATAAGAATAATAACAATAAACAAAAATTATCACAGGCATATTGGTGCATGCTTCCAGTCCCAGCTATACAGGAGGCTGAGGTGGGAGGATCATTTGAGCCTGGAAGATCGAGGCTACGATGAGCCGTGATTGTGCCACTGTGCTCCAGCCTGGGTGACAGAGGGAGACCCTGTCTTAAAAAAAAAAAAAAGAAATAGGTATACACTGTGGAATGGCTAAAATGAACTGATTAACATTTGCAACATCTCACATACTTATCACTTTTTTTGGTGAAAGCACTTAAAATATACTCTCTTATTTTCAAGTATACATTATTAACTACAGTCAACATGATATGAAACAGATCTCTGGAATTTATTTCTACTAACTGAAATTTTGTACCCTTTGACCAGTATCTCCCCCATCTCCACACCTTCCAGCCTCTGATAATCACCATTCTATTCTGTTTTATGAGTGTGACCTTTTTAGGTTCCACATATAATTGAGCTCATGCAGTATTTGTGTTTCTGTGCCTCATTTCACTTAATGTCTTCCAGTATCACCTATGCTGTTGCAAATGACAGGATTTTGTTCTTTTTTATGGCTGAACAGTATTACATTGTGTGTATATACCACATATTCTCCATCCACTCATCTGTCGAGGGACGTTTAGGTTGTTAATTCCATGTCCTGGCTATTGTGAATAATGCTGCAATCAGCACGGAAATGCAGATACCTCTTCAACATACTGATTTCTTTTCCTTTGGACATATATCCAGCAGTTGGATTGCTGGATCATACAGTAGTTCTATTTTCAATTTTTTGACGAACTTCCATACTATTTTCTATAATAACTATACTAATTTCTCCCTTTCAAAAGAGGTCCTTTCCTTACACAGCTACTCTCTCCAAACTTGTATATATACCACAGAATAAAAGATCTGAAAAGTACTATCCTTGTTAATATCACCTACATTTACAGTGATAACTTTCATACTTTATAGGACAACACTGATTACAAATATTAAATCATATTGTCATGTCAGAATGTGCATTTCAAATTTTGAGTTAAAAGACTATAATCACCATACTTATAAGGATAAATCCATACCCTTTCCATTTTATGTGGTTTTCTTAAGGATTCTTAACAATGGGGTAATTTGTCCTTTAAGCAGCCAAAAGGATCAAAGGACATACTACCTTTGTTTTTCATTGATGAACCAGAAATAAAAAAGCTATATATGGTAGAGAAAAAAAGTATACAGTTAAAATTATATTTGTAAATATGAGTCATAGAATAGTATGTAAAGGATTGTAACTTTAAGTCCCTTATATTCAGAGATTGATGGTATTCTTTCAGGAAGCTATTCAATATTGGACATTAAATAAAGGTTTTTTGAAATATGACCCTCTCTATAGCCTACATCAGCAGTCCCCAACATTTCTGGCAGCAGGGACTAGTTTCATGGAAGACAATTTTTCCACAGACCACTACTGGTCCATGGCCCAGAGGCTGGGGACCACTGCCCTACATAGTAAATCTATTATTTCATTAGATCTTTTTTATTGGGACATTTCTATTTTAAAGGTAATAAAATATAAGACCTAAGTACTACACGTTTAGTATTCCTTATCTGAAATGCTTGGGACCAAAACTATTTCAGATTTTGAATTTTTTTGGATTTGGGGGGTGTTTTTGTGTTTTCTTGGAATGTTTATATTATGCTTACCTATTGAGTTTCTCTGATCTGAAAATCCAAAATGCTCCAATGAGCGTTTTCTTGCATTCATAAAGTGTCAAATTTTGGAGATTTTCGGATTAGGGATAATTAACCTATAATAACTTGTGGAAGGTTTTTTTCCCACTAACCCAGGGGCATTGTACTTAGGCCTTCTAAACCACACACAGTTCACTGCTCTTTCACTACCACATAAATCAGCAGGTAAAATCATTTTCCCTGATAACAGGAGGAGAGGCAAAGATTCCTATGTTTCTTAAGAAAGACTTCAATCCTAACCGAATCCTCTCACTTAATATAATTAATGATGATGATGATGATGATACTAGTTACCAATTATTAAACACTATGAAGTGAGTATTACTGAAACCTTTTGAATAAATAGAAAACTGAGGGTTAATGAGATTAAATAATGCCAGGCGTGGTGGCTCACGCCTGTAATCCCAGCACTTTGGGAGACCAGCCTGGCCAACATGGTGAAACCCCATCTCTACTAAAAATACAAAATTAGCCGGGCATGGTGGTGGGCGCCTGTAATCCTAGCTACTCAGGAGGCTGAGGCAGGAGAATCACTTGAACCCCAGAGGTGGAGGTTGCAGTGAGCCAAGATCATGCCACTGCACTCCAGCCTGAGTGACAAGAGCAAGATTCTGTCTTAAATGAAAAAAAAAAAAAAAAGTTAAATAATTTACCTGAGGCCAAAGCTAGTTAAGTGATAGAATTAGGATTCAAACTTGCTTAACTTTGGGGAACTACAGGGCTCCTGTCTCTATAATTTACTATCTTTATCTTATTTTCTATCACTTCTACTCTGGCAAGAGAATTTAAGAAAATGGACCAGCTTCGTAGTCTTCGAGACTGATAGAAGCTTGTCTGGTTAGAACAAGGTTCTCCTTTCTTATGTCTAACACAAATTTCAGCTGTTTATTCATAATTAGGCAATTTACTAGAACAGAAAAATATGAGCTCCAAGTATTAGCTTCTTAATGAGCTGTATGGTATTAGACAAGTCACAACCTTTGAAATTCACAATTTCCCCACCTGAAAAAAGGAGTAACATTATGGATAATATCAACTGTGGGAATTAAATAATATTTGTGTATAAACTGGCTCTTTATAGAAAGGTAGGAGTTAAAATATAAATGTTTTCTTCCTATGTGGTTTACTCTGAATTAGTCAAGAAAATTACAATCACAAACAAAACCATCAAACAAACATATACAAAAGATACTCATCTTACAAAGAATTAATCAAAACCTAAATGTTCCACAATTTTTTTTTTTTTTCTTTTGAGACAAGGTCTCACTCTGTCACCCAGGCTGGAGTGCAGTGGCACGATCTTGGCTCACTGCAACCTCCACATTCTGGGCTCAAGTGATCTTCCCACTTCCACCCCCTGAAAGTAGCTGGGACCACACCCAGCTAATTTTTGTATTTTTTGTAGAGATGGGGTTTCACCACATTGCCCAGGCTAGTCTCGAACTCCTGACCTGAAGTGATCCACCCACCCTGGTCTCCCAAAGTACTAGGATTACAGGTGTGAGTCACTGCACCTCACAATTTTCAACTGGGTTTTAAAATTTATCAGTAGAAATTAATCTAGATTATAAAGAAGGAAATGAAGATTTGGTGGACACAAAACATATGATAACTCAAAATGTAGTAGTAAGTAAACAAATACACTGATGACACTGCATTGTAACTATTCATATATCACTCTCTTGGTAAGCTTATAGAGAACAGGTATTGTGTTTTATATATTAGTGCCTAACATTTATTGGGTACTCACTCTTCCTTAGCTAGGAACTATTCTGTGCACTTTACATGTTTAACAGTACTGGTTCTATGACAAGTTCTATTATTATTCCCATTTTACACATGAGGCAAATGAGACACTGAAAGACTTGTAACTTGCCCAAGGTCAGAAAGCTAGGAAGGGCAGAGTTAGAATTCAAAACCCAACCTAAACGAACTCAGAAATTTGTATCTATAATGTTAGGCAAAATGGGCATATGGGCATAGTTTGTATTTGCTGAATAGATGAGGAACTAAAACATGAACAGGGGATATAACTTTTTTTTTTTTTTTTTGAGACAGTATATTGCTCTGTCGCCCAGGCTGGAGTGCATTGGCAGAACCATAGCTCACTGCAGCCTCGATCTGCAGGGCTCAAGCGATCCTCCCACCTCAGTCTCCCAGTAGCTAGTACCCAGGCAGAGGCCACCACACTTGACTAATGTTTAAAAATTTTTGTAGAGATGTGATCTTGCTACGTTGTCCAGGCTGGTCTCAACTTCCTGAGCTCAAGCAATGCAATCCTCATGCTTCAGCCTCCCAAAGTACTGGGATTATAGGCGTGAGCCACCATGCCTGCCCATAACATTTTAAAGAAGTCATCTTAATTGTCTAGTACATAGAAGCACCCAATAGGTATTTGTTAAATAAATAAAATAACAGAGAATCAGTGCTATAATTTATAAATTTTATATTGGGAAATTTCCCAACATTTATTTTTCATTTTGTAAGTTATAACTAAGTTGTCCCATTTCCGTTTTTAATGCCTCAAAGCATATCTATAAAATAGGTTATACATATTCATGAAGATTTATTTTTTAGTAATTTTTTTAACTTATTACATAGTATTTTAGTAGCTTGAAGATGTAAGATCATTAGGTGTAAATAACTAATTTACAACATATAATAAGATACATAAGGAATCTCTGACTCAGTGAAGTAAGCAAAAAGCATAGTTTACTTGTATGGTGATCTTATTTGAAGCTGAAATATTTTATTCCATGTATTGACCACTCTGCCATGAAAGATATGGAAACCAAAGACCAAGTCTGGCACACTTACAAAACCAAAGATGAAGTTTCAACATAAATTTTTCATTTCCTTATTTTAGTTACCTCAATACTTTTAGCAAATTAACCCATTTATGCGAGAGGTTGCAATTTTTTGAATTTTTGCAATCAGACCTTGGAGATGTCCTTGAGCAGTAGGATATAAATAACTACCATATGCTTAGTGTTCCAACAATGGAACACTAGGCATAAATAAGTTAAAAGCTAGTAAGAATTTACTTACTTAGCATTTTTTTTCTAATGCCCTAATGAAATGACTACTTTTCAGATCTCTCTTCCACTGGTCCTTTAGCAGTTGCTGGGGAAGCAGTGGGTTTTAACCTTGCACCACTGAGAATTGGCCACTGTTGCCAACCTAGTGCAAATTTCTCTAGACCAACTTTAACTGCACACTGGAATTACCCACATACTTTTAAAAAATATCCAATGCCTAGGCCTTATTTCTGAGTAATGAAATCAGAATTTCTGGGAGTGGGGCCTGGACACTACGGCCCCACTTTTTGTTTGTTTTTATTGCTTTTTTTAAAAATTGTGTTTCTCATGTGCAGCCAAAGTTTGAGGATGACTGTTCTACACCTTCCTCTGTCATACTCAATACCTATACCTACACACACATACATATTCGTTTCATATGTTAACATGCATGTTATATACTGTGTTGTATTTATAGCTCATACTACTTTTTAGTAGTAGTACCACAGCATTCTAAGTCACCTTTTAATGAACACTTTAGACTGCTTCTAGTTTTTCTGCTAACACAAACAAAACTATTATAAATGTCTACGTACATACCTCTTTGCACATTTTTCCTGCCATTTCTCTGGAATAAATTTGCATTCGTTAATTTAAAAAACAACTTAGCACCAACTATGTAGAAGGTACTCTTCTAATTACTAGAAAACAGCAAAGTAACTCAAGCAGAAGTGCTAAGAAATTTCAGCTGAAATTACCTAAAACTTTTCAGTCAATATAAGGACAATAGTCATCATGTAAAATATTAAGCTATCCCAATCAGGAATAAGACACATTTCATTTATGCAGGCATAGCTTATGTTCTTCCATGGTTTCATTTAAGTTTTTCTTTTTTTTTTTTTTTTGAGACAGAGTCTTGCTCTGTCACCCAGGCTGGAGTGTAGTGGTGCGATCTCGGCTCACTGCAACCTCTGCACCCCCGGGTTCAAGCAATTCTCCTGCCTAAGGCCCCTCGAGTAGCTGGGATTACAGGCACCCGCCACCACAACCGGCTAACTGTTGTATTTTTAGTAGAAACGGGGTTTCACCGTGTTGGCCAGGCTGGTCTTGAACTCCTAACCTCAGGTGATCTGCCCACCTCGGCCTCCCAAAGTGCTGGGATTATAGGCATGAACCACTACACTCAGCCTCATGTTTCTCAGATAGGTCTTACATGTTTTTCCACTGTGTTTATTCTTATATATTAAGTTGGATCTTTTTTCTATTAATTTTAATTGGAATTGCTGGTATCATATTTTTAAATAGTAGATACTAAGTTCTGCATTTTTGGCTGGATACTGTGACTTGGGTTTAATTCTAACAACTCAGGAGGCTGAGGCAGGAGGATCACTTGAGGCCAGGTGTTCCAGATCAGCCTGGGCCACACAGCAAGACCCTCAACTCTAAAATAAAATAAAATAAAATAAAATAAAATAAATTAGCCGGGTAAGGCAGCACATGTCTGCAGTCTCAGCTACTCAGGAGGCTGAGGTAGGAAGATTGCTTGAACTCAGTAGTTTGAGGCTGCAGTAAGCTACGATCTCGTCACTACACTCCAACCTGGGCAACAGAGTGAGACCCAAAATCTAAACAAAATTAAATAAAATTTTTGCATATTTATCTTTTTGGATTCTGACCACTTTATAGAAGTCTCTCATTAGGTCCCATAGTTTTCCCATTGTTTCTTTGCTTTCCTATTTAATCTAAAAGCAGTGATAATGTTCTCTTCTTTTGTCTTTGTTTAGCGCTGCTATAACAGAACACCTGAGATTGGGTAATTTATAATGAAAAAAAGTTTATTTAGCCAATGGTTCTGCAGGATGGGAATTTCACGGGGCATGACACCAGCATCTGTTGAGCTTCTGGTGAGGGATTTTGTGCTAGGTCAAAACATGGTGAAAGGTCAAAGGGGGAAGCAGACTGTGAAGAGGCAAAATCAGAGGGGTGTCCTGACTTTGTAAAAACCCACTTTCCTGGGAACTAATCCATTCCCAGAGCAGAACTCACTCAATGCCCAAGGGAAGGTCTTAGTCTATTAATCACCCTCCATCACCCAAATGCTTCCCACTAAACCCCAGCTCCCAACCCTGCCTCACTGGAGATCAAACTTACGAGTTTTGGTGGAGACAAATCAAACCACAGAACCTTTCCAACATTTATACTTTTTTCCCTTATGCACTGCCTAGAACTTACAAAGCAATGTTATTTTAAAAAGATAATGCAGAATATCATATCATCTCTCCAACTGCAGTGGGAAGGACTCTAACACAGGGGTCCCCAGCACCCAGGTCAAAGACTGGTACTGGCCTATTAGGAGGAGGTGAGTGGCAAGCAAGCGAAACTGTGCTCTACCTCCCGTCAGGTCAGCAGCGGCATTACATTCTCATAGGACTGTGAACCCTACAGTGAACTGTGCATACAAGAGATTTAGGTTGCATGCTCCTTATGAGAATCTAATGATAAATATAATGAGCTTAAATCATCCTGAAACCATCCCCCTATCACAGTCTGTGGAAAAACTGTCTTCCACAAAACTGGTCCCTGGTGCCAAAAAGGTTGGGGACCACTGCTCTAACATTTCACCATTGAGCATGTTTGTTTTCTGATTAAATATTCTACCAATTTATTTTCCTTATTTACTGAGATTACTATAAATTTTTTCACACCTGATTTTCAATGAATCTAACATAGCTCTCTACGTGTTATAATAAATTCTTCATTGTAGTGCTACTGAATTAGCTAATTTTATATTTAGTTATTGATGGTTATAATTAAGGCTGGTCTAGATTTAAATCGACATAATCTTGGTCAGATTTTATTACAAAATTAATCAGACTGCTTTCAATCTCTTTCTAAGCTTTGGATTTTTTTTTCAATCATAAGAATCATTTTTCACTTTTTTTTTTTTTTTTTTTTTGGAGCCAGAGTCTAGCTCTGTCATTGAGGCTAGAGTAAAGTGGCATGATCTCGGCTCACTGCAACCTCTGCCTCCCAGGTTCAAGCAATTCTCGTGCCTCAGCCTCACCAGTAGTTGGGATTACAGGTGCGTGTCACCATGCCCAGCTAATTTTTTTCATTTTTAGTAGAGATGGGGCTTTTCCACATTGCCCAGGCTGGTCTCGAACTGCTCAAGTGATCCACCCACTTCAGCCTCCGAAAGTGCTGAGATTATAGGCGTGAGCCACTGCATCCAGCCCATTTTTCACTTCTTAAAGTTTTGTTCTCTGAGGTTTCCTTTCTCTTCATTATGAAACAATAGAGCCCAACAGATGAGCCTACAGACATTGTTGACAAAAAGGACTTTAGTTCTAGTTCTGCCACTGGTTAGTATATATGACATTAAGCAAGTGATTTAATCCCTAATAAACTGTCAGCTATTTTCTCAACACGTTAAATGTTCCCATTAAAAATAGTAAATTTTAGGCTGGGCAAGGTGGCTCACGCCTGTAATCCCAACACTTTAGGAGGCCGAGGTGGGTGCATCAGCTGAGGTCAGGAGTTCGAGACCAGCCTGACCAATACGGTGAAACCTGTCTCCACTAAAATACAAATCAGACAGGCGTGGTGGCAAGCACCTGTAGTCCCAGCTACTCAGGAGGCTGAGACAGGAGAATTGCCTGAACCCCGGGAGGTGGAGGTTGCAGTGAACCGAGATCATGCCACTGCACTCCAGCCTGGGCAACAGAGCAAGACTCTGTCTCAAAAAAAAAAAAAAAAGGTAATTTTTGATTCAGATGTTTCAACTTATTAGTATTAGTTTTACTTCACAGGTTTCTCATTTTTTTAATCTCCTCCAAATTTATGGTTATATATTCTTCTGATACCTAATGTTGTATGTACATTTGTGTTTTCCACTGTTGTTCATTTGTGTTTTCTACTTTGTTGTACATTTGTGTTTTCTACTTTGTACATTTGCTAGCGAATATTCTACTTTTATAAAATTTTGTAGCATATGCCAAATCTAATTCCACAATTTAAATATATAGCCCTTCTCACAAGTCATCTTTTTAAATCTACTCTCTCATTCAAAAAAAAAAAACAAACATACTAGTGTCCCTCCTTCATCCTCAAATTTTTCCCTTAATTTTCTACAACTTTTATATTAATACTTTTTATACCTCCCCTTTACTGGTCATTTAACAGTTACTGAGGAAACAGCAAGTTTTATCTTATACCAGAAGTGTTCTGTCACAACTGGCCCATAAAATATTTGTTCTTCAAAATCTTGATAGATACTGCACCATAAATGGATTCCATATCAATTAACTCTTGAGAAATATGGGTTTAAACAGGTTCCTTTAGCTAAGAATATTTAAGTATGTTAATGTGCATTATAAATCTATAGGATACAATAAGCAGCTTTTGTCAGATTCACAAATCCTTCCTGAAACTCCCACCCACAAACCTTACATCTTACAGGCAGTTGGTGAAATACTGCCCTAGGAAATTCAATCAGCAAAAGCACCTCTATTTTTAAAAGCCTGAAACGCAGAGTTACGGTGAAGTCCTCAAGCCAATTCAAGTAAAGTACTTCCAAGTAAAATCATAACAGATAAAGTGGAGGTTCTTTATCTCGGGTGAAAATACATCCATTACTCTCCTAAGACTTGGTACTTACTAGAAGGCTAGCAAGTAATGACCATTGATAATCTGACCTTTATTACAAAGCATAGTCAACATATTATACTTTAACGGCTTAGTTACACTAAGCAAGTACTGAGTACTCAACTGATACAATTTGATGTGCCTTTCCTACAAACTTGTAAGTATTTTCTTATATTCTTATACACCACAAGCACTGGCAAGGTGCCTTTCCTATATATCAACAACTAAGTCTCTCTACAGAAGTTGGTCGGGCACAGGGCCTCATGCCTGTAGTTCCAGTACTTTGGGAGGCCAAGGCGGGCAGATCAATTGAGGCCAAGAGCTCAAGACCAGCCTGGCCAACATGGTGAAACCCAGTTTCTATGAAAAATACAAAAATTAGCCAGGCATGGTAGTATACACCTGTAATCCCAGCTACTCAGAGGCTGAGGGATGAGAATCGCTTGAGCCCAGGAGGTGGAAGTTGCAGTGAGCTGAGATCACGCCACTGCACTACAGCCCGGAAGACACAGTGAGTGATACTCCGTTTCAAGAAAAAAAAAATGGTAGTACAAGTTACAATCAAGAAGATATTTCTTTAAAAAGGGTTTCAGTATGTTAAAAATGTACAGAAGATTAACATGAAAAAACTGAAAATAATTTGGGAAATGTAAGATTAAGGACTAAATATAAAAACATGGAACAAAATATATTTCATATTAAAATTCTCTTAATAAAATTTTTATTATATCTTATACTGATACTTTGAAATTAGCATACTGTGTCTAACTCCAGGATTGATCCAGTGAGTGTGTAATTACTCACAGATGATATGTATGTATACATAGGTATATATATATATGTGTGTACATATTTTTTAATGAAACGTATAATCCAATCTGTAATGACCTTAATTCTGGCTGATTTATTTCTTTTACCGGGTTTTCATTCTCTTACAATTTGAAGATGGGTCTTCATGGTTGATCAAATGCAACAGAATATGCTCTCTGTAGTAATATTTAACACTTCTCTAGAGCAGTGGTTCTTTAACCAGGACTGATTTTGCCCTCTAGGGTACACTTAGCAATGAAGAGACATTTTTGTTTGTCACAGCAGAGATGAAACATACTGCATGTAGTAGACAGAGACCAGGAATACTGCTACACATCATACAATGCACAGGACAGCTCTCACAACTAAGAATTTTCCAGCTCAAAATGTAAATAAATAGTGCTGGGATTATGAAATCCTGCTCTATATAACAAAGCACTGTATCCATTCCCAAAAGGAGTCATGGTTATATAGAAAGTACTTTAAATGCAGAGGCCTATTACTCTTCCTTTCTAAGGATGTTATATTAATGAATATCACCAAATTATAAACATTTACAGCATAACATTTAAAATAATTTGAGCCAATGAAGTGCCTGTGACTTAGAAGTCTTTAAGAGAGGAAGAAGTATCTAAATTTAGGCACCAATCCTTAAGTCCGTATCGTGTTAGTAATTTTGTCTGAAGCTTATTCTTTAGGAAAATTCTCAGTAAGAGCTCATAGGGAAAACATTCCCTGAGGTTTTTGTTTTTTTGTTTGTTTGTTTTTAACACATCAATAAAGACTCTCCATGGGTTTCACACTTGAAATTCATTTGGCTATATAGAAATCCACACATTACCCTCTTGGCTTACATTTTCTGTCCTTGAGTATCTTAAATATATTATTCCATTTTCTTCAGGCATAAAACATTGCCATTTAAAAGTCTGATAATAATCTTTCTTTCTCAGTCATTTAGTCTTTTTGTCTGGTGCCCAGGAGATTGTTTTTTCTTTAAAGTTCATTGATTTTATGTGCATTTATATCAGTTGTCATGGTTCTGGGTAAATACTCTTAGATATACAGTGTGCCATTTCAATGTACAGTTTTCAAATCTTTTTTAATTTCAAGAATGTTTTATTACAGTTTTTAGAATTTGTTCTATCTTTTTGCCAAAGTTTTCTTCTTCAGGGACTTGTATTATCCATATATTGGATTATCTTTGTTTTCAATATTGTTTTCTCTTAAATCTTTTAGCTGTCTTTTTTTTTTAACAACAGCAACAAAAAACAATTTCCCTCCCTCAGCTCTGCATAATTAAGTTACACTTGGCTTCACCCATGTGACTTCTGCAACAGGGAGAAAAGATGTCCTTGGCACCTCAGATTGACCTTATGGTGGTCTCTCTCTCCTTGAGGGGCAAAACAGATCCTGGGTGGAAAAGAAAACAACAATTTCCTTTCTTTACTTAGTATCGCTTTACGTATTACCCGTGCTTATTTTACTTACTCTTGAATTTCCTCTAGATTGGGGTTCATTTCTGAAGTTGTATACATATTTTTTGAGATAGGGTCTCGATCTGTCTCCAAACTGAAGTGCAGTGGCACAATCATGGCTCACTGTAGCCTTGAACTTCTGGGCTCAAGCAATCCTTCTGCCTCAGCCACCCAACAAGCTAGGACTACAGGCATGCACCACCACAGCCAGCTAATTTTTGTGTATACATGTTTCCTATTCTTTTCTGAGTTCTACTGCCTTATTTTTGAGTTTTTAAAATTTCAATTTATATTTTTATGTTTTCTTTCATTACAACATTTTCTTAATTTCTTTCTGCTTGTTTTGAAAGAGTAGGTAATGGTACTCATTTGTTTTGGGGGCATGTCTTTCTGACTTGCAATCACGGTCTTTAAGATATTATTTTACTCCTTTTTTTTTTTTTGCTTTATAATAACTTTCTCTTGGACTGTAATCATTTTCTGTTGCTAATTTTTAAGTGAATCAGTTTTTCTGAACTTCTAGATGGAGGCATGGTCATTCTGTTGTTTTTGTGTGGTCTTCGAAAAGCAGCTTGTTTTCACAGATTTTCTGGCTGTGTTCTCCTCTCCCACTTTCATCTGAATCTTCTGTTTTATCTCTATTGTCCCTGTACTGCTCAATTTAGACTGCATTCCAGGAATTTCCTCTTAGTTTGGGTTTTAGCCTTAAAGGGAGCTATGGCTACATAGTTTTGAGAGTTCATAATACCCAGGTGATGTATCCCCTTCAACCTTACAACGTATTACTTGCACCCATTCTAATTCCACTTGCTTTTCTTAAATCAGTCAACTGTGTTTTCTAGTAAGTAGATTATTTGGGGGTTTTCATATTTTCTGGTCCAACAGATGATCCATTGTTTCTCCATGCTTACTCCCTCATGGAGTCTTGTATTTCTGATTTGACCCCATTCTCTTGTATTTAGGGCTCACAGAAACACTTTAACATTTAGTTTTTTGTAGATGTTTTACTTTGCTCTTCAGGCAGGCAGCTTCTACGAAGGCTCCCAATGATTCCTGATTCCTGCTATTCATGTCACTGAATAATTCTCTCCCCCTTGAGTAGCGGATGAACCTACTGAGTTGATTTAAGATCAGAATACAACAGAAGTGATAAGATGTTACTTCTGAGATCAGGTTACATAAAGACTCATTTCCATCTTGTTCTTTTTCTCTTCCACTTGCTTATTCTGAAGAAAAACAGTTGCCCTACAGTGAGCTGTTCCATGGAGAAGCAAATAACCGAGGGAGGCCTCCAGCCAACAGTCAGCAAGAAAACTGAGGCCCTCATTTCAATGGACCACAGGGAAATGAATTCTGTCAACAATCACTGAGTGAGTTTGAAACCAGACCGTTCCCTAGTCAAACTGAGATGACTGAAACCCAGGCCAACACCATGACTGCAGCCTTGGTTGCAACAGATTAATTGTGAGAGACTCTTAGCTAGAGTCTAAGCTAGAGCTAAACTGTGACCAGATTCAGAACTCACAGAAACTTTTAAGATAATAAATGTTTGTTGTTTTAAGTGCTGAGTTTGAGGGTAATTTGTAATGCAGCCATATATAAGTAGTACAATTTCTTTTAGCTCTGTTTTTATGGGAGTGGGGGGATTCAGTGAGACTCAAAACTATTTCATAAGTAATTTTTAAAACAAACATTACTCTAAAAAATAAATGCTATATTTTTCTTTAATTTTGGAGGCCAATTTTAACAGCTAAGCAAAGAAAATTAATAATTTCAGTCAGGCCTGGTGGCTCACACCTGTAATCCCAGTACTTTGGGAGGCTGAGGCAGATGGACAGCCTGAGGTCAGGAGTTCGAGATCAACCTGGCCAACATAGTGAAACCCCATCTCTACTAAAAATACAAAAAATTAGCTGGGTGTGGTGGTGGGCGCCTATAATCCCAGCTACTAGGAAGGCTGAGGCAGGAGAATCGGCTGAACCAGGGAGGCGGAGGTTACAGTGAACTGAGATTGCGCCATTGTACTCCAGCCTGGGCAACAAGAGCAAAACTCCATTGAAAGAAAGGAAAAAGGAAGGAAGAAAGAGAGAGAGAGAAAAGGGAGGGAGGGAGGGAGGGAAGGAAGGAAGGAAGGAAGGAAGGAAGGAAGGAAGGAAGGAAGGAAGGAAGGAAGGAAGGAAGGAAATTTCTATCAATTTACATTAAAATGTAAATGTACTCTCCTGTTTAGTTACCAACAAAGCAATTCCTTCTTTCCTTCTCAGAAAAATTATTATAGTATCATTAATTCCAACATGTATTACCATATAAAAATCAGATGCTTTATTTTCTAGCAGCTTGAGTTTCCCAAGTGAAAAAAAGCAGGCTAGGAGTGGTGGCTCATGCCTGTAATCCCAGCACTTTGGGAGGCCGAGGCGGGCGGATCACCTGAGGTCAGGAGTTTGAGGCCAGCCTGGCCAACATGGTGAAATCCCATCTCTAAAACAAAAAAGAAAAAAAAATTTTAAAAAGAAAAAAAGCAGATACTCATCACATCACTTTTCATATGAATAAAACTTATATAGAAAACAAAAACAGTGCAAGGTACTCCTCCCCCAAAAGGCAGAAGTCATTCTTTAATTATAAGGCCATTTATTTCCATGAAGTCATTTATCCCAAGTTTTTAAATTCTTATTTATGGTTATTCTAATTTTCAAGATAAATTCTACCCCCCTCCTCCCTAACTGCAGTGTAAATTCCATCAGAGATTGTCAGTTTGTATCAGCAATGTCTACAAAGTGTGTGGCACAATGTAAGTGCTCAGTAAATACTGGTTGAATAAATAAATCTATCAAAATCTGCTGAACTACAACCAGCATTTATTTAGCATTTACCAACTACTAGGCAATCTGCTGAATAAATAATATACATGTATTAACTTTCATAATCCTTATAAGAAACTGCTTTTAATCTTATTTAATAGATAAGGAAACTGAGACCTAGAAGTTAAACAACTTATCCAACATAAATATTGTAAGCAAATGACACAATCTTAATAAATCACTAAAAAGTTTAATTTCAAAGCAGTACTCTTATATTCCTACATTATAACAGCCATTCTCAAAACTTTATAAAAGAGCAAGGACTTATTTTTCTATAAAAAAATACTTCTCAGTATGAATTCTTTTAAAGCTGCTTTGTTTCAATAATATTATTGAATAAATTAGTTATTATTTTAATAAGACAGTATGTCAAGTCTTGTTGATTTGGCAAAACTAAAAGATAACATAAAACTAACAAGAATTACTCTAAAAATCAAAGTAATCATCAGAGGCAAGACCTAAAGTTCAAGTGAAAGTCTATTAATCAAATGATGATTCCCAATGGACCCTCTGACCATTACAATGACCAAATATTTCCAAATCTCCTGGTTGTTGATAATATTCTACTAAATCGCATTTTAATTTAAATTGTTAAAGTCCAGGTATAATTTTTTAAATGTTCAATTAATCCACTTAAAACTATAATGTAAAATAACACTTTTAGTATTTTGACAATATTTGACAAAACAAAGTATAATTTTTCACAAATAGAATAGTAAAGATTTTTGAAATGCAATTACGATACCAACTGCTGACAAAGGTATTACTCTATAGATATTTTACACACTGCTAGTAAATGTTAAATTGGATCAGTGTTTCTGGATGGCTACTTGGCAATATACATTAAGAATCTTGAAAACATTTCCATTTCCTGACTCAGTAATTAACTGTCTAGAAATCTAAAAGGAAATAATCAGACACACATAAAGATTTACAGATTTATAGATACATTTATAAACAAGGTTCACCGCAAAATTATAACATTAACGCAAAAGGGTAACTTTAAATGTATGACAATATAAAAAAGTTATAATTATGACACAAATGTGAAGTTATTAAAATGATCTAAAAACTAAAGATATGGAAAAGTTATTGTGTTTATAACAGTTTAAAAAACTAGTAAAGGAAGATAATCAGTGATGCCAATTTAAGAAATTTATTTTCTAAAAGACTGGGAAGAAATAAACCAAAATACTAATTGTGATTATTTCTGAGTGGTAGGTTCACAGAGGAGATTTACAGTTTCTTCCAGACACTTTTTCAGATGTTTCCAGGTTTTCTATAATTGACAAATATCAGCTTTAGGATGAAAAAACAGCCCACTATTTCCCAAAGATTTAAATTCAAATTACATAAAATATTGTATGATTTTTTAAGTATAACAAATTAGCATGTAAATGAACATTTACTTAAAATTTTAAATTAATTTAAAGAAAAATTAAGTTGAAAGTGTGAATAGACTGATTTTCTTACTAATCTAAGTAAACACACCGTGTAGTAAACTCCATATACTGCATATAACTTCAGAGCAAATACAGATCGATCTAGGCCCTACAGTCTTTTTCTTGTTACTCTCTGTAGTCTTTTATTATTTCTCTCTCTCTCTGCCTTCTCTATCTATATACATACAACTATCAAAAACAGCACTAAGTACTAACATACATCTAAATTATGAATATATTCTTTTTTACATGGAATGTATAGATTCCTGACCTCTACCCAGAGTTATGATGAGGTCAGACGCCTGAAGTTGGGAGTAAAGTGAAAAACAGCAAATTAATACCATAAGAGGTTACCCCCACTCTGCTATCTATATCCTAAATCTATAATAAGGCATTTTCTGGGGGACGGGGGGATAGGTATAAACTGGGATTTTAACCATTCTTATTAGCCAAATTACTAAATAGTCCAGTTTGTTAAAATTTTACTTGTTGAGTATAATACAAACTTTAAAGATAATAGTCTTTTTACTTAGTCCCTATCATCTAAGACAATGCTAAGAAAGGCTAATGTATAGTCAGCTAAACTAACATAAAATACAAATTAGTCTACCAACAAGAATAAAGTATGTAGCACCTATATTGAAAGATAATTAGGGACAGACTCAAGACTTTAGTCGTACAAACTGCATATAAAAAATTTGATTTACAGGGAGAAAAATTAAGGTCACCAGTTGAAGTATCTCAATATTAACGTACTGCTTGTGTATTATTAAGAAGCAAGCCCCAAAGATTTGGAAGCTATAGATAATAGCACAGCTCTGTACATTTAATGTGATTGTATCTTCTATATGTTATATATAATACACTATCATGTCAATGGCAATTCAGTCATTATGGATACATTAATCAGAGAATTAATACTTATTACACTACAATTAAATTCCCAAATAGACTAACAGTACTATTATAGGTATCCAGATCTGGAATTCTTTTCTACCACTATTTAAAAGAACATCTCTACACGATATATACCATACTAGGAACTTTTAGAACGTATTTTAAGATTTTTTCTTTAAATTGTTACAGTTTCAGCATACTACCTCTTTTCATATGTTATCATCCTAATTTCCATTTTTAAAGTTTCATTTTTTATATATTTTATTTAAAATATATAAACGGAGGCTAGGCACAGTGGCTCATGCCTGCAATCTCAGCACTTTGGGAGGGTGAGGCCAGTGGATCACTTGGGGCCAGGAGTTCAAGACCAGTCTGCCTAATACGGCAAAACCCCATCTCTACTAAAAAAAGCAACAACAAAAAAACCCCACAGAAATTAGCTGGGCACAATGGTGCACACCTGTAATCACAGCTATTCAGGAGGCTAAGAAACAAGAATTGCTTCAACCTGGGAGGCTGAGGCTGCAGTGAGTCGATAACATGCCACTGTACACTAGCCTGGACAACAGCGTAAGATTGTCTCAAAAAAAAAAAAAAAAATAGAGCCAGAATCTCACTATGTTGCCCAGTCTGGCCTCAAACTCCGGGGATCAAGCAATCCATCCAGCTTAGCCTCCCAAAGTGCAGGGATTATAGGCATGATCCACCACACCCAGCCTCCATTTTTAAAGTTTCTTTATTTTGAGACGGAGTCTTGCTCTGTCACCCAGGCTGGAGTGCAGTGGCGTGATCTCAGCTCACTGCAACCTCCGCCTCCCGGGATCAAGCGATTCTCCTGCCTCAGCCTCCCAAGTAGCTGGGACTACAGGCTTGTACCACCACACCCAGCTAATTTTTGTATTTTTAGCAGAGACGGGGGTTTCATCATATTGGTCAGCCTGGTCTTGAACTCCTGACCTCGTGATCTGCCCGCCTCAGCCTCCCAAAGCGCTGGGATTACAGGCGTGAGCCACCGCACCTGTACAAGTTTCTATGAAAGCACGTGGATTTTTAAAAAAATTTTTTGATTTCATGTCTCAGGAATCTGTTTAACTCAGCAGCTCCTCAGTACCAAACAATCACACTCCCACAATACAGGATTTTGAATCAAATCTCTTGAGGGCTTTTTAAAAATAGTGATTTATATAAATAACTATCCCGATGCCTTGAAATAATATTTCTCAAACTGTCTTTCTTTAAACACTTCATGTGAGCTATATGAGTTCAGCCAGAAATTTGGACAGTTTATCTCCCCCACAAGTAATAAAAGTTTAAAATGTGGTAGGAACAAAAAGAGAACAAGAACAAATATACTGGATTAAAATTAAGTGAACTTATTTCAACAAATCACTCTCTTCAGAGTAGTTCCTAAACTTTAGCAAGCTTCAGAATCATCTGGAGGACCTGTTAAAAACAGACTGCTTGGACCTAACCCCAGAGTTTCTGACTCAGTAGGTCTGAATATTTGCATTTCTAACAATCTCCCAGATGATGCTGATCCTGCTGTTCTGAGAAACCTAACTTAGAGAATTACTGCTTTAGAGTCTCATGAAGTACACTGTCTAAAATAAAAATTGTAACATGTTTCTAATTAGAAACACCCATCTAAATATGTGTAAGCAAATACTCTCTTGCCTAACGTTGTATTAATTCGTTACTGCAAGTAAATTCTTTCAGAGAAAAACGGTACCATCGGTTTTTCACCAATTACTACAACAACGTAGGTTAAAACATTCTTCAAAAGGTTAAGTTTACCTGCCAGAAATTACTAAGATAAGCAACAGCAATAAAGTACTTCAAGCAGAAGAGACAAAAACATGCATCCTGAGTAACTTATAAAATGAATGAAAAGATTAGTTCCTTAATATATTTAAACTAAATTCTTTTTATTTTTTTTTTGAGACAAAATCTTGGTCTGTCACCCAGGCTGTAGTGCAGTGGCACGATCTCGGCTCACTGCAATCTCCACCTCACGGGTTCAAGCAATTCTCTGCCTCAGCCTCCCAAATAGCTGGCATTACAGGCGCCTACCACCACGTTCGGCTATAAACTAAATTCTATTTGCATCCATCTGGCAGTCAAATTAACATAGCATACTTTTATGTTACACATACCTAAAGTACAATCATGACTTCACCAAACCACTTAGCTCATATGACATTGGCTGAGCTAATGAGTTAATGTTTCTCCTGCCTTATATATAATAGAAAATTCCAATATAGCAAAGCTTTAAAATGCTTTGTAATGTCATTCTCCTGTCCATAAAACTACTAATGCATCAAACTGTAAGAATAGTAATGAATAAATTTTCAAAAGAGAATCCAGGAATTTCTGAAAGAGAAAAAATTTGAAAACTTAAAATTTTTTTCTCACCTGGTTTCAATGATTGAGTCGTATGGGATACAATAAGGATGCCCTAACCAAAACCCAAGGGCATAAAAGAGCAATGAAGCCTCTTAGATCAAATCACTATTGCGAACAGAAATAGACATTTTGGAAGACTGAGTCAGGCATAGAGAGCAGTGATCCAAAAATAGTTTTAGGTTTTCTCTGAGATGGCAAACACTGCAACCTTTCTGGAATTGGACATTCTGGTGATCAGCTTATGTCCTAGAGCACTAGCATGAAAATATAGTTCAACCAAACACTAAAGGAAAGCATCATTTTCCTCAGAACCAGCAAGAGTCACAGCTCATAGGATGAATGCACAATCACCCCAAGCCAGGAGTTCTCATCTTCAGCACTATTAACATTTCAGGCTGGATAATTCTTGTGGGAGGACCATCCTGAGCATTATACATTATTCAGCAGTACCCCTGGCCACTTACCCACTAAATGCCAGCAGCACTCCCCAGTTATGACAATCAAAAATATCTCCAGACATTGCCCAACGTTCTCTGTGACACAAAACTGCCCCTCATTGAGAACTACTGTCGTAGCTCAAAATCAAGAACAGCAGTAAACTGAAAATGTTTTCAAATAATCTAAGTTTTAGCTGGAACAATTCTCCAGCCACAATGCCTGATACTTAAGTACTCAACAAATGTTAGCCACTATTATTATCATTTTGTATCTGTACATGGCTGCCTAATTTATTGGCAGTAACAGCAGTCTGACTGGCTTCCTGTAATAGTTAACAAAAAGGTTTAGAAACTTGGAAGGGAGGAAACGTCATCTTAATCTAGAATTCCACCAGTGCTGCATATTGGGATGCTAATAGAAAGCCAGGAAAAAGTGATTTTTTAAAATCAGTTAATTCAGCCCCAGCTTATATTCTTTAACCTTCACGAAATGATTCAAGGAACATGTAAGGGTCCTTTATTCTTGTAATTGACCTTAACACTAAAAATTTGGTAAATAAAAACCTGAATATGAGTAATTTAGTAATGTCTTTAAATTGACATTATTATATTAGAACCTAGAAATACAACTAGTATTTGGTATAATCTTGTAAACTCAAAACCTCACTGTTTTTAAATAAATTCAGATTCAATAATCTACCTTCAAAAGGTTTCCCTCACTCAGGCAATACAATGTCTTTTAAGGAAGTTAAAAGTTTTATAAACTAGTTACAAGATAATTGAATGCAGGAAGCTACTATATACAAAAAAAAGTTTCCACTCAAGGCAAGGATCTTAATTTCCAGTCACAGGGGAAGATAAACAACTTACTGCCACTTCCCTAATGCTCCTGTTACCCATTCCCACACCAACTGCTGTAAGAAGGTATATCTGCCCCCTTCTTGCCAGAATTGGTGAAGAATCTGTACTAATTTTTCTTTCAATGTTTGGCAGAATTCCCTAGTAAAACCATCTGGGCCTTTGCTTTACCTTGAAGGTGGCTTCTTTAAAAAAAAAAAATAATTAATTCAATCTCTTTATTTGTTATAGGTCTATTTACATTATCTTTCTCGAGTCAATTTCAGCAGTTTGTATCTTTCTAGAAAGTTGTCCATCTCATCTAAGTTATTTAATTTACTGGCATACAACTGCTACTGTTCCTTTACACTACTTTTTATTTCTGTAAGATTGATAGCAATGTGTCCTCTTTCATTTCTAATTCTAGTAATCTGTGTTTTCTCTTTGTTCTTACACAATCTAGCTAAATATTTTGTCAAAATTGGTATTTTCAAAGAACCAGCTTTTAACTAATTTTCTCTAGTTTTTCTTTTCTTTATTTCATTAATTTCTTCTTGAACATTTATTATTTTCTTTCTCTGCTTCAGGTTTAGTTTGCTATTCTTTTTGCAGTGTCTTAAGGTAGATGACTGTATCAATTTGAGATTTTTCTTCTTTAAAAGACAGTTATAACTACAAATTTTCCTCTAAGCATTACCTTAATTGTACCCATTAAGTTCACTATATTGTTTCTTCATTTTCATTAATCTCATAGTATTTTCCAACTTCTGATTTCTTCTTTGATCCACTGGTTACTTCAGGAACATGTTCCATTTCTACATATTTTTAAGTTTCCCAAATTTCTTTCTGTTGGTTGCTAATTTCATTCTATTGTGCTTTGTGTTATTTTTTTTTTTAATGTAATAAAGTTTCTTTTACAGTGTAACATATGGTGTTTTCCTAGAGAATATTCCACTTGCACTACAAAAAAACATATATTCTGCTACTGTTGGATACTGTTCTATAAATGTCTGTTTGGTCTGGTTGATTTATAATGCTGTTCAAGTCTTATATTTCCTGGTTGACCATCTGCCTAGTTATTATATCCCTTACTGAAAGAGGGGTATTAAAGTCTGCAACCATTATTTTTAAATTATCTGTTTCTCCCTTTATTTTTATCAGTTTTTGCTTCATACTATCTTGGAGCTTTGTCGTTAGATGCAGATATATACACAATTGTTATGTCTTCTTAATGGACTGAAATTTTTTCATCAATATAAAATGTCCCTCTTTATGTTCAGTAACTTCTTTTGTTTTAAAGTCTATTTTGCCTGATATTAATATGCCACTCCAGCTTTCTTATGGTTATGATTTGCTAATATTATCTGTCATCTTTTTTCCATCTATATATTTGAATCTGAAGTGTGCCTCCTGTAGAGAGCATATAGTTGGGTTCTGTATTTTTATCCAGTCTGACAATCTCCAGTCTCTGTCTTTTTTTTTTTTTTTTTTTTTTTTTTTTCTGTAAACAGGGTCTTGCTATGCTACCCAATCAGCTCAAACTACTGGGCTCAAGCAATCCTCCCACCTCAGTCTCCAGAGTAGCTAGGATTATACCTGTACTTTACCACACCTGGATTCTAACTTCTGAATTATTTGATCCATTTATATTTATTGTCATTATTGATATAGATTTCTCACCTGCTAATTTACTTTCTGTTTTGTATCTCATGTTTTTGTTTCTCCATTATTCCTTTATTGCTTTCCTTTTGCATTACATCAGTATTTCCTAATGTGGCATTTTGTCATTCATTTCCCTTCACGTTCGCTCTAGGGCTTCCCATATATATCTTATCAGATTCAGCTTCAGATTTATACTAACTTAATCACACTGAGATGTGAAGATGTTACTCCTATATTGCTCTATCTCCTTTTCCTCCTTTTTGTGATATCATTGTTACATACATCTATAAACATTATAAGCTCAACAATACTTGTATAGTTATTACTTTACATAATTTTACAACTTTTTTAAAAGTGGAGAGAATAAAAACAGCAAAGGGAGTTTGGTTATATTAACCTCATACTTACTGTTTCCGGCTCTCCTTGTTCCTGTGGCTTCAAATTACCATCAAGAGTCACTTCCTCAGCTTAGTACAGTTTTGTACCAACAAATCTCCCTTACACTGTAACTGCAAGTATATTGCATTTTAATGTATATAGGCCCAAATACATTATATACATATTGTTTTACACAGCTGCTTTTTAAGACAGGGTCTGGCTCTGTTGCCCAGGCTAGAGTACAGTGGTACAACCATAGTTCACTGCAGCCTCAAAGTCCTGAGCTCAAGCAATCCTCCCACCTCAGGCTACCAAGTATCTAGGACTAAAGGCAGGCAACACTGTGCTTGGCTAGTTCAATTTTTTTTTTTGTAGAAACAGTCTTGCTATGTTGCCCAGGCTGGTCTCAAGCTTGTGGCCTCAGGTGATCTACCCGCCTCAGCTTCCCAAGGTGTGGGGATTACAGGTTTGAGCCACCACACCCAGCCCACAATTGCTTTTTTTTTTTTGAGACAGTCTCACTTTGTTGCTCAGGCTGGAGTGCAGTGGTGTGATCTCAGCTCACTGCTACCTCCGCCTCCCGGGTTCAAGCGATTCTCCTGCCTCAGCCTCCTGAGTAGCTGGGATCACAGGCGTGTGCCACCACACCCAACTAATTTTTGTATTTTAGTAAAAACAGGTTTCACCACCATGCCTGGCCTGCTTTTTAAATCAATTAAGAAATGGAAAAGAAATATGCACTTATACTATCTTTTATAATTACATAATTACCTTTGCTGGTGGTGCTCTTTGTTTATTTTGTGTGTGTGGAGATTTAAATTACTATGTGGGATCACTGGCTTTCAGTCCAAATAACTTCCTTTAGTATTTCTTATTGGTAGTGACAGGAGACAGTCAAATGTCCAGGCAGATGGGGGCAGGTCCCTGGTGAAACCCCACCTCCAAGCCAAACAAAGTTTAAAGACTGAAAGCCAAGCTACAAGTCAAATCCATGGACCAGAATGAGAACCTGTTTTCCCATTTGGTGTACTTTTCTCTGATTGATCTCCACCCTTCAACTATTTTACATATACCTACTCTTTCCTAATTGGTTTTCTACCCTGGTGCCTCTGCTTTAGCCTTTCTTTGCATACTCAGAAACTAATTAGCACACACTCCCCCTATTCTGAGCCCATAAAAGCCCCAGACTCAGCCACAATGGAGAGGGACGACCCCCACATCCCTTCTCCACTGAGAGCTGTTCCATCATTCAATAAAATTATTATCTGCCCTCCTCACTCTTCGACTCTCAGTGTATCCCCCATTCTTCCTGGATGTGGGGACAAGAGCTTGGGGAACCAGTGAATGTGGGTATAAGCTATAGCACAGGTGAGCTGGGGCATGCCTGCTATAGCTGCAGGCTATGCTGGTTCACAAGCCAGGCTTGGCCCAGGTGGTACAAGTAGACAGGGCACCCCACTACTGTGAGCCTGGCAAAGAGTCAAGAAAAATCTTGTGTTACTATAAGGCATGAACTGCTAGGAACAACTTCTCTGAGTCTTGTTTATCTGGGAATATTTTTATTTTGCCTTCATTTTTAAAGGATAGGTTTCCTGAATACAGATTCTTGGTTGACAGGTTTTGTTTTTTTTTTCCCTTTAAGTCCTTGATCTTATCCCACTCCTTCTGGCCTCCATTCTTTCTGATAAGAAGGCAGTTATAGCCTGGCGTGGTGGCTCACACCTGTAATCCCAGCACTTTGGGGGCTGAGGCTGGTGGATCACAAGGTCAGGAGTACAAGACCAGCCTGACCAAGACGGTAAAACTCCATCTGTACTAAAAATACAAAAATTAGCCAGATGTGGTGGCAGGTCCCTGTAATCCCAGCTACTCAGGAGGCTGACGCAAAGAACTGCTTGAACCTGAAGGCAGAGATTGCAGTAAGCAGAGATCACGCCACTGCACTCCAGCCTAGGTGACAGAGCAAGACTCCATCTCAAAAAAAAAAAAAAAAAAAGAGGCAGTTATTAATTTAATTTTATAGGGGTTTACTTGTAAGTGATGGCATGTTTTTATCTTGCTGCTCTCTCAAGATTTCCTCTTTATCTTTAACCTATACTATGATGTGTCTGTGAATATCTCTGCATTTATTCACTTGGAGTTCACTGAGGGTCCAAGACATACAGATTAATGTTTTTCAATAAACTTGTGAATAAATTTGGCAATGAAAGAAAACTGTTCAGTCATTCTTCCATTTTCTGCTATTTTCTCTGTTCTCTACTGGTCCTCCCATTATGTGTATATTGGTATACTTTTTAACAGCGCCCCACATTTCTTTTTTATTTTTTTTTTGAGACAGAGTCTCACTCCGTTACCAGGCGCCAGGCTGAAGTGCAGTGGCATGACACGATCTCGGCTCACTGCAACCTCCACCTCCCGGGTTCAAACAATTCTCCTGCCTCAGCCTCCCAAGCAGCCGGGACTACAGGTGTGTACCACCACACCCAGCTCATTTTTGTATTTTTAATAGCGACGGGGGTTTCACCATGTTGGCCAGGATGGTCTCGATCTCTTGACCTCGTGATCCACCCACCTCGGACTCCAAAAGTGCTGGGATTATAGGCGTGAGCCACCACGCCCAGCCGCGTCCCACATTTCTATGAGGCTCTGTTGATATTCTCTGTTCTTTTTTCTCTTCACACTGCATAATCTCTGTTGACCTATCTTTCAATTAACCAATTCTGTCTTCTGTCAGTACAAATCTGTGACTGAGCCCCTCTAGTGAATTTTTCATTTCAGCTTTAACATTTTTCAATCTAGATCCCACTTAGTTCAATAATTCTGTATCTTTATTGACATTCTGCATTTGATGCAAACTGTCACCATACCTTGCTTTACTTACTGAATAATGATTTTATTTATTTCTCTGAACATATTTACAATGGCTATTTGAAGTTAATTCCAAAATCTGGTCACTTTCACAGGCAGTTTCTGTTGCTTGCTTTTTTTTCTGGTGTATAGCTTATTCTTTCCTGTTCTTTGCATATCTCACTTTTTTTGTTGGAAACCAACCATTTTATATAATATAGCCACTCCAGATATTGATTGCCTCACTCTGGGGTATGTTATTTCTTTAGTCACTGGCTGGATTGTTTTCGTGAAGTGTATTTCCCATCATTTCCACTCTGTGTGAAGCTCTCCATGTTCCTCTTCAGGAGGCACAGCCTTGGGTAGTCCTGAAGTCACCATGAGATGGCAGTGGTATTAGCAGGGCACTCTTTTTCTCTTTCTTTGACCACATCCAGTTGTGAGGCATCCCCAATTGCTGGCTGATCACTCTGTTGTTTTCAACAATGTGCTGAAGCGTAAACTGCTTCATAGGCCGATCAAAACAAATCTGGGTTCCTTTAAAGTAACAGTTTCAGGGGCCAATGTTTGAGATTTGCTCTGACCCCAAGAAGACTCCTCCCAGCTCTTTATGTCCCTGGTTCTCTCCAGCCAACTAGCCTGCCTACAGGCTACCAAATCGCATCTACCAATCGCCTCCTAATCGCCTCTCACCACACCCTCCTGTTTTTCAATACTCTTAGGCTTGAACTTCTCCCCCACACTGGTACAAATGAAGTTAGTTGCTTTAGAAAAAGATTTAGGACTCTGTCTTATAGCCTACTTCTCCCCCTAGGCAAGTCTCTAGCTCTGGAGCTGGGGGACAATGGTGCACTTCTCTTTGAATGACAACCCACCGTGAGGACAAAAACACTTGGTGAAATTGGGGCAACAGCCTCAGATCTCAATTTGCCTCTCCCAGTGTGGAACTGCTGGATTACAAGCTGCGGCATGGGTGATTGTGTCTTCAGTATTCTTAGTGGTACTATACACAGGTACAGCCTCTGTACCAAGAGTAAGAAATAGTAAGTTCCTGCCTCTCAGCCCAACTCATCCAGAACTTGACCTCACCAACAGGCCACTGAAAAGTAAGATTAAAAAAAAATCTTGATATCTTGGTCCTTTGAGAAAGATACCCTACAACTAGGAAATAACAGATAATCTTGTGTTCTTGGCTGCACCAGTTTGTAGTGAAGTTTCCATCTCAATGAGCTGGGAAAGAGAAAAAGGAAGTCGGTCTTGGTTCAATACCACAGAAATTCAATGTTCTTACCAAGTTTTAGTAGATTTTGTTGAATAAATTCTTTTCATTTGCTATATGCTCTTAGGACCATTTCCCAAGACTTCAAATGACTACTTTTTCCAGTTTCACTAGAAAGTGGGTCTATAGAAAGATTCATGCTGTCCTGTTGGAGGTACACTGTTCCAACTAAATGTGTAACTCAAATGTCTCTTAATGATTTCTTACTGCATTCCCTTCACTGCCTTCCTCTTCCAAAATCAGAGATAACTACCAGCAACAGTGTGAAGTAGAGATCTTTTTCCCCATACCTTCAACAAGGAAGATGTACAAACTACAGTTCCACAGATATATCCCATACCACACACTGTTGTTCTCCCCCAGAACCCAGAGTTGGGTTTTTTTTTATTTCATAAGAGACAGTCTTGCTATGTTGCCCAGGCTAATCTCCAACTTCTAGGCTCAAGTGATCCTCCTGCCTCAGCCTCCCAAGGAGCTGGAACTATAGACTCCTGCCACTCCATCCAGCTTAAGATTGTTGCTATTTCTGGTGACCTGCCATTCCTGTCCAGTCATCAGAGATTTATTTCCTTATAAATAAATAAGCATGAAAAATATTTTTTATTTTCAAGTGACCATGTAACTAAAAGCATTAATCTTGAAAGAAAAAAACTGAAAAAATTCAACTGTATAAAAATTAAAAATTCTTCTTTTTTCATGAGAAAATGAAAGTACAAGCTACAGACTGAGAGAAAATGTTTACAAATCACTTACTGGATAATATTCAGAATATATAAAGAACTCCAAAATTGAATACAAGGAAAACAGCTCAATTTCAAAGGTACACAAACGACTTGAACAGGCTCCTCACCAAAGAATATATTTAAAAAATGCAACCAAAACAGAGATATAGACCAATGGAACAGAACAGAGGCCTTGGAGGCAACGCCACACACCTACAACCATCTAATCTTTGACAAACTTGACAAAAACAAGCAATGGGGAAAGGATTCCCTGTTTAATAAATGATGTTGGGAAAGCTGGCTAGCCATGTGCAGAAAGCAGAAACTGGACCCCTTCCTGACACCTTACAATAAAATTAACTCCAGATGGATTAAAGACTTAAACATAAGACCTAACACCATAAAAACCTTAGAAGAAAGCCTAGGCAAAACCATTCAGGACATAGGCATAGGCAAGGACTTCATGACTAAAACACCAAAAGCATTGGCAACAAAAGCCAAAATAGACAAATGGGATCTAATTAAACTCCAGAGCTTCTGCACAGCAAAAGAAACAGTCATTAGAGTCAACTGGCAACCAACAAAATGGGAAAAAAGTTTTGCAGTCTACCCATCTGACAAAGGACATATATCCAAAATCTACAAAACTAAAACAGATTTACAAGAAAAACAAACAAACAAACCCATTCAAAAGTGGAGGAAGGATATGAACAGACACTTTTCAAAAGAAGACATATATGAGGCCAACAAACATGAAAAAATGCTCATCATCACTGATCATTAGAGAAATGCAAAATCGAAACTACATTGAGATACCATCTCACGCCAGTTAGAATGGCAATCATTAAAGAATCTGGAGACAACAGATGCTAGAGAGGATGTGGAGAAATAGAAACACTTTAACACTGTTGGTGGGAGTGTAAATTAGTTCAGCCATTGTGGAGGACAGTGTGGCGATTCCTCAAGGACCTAGAAATAGAAATTCCATTTGACCCAGCAATCCCATTACTGGGTATATATCCAAAGGATTATAAATCGTTCTATTATAAGGACAATTGCACACGAATGTTCACTGCAGCACAGTTTACAATAGCAAAAACCTGGAACCAACCCAAATGCCTACTGATAACAGACTGGACAGGGAAAATGTGGCACATATACATCATGGAATACTATGCAGCCATCAAAAACGATGAGTTCGTGTCCTTTGTAGGGACATGGATGAACCTGGAAACCATCATTCTCAGCAAACTGACACAAGAACAGAAAATCAAACACTGCATGTTCTCACTCACAGGCGGGTGTTGAACAATGAGAACACATGTACACAAGGAGGGGGAGGGGAGCATCACACACTGAGGTCTGTGGTGGGGGGGACTAGGGGAGGGACAGTGGGGGGTAGGGAGTTGGGGGAGGAATAACATGGGGAGAAATGCCAGTGATGGGGATGGAGGCAGCAAACCACATTGCCATGCATGTACCTATGCAACAATCCTGCATATTCTTTACATGTACCCCAGAACCTAAAATGCAATAAAATATATATAAAGAATATATAAAACATGCAAATAGGAATATCACAGTACTCAATATAATTAGCCACTAACTAAAAGCAAATTCTAGCCACGCTAAGATATCACTACACACCTATGAGGATGGCAAAAAACAGACTGGCCATGTTGAATGACAACTTGGATCAACTAGAACTTTCAAACATTGCTGGTGAGAAGGTAAAATGTTTTTTTGGGGGGACAGAGTTTTGCTCTTGTTGTCCAGGCTGGAATGCAATGGTGTGATCTCGGCTTACCACAACCTCCACCTCCTGGGTTAAGGCGATTCTCCTGCCTCAGCTTCCTGAGTAGGTGGGATTACAAGTCTTTAGAAGTTAAATATATGCCTAACATATTCAATATGTAACATGTAACAATATGTTCATAGTGGTCTTATTTGTAACAGCCAAAACCTGGAAATTAACTTAAATGCCTATCAACAAGTAAATGCCTAAACAAATTATGGTATATGAATACAATAGAATACTACTCAACAATAAAATAGAAATGAACTTTGTTATATGAAACAACACAGATGAATTTCAAAATAATTTTGTTCACTAAAAAAACAGTACAAACTGTATGATTTATATAAAATCCTAAAATGCAAACTAATTTGTTATGAAAAGAAACTAGCAAATTAGTGGCTGTATCAGGATAGCAAGAGGTTATAAAGGGGCAAGAAAAGACTTTTGAGAGTGATGAATATGTTCATAGCTTGACTGTGGTAATAGTTTCACAGGATATACATATGTCGAAACTTACCAAATTGTATACTTAATACAATTCAATAAGCTAGATAGTACAAAGAACATTTTCAGTTTACTGTAAATCAATTATATATGTCAATAATACTTACTGAAGAGAGAATAAAAAGACAAATCACAGTTTATGTGAAAATATCTGCAAATCATATACTCGATGAAGGACTTCCACTCTGAATATTTTAAAGAACTCATAAAATTCAATTAAAAAAAAAAAGGCTGGGTTCAATAGTTCACACCTCTAATTCCAACACTTTAGGAGGCTAAGGCAGAAGGATCACTTGACCCCAGGAATTCAAGACCAGGCTGAGCCACATGATGAGACCCTGTCTCTATAAAAAGTTTATTTTTAATTAGCCAGGATTGGTAGCATGTGCCAGTAGTCCCAGCTACTTGAGAGGCTATCATGGGAAGATCACTTGAGCACAGGAGCTGAGGTTACAATGAACCAAGATTGTGCCACTGCACTCCAGGCCTTTGAGACAGAGTGAGACTTTACCTCAAAAAAAATAAAAAGAAAGAAAAAAGAAAAAGAAAACAACCCAATAAAGAAATGGGCATGAGATCTGAATACGTAGTTACTTCATCAAAGAACATACACAGGGAAAAAAAATACATTAAAAATATTCACCATCATTAGTCATTTAGGGAAATGCAAATTAAAAGAACAATGAGATATTATTAGACATCTTTTAGAATGGCTAAAATTTAAAAATAAACAATATCAAGTGCCAGCAAGGTTGAGGGACAACTAGAACTCGCACATTGCTAATGGGAACACAAAATAGTTCATCCATTCTCAAAAACAATTTAGCAGTTTCTTATGCGGTCAAATAAATATTTAAGGTGCCAGGCACGGTGGCTCACACCTGTAATCCTAGCACTTTGGGAGGCCAAGGTGGGCGGATCAGAGGTCAGGAGTTAGGCCTGCCTGGCCAGTATGGTGAAACCCCTTCTCTACTAATAATACAAAAATTAGCTGGGTGTGGTGGCACTCGCCTGTAGTCCCAGCTGCTCAGGAGGCTGAAGCAGAAGAACCAATTGGAACCCAGGAGGCGGAGGTTGCAGTGAGTCAACATCATGCCACTGCACTCCAGCCTGGGAAACAGAGCAAGACTCTATCTCAAAAAATAATAATAAATAAATAATAAATAATAAATGTTTAAGGAATAACCCAGCCATTTTACTCCTTGATATTTACCCAAATTAAGTGAAAATTTCTAAAAAACTTATATGTGAATGTTTATAGTGTTTTTAATCACCAGTAACTGGAAACAACTCAAATTATTCCTCAACTAAAAAAGAATAAAGAGTCTTCAGTATATCCAAATAACAGAACACTACAGAACACACCAAATAACTTAACAATACAAAAGAATGAATTCTGATACAGGCAATATGTATAAATCTCAGATGTACTCTACTAAGAAAAAGAAACCAGGCGTAAAAGGCTACACATAATATGACTGAATTTATATCACATTCTTGAAAAAGCAAAACTGTAAGGGTATAAAATAAATTAGTGGTTGCCAGAGACTGAAGATGGAGAGCTGGACTAACTACAGAGACAGAAGAATGTGAGGGATAGATAGAACTGCTCTATATCTTCATTCTGGTGGTTCTTATATAACTATTTGCATGTGTCAAAATTTGCAAAGCAGTAATAAAATGGTGAATTTTACTGTGCGTAAATTATATTTAATAAAAAAGGGGGGAATGGTTTCACTGCTTAAATAATATCAAGCAAGCAAAAAAAAAAACAAACAAAAAAAAACCTCCAGCAATATAGAGTCAGCAATTTTCTAATCTGTGTCCTTTCACACAATCATTGTTTTGAGTTCCACCAGCAAGTATAACTACAATCAGGAAGCACGCGATAAGAGCAGAAAATTTGCCTTTTTTATGTAATATAAAATAAAGGTTAATTACTAAAATAATTTTTAATAGTTAAGTATATTAGTCTTAAATGAAAAAGTAGTTATGCCAATAGATAAGTCTAATATTAAAAGAAAACGAGTTGAGAAATGGTGATCACATAAACTGCTTTAGGAAGCTGGAATTATTTCTCATTTATTTTCTGTTTTTACATCTGAATGCAAAACATAAAAGCACACAATGAATAAATAACTTTTTAGTGATCATTTCTATTTGCAATTTTCTATAAATATTAAATATTCTAAAAATTAAATGGCTCTGTATAATCATCCCAAACATAACCCTGAAACCAAAAAACAAACAAAAACCATGAACTACGTAAAAGTGACAAATTCTCTAGGTCTCAGTTCCCTCAATAATAACAATCAGCTGGGCACAGTGGCTCACATCTGTAATCCTAACATTTTGGGAGGCCAAGGTGAGGAGATCGCTTGAGGCCAGGAGCTGAAAACTAGCCTGAGCAACACAGAAAAGCCCTGTGTCTACAAAAAAAATTAAGACTTAGCCAGGTGTGGTGGCACACGCCTGTAGTCCCAGCTACTCAAGGCTGAGGCAGAACGATCCCTTGAGCCAAGGAGTTCAAGACTGCAGCCTGAGTGACAGAGATTCTGTGTCTAAAAATAATAACAGTAACAAACTCCTCCAATTATTTCCCTCTTCCAAAGGCAAAACAGTTTATGTTTTGACTCTTTTTTTTTTAGTCGGAGTCTCGCACTTCGCCCGGCTGGAGTGCAATGGCTCAATCTCAGCTCACTGTAACCTCTGCCTCCCAGGTTCAAATGATTCTCCTGCCTCAGCCTCCCAAATAGCTGGGAATATAGGCACCCACCACCACGCCTGGCTAATTTTTTATATTCTTAGTAGAGACAGGGTTTCACTGTGTCGGCCAAGCTGATTTTGAACTACTGACCTCATGATCTGCCTGCTTCAGCCTCCCAAAGTGCTGGGATTACAGGCGTGAGCCACCGCACCCGACCTCCCATGATTTTAATGGAATTTACTGTTATTTGAGTATAATTTTTGTTTTGAAGAATTAATAGTAATACACAATTCTTATAAACCTATTAAGTTAAAACTTATCGTTGGAGAAACCATCCTGGTCCTATCCTAACATTACATACATAAAACACTTAGCACAGTACCCAAGACACCATAAGCACTCAATAAATAGTAGCTGTTATAAATCACAATACTTTAAAAGTCAGTTATATTTCTATCAGAAAAATTTTCTTAAATATACTGTAACCAGAATAGCCTAATTTGAAGCATGAAGAGGCAGAAATTGTTAAAGATAAACTTGTTCCTTTATCTCTTCGTAAAACTACTTTAATACCCTAAGATGTTCTGAGAATTCCAAAGAAATTTAATCATTTATAGCTACTACCTTTAGAAATAAGATAAGGGTTTTAGTTTCTGAAAAGGTAAAAGACTAGCACCATCTGCTGGTATGCTGGCTGGCTTCTTCCTATGAATCCCACTCTACAGATCATG
Source organism: Ateles fusciceps (assembly GCA_036589455.1). Taxonomy (NCBI): domain Eukaryota; kingdom Metazoa; phylum Chordata; class Mammalia; order Primates; family Atelidae; genus Ateles; species Ateles fusciceps. The sequence goes on from JAZHEH010003051.1 coordinate 2,302,189, forward strand.
CTAAGGTAATACAAACATTGCTGGATCTCAAATACCAGTTCAACAACACTTGAAGATATAGATAATGGTAAAGCATTTTTAGGGATAAAAAGAGCACATGAAAGCCAGAGTCTACTCACTGATAGGAACTATAAACTAGGGTTAAAAATTCTACTTGGGTATACTTTTTACTAGGCCGAATTTTCTTATGCAGATTATTGCCTATGCTACCACTACTTTAGTGTAGAATCTAATCAGCAGTGACAGTGAGATATCAGACTAAAACAAGATAGAAGAGAGGGAGATGCCCTACTTACGCAAGCAGTGCCTATGGACAAGTGTCCCTACAAAACAGGAGAGAGCCACGTGTGAGGAAAACGCTAAGCATGGTTGAGCTCAGTGTATGTCCATCTCTCACTCTCTAAATGTACCAGCATTTCAGGATTATAGAAGATTAACAAATAGGAAAAATTAAGGAGATATTTGAGAAGTATTAATATGAGAAAGGTAAACACATATTGACAAGAAATAACCTCACTGAAGAAAAAGCAGACCTAATCAAAAAAAGACAACGTTATAAACAGTCATCATAAATAGCCTTAGACAGACATGGGAAAATAGTAGAAAAACGAAGCACGGATAAGCAGTTAAGAGAAAAACAAAATACTAGCTGTAAAAATATATGTAATCATTGCAATGAAGAATTTTAAAGGTTTGAATAAGAAAATGAACACAGCTGATTTAAGAATGAATCTAAGAAAAAGACACTTCAATTATCTTCCCAAATCAATGAAATACAGACTGCGTACACAAAGTATACAGCAATAAATTAAAATCAACAACCAAAAGAAAACTTTAAAAATATTATATCTAGAAATTAAGCTGTGAATGAAAAAGAGAATTCTAATACTTTGAAACGAATGACAAAATGCATGTTTTTGCTGTTCATGCAGTGTTAACAAAAAATGCATGTCAAAGTATGTAAAATCTAGCTTAAGCCTAAAGAAAAATTAATCTGAAAAGATCAGAAAATAAGAATCATTTAAAACATACTTAAGATATTATCAAATGATATCATCTACATGAAAAGGTGCTTGTTAAACTATAAAACTTCTCAAATGTAAAACATTATTTTTATATGCACTTAGGCCAGGCATGCACTTGCATGCCTGTAGTCCCAGCTACTAGGCTGAGGTGGGACAATCACTTGAGCACAGGAGATTGAGACCAGCCTGGCAACACAGTGAAACCCCATCTCAATCAATCAATCAATCAATTGGTGCAATTAAAATTTCCTAAATTTAATTTTATTTGGAACTCTCTATAAAAATTATTATGCCAAATGGAACTAATTCCTAGGCATGTGTTTACATACAAAAAATATGTGATTTAAAAAAATGAATGGACATAGCTGAACATACATATTTTCCTCTATTTCAATAAGATAAGTACACCAATTACCTTTACAATTTTAAAACTGAGAATTTGGGAACAAGACCTAAAATCTTCTAGATCATACTGCAATTTAAGTGGACCAGTGCATCATTAAGTCATCATTTTTCCCTTTCATGGAAAACAACTGTAATCAAAAGTACCCATTTTAAAAAACCATTACTTGATTTTACTTTGCTATTACATTCATTTTTGATAAACAGTCTGTACAACAAGTATCTGCATGTCAAATCATATTAGCTCATTATGTACCTATATATGCATATAGACACATATGTATCACTAATTTAAAAACTCAGTATACATTCAGACATCCTGGGGAACTGAATGCTTCATACATACACTGTAAATTCTTAGACCCATAAGTTATTCATTTACAGAGAACTAGAATACAATGTACTTAAAAATGAATTTCTATAAAGTACAATCTATTATTTTTGTGAAAAAATAGAAAACACTTCAGCATTTGGAAAAGCATATCAGAATAATTAACACCAGCCTGCTAACTACCTTTACATTCACATATTCTCTCTATAGATATATATAATGTATTAATATATACATCACACATATGTGTGTTTTTTTTTCTTCTTGTTACCAGCACAAAAACCTGAATAAGTATGTGTGTCTTCTATCACAATAGAAGTTTCAGCAGGACATATCTGATGTGACTCTTTGAGGTGTCCTTTAAGTCTTATTACACGATCAATTTTTATGAATGTTCTGTGAAATTTCAAGGACTACATTTTCCAGTGTCACTTGTGTAACAAGGTTCTGATCAATGGAAAAGGCATATACAACTTTCAAGCTGTACCCTTAGTAAAAGTGCCTCTTCTCTCTTTACTCTGTCCTGCTTCCTGCTTCCTGGAAGGAGAATGTACTGGCAAGTAGTACCGCAGGCATCTTAGATCATGAGATGGAAACCACTTAAGGAGAAGGATAGGAAAGAATAAGGCCCAAGGGCTCCACAGATCTACTTTATCAGTCCTAGACTATTTATGTTTGGACTGTTATATGGGACAGAAACAAATTTAAGCTGTGTTAAGCCATTGTTACTTAATTTTTGTGCCAGCTATGAAACTTGTATCCTAAAATTTGGAACACCAACCGTTATCTTGTAGAGCAGGGATGTCCAATCTTTTGGTTTCCCTAGGCCACACTGGAAGAAGAATTGCCTTAGACCACGCATAAAACTAACATTAACAATAGCTGATGAGCTTAAAAAAAAATTGCAAAAAAAAAAAAAAAATCTCATAGTGGTTTAAGAAAGTTTACAAACTTGTGTTAGGCCTCATACAGCCCACAGGCTGCAGGTTGCACAAGCTTGTTGTATAGAGTATTAAAGTCTATGAAGTTGGACTATATCTACCCTGACTTAATGAAATGTCCTCAATGTTTGTTTTCCATATTAATAAGTTCGTAATATATGCCCACCTATTTATCTTTCACATTTTTCTCAAGAAAGGAATATGTAATATGTCAAGAAACTGTGTAAGCATCCTGCTTATTTAAGTTCCAGAGAAACAAAACTTTGTTGTCTCAAAAAATCACTTTGTTGTCTCAAAGAATCTTTTTGTCTTCATAAAGAATTCATAAATGACAATTCATTTTTGTGACCTTTGCAGAGTCACCTAAAGGAATATATTAGAAAAATATTGGAGAACAAATATTTAGAGAAATACTGGAGAGTTAAAAAGATAATTAGGAGAAATACCTAATGTAGGTGATGGGGGGGATGGATGCAGCAAACCACCATGGCATGTGTATACCTATGTAACAATCCTGCATGATCTGCACATGTACCCCAGAACTTAAAGTATAATAAAAAAAAAAAGAAGAAAAAAAAACCAGAGATAATTGATGCAACTATATGTCTATTCCATCAGTTCAAGAATAAAAGATAATTCAACAACTTACAGAGCTAATTGAAATGTATTCTCAAACTGCATTCACATGACAAAAGTGTGAAGAATTTGCACTGAAGTGTTAAAATCTAATCCTAACAACTAACCTTATGAAGTGTTTGCTAATTCACTAATCAGGGTTCATAATCTTCAGATTTTTTAAAAAGACTCCTCTCAAGGCAAGCTACTCTGCCCAAGTATAGTAATGAATGTTAGTTGTTTTTACTCTTCTGGTGCACTGCAAATAAAATCCACTAAAACTTAGTTTCTCCTTTTTCTCAATCAAGCTCTCTGTGATCATGATCAATCATCCCAGAACTGGAAGGGCAATGGACTTTCACGTCTGTCTCAGTAAGTTAAATATTTTTGAAGACTATCCAAGTTGGGTCCATTTTATCTAGCAAGTTTGTGTACTGACACCAGCATTTCCTAAAACCTCACAATTACCCTGTGAGTGATATGTATGCTAGGGGCTGCTGAGGTCAGGAGTGGACAGAAATGGGACAATATGTGCTCAGATGTGTTTGGGAAATTCTGTGGACCGTCAGAAGACACGTTATAAGCATATTAGTTTGAGAAGTGCTGCAGAAAAGAATGATGTTGAACTCTTTTTCCAAATAGTATTTAAGTACATAACACCTTTTCCATAGTCCATCTAATTAACAGTTTGGGAATGCTGGCCTAGGGATCTCTGTGAAGAAAACCAGTTCTTAATCAACTATCCTAAATTGTACAATGAAAGGGGGATCTGATACTTAATTAGGCACTAAAACTCCTTTTCCTTGTAATAATGATTCAGAGAAAGGAACAGGTTGAGATTTTCTCCTTAATTCAGGCTGCAGTTTACAAAGTGGAATACTCCTTGCATTGCAAGGACACTATTCCTGAACTATTCCTGAGCTGTGAATACCATGAAAAGAGCTCCACATTTTGTTCATATTACAACCTCCTCTGCTCTTTTTTTTTCTTTTTTTTAAAGACAGAGTCTCATTCTGTTGACCAGGCTGGAGTGCAGTGGCACTATGTGGGCTTACTGCAGCCTCAACCTCCTGGACTCCAGTGATCTTCCCACCTCCGCCTCTCAAGTAGCTGGGACTAAATGTGCATGCCACCACACCCAGCTAATTTTTTTTTTTTTTTTGTAGAGATGGGGATCTCACTATGTTGCCTAGGCTGGTCTCAAACTCCTGGGCCTCACTATGTTGGCCTCCCAAAGTGCTAGCATTATAGGCATGAGCTACTGTGCCCAGCCTCCTCCACTCTTCTAAGCAAAAGCAAACCCAGGCCTTGGATGTTACAGGTAGGGAAGTTTGGGAAAAATTAACTTCATTCTATATGCCGGATTTTCATCATTTGAGAATATCTGTCCTCTAATTATAGTTGCAATGTTGTCAATTACATATTATTCTTTGCATATTAATCGAAGGTGAGTTAGAGTGAAAGCAATTTGCATTAGTCTCAATCTTTGTAATAACTATTTAAAAATCTTATAAAAGGAAAAAATATAGAAATGTCCAAATCAAATCAGTTTAATGTTAAAATAAGATTACAAGAAATAGCAAAGCCCTTCCAGAAGAATTTTAATAAGATATGATGCTAAGTACATCCCACTAGACAATTCTCCCCATTCCCAACTATCTTTCCAGAAGAGATCCTTTTTCTTAATCACATGCACTAGTCACACAAATGTGTGTACATGAATATGCAAAGTTAGAAAATGTATTCTAGGCCGGGCACAGTGGCTCATGCCTGTAATCCCAGCACTTTGAGAGGCTGAGGTAGGAGGATCACTTGAGCCCAGGAATTCGAGACCAGCCTGGCCAACATGGCGAAACCTCATCTCTACTGAAAATACAATAATTAGCCAGGCATGGCAGCACACGCCTGTAATTCCAGCTACTTGGGAGGCTGAGGCACGAGAAATTGCTTAAACCTGGGTGACAGAGTGAGACTCTGTCTCCAAAAAAAAAAAGAAAAGAAAATGTATCCTAATGTGTCATGTGTAGACACATTTATCCCACTAGGCCCTATCTCACATGGCTTCAGAAGAATAGAAGATAATGTTGTCACATTATTCAAAGAGAAGTGCTGAGTTCCAGAGCTTATTTTTTTTAAAAAGTGAGCTCAGAGATGAAGCGGTAAAAACTTCCTTCCAGCATAGAGGTAGAAGATAAACAGAATAAGCTACATATAATCCAAAATTTTACATGATTATGAACAATGGTGGACCTACACTCAAAATACAGAACAGTTAGTTTATCCAATGTTCTAGCAAGGGGAATTCTCTATGAACCTGCTCTTCTATAAATCAACAGTTCAATGACAACTGACACTTATAATGATAAGCCTAAAGATACCAGATTCTGACGTACTTTTTGAATGTGACTTCCTTGTCTAGTATTTTTAAAGAAGTATTAGTTTACAGTTAGCTTAATAGTCTATAAAAATAATCTCGGCTGGGCACAGTGGCTCACGACTGTAATCCCAGCATTTTGGGAGACTGAGGAGGGCGGATCACGAGGTCGAGAGATCAAGACCATCCTGGCCAACGTGATGAAATCCACCTCTAATAAAAAATACAAAAATTAGCTGGGAGTGGTGATACACACCTGTAGTCCCAGCTACTCAGGAGGCTGAAGCAGGAGAATGGCTTGAACCTGGGAGGCAGAGGTTGCAGTGAGCTGAGATTGTGCCACTATACTCCAGCCTGATGACAGAGCGAGACTCCATCTCAAAAAAAATAATCGCATTCTCCGACCAAGCCAGGCAGGTGTGTTTGCCATTCCTGCCACTACTTTCTCCTATCTCAAATCTATCCCACATACCAATGTAAGATTAATGTTCCCAAAAACATCACTTTCATCAAAACAGTGTTCTGTTAAAAAACAAACAACAACTACAAAATCTCCCCCAAACCTCACATCCTCACTACATGTAGAATAAAGCTCAAATACGTTAACTTGATTTTCAAAATCCTCCACAGTCTAACGCCAATTTTTGGTCCAAGTCTTACATACCACCAATCACATAGATAATGCTTCTGATGCAGCAGAGTTCATTTACATGTTTAAAACACACTGTGCAAACTCTCATTTTCCATTTTCCACATATCAAAAAAGTCCTCCATTTTCCTTTTTATTTTTTTGTTTCTATCTGAATCCAACTAGTCTTTCAATGCCAAGCTTGAGGGCTCTTCCATAGACTCCTCTCTACCTCAAACAAAAGTGATTTCCTACTTTTCTTATTTCTAATGATCCTTGCAAGCATTCATTCATTGAGTCTATTAGCCACACATTAGGTAACTCCTATGCACTAATTAGTATTGTGTTATGATGTTGGGGCTACTAAAATATACATTATTAAGTCCCTACCTCCTCACGGTCACAGTTCACAGAAGAAACAGACAAGAAAAAAGTTGTTATAGTAGTGTCTGTAATAGAGATATAAATGGAGAGGAAAGTGGGATTATACAGATGAATCCACCTCAAGCTGGTTGGTGAGATAAGAAAAGGCTTTTTAGAAAAGTTGACATTTGTGTTAAGTTTCAAAGATAGGTAGGAGTATGTCAGGCAATGAAAAGGGGAAAGGAATTCCAAGCAGAGAAAATGGCACATGCAAAGGCAGGAAGGTGAGAAAAACTTGGCATGCTTGAAGAACTATAAATAGATCAGCATGACTGGATCTAACTCTACCAACTAATTCTATCAATATGTACCAAACTGTTTACTAACCAAGCCTTAAAACAGAAAAAAGATATGGTATCTGTCCTCAAAAAATGTGCACGGGTATGGCAAGGAGATAAGAATGGAAAAGTAAAGAAGGGCCTTGTATGACCTACTAATAAATTTGGACTTTCTTCTTTAGCAATTGAGAGCCACCGAAGAAATTTAAGCACTTACCTGCATCATTCAACCCTCTTTTTATTTTTTTCCTGATACTATTACTTATGCTTTCAACTGAATGAAATGCTTCTATAAGATTAAAAGATTTGTTTTTTCAAACAACTAAACCAGAATTTATTCATTCAAATGAACATTATTCTTTTCCAAGTAATCACCTTGTTGAAATCATAAATGTATTTCAATGATGCTGCTATTGGTTAAAAATAACCTTTTAGTAGTTGCTTTAGAAATGACATCAGAGGCCAAGCACGGTGGCTCACGCATGTAATCCCAGCAATTTGCAAGGCCAAGGTGGGCGGATCATGAGGTCATGTCACCATCCTGGCCAACATGGTGAAACCCCGTCTCTACTAGAAATACAAAAATTAACTGAGTGTGGTGGCACGCACTTGTAGTCCCAGCTACTTGGGAGGGTGCGGCAGGAGAATTGCTTGAATCCGAGAGGCAGGGGTTGCAGTGAGCCAAGATCACGCCACTGCACTCCAGCCTGGTGACAGAGCAAGACTTCATCTCAAAAAAAAAAAAAAAAGAAAGAAGTAACATCAGATATAGCCAGAAGCATCACCAATCTTAGCACTTCATCATGCTGAAAGTGGCAAAAGTCACTAAGAGCTAAATTTGGCAAATAAGGTGGGTAAGCAAGTTGCAGAAAGTTAAGTTATGGGGGCTCATGTCTATAATTCCAGCACTTCGGAAGGCCAAAGAGGGCAGATCGCTTGAGTCCAGGAATTTGAGACCAGACTTGGCAACACAGGGAAACCTCGTCTCTACAAAAAATACAAAAATTAGCCAGGCATGGTGGCACATGCATAATCCCAGCTACTCGGAAGCTGAGGTGGGAGGATCGCTTGAACCCGAGAGGTGAAGGCTGCAGTGACACGCAATTGCCACCATTGCACTCCAGCCTGGGTGACAAATGGAGAACTTGACTTGAAAAAAGAAACCAGGATTATGTTTTAGATCAATTAAACAGGATCAGCAGAAAATAATAAAAATTTGCATTTATAGATTATTTACTATATACCAGGTACTATATATACTAACTTATTTACCACTCAAAACAACTCTATAAGGCACACACTTTATTATCTACTTTTTACAAGTAAAACTGAGGTGCAGAGTAACTTGCCCAAGGTCACAAAACTGATTGAATGGAGAAGGTGAAATGTGAACCCACACAGTGTGCCTCCAGAGCCAACTCCTAAATCACTATGCTATAGACCACCATGAGGGGGGAGAAAAACTGCTTTTTTTTTGAGATGGAGTTTCACTCTTGTTGCCCAGACTGGAGTGCAATGGTGTGATCTGGGCTCACCGCAACCTCCACCTCCTGGGTTCAAGAGATTCTCCTGCCTCAGTCTACTGAGTAGCTGAGATTATAGGCATGCCACCACGCCCGGCTAATTTTGCATTTCTAGTAGGGATGGAGTTTCTTCATGTTGGTCAGGCTGGTCTCCAACTCCTGATTTCCGGTGATCTGTCCACCTCAGATAGTGTGCCTCCAGAGCCAACTCCTAAATCACTATGCTACACACCATAATGAGGGGGGAAAAAACTTTTTTGTGTGTGTGACACTCCCAAAGTGCTAATTACAAAAATTAGCTGGGTGTGGTGGCACGCACTTGTAGTCCCAGCTACTTGGGAGGCTGAGGTAGGAGAATTGCTTGAATCCGGGAGGCAGAGGTTGCTGTGAGCCAAGATCATGCCACTGCACTCCAGCCTGGTGACAGAGCAAGACTTCATCTCAAAAAAAAAAAAAAAAAAAAAGAAAGAAAGAAATAACATCACATATAGCCAGAAGCATCACCAATCTTAGTACTTGACTGGTGTACAATGAGTACAATGAGCCACAGTGCCTGGCTGGAAAAAAACTTTTACTGAACAAATTTAATAAAACTCACTTTATAGCATTACTCAAACTGACTCTTAAGAGTAAACTACATACTGCCTTTACAGAACAACAGTATCCCTGATGACTTCTTCCCAAGATAACTGCAGTGGTTGTTTTAGCTTAATTTCTGTTATGTTTGCTTAAGAAAAATCAGCCTTGGCCTGGCACAGTGGCTCACGCCTGTAATCCCAGCATTTTGGGAAGCCAAGGCAGGAGGACTGATTAAGGCCAAGAGTTCAAGACCAGCCTAGGCAACATACTAAGATCCTTTCTCTACAAAAATAAAAATAAAAAAATTAGCTGGATGTGGTGGTGTGAGACTGAGTTCTAGCTACCCAGGAGGGTGAGGTAGGAGGAGTGCTTGAGCTCAGCAGTTTGATGCTAAAGTGAGCTATGATTATACCATTACACTCCAGCCTGGGCAACAGAGCCAGCCCCTGCCTCTAAAAAAAAAAAACAAAAAACAAAAAACAAAAAACTCAGCCTTATTATTTTATAGGTGTACCTGTTGAGTACTTCCTCCCTAACTAAACGTAAATCATTGAATCCCATATAGCATTTGGCACAAATTTTGACCTCTGGAGGCAGAAGACCTGGGTCAAATTCCAGCCCCACCACTTTGTAGTTGGGTCACCTTGTACAAATTACTTAACCTTTCTAAATCTTTGTTTCCTCATTATAAAATTATGATGATGGTTAACAATCTTACAGGGTAGTTTGGGGGACTAAAATAAAGCAGCATTAACACTCATGAACCAGACACTGTGCTCAGTACCTAACATAGAGAAATAAAGAACACAGTTCCTGTTTTCAAGGAGCTAACATTTTAGTACGGGAGATAGAGAGCTAGCTTACGGTAGACAGCATTTACTAAGGTTCAATCCTATGCCAAAAGACTAGGAAAAAATATGCCAAGATGTGTGTTCATAGTGTTAAACACTTTTATCTGTATGTACTAAGATATTACACTGCTTGATATTTTCCCTTTCATGGATCTTCTAAATTGTGTACTATTAACACATATTACAGACTTGGATAACAGAGGAAAATTAAGTTTAAAATTTAAAAAGTATAAAACTTGGCACCTAATGGGTTAAATCTGAGGTCTCTGCTAATTAAAGTCTCAAAGTTTTATATTTAAAACTTTAGAAATATATCTAAAATATGACTACTTTTTACCACCTCAAGAGTTATGAACCTTGCTCATACAAGCTATCAACTGGATTACAGTCATATACTGGAAAATGACATTTAGATCAATGACTATATATACAATGGTGCTCCCTTAAGATTATCATATGATATTTTTACTGTACCTTTTATATGTTTAGTTATGTTTAGATACACAAATACTTACCATGGGGTTACAACTGCCTGCAGTAGTATGTAGCATACTGTACAGGTTTGTACCCTAAAGCAATAGGCCATACCATATAGCTTAGGTGTATAGTAGGCTCTACCAGCTAGGTTTGTGTAAGTACACTCTATGTTGTTCAAATAACGAGGAAATCACCTTACGACCCATTTCTTAGAATGTATACCAGTCATAAAGCAACACCTGACTGTATTTTCTTAGCCTTCTATCAAGTCTCTTTGCTTCTACCCTTGAGCATGCAACATTTATATACAACAAAGCATCCGAAGAAATCGAGATAACACTTCATTGCTCAAAATCCTCTAATGGCTTCAGTAGATGCAAAGACCTTCCAAAGCCCCTACAAGAACTGATCCCAGATCATACCTCTCTGATCTATTCATCTCCAACTGCTTTCCTCTGCTCACTAATTCTAGCCACAATGGGCTCCTAAATGCTCCTTGAACAAACCAAGCATATCTCTTGCTGTTTGTTCATTCTTATCCCAAATATCCACCTGGTTTGCTCATTTCTCTTCGAGTCTTTATTCAACTCTTGCTAAGACTTTTCCAGTCCAATCTGTCTAAAGATGTAACACTCTACTCAAGTGAAAGCTGTCTCCCTTTATTTGCTTTATTTTTCTCCTTGCGCTATTAGTTAATATACTGTCTTACTTATTTGTCTCCTTTCCCTCACTCTAAAGGGGAAATCTTTTCCTCTCTTCTCATCATTGACATATGTCCAGTGCATAGAGTCCAGCACAAGATAGATGTTCAATTATTATTCATTAAATTAATGAATAAAGAGCAATATTCTACAGAGCTGGTAAAAGTTTGATCTCTGGAGGCAGAAGACCTGGGTCAAATTCCAGCCCCACCACTTTGTACTTGGGTAACAAATTACTTAAACTTTCTAAATTAGTTTACCCTTCTAAATCTTAGTTTCCTCATTATAAAATGATGATGATGGTATCAATCTTATCGTGTAGTTTGGGGGATTAAAATAAAGCAGGTTGAGCACAGTACCTGGCAAATAATAAAATGTTCAATAAATGTTATCTATTATAATGATAATAAACATTCCCAACTCCAAAATGCCTCCAACCAAATAATCACATCATTTGTATTAATAGTATCCATTTTCTCAAAAATAGTAATTACTTTGCAAAATCATTGGATCTTCACATATCAGTTTAAAACAAAGTCAATACAGGCATACCTCATTTTATTGCACTTCCTTTTATTGCGCTTTCTAGATACTGTCTTTTTAAAACAAATTGAAGGTTTAACAAATTGAAGCAAGAATATCAGCATCATTTTTTAATACCATGTGCTCACTTCATAGCTCTGTGTCACATTTTGGTAACTCTCCCAATATTTCAAACTTTTTCATTATTATTATTACATCTATTATGTTGATGTGTGATCAGTAATCTTTGATGCTACTATTCTGTTTGGGGGCACCCAAACTGTACCCATATAAGAGAGCAAACTTAATCAATAAATACTGTGTGTGTTCTGACTAATCCACTGACTGGCCATTCTCCCATCTCTCTCCTTTCTCCTTGGGAATTCCTATACCCTGAGAAACAACAACATTGAAATTAGGCCACAACAGCCTCTAAGTGTTCAAGTGAAAGGAAGAGTTGCATATCTCTCACTTTACATCAAAGGCTATAAATGATTACGCTTAATGAGGAAGGTATTTCAAGATCAAAGATAGGCTAAAAGCCAGACCTCTTGCACTAAATATTTAGCCATGTTGTGAATGTAAAAAGAAAGTTCTGAAGGAAAATAAAAGTGCCAGTCCAGGGAACACACAAATATATGTTCCCTTATTGCTGGTAAGGAGAAAATTTGAGTGGTCTAGACAGAAGATCAAACCAACTATGACATTCCTTTAAGCCAAAGCCTAATCCAGAGCAAGATCATAACTCTCTTCAACAAAGACTGAGAGAAGTGAGGAAGCTGCAGAAGGAAAGTCTCAAGCTAGCAGAGGTTGGTTTGTGAGGTTTATGAAAAGACATTGTCTTCATAACATAAAAGTGCAAAGTGAAGCAGCAAGTGGTGATAGAGAATCTACAGCAAGATATCCAGAGTATCTAGCTAAGGTAAATGATAGACGTGGCTACACTAAACAACAGATTTTCAATATAGATGAAAAAGCCTTCTATTGGAAGAAGATGCCATCTAGAATTTCATAGCTAGAAAGGAAAAGTCAATGCCTGGTTTCAAAGTTTCAAGGGAAAAGCTGACTCTTTTGTTAGGGGCTAATGAAGCTGGTGACTTTAAGTCAAAGCCAATGCTCAATGACCACTCTGAAAATCCAAGGGTCCTTAAGAATTATGCTAAATCTACTCTGTCTGTACTCTATAAATGAAACAACAAAGCTGGATGACAGTATATCTGTTTACAGCATGGTTTACTGAATGTTTTAAGCTCAGTGTTGAGACCAACTGCTCAGAAAAAAAGATCATTTTCAAAATATTACTGCTCGCTAACAATGCACCTGGCCACCCAAGATCTCTGATGGAAATGTACAAGGAGATGAATGTTGTTTTCTTGCTGCTAACACAGCCCAAAGAACAAGCAGTCATTTTGACTTTTTAGTCTATTATTTAAGAAATATATTTTATACAGTTATAGCTGCCATAGATAGTGATTCCTTGGATAGAACTGAGCAAAGTAAACTGAAAATCTTCAGAAAAGGATTCACCATTCTAGATGCCATTAAGAACATCTGTGATTCACAGGAGGTTAAAATGTGAACATCAACAGTTTTGAAGAAGTTGATTCCAACCCTCAACAATAACTCAGAGGGGTTCAAGATTACAGTGGAGGAGGTCATTGCAGATGTGCAAATGGCAAAAGAACTAGAATTAGAAGTGGAGCCTGAAGATGTGACTGAACTGCTGCAATCTCATGATAAAACCTGAAAGAATGAGGAGTTCCTTCTCAGGGAAGAGCAAAGAAAGTGGTTTATTGAGATGAAATGTATTCTTGATGAAGATGCTGTGAACACTGCTGAAATGACAACAAAAGATTTAGAACAGTATATAAATTTAGTTGATAAAGCAGTGTCAGGGTTTACGATGATTGTCTCCAATTATGTTCTACTGTGGATAATATGCTACCAAACAGCATTATATGAGAAACCTCTTGTGCAAGGAAGAGTTGATCAATGCAGCAAACTTCATTGTTATTTTAAGTAATTTCCGCATCTACCCCAATTTTCAGTAACCACCACCCTGATCAGACAGCAGCCATCAATAACAAGGCAAGACCTTTCACCAATAAAAAGACTATGACTCATTGAAAACTCAGATGATTGTTAGCACTTTTTGGCAATAAGGTATTTTCTTTTCTTTGAGACAAGGTATCACTCTATTGCCCAGGCTAGATGGGAGTGCAGTGGTACAATCATGGCTCACTGCAGCCTCAACCTCCCAGTTTCAAGCAATCCTCCCACCTCAGCCTCCCAAGTATCTGGGACCACAGGCATGCACCACCATAACCAGCTACTTAAAAAATTTTTTTTTTGTAGAGACAGGGTCTCACTATGTCTCAAACTCACTAGACAATTTGAGACTGCCTAGGCTGTCTCAAACTCCTGGGCTTAAGCAATGCTGCTGCCTCAGCCTCTCAAAGTGCTGGGCTTATAGGCCATTGAGCCACCACACCTGGCTGTACATTGTTATTTGAGAAATAATGCTATTGAACACTTAATATATACTTAATATAATGTAAACATAAATTTTGTATGCACTGGGAAACAAAAAAATTCATCCTCATTTTACTACAATATTCATTTTAATGTGGGTGGGGGTGGTCTAGAATCAAACCTGCAGTATCTCTCAGGTATGTCTGTATTACTCTGTCAAATCTTACCCTACACAAGATTCTAGTCTCATACTGTAGCTTGTAAAGACAGACAGGGAGACATTCGTGTCTATTTTACTTAAAAAAAGAGTTTACTGCATAAAATTGCACAAAATGACATATTTACCACAATGTTAATTAATATTCTACAACTATTACTGACTCTTACTGCTTGTTTAATAAAACCACACACAAAAAAATGTTAAGCTTTAAGGCCAGACCAATGAAATGCTATACTATTAATTCTGTAGGTTAGAAATTTTCAATTCCGTCAGAATTTCCCAAATTAGATTTCCCATTTGCTGAGAGGCCTACCATACCCACCTGAGTTCATAAGAAGCTCCCCAAGTGGCAGGAGACCCTAACTGAATTCAGCTGCAACGTATCAAATGCTAAAAAGTACATCAAGGACTTTTTAAAAAAAGTCCTTGACCCCAAGACTCTGATAGTAAAATAGGAGCAGTACATTATAATTCACAAAACTAAACTCTAATTCTGCACTAGCAATGGTACTTACAGGCTTTTTTTCTGATCTACAAAAGAGGTTAATACCTATTTTGTAGAGTTGTTGCAAATATCCACTAAGACGAATATTTGTAAGACTAAACTATAAACTATACAGCAACACATTTTATTGCAAAAAGATACATTAAAGAATTTTTAAAAGAAAAAGAAAAAGTCACAATCCCACAATTACCCTAACCATTTTCATATTTTGTTTGTTCCCTTCAAGACTTATCTTCAAACACTTTTTAATAAAATTATATTCATGTGAATTGGGGGAAGATAGTATAACATGCCTAGGTTCCAGAAACAGGTTCCATTAATCAGATGGCCCAGGTTTAAATACTAGGTCCTGAATTTACTGTGTGACCCTGGACAAAGTTCTTAAATGCCTTTGTCCTATTTTCTCCTCTATAATTTCAGGATAACAACAGTATCTACGTCAAGGGAGGTGTGAAGATGAAATAAGTTACCACTCAGTGCTGTGCCTGGCACATGGCAAACAAATGTTAGCTTAAAAATATGAACTTAATAGTCTGCTTTTTAAAAGATTTAATGTGGTGTCATAAACCAAAAGTATATTATTAAAGTTTCATAAGAAAAATACTTAAAAAAAAACTTCAGGATATGTTACATTGACTGTTTTTAAAACATATCTCCGTACCATCCCTTTGTCTAGATATTTTACAGTAATAGAATCAGGCTGAGTGGGTGGCTCACGTCTGCAATCCCAACACTTTGGGAGGCCAAGCCAGGAGGATCACTTGAGGCCAGAGGTTTGAGACCATCCTGGGCAACACAGACAGCTCTGTTCTCCACAAAAACTGTAAACATTAGCCAGGGATGGTGGCACACACCTGTAATCCTAGCTACTAGGGAGGCTGAAATAGAAGAATCACTTGAGCCAAGAAGGTTGAGGCTGCAGTGAACCATGATTGCACCACTACTCTTCATTCTCCAGCCTGGGAGGCAGAGTAAGATCCTCTCTCCAAAGGAAAAAAAAGATAGAATTTATCTATTACTTCATACTTCCAGTAGAGGTCTCCATCTAAAAAATAATGTACCAGACTAAACTTTAAATAAGTATATCCTTGATTATTTTTTAAAAAAAAGAATTTATCAAATAGATAAGCTTTATCAAATATGTAAGTTTAGGCTTTTATAAGTCAAATATTTAAAATAAAGAATATTTGCTGTAAAAGTGTTTTTTCTCCCAGTGATTAAGTGCAGATTTATCACTTCTCACCGGCCAACAATTTAATACCTATGCCTTACAGATGGTGTAAGCCAGTAGAATCATCTTAACATAAAAACAGGCCAGGCGCAGCGGCTCATGCCTGTAATCCCAGCACTTTGGGAGGTCAAGGTGGGCAGATCACTTGAGGCCAGGAGTTCGAGAACAGCCTGGTCAAATGGTGAAACCCTGTCTCTACTGAACATACAAAAAAAATCAGTCAGGCATATTGTCATGTGCATGTAGTCCCACCTACTCAGGAGGCTGAAACATGAGAATCACTTGAACCCGGGAGGTAGAGGTTGCAGTGAGCCAAGACTGCACCACTGCACTTCAGCCTGGGTGACAGACATAGTGAGGTGCTGTCTTAAAAAAAAATAGTAATAAAGGCCCCATTTTATATAGCAAAGAAATCTCTTATAATCTTCTTGAATTATTCCTTTTAAAACAGAATGGAGTGGTTTGTGTGATAAATGCAGCTCTGATCTGCTTTCTACTTTTCCCTTCTATCATTCAGTAGTAATGAACTTAGGCAAGTCAATTATCCCCATGAGGCCTACCTGAAAAAATATCCTTATTTCTACCCTTCCAGAAAGCAGAGGGCTAGATCATCTTCTTAAAATCCCTTCTAGTATTAAGATTGATGATACTACAAATTAATAAATAGATTCAGTAGCCATATCCAATTATAGCTAACTACACACTTCTTTTTTCAGGCTCTGAAATATCTATGCTACTGAGCTTCTACAAAACATTAAGTTTGTATACAGTAGCTACTATCTACTTCAACTTACCCCCTTTAAATATGTAAGGCTTGGTAAATTTCTATAAGACTCGTTATGGGCAAGAACTGATCAAGAAATCAGCAAGCAATTTACTTAAAACTCTAAGTGCTGCTCACACACACACACATGCGCCTGCACACACACGCACATTTAAGCTAACCTCTAGAGTTTATAACGAGGGGACCAAAGAAGGAGGGGATGCTCCAAGCAATTCTCAGAACTAGCAAGATTTTTTTTAATAACCAAATTACGACTAATTCTGAAGATCAAATATACTATGTAAAAACATAACACATTTAATTTAGCATTGATGAATTTAAATGGATTCACCCAAACAAACATAAGATTTCTGACTGTGATTAAAGTACAAATCTGCTTTTCTTCTTTAGGGAGTTCATTAACCTATAGTGAAGACTTGTAAGACTAAAATAACTACTTCTCACCTTGAGAATATAAAAATCAAGCAATAATTTAAATTATTGCCTTATTTTTGTATATCAAGTAATGTAATCAATGGCCAGCAAAGAACAAAAGAGCAAAAACTGTTTCATAGATAGAACAAGAAAGGTAATTTTCCCCCCAAATTTATCAGTTAGCACTATAGCCGACTCATTTTTGTGTTAAATTCTTGGAACATAAGAAACATTCATATTCAAATATAAGATGCAAAAAATCGAATTTTAAAAATTTTATGTTCATCATTAATTCCTCTCTTAAATATAGATAATACCTATGTATTAAAAAATAGAAACCAAAATCTAGTATATAACACAAAAAATATCACTAAATCTGATTTTTAAGTCTAATAATATCACTCATTAAATAAACAGCATATCACAGGATTATTACAATTAAAGTCAATAGTTAAGATTGCATCAAAATTTATAGCAGGCAGTTATCTTACTCAATGAGGAATGTTAGAAGCATCAAACTAAGGTCAGCAAAAAGGCAAGGAAAAAATGTTTCCCTTTTCCCTATTATTTAACACTGTATGGATATATTGGCCAATGCTATTAGACAAAAGAAAGCAATTTGAGGCATAACTTGGAAGAGTAAAACAATCCCTATTTGCAGATGACATACTAGTATACATGTAAAATTCTAAAAAAAAAAGAAAAAAAGGTAATCAATCATAAAACTGAAACTATAAAACAATTTATTAAGGCAGCAGATTAGAAAATATAAAAGTTCAAGAGTTTTCATATAAATAAACAGTAACAAGAAGACAACATGGAAAAGAAAACCACATTTTCAGTAGCAACAACAATAACAATATCCCTAAGAGTAAACCTTAGAAATGTTCAAACCTTATATAAAGAAAACTTTAGGCTCCTGAATGACACAAAAAAGATGTGAACAAATGGAAGGACTTCCACTGCTCTTTGATAGTCAACTCGGTATCAACATAAAATCAGTTCTCCAACTTAAAAATTTAATGTAACCCCCAGAAAAAGACCAACAAGCTTTTTTCTGGAACTAGAACAAATTGATACTAAAGTTCACATGGAAAAATAAACATAAAAGAATAACCTTGTAAAAAAAGAACAATGAGGTGAGAGTGGCACTATCAAAGACTAAAACATGTTAAAAAGGCTAGGCACAGTGGTGCACGTCTGTAGTCTCAGCTACTCAGGAGGCTGAGGCAGAATCATTGCTTGAAAGTAAGAGTTCAACAATGAGAACACATGGACACAGGGAGGGGAGCATCACACACTGGGGCCTGATGGGGGGGAAATAGGGAAGGGACAGCGGGGGGTGGGGAGTTGGGGAGAGATAGCATGGGGAGAAAAGCCAGATATAGGTGATGGGGAGGAAGGCAGCAAATCACACTGCCATGTGTGTACCTATGCAACAATCTTGCATGTTCTTCATATGTACCCCAAAACTTAAAATGCAATAAAAAAAAAAAAAGAAAGTAAGAGTTCAGTACTATGATGTACTATAACTGCACCTGTGAATAGCCACTGCACTCTAGCCTGGGCAACACAGCAAAACTCCGCCTCTTTAAAAAACAAACATGCTGTAATGCCTCAACAATTAAAATACAGGGAGTTACCATTTCTTAATCCCCCACATGGGAAAAATTTAACAAGCCTAACAACACAACAAAATTGTGGAAAACAGGTATTTTCATACACTGTTGGTAGAAATGCAAAAAATTTATCTCCTACAAAGGGATTTTGGCAATATTTAACAAAACTACTTATTTAACAAAACTACATATGCATTTATTCTTTGATTGCTGCTTCAATTCCCACATTAGTAATTAACTCTAAAGACACAGCTGCAACAATTTGAAAATAGGTTTGCATAAGGTTACTAATATTTATAGATTATTCAGATGACATTATTTACTACAGTAACACTGGAAACAATCTAAGTGCCACTATGTCGGGAACTGGTTGAATAAACTGGGATACAACTATACAATGGAACATTATGCAGCTGTAAAAAGAAAATAATGAGATTCTATGAGCTTAGTGATTTTTCAAGATATATGAAGTGAAAAAAGGCAAAATATATATTTTTAATAAGCTTTATTTTAGGAAGGGAAACTAGGCTTAATCTTAATCTTACATGTTTTACATATTCATAAATAAAATTTCTTGAATTCCATAATTCAACAAACATTATAGAATGCACTTACACAAACCTAGATGCTATATAGTCTACTACATACCTAGGCTATAAGGCATAGCCTATTTCTCCTAAGCTACACACCAGTACAGCACGTTACTGTACTGAATACTGCAGACAACTATAATACAATGCCAAATATTTGTCAATCTAAACATATCTAAACACAGAAAAGGTACAGCAAAAATACAGTAATATATTCTTATGGGAACACAATCATATATGCAGTCCATCACTGACCAAAACATTTTATGGAATGCGTGTCTGTACTTTAACAATACATCTTCAGTCTAAACACAAAAAGAACTTCAAGCAAATCAGTAGCTCTACTTAGTAGGTTTGTTATTTGTCGTGGGATAACAATTCTGGAAGTATTCTATATGTACTCCAGAACTGAGAAGATATATATACCATTGTAGAAAACTACGATTTTTACTGCAGGTTAAGGGGAGATACATGGAATGGAAGAAGGAAAAGAACAAACTAGCTAGTACGGATTGCAATTAGAAGTATCAGCATAGCCTCATGATTTTCAAAATAAATGTATTTAAAAATAAAATAATTTTTTTCCCAGTTCTGCTCTCTAAAAGAGCTAGAGGAAAAAATAACCCAATAGCAATGAGCACACCTATCACCTCGACCTTGGTTTCTATATACTATTCCACCCTAAATGGAACCAGAATTTTCAGAGAAATGGATGATTCTAGAGCTGAGTAGGCAAAATACAAGATGATCCTGGAAGATCTTATTTTATCAAAAAGGAAGGGCCCAAGAATAATAGACACGTGTTAAAAAGATAAAAGGAGCTAGCTTAAAAGGGCTCCCACTGGCCAAATCTAAGCAACAAAATGCATAACAATGATAGTTTTTAACCATTGTATAAAGTAAAAATTGAATTAATAAAGAAGTAAGAATGAAAATACTTCTCTTACTGAAGACTATCAACTAATAAATGTAAAAGAAATCAGGAGGAATGGCTCATCCCTGTAATCCTAACACTTTGGAGGCCAAATGCGAGTGGATTGCTTAAGCCCAGAAGTCTGAGACCAGCCTGAATAACACGGCACAACCCTGTCTCTATAAAAAATACAAAAAATAGGCCGGGCACAGTGGCTCACACCTGTAATCCCAGCACTTTGGGAGGCAGAGGAGGGCAGATCACCTGAGGTCAGGAGTTTGAGACCAGCCTGGCCAACATGGTGAAACCTCGTCCCTACTAAAAATGAAAAAATTAGCCAGGCATGGGGGCACACACATGTAATCCCAGCTACACAGGAGGTTGAGACAGGAGAATTGCTTGAACCCAGGAGGTGGAGGTTGCAGTAAGCCAAAATCACGCCATTGTAACTCCAGTCTGGGGCGCCAGAGCGAGACGTTGTCTCAAAAAAAAACAAAAAAAAAAAAAAAAAAAACACCAAACAAAAAAATTAGCTAGGCAGGGTGGTCCACGCCTATAGTCCCAGCTACTTGGGAGGCTGTGGTGGGAGGATGGCTTGAGCCAGGAAGTCAAGGCTGCAATGAGCCGTAACTGTGCTACTGTACTCCAGCTGGGTGTTTTGAGACAACATGAGACCCTGTCTCAAAAAACAAACAAATGTAAAAGGAAATGACAGAGTTAGAAAACAAGCATCATAAAATGCTTGTATCATATTAATAACTGATTCAAGCACAAATAAATGCAAGTATATTAATAACTGATTCAAGCCCAAACCATCAGTGGATGTTAAAACTACTGGGTAAAAGTTTGATGGTAAGCAAGATAGCTACATGGACTCAAGGTATGTTGCCACAGATTACTCCTTAATTCAAAAGAGAAAATGGTAACTGTACAATGGAGAAATCAGGATATCACTTAACCTCAGCAATAATGGGACAAAGTGACATGACATGCCTCTTGCCAAAAATGCCTAACTTAAATCCTGAAAAAATACTAGACAAATCCAAACTTTATAGTACTTTTGGCCTGTACAGTACAAAATGGTAACATCACAAAAGACAAAAAAAAAAAAAAGGCTGAAGTAGAGATATGATAACTACATGCAATACAAGATAATGAATGGGCTGGGGAGATAGGACTGCTATAAAAGACAACTTCGAGACAATTGTTAAAATTTGATTTAAGGTCTACATAATAGAGAATACAATTTTATCCATGTTGAGGCTTCTGAATGTAATAACTGTCCATTGTTACATTAGAGAATGATTTTATTCTTAGGTAATAACACATATAAATAAAAGATATTATACTGTAATAATAGCAAATGAATAAACAACACTGATAATTATCACACACTTGCCACATTTTACACCATCACATACAAAAAGAAAAATACAAAGCAAATGTGGCAAAATAATTAATTCGTTGTTCTACAGGAAATATAAGCAGAGTTCACATATAGATAGCAAAAAAAAATTAACAATCTTAAAAAAGGAAAAACAGGCCAGACGCAGTGGCTCACACCTGTAATCCCAGCACTTCGGGAGGCAGAGGTGGGTGGATCATCTGAGGTCAGGAGTTTGAGACCAGCATAACCAACATGGTGAAATCCCGTCTCTACTAAAATACAAAAATTAGCCAGGTGTGGTGGCGGGCATTCGTATTCCCAGCTACATGGGAGGATGTGACAGGAGAATCACTTGAACCTGGGAGGTGGAGGTTGCAGAGAGCCAAGATGGCGCCATTGCACTCCAGCCTGGACGACAGAGCGAGATTCTGTCTCAAAAAAAAAGGAAAAACATGGCAAAAAAAGAGAGAAACAAACAAACGAAATGATGGCTACACCATTTCTCACTCAACTGGACTGTATAAAAAAAATCACATACACTTTTACTACTAGATTGAATTACTATATTGCAATATGGAGCTACCTGAAAAGAACAACTCAGAAATTCAAAAGTTTGACTCTTTAGTAGTGTAAACTAAAAATTATACCAAACCACTTAAGCAATCTTGATGGACCACCTATTATTTGCAAGCACACTTGAGATACAGTTTACTATAAGGCACTAACTACTATTTATGAAGTTCTTTCTATGCAGTCTGATCTGAGCTCAAGCATATGGCTAATTTACTTAATCTATGAACTATCAGGGAAAGTGTGATCAACCTGAGCCTTATTACTAAAAAATTTAAATTCATCCTTTTTTATTTTTATTTTGAGACAGAGGCTCGCACTGTCGCCAGGCTGGAGTGCAGTGGCATGATCTTGGCTCACTGCAACCTCTGCTTCCCGGGTTTATGTGATTCTCTTGCCTCAGCCTCTCGAGCAGCTGGGACCACAGGTGCACACCACCACACGTGGCTAATTTTTTGTATTTTTAGTTGAGACAGGGTTTCACTATGTTGGCCAGCCAGTCTCAAAACTCCCGACCTTGTGACTGGCCCGCCTTGGACTCCTAAAGTGCTGGGATTACAGGTGTGAGCCACTGTGCCTGGCTCCCATTTTTTAAATTTACAAATTAGGTATTTTCTGGACAAAGCCCTAACTACGATCTTTTCTTTGACCTATTTTAACAGAATGTTCCCACTGTTCTCATTTATGTTTATATTAACATTTTATTTATTTAAAATTAATCGCTGGGCTACCACAGAGATGGAATAAAATTTCACCCAGTAACACTTTACCATGAAAGATATGAACTATATAACAAACATTACCTTTGTGCACATAGCAATTGACCACCCGGCACTGTACATAAATATTTATCAAGTACAACAGCAAGAACTCAGAAAGACCAGAATTACGGAATCTTGCCATATTTTACAATAAGATGTATATCCAAACAATAGATTATTACACAACCTTATTTGAATTCTTCATAAAAAGTAACTTTATATTTTAACCCAATTACATGGTAATTTAAAAAACTACTTACTGATAGAAATAAAAGCCAGGCACACCTGGAACATGGAATATACCTGCCTGAAGATGATTAGCAACTATGGATAATGTAGGATTATCTATAAAACACTGCTCTGGCTGGGTGTGGTGGGTCACACCAATAATCTCAGCACTCTGGGAAGCCGAGGAGGGTGTATCACCTGAGGTCAGGAGTTCGAGACCAGCCTGGCTAACACGGTGACACCCTGTCTCTACTAAACACACACACACACACACACATACACACACAATAATTAGCTGGGCATCGTGGCAGGCGCCCATAATCCCAGCTACTTGGGAGGCTGAAGCAGGAGAATCGCCTGAACCCAAGAGGTAGAGGTTGCAGTGAGCCACGATCAAAACATTGTACTCCAGCCTGGACAAGAGTGAAACTCCATCTCAAAAAAAAAAAAAAAAAAAAAAAAAAAAAAAAAAGACAATGCTCTGTAATATGAATAGCAAATTTATCACCAGGGAAGGGAATGGGAAGGTAAAGCAGGGAAAGTATAGTCTGAAAATACATAAAATATTTTTTTTTTGACTCACAATTATGGCTGACACTTAAGGATAGGAGTTGGATAAAACCTAAAGCCTTAACAAAAAACAAAAAAAGTAGCCTATATGCCCCAGGAAGAAAAACGTTTGGGTGGCATGAAGAATTTTTTTCCCTTGCTCTTACGTAAAAACAAACAAATAAAAAAGAGAATTTGTTTTCCTAATTGTTATTTTTTCTAAGATTAAATAACACAATTACTTCTGAAATTTGAAATTATAAAAATAAAATCTCCCATGTGAAAATGTTTTGACAAATAAAGCTAGTGAACATTAAACAAAACAGGTTACTGTTAGTATTATTTTTATAGAAATTTAT
Organism: Ateles fusciceps; assembly: GCA_036589455.1. Taxonomy (NCBI): domain Eukaryota; kingdom Metazoa; phylum Chordata; class Mammalia; order Primates; family Atelidae; genus Ateles; species Ateles fusciceps. The sequence continues at coordinate 2,326,461 of JAZHEH010003051.1, forward strand.
ACATGTCAACTCCACTATGAAATACCAGGAGAGACCAACAAAACTCTCACAAAGATAACAAGCATCCAGTAAATTCAGTAAAACAAATGGTACCCCATTTGTAAAGAATACTGTAAAGTTCTATGAAAACAAAACAAACAAACAAACAAACAAAAAAATATATATATATAAAGATAATTCACTGGGCACAGTGGCTCACACCTGTAATCCCAGCACTTTGGGAGGCTGAGGTGGGCAGATCATCTGAGGTCAGGAGATGGAGACCATCCTGGCCAACATGGTGAAACCCTGTCTCTACTAAAAATACAAAAATTAGGTGGGCGTGGTGGTGCGTGCCTGTAATCCCAGCTACACGGTAGGCTGAGGCAGGAGAATTGCTTGAACCCGGGAGGCGGAGGTTGCAGTGAGCCGAGATCACGCCACTGCACTCCAGCCTGGGTGACACAGCAAGATTCCATAGCAAAAAGAAAAAAAAAAAAAAAAAATACAAAATTAGCCACGTGTGGTGGCACATGCCTATAATCCCAGCTACACAGGAGGCTGAGGCAGGAGAATCGCTTGAACCTGGGAGGCAGAGGTTGCAGTGAGCCGAGATTGTACCATTGCACTTACTCCAGCCTGGGCCAAAGAGCAAAACTCCATCTCAAAACAAAACAAAACAAAACAAACAAAGAAAAGAAAATTCTCCAATTAGGAATAATTGAAGGAAAACTTATTTTTAATTAATTTTTTAAAACCCAAATAACATAAACACACTTAGGATAGGTTAGAATTTGGTAATTCATTTACTCTTTTTTTCCCTTAACAAAAGTGGAGCCCTTGTTACCATCTCTGGCATCCAGAGACAAAGAATAGGGTGTGTCCAACCTCTGCTCAGACAGGTGCAGCTTGAGCAGGTGCTCCTAGACCAGATGTCACCTAGAGGTTTTGTTCTGGATGTAATCCTGGCCAACATGCTCATGCCAAGTTAAACTAGTTATCTCAGCAACTAAATTGGTTTCATTACAATACTTAGATCAACTGTTCTCAAACTTCAGTGTACTTAAGAATCACCTGGAGCATTCTTTTTAGAAATACATATTAAGTTATTAATACCTAAAACCACTGTTCAATCTTATCATCGCTAAATGGGGATAACTAAACATTATATGCCTCATGATATGAAAAGCATAGCACTACCTATTATGTATACCTAAAATATTGAATCTGAATATTATTAACCTTTAGATCAATCAATTTTCAGCAAATAAGTATGAGGGATAGAGGAACAAGTTAATTGACACCAGAAGAAAGCAACCAAAGTCAGAATTCAGGACAGTCTAAAGAACAAATTGATTTGCTCTTCTGCTGGAGTAAAGGACAACAAAATCAATGGTATAATGGGGAGGGGGGGGATAAGGGAAGGGGTTGGGAGAAAGTGGCAGCCGAAACATCAAAAACAGCACCATTCTCCCTGGGGCTCCACCAGAAAAATTCTATGGCAGTAAGACAGGAGTGAAACCCTGAAAACACTGACTTAGCTATTAATGGAATATGGATGTATCATTACTGGTCAACAATTCAGAACATGATAGTTATTCCTAGACATCACCAAGAGATTTCCATTCCAGCAAAAGGTAATTGCAATGTAGTTAGTCAAATGAATTATCAATTCACAACATAATACACAAAAAATATGCAAGTACAAGTGAAATTTATGTTTTAAAACAGAAAAATATTTTTTTAAATTTCTTTTATCACATTATAAACAGTAGAAAATGTATAGTTACGCATCTCTTAGGCTGGTGCAAAAGTAATTGCAGTTTTGGGCATGGTGTTACTCTATTTACTGTGGGGTGAAACACTATTTACTATGGGGAAGGGAAGAGAAGTAATAGTTACTTCTCGCAAATTTCTACAGATCCGCAATACATATTAGCAAAATAAAGTCTCTAAGAAGTCCTGAAATAAAGTAACCCAAGTTTAGCCTTTTGCTCAAGTTCATCTGGTCCTCTTTTCAAGGAAATACTTGAACGTTTCTGGAAAACTAGTCTTTCTAGAGCACAAACTGGGGATTTCTGTTCTAGTTGACCCTAAATACAAAAGAGTGTGGTGATTAAAGCAGCAAAAGGAAAATCCTCTTGCTCCCACCCCAGTCTGCTCCATTTATCCTCTGTCCTTCCCAATTCAGACAAAATTCATTTTTACCATTAAACTTTACTAAGTCTGGAAAATGCCCAATAAGCACTTCACAAAATAATAACTCTTAAATACTTTACTCAAAAATATATATTAAGTACCTGCTCACTGACTAATGAAATGCAGTTAAAACATTTGTTTTTCCTTCCTTTCCAACTTCTAATTTCAGTTTGAGAATATAAAAGATCTAGTAGTGATACACTTTTCTATCAAAGACATTGTAGATTTCATACACAATCCACTATGAAAACACTGAGTCCACAACAGAGCAAAGATAGGATTATAAAAGACTGCTTCTATTCAGAAATAGGTATTTTTAGTTAACAGCTAAGGTAGAAAATTTAAGTACGAAAAAAAAAGGCATATAAACATTTTTGGGAATTATAATGTTCTCAGTTTGTATCCTCAGGAAAATTTGTAACCTCAGTAAAAACTATCTACCTTGGAAAGAACTCAATTTATTTCTACTTTGGGCAATTTAAGCTCTAAAAACATGAATTCTAAGACATAACACTAATTTAGCTGAGCTTTGATCAGTCTGTCAACTTTCTCCACTTTCCCTCTTCCTTTCAGCAAGTCTACATGCCCTTTAAAATTGTAACAGAATATCAGAAAATATCAAAATCAGGTTTTTTGTTTTTTAAAACAGATACATTGCCAGGCACAGTGGCTCACTTTTGTATCCCAGCACTTTGGAAGGCTGAGGCGGGAGGATACCTTAAAGCCAAGCATTCAAGTCCACCATGAGTGGCCGGGCACAGTGGCTCACACCTGTAATCCCGGCACTTTAGGAGGCCGAGGTGGGGACATCACTTGAAGTGCGGAGTTCAAGACCAGCCTGACCAACATGGAGAAACCCTGCCTCTACTAAAAATATATAATTAGCTGGGCGTAGTACTGCATGCCTGTAATCCCAGCTACTTGGGAGGATGAGGCAGGAGAATCACTTGAACCCGGGAGGCGGAGGTTGCGGTGAGCCAAGATCGTGCCATTGCACTCCAGCCTGGGCATCAAGAGCGAAACTCCATCTCAAAAAAAAAAAAACAAAAAAAAAACCAGTACCAGCAACAAAGCGAGACCCCCGTGTACACATACGTACATACGTACACGTAAACACACACACACACACACACACACACACACACACAATATAGTTTACAAAGTTAAATTTGAAATACATGTATGAATAATTTATTGATATATTTGTCTTCCAGTCTCCATATACTTTTATTTTCTTTCCTTGAATAAGGAGAGCAATCAGTTTATTCAGTTCTGTTTGGCAATTTACAAACTCAGTTTTTATTTACTTAAGGCTTTCTTTTAAAAGAATTGGTCTATATGGTGGACACTAACTACAGAGAACACATGAGTGTATTCATTCCATTTAACAAATGTCAACTCCCTCAACTGGTGTAATTTAAGAAAGAGCTTTACATACCAAAGAAAAAAAAATAAATTTACAATGCAATTGAAAATTACCATGGTAAACATAACTCTACAATTAAGTTTTCGACTATTCCAAAGGTAGGTACATATAAAAAGAAATGACTATTTCAGTGCTAGAAAACTAGTACCATATTGTTTTGTACAATAAATTTTTAATGACCAAGATATTTCACCCCCTTTCCAAATCAAGTTTTATAAAGGAAACATCAAGTTAACCTTGACTATGGCTATAATATTGGACTCGTAAGCAAAAACAAAATTTTTAAGTAATGAAATATTTACCTAAATCTTCATACCAAAGTTTCAAAGTCTTAACCCAAATAAGACCAGCAAATTGTGCCCCAATTTCAACAACAAAACGGAACAAAAATAAAATCCACCAAGTAAATATGGAACACATTAGGCAAAGATATACTTGGGCATAAATTTAACCATAAGTAATTTCCAATGTTATTTTAATTTCTTAAAATCATTTGTAACAAACAACTCACAATTATTAAATATTATTGAACACATGTCATGAACACAATATTTTGGTCCAATTAATGAATGTTCTTGAGCCATTTAATTTTTTTTTTTTTTTGCACTTTTATTTCTCCATCTACAAAATGTGGGAAATTATACCTTATCCTTTTACACTATAGGAGTATCCTAATAATAAACATTTGTAGAACACATTGAGATTGTACATGCCAAGAAAAGGAACTGCATGAAAATAAAGTACATAAACATCATAGATGATTAACATCAAATTTTTCAGGGCAGGGGGAGGCAGGGGAGGACAGAGTCTTGCTCTGAGAGCCAGGCTGGAGTGCAGTGGCACGATGTCGGCTCACTGCAACCTCTGTCTCCTGGGCTGAAGCAATTCTCCTGCCTCAGCCTCCCAAGAACTGGGATTACAGGCATGTGCCAGGATGCCTGGTTAATTTTTGTATTTTTAGTAGAGATGGGGTTTTACCATATTGGCCAGGCTGGTCTCCGACTCCTAACCTCAGGAAATCTACCTGCCTCAGCCTCCCAAAGTGCTGGAATTACAGGTGTGAGCCACCGCACCTGGCCTCCAACTTTTAGACTGCTTTTACACATTATCAGTAGGCACTTAACTTTTTTTTTAATTTTTGTGGGTACACAGTAGGTGTACATATTTGTAGAGTAAGTGAGATACTTTGATACAGGCACGCACTTATATTTGTAAAAATTAAATGCCAGCCAGGCACAGAGGCTTATGCCTGTAATCCTAACACTTTGGGAGACCAAGGCAGGCAGATCACAAGGTCAGGAGTTCGAGACCAGCCTGGCCAATATAGTAAAACCCCGTCTCTACTAAAAATACAAAAAATAGCTGCGCATGGTGGCTGGCGCCTGTTGTCCCAGCTACTCAGGAGGCTGAGGCAGGAGAATCACTTGAACCCGGAAGGTGGAATGGTTGCAGTGAGCCGAGAGTGTGGCACTGCACTCCAGCCTGGGTGACAGAGCAAGACTTCATCTCAAAAAAAAAAAAAAAAAAATTAAATGCCAATGTTAAAACAAATAATCAACTGCATTTCCAATTTTAGACTTCGATAAATTTTTGTAGACAAGCTATTTCTGAATAAATGTATGTTTGAGACAATCAAGCTAACTTCTGGCAGACCACTAATACTCAAGTCTATATTTAATGACTGTCAATATTTCTATCAAAAATAACAAAACACTATTAGAATATACATAGCCAGCATACCAGCTTGCTCTTCCTAATTTAAATATCTGTAATATTATGAAGATATATCATAAAACACTAGGCTAGCAGCCATCCATTCAATTAACAGCAAATTTACAGGGGAATGTGAGCATATATTAAACTTGTAGAGTAAAAGAGAACTAACACACTTAATAACAGTCTTACAATAGGTCAAATGAAAAAGCAGCTCATATTAAAAAATTTTTCTGTCTGTAATTTAAAAAACACACTGCATTATCTGCTTATCAGTAATGATGATATTCAATCTCATGTAAAGAGGTAACTTATCAAGTCACTTGACTACTATTTCTTACCATGAAGAGGCAATCTTAGGGAAGTAACAGAATTACTGTTACTTGGCATCTTGTCTGCCAATTAAGATTTTTCAACGAAGGTGTAAAAGGCAGCATCATATATATCCTCTCACTGAGCAATATTAGACCACCAGGGAAAAATTATTTCAAGGTTGGTAGTACCCAATTTTTGACCAGCACATTTCTTTTGTATTTCTTTACAAGCCATGCAAATCTTCACATGGTTTTATTTTCCAAAACAAATGCTTCAACTTTTTTCCTAGTAGCCTAGCTACAACCCTGCAAAAACAAACCTGGAGAGTGACATATGGAGGAAAAACAAGTTTAACTAAGGACATAGTTCAAAAAGCAGCTTCTAATAAGAACATAAAGCACAATTTGATCTGAAGACAATGTAAACACAATGTTGAAACTATACAGTTAAAAACAGTACCTATAATTAACATATGATATGCTCCTAAGATAAAAATTGCGACTGGAAAAACAATATTTATAATCAGCTTTCATTAAAAAAAAAAAATTGGAAGCCTAGATATTACTTTGATTATGCTAAAACTATTAGTATGAATGTAAATTCTTCAGAAAAATATACATCTCGTGAACCATGTATATTCTATAGTACTTTCTGATTACAAAATTTAAATCAACCAATCTAACAAACATGAAGCAAAACTTCAAAAATATGTATTTCAAAAGTCCAAAATTCAAATGTTTTAAACTGATAGAACCATAAAAGCAGAGTATGTATTAACATGTTCCTCTCAATATCATAAATGGAAATGAGCAAATGAATGTCACCATGAATATAAAACTCTCCGTTTCTCACCCCACTACTAACTCAACAGTTCTGGAGGTTGATTTTGTTTTCTGATTCAGCCCTTTATTTTAAAATGTGCTCTGACACAAATGTCATCACACACAACAGATGACAACTAACCATATTTAATATTTTCTAGACTTCCTGTGCAACTCAATAACTACACAATAACTACTCCACAAAGTTCTGTGAACTCCAGCTTCAAGACTGAAGTCAATCTACGATAGCCAATAGAAAGTACACCTGTGCAATTATTGCATTTCCTATTTCAGAATGTTGAATGTAACACACGATAACTGAATGCATTTGAAGCAACAATAAATGCAAAACTCAAATTATGCAGAAGCCACATTACAAAAAAAGGCCTGTAGTATCACTATTAAAAAGCAATAAATACAAAAAATATCATTTTGTTTTAAATAATACCAGCTAACTTACAATCCTCTAAACTAAGCATTAAAAAGAATACACAGCCTCACGATGAATTATATGAAAGGATTCCTAGAATAAAAACTAGAAGCGAAAAAATAACACTGAATCACAAAATATATCATTTAGACTGCATCACATACCAACAGAATAAGAACTTTGTCAAATAAGCAGTCAAAAAAAAAAAAAAAAAAAAAGAGGGAGAACGAAAGAAAATCCAAAGTACAGTATCCCACTTCATAGCATCCCCATTTTCCTAGAGATATAATAATCATTTTGAACGTTTTTAAGTCACTGGAAATTCAACAAAAAGTAATTCTCAAAACAATCCTGGTCACCTAAGGCACCAACATGTTATACCATGTATTCATATTCTACTGAAAAACCTATTCAATGACACTGTTCCAAACAAGAAGTTTCATTTAAAAAATAAAATCTGAAACTCAGAATTTTTTAAAGTAAGTAAGTTTCCAAAACAAAGAAAAAAAAATTTTCCCAAAGATTACAAAGTTTCATTAACTATCTTAACTGTTTTACTAAGCATCACCTTTCTGCCATTCAGTGGATATCAAGCCATCAATAACAATGTCACAAAAGAATGTTTACCAAGATGGGGGCTGGGGTGTCACCTGTAATGATTCTGTATGAAAAATGTAAACGATTCTAAAATTGGTGAGAAAACCTTTCACCTTCCTACAATCTCACTTTATTTAAATTAAATGTGTCTTAGTCTGAAATGAACAAGAGCTTAGGAACTGTTTGGTGTGCAAGCTTTGCTTTTGTTTTTTCTAAAAACAAATCTCTCCCTAAGTCCCTTATTTCCAAATACTATGGAAAAGTCACTACTACTCACCGCAAGTAATACTGTTTTAAAGCAAAGGCAGCGTTAGAACAACTTCTGGGAAAGTTGAACTCTTCAACAATTTCTCCCCACTGATTCTTCTCAGAAACCTGGTAAAACACAGGCACACTTGTCTGAAAGTGAACAATCTAAAAAAACCTTAACCTAACTGAAATAAATACCCATTCTACAGAGATCTGTAGATACCTAAGGCATCAATGGTTGTTTCTGATCGATCGGTAAGAGTTACTAAGCAAGGGCTTCTTGAATCACTATGTTTTCACCAGACAGCCCTGTATCTAATACCACTTGTTTTGTTTGGGGGGGGTTTGGTGGGTTTGTTTTGTTTTTGAAGCCCGGACAATAACCAATCGTAAGTCCCTCTGTCGCCCCCTTTTAAATCTCAACGCGGTCCGTTTACACTGAAAAAAAAAAAAAAAAAAAAGTTCAAAAGGATCAATACAGTTCCGGACAGCGACGTCCTCGGGTTCTGGGGGGGGCCGGGGTCGGGGCCGATTCCGATCCCTCTCCCAGATCTATCCATCTCCATAGGCCCTTCTTTGAGGCCTACAGCTTCTGCCTAGCCTTGAAGCCTAAGATGGCTATTTGGAGACAGGTCCTGGTTTCTTTTGTTAGCTGTATAAACCGAGGGCGACGCGGCCGAGGCTGTGCCCCCGGCTGCCGGGATCATTTCGCAGCCGATTATCGATGTTAAACCTGCCCGCGCTAATTTTGAGTTGCACGAAAACTGCTCTGAGTCTGTGTGTCTCTGTGTCTCCGCCTGTGCTAGAGCGGCAGCGGCGGCAGAGCTGACGAGCGAGCGAACGAGCGAGCGGGCGGGCGGTGCTGGAGCGGGGCGGGCGCGGGGCTCGGGCTGGCGCCCCGCACGCCCGCACTCCCCGCCGCGGCGCTCAGACCCCGCCGGCCCGACTGGGCACCGGGCAGGGCGCTAGCCGGCGCCGGGCCGCCAGCCCGCGGGAGCCCCGCGCCCGCCGCGCGCACGCGAGCCACCAGGCCAAAAACAGCCCCGCCGCCGTCCGCCTCCGTGCCACCGGCTGGGAGCGAAAAGAACGCCTTTTGCCCCCGCAGGCCACCCCCCCCAGCCCCAAGCGCCCACTCCGGGGTCAAAGGAGACTTTTTGGAGGAGGCCAGTGAGAGGGAAATACAAATTAAAACTTCCACTCACCTTCGCGAATCCGCCTAAAGTAGTGACTCTGGTGTAGAGACCGTGAAGATCCAGCTCCTTCCCACCCACCGCAGGGATTTTTTTAAAAGGCGACCTGCGGGAGAGAGAAAGCCCCGCACTTGTCAGCCGGGACCCCGCGCCCGGCCCGGGCGGGAGAGCCCCGTTCGCCCCGGCTCGCCCCGGCGCTGCCCCCCCCGGTTCTGCTCTCACCCTCTGCTGTGGTGGAACTGCCGCAGCTCGTCCAGGAAAGCGAGTCCCTTTCTCCGCTCGTCCGGAGGCGCCTTCCCCCGTCGAGTTTGCCATTATTTTTTCAAAGGAGGTTTTTAAAAAACCCAGATCGGTGTTTTAAAAGCGCCCCCCGCTCCCAGCGCTTCCTACCAGAGCCCGGAGCCCATTCCTCGGCCGGCGGCGGCGGGGCTCAGTCATGGGCCGGCGGTGGCGGCGGCGGCGGCGGCGGCGGCGGCGGCGGCGGCAGGGAGGGAGGGAGGGAGGGGGAGGAGGAGGAGGAGGAGGAGGGGAAGGAGGGAGCAGGAGGCCAGGGGGGAGAGGAGGGAACGAGGGAGGGGAATTTCTAAAAAAGTTTAAAGAAATCGGAGCGAAACTAGAGGGGCAGGCGACTGCCGGATCCGCGCGAAGCCGCGGGGCGAGCGCGGCCCCCACCCCTTCCTTCCCTCCCTCCCTCCCCGCGGCCCGGCTCGCCCGCCTCTCAGCGCCGCCGGCTGAGGTGGCTTGGCCCGGGGACGCGATTCAACATGGTGTTGCTGCCGGGGGCACGCGAGCGGGCGAGGGGCAAGGCGAGCCGACGGTGAGGGGTCGGGGTGGCTGGAGGCCCTAGAGTTTCGGCGGCGGCGGCGGCGGCGGCGGCGGCGGCGGGGCTGGGGCAGGCGGGGCTGGGGGTGGGGAGGGGGAGGTCTGTGTGGTGGTTTGTAGAAAGCGAGGTGACAGCGTGTATTTCGGCCCCGGCTCCGCGGAGCCCTTGCACACATTCACGCACGGCCTCGGCCGCTGAGGCCGGGGCGTCCCCGGGCAGAAGCACCGGCGGCAGCTGAGCCGCTGCGCGCCGCCCGCCTGCCTCACTCCTCCTCAGCCTCCCTCTCTGCCGCCGCCAGCGCCGCCGCCACGGCCCCGCAGCCAGTGCCGCACAGCGACCCCCAAGGGCCGGCCGCGGCACTGCGCCTGGCTCCGCACCGCCCCGGCAGCTCCTCGCGGGGGAACAATAGACTCGGCTTGCCGGGCTTAGGGTTCGTCTGCAATGTGCCGCACATTTCACACGCACACAAAGCCGGCGGAAAGGGGGGCGGCGCGGGGAAACGGCCACTACCGGTTGTTCCAGGGTTAGGGGTGGAGGCGATGTTCGCGTCCCTGGCCCGGCTGTTGGAAGGGCCGCCTCGGAGTCCCCGCCCGCCGGACAGAAGTGGTGTGGCGCTCTGGAGGGGAAAGGAAGCTCACCGGGGCAGCTCACGCTACGCAACATTCACAAATCGGAATAAAGTCAATTTGTTACCTTCTCTTTTTGTAAAGTCTAAAGAAATCGGTTTTTATGAGCCTTATGCTAGTATTTTGGGGCCTGGTTAGCACATTTTCTATGAATTATCCACACGCTATCTTTAGCAAACTATACGTTAAATATAATGTGAACTGTCTGTCCTAGTTCTGTGGAAATAAGAGTAATGCTCTTAATTCATCTTGCCTCTGGTTGGCTTCACATATCAAACTGGATTATTCTATTACCAAAGTTATGCAAACTAATTAAACTGGTTAGGAAGCAATCTGTCCAACTTCGACAATAATAATTAACGTTTACATTTTTATAGTAAGGTCTCTTCAAGATTACTGCGTTTAAAATAAATGTCGAATAAAATGTTTTTCCTTGCTTTCAAATGTCTTAAATGTAATCCTCGTTTAAAATATTTTGGAAGGTTAAAAAAAACACTTTGCTTAATGGGAAAGTCAAAACATCTCAACAAATACTATCACCTAAATTTGCATTTACGAGGGGTGTTGGACTCGGCTCTTTGCTGCAAATGTTAATTAGGATTACAGTAAGTGAAGCGTATTATTATTCCCATTTTAGTGACGGCCACTACGAACAAAGTCACTGCCTAACCCAAGGTCACAGGGTAGTAAGGGTCTGGATAGATTATTATTTCAGGTAGTCGTTCCAATAGGAACATTGCTTTGGAGGTGAAAAATTATGTAATATAGTGCAGCGTGCTTCCGGTGCTCACTCTAGGAAATGGACTTATTTCCCAACTAAAGTTTGTCTCTTAAGTGGGGTCGAAATAAGGTTATGGCTAGGAAGTTCCTGACACCCAGGGCCAGTGAGTGTCTCGGAAGCCTGTGAGGGGCGGAGACCCGGCCGGGGGAGGTGGAGAAGCTCGGCGGCAGCCGGAGACGAAGGGTGAGGCTGCAGCGAGGAAGACCCGGTCAGCTGTCCCTTCCCCCACTGGTCCTCTTAGGGGGAGTGGAGATGTGGGCCTCGGAGCTGCGTGGCCCGGGTTGTTCGGATTCCCTAAACGCCGCACTTGCGCACAGCCCCTTACGTAACCAGCAATGCTGGGGATTCCCTAGAGGGGTCATTCTATTCAACCATTATACACACCCCGGGCTCCTGCCGCCGTGCCGCCGCCGCCTCACAAAATGGCGGCGCCCATACAGGAGACAGCGGCCGCCTCCTCGGCCCCATTTTGTGGGAGGCGAGAGATCTGTCAACCTGGAATACCTCTGCTGAGGATGCATCCGAGTTTGGAAACCCCACTTAAGAGATGGAGCCTGGGGGGATCACGTTAGACAGAAAATGTCAAGGACTTCTACCACCTCTACGCGTTTTTACTTTTTCATTTTCTCGAAGGAAGCGCCAGAAGCCTGTGGGGTAATTGTAACTTGAGGGAGACGGAGAAGCTGAGCTGACTGCTCCGGGGACTTGCCGCGGCGCCTTGGTAGCTTTGGTTGCTCTTCCACGCTCCCGGCAGCTGACCGGTATCTCTCGGAGGGTCTCCTGGGCCACCTCGGCCGCGCCAGTCGTGCAGTGAGACTTTTCGATAGCTTTAAAATGCCACAGTCCTCGGCCGGGTCGGCACGGCTCTCCAGAATGGTGGGCTTCGGGAACCCTGGAAGGCTGTTGCTCAGGAACTCGCGGTCGGCCGGGAGCCGGGGAGCTCGGTTATCGGGAGCGGGCGGTACTCGCGGATTCCGGCGGCCCTGGCGGGTCGCTGCCCGGATCCGAGCCGGGGATGATGGCGCTGATGGAGCTGATGGGGCAGGAGTGGGAACCGAAGCACTGAAATTTAAGTCGTCCGAGTTGGAACTTAAGATTGCAGGTTAATACTGTCGCAGGCTACACTTAGAACGTCTTTTCTAGTATCCCAGTCTGCAGTGGGCAAATCTATTGTCTTTATTTCTCATTTAAGGGCAGAATGGAAGGGTGACATATTTTTACTTTTCAAGAGGCGGTTGCCACTTTTAAGTTGCTGTTATTTGTGTGTGTACATACACAAACATATATAATAGTGTGTTTTGCTTTTCAGAGCAAGTATCAAAGGCTAAAGACTTGGAGTCATACTAACGTTTAAAAGTCTTTTTTTAAAAAAAAATAAGATGTGATGAGAAACTGGAGAATTGACTTTTGAAAATTCGTTTTCTGTAGAAGAGGCTGTCTTCAAAATGGAGTCTTAAAGTATATCTGATGGATATAATTTAAATTCTTAACACTTTATACGCTGTGATCAAAAGCATAAACATAAAACTTGATGTTTATCAGATTAGTTATGTTTCATTTTTCCTGTGATTAGAAAAATGTAAGACAAAAGTAAGCTATTAACGGTATTTGCTTGTAAGAGTAAAGGTTTAAGAAAAGGTTTATTTGTTGAAACAGATATGCATCACACGAATAATTTATTTTAAATGATGTTGTCCAGTTGCAGCAATCATTTGTGCTTACATGACTTTTTAAAAAGGGGGTTTAGTTTGTTGATTTTCACCCTCATATTTAATCTCTAGTGCAGAAGTGCAGCTTTCTGCAGGCTGCACCTCAATCGCTAAGTTCCACGCTCCATCCTCTGCCTCATCCAGTTGCTACTCAAGGCGTGTGGATCACCAAGATACAATTTCTGGTCCTGTCTGTTCTTACTGATGTCCTTTAGAGTTAATAAATTTGATTGCCACTAATCAGTCTGTATCTCTTGCAAGAACACCACATTTAGTATCCAAGTAGAGTCTGAGTATATTTTTTATGAGATTGTACTGAAGTTACCTTCGTTCACAGTATGACATTTCTTATTACCATATTGCATTTCCTATAGTGGGCAGCATAGAGCAGGTGGATCCTAGCAAAGTAATTTAAGAGATGTGCTGACAACTTTACAATAGATATTCTCCAACTAATTTGACAAGATATAAAATAAAATGTAGTTGGTAGTTTTCAAGCATTAATGGAAAGTGTTCCTGTTAAAAAATTACCAATCAGTGGAAATTGTTGCAATTCAATTTGTATAGTTTACTGTTTTGATGACAAAGCCCTTATGATGGGAAAAATGTAAAGCGTTGCTTTTGCACCGTAATTAGAGGTTTCTGTTATTTTATTTGAACTTTTAATTCTTACCATCAGTTTTAATATTAGGAAATTGTGATAAATTTAAAATTCATTCAACTAAACCTTTAAAAACTGTATCCAGTTTCAAATCAAGCATGTCAGGTGTATGATTACAACAGCTGAAATAACTTACTTGAGGACTTGGTATGCCAACTCAGTAGAGAAAATGTTGAGATTTTAGATTACTCTAAGATTTTAAAAAATAGTTTGGTTAGTTAAACAAGGCTATTGAAGTTAAATTGGTATTTCTTTAAAGATGATGTTAGAAGAAAAATACTTTGGCGAGATTCGAGAATTCGTTCATGGCTTCTCTTGCCTGTACTTACTGCTATTTTTTTTTATGTGGGCTGATTTGTCTATTTGAAAATTTGATTACAATATTAAATCCTAGATGAAGCTGTTCCATTTTTACAGTGATTCTAAGGAGTACTGATAACTAAGCTCTTAAAAGGCGAGGAAATAGTTTATTCTGCTGCAGATTAGGGTAATCTTAATGCAGATACTCTGGTGGTAATTCTAAGCAGTATTGATAACTAAGCTTTTAAAAGGTAAGGAAATAGTTTATTCTACTGCAGAGTAGGGTAATTTTTATGCCCTGAATATATTCTGAATTTTTATAGATAGATTTCTGAATGATTTGGCCCAAAAGGGTCTGACAAGCTTTGGGGGATTTTTAAATTTTTTTTTCTCTTAAAGAGAAATCAGAAATGTGGGATTTTTAGAAATCATTTTCAGTAGATATTGGAGATTATGCTTTGTATATTAAATCCAGTTTGATTTTTAAGTGATAATTTTCAATTAGACTTTTTAATAAGACTTAAAAATAATATTTTAGGCAATTACAATATTTTCTGGAGAAGCATTCCCAGATGTGCTTTTGACAGGGAGTTGGTTTCATAGTTGTTTAGGTTGTTTAATCCAGAATTTTAAAAATTGTTATGAGTTTAATGTGCTACATTTGTCCATTCTTACTTATTTCATCTGTTTCAATCACTGAAAAGTTGTTTAAAAACTGTGCTCATTATACACAGTTTATAGTATTTTAATACTCTGTTTATAGTACTTAATAGCTTCTGAAAACTTTAAGAGAACATAAATACTAAACCAAGGAGCTATTTATTAATGGCAATCTATATTTAGTAGTAAATATATTTGTAACTAAATGCAGATTACTAAATCACTGAGTAAATATTTCTTGAATATTTAGACAAGAGGTGAAGGGAGGGAAAATTACTTGACCCTCAAGAAACAGTACTTCAGTACTAGATTTTTGTTAACTGCTAGCTTTAAAAGGTTACAATGAAGTTGGGCACATTGGTGCACACCTGTAGTCCCAGCTACTTGGGAGGCTAAGGCAGGAGGACCCCTTGAGCCAAGGAGTTCGACACTCTGTCTCTTAAAACAAAAACGGTTATATATATAATATATATATATATATATATATATATATACTTTTTTTTTTTAATTTAAAAAAAAATTGTTCTTGAAAGACGGGGTTTCACCATGTTGGGCAGGGCTTGGATTACAGGCGTGAGCCACCACGTCCAGCCAAAAACAGGTATAAAAATATTCAGACTGGAGGGTTCCTAACTTTTAATACTTAAGCAGGGTCTTTATCATAGAGTTAAATTTAAAATTCTGTTTATAATAGAAACAAATTTAATTATGTACAAAACAGCATCACTTTAGTGTTAGAATCAGTGTTACTCAAAGTGTTGTAATAATGTTAATTACAAGCATTTAAATCACATTGTTTGAAAACTGGGATCTACAAAAAATAAGATTCCAGTAATTAACTTTTTAATTATGGGAAATGCAAGGGAATGTTCAGTGAATGTAAAAAATATACTACTGAGCAAACAAACAGAAATTATTTTAATGAATTTTGATTTCCTGTTTTAATTTTTTGGTACATTGACTCTTCTTGACGTTGCACTTTGCTATTAATTAAAAAAAATTAAACCCCAAAGACAAATTAATTCTGTATTTAATGCAGATTTAATTCTTGACTAGCTGTAGCGTTTAAGTAGTTGGCAATCTTGTTGGCAAAACAATAAAATAAGAATTAAGCTGAAATGCAAAACTGTGTAATAATTAGGTTTTATGAAAGTATATATAGTTTTCCTTAATAACTACATGAGTCAGTAGTGTTGACTTAATAATAATTTATTTAGCTTTTGCTTTTCTCTGAAAACATATCAAACTATTCATATATAGCATCAAAATAGATATTCAGCCTGAGCCACTGTATATTGTTGAAGCTTATTGCTATACATTAAGGAAAACTCTAAACAACAGTTCAGTGTAAACAATTTTTTAAAGGTGCTATGATTCTTTAACATGATTTGTATTATGTAGAACTCAAAAGTATTCTAGAATAATCTTTGTGTGATAACATACATGAGAAACAAACAGTCCTTCAGGTGTACAAAATAACTGACATAACGTTTTGCAGTTAACTACAGTGCTTCCAGGTATTTTAAACAAAGATGAAAATTTTAGAGTATTGTACTATAGTTTATAACTAAATTTCCCTCTTATTAACAATACTAATATTAACATTTAGCCATCAATCATTACGGATAGCTTAAATAAGAGTGTAGTTTCTGTTTCTCATGTCTATTAATGTTAACCCCATTTAAAGACATTTCCTACTTAACAGACTCAATGTTAATCCGAAGTTAAATGGTAGTCCTGGTTCTCTGGAAACTGAAGCAAAGCTTCTCTTCTTTAGGGTATGCAGGAATTTTTTTCTTCCCAGTGAACTGAATACATCCTTTACACACTATTTGCTAACCTCAATTGTTTTTCTGCTCCATTAAAGTTGAGGCCACCAAAAATAGCAGTAATATCACAACTACAAAAGCCTGGGTGGATTTGTACCCATTGCACATACACTTCTCGCTGCCATTCCTAAGAGACTTTTGAAATAATAGTGTATTCCCAGCTAGACAATAGAGTCAATCTGTGGCCCATTTATGGTGTTCGACAAGTCTATGAGCTCTATGAAACAAGTTGTGTTTACTGCATTTTTCTAGGGAGAAGGTCTCAGCAGGCACGGGCATCTTAAAGACCCTGTGATACTCAAAAGGTTAAAGCTCTATTTGCTAATGACAGTAAGTTTGGAGGATTGCTTCAGGTGCTGCATTTTATTTTGTGGGTTGTTGGCCTCTAGGGAGAAACATTTTGAAATTGAAGGAATACTACTTCAGTTCATCAAATTGAAAAAAATATAGTAAATAAGGACAAAAATCTATTTCTAAAGAACTACATACAATATATTCTTATAGAAGAGTTTAGATTAAATGCACATAACTGTTTTTTGGGTTTGCCCTCTATTGAAAACTGATAGATGGGGGATTACCTTAATTAATGTATTTATTCATTTATTTTTAAGACAGGGTCTCACTCTGATGCCCAGGCTGGGGTGCAGTAGCACCACATCTGGCTAATTTTTATTTTTGTAGAGGCAGAGGTCTCGCTATGTTGCCTGGTCTGGTCTTGAACTCCTGAGCTCAAGCGATCCACGTGCTCAAGCCATCGGCCCATCTCAGCCTTCTAAAGTGCTAGGATTACAGGCGTGAGTCACTGTGGTCAGCCCATATTAAAGTAGGCATCAAATATAATTCATCACTAATTGGGAATGCCTGTGGATGTATATGAATTTACTACCATTTTGTGAGTAGTAGTGTGTGCTCGTGTTCGTGGATGGCATTCATCAGAATGTTTTCAATGGTGTAGCCAGGTTACACTGCCATCTTCGTGTTCCCCTTTGGCTTACTTGCTCTGCTTCTATTTGCTGCAGTTTCTGGCAAGTGTATGTAGGTGTTGGCCCAGACCTTGCTTTTATAGAGCTCATCCATAGGGCTAATTTATGCCAAATCAGTTTTAGTAGCTTATCTGTGGGCCCAATGTTTAATTCGAACTTTAAGGATACTACTTCAGACTGCAGTGTACCATAATCTTTAAAAAAAAATGCTAGTTTTGTCCTCATCTGTGCATATTCCAAATTGCTCAGTGAGTATTAGTAATACATGAATTATTTCTGTGCCCTTTTTGGGGTAATTAGAGTCTCATATGAATAATTACTGTTATTTAAAATTCACGACTCCATGCATTGTTTTGGTGGAAGAGAGAGGATAATTTCCCATCATGTTTTACATATATGTTAACATTCAGATTTTCCCTTTTGGCCCATTCCCTACTGAACTGAAGCAAAAGGGCATATTTGAGAATATTTGAGAGAAAACGTGCTTTACTCAGGCTCCAATAATTAGGCCGATGCACTTGATTTAAGTTATACATTTAGCTCATTCTTAAAATGTAAACACTTTAACCCTCCTGGCTCCCAAATCAGTGCTTTTTCTACTAAACATTCTTTCTGTCTTCCTAAAAAAAAAAAAATCCAATTTTCGGAATCCATTTAGTTGCTAAGCAAATATGCATAAAACCATAAATTTATCTGGCTCATTTATAATTTAAGGAGAAGTATATAAAAGTTTAAACAGAAATCATTGATCAGTAAAAGCAATGGAAAATAAGCAAAATAAAAATAGAATTAGAGTAGGCTAAAAGGCCCTTCTTTAGGGAATTATTTGGAAAATGGAGTTTAAATATAGAGTCTGGGACTACTCAAACTCTATATTTAGTTTTATATTAAATTAGAATCTGCATGAAGTGGGGTGGGGTCACTCATACCTGTAATCACAGCACTTTGGGAGGCTGAGGCAGGAGCATCCCTTGAGACCAGGAGTTCAAGACCAGCCTGATCAACCTAGCAAGACCCTGTCTCTATTTTTTTAAAAAATAAAATTTGATTTAAAATAAAAGAATCTACATGAACTTTCTTATCACTTATTCTTACATATTATTTCAGTGTGCAATACTTAATAACCAAGTAAGACACTTGAAATGAGTCTTTTAAGGCTACAACTTATATAACATTTTATAAATATTACTGTTACATATATAATAGACTAACTTTTTTTAGCCTCACAATAATACCTTGTATAATCTATAACTGCTAAAGGGCCTATAGAAGGCTACCCACCTATGTAAAAAAGATCCTAGCTCTGTCTGGTGCAGCTTGGCAAATTATTTTTGATATGAATTACCACAAATATAGGGGTATCATTCCTTGCTGATAAGAGTACATGCCCTTCCTTTGCTAGATAAGCTATGTAATTCTATAGGACCTTAGTGCCGTGGCCATCCTTTCAGTAGTAAGCAGATTTAGAGAAGTCCCATTGTTCCTTTATTTCAATAGTTTTTGGTCTTTCTATATTGTATGTTACCTCAACCAGATTGTTATGACTGTTCCCCCAGGATGTAAAGAAAGATAAAAACGCCAGGCCTGATATGTATGAATGAGCATGAGCTCAACAGATGAAATAGGTGTCTTAACCATGCTCTCTTTTTTTTTTTTAGAGGGTGGGGTCTTGCTCTGTAACCCAGGCCGGGAGTGCAGTGGCTCACTTATGGCTCACTGCAGCCTCGGCCTTCCCAGACTCAAGTGATCCTCCCGCCTCAGCCTCCTGAGTAGCTGAGACTACAGGCATGCAGCACCACACCCAGTTCATTTTTTATTTTTATTTTTATAGAGACCAAGTCTTGGTATGTTGCCTAGGCTGGTCTTGAACTCCTGAGCTTAAGCAATCCTCTCACCTTGGCCTCCCAAAATGCTGGGATTACAGATGTGAGCCAGTGTACTTGGTCCATACTTTGTTTCTTAAAGTTGCAAGTTAAAGCTGGAGGTTTCACCCAGAATCAAAGTGCCAGGTAGCATTTTAGTGCAGCCTAGGATCAGCAGCTTAGTTTCCATTAACATAGTACAAGAATTCAGGGATATCACTTACCAAATGTAAAGCAGTTACCTCCATATTTTCCCAAAAATTGTATTGTGACAAATGAGTGCCATATTCTGAACATTAAAGGCTTTTACTTCCAGCTGTCCAAACATTGTGCATGTTATTTAGGTAAAGGCACTGGTATGGTAGGAGTTTCTCCTTTAGTGTCTTGTGGTAACTGACAACAGATCCAGCATTTATGGAACGTATTGTTATTGTAACTTTTGAGTTTCCATATTCAAGAATGTAAGAGAAATAACTAGGTATAGTCCATTATTTTTAGTAAAGTTAGTTTTAGTTAACCTTTGATAATAGATACTTCTCAGATTATAATTCAGACTCAGTAACAAAGCCAGAAAGTTCAGGAAGGGTAGGGTAGTGCTGTGGTCTGAATGTTGAATTCCTAACTATCAAGGCATTAGGAAATGGGACTTCTGGAAGGTGATTTAATCATGAGGGCAGAACCCTAATGAATTAGTACTCTTATAAAAGAGACCCCAGAGAACTGGTTTGCCCCTTCTGCCATGTGAGATTACAGCAAAAGTACCATTATATAGGAAGCAGGACCTCACCAGACACCAAATCTGCTAATGCCTTAATCTTGGACTTCCCAAACTCCAGAACTGAGAGATATAAATTTGTTAAGTTTATAAGCCACCTAGTCTGTGGTATTTTGTTATAGCAGCCCAAACAGACTAAGGTAACAAGAAGCAACCCTCACAGTGCTTGCTTAATGTCATGCACCTATCATTCTAGTGATGATCATTTGCCAGTCTTCTTTTATGAAAGAGAGATTAACAATCCTGCTTTCTCTTGTTTTGAGTGACAAGCCTCAAGTAAGGATTTATTTTCCAGAAAGAAAATGACTGAATTGGTTCCCTCCAGGAAGACTTTTAGATCAGTAGATCTGCCTTAAACTAATGTAGTCTCTGGATTCAGTTCAGAAGTGGCCAAGGCCAATCCTCAATGCATGAAAGTAAAAATCAGACTGTATTTAAGGGAGACAAATTACTAGTTAGGAACCATCAAATGAGGTCAAAGGCAAGACCTTACTGATAGATGGGCAAGTTAAATGCTATCTTCTGAAAATTTTAGTTGCTTCATGATGGACTCATTTAGGACATGTCTGGAAGGTTTTTTGGACATGTCTAAAATATGGGGTTGAATTTTCCTTACAAGCCAAGAATAGGACAGAAGGTCAACTAGCTGTCTAGATAGTTTCTAGTTTCAGCACTATCAGAAGCTACTTGTAAGCTGTACCACTAGTCTGGTGACTTAAGTAGGAAGTATCCAGGAACCTTTCTTCTAGACACTGCGAGAAACCAAAGATTAGTAATAAGAAATTGATAGGTAAGATGAACATCTTAAAGCATAGATTCCAGACAGAAGACCTTTGTACCTGACTAGTACTCAGGAGGACTTGAAAAGGGCCCCCAGAGGTGAATTTCATGCTCTGTCTTCCACTCATGAACCTGCAAAATCCAATTTTTGTTGCTGAAGATTTCTTAAGAAAAATGGACAATGTGCCTGGCCACTTCAGTTTCTTTAGAATCCCATCTTGGTGTTACACTTTCCCTATTGTTTCTAGATGGAGAGGTAGCAAATGCTTTGCAAAATCTCAAGGAGTTATAAACTACTTTTACAATCTATCTCATAAAGTGTATTCCCTGGTTATTATAAATAGGCAAAATGCTATTCCAAATCTAGAAATAAAGACTTTTCCAATACTCACTGTGTCAGCTCTCAAATATGTTATGTTTTCTACCCCATCCTACAAAAGTACATATAATTACTAAAACTTACGAACAACACATATATGATATTAACAGAGAGCTTCCAGGGGGGATGATTTTATTTATTATGTTAATTATCATTGTTTAGTTTGTGATTTTTGTATAGAAATCTTAATAGTAACAAGTGAATGAGTTAGCAGAGGAAATCAGTTAATAAATATAAGAGCAACAATGCCTATGAACAAGAAATCACCACATGGGCCAGGTGCAGTGGCTCACGCTGACATCTGTGTAATCCTAGCACTTTGGGAGGCTGAGGTGGGAAGATTCCTTGAACCCAGGAGTTTGAGACCAGCCTGAGCAATGTAGCAAGACTATGTCTCTACTCAGAATAAAATTTAAAATAAAAACATGAAGAAATCACTACAACCTTAGTTGTTTTTTGTTGTTGTTGGTTTGTTGTTTTGTTTTGTTTTGAGACAGAATCTTGCTCTGTTGCCCAGGCTCGAGTGCAGTAGGGCGATCTGGTGCTCACTGCAACCTCCGCCTCCCAGGCAAGTGATTCTCCTGCCTCAGCCTCCCGAGTAGCTGGGACTACAGGCGCCCACCACCACGCCTGGCTAATTTTTTGTATTTTTAGTAGAGATGGGGTTTCACCATATTAGCCAGGATGGTCTCTATCTCCTGACCTTGTGACCCGCCCTCCTTGACCTCCCAAAGTGCTGGGGTTACAGGTGTGAGCCACTGCCCCCAGCCACCACAGCCTTAGTTTAATAATAGCAATAACAGTATTTTGTAATACCCACAGCAGAGGAGACTAAGGACTAGATATTTTAGCTCCTCTAGAAGTGAGGAATATTGTTTTTTCAACTGTCTACAATCAAGAAGTACCTAAATTTTGAGGAGAATCAGTCATTTATGACTTTTGGTAAAGTATCATCTCAGGTGAGGACAGCACTTTCTGCCACCTAGGAAGAATATGAAGAAAGCAAAACTTTTTACCACTTTGTCTTAAGAACAGACTGCATGTCTAGAAACCAATTTAGTTTTTCTCTCCAAGCTGCCAGCTCCCCTCTTCAGTATTATACACAGTGTTTTATTTTAGTCATAGCACCAATTACTCATTTAAACAAGATTTAACAAAACTCTTTCAATAAAAAATAATACATAATAAAATATGTGTGTGACCATATATTTGCAACAAAGGGGTTGTGCCATGATTTTTTTTCCCTCAGTTTAACAAATTTACAAAGGCAACTTTCAGGAATCAAAATTTTATTTTAAATATTATTAACGAGACAAATTGTTAAATTAGACAACGAATAAGAATTATGGACTTTAAACTTATGTTATTTTTCACAGAATATAGCATCACTCAAATCCAGGTGTCCAGGAAGCCTATTTTGTTTGAAGTAATATTTTTAAACACAGTTTTATTATACAGAATTCTATTTGCTTTTCTGCAGCTATAGGGAAGAGGGGAACATTTTCCCTTTTGATATGCTGTTTGTTTTTATTTAAAAAGAAAAACAATTAGAAGTGTCTAAATATCGGATTTCCACTAGCTAGCATCAAGAGAGGAGAGTAGGCACAAACTTAAAATTCAGAAAAGGATAGAAAAGACCAGGCATAGCGGCTTATCCCTGTAATCCCAAACTTCGGGAGACTGAAGTAGGAGGATTGCTTGAGCCCAGGAGTTCAAGACCAGTCTGAGCAACAAAGCAAGTCCTCAATCTCTACAGAAAAATTAGCCATTCCTGGTGGCTCACAGCTGTAGTCCCAGCTACTCACTCAGAAGACTGAGGCAGGAGGATTGCTTAAGCCCAGGAGTTCAGGGCTGCAGTGAGCTGTGATCGTACCACTGCACTGCAGCTTGGAGACACAGCAAGGCCCTGTATCAGAAAAGAAAAAAGAACAGAAATAATGCTAACAAATGGAACATGGAGCATATAATGTCTTGCCTTTACATGTAATAAAGAATATAAGTAAAATATATCTTAAGATATTTCTTTGAAACAGTCTCAACAATCTATATTCAGATAAAACATTTTAATAAAATGATATAAGTCAGTCATCTGTTTCAAAAATTTTAGGGCTATTTTTACTCTTCATAAAGCATAACTTACAGATAGTTGTCTGTGGTTTTGGAAAGCTATTCTATTTGTTATTCCCTCTGTATCCCTTAACCCCATGCCTCAAATTATTTCAGAATACTTTCCCAAGAATTTACTAACTTGTTCTTTTGTATTCCAAAAATGAGAAAGGTGTTAAAAGTTTGTGTTTTCAGTGCCTCTGGAAACATTTAAAAATGCATCTTTTAAATTTTGTGCCCAAACCAGTATTTCCCAAAATGTGCCATGATTTGTATATAGGTATTGGGCTTTAAAAAAAAAAAAAAGTACACAATTACATAACTTGGAGAAATGCCAAGTTAAGCAAAGTTAAACTTCTTTACTACAAAACTTCTCAGTGCCTTTAATGTCCTCCTATGTTATCCTCTGGGTATATTCTATTTTCTAAATCAACCTACCCTTTTACTGAGATTGGTATTTCATGGAAAATGCTGGTCTACATATTGTTAAAAACTGAACACGTGTCTAAAACAAAAAGTGCCCAGTCCTTTACTAGTATGTGAGCTCCTTGAGGACGTGGGCCTATACCCATTCTTTGTAATCCCATCTTGATATAATAACTCATATAACAGATATAATGCTCATTATATATTATTCAATATGTTAATATAAATCTAATTCTTGAGAGTCAATTTTTAATGCAAACCTAATAAGCTCCTGATTTGATAAAGCTAATTATTATGAAATAACTTGTGTATTTTCATGCATATTCGTTTTTCTTCTCTATACTTGAAAGAAATAGAATATTTTAAAAGGACACTATTTTACAAGTTCATATTTAAGATGGTGATCAGCTGTTTTTATCTGTTGAAAAGTTGTAGACCTAACCATATAAAAGATCTGTTCATAAACCATGAAGCATTTCAAAAATGTGAGGTATAGAAATCAGGGTACTCTGATTCATTTCATTTCTAACATTTACCCCTCTGGGAATCTGAAACTTTTTTCATAGCCTTCTACTTCACTCTTAACCCCTACCTCCCAAGAAGATAATTTATCTGCTTATCTTCCCACTCCTTTCTAGAGTTCATATCATTTCCCAAAATTTAAGGCATCTCTCCCACTCTTTCCTGTTACTTCATGTTATAGAGCTTCTCCAAATGCTTTCCCATAGGTTTCCCATCTCATCTGTCAGAGGCTTCTTGGAGTTCTTCAGAATTTACTGGATGTGCTAAAGAGTATTTAAGTACATATTTACTAAAATGAAGGAACTCCACTGCTGTGCAAGTAGTAATAAATCCTCAGACTCCTGAAACAAAGACATTTGGGGAAGTCTCAGTTTTCAAGTATGATACCTATTTATAGGGAATGTAGAGAATTTTGCCATCTTTCTTATTAGAAAGAGAAATTTGCAGATTCCTTGGAGATTTAGGGGTGTTTAAGAGAATCAAAGAGTTTTTTATATTGTAGTTGGGGGATCTAATCATACTGAAGACCATAAACTATAATAAAGTGTCAGGAGCAAATAGGAAACAGAAAATATATGAACGAATTCTTTGAGTTTAAAAGAAAAAACCAGCAAGAATACTGCTGTCTAATTAGTAAATCAGTTTAAAGATAGACACATTTGGAATGTCTGGTAAAACATGTTTTCTTAATTAGATTATTATGCTTTTTAGAGGACCCTTAATAGGTAGTATGAAACTCATATTGTGGAAATTTGAGCATCCTTTTTGCGGAATATTATGAGAATTTTCTTTGTAAAAGAAAACTTTTAGCAAGGACTATTCGATACAGAAAAGTGTTGCTAATGGAAATTTCAAGACTTCCATCCTTGAAGGACTATTAAAATTAGATGTTCATGCAGTAGCTTAAATGAGTAAGTCTTATAAACAATTGGAGAGTTATTTAATATCCTTTTGAACCAGATGTTTTGTTGCTGTTATTTATTTCTATCTCCATTCAAACTATCATGGATGTAATACTGTTAGCCAACCAGTGTGCTAAGATAACGCACAGTGTCTTAAGTTTTGGAGTTCATGAGTGGTGGGAAGGAGGAGTGGACACAGGAGTAATTCTACTATAGTATGATCAAGGAGTGTGATGTAGGTATTGGCTCTGCCTGGAGAAGTCTAGAAGCTTTATAAGAATAGTGTATCTTAAAGTAAGAATGTTCATATTTATAATGAAGGGGGGAAGGGAGGGCTAGGACATTCAAAGCCCCAGAGGCACAAAAGTGTATGGCATGATTTGGGAATGGTGAATGGCCCACTGAATGAGCCCATTTTGTGGGAGTGAGGGTGAAAAAGAAGCCAGAAAGCTGTGTTGAGGCCAATCTGGGATTTGGACTTTTTTCCCAAAGGCTATATTATTTTCAGTCATTTTTGTTGTAGTACACAAATGATAGACATACACATGTGCAGGGATATATACAATTCCTGGGCCCTAGGCTTTTCTGCAGTGAATTCCATACTATTCAAGCATATGAAAATACATGAAGGGGAATTACATTATTGTAGACAATTGCAGATAGATATAGATTTGACTCTTTAAACATATATTTGACTTCTAAAATTATTACTTGTGCACAACTGGTGAAAACAGTTGTCTTGACAGAGGTTGAGAACAGGAGGTGACTTGTAAGGAATGTAGTAAACCACTATCATGACAGAACAGGAAACTGGAAGCAAGGGCTTCATTAACAGAATGAGAAGACAGAGAGTAGATGTGAGGAATACTGCAGAAATACAACTGAGAGAACTTGACCAATTTCCAAGACTCATAACATACTCTATGTGTGGGTCATTCTTCCTTACAACAGGACATACTCCGGTAGATGCTTTGCCATGGGGGACCTCTGAGATGACTGCTTAGGCCAGGCACAATATGCCTATAATTCCAGCGCTTTGGGAGTCCAAGGCTGGAAAATTGCTGGATACCAGTAGTTCAGACCAGCCTGGACAACACAGTGAGATCCCATCTCCACAAAAAAATGAAAAATTAGCTGGGCATGCACCTGTGGTCCTAACTACTTCAGAGGCCAAGGCAGGAGGGTCACTTAAGCCTGAGAGGTTGAGGCTGCAGTAATCCATGATTGCACCACTGCACTCCAGCCAGGCAACAGAGCAAGACCCTGACTCAAAAACAAAAAAACAACTTGGCTGCTTAAAACACACACTTAAAAACATCTCTGACCCTTCTTATATTCCTTATCCCTGATCATCACATGCTTCCCTGCATCTCTGAATTAAAAAGATGAAACACATTGCACATGCCTGTAGTCTTACCTACTCCATAGACTGAGGAGGGAGGATCCCTTGAGCCCAAGAGTTTGAGGCCAGCTGAGGCAATATAGTGAGACTCCATCTCTTCAAAAAAAAAAAAAAAAAAGTGAAACACAATTTTGAGAAGCAAGGATGAGTTTCTGTTGCATACTTTACTTGGTAATTTAAAAAAATAATAACTATTAAAGTTAGATGGTAGCTTATGGCTATAATCCCAGCACTTTGGGAGGCTGAAACAGGAGGATCGCTTGAGCCCAGGAGTTCAAGACCAGCCTGGGCAACATAATGAGACCTTGTGTCTACAGAAAAATTTAAAAATTAGCCAGGCGTGGTGGCACCCACCTGTAGTCCCAGCTACTTGGGAGGTCGAGGCAGGAAGATCACTGGAGCCTGGGAGGTCCAGGCTACACTGCTACTCTACTCCAGCCTGGACAGCTCAAACAAAAACGCTCTATGCTGTCATCTGTTAAAGTCCATGTTTATGTAGGTTAATAATGTTTTGACAAGACTGTACTTGGATTGACCCTAACTGGAGTGTTAAAGCATTATAGGGTAGGCATGGTGACTCACACCTGTAATCCTAGCACCTTGGAGACTAAGACAGGAGGATCACTTGAGCCCTGGAGTTCGAGAGCAGTCTGGGCAACATAATAAGACTCTGTCTCTGCAAAAAATGAAAACATCCAGATGTGGTGGTGTGTAACTGTAATCCCAGCTACTCAAGAGGCTGAGAAGGGAGGATCACTTGAGTCCAAGAAGTCAAGGCTGCATGAGCCATGATCATTCCACTGCACTACACCTTGGGTAACAGAGTGAGACCTTGTCTTCAAATAAATAAATCTAAGGTGCCAGCCATCTTTGAATTATGTAAGCCAAATGTTATTAAGTGATGCATGATTGTATTTTTTTAATAAACTTGAGCCAGATAGAATGTAGGGTATTATAGAAACTAACTGCAAACTTCTATCATTTATGACAAATATATACAGTCATGTGTCCTATAATGACATTTCAGTCAATTATGGACCACATTTATGGCAGGGTCCCATAAGATTATACTATTATATTTTTACTGTACCTTTTCTATGTTTAGCTATGTTTAGATGTACAAATACTTACCATAGTGGTACAGTTGCCTACGGTATTCAGTATAGTAACATGCTGTACAGGTTGTAGCCTCACAGCAATAGGCTATACCGTATACCCTTGTGTGTAGTAGGCTATACCATCTAGGTTTGTGTAAGTACACTCTATGATGTTTCCATAATGACAAAATTGCCTAATGATGCATTTCTCAAAATATATGGTTGTCATTAAGTGATACATAATTGTGTAAGAAAAAGTAACTATTTGTTTTGAAGTTGGCTAAGACATACACAGTAGTGAGAAACATTGAAAACGTTTGGATGTTTATTGATTTGGTAGCTAGCTGTAATCACCTCTGGATTCAATCATGGCATCTGGGTGTCTGAGCAGAAGAAATCCTGGATCATGTGACTTATACATAAAGAATAGACTCCACATTTAGATCTGATTATGTGCACAGAGTACCTACCCTGTGCCAGGCACATTTATGTAGATATTTCATCCAGTACTTATAGATTATTAAATCAGCTATAGAAAGTTAAAATGCTTTTACCTGAAAGGATATTAATGTTCCCTGAGACCCTGTACTATAAAATAATTTTTTTCCCAGCATAGTCATTTATTACAGTTAAAGGAAAATGTTATAAAACATTTGGATATTTCTCATATGCTCCTTGCATAAAGTAAGCAGATTTATATTTATTTCAATATGTTCAAACCCTAGAGCTTAAATGGTTTCTTCTGTAGTGATTATAATTTATAATAATTCTATATAAATATTTAAATATACAATAGTAATAGTTAATATTTAAGTATAGTAAATATGTAAATATACAAGATTTGTCCAAAACAAAAATAGGAGCTCTGGATTTACTAGCTCCGATACTACTTTGAAATATTGAATGAGTGATTTCATATTTCTAATATTATTTCTTTTTTAAATTGGGAAAAAAATATTCTACTGTATTTGATTAACCCTACGTAAAAAGTACTTCTTAAATTTGAAGTGATAACTACTCAAAGTATATCCTAGAGGGAAATGGTATAGGTTGGAAGATATATATATGGTGGTCATAAAGACCGTTCAGCCTCATTGGACTTTTAAAAATATTATTTTGCTATGAGTGATAAGTCTTTTTTCAATTAATTTTTTTAACTGCTCCTTATGGAGCAGGCCTACCACATAGACAGTGTGCCCAGAGTAGCCAACAAGCCTGTAAGAGCTATATTTTTAAAAGCGAATATTAGTCTTTATGGTTCTTTGAGAGATAATAATACTGCATGGAGGTATTTGTGATTCTTATATATTAACTCCACAATGGCAATTATCTCTATCATTTGGATCTGAAGCCTATCAAGACATCTAATGTTTATTAAGGCCAATGCTGGAAATCATGGAATATAGCTTAAAAAAATAGCCTGTGTCTTGAGGTCCTGTACACAAGCTAAAGAGAAATATAAACGTTAATAAACCAATTTGAATATAAAACATATAAAATCTAGCTGTAATCCTTTTATACATATTTTGCTGTTTTATGACATAACTTTTAAATTCTGGCTGTAATTGTGTAATTGCTAATATGTTAATGCTTAACCTTATTTCTAAGTTAGGAAAAATTTCATGGAGGAAAAAGAAAATTGGGATTTTTAAATGAGGAGAGGAAGGGTGATTGGTAAACATAAAAATAGATTATTCTGGATTACTGAAGGAATGAAGAAGAGAGACTCTAATGAATGGTTAGAATAGTTTAGCAACAGACTTGAGAGAGATAAAAACAGGAACAAAAATTAGATAGGTGATAGAAAATTGACATATGCTTCTTAACAGATTTTTTGAAGGTTTTTGAAAAGGGAAAAATTTGGTCATTTTTTATATGCCCAAAGGAGAGGAAAGCTGGAAACCAGTGAAGAAGTGGGAGCAGTTAGAAACAACGTATGTGGGGAATTTAGACAGTAGGACCCTCAGAAAGGAATGGAGCTTTGAAGTGTTAACAAGTTAGTGTCAAAAATTACTCAAAGGCTCCGTTGACTAGTACCGATGACTGCAGAGCCTAGCATTTTAAGATGTAACCACTGTCATGTTGTTTATTTAATTTTGCCACTTCCTGGCCTCTTGCTACCTTCTGTGGACATTCTATCTAAAATAGCTTGTTTAATTTGTCTCCCCACCCATAGTCCATTAGAATGATATAAACTCCATGAGGTCAATCATTTCTCTCTTTCTATTTTTATTTTATTTTATTACTGTTTTTGAGATAGGGTCTCACTCTGTCACCCAGACTGGAATACAGTGGTATGATCTTGACCTCCCAGGCTCAAGTGATCCTCCCACTTCAGCCTGCAGAGTAGCTGTGACCGCATACATGCATCACCACGTCTGGCTAATTTTTTTTTTTTATACAAATTTTAGAGACAGGGTGTCACTATGTTACCTAGGCTTCTGTCTCTTTTTACAGCTATATCCTTAGTGCTGAGAATAATGTTTAACGACCTAACCATCAGTGTCTTGTAATACAGCCTCTCAGTTGGATATTTAGGATCAACAAATGAGAATCAAATAATCTTACATTTGTCAGGGACTGCAGAGGTAATGCAGCCTGCTGTTTCTTTCCTACCTGCCTATGGATATTTGAGGAAGATTTCTACTACTTGAGTCTTGCCTCAGCTTTGAGAATGACAATTGTGATTTAGTACTTTTCTTCTCTTTCCTTCTCTTGTCTTTCACTTTTGGGATCCAATGTGTATAATTTAACGTTTTTTTTTTCAGTGTGATAAAACTGATCTGGTCCAATCTCTCACTTAACGTAGACATTCCTTCGATGGCATATATTTCCATGGGTCCCATCTGGGAGGAAAGAGCACACTGTTAGGGAGTGTCTGTCTGTGTGTGTGTGTTTCATCCAACAAATATTCATTGATTGGCTACTATGTGCTAGGCTAAGGATACAGTGATAAAAAGACACATTCCCTGCCCTTACTGACTTTCTAATAGAAATTTTACTAGCAGCAAATGAAGTCTCTAAACTTTTTCCTGTCTTTATTCTCAAAGTTTTTTGAAAGAAATGCATAATAGTGGGAAGAAATAAAGAGCATAATAGTGGGAAGAAATAAAGAACAATGAGAGTTAAACTTCTGCTAAAAATATCCACTTTGAGTTTGTAGGGGTTTTAAATTCAGACCAATTCAGTTCAACAAACACCTGCTGAGCATCTCTAGCCCTTGGCTAGACCCTGAGCAATAAAAGCTGAGTAAGAGATACCCCCTACTCACAAGGGGGGGAAATGCAAATGTATAAATACTCTTCAGTATGATAAGTGCTATATGTACCTGTTTTTTGACAAATCCATTCCACTGGATGATCTAACTAATATGAAGTTCTTTCTCTTTTCTTTTAATTCAATTTTTTTTTTTTTTTTTTTTTTTTTTTGAGACAGGGTCTTGCTCTGTTGCCCATACTGGAGTGCAGTGGTACAGTCTTGGCTCACTGCAGCCTCAACCTCCCAGGCCCAAGCAATCTTCCCATTGCAGTCTCCTGAGTAGCTGGGACTACAGGCATGTGCCACCATACCCAGCTAATTTTTTTTGTAATTTTTTTGTAGATACAGGGTCTCCTTGTGTTGCCCAGGCTTGTCTTGAACTCCTAGGCTCAAGCAGTCCTCCTGCCTCAGCCTCCCAAAATGCTGGGATTACAGGCATGAGCCACGACACCCAGCCAAGGTTTTTCTTATGCTAAACTAAAATCTGCCACTTCTTAATTTCTGTTTGTTTGTCCCAGGTTTGTCCTCTGAGCTCTTCATTCATTTATCTAACCTGTAAACATTTATTGAAGTGCTACCATGTGCCAGACTTTGCCACATTCTCCTTATACACATATGGGACATGATCTTTGTCCCTGAAAAACATTAGGATATAATTCTGCAACATGGAAGAAGTTTCTTAATCACTCTAAGCTCAGCTCCTTCACCTGCAAGTTGAAGGTAGTATTAGTTCCTACTTCCTAAGGTTTGTCATGAGGATTAAATGAATAATGATGCAGTGTACTTAATACAAAGCCTAACACATAGCTTTCAACAAATGCTACCTATTATGGTATAAAGCTGGGGTCCAGATATATAAATTAGCACTTGCAGGGTTGATTTGAGTGCCCTAACAGAAGTAAACACAGGGTGCTGTGAAAATATCCCAGAGGGGCACCTAATCGTAGCTGGGGAGGCTAAGGTAACACTCTGCAGGAGGAGAGCTCTGAACTCAGTGTTGAAGGACTAAATAGCGGGGATGGGAAAGGCATAGGCAACTCAGGGAAAGAGGTTAGAGAGCATGGTGTTTTCAGGGGACTTCAGTAGTTTAGATTGACTATTTTCAGCAAAACTAGAATACAAATGGCCTTAGATGCCATCCTAAGTAACTAAGAATGTGTCATGAAGATAATGGGGAACGATTGAAAAGGTTCTGCGCAATTAAACTTTGAACTTTGGAAAGTCTGGCAGTAGTATAGACAAAGGGCAGGGGGAAGGTGGGAAAACCAGTTAGAATGTTATTACTATGTTCCCACCGAGAAATGTCCTAAATTAGGGCAGTGATGTAGGAGAGCAGGGGACTGATTCAAGAGAGAACTGGGACTTAATGACCAATTAGATGTAGATGTAGGAGGAAAGGAACAGGAAGTATCAAGGTTAATTTCCAAATTAGTGTCTTGAATAAGTGAAAAAAGGTGATGACATTAGTTCATAGGGAAAATGCATGGAGGGGGAGGCTGCCAGTAAGTTCAGTTATAGACATGTTGAGTTTCAAGAAGGCTAAGCACTTGAATATTCAGATCAGGAGCCTAGAACTGGCCCAAAGCTACAGATGTGGGATTTGTCAACAGGTGTTAGTTGAAGCCATCATACTTATTGTGTATAGAGAGGATGGCCAGCATTAAGGGATGATCAAATCAGTGTTATGTAAAACTTCTAGGAGACATTGTTTTGGACTAGCCTTGTACACTGGGCCCCAGCAGACCAGACCAAACCATAATGGAGTCACTCATGCTACTCATGCTGGGTGCCACATAATCAAACGGAACTCTAAAACAGGCCAGTTAAAAAAAAAAAAAAAAAAGCAGGAAATACATAGCAACCAATCAAAACGGGCCCAGTTTACTTGAGTTGGCATGCTAAGGAAGTTTCCTCTATTTTAACCCTATAAGGAAAGTAACTTTGAAACAACCAATCTGCTTTTTGTTCTCTGTGTCTGCTTTCTTCAGCCTGTTTCTGTCTATAAAGCCAAATTCCTCTGCTCAGCTCATCGGAACACTCATTCTTATTTTATAGAATGCGGTGTTGCTCAATTATAAAATTACAAATAAAAGCCAATGAAAGTCTTTAAGCTAAACTTGTTGTTATTTTGTCTTTTAACACAGCTCATAATGTCAATTGAGAAGGAACGTCCAGGCATGTTAGAGGAAAAATCAAGAAATAGTACTGTCCCAGACACTAAGAGAGGAGAAGTTTTAGAAGAAGTCAGTAGTCACAAATGCTGTAAGAGGATAAGAGAAAATTGTTCTTGGGATTTAGCAACTAGGAAGTCACTGGGCTAGAGCTGTTTCAGAGTAGTGAAAGTGACCAGAATCTAGATTGCAAGAGATTGGCAACATGGATGGGAAGTTAGAGAGGAAATAATACCTGGAGGCTCCCTTTTAGAATCTGTGAAGAGGAGAGGAAAGATAGTGCAGAAGCTGGAGGGCAAAGGGCGGGCCTGGTTTATTTAAAGATAAAGGACACTTGACCTCCTTTCTATGTTGACAAGTAAGAGCCTAGAAAAAGGGAGAGGAGATACAGAATAGAGTGTAAACAAATAGTAAAACAGGATTCCTGAGGAGGCTGAAGAGGTGACATCCAGGTGGAAGAATGTGTCTTGAAAAGGAAGAGGGAACACCTCTTCCACTAGCCAAAGCTACATGGACACAGATACATCTGAAGGGATTTTAAGTAACTGATGAGTTCTCTGAGGCCAAGTCATCTGACAGCAGCAGTAAAGGGGATGGTAGTGAGACTGAGGTATGGAAATTAGGAAAGAGGCTTGGAAATTATGGGAAATGGCAGTGTTGCCATTTGGGGCCCAGTACTTTATCAGTGTCCCACTTTAGTAACAGACATCCACAGTGACCTGCACCAGATGGCGTCTGACCAAAGGTGAGACCCATTGTCTTCCTTTAACTGTTAGTTCCCTTGTTTGGAATTCTGTGCTTGCGCTAATGTAGCCTCTGATTGAATGAGCTATTTTTTTAATAGCTCTTTCTATTAAAAGATCAAGGAAAAGCATTTCTCCAGAAGCCAGAGACAGAGGAAAATTTGAGTTGGTAATGTGTCTGTTAAAAAGAATGAAATACTTACATTATAAAAGTCAAGAATTAATTCAGAAATCATTACAATGTAACTGGATACCTTCCTAAATATTTTCAACATAGTGACAAACACAAGCAAGAATTAGTTGGATAAATTAAGTCCCGGTTGATGTTAAAAACATCTGTTGAATGTTGAGTGCAGATGGCATAGACATCAAATAAGCATACTCTATGGATATGCCATTATATCCCATTGGTTAGTCGGAAACAAAATTCAGCAATAGATGGATTTTGTTCTTATTCACTCACCATCCCCTATTATCCTACACCTGGTTGACACTCCATTTATAACTCCCTAGTCCCTGAAGAACCCTAGAGTTTGCTCTAGGGTGCTCTGAAATCTACCATTTGACTAGATCAGCTGACAAGTTATAACCAATCATAATATGTTAATCTCAAATACAGCTGCTTTTACTAAAGTGCTATCTTGTACTCAATGATTGGCTTGTATTATGTGCTCAATTATTGGCTTGTATTATCTTCATAAAACATGTAGTTATGTTTACTATCTGCAAAGTAGGCATATATTTTTATTTGGGGGAGATTGTCCCAGTTTACACCTGTTGTCCCAGGATAATGTCTAATAGTTCCCCTTTCACTCTTAAGAAAAGTCAGTTATTATATGATCAGGACGTTGTTGTTTTCACTCTACAATGCCCTCTTATGGAACTTTGTAACTTTGATTTCACAGGCATCAGCCATATCTGTGTTTCTTCCAAGCAATTGGGTTGTTTTTACTATATACAAGTGGTGACTCACAACTGCTTAGGTTTCCCTTTTTAAGTTTCCTTAAAAAGCTCGGTGCAGCGGTGGGGGGGGAGGGGGGAGGAGTTGGATGATGAGAAATTATTTAATGGATACAATGTCCATCATTCGGGTGATACGCTAAAAGTCCTGACTTCACACTGTACAATCTATGCATTTAACAAAATTACATTTGTCCCCCATGCATTCATACAAATAAAAAAGGAAAGAGGCCTGGCGTGGTGGCTCACACCTGTAATCCCAACACTTTGGGAAGCTAAGGTGGGAGGATCACTTGAACCGAAGAATTTGAGACCAACCCTGGCAACATAGCAAGACCTTGTCTCTGCAAAATATTTAAAAATTAGCTGTTTGTGGTGGCGTATGCCTTTAGTCCCAGCTACTCCAGAGACTGCGGTGGAGGCTCACTTGAGTTTGAGAGGTTGAGTCTACAGTGAGCCAAGGTCTCACCTCTGCACTTCAGCCTGGATGAAAGAGCAAGGCCCTGTCTCAAAAAAAAAAAAAAAAGAAAAGAAAAGAAAACACACACAAAAGCTTAGGGCCAAATCTGCCACCTGCATCATAGTGTACAGAACTCAATACATGTTCATTTTAATCTCTT
This sequence comes from Ateles fusciceps, assembly GCA_036589455.1. Taxonomy (NCBI): domain Eukaryota; kingdom Metazoa; phylum Chordata; class Mammalia; order Primates; family Atelidae; genus Ateles; species Ateles fusciceps. The sequence goes on from JAZHEH010003051.1 coordinate 2,361,755, forward strand.
TTTTTCTTTCTTCTTATTTCTTTGTTCCTCACCTATTTCTCATTTATATCTTGAATTTTATATATTCTTATCAGCTATCTTAAATTCTCTTTGAAATAACTTATTGAATAAAGAAGCACAAAACAAAACAAAAAATACTACTTCTAGAACTTATATTATTGGATGTCTAAAGAGTGCCTCATTTTCAGCTTGACTGTTTCCCATTTTTGTTTAATTCTTTGATCCATGGTATCTTTTGAAGGGATTGTCAGATTTTGGCCAAATCAAATGCACTATTAAGACTATGGCGATAGTGATCAGTCAGCCACCTTAAAGTACTGCTGATAGCATTTTTCAATTGATTCTATCTTCTATGATTGCAGAGCTTGAATAGGGAGGCAGAATATGGAGGCAATCTGGCTTAGTGGAACGAAGTACCTAACAGTTTATAATCAGCAAACCCTTTCTCTGCCACTTGCTGTGTGACTTTGGAAAAAGTTTTTACCTTCTCTAAGTCTCGGGTCTTTCACTTGTAGCTTAGAGATAATATTACTTAGTTCTTTGAGTAAATGAGACAACATACACAAAATGGCTAGCATAGAGTTAGAAGCTCAGTAAAGTATTGTGGTTATATCATTATCGTTGTTACCTTTACAATTTATAAATGACTAACACTACGGATTTTGCACTTGGTAAGAATTCTGCGACTTTTTCTCTTTTAACTGAAATTTTTAAATTTCCAACTTTTATTTTAAGTTCAGGGGTACATGTGCAGGATCTGCAGATTTGTTACGTGGGTAAACTTGTGCTGTGGTAGTTTGCTGCATATATCATGCCATCACCCAGGTATTAAGCCAGCATCCACTAGCTATCTTCCTGATCCTCTCCCTCCTCCCACCTGCCACCTTACAACAGGCCCCAGTGCATGCTGTTCTCCACCATGTGTCCATGTGTTCTCATCATTTAATTAAATTATTGTGACATTTACTGACAGCATAACAAGATAGGTATTTTTGGCTCTTCCAGAGCTAAACGCCAAGGTACTGGATAAAATACAATATACAAACATAGTTTTAAATGTATTGTGGAGCTTTCAGGAAAATAAGGAAAACCCCCAAGATTTCCACCCACCCTCAATAAAAATAAACAAAATAAAAAGCACCAAACTGAAATCAAAGAGGTAACTAAGTGAAGAACTGTGACTGTTTTGGCGAGATCAGGAACCTAGAGTCCTAGGAAGCATATGGAGGTGCAGGAAAGCAGGTCCCAAGGCACATCCACATTGGAGGAGTTAATTCTGAGATATCCTCTACCCTCACTAATTAGAACAGATACTAGAGGAGGCTACAGCCTCAGTGAATATGTGACATCAAAATAATAACTAATATAGACACTGAAATAACTAGTGGATACTAGGCTTAATACCTGGGTGATAAAATAATCTGTACAACAAACCCTCATGACACAAGTTTGCCTATGTAACAAACTTGCTCTTGTACCCTTGAACTTAAATGTTAAAACAAAGAAAAATTGCATGTGTATATATATATATATAAAGTTATGGTACATATATGCCACAAATCTTTCAAAATTGAGGAAAACAATATTTCCTAGAGTCAGGAGACCCAGGGAATCCAAGTGGGATTTAAAAATAAGAAATTCACAGTTAGACACATCATAGTGAAACTGCACTACCACAGAAGCAAATAGAATATATTGGCAGGCTGGGCATGGTGGCTCACACCTGTAATTCCAGAACTTTGGGAGACCCAGGTGGGCAGATCACTTTAGGTCAGGAGTTCAAGACCAGCCTGGGCAACATGGTGAAACCCCATCTCTACTAAAAATACAAAAATCAGCTGGGCATGGTGACATGCACCTGTAATCCCAGCTACTCAGATGGCTGAGGCACAAGAATTGCTTGAACCTGGGAGATGGAGGTTGCAGTGAACTGAGATCGCACCATCATACCACTGCACTACAGCCTGGGTGAGAGAGCAAGACTCAAAAATAAAAAAAACAAAAAACCTATATATTGGCAGACAGCCAGAGAAAAGATCACCCTCAAAAGCAGCAATTAGACTAATAGCAGACTTTTTAACAGCTGCAATAGAAATCAGAAGATAGTGAAGGATCTCTAAAATATTAATATTAATAAAAATAACTTCCAACTTAGAATTCTGTACCCAGCAAAACCATCTTTCAAAAATGATAGTGAAATAAAGATGTTTCCAAACAAACAAAAATACTTTAATTTGAAAGTTCTAAGCATAACAAAAACAACAACGAAAATAGCTATTTCCTTGCATGCGTTCTTTATGTATGGTCAAGAGAGTAATTGAAGTTTTAACAATTAAACTGACATTTTTGAATAGCTGAAAGTCCCTATTTTAAGGAAGTCAAGAATAAGCTGTAACAGTACCAGCTGTAAAGATAGTACTTTTATTAGTACTAACTGAATACTGAAGTATTCTATCTTCTAAACACCACAGTGAAAATGGAAAAGAAGAGGAAACTTTTTTCTTCAGAATGCATGTTCCCTACAACAGTTTTTCTAACATATGCTTTTTGGGGGGAGGCTATGGTGTCGTCTTGTAAACATCTCTGTTTAAAAACCCAGTGTTATACCAGTAAATTATATTAGACCAATAAAAATATAGGACATTAAATCTATAGAATACTATGCCAAATTTATATTCTCGTTCCACGGGCAATCAGGAATGATACATATGGCAATATCTCAAGAAAATTATTTCAAATTTGTCCTTGTAGATTTCCAAAGTAGTTATATTCAATATTTCATTTGAAAACATGATAAGCATTCATTTGAGATAAGCAACAATTTTAGTTAGCTAAAGATTTAGCCATGTATTTATCTCCTCTTAATATATGTAGATAATTCTTTAGATAACTGTTAAATTCTTGGAGAAAGGATTTTTTCTATTCTTAAGGAAGAATAAAAAACATGTCTCCCATTTCTTATTATTGAAGTTATATGCATATCTCAGTAGGAAAGGGAAATATACAAATATAATTTTTATATATAAAGTTACTCTTTCACTTGAATATGATGGCTGGAGATATTTTATGGTGGCAGGGTGCATACATGGTGTATCTAATATAGCATAGAACAGGGTTTTTTTATAGTATCATCACTGAAGACTAAGTTAAGCTTTCAAGGCCCTAGTAACATCAGTAAGAGGCTAGGGAAATTAATAAGCAAAATATTAACATTAGACAGAAAAAAAGTATAGGGTAGCAGTGTACAACAGTCAATGTGGTTACTCTTTCAAATTTCAGACTGTGACCTTGGCTGCAGCTGTAATTTGGGCTTCTGGACAAGGTGATGGCAAAAGACAATTACTTTGAGCCTTTCGTATTTAAGATCTGTGATACTATACATTGTGCTTAAAATGAACAGCATTGGCACTCAGTAAATAGAAAAGAATACATCATTTCATTTAATAATTATAATTTGAAAAATAGGCTAAGTCTCTGAATAAAGGATTGGCTAAGAAAGCAAAACACATCAGTATGGTACCAAACACAATACTAAGAACAGAGGTGCTTAATAAATATTTACCATTAACTATTACTTTGGACAAGTCATTATATTTTTGCACTTCATCTTTTCTAAATCAGAGTGATAACTCCTACAGTTTTCTAATTAGCAGGAGTTAATATGTTAGTGTTTGAAAAGCACTCTTGTCAGAGTCCCCAGAGAATAGAAATAAGTGAAGAGCTCTGTGTGTGTGTGTGTGTGTGTGTGTGTCTGTGTGTGTGTAAGAGAGAAACCAAAAAGGGTGAGAAGACTTATACTCTATCAAATTTGAATTGTGCCCTGAAGGAAAAATATAGTTATGAAACAAAAGAAGAAACACAATTGCAGAAACTTTATAGTAGTCCTGTGCCCTCCAGATGGTAAAGCTGGTTTATGATTTGGAGCTGAGAAAGAAAATTTAAGTAATATCTCTGTTGAATGATGTCATCCACTCCAGAACTGTGGGTTGTTTGTTTGTTTTTGCGGGTTTTTTTGGGAAACATGTCGTGGAGGAATTTCCAGCTATTGCATTTTCCTTTAGCATGCTACTGAATGAAACTGCTGATGGGTCGGAGGACAGCTAGCTTCATGTTTGTATTCTGTGCATACCACACCATCACAAAAAAAATTCCATTTTAAGAACCCCTTTTGGAATCTTTAAAAACCATCAATATCTTTAAAATAGTGAAACATCTTTGTCAAACAAAACAACTATGCTTCTCAACTTTTTCCAATTATATCCACAGCCTATGGCAAAAATGGTAATCTTTGTGTAATAAAATGGGATAAACATAGAAGCTTGCTTACAGAGAAGACCGTTCCCACCCAGTTCCCCCAAGGATAGAGGATATCAACAGGTTGGAACACCTGTAAGAAATTCAGGTGCAAAGTTTGGGGATGTTCTACTCTAGAACAGCTGTGGTGTGTGGCAAAGAACAAAGTTCCATGCATCGATGTCTTTTTGAGGCTTTATCATCAAAGTCTCAGTCAACAGTCCCAAAAGAAATGTTGCCCGTTGCTGAGAAAGTGAGCAAGCCTTTTAAAGAATTTTGCCAAGAACTGTGAGTAAATGACCCTCTACTCAGCTACAAAGAAATTGGCTGACCATCCCAAAAGCAAATCTTGAAGAGCTTGATTGAATTTAAGACAAACGTTTTAGTTGTTTTGTTGTTTGCTGAAAGAAAACAAAAGCCCATTTTAGAACAACAGGGAAAATTCCATTCTTGGCTTCTTTGATAAATAACTGAGGTAAATTTTTGACCTTGCTTAAGGTTGTAGAAGAGGAGATTTGAGAGGATAACCACATCAATTGTCCAGCGATGGAGGAAACGCTTTTGCAACTGAGGGGGATAAAACTTCATCAGGGAACTTGAATTGATAAAACTTTATCAATTTCCCAGTAGGCAGAGATCCAAAAAAAAACAAGAAACACTACAATCACAGATGTCACAAATGGCATATATGTTGCTATAGCAAAGACCACTCCTCAATGTCAACTTCACAGTCAAGACAAACACAGCCTTCTCAATGAAATTTTAAGCAGAATTAAAGCTAACTTTTTGTTTTCTCTGAACAATTTGGTTTTGGTTTCCTGTTTGTTTTTCTCAATGAAACTATTAATTTTTGTATATACAACAGAAAAATATAAAACCTAGTAAAGGTATTTTTTTATTTATGTAAGAAAATCTATTTTTGGTGCAATAAAATTAATTGTATGTGAACATTTGGGTGCATGCTTCATGTGCATTTTCTGCGAGAGAGGATCCATAGCTTTCATCTGATTCACAGATGGGTCTGCTCCTCCTCCTCCCCCACCTTCCTCCACTTTAAACTTTATGGATTACTGATATAGAGTACTCTAGGTCATACAATTCTTCCTTTGAACTCCCAATAACCTAATTTTTGTCACCACTCATTTGGTATTGTGAAAAAAAAAAAATTCCAAGCTCCCCTGTTATACCTGAGTGAGTTGTTAGGAGATCGCCACATTCTGAAATCTGTGAGTCCTTTATTGCTGGTGACCGAGAGTCAGCTCACACTCAAAATCTCTCAGCCCTGAGGAAAGGGCTTGATTTTATTTTATACCCTGACTAGGGTAGGGGAGGGGGAGACCTAGCTGAAGTGGAATTTTACAGAAGCAGAATAGGCAGGTTAGGGGAGGAGGCTGGTGACTAGGAGCCAGGAGGCTCTCATAATTGTTGATTAACTAAGGAGGGAGTACACAAGCGGTTCCCATGATTCCTGGTTACCAAGGGGGGCATTCGGTACTTTCCATACAATGAATCAAGAGGGTATTCACAATAGCAAGGGGGCTTGCAAGCAGGATATGTTTACAACGGTTATATATTTCTATAGTTCTAAGCGCAACATGACCCAGCACAGTGCACTCAAGGGAGAAACGGCGGTGGGGGAGAAGCTAAGATGGAGTCAGTCAGACTCACAGCTAAGATGGAGTTGGTTAGGCTAGCACAAGTTAGGTCGTCACACCCCAACCAAACGAACAGATCATCTCTCAGCCATGGGGGGGGGTGGGAATAGGACAGAGAAACCTTGAAAACTGAGTTCCCAGCCATGACGGGATGGGGATAGGAACACGCTCCATTATACCCCCTCCCTCCATAACCAGCATAGGCTTTCTTCCCTAAGGGCTAAACAGAAACCAGCCCTTTGAACAACTTTATTGCTGATAACCAACTGCCCAATGCCACCCCTTTCCTTTGCGGCAGTAGTGGCCTGTCCGGACTGGCCACTGTGAAGATGCTGGCTACAGCAGGGCAGGTGCAGCCAGGGTCACAAACTCCATGGGACCAGTGGGAACTGGGAACAGGTGAGAACCATGCCTCCTACTGAGTTGGTGGGGGGGCAAGTGCCTGGGCTCCCAAGCATAGCTGCAGCTACCCCACCATGGATCCAGACCCGGGCAGCCCTGCACTCTCAGGGACCCAGGAAGCTCCTCTTCTCCCACAGGCTTGGAAGTGCCTGCTCCCACTCCCTGGCCTCTCCCAACTCCCAGTGACTGCTCTGATTTCAGAGCAAAGATGAAGCCAAGCCCAGGCACTGTAGTGACCCTGACAGGTGTGTGCACGTTCAGGGCAGTGCTGACATGCTAGCCCCCTGATCGACTCAGCCCCCTCTGAAACTTTGGGCACCAATGAGCTCAGGGAGGCTGGGGAACTGAAGGTGGCTTGGCATGAGCCTGTAGGCACCCCTTGGCATGAACAGCCTGGGCTCCCTGAACAGCATGTTGATGGCCACGGGAGGCAGACAGATTCCAGGATGGAAAGGGGCATGTCCCTGGTGAAGCCCTACCTTCAAACCATGGATGGCCTGAAGCCTGCAGGCCAGGCTGTCAGTTCCATCTGGAGTCCAGTCTAGGGTGAAAACTTAGGTGTTTTTTCCAGGCCCACTTATGGCCACACATAGAGCAATCAGCACACACTTCCTCCCCTCTGAGCCCATTAAAAACCCCCAGACTCAGCCAGACTCACACAGATGTCAGGACTACCAGCTGCCAGAAGGAACTACCCTCTTTGGGTCTCCTCAACTTGCCAGGACAACTTGCCTATCGAAAGGAGCTACCTACTTTGGTTTCCTGAGAGCTGTTCTGTCACTCAATGAAGCACCACTCTGCCTTGCTCACTCTCCAGTTGTCTGCATACCTCATTCTAACTGGACATGGGACAAGAGCTTGGGACCTGCCAAGTGGCAGGATTGAAAGAGTTGTAACACAAACAGGGCTGAAACACACTCTGGCTTTCATCACACTACAGGCGAGGAGAAGGAGAAAAGAGCTGCTGCAACCCTTCTGGGAGACCAGAACTTAGGGCTCCCCAAGTCAGGGCTGTGACACACTATATCACCCTCTTTGGGGCTCTGTGGTTCCTGGCATCTTCAAGCTTCTGGACACCATCGCATTCCCCTGTCCAGATGCTGGTGCCTGCAGTGGGAAGCTGCTTGTGGTATGCCTGGTCCAGCTGCAGCCTTGCACAGAGCCCTGCTTGTGCTGGCGCCTGGAGCCCTGCTGCAGCCAGCACACCTGGCTGTGTGCAGTGCCCAGACCCTGTGCTTGTTTGCTCACACTTTGCTGCTCCACGCCTGGCTCACCCTTGGCAGGGGTGGTATTCTGGCAGGTAGCGCCAGCTGAGTGTGGCCTACCAGCCAAGTGGCCAGAACAAGCCCAGCAGCCACAAGCAAAGCCCAAGCAGAGGCCCCTCCTGCCACAGAGGTTTCTGGCTGGCAAAGCGACCCTAAGGATCCCATGACAAAATAACCAGCATTTCTTCCAAGTAAGAGACCACCAACCACGGGGTGGTTCTGGCCAGTATGGAGAACGTGCAGTGAGGGTTTTCATGTCCTCTACTTTTGACATCAGATTGCCGACAACTCCACGATTGGATCATGCTAATGCAGCCATTTTTGAAGTTGGATCTCAGGGAGAGGCATGAAGCTCAATTGTGCATGTGCATGTTTCTCATTTCAAAACTATGACTCCTATAATTTATTGAATATGTGTATTTGACCTCACTCCCCTCTCCATTCAGCATAAATTTCCATTCCCTTTGCCGCTTTCTCAGTGTATGCTTCCAGCTTCTAGCCAGAGGCTATCCTTCCCAGCCCGTCATAATGGCCATCCTGCTCTCCTTTCCAAAATTATGAACCTCATCATTCCTCAGTTAATACTATCTACACTTTGGTATTGGATACTCCAGGTTTATGACTTGTCTCAGCAATATGCATCTTAAAGGCATAAAGATGCTTTTCCTCCTAATTTAACTGGTTGTACACAATGAATTTTTATTTGGTGCTAGCTTAACTTTTAAAAATTATATTTTAAGACCAAATTGTACTGATACATATACTATCAAAAGAAAAACTTCAGACAAATTACATTTAAGAGAGTTTAATTTAGCAAAGAAGGGCTCACCAACTGGGCAGTCCCCCAACGTGAATAGACTCAGAGCAACTCCAGTACTGCCATGTTGTCAGAGAGGATTTATGGATAGAAAAGGGAATGTGATGCATAGAAAATGGAAGTCAGGCACAGGGACAGTTGGATTGGTTACATCTCTGCATTTATCTTATTTAAACAAGGTTTGAACAGCCTGTGCCTGTGAGTGCTGCAAGTATGGCTACTGTGATTGGCTGAGACTCCGTGGCTACTTGTTACAGGAGTAAGTTACAGTCTGTTTACACAACCAGTTAGGTTACTTCACTGTGTATGGTGAAACCTTTAGGCTGAACTTAAAATAGGTAAAGAGACAGCTATAGACTAAACTTAATTTAACAGTACTTATCAGTACAGTGTACTAATTTTGCATCTTTGAGAATTTGAATTACATTGGCTACAGATTGGATCCTAAGCATACCACATTTATTTCCATTGTGTATTTGGTCTTTTTCCCATTTCCTAGCATAAAACTCCTAAAATCCTTGGAATGTCCCAAATCGTAAGAGTCTTTTTACGCTAATGAGTTGACTGATGGCTAGCAGTCCCTAAGTAGACTCAGGATAGGGCCTGGCCACTGGAAAGACAAAGGCAAGGTTAGAGGGTTGAGACTTTCAGCCCGCCCCCCAATCTCCTGGGAAAGGAGAAGGGGCTGAAGGTTGAGTTGATCACCAATGGCTGAGTTGAATCAATCATACATATATAATAAAGTTTAAAAAAAAAAACTCAAAAAACAAAAGGGCTGTGTTTGGGGGGCTTCCAGATAGCGGAACACATGGAATTTCCCGGAGTTCCATGCCCTTTCCCCCATCCCTTGCCCTATGCACCTCTTCTCATCTGTATCCTTTGTAATAAACTGATAAATGTGTTTTCTTGAGTTCTGTGAGCTGCTCCAGCGAATTAATTGAACCCAAGGAGGGGGTCATGGAAACCCTGATGTATAGCTGGTTGGTCAGTGCACAGGTAAAATAACCTGGAGTTTGAGATTAGTGTTGGAAGTGGAGAGCAGTCATGTGGGACTGAGCCCACAACCTGTGGAATCTCATGCTGTGTCCAGGGGAGATAGCATCAGAATTGAATTGAATTAGAGGACACTCAGCTGTTGTCCACTACAGAACTATGGATATATGGGGGGAAAAAGCTTCACACATCTGTTATCCGAAGCATGTTGTGATAGTATAGGGGGAAAGCTGAGTTCGTTTATTCCTACTGAGTTTATTCCTATATTCTCAATACCTAACATAAGTTCTAAGTACTATAATTTCATGGCATATATTCCTATTCCAGAAAAGCTAAATTCCCCCAGATTTTTTGCCCATATTTTCCCAGCACCTGGAATGTTGCTTCAAACATATTAAGTTCTCAATAAATATTTGCTATATGGGGTAAATGTAATAATTCAATGGCAAACGGGTTGCTTACAATGTATAAAGTTGTCATCTTTCCCTGTGAAGTATAGTTGTAATGACAGATTGAAGAATGCATAGTTCTGGCTTTACTATTAATTTGCTGTGCCTTTATTTTCCCTCTTCTTGTTCACAGCAGAACCTAACTTCTTAGTTGAAGGGATTAGTAAGACTTAAAATAAAAAAAGTTGAAAATTGTGACTGAGAGCTCTGTCACTATTGACTCTGCAAGGACATTGGTGTTTCTAAGCCAAACTCTAATCAAAGAGACATTTTGTCTTTCCACCAAAGCTGGCCATCCATACAACAAACATAGTAACCACAGTTAATAATCATTATACACGAGAAGCATCCCAGCAACCCTACCACGGCTGGTCTTCCCTGGACACCATGAACCACACTGTCCAAACCTTCTTCACTCCCACCAACACCGACCGTCCCCCCCAACTATGAGATGCTCAAGGAGGAGCAGGAGGTGGATGTGCTGGGGGCGCCCCACAACACTGCGCCCCTGACATCCACCGTGATCCACATCTGAAGCGAGATCTCCGTGCCCGACCATGTCATCTGGTCCCTGTTCAACACCCTCTTCATGAACTCCTGCCGCCTGGGCTTCATAGAGTTTGCCTACTCTGTGAAGTCTAGGGACAGGAAGATGGTTGGCGACCTGACGGGGGGCCCAGGCCTATGACTCCATCACCAAGTGCCTGAACATCTGGGTCCTGATTTTGGGCATCATCATGACCATTCTGCTGATCATCATCCCAATACTGATTCTGCATGCCTGTCAGTAGATCGAGAGGAACCATCCCAGCCAGGGGCTCTGCCGGTGACCTGTCTCCCATGCACTCCACCTTCCATTACTCGCCCTGCGCCCAGCTGAGTCCTGTATCAGCCCTTTATCCTCACACACTTTTCTACAACGGCGTTCAATAAAGTGCTCGTGTTCCTGATTAAAAAAAAAAAAATCATCATCATCATCATAATTATACACTTACCATGTGCCAAGCACTGCATCAAATTCTTTATATTAACCTTATTTAATCCTCACAACAACCCTGTGAGGGAGCGATATGGTTAGGTTTTGTCTCCCCACCCAAATCTCATCTCGAATTATAATTCCCATGATCTCCACCTGTCAAGGGAGAGTCCAGGTGAAAGTAATTGAATCACGGGGATAGTTTCCCCCTGCTTTTCTCATGATAGTGAGTTCTCATGAGATCTGATGGTTTTAGAAGGGGCTTTTCCCTGCTTCACTTGGCACTTCTCCTTTCTGCTGCCTCGTGAAGAAGGTGCCTTGCTTCCTCTTCACCTTCTGCCATGATTGTAAGTTTCCTGATGCCTCCCCAGCCATGCTGAACTGTGAGTCAATTAAACCTCTTTTCTTCGTAACTTACCCAGTTTCAGGCAGTTCTTTACAGCAGTGAGAGAACGAACTAATACGGGAAGGTACTGTAATTATCTCCCTTTTACACATGGGGAAGCAGGTCTTAGAGATGGTTATGTATTTTACCCAATATCACATCCTTAGTAGTAGTGGAACTGGGATTTGCATCCTGGCAGTCTGGACCCAGAGCCAACACCATTTCATTTAAGGTTAAGATCCTTTCATTTAAGGTTGAGGCATGACAGTGACGAAGAGCCATCTTCCTCTGCTTCCATGTTAACAACAGCAGTGCCAAACTTTTCAACTGTCTATAAGAACTTCGGGAGACAATTTTATACCTTGCTGTCTTAAGCTGTTTGTATGTGTGTTTAGTATGATTTTCAAGTCTCAAAATGTGAGATTAATTCTTTAATACTACCTCATATTTCAATGTGTGAAGTTGTTAGTAAATGTGGGCCACTGTTTGAAAGTGAAGTGTTATATAATGTTATATTTAATCTTTATTTTTCACTTAAATAGGATACATTTCAGATATATTTCAGTATTACAATTAATGTCCTTCATGACTTTAAAGGATCAATGCCAAGCAGCACTGTTTCTAAAGTTAGAATTTTCTAGAGTTGACATATCAGTAGGTTAGTATTTTATTATTTTGGGGGGGAATATAAATATGAGAACCTCACAACTGTTCCCTTCAATTTCTCCCCTTAGGCCTTTATACTATTGTTGCATATATTTTTCTTATGCATGTTATAATAATACATGTTTTTTGCAGGGCTACATACACTTTAAATCTACAATACAGGGATATTATTTAAACATAATTTTCTATGTAGAGATTTGCCTATAAAATTACGTAAGCACCCAATAGATATTGTTTCTTATTCTTTCTTACTTTGGCACTTAATTTTTAGAGCTTTTATTATATGCCTTAACTCTCTTGCTAGATTAAAAGTAGCATTTTGTTTAGAACATAACAAAACAAAAACAAAGATACTGAGACTCACTTTGTGATACACAGTATTTTAATAAGAAGTAACTTAATGTCTATTAAAGAGGCCTTAAAAATATTGTTTCAACACCAAAAAAAAAAGCTGTAGTGTATTATAATAAACTCTACATCTTTACTATGCTTTTTAAAAAACATTTCTATTTATTTTATTTTTATTTTTTTGAGACAGCATCTCACTCTGTTGCCCAGGCTGGAGTACAGTGGTGTAGTCTCGACTCACTGCAACCTCTACCTCCCAGGTTTAAGTGATTCTCCTGCCTCAGCCTCCCATGTAGCTGGAACTATAGGTGTGTGCCACCACACCCAGCTAATTTTTTGTATTTTTGGTAGAGACAGGGTCTCCACCATGTTGTCCAGGCTGGTCTTGAACTCATGACCTCAAGTGATCTGCCCATCTTGACCTCCCAAAGTGTTGGGATTACAGGCGTGAGCCATCAAGCCCAGCCTTTATTTTTGTGTTTTAATAGAGACGGGGTCTCACTATGTTGCCCAGACTGGTCTCAAACTCCTGGGCTCAAGTGATCTTCCCTCCTTGGTCTCACAAAGTGCTAGGATTACAAGCATGAGCCACTGCACCTGCCCTATCATATCCTTTTAACTGTATCTGTTTCTTTCCTTGGTTTGGTATCTGAAGGATTCCTTCAAAGTAGCTATGACCTGATTATTTTGCAGAGAAATATACACTCCTTCACAGCCCCAAAACCTGTTTCAGTGGAAAAAGTTGTTCCTTTCTTTTTGTTCTCATAGACCCAGGAGAAGTTGGGAGAACTTGAAAACTGCTAGTTAGTGGTCCAATATCACTAACACATACTAAATCTGTTCCTTCTACTCTCAGATATTTCCCTGATGATGTCAAGCATGAACAGATCAGCATGTTACACCCATGAGATTTGACAGGGAGTTGTACATTGATATACAAAATGTACCTGATGAAAATGTATTTCATTTTTTTAATCCATGGAGACCTAAAAATACACATGAGTACAGTATTTGGTTTAATTTACACATTAAACTTTACAGGAACATAAAGAGTGTCCATTAGCAACTGATTTCTCATAAAAGTAAGAATCTGGCATGCTGATCTGGCTTGTATAATATTAGAAAGAGGTTCTACAATGATATTATTCCTAACAAAAATAGCACTAATTCTAGGTAATGTTAAGGCTGAGAACATGTGGTATTGTTCTTTGTATTCTCTTCAGCAGCCCAGCACAGTGCTGCACATAGAGTAGGTGCTTAGCTAAGTGTTAAATATATAAATCAGCAGGGCTCTGAAGGATGCTGCCATTATCTGGAGTGTTTCTTTTTATTTGCTTATTAATTGACTATTTGCTATATTTGGAATAACACTTTCAAAATATTAAACTCAAAACATCAAAGTCCTCATTATGATTCTTTACAATACATGAATCTCAAATACTGTGTATCTGTATTTTGTATAGTGGCATATATAATGGCATGTATAGGGCAGATGTCTCACTCACTTTCCTCCTGATGAACAAAATGGCTTTAGCAAAGTTAAACCTTAACTAAACCCTTGTTTAGTTAAACTCTGAACATAGGGTTTAACTGTTTAAGCACTTTTTTTTTTAATTTTTATTTATTTATTTATTTATTTATTTTTTGTTTCTTTAAGCACTTTTTATTTATTTATTTTTTTCCCTAAGTTCATGGATGAGGTCAAGAATTTCTGCATGCCAACTTCTCAAATTACAGTGCCAGATTCCCGGTTATAAATAGATGCTCAATAAATGCTATACTTGATAACAGTGCTAAAACTGGTGATCTCAAGTTTATTCCAAATCCATGCAATATCTTCTGTTCTGATTTTGCTATAGCACTCTGAGTATTTGCATCTTTTACGTTGTAAGCAAAGCCCAGTCCAAAACCACTGAGTCTTCCTGTCAAGACCTATTTGTAGACCCGCAGGGCTTCCAACATTGGTCTCACTTGCCAGCTATGTTTGGAGCATTCCCATGAGGGAATCTGCCCCATAGCCATCTCTGTCTCTTTTGCTGGAAGACACAACGATTCTTACTGGCATTACGTGCCTAAGAGGGTGCAAAAGGAACATGTCTAGATTTAGCCCATCTCTACATTGCTGCAGTACCTTCATATCCACTCATTTTATGGACCCAAGTGGCCACCTTCAGTGAGCACATGGGGGTATCTGCCTGTAGATTTCAGTCACCTTCGAAAACTAGAAGAGTGTTCTTCTGATGGACATTGACCTGTCCTACTTTAATACACCCCCTCAGATTTCTGTGGGGCTGTGCCCCGTGGGGCATTCCTTTAGTAAACCAGGTATCCATTGTTGTCCTGCCTCACCCTATGGCCAGGCCATTGTCCACTGCCCACGAGTCAGTAAAAAAAACAAATATATGGGCTTTTGCCACTGTTAAATTCTTTCCTGTTACTACTAGGAAAACAGCATGCAATTCAACCGACCAAGCTGATTTGTTTTCTTCTTTTCAGTCACAGTGGCAACATTCCAAATATGATACTGTCCTTTCACCTTGGAATTGCTGTCCACAAACCAAGCAGGTCTTAGTTAAGAGAGGTTTATAGAGCACTGTAGAGCCCAGGAATTTCTCACACTATTCCTGAGTCAGTCCTACGGAAAAGAGGCTCCCTGCTTGTAAGTACAGTTTGCTCTTGTATACATGGGTTCTGCATACACAGATTTAACCAACCATGAATCAAAAATATTTGGAAAAAAGTAAAGAGGCCACACCTGTAATCCTAGTTCTTGGGAGGTCGAGGCAGGAGGATCGCTTCAGCTCAAGAGTTTGAGACCAGCCTGGGCAGAGACCCCCATCTCTATTTAAAATTAATTCTTTAAATATTAAAAATAAAAAAAATTTTAAGTAAAAATAATACAATAATAAGAAAATACAAATTAAAAAAAGAATAAAGTATAACAATTATTGACATTGTATTAGGTACTATAAGTAATCTAGAGTTGATTTAATGTATACAGAAGGATGTATATAGGTCACACGCAAATATGACACAATTTTATATAAGGGAGTTGGGCATCCTTGGATTTTGGTGTCCAAGGGAGGTCTTGGAACCAGTTCCCCCCCACTGACACTTAGGGTTGACTATATTTTGTCCTTGCATTCCCCAGGTGACATGATCCTGTATAAACCATTTCCGTTTTATTATGGAACTCTTCTGGGCACTGCCATCCCCACTAAAGCATTTCTCTGACATCACCCAAGAAATTGTGGGTATTTCAGGCTTCAAGATTATTTTATGTCCTTCAGTCATAGGCAGCTTTAAATAATGTACCATCGCAAGGTGGCAAATGCGCCTGAAGTAAAAATTCTCTAGTCCAAAGGCCCAGTAGTCGTCGCTGGAAGATGCTCACAGGCTTTTGCTATAATCCCCAGTCTAGGCTCCACACAGGGATATTGCACGGAGAATTTGTTCATACCATCACTCCAGCTTCTATTCTATACTATGTGGGCTCAGGAAATCTTTCTGGTTTGCATTTAGCATGTCCAATTAATATTGCTTGAAGGGCAGATTTACATGCCTTCTGTTTTATAAGATGAGGTAAGAGAAGCATTCCCCAGCCGGACATAATATCCATTCACATAAAACATTTGGGTAAAGGGTAAAGGAGACACAACTGTACATTAGAGTCTGACTAAACATTCAAAATTTCATAATTCTATCAACCTTTATATTTTTATGTTCTTTCAGTCTAATTGTAGCCCAAGGCAGGGCTTTACCAATGGCAGGTAGGGCTCTCATGTATCAAAGAGTCACAGGAATTTCTCTTTACCACCCCCTGACCATATTACCCACTTGTGTAAACAAGGCTTTGAGTCCCCAGCAGGGGATTGAGCCGAGGAAACCTGGCACTATTGTCTATTTTTATATTGATTAATCTGCCTGGCTATAGCCCCAGGAATTTCAGATCTGATTTCTCATTATAATGTTTGCCTTCTGACTTTCAAAATTTCTCCAAGCTGGGAAATACAGCAAACATATTTGGAACCCCTTAATGTTCGGGGACTAGCAGTGGCTTTCTTTGGTTTGCCCAACCTTCAATAATGTTGTATTGAAAACTTTGTTTTAACTCCATCGATTTCCGTTTTATTCATCCCATTTAAAAATTGCCATCTAAAGAATTTCATCCTCTGGGATGAGTCCCATGACTCTCCCTCTCTTCTTCAGTGTTTTCTTTATTTATCTTATTTCTTAATAACTGTTTAAAAATCACCTTCCTGAGACTATTCCTTTGACTCTCACTTTTACCTTTTCCCATTGTCTGTTAACTTAATGTTTTTATTAGCATCTGTTTCCCATTGTCTGTTAACTTAATGTTTTTATCAGCATCTGTAAGACCCAGGAGGGGAAGCTGAGACAGCGAATCTGATAAGGCTTCCTGAACTTTTTTGTTTTGTTTTGCAGCAGTAAGCTTCTATGAGGGGTCCACATTAAAGGGGTAAATGCCACATTAACCATGGCGTTTACTGTGACCTGGGTAATGGGCATTTTCAGCAGGTGAATACCCCAGTCATCATAAAGCCAGTCCTACGTGGCTTGCATACAAAGCATATGAGCTGCTTCATCTGGGGTGTTCCACTTGGTCTTTATAAGTGAAGTTGGACAGTTCCTTTTCTCAGAATAAACAAATCTCACAGTAGCTGTTATCCAATCCCTTCAGCACTATGGTTTGAATAGTTATCGCCACCAAAACTCATGTTGAAGTTTAATTTCCAATGTAAGAATATTGAAAGGTGGGGCCTTTAAGAGGTGATAGGGTCATGAAGGATCTGCCCTTATAAATAGATTAATTTGTTAAAGGAAAATCTTTAGACAAATTAAATTTTACCGAGTTTTATTGGGCAAAAAGTTCACAAATTGGGGAGTGCCAAGAATCAGAATAGATTCAGAGCAACTTTGGGGCTGCGAAACAGTTGGAAAACATTTGTGGCCGGAACAAAGGATGGTAATACACAGAAAGTGGAAGTGAGGTACAAAACAGCTGGATTGATCACTGCTTGGCATTTGCCTTATTTGAACACTGAACAGTTGACAACCTGTGATTGGCTGAAACGTGACTGCTGTGATTGGTTGAGATTAAGCTACTTGTTACGAGAGTAGGTTATAGTCTGTTTACATATCCAGTTATGTTACAGTGTGCTATGTATGGAGAAACCTTTGGGTTGAACTTAAAATGTGTAAGGAGGAAGCTTTAGGCTAATCTTAATTTAACAAATCCATTAATGGGTTAATGGATTAATGGGTTATCTTGGGACTGGGACTGGTAGATTTATAGGAAGAGGAAGAGAAAACTGAGCTAATACATTCAGCCTCCTCAACATGTGATGCTCTGTGCCTCCTGGCTTTGCAGAGTCTCCATAAGCAAGAAGGCCCTCACCAGATGCAGCCCTTCTACCTTGGACTTCTCAGCCCTGCCCAAGGGCTTTGTGGAAGGCTGAACTTGAGAGTGATGGACTAGGGTATCTAGTGGAAGAAATATCCGAGCAACAAAGCATTCAGGTTGCTGAGTGGCTACTTTTAAACGCTTGTGGTTACTTTTAACCACTTACATTAAGCTCTGAGAGGAAAACAATGACTTGCAGACAAAATTTATAATCAAAGAGAAGTGGAAATATCTGGAAAACTCTTAGCTTGAAAAAAGTGTGTTAGGGAGAGGAAACCAAGGGTGTAGCGCAGCGACCCTCTGCCAAAGAGATTAGCATGAATACAAGGAAGCCAGGTGCTATTCCTCAAGACAATGTTAGAAAGATCCAAAAGGCTTGTCAGAGATCATCAAGGCTGACCCTCTTATCAGGCAGAATGATTTTGGGGGACAGGCTGAGGCATTCTCCACAGACTCACTACCCCAAAGTCCTGAAATTTCAGTGTGTTGCTTCTCAGCCTCCTGCTCTGTTCCCAAGCATCCCCAGGTACATATCAACCCCAGTTGAAGAAGATACAAGCTGTAAGCCTTGACAGTGTCCATGTGGTGCTAATTCTGCAGGCTTGCAGAAAGCAAGAGCTGTGGAGGAAGCTTGGCAGCCTCCACCTAGATTTCAGAGGATGTGTTGACAGGCTGGACCCAGGGAGAGACCCAGTCTCAGGTATTCTGTCATAAGCAACTGATTACAGTCTAAAACAACCAGACTGGTTGTCCCCCTTGGGAATAACCTCTTGTGTGTCTAGATCACAAATAGCTGTCTGCGACTGTTCCACACTGAATGTGGGCTCTGCATCAACCCAAACATGTTCTCCCCTTTTGTAGCATTTAAAATGCTTCTGCTTCTAAATTGGTTACTTTCACAATTCATTTTAGTAGAGGTTCTTCAGGGAGCTGATGCTATAAATCTACAAAATGAAACAATTTCTTAACACTATACCATCTAGTTTCAATAGTTTCTTGGTTTTGCTTTTCCATTGACTACTTTCTTGACAACCACAGGTCTTAGAGGTACTTTCTGTTGTCTCTGCATAATTTGTTCCTTGGTGGGTGGCTTTGAGGCCTGTGGCCAAAGCTCAGAACAACTAAAATCTGAGCTTGGTCTAGCATCAAGGTCCAACCCAGCACTCTTTTAATTTAATTTTATAGATTACAGGTAATAATAACCAAGAGATTGCTTTTTTCTTATTAGGTAGTATTTTATTATGCATCCAATGAAACATTCTCCAGGAGTTGGATCCATTTCTAAGTTCTACTGGTAATTTTTACCTTTAGTAACAGATCATAGCACAGCTGCTGCTCTATATCACGGGTAGTCATGGGCACATAAAGAAATCAAATGTTTCTAGTCACCCACCCTTTTGTCCTTTCTCTTCTCAAATCACATGTTTCCCTGATGCAGGGTGGTTCTAACAATTCTCACTTAACTGACACCAGTAAGAAAGTGGGGGAAGTGATAACAAGAAGAGAATATAGCTAATAAAGGATGCAGTATTGGCCGGGCGCGGTGGCAGGCACTTGTAATCCCAGCTACTCGGGAGGCTGAGGCGGGAGAATCTCTTGAACCTGGGAGGCAGAGGTTGAAGTGAGCCGAGATTGCACCACTGCACTCCAGCCTGGGTGACAAGAGCGAAACTCTAACTCAAAAAAAAAAAAAAAAAAGGTACATTATTAAGTGAGGCACTCCAATAAGTGGCTGGAGCTTAACCTCAAGGGGGAAATTGGGAAATAATTCAAAATACATGCCTTAGAATTATCCCAACCAAGGGGTGAGGAAACTATAGTATTTCTATGCCAGCTCTGAGGTAAGTCACTGATAGAGATCTGTTAGTGTGTGTGTGTGTGTGTGTGTGTGTGTGTGTGTGTGTGGTGATTGCTTGTCCCGTTGGTCTGCTAGAAGCATGGGCTGGGCTTTCTGTGGTTTTGGGTTAGGGTGGGGAGTGGAAGGAAGAAGTCTTCAGAGACAAAGATTCAGATACTGAGAGTGAAAGTCAGCCAGAGCACAAGAAGAAGCCGGGGGCATCACCACAGAGTCTACTATAGCCACCTAGAATTGTATAGAGATAACCCTTACAGCAGCATGTGGTGCCTCGTAAATCTATTTGTCTTTATTTAATCTAGTATTTAAATTCCATATCATTGATCTCATTTTTCCTTCTCATTATTTGTTTGTCTAGGTAAGCTATTAAATATTGTATTTTTTGAAATGGTGCCAGGCAGTCTTCAGTGTCCAAGTATGGTTTGAAAAATGTTGCATTTTACAATATTATATCAAGAGCCATCACCCTGAGTTTTGACATTTACTACATTTTTGGGGGTCTGTATTGATCTCTTTTTTTCCTTTGTAATATCTTAAATATGTCTTCTGAATGCAATCCTATTTAATTCTCTAAGGTGTAATCATGGTTTCATTACATTATATTTCTTCAGCGTTTTCCCTCCCATCCCCCAAATACTTATTAAAATGTAATATATGCTCATAATAAAAGAAAATTAAATTGAATGGAAGAGTATAACTATTACCTTCCCCTCCAGTTCTCCATCATCACCACTCTGCACAGGTAGCCATACTAAACATCCTGGCTCCACCATTTAGCATTTGTGTGACCCTGGATGGAGTATTTTAATTCCTTCAGCTGTAATTCCCTCTGTGCTTCAATTCCCTCAGCTATAAAACAGGGATAATTTTCGTGGGTGTGTTTTGAGAACTTAGAGATAATTCAGATGAAGCTCTCAGAACAGCGACTAGCAACTGTTACCGATTATTATGTCTTTCCTACACATGGCAGCACAAGTCACCTTTTATTTTCATGTTAACAGGACCATACAATGCTAGCAGTTCTGCCACTTGCTTATATATACATCCACCTTGTTATTTTTAACAACTGTATAGTATTCCAGGCCTCTATTGATAAATCGCTTCACAGTTATATAATATTTGTCACTACTTATAAGGTAATTATCATCATACCTAAATCAGTTAAAAAATGGGGTTTTGACATGTAATTTTTTTCCTGCCAGATTTTCTGATTTTCGGAACTTAGCATACATTTAGAATTTGTTCATGTTTATTATAATAGCCTATATGCTTCTGGACTTTAAGGGTTATTGTTTATGAATAATTTAGTTATAAGATACACATCTAGATAGATGATAGATGGATAGATAGACAGATCCCATTATACCAGTTAGAACTAGTTTTGTTTGTAAGTAACAGAAATTCAAAAGAACAGTGGTTAAACCAGAGTACTTCTCTCTTTATGTAAAAATCTACACATTCTATGTAAATGGTACTGCCTAGAGTTGTGCAAGGCACAATTTGTGAAGTCCAGGGAGACTGTTCTAGCTCCAGCCATCACATCTACATTCCAGGCAGCAAGAAAGAGAATGAACAAAGAAGAAAGAGCAAAGGAGTGAACCAACTACCTTTATTTTGTGTGTGTGTGATAAAACATACGTAACAAAATTTACCATTTTAACCATTTTTAAGTATATGGTTATTTCAGTGGCATTAAGTACATTCCCATTGTGCAACCATCACCACCATTCATGTCTGGAATGTCTTCATTCTCCCAAACAGAGACTCTATACCCATCAAACATTAACTCTCCATTCTCACTTCTCTTCCATCCCTGGTAACCACCATTTTACTTGCTGTCTCTATGAATTTGACAACTCTAGATACCTTG
Organism: Ateles fusciceps; assembly: GCA_036589455.1. Lineage (NCBI taxonomy): Eukaryota > Metazoa > Chordata > Mammalia > Primates > Atelidae > Ateles > Ateles fusciceps. The sequence continues at coordinate 2,383,154 of JAZHEH010003051.1, forward strand.
TATGAGTGGAATCATACAATTGTTTGTCCTTTTGTGATTGGTTTATTTCATTTAGCAGAATGTGATTAAAGTTCATCCACATTGTAGCATACATCAGAATTCCCTTCCCTTTTAAGGCCAAATAATATTTCATTGTATGTATATACCATATTTGACTTATCCAAGTTTTTTTGTTGATGGACCCTTGGGTGGCTTCCACCTTTTGGCTATCATGAATGATGCTGCTGTAAACATGGGTGTACAAATATCTGTTTCAGTCCTTTTCAAATCTTCTTTTGCTTTTGTTTTTGTTTTTGAGACAGGGTCCAGGGTCCAGGCTAGAATGCAATGGTATGATCTTGGCTCACTGTAGCCTCAATCTCATAGGCTGAAGTGATCCTCCCACCTCAATCTCCTGAGTAGCTGGGACCAAAGGTGTGCCACCACACTTGCCTAATTTTAAAATTTTTTTGTAGAGACTGGGTTTTCCCGTGTTGTCAGGCTGGTCTCTAACTCCTAGGCTCAAGCAATCCTCCTTCTGGGCAACCCAAAGTGCTGGGATTACAGGCATGAGCCACTGTGGCTGGCAGCTTTCAAATCTTTTAAGAATATATCCGGAAGTAGAATTGGTGGGTCATATGGTAATTCTGTCTTTAATTTTGGGGGGAATGGCCCTACTGTCTTCCATAGCAGCTGCACCACTTTATACTTCCATTTGCAATGCACAAGGGCTCCAATTTCACCACATTCTCACCAATGTTATTTTTTTTTGTTTTTTGACAATAGCCATTCTAACGGTTGTGAATTAGTATCTCTTTGTGATTTTGATATGCATTTTCTTAATGATTAGTGATGTTGAACATCTTTTCTTGGGTTTATTGGCCATTTGCATAACTTTGGAGAAATGTCCATTCAACTTCTGTTTTAATTGAATTGCTTGTGGTTTTCTTTTTGGCTGTTGAGTTATAGGAGTTCATTATATATTCTGGATATTAACCTCTTATCAGACTTTTATCAGATATAGTCATGTGCTCTATAGTGAGATTTTGGTCAACAAATATATGTCACTGGTCCCATGAGACTACAATACTATGTTTTTTATGTACACTTTTTCTATGTTTATGAAATGGGAGAGTTCTCTGATCCCCCCTCACAAGATGTGCAACAGGTGTGGCTCATCTGTTCAGCCACTGTGTGCACTCTAACCCCTTACAGGAGGGGGAGCACATAGATGGACAGGGGCACCGTGCCCCTGGGCTCTGGCCCCTTCACAGCATCAAGGGCTGGGAGTCTGCAACTCCTGAAGCACAAGTAGACATGTGTTACAGTGCACTCTTTTAGCCTTGCTGTCCACAGATGGCTTAAGTGTTGAGTGGTACCCAGGTCCTTGTCCAGCAGCCAGGAAGAATCAGGTCGCACATGGACTTGAAGGATGAATGCAGGGGTTTTACTGAGTGATGGAGTTGGCTCTTCGTGGGATGGATGAGGAGGTGGAAGGGGGGATGGAGTGGGGGAGATGATCTTCCCCTGGAGTTTGGCCATCCAGTGGCTGATCTCCTCTCCGATCGTCCCCAGCTGAACTCCTCTCAGTGTACAAATGCTCTTTCTCTTTTCTGCTGCATTGTTTTGCTATTCTTCTTCTCTTCTGTCCCTCTCCTCATGGAGGTGGGGCTTTAAGGTTTATATGGGTATAGGATAGGGGGACGTTGTCCGCCAAAAGGCAACTTTTGGGCATGAAAACAGGACTGCCTGTTCCCATTTTAGGGCCTCAGGTTTCCAGGTGAGCCTTTGCTGGGTGGGGAACTGCCCTCTTCTACCCAGTATTTCCCCCTTGTCTGTCCATATCATTTAGACATATTTAGATACAGAAATACTTAGCATTGTGTTACAGTTGCCTACAGTATTCAGTATAGTAGCATGATATATACAGGTTTGTAGCGTAGGAACGATAGGCTATACCATGTAGCCTGGGTGGCTATATCATCTAGGTTTGTGAAAGTACACTCTGTCATGTTCACACAATGACAAAATCTCCTAGTGACTCATTTCTCAGAACATATTCCCAGTGTTAAGTAATGCATGACTGTATATGATTTGCAAATATTTTCTCCCATTCCCTAGGTTGCCTTTTCACTTTTTAAATAGTACTCTTCGATGCACAAAAGTTTTAAGTTATGATGTAATACTATTTATCTATTTCAGACTGGGTGTGGTGGTTCATGCCTGTAATCCCAGCATTTTGGAGGCCAAGGTGGGTGGATCACTTGAGCTCAGGAGTTCAAGACCAGCCTGGCCAACATGATGAAACTCCATCTCTACTAAAAATAAAAAACTTAGCTGAGCATCGTGGTGTGCTCCTGTAACCCCAGCCTCTTGGGAGGCAGAGGTTGCAGTGAGCCGAGATTGCGCCATTGCACTCCAGCATGGATGACAGAGCGAGACTCTGTCTCAAAAAAAAAAAAAATAAATAAAATCAAAACTACATTGAGATACCATCTCATGCCAGTTAGAATGGCGATCATTAAAAAATCTGGAGACAACAGATGCTGGAGAGGATGTGGAGAAATAGGAACACTTTTACACTGTTGGTGGGAGTGTAAATTAGTTCAACCATTGTGGAAGACAGTGTGGCGATTCCTCAAGGACCTAGAAATTGAAATTCCATTTGACCCAGCAATCCCATTACTAGGTATATATCCAAAAGATTATAAATCATTCTACTATAAGGACACATGCACACGAATGTTCATTGTAGCACAGTTTACAATAGCAAAGACCTGGAACCAACCCAAATGCCCATCGATGATAGACTGGACAGGGAAAATGTGGCACATATACACCATGGAATATTATGCAGCCATCAAAAACGATGAGTTCGTGTCCTTTGTAGGGACATGGATGAACATGGAAACCATCATTCTCAACAAACTGACACAAGAACAGAAAATCAAACACTGCATGTTCTCACTCATAGGTGGGTGTTGAACAATGAGAACACATGGACACAGGGAGGGGAGCATCACACACTGGGGTCTGTCGGGGGGAAAACAGGGGAGGGACAGTGGGGGGGGTGGGGGAGTTGGGGAGAGATAGCATGGGGAGAAATGCCAGATATAGGTGACGGGGGAGGAAGGCAGCAAATCACACTGCCATGTGTGTACCTATGTAACAATCTTGCATGTTCTTCACATGTACCCCAAAACCTAAAATGCAATTAAAAAATATTAATAATAATATTATTTATCTACTTTATATGTTGTCTGTGCTTTTGGTGACTTATCCAAGAAATCATTTGCAAATCCAGTGTCATGAAGATTTTACCCCTATGTTTTCTTCTAGAAAAGTTATAGTTTGTGAAAGGTGATCATATGAATTATGTCAATCTCATCATATCCAACTAAACAGAGTCCAGGGGTAAAAAGTACTCAGGGCACATAACATTGCTCCAAGAATATAATTATCTGCAAGCCTGACTGCTGAAACTGTCTGTTGTAATCAGTTTTATCTAATGACTACTGAAACAATCTGCCGTGACTCTAAGACTAGTTTTACCCACCACTGTCACTCATTAAACAGAGCTTGCCAGTTCCCTAAAACTTTGCTAGTGCCAATGAATTTTCTTTCAAAACAATACATACATTTCTCCTTTTTATAAAACCTCCAGCCTTCTCTTTGTTCTTCAAACATACTGGAGACCACCTGGTCTGTGTGTATGCCCTGAATTATAATACTTGCTTCCCAAAGAAAACATTTTAAATTTAGAGATTTGTCTGTATATTTTATTTGATCTCAACAGGTTTTAACTCTTATGTCTGTGATCCATTTTGAATTAATTTTTGTTTAGAGTGTAATATAAGGGTCCAGCTTCATTTTTTTGCACATGGATATTTGGTGTTCTCACACCGTTTATTGAAAAGACACCACCTATCTTTTATAGAGCGTGTCCTGTAAACTGCTACGTAACATTTCTGCTTACATCCCATTGGTCACGACTTTGTCACAGGGCTACTCTTAGCTGCAGATGGTTGGCAAATGAAGTGGTTGGTACAAGCTACTTTATTTTTTAATTTTAATTTTTCCTTTTGTGAAAACTGTCAATATTAGCTACTTCAAAATTAAAACAATTTAAAATTTCTTTTCCTCTTTTGATTATTTTAGAGATACTCTACAATAGTGTTGTACAATGATGTACTTTCAATTATCTGTACTAATTTTGAGAAGATAGTTGATTTCCATGTACATTATATGTTCTTGAAGACCCAGCATAATATGGCAATAGGAATAAACATAAAATAAATGGTGACGGGGGTTGGAGTACTTTTTCAGAGCCTATAAATCTATTACAGTGATATTGATCTTGCCACTGAGTGACTAGCAGGTTTTTTCCAATTATTTTTGCCCAGATACCTGAGGTATTTTAAAGGTTAAAGATGTATCTGCTGCATTTAAGTATCTCAGCATCATTTCTAATGTTTTGCAGTTTGTACTCCAAAAAAATAATATTAGCTGTTGTGGAGTTTGGCCTTCTTCAGAGCAATTGATCACATTTAACTTCTATTCTAAAGTTACTGGTATTGGAGGGAGTTTTCAAACCCCAACATCAGCTATTGATGGTCTGTTTGAGTTATTAAAACAATTACATTAAAATAATGGTAAATGTTAAGCAGGAAAGCAGTCACCAAAATTATTTAATTCTAAACCATAGAACTAAGGTGTTCATATCATATGAAGGATAAGTAGGCATTTCTTTTTTTCTCTCTCTCTCTCTTAGCAGAATCAAAGGTAGCATGTCTGTTGAGCAGTGCAAGTGAGAAAAACATAAAAAACATTTACTATTTACTTGCCTACCAGCTCTGACATTTTACAAATCTTACTAATTACACAATTCTCAATAATTTTAAAATGTTTTTAAAAATTAACATCTAAAATGAGACTTTATTAATATTTCTGTTGTGCTATTTCTAATTCATATAAACTATAGTTTATACTATAGTATTCATATTCATATATACTATTCATATAGGACCACACTGTATCCAGTGTCTTGGTGACATGATGAAAGAGAAACAGATATATGAAGTATATGATCACTAAGTTTAGTGATAATATAAACTTAGTGATTATATACTGCATATATTCTTATGTACATTATATAGTACTATTTTTATCTTTTTAAAATTAATTTTATTATTTAATTTAATTAATTTATTTTGAGACAGAGTCTCAACTCTGTTGCCCAGGCTGGAATGCAGTGGTCTGATCATGGCTCACTGCAGTCTCAACCTCCTAGGCTCAAGCGATCCTGCCACCTCAACCTCCCAAGTACCTGGGACTAGAGATGCATGCCACCACCAGCTAATTAAAAAAATTGTACAGACAGGGCTTCACCATGTTGCCCAGGCTGGCCTTGAACTCTTGGGCTCAAGTGATCCACCTACCTCAGCCTCCCAAAGTGCTGGTATCATAGGCATGAGCCACCAAGCCCAGCCTATTATTTGATTCAATTAATTAAATATATATGTGTGTGTGTGTGTGTGTATATATATATATATATTTTTTTTTTTTTTTTTTTTGAGACAAGGTCTCACTATGTCTCCCAGGCTGGAGTACAGTGACTCAATCTTGGCTCACTGTAACCTTGACCTCCCAGGCTCAGGCAATCCTCCCACCTCAGCCTACCAAATAGCTGGGACTACAGGCACACACCACCATGCCTGGCAAATTTTTAAATTTTTTCATAGAGATGAGATGTCACTATGTTGCCCAGGCTGATCTGGAACTCCTGGCTTGAAGTGATCTGCCTGCCTCAGCTTCCCAAAGTGCTAGGATTACAGGCATGACCCACTGTGCCTTGCCAAAGTCCTGTCTTTTAAAAGATGCCTATTTGCCTTTGTATTAGTCTGTTCTCACACTGCTAATAAAGACATACCAGAGACTGGGTAATGTATAAAGGAAAGAGGTTTAATGGACTCACAGTTCCACATGGCTGGGGAGGCCTCACAATCATGGTGGAAGGCAAGGAGGAGCAAATCATGGCAGCAGGCAAGAGAGCAATGAGAGCCAAGTGGAAAGGGAAACCCTTTATAAAACCATCAGATCTGGTGAGACTTATTTACTACCAGGAGAACAGTATGGGGAAACTGCTCCCATGATTCAATTATCTCCCACCGGGTGTGTCCTACAACATGTGGGAATTACGGGACCTAGAATTCAAGATGAGATTTGTGTGGAGACACAGCCAGACCATATCAGCCTTGAAATACTAGGGTAAGAGTGGGGGGATGAGAGGGGAGTATAAGTGCAACCAAATGGGTCATAGGTTGGTAGTTATTGAAGTGCTGGGTACATGGGATTTATTATATTATTCTCTTTATGTTTGCTTGAAAATGTCCATGACAAAAAGTTTAAAATAACGAAGAGGGCCAGTTTGTTAACATAAATGTATACCTAGTTGCATTTTTCTATCAGAAAAATCTTTTAAAATGGAAAGATATTGCGTATGAAATTAAACATTTTGAAAGAGATGATATTTTTTGCTTGCTAATTCTAAACCTGAACGCTCAAAGACCCAGTGGAAGATTCCTGTGGAAGGAGGTAAACTCTATGACAGTGTGTGGCACCCTAATATTAGATGATAAACAAGAACTCTAACTCTGGTGTCATCACCTCAGGTAGAGACCTGTGAGTAATTCCTACTGATGAACAGAAGCCAAGGAAAGGAATTATGTTTAATTCCTAAGATCCACCCTCATAGCTTTCCCTCTAGACTCAGAAAATCCAGTTCAAAGTTAATGCCCACATCTGAGTGTTGATCACGTCTATTTCTTCTCCTCTGGGATTTTACTATGTTATTATTCCCTTTCTCATATATTCAGTCATTCTATCCACTAGCCCCTTCCCCATAGCATGTGTGTTCAGATCTCCCATAACTTCTCATCTCCCCTTAACTAAGAAGGTGCCAGCATCCTTTCTCTATCCTTTCTTAAACATTTACTTCAAAATAATAATGTTTATTCCTGTTCTCCAGTTTTCTTACCTCCATCTTGCAGTAACTAGACTTCTACAACCACCAGATCCCCAAAACCGAAGGGGTAACAACCACTAATTGCCTAATTAACAAATACAATGGCCAGGTTTAGGTCTTTGCCTTATTTAATCTCTCTTATTGCTCTTTTAAAAAATTATAACATAAGCCAGACACAGCTTATGTGCTTTCTAATATTAGCACATGTAATCCCTATAACAAGCCTATGAGGTAGGCATTATTATTCTCTCCCCTTTGCAGTTAAAGAAACAGAGGCAGACAGAGGTTGAGTAACTTGCTCAGAATCATCAGCCTCTACATTTTTCTTTCTTTAATGTTTTTGTTTGTTTGATTAGTTTCTGAGATGACAGCTGTGGTAGGCAGAATGTACCTCCCCCTCTTGTCAAAGATGTCCATGTCCTAATTCTCAGAACCTCCTGTAATAAACGTATGTTGTTACATAGCAAGGAGAATGAATGTTGCAGATGAAGTTAAGGTGACTAATCACCTGATAAGGAGACTATCCCAGATTATCCAGGTGAGCCCAATGTAACCACGAGTGTTTTCAAAGTGGAAGACAGAGGCAGAAGAAGAGAGTTGGAGATGGCGTTGTGAATACAGAAGCAAGGTCAGTGGCGCCATGTGAGAAGAACTCTACCCACGTGCTGGCTTTAAAGACTGAGGAAAAGTTCATAAACTAAGGAATCTCAGGTGGTCTCTAGATGCTGGGAAAAATCAAGGCAACCAATTATTCCCCTCAAGTCTCCAGAAAGGAATGCTACTCTGCTAACACCTTGATTTTAGACAAGTGAGACATGTGTTCTATTTCTAAACCCACAGAACTGTAAGATAATAAACTGTGTGTGTGTGTGTGTGTGTGTGTGTGTTTAAATTTTTTGAAATAGGGTCTAGCTCTGTCGCCCAGGTTGGAGTACAGTGGTGCCATCATAGCTCCCTGCAGCTTCAAACTCCTGGGTTCAAGCGATCCTTCTGCCTCAGCCTCCCAAGTAGCAGGGACCACAGGCATGGGCCACCACATCTGGCTATTTTAATTTTTTTGTAGAGATGGGAGTCTCACCATGTTGTCCAGGTTGGTCTCAAATTCCTGGGCTCTAGCAATCCTCCTGCCTCAGCCCCATAAAGTGTTGGGATTACAGGCATCAGCCACCGCACCTGACACTGCGTTGTTTTATTTATTTATTTAATTTTCTTTTCTTTTTTCTTTTTTGAGACAGGGTCTTGCTCTGTCACCCAGGCTGGAGTGTGGTGGTGCAATCTTGGCTCACTATAGCCTTGACCTCCTGGGCTCTAGTGATTCTCCCATCTTAGCCTCCTAGGACTACAGGTGCACACCACCACTCCCAGCTAATTATTTCTTGTTTTTTTGTTTTTAGCAGAGATGTGGTCTGGCTGTGTTGCCCAGCTGGTCTCCAACTCCTGAGCTCAAGCAATCTTCCCTGCTCTGCCTCCCAAAGTGCTGGGATTGTAGGTGGGAGCCACTGTGCCTGGCCAGCCTTGTTTTAAACTACAAAGTTTTTGGTAAGTTTTTACAGCAGTAATTGGAAATTCACACAATAGCCTATCCTGGCAGTCCTTCTGCCTCACGTACCATTTCTTCTCAGGGTCTTTTTCTGGTTTCTTTTACTCTGACCCCATCATGGTTGGTATACCCCATGGCTCTGTCCTTCACACCGATTCTTATCATTTACATTTTTTACTGGGTGCTATTATTATTCTCATGGTTTTGACCCACTATCTGTATTCTGACTCCCAAATCTCTAATTCTAACCCAAACAGAATCCTAAACTTGAGACATGTATATCTAACAGTCTCCAATACCTTCTACCTCAATGCCTAACAGGCAACTTAAACTTATGTACCCTGCTCCTTTAGTATACGATACCTGTATTTTCTTCTTAGAATATGTATAACCCAAGCCAGAAACTCAGAGGTCATTGTTTACCTCTTCCTCAACTTCTAAAACCTAATAGTAGGTAAGTCCTGTTGATTTTACCTCTCTGATAGCTCTCCCAACTATTTCCTTCTCTTCACCTTAGTGCCACTCCTCTACCTCATTACTTGCCTGGTTCACATAACTTCCTTGGATTTTAACAACGGCCTTTTGTCTTTTAATATTTTGCCTAAACTGGGCTCCATCTCTCATACTCCCCAACTATTTTCCGTATAGCCACCAGAGGTACTTTTTGAAATATAAATATAATCATATTACTCCATCGCTTAAAATTCTTGAGCGTTTACTCATTCCCTCGAATGCAAAATAAGGCAAAAAACGATCTGGCCCCAGCCCAACTTTCCAGCCTCGTGTGCTCGACTCATACTCAAGTACTCGTGGCTTCCTGACAAGCTGTGCTGTTTAATGCCTTCTGCCTTTGCAATACTATTCAAGCTGCTTAAAATACTGTCCGCACCTTTTCTACCTGTTATCAGCTCAAGCATTACTTCATCTGTGAAGCATTCCTTGCTCTTCCCAAGTAGAATTCCCCAGTTAAATCTGTACATTTCTATCAGAGTTCCTCTTACTCACTATTGTATTTCTTTTCCTGTCTTCCATCCCTATTAATCTTGGAGCTCTCTGTAAGAAGCAGATTTTATTCACCTCTCCATTCCTAGCATCTAGCATAAAGCCTAGTACACCAAGACACATATTACTTGTTGAATACAAGAAAGATTTCTTGAGACTAAATCAGAGAGAAACAGATATGAGGGGCTCTTAGAGGATTCTGTGGTCATTGGAGGACATGATAAATTATTGTTGAGGCAGATAATGTCTGAATTTGAGCTTCATAATCTTTTATTGTGGTCCATCACTAATTTGGAAAATAATAAAGAAGGTCTGTGCCCAAATTAAGCACAGTATTCTCTGTGCCTAGTCCAGTATCTGGTATACAGTACATAGTTTTGAAATATGTACTGAAAGAATGATTGGATATACAAAGGGATGAAGAAAGACCGTAGCATGTGGAGGTGGGGTTAAGTGTGAAAGAGGAGTAGAACTTGAATGTTTTTGCAAGGAGCAATGTCAAGAGGATAGGCATGGAGCTGGAAATGCAGCAGGTAAGAGGAACAAGGAAGAGAGCAGTTGCATGTTGTAAAGGGAGCCTAGACATATCACCTGAAGGATGTAAGGTAAAGACAGGAGATGTGTAAACAGAGGACAGACTTGGCAGGCAGGGAGACTCAGTGAGATGTCTCCAGGGTTCAGGCGTGAGCTGATCAAGGCCTAGACCAGGAAGGATATGGAATTAGAATGGAAAAGAACTGTGTGAGAGATGAAAGAAGGATTATAGAGAGAAATCAGTGAGTGACTCCATACAGAAAACAGAGAAAGGAATGATGAATGACTCCAAGATTCTGAATCTCAGAGAAATGCCCAAATTAAGCAAGTCCAGAAAAAGAAGCTGGTTTTGCAAGAAAGTGAAAGCATTTAGCTTTCCCAATAGTTTCTAAGATTGAGGCAGAGTTAGGAAGCATCGTGACCCTTTTAGAAGCCAGATTAAGACAAACACATTTTTCTGTAAACTCTGTAATCATTGTTTAGTGTGATCTGTAATTTAAATATCACCATAGTTTTCTTGATAACCTTTCCCCTAGCTGCAAAAGAAATATGTGATTAACAGAGAACTTGGAAAACACATAAAGTAAAATAAAAGAGTAATCAAAAAATCAGTCTATAATATAACAACCAAAGTCAAAATTTAAAGCAATGGCCAGGCATGGTGGCTCATACCTGAAATCTCAGCACTTTGGCAGGCCAAGGCAGGAGGATTTCTTGAGGCCAGGAATTCAAAGCCAGCCTGGGCAACAAAGTGAGACCCTACCTCTACAAAAAATTTGAAAATTGGCTAGGTGACCAGGCGCGGTGGCTCATGCCTGTAATCCTAGCACTTTGGGAGGCCAGGGTAAGTGGATTGCCTGAGGTCAGGAGTTCGAGACCAGCCTGGCCAACGTAGTGAAACCCCGTCTCTACTAAAAACACAAAAAAATTAGCTGGGCATGGTGGCAGGCACCTGTAATCCCAGCTACTCAGGAGGCTAAGGCAGGAGAATCACTTGAACCTGGGAGGCGGATGTTGCAGTGAGCTGAAATCGGCCCATTGTACTCCAGCCTGGGCAACAAGAGTGAAACTCCATCTCAAAAAAAAAAAAAAAAAAAAAAAGGCCAGGTTTGGTGTTGCAAGACTGTAATGCCAGCTACTTGGGAGGCTGAAGTGGGAGGATCACTTGAGCCCAGGAGTTTGAGGCTACAGTAAACTATGATCATGCCACTGTACTGTGCCTGGGCCACAGAGTGATGCCTTGTCTCTATAAAGAAAAAAAAATTTAGACAATTTTTGATGTATTAATATGTATTGTATTATACGAACTTGTTTTTTTATTGGTAATATCATTATTTCTTCATCGTCAATATTCTTTGACTAGTTTTTAAGAGTTTGTTTAAATATTGTATACATAGGTGGGTGCAGTGGCTCACGCCTGTAATCCCAGCACTTTGGGAGGTGAAGGTGGGCAGATCATTTGAGGTCAGGAGTTTGAAACAAGCCTGACCAACATGGTAAAAACCCATCTGTACTAAATTACAAAATTAGCTGGGCGTGGTGGCAGGTGCCTGTAATCCCAGCTACTCAGGAGGCTGAGGGAGGAGAATTGCTTGAACCTGGGAAGCAGAGGTTGCAGTGAGCAAAGATTACGCCACTGCACTCCAACCTGGATGACAGAGGAAGACTTTGTCTCAAATAAACAAACAAACAAAAATAAATAAATAAATGCTGCATGCATAATATTTCCTTGTTCCAAAAGCACTTGGACAACACAGAGTACTTGTACAAAGATCTTTCCATTCGAGTTCTTTAGTTCTACCAATACCATTCTTCTAAAGGAAGCATTGTTTGCAACTTGTATTTCTTTTCAGAACTTTTTTCAACGCACAGTTGCATTTACATATATTTTGTATTTGCAAACCTATATTATCTATATACATTACATACACCTATATATTATTTGTGTATAGGTTTCAAATATGCCTATATATACTCATGTACCATATGATTATAGTGGCTACCTAGTATTCCATATTATGACTGTATCGTAACTTATTTAATAGTTGATTGCAGAACATTTAGATTTTCATTTTTGTGTTTAAAAAATGCAATAAATCAGTAATATCCTTGTCATAATTCTGACTTTATTGGGAATTCTTCTAGTGTTTCATTGTTAAATATGTTAGTCCATGTAAATATTAAATTTGCCATGACAAAGTGGGCTTCTCCTATCCTCAGTTTACTGAGACCTTTTTTCTTTAATTATAAATAGTTGCCAAATTTAGCAAGTGTTTTTTGCCTTCTATTAAGATATTACTCTTTTGACCTATCAGTGTGATGAATCTTATTAATGTGGCATTAAATAATCTTTCTTGTACGACTGAATTAACCCTCTTTTAATAATAAATTATTGAATTTCATTTGTTCATTTTTAATTTAGAATTTTGAATCTATATTCACTTGTTTGTATTTGTAACTTGACCAGGAACTGACTTCTAGATGTTTAAAGGATGTGACATTGCAAATATCAGAGGCTTTAAAATAGACACACACCCGGCAGCCTAGGAATCCGGAATGTCTTCCACACAGCTCTCATAATAAGCAACTCCTTTAGTCTCTATTAAAAATGAGAAGAGGACTTCCAGCCTCTCCTGTCCTAAGTGATTCTACCTTTTCCCTGGGTCTCTAATTTGGAGAGCAAGACTTGGAGAGACAGTCTGATCAATGTGCCAGTACCTGCCTCCATCCAATTCCATAGAGCCTAGAATCTTTCAAGGGGATGTGCTTATTCTCTCTTATCCTTCTTTATGGTTGACCAACTGGGAGCCAGCCACCTCGACAACTGTTTGAAGAGAAGCTTGATGTAAAAAAACTAGAATTAAATCAAAACTGGAATTTATTTCGATATTTGATATCTCTGGTAGCTTTTTATATAGAAAAGATGATTCTTATTAGCAGTTTCAATTTACAACTGGAATTATAGTAAAGATATATTCATTTGTAAAATTTATAATGTTCAGTTGAATGCAGTGGCTCACACCTGTAATCGCAGCACTTTGTGAGGCCGAGGCAGGAGGATTGCTGGAGCCCACGTATTTGAGACCAGCCTAGGTAACATAGCGACACCTGTCTTTACAAAAAAATAAAAAATTATCTGGGCATGGTGGCAAATGCCTGTGGCCCCAGCTATGTGGGAGGGCCCCACTGAGGTGGGAGGATTGCTTGAGCCTGGGAGGTCTCAGTTGCAGAGAGCTATAATTGCACTACTGCACTCCAGCCTGGGTGGCAGAGTGAGACCTTGTCTCAAAAAAAAAAAAAAAAAAAAAAAAAAAAAGAAAGAAAGAAAAACGGTCATGAAAAATAGTGATTTTTTTTTTAAGGATACCTCTTCCTCCCTACCCCCAGGACTGGTAGAGCCAGAGGCGAGTTACTTTGGGAAATTACTGTTTGCCATCAGCTAGAAAAAGCCTGTTCTGTAGATAAGACAAATGGTTATGAAAGAGGATGTGGTTGGGGTAGATTCAGTTTGTGGCAATCATTTTGAAGCATTCTAAGACATGCTTTATCTGTTGGAATACAGAAAAGTGGTATTAATTTTTCCACCCCTAAGTGTAATCATGGCACTTCCCCTTACTAATTCATGTATCAGGTTTATTGTGAGGATTAAGTGAATTAATATATGAGAAATGCTTGGACTATTGCCTGGCACATAGTAAGCTCTCAATAAATGTTGTTTTCTTACTATACTTATAGAGTGTTAATTATTATGAAGGTAGGTAACTTCTGACGTGACTCCCAATGATCCCCCACTTCCTGGTATTCATACCCTTGTGTATTCCCCTCCAGTTGAGTGTGGACCTAGTTAACTTGCTCTTAATAAAAGGAATATGACAAAAGCCATGGAAATACTGATTTGTAATAATACTAATAATGTCTATGTTTGTTTTGAGATTAAGTTTCATTCTTGTTGCCCAGACTGGAGTGCAATGGTGCTATCTCTGCTCACTGCAACCTCTGCCTCCCAGGTTCAAGCGATTCTCCTGCCTCAGCCTCCTGAGTAGCTGGGATTACAGGCATGAACCATCATGCCCGGCAAATTTTGTATTTTTAGTAGAGACGCGGTTTCTCCATGTTGATCAGGCTGGTCTCAAACTCCTGACCTCAGGTGATCCACCCGCTTGGCCTCCCAAAGCGCTGGGATTACAGGCGTGAGCCACCTCACCCGGCCTCGCTAATGTCTATTAACAGTAGACAGTGGCTTGTATTTTGCTGGACTCTATATCCTTCCCAGCTTTCACATTTTGCAAACTACCATGTTTGAGAGGCCCATGTGGCACAGAATTAGGGATGGTTTCTGTCTAACAGTTTGCAAGGAACTGAATTCTAACAATAACCATGTGAATCAGCTTTGAAGTGGATCCTTTCCCAGTCAAGCCTTGGAATGACCACAGCCCCACAGGACACATTGATTGCAGCTTGTGAAAGACTCTGAAGCAGAGTACCTAGCTAAATTGTATCCAAATTCCTGACTCACAGAAACTGTGATTTTGTTGTTTTAAGCCACTAAATTTTGGGGTAGTTTGTTATGCAACAAGAAATAATACATTTTTTGTTATCATTGTCACCATCATCATCATTATTATTGACAATATAACATAGAATTAAGAATAGGACCTTCATCTGGAACCAGATGGCCTGAGTATGAATCCCAGCTCCTCTACTTACTAGCTGTTTGACCTTCTGTCAATCATTTTCCTCATCAGTAAGATGGAGCTAATAATAGTTACGAAGAGTAAATGAATTCATACATGTAAAAACTCAGGCACTTAGCAAGAGCTGTATCTGTTGGATGCTGCTATTATTTTATAAAGGGAAAACCAGTATGTAAAGTAGACCCTGCTCCTGCTGGTATTAGTCATCAGCTCTGGTTTTCTGTTAAAGTCTTTTGCAAACCAAGAATTCTTTCTAGTTTTAGTTTATAAATACATTCAGCTTGGTGCTGAGGTGAGAGGCAAACAGAAAGAATAATAGTTTCTGCATTATTTCATGAAGAGAAACTGAAAGTCCTTTCAAGTAAATCTTAAAGGTTTCGTTCTCCGAAAGAGAAGTGAAATTCCATGCCATCTTGTCTTCTACACTCAAATATTGCATATTGCTTAGATGGATTACAGTGGACAGGAGGATAAGCCCTTAGTTTACATTTACAGTTCTTACATGGCAGGTTCAGCATAACCATACTATTGAATGCTGAGTCAAACAGAAGCCACAGAAATAATTAGGTTTCTGTAGTCCAAGGAAGAGCTGGGCAGAGGCAAGGTCTAAAGAAAAAACTTCACTAGGTAAGAAATTAAATCTTGAGCTGGTGTAAGATCAAACAAAAGCAAGCTTGAAAACAAAGAGGTCATTTATTGAGGCAAAGATTAGGTGTCAAAAGATCTCTAAAGAACAAAAATAATATATTACATTTGTATAGCACTTCAGAGTTTACCAAGTGTTTTTACACACAGTATTTTATTAGCTCCTCAGAACATCTGGATAAGGCAGTGCTAATGTGCTATTCTCATTTTTAAATGAGACAATGGAAGATCAGTGGGGGGTTAAGCTACTTACTTGAGGTCACACAGCCACTAAGTGGGATTAGATTCAAAACTTCTTTCTGATCAGTGTGATAGAGTATTTGGTCTGATATAGCTATTGAATTATCTTTTTCATCAGTTTCTGTCATTCAAGATAGAATTATTTAGGACTTAACATTCCTGACCAGGAATGTACACTTCATGAGCAGGACATGGCAGACACCTTGTAAGTGAGCTTGAATTTTGAGTTCCAAGTTCCAACCAGGTTTATTTTATTCCGGTTAACAAACTCTGCTTCTCTCCATATTCCTGTTCAGTAGCTATTATGTGACACATTCCCAAACTTCCTGAAATCTTCTGATAAAAATTAAGTAAGAAAATGTTAAGTTCCATGGACATTCAAAAGTAACGATTCCCTATTTAAAAACTACCTTGCACTAACTACCCGTGACAGTTTCACAATATTTTATGGTATGAATTTGGAGTTGATTTCAATATAGAAACACCATTTAGTATAATGAGGAAAATGGCCCCGGATTATGCTTTTTACAAACCTTATCCATCATATAATATGGTAACATGAAGGGTTTTTAAAAAATCTGACCTAAAATTTATCCTTCATAAGCAAATAGTATATTTGCCAGTTTTTATCTTTCTTTGCCAAATACTATGTATCAGTAATCTTCATAAATTATTGTTAAATATAAACAATATACCTAGGATCCAGAGAGGTCCTTAGGCACTGTAGTCAAGAAAAGGATGTGAGTTGTTATGTCCCTATTGGGAGTTTCTCCTCTCCTTCTAACACTCAGTGCCTTCATTATGTAACTAATTGGGTGTTTCTCATTGGGGCACCCTTTCAAATGTGCCATTCTTTGGGATGGCCTTGGGATTATAGATCTTCCTCTTACTCAACTGGTCTACTGAGTGTCATATGTTTTATTAGGTTCTCTGGGGATATAGAATCTTAGTAGGTAAGACCCTATGCAAACACATTCATTCATTCATTGCATAACTATTTACTGCCCTCATGGAGTTTTCATTCTAATGACGGAGACATTCAATAAACAAGATAATGCAGGAAAATATACATAGTGAGAACTGCTAAAGATTTTAAAAATCAGAAAAAGAGATTTTTTTTTTTTGCTTTTTTTTTTTTTTAAAAAGACTCAGTCTTGCTCTTGTCCTCCAGGCTGGAGTGCAGTGGCATGATCTCGACTCACTGCAACCTCCGCCTCCCGGGTTCAAGCAATCCTCTTGCCTCAGCCTCCCAAGTAGCTGGGACTACAGGTGCCCGCCACCACGTCCTGCTAATTTTTGTATTTTTAGTAGAGACGAGGTTTCACCGTGTTGGCCAGGATGGTCTTGAACTCCTGACCTCAGGTGATCCACCCACCTTGGCCTCCCAAAGTGCTGGGATTACCAGGTGTGAGCCACATCGCCCGGCCGAAAAAGATAAAGGAGAGTTTTGAAATTTTGGTCTGGGAAGACCTCACTAAAGTGATTAAATAAGTGAGGAAAAATGCTTAGTGACAAGATGAAAGTCATACTCAACAAAGGTTTGTGGAAAATACGTTAGAAACACACACAATGATGGTAATGGCAGCCAATACTCATAAAATATGTTTTATATTCCAGGCAATGTTCAGAGCACTTTATATAGATTAATTGATTTGGGGGTGAGGAGGTTGGGACAGGAGAGCAGGGACAGCTGCACAGAGGTGATGACATTCAGGTTGGCCCTAAGCAGTGAGAATGAGTGTTGGGATCGGGGTGCTGTTGGATGCTGGGATGTGCTGAGAGAAGCAGGGAAACATGTGTGCAAAGAGCAGAGACAAAACACACTTGAGGTGACTGGCGAATGTGTCTGGGAGTCAAAGTCTTTTTCAAAAATAACTGTGCCTTGATATTTTTCTAAGAGGAAAAATTCTGTTTTACTAAAGACAATAGCATAAAAGGACAGGGGAGATGCGTTTATATTTATAATTCACAAAGTAACATTTTAGGATCTAGGCTTTACCAGAGGAGGGGGAGAAAAAGACTTCCACTCATCCCTGCTTACTCATCTCAGGGTAGGCCAGGATTCAAGAAATGACACAGTAGAAAAAGCACTGTCTCATGCTCATTAAGACAGGAATAATACAGGATGGTCACAGGAGAAGAGAAAATTCCAGGCAGTAGTTTCACATGATGAGCAAAAGGAAACTGTTGAAATAGCTGCAGAAGCGAGGGCTGATAAGACCGTAAAAAACCAGGGTATGGGTCAAGCTGGCTATGACCAACTAGACCCACCATGGTGCTGGGATTTGACCTAGGTTTCTACTAGGACCTCATTATACACTCATTGACATGCAAATCACAAACCCACCAGTGCCATGACAGTCCTGGAAACCCCCTGTTTGGTGTAAAAATGAGTGGCACCATAGTTCCAAGAAATCTTCAACTTTTTCCAGGAATCTTCATGAATATACCACCCCTTGGTTAAAGAAACCCTAAAGGGAGAAGCCCCAAAATCCATTGTATGACACTCTCTTGAGTATGCCCACACTCCCCTTTCTTAAGTGTGGATTTTTTGCTTTGCAATAAATCTCCATACTTTCACTTCACTGTTTTCTGACTCATCCTTGAATTCCTTCTCTTGACGGTGTTAACAGCTTGGACACCAGCTAGGGTGGAGATCCCACCAGCGTTTTGCATTCCTCCCCTAGCCCACCAATGTCATCATCATCCCTTTTACCAATCACGCAGATATAATTGACTCACATCCTTTAAGTGGCCACTTCTCTGCCTAAATATCGGGCCAACTTTGGAGGTGCTATGTGGTATAAACAAAACATCCCTGTCTTCTGTTTTTGTGCCCATGTTGTTTTAATTTTCAATGTCCAAGATAATTGTTTTAATGCTTCTTGAATTTAGTCAAATAATTTTTCTCCAAACTAGCATGGAGGTGATTTGTGCCAGTTGATGATTAATATGCAAAAGAAATTCTCCCTATGTTCACACTTCTTTGAAAACATCCAGTACAAAAGACAATGATAATTTGAATATCTTAATGCCATTACATTAGCAAGGAAATTACTTCAGCATGATGCTGTCACAATTTTTATTGCAAATATCAGTAAATGGAAAGAGGTTTTACTCTTGAGATTACGAGCCTGTTAAAGGACAACAGATTGTTCTCCTGAAGTTGTCTACTGAGCTGCCTAAACCCTTGCAGTATCTTAATTTAACAAGTACTTTTAACTACAAAAAAACAAAACAAAAAATCCTTTCTTCTGGATATTCTTAATTTGTTTACATATAAATGCTTCTTCTGAGAATTTGTTCAAATCACACAAGCATTAATCTATTGGCTGTAGAAGAAAAAAAACCATGGTCAATGACATAAGTAGATTACTTTTGGAATAAAAATAAGGAGTTTGACCTTATGTCTCAGCTTATGAATATGCTAATAACCATTAACTTGCTCTGTTTTTTGGATTTTTGCTCTGGCAGCTCTTTAGGAACTTTTGTAATGACAATTTGTCAGGTGACTTTCTCTCAGAAGCAGGGTGCAGTTGTAATAATGCTTGAGTAATGAAAACAGTAGGCAAGAAGAGGAGGGAGGAGGCAAGGAGGAAGTCACTTCAAAATTGGTCTGTGTCTACACGTTTATTTTTTAATTAAGCCAAAGGTATAAAATGACTTGTGCAGTATGTTGTTTATGTTTTCATTATACAAATAATTAAAACATTTAAAAAGATTAAAATATTAGCCTTGAGTTATTATAAACAGCAATAGTGTCAACACTGCACACATACATTTAACTAAAATTAAACTATGGAATTCTTTAACCAGAGTAAATAAGTTATTAAAATTAACTTGGCAGAAGCAACCAAATAAGCCATAATTTGATACTGAAATGAATAGTGCATATTGCACAGGGTTCCACATTCAGCTTCCTTCTCCTCATTCTTTTCTCTGTTCCCTGGGCACCTGTTACTATCATCCATGAAATGGACATTGCCAAATCTCATCCCCACCTCTGACTCCTGTTTTGAGTTGCAGACTTACTTTGTCAATTACTGTATCCTTTTTTTTTAGATTGGGTGACCTAAAAGATAACATATCCTCAAACGTTCTCCTCTTCTTTCCCTCCCCAATTTTTGGTTAATGGCACCATAGGTGCTCAAGCTGGGAAACTGAGTCACCATGGAAACTCCTTTCCACCAAATCTCCACATCTGGGTGGTAACTGTCTTCTTCTGTCTATTCTACCCTTTTAGTAGCCCCTGAATTTATCTCTTCTCTATTTTTACTGCCGTTGCCACATTCAAGCCCTCGTCATTTCTCACATGAATTTTAACTGATGCCTATATTTTCTTGCCCTTCTAACTTCTTAGCCATACTTTGGCTAAAGTGCCCTTTCTAAAACACAAATCTGAGCATGTCTTTCTTGCTCACATTTGTCATCCCAAGTCTTGACATCACTTACAAGCAAAAGCTAAAATGTTTTAGTGCAGTCTGGCCTTCATTCCTGCCTCACCTGTTGCTCCTCTGTAGCATCTTGTGTTTTCAGCTGTGTTGGAGGACTCACGACCCTTCCAACGATCTTCTCTGTCTTTATATATTATCTTCTGCAATTCTTTTCCTCTGTTCTTCATTCAGAAAGCTTCTGGGCATACTTTAAGATTCAATGCAAGTATAACTTCCTTTAGGAGGCTTCTTTGAACTCCAAAGCAGTTAAGCACACTCTTTTCTGTGCTTCCATAGTGCCCTGTTTGTGTTTCTAACACGCCGTATGGCTCACATTGCTCTAATTCTTAGTTTATATAGTTCTCTCCCTAAAACTTGTCTTCCAGAAGGCCAAAAAGCACTCTACTCATCTTTATATCCCTGGTGCCTAGGATATAGCCAACAAATCTATAGAGCCACACCATACACCATGTGTTATGGGAGGTGCTAGATTACGAAGATAAATAATACAAGTAGCATAGGGCTTGGTATATTAACCTACCCATGCTCATATCTACACATCCATCCATTCAATCAATGCTACTAAGAGTCAACACTGTGTTCTCTAATGATGAGCAAAACCTTGTGATCCCTCTTTTTGTGAAGCATATAATCTACTAACATAAAGAGATGTTAAAAGAGTAAGCACGTAAATAAATTATTGCAAACTATGAAAAGTCTATGAAGGGCAAGAACAGAATATTATAAAAGAGATCGTGATATAGGGAAACTTTGTAGATTGAGTTTTTGGTAAATAAGTGAATGAAATAAAAGTTGTAAATGGTCGTTCTGGAGGAAGCATGCTCCTTTGTCTCTAGCACATAAGAGGCCAGCAGTTTCCAGGAACTGAATGTTCATAGCTGCTGAGGCTTCTGAGAGGTGGAGACTGCTTTCATTAGGGCCAAGACCCTCTTCCACAGAACTGGTAAAAACACAGCTGTGGCCAAAGAAGAGAGAAGGAAGGTCCTTTCCCTGAGATTTGAGTCAATAAAGAGCACAATAGGATCAGAGGGGGATTTTCCCAGAAAAGTAGGAAACTTTACTAAGAATTGAGGCTATTAGCTGGTCTACAATAGGATATCTTTACTTTATGACTCTATTCTTTCCCACTTTTTTTTTTTTTTACTGACGACATACTCTGTTGACTAGTTCAGCATCCTGGCTTTATGTAACTATTTCTTGCTGCTAAGTGTTTGCTATTTGATTTTTTCCATTTCTTTTTCACTTTCCTTCTATCAAATCTTTTATCTTCCTGTTTTAAGTTTGCTTTACTTCACCATAAGTCCTTGTTTCTAGACTTTAAGAATTTTAAATTCTATTTTATGCTCTTATAAAATTTTATTAAATTTATGATTTGTATTTCTACTGTATTTGCTTACTTTAATACTTTAACTTTTTAGCTGTGGTTTCTACTCATATCTTATATATTTTAATGTACTTTAACTCTGTTACTTAAAATTTCTTGATTCTTAAAAAATTTTATTGGGTTTTTAATTATTTTAGTTTAATTTTCATTTATTTTGTATTTAATTTCTCTTAGTTTTTAAAATTAAACTTTCTGAATATAAAGAAATGTTTGTTCATTAATAAAATTTATAATATATAAAAAGGACAAGAAAGAAGGTAAAAATTATCTGTAATTCTATGATCCTGAGATAATTAGTTAAGACACTATATATGAATATATGCTATATGTTACTGTGGGAGATATATTATATACACACATATGGATATATGTGTGTGTTTTAAACATAAGATTAGTGTTATATGGGGCTTTGTGTACTCGTATCAGACTGCCTTGGTGAGTTAAATGTAGGTTGAATTTCCACAAAGTTTTCTGGGCAGAGGATATACGAGAGCAATCTAGGACCACCTGGAAGCTTTAGGGGTATTTACTTGATGGTAATCTTGAAGTGTTGCAAAAAGTTCAATCCACTAGCCTGCTGTGATCAGTTATTATGTCTAGGTAAGCTTCTCCATTGCATGTAATAGTTTGAGCATGTTGTCCATGTATTAATGGGCTCTACAAGATAATTCTTTCAAAAGGAAGAGACTCCTATCACAACAGATTCCATAAGAAATAGGTACAGTAGTAGAAGTTTTCAGCAGCTAGAATCTTGGAGGTAGAGGCATCTCTCTTGCCAATGTTGGAAGGATCTGGCTATTTTGGGGATAAGCCAGGACCAGGACAAAGGTAAATCAGGGCTTTAGCTTCTCTCTTAGTTTCTTATGGCTGCTATAACAAATTGCCACAAATTTTGAGACTTAAAATGATACAGATTTATTGTTATAGTTCTAGAGGCCAGAAGTCTGAAATCAATTTCACTGGGCTTAAGTCAAGGTATAGGCAGAGCTAATTCCTTCTGGAGGATCTAGGGGAGAATCCATCCTTTCCTCTTCAAGCTTCTAGAGGCTGTGGGCATTGGCTTGTGGAATCATCACTCTAATCTCTCTCTCTCTTTTTTTTTTTTGAGATGGAGTCTTTTTCTGCTGCCCAGGCTGGAGTGCAGCTGCACGATCTCAGCTCACTGCAACCTCCTTCTCCTGGGTTCAAGTAATTCTCCTACCTCAGCCTCTCAAGTAGAGGGGACTACAGGCACACCACCACAGCTGGCTAACTTGTGTATTTTTTATTAGAGACGGGGTTTTACCACGTTGGCCAGGCTGGTCTTGAACTCGTGACCTCAGGTGACCCACCTGCCTCAGCCTCCCAAAGTGCTGGGATTATAGGCATGAGCCACCACACCTGGCCAACTCTAATCTCTTTCTCCTTCAGTTGTCATCTTCTATCTGACTTATCTTCTGTCTCTCTCTTATAAGGAGAGTTATAGGGCATCTGGGAGATATAATTTTGTAAAAGCCTGTGTCCCATCAAGCTGACAACTGAGACAGCAGGCTGAAGAGCAGTGGTGTGGTAATGGTTACAGAATGCTATCTATGGTGTCCTTATGTAGAGCTCCCCATTCTTTTTTTTTTTTTTTTTTTGAAAAAGCCTCATTTCATTGCCCATGCTGGAGTGCAGTGACATGATCATGACTCACTGCAGCCTCAATCTCTTGGGCTCAGGTGATCCTCCCACCTCAACCTCCCAAGTAGCTGGGACTACAGGTACTCAATGACACCTGGCTATTTTCTTTTCTTTTCTTTTTTTTTTTTTGTAGAGTTGGAATTTCATCATGTTGCCCAGGCTGATCAGAGCTCCCCATTCTTTTGTGTAAAGAACATCACAGCTTCTGCAAGGAAAGTGTGAGGGACCCCTGCCTCAAGTTGATATCCATTATGTTATTGTGAAGAATATCAACTCTGGGAAAGGAAAATGAACTCTTGGGATGATATCAACTGAATAGCTATCCCATGATTGGGGCTAATGTGAGGAAAAACCAGTTACTCTTTATGTCAGTAAATGATACATACATCCAGCCAGAAACCTGGAATCACCTTTGACTTCTGCTTTTCCTCTCACTGCTAATAAATCGTCAAGACCAGTCAATGCAAATCCTCATATATATTATTAATACATCCACTTCTCTTCAATTCTGCTGTCCTTTTCTTGGCCTCAGTAAGATTTCATAAACATTTCTGCAAAAGCCTACTAATTTCTCCTCTTTCTTCTCACCAGCATTATGGCTACTCCAGTCCCCTTTTTAGAAGCCCTCGGTAGCTTCCCTTTCGAATCCTTAGCGTGGCTCACAAGCTCCGACTCTTGCCTCCAGCCTCATTTCAATGTTTCCCTTCTACTCCATATTTCCGCCAATGAATTTCCTTCTGTTTTTTGAATTCCCTCTTTCCTCTGGGCAAGACCCTCTGCCTGAACTATTCTTTTCTCTTCTCATTTAGGTAACTCTTAGTTTTTCTCTGTGTTTCTGCCTAGGTGTCCCTCTTTCTAGAAAGTAGTACAGCTTTCTATTTACTCTACCTCTACTTATTCATCTATTCATCCTCCATGAACTGAATTCTGTTTTAAAAGTAATACATGTATGTAGTAAAAGCAAACATCAGATCAACAAGGCAAAGTTCATCCTTTTAATAATCTCTGATTTCAGTCTGGTAGGTACCATTATAAATTCTACTTTTATGTCTGTTGTTTTATAAAATTTAGTTTGTATCAACTTTATGCCATGAAAGATCAATAATTTAGTTCACTTATATTCATCCCACCTCCTCTTTCTTTCCGCACCTCTGTGCTTCACTTAGGTATGTCAACCTACATAACAGAGTCTCTCTAAAAGTAAAAGATATTTATTTGGGAATAGGGCACTGCAATAGGAATACATGTGCCATAGTAAACTGTGTATGTAGAAAGGCAAAGGATGACAAAGGTTTTGTTGTTGTTGTTTGTTTGTTTGTTTGTTTGTTTGTTTTTGAGATGGAGTCTCACTCTGTCACCCAGGCTGGAGTGCAGTGGCATGATCTCTGCTCCCTGCAACCTCCGCCTGCTGGGTTCAAGTGATTCTCCTGCCTCAGCCTCCTGAGTAGCTGGGATTACAAGTGCCTGCCACCATGCCCGGCTCATTTTTGTATTTTTAGTAGAAACGGGGGTTTCACTATTTTGGCCAGGCTGGTCTTGAACTCCTGACGTCTTGATCCACTCACCTTGGCCTCCCAAAATGCTGGGATTACAAGCATGAGCCCTAGAGCCCAGCCTGACAAAGGTTTTTAAAGGAAAAAGTGAGGAAGATTACATACTTGTTTTGAAATAATTATCCTTGACTACAAAGATCAATAACAAGGGTGTCACCAGTCCGAGGTTAGATAGGCAGCTGCTGCGCAGATGTCCTGCCATGAATTTTTTTTGTGTATAAGGTTGCAATGGTCTTTGTGTGAAGTTGTGTTTTTTGTAGCGTCTTTTTTGTCATCAGGCAGGCATGCAAGCGTGAGAACCCTTTCTTTATGGTCTTCCTGGGCTCTATTCATCAAGATTTTCTTAATATTAGTGACTCCATTTTGATTCTGACAACTTTCACAGGTATATTTTTACCTATTTTAGTGTTTACCTTTATACATTTGTGATATTCTATATTTCTATTTACTAACTCATTGCTCTTTAAAGTGAAGAAATAAGCACGCCTCAATTTCCCCTGCACACATGTCTCCTCTTCTTTCTTCCTTTTATCTTCTATTAACTCTGACAGTACTTGTATATTACAAGGCTTTTACTATTTTCTTTCTAGTCTACAGAAAGTATAATTAAGTTCTCCATGCTTTTCCTATAATTAACTACAAACAGAAAAGCAATAAATTGCATTTACAATATTGAGTAAGTAAATATTATACATTGAAGAAACAAATGGTGTGATTGGACTCATGAAGATGGAAATGTTCATGTGACTAAATCTACCCTTTTAGAATGAAAATGTTCTGAATATTCTCCTTTCTTTTATTCCAAAAAATGGCTCATAATTGAGTTTCCAGTTGCTTTTCTTTTTTCTTGATTCCAGGAGAAATACATGCCATCATTTTACATTAAGAACTTCAGGGTTTTAATCATACAATTTGAACAATAGAATCTCCTTTCTTTTTTGATGACATTTTTTTTATGGAATGTTTGGATTTCCTATTTTAATTTCATAGACATGCTGGTGTCCTGAAATGGCTTGACCCCCCAGGTTAGTGTCACTGTTTCTAGGATCTAATGCTTTCCTCTTTCTTGACTTTATTTTTCATTTTATTGTAGTATATCCTCAAGCATTTTTTTTTATTTTTTATTTTTGCAAAAAGCCTACATGGGACATACATTTTCTGAGTGCCTGACCAACAGAGTGGCACTATTATGTAGTAGTTAAGAGTGCAGAGTTGGCCAAGCATGGTGGCTCACGCCTGTAATCCCAGCACTTTGGGAAGCCAAGGTGGGCGGATCACAAGGTCAGGAGTTCGAGACTAGCCTGGCCAACATGGTGAAACCCTGTCTCTACTAAAAATACAAAAATTAGCTGAGTGTGGTGCTGCACTCCTGTAATCCCCGCTACTCAGGAGGCTGAGGCAGGAGAATCCCTTGAACCTGGGAGGTGGAGGTTGAGTGAGCCAAAATTGTGCCATTGCAGTCTAGCCTGGGTGACAGAGCAAAATTCCTTCTCACAAAAAAAAAAAAAAAAAAAAGTGCAGAGTGTGCACCCAAACTTTCTGGGTTCAAAGCCCAACTCTGCCATTTACAAGTGGCATGATCTTTGGTAGTCTTCTCAATTTCTTTATACTTCCAGTTTTTTATTTGTAAAACCAGTGATAATAGTAGTACCAAACTAGTTGGGCTATTCTGAGTATAAAATAAATAAGTTAATAATTGCAATGAGCATGGAGATACACCTGGCTCATAGTAAGAGTTCATTAAATATTAGTGATTACTATAAACCTGAAAATGCCATGATTTTCCCTCCCCTTTAACTAATAGTTAATCTGAATATAAGATTCTTGATTAGAAATCATTTTTTCTTAAGTTTTGTGGAAACTCATGTGTTGCTCTTCAGATGATTAATTCTATTTCTTTTATAGGTAGTCTCCTTTTAAATTTTTTAACCATTCTGAGATGTTTTAGCATTTTCTCTTTTTTGCTTTAATTTATTTTTAGGAGACAGGGTCTCACTCTATCACCCAGTCTGGAGTGCAGTGGTGTGATCATAACTCACTATAGCCTCTATCTCTTGGGCTTAAGCGATTTTCCCACCTCGGCCTTCTGAATAGGTGGGACTACAGGAATACACCACCATGCCCAGCTAATTTTTTAATTTTTGTTTTTAGTAGATATGAGGTCTTACTATGTTGCCCAGGCTGGTCTCAAATTCCTGAGCTCAAGCAATCCTCCTGCCCAACAAAGTGCTGGGATTACAGGGGTGAGCCACCATACCTGACCAGCATTTTCTCTTTGTACTCAAAGTTCTAAAATTTCACCAGGATATGTCTAGGTGTAGTGTTTTCCTTTTATACTCAGTAATGCTCAGTGAACTCTTTCATTTTGAGGATTCTAGCTTTTCTCCCAGGGACATTTTATTCTATCAGTATATGTGCAGTCTCCATTATATTATTTGTGCTTTCTTTTTTAGTAATATCTAACATTTTCACAACTTTGTTTTCTTTCTTCTTTTTTTTTTTCAAAAAAGAGATGGGGTCTCACCATATTGCCCCGACTGAGGACAGAGGATGACTTGAGGACAGGAGTTCTCAAGTGATCCTCCTGCCTTAGCCTCCCAAGTAGCTGGGATTACAGGTGCAAATAATTTCATCTGGTTAAAACTTT
Source organism: Ateles fusciceps (assembly GCA_036589455.1). Lineage (NCBI taxonomy): Eukaryota > Metazoa > Chordata > Mammalia > Primates > Atelidae > Ateles > Ateles fusciceps. The sequence continues at coordinate 2,410,512 of JAZHEH010003051.1, forward strand.
ACTTTCAAGATCACTAATTTGAGCTTTAACCTTGTTTATTATGTTCTTTTTGTTTGTTTTGAGACAGAGTCTCACTCCATCACCCTGCCTGGAGCTGGAGTGCAGGTGTGTGTGATCATAGCTCACTGCAGCCTCGAATTCCTGAGCTCAAGAAATCCTCCCACCTCAGCCTCCTAAGTAGCTGAGACTATAGGTGATTGCCAACATACTGGCTCATTCTGTTAATTTTATAATTTAGCTGTTCTATTTTTTTCTTTTAACAATCATATTTTGAGGCCTCCTCTTTCTTCTTTTCTTTTTCTTTTTCTTTTTTTTTTTTTTGAGACAGAGTCTTGCTGCATCACCCAGGTTGGAGTGCAGTGGCATAATCATGGCTACTAAACCTAAACCTGCTGGGCACAAGCGATCCTTCCACCTCAACCTCCTGAGTAGCTAGGACTACAGGTGAGTGTTACTACACCTGGCTAATTTTTAAATATTTTGTAGAGATGGAGGTCTTGCTATGTTTCCCAGGCTGGTCTCAAACTCCTGGACTCAAGCAATCTTCTTGCCTTGGCCTTCAAAAGTGCTGAGATTACAGATGTAAGCCACCATGCCCTTATTTTCTTATTGATCTTTTAATAGCAGCCTTTTTTTGCTCTGATCTTGCAATATCCTCCTAAATCTCCTTGAGAATACCATCTTTAATTTACGAAGGTTCTTTCTATTCCTTGTATCGTCTCTTCGTCTGAATCAATTATTGTTTACTGCTTATTGATATTGATCTTTTTCTTTTGTTATTAGTTTTCCTCAAACATTTGGTTGTTTAAGAATAAAGGATCATGTTAATTAGTATAGGGCAGGCTGAGCTTGCTTTACAGTTGTATAGATCTGATTACCCAGCAACCGTCTTCCCTGACAAGCAGAGTTCTTTGGGTAAGAGGGGTAGTTCCAGTGGATGCAGGCATCCCTTACAGGTCATCGACAGAGGCAACTGCCAGTCAGTAAGGAGGGCTTGACTCTTTGGGTTGAGCTGATTCTAGCTCAGCCATTCAGTGTCCTAGAGCCTCTAGATTCAACACACATGCTATGCTCGTTTGAGTTTTGTTTTGGCGGTCCACTTTAGGCTCTTTTCTTCTTTTTCTCCAGTCCCAACAGCCATACTCAGTAGAAATGAAAATGCTCAACCAGCTGATCTCTGTTCACATTAGAGGAGGTTGAGGAGCTTAGTGGTTCCTCAAAATTTTTGCTGTTCAACCCAAACGTCTCCATCTTTGTACCTGCTCACTATGAACTTGGATCTCTCTGGAAAGCTACTTGAAAGAATGTCTCCCACCTCTTCTGTAGTTTATTCTATGAGCATTTGGAATCATGATTTTTTTCTGTTTTCTCTGACCATTTGAGCCCATTTGCATTCCAACTTCTAAAAAACATTATTTCTTACCTGCTGGAGGCATGCTTTATTCCATGGATTTATTCCACTTCACATTATTCCTGAAATTGAATCAGGTCGTGGGAGAGTTGGAAAATGTATGCTCATTCACTCATCTTGATCCAAAACTTTCATACTAATTTTTAAAAATTAATCTTTAAAATCTATTTAATCTTCTGAATGGATAATACATTCACATCAATCAAGATCACAAGGTGTAAAAAGGTACTGAATGGAATAGGAAATGATCGCTCCACACTGGTAGTAACTGTATATGCATGGGCTCCATGGCAACAGTGCAGATAAGAGCATCAGCTTCAGGGCAACCTGTGCTCCTCCTTCTGGACAGCCCTCAGCTCTACACAGTCTCTACAATTACAGCTTCACAACAGCAGGAACCACATGAATTAATACAATATACGTGCATTAGAGAACATAGACCTTTTCTCTGATTACACGAAAGAAAAACTTATCTGGCTGATTCGCTAAGTGTAAGTAGCTTGTACAGACCAGTCGGTTTGCAAATTTGAGGTGTGTGTGTGTGTGAAGATAAATGTATATATAATGTTATAAATGCATAGCTCTAAAATATGTAGTCATATATAAAATGACTATATATTGTATATCATAATATATAGACTATTTCTATGTATTATTTCTATTGCATCATGTGTAATATATAGTGTATATTATAATTGTAAATTTATATACTAAATGTATAACTATAAATATTTTTATTTATTTATAGTTATACATTTGGTATATAAATTTATAAATACATTTATAAATAAATATTTTTATTTATTTATAAACTGATCTTTAGTCAGCTATGCTTTTAGAAACACTCTAGCTTAAGTCTAAGGCAGTTCTTTAAACTAAAAATGAGAATTTATTTTTGTTCCCCTTTTGAACATCAAAAAAGTAATCTTGCATTTCATAAAGATTAGTTGTGATTCTGAACTTCTGATTTTTTAGATAGGATCATTCATAATTAGGAAAGTTCCTAAACAGGATTAATAGACCTACCCCCATATGTCTTGTAACTCCTTGTTTCCCCAAATTTAACTTACTGTCATGAGTTTCCTGGTTAGCTTCTCAGAGATTTTTTTAACATCAAGCAAATGGGACGTATATATCTTTTTAACATTAAGCAAATGAGAACATATATTTTCCCCTTTTAAAACCTAAATGTGACATAATATAAACACTGTTTGATATGGTTTGGCTGTGTCCTCACCCAAATCTCATCTTGAATTGTAGCTCTCATAATCCCCACATTTTATGGGAGGCACCTGGTGGGAGGGAATTGAATCATGGGGGCAGGTTTTCCCCTGGTGTTCTCATGATAGTGAATGAGTCTCATGAGATCTGATGATTTTATAAATGACAGTTCCCCCTGCACACACTGTCTTGCCTGTCAGCATGTAAGACGTGCCTTCACTACTCCTTTGCCTTCCGCCATGATTGTGAGGCCTCCCTAGTCATGAGGAACTGTGAGTCCATTAAAGCTCTTTTTCTTTATAAATTACCCAGTTTTGGGTATGTCTTCATTAGCAGCATGAAAACAGACAAATATGCTGTTCTATATTTTGTTTTTTTCCTTTAATAATATATCTTAAAGTTCTTTTCATGAAAAGCTTTTTAACTTTTTTACAGCCATGTAATTTATGGATATACTATAATTTATTTAATGATTTTCTTACAACAATTCTTCAGTAAATAATATTGTACATGTGGTACTTTGCACGTGTGTAAGTATACCATAAAATAAAGAAGCACAACTATTGGGACAAAGGGTATGTGAATTTTATATTTTGCTATATCCTGACAAATGAAGCTCCATAGAGGTTGTACCAATTAATACCCCCCACCAGCAATGTTCAAGAATATCTTCTTTTCTCCACTAACTCCCAACATATTATGTTATAAACTTTGGAATACTTTTTAATATGATATGAAAAATGATATCAATATAGTTTTCAGGTTGGGCATGGTGGCACGTGCCTCCAGCTGCTCGGGAGTCCAAGGTGGGAGGATAGCTTGAGCCCAGGGATTCAAGGCTACAGTGAGCTATGATCGCACCACTGCACCCCAGCCTGGGGGACAGAGCGAGATCTGTCTCTAAATATACTTTTCATCTGCATTTTCTTGTAATGAATGAGGTTCAACATATTTTCAAATATTTACAATCAATTTCTTTTTTTTTTTTTTTTTTTGCTTTCATATTTATTTATTTAAGTTCTCTGTAGATTCTGGATATTAGCCATTTGTCAGATGGGTAGATTGCAAAATTTTTTTCCCATTCTGTTGGCTGCCGCTTCACTCTATTGATTGTCTCTTTTGCTGTGCAGAAGCACTTAAGTTTAATTAGATCCCATTTGACTATTTTGGCTTTTGTTGCCATTGCTTTTGGTATTTTAGTTATGAAGTCCTTGCCCATGCCTATGTCCTGAATGGTTTTGCCTAGGTTTTCTTCTAGAGTTTTTATGGTGTTAGGCCTAATGTTAAAACCTTTAATCCGTTTGGAGTTAATTTTTGCATAAGGTGTAAGAAAGGGGTCCAGTTTTAGCTCTCTGCATGTGGCTAGCCAGTTTTCCCAACACCATTTATTAAATAGGGAATCCTTTCCCCCATTGCTTGTTTTTGTCCAGTTTGTCAAAGATCAGTTGGTTATAGTTGTGTGGTGTTCCTTCTAAGCCTCTTTTCCATTCCGTTTGTCTGTATCTCTGTTTTGGTACCAGTACCATGCTATTTTGATTACAGTAGCCTTGTAATTTAGTTTGAAGTCAGGTAGCATGATGCCTCCAGCTTCATTTTTTTTTTTTCCTTAGGATTTTCTTGGCTTTGCAGGCCCTTTTTTGGTTCCATATGAAGTTTAAGGTGAAGAAAGTCATTGGTAGCTTGATGGGGATAGCATTGAATCTATAAGTCACTTTGGGCAGTATGGCCATTTTCACGATATTGATTCTTCCTAACCATGAGCATGGAATGTTTTTCCATCTATTTGTGTCCTCTCTTATTTCCTTGAGCAGTGGTTTGTAGTTCTCCTTGAAGAGGTCCTTTACATCCCTTGTTAGTTGTATACCTAGGTATTTTATTCTCTTTGTAGCAATTGTAAATGGGAGTTCACTCATGATTTGGCTCTTTGTTTGTCTGTTATTGGTGTATAGGAATGCTTGTGATTTTTGCACACTGATTTTGTGTCTGAGACTTTGCCAAAGTTACTTATAGCTTAAGGAAATTTTGGGCTGAGAAGAGGGGGTTTTCTAAATATACAATCATGTCATCTGCAAACAGAGACAATTTGACATCCTGTCTTCCTATTCAAATACTCTTTATTTACAATTCATTTCATTTCCTGTTTTATAAACTGTCTTTTAAAATATTTTGCCCATTTCCTTCTTTCTTTTTTTTTTTTTTTTTTGAGACAGACTCTTGTTCTGTGGCCCAGGCTAGAGTGCAGTGGCATGAATTTGGCTCACTGCAATCTCTGCATTTGGGTTCAAGCGATTCTCCAGCCTCAGCCTCCCAAGTAGCTGGGACTACAGGCATGAGCCCCCACACCCAGCTGATTTTTGTATTTTTAGTAGAGATGGGGTTTCATCATGTTGGCCAGGCTGGTCTCAAACTTCTGACCGCAGGTGATCCATCTGCCTTGGCCTCCTGAAGTGCTGGGATTACAGGTGTAAGCCACCGCACTCAGCCTCTAATTAGTTTTTAATTCATCTATTTTTTTTCAGACAGGGTCTTATTCTATCATCCAGACTGGAGTGCAGTGGCACTAGTAAGTCTCACTGCAGCCTTGACTTCCTAGACTCAAATTATCGGCTGGCCTCAGCCTCCTGAGTAGCTGGGACTACAGGCACGTGCCATTACCCCTGGATAATTTTTAAATCATTTTTGTAGAGATGGGAATCTCACTATGTTGCCCCAGCTGATGTCAAACTCTTGGACTCGAGAAATTGTTGTGCCTCGGCCTCCCAAAGTGCTGGGATTACAGGTGCAAACCACTGTGCCCTGCCTAAAATCATTTTCTTAATCAATTTTACAAGTTTCATATGTTATCTGACATAGACTACAAATTTTTTTTTGTTTTACTTTTTTAATCTGCATATTGTATGTTTTCTCATGCCTCTGTTTTTTATTTCATTATGCTTACATCTACCATTTAAAAAAAAAATCCAGATTCTGTGTCATAAAGAACATTGCTATTCTGGAATTATTGAAATTTATCCTGTTTTTTCTATTCCTTTTACAATTCTACTCTTCTACATTAAAAACTTTACCATATTGGGTTTGGCTTCATGTTAAGTGTGTGAGGTTTTAATCCAACTGTATTTTTTTCCAGATGGCCACCCATCTGTCCCAACAATTTATGCATTCAGTTTTGATTTTGGTATCTGGAGCATTTCCCCCAACAATGGTCAACCTTTTAACATTCCAAGTATGAGCAAAATGGTAGAACCTCTTTCAAATAGAATGTCTTTGAAGTCAGAAGCAAGGCCAGCAGCCTGTGAGACTCTAATCCAGCAAATGCCAGCACTGGACGCCACTGGCACAACTAATGAATCCTCTTGGACCCAGTGGATTTCTTCACATGACATCACACTGGAGTGAGCTCCTTTACAGTAGACTCTCCTGGGACATGGCCTGCTGCTGTCCTACAGAGGAGGTCTCTTATGTATTGGATCTTCTGTTGATTTTTAACGTCATAGGCCTAATAGAGACCTAGATGCCATGATATTCATTCTTCCATTTTCTTTGTGTATTTGCAAAAGGTATCTATGTCTATCATAGAAAAGCCGTTCGTTAAAGGTAAGAGTAGATTGGAAGTCTTTTTCTATCAACCTCAGAAGAGCATGAACAAGCCTCCCATACAGGCAGTTCTCGGTCAGGAATTTCTTTGGTTGTGATTTGTTTTCCTGGCAAGATGACTGGCATTTGCCTTCACCCTTACACATTCTATGTCAAAAGGTACAGTGTCTGATTGAACATATGGAACTCATTTGTTGTTTCAATTTTTATTTATTGGACATTGTTTCCAATGGGTTGAGTTGCTTCTGGGGACTTCAGTACCACAACTGGAGGTATGGTCAATGGACTCTTCCTACTCTGGAGTTGTTGAGGGTGGAAGAGCACTTCCTGGAAGCATTTGAAAAAGACAGATATATTTTTCTACACAAAATATTTCTCCCCATATCTATTCAGGAAATGAATATGTTGGAGCTAAAAAGGAAACATGGGACCAATTTGGGGACGTCTATTCATGTTTTTTTAGAAACTAGCATCATAGATTACGTTCGTTTTGTTCCTATATTTTAATTACCCTGACTCTTTTAGATTGCATGAAAAGCGATTATTTTCACCTCATTATTTTCACCTCGGAATCTAACTGTACTCATAATTAGACCTGGGATATTAGAAGATGAAGAGTAGTGTGAAACAAAGGACTGAAAACTATGGGTGACATTTTACTTTCTGAAAACTTTTAAAACCTTACACAATCCTTCTCATGTGCTTTGAGGGAAAAATTTATTCTCTCATCTTCTGTTATGGTGACTAATGATTTAAAACTGGCTTAAACCGCACAGTAATCCTGCAAATGTCAAATTCTCCTTTCTAGTGATTTGGCAAGAATGTTCAGCCAGCAAATAAAAACTCTGGCCAGTGTGGTAAGGTAATATAGAAAGCAAAATTAGAAGAGGCCAAGTGTGCTTTTATCATACAATAAATTTCTCACTATGTGGAAAAAAAGTTTTCGGGTATAATAAATGTAAAAGAACCTGAATTTAGGTTAACTGTCCAGTATTTAATGTACATTCAGGGGCACAGTAATACAAGGTATGAATTTGATAAATAAATCACAGAAGTATAGATTTCATTCATCCTCTGAGTCCCTCTCCTCCCCTCCCCTCCCCTCCCCTCCACTCCCTTCCTCTCCCCTCTTATGCCTCCCCTCCCCTCCCCTTCTCTCCTCTCCTTTCTCAGCTCACTGCAACCTCCACCACCTAGGTTCAAGCAATTTTCCTGCCTCAGCCTCCCAAGTAGCTGGGATTACAGGTGCTTACCACTATGCCTGGTTAATTTTTGTATTTTTAGTAGAGACGGGGTTTCACCGTGTTGGCCAGGCTGGTTTCAAACTCCTGATCTCAGGTGATCCCCCCGCCTCAGCCTCCCAAAGCGCTGGGATTACAGGCATGAGCCACAGCACCCAACCTGAGGGCTTCACTTTTTAAAGTTTACAAACCAAGATTAATGTCCCCAAAGTTTGTAGATCCCATGCCAAATTTTAACTGGGATGTTAGTATTACAAAACTAGATAGCATAATTGCTTTTAAAAAATAAGCTCACTGTGCATGGTTGTGTGTGCCAGTAGTCCCACTACTTGGGAGGCTGAAGTAGGAGGATTGCTTGAGCCCAGGAGTTCAAGACCAGCCTCGACAACATAGCAAAATCCCTCTCTAAATAAATAAACACATCAATAAAATAAAATCAAATTTAAAATTAGGCTCAATGTAAATAAGAGTACCTGAAGAGGATTTCCTACTTTCCGAATCACTGAGAGTATTTTATCCCGTACTATTTGTTTACTTTTTAGGTTATGAATATGTTTTCTTCCATTAGTTGATCTTAGACTATGACCTTTCTGCATTTAGAAGAGAGAAACTTTCTTCTCCTCCTCCTCTAAAATTATTGACCAATTGGTTTCTAGACATTCCATCCAAAATTTATATTAACTTCCTTGCTAAGTTTTAAGTCTGAGCCTCTCAGATGAAAATTGTACTTGGAAGTACAGGTCAACTTCAGACTTGGCTATCTCACCACAGACTAGAACTAGATTTTCAACATTTTGTGGGAAGAAAATGTTAGGATTATGTATGATTATTTGTGACTTACTGACCTTTCATTTACAGCCCATGCCATTGCTGTGAATAAGCTATGGGCTAAGATGTAATAATTGTTAAACTAAGAGTTTAATAAAGACTTCAGTGTGTCTCGGTGTAGTGGTTCACACCTGTAATCCCAGCACTTTCTGGGACTGAGGCAGTAGGATTGCTTGAACTCATGAGGTTGAGACCAGCCTGGGCAACATAGTGAGACCTTGTCTTGACAAAAAAATTTTTTTTAAATTAGCCCACCTACTTGGGAGGCTGTGGCAGGAGGACTGCTTGAGCCCATAGCTGTGTTTGTGCCACTGCACTCCAACCTGGATGACAGAGCAAGACGGCAAGATCCTGTCTCAAAAATAAAATGAAATAAAATAAAATAAAATAAAATAAAGACTTCAGTGTGTTGATGTTTATGTATACTTTGCAAATTGATAGGAATTTGCCAAAGTCCATTTGAGGCCAAATTTACGTGCAACCTCTGAAAGAATATAGAACCTAGTGGCTTATATTTTATATCCTAATCTCACTGAGGCTGTTTATTTTTCCTCCTGATTGCTTTACTTAATTATATTTCTGTTGTATTTTGAAGCTTATCTTCAATAAGCTTACAAGATGATATATAAATATGTTTTAATACTTCTTTGTTCTAAAACAACTAAAATTTTGTTTTGTAATGATCCTCAGAGAGTTAAAATTTAATGTCAATAAATACCTATGCTCTCATTTCATAATACTATATTCAGGAATTATAGTGACACTGTGCTCCGTCCAAAACACAGTTGTCTGTGGCTGAATGTTAGAAAATGGTGTGATCAGCATTTTACAACCCAGAAGCTGCAAGTAATGCAAACTTGAAAATCAATTGTGTAAAATTTTCAGTAAGACTGATTTTTATCTAAAAAAATTGCATTTTTTTTTAGGTATTAGATATGTAATTTCTTACTTGGGGAGTTATAGAACAGGAGTTATAAATACAGTTGATTTTATTTTTAGACTGGTATCCAGTTAAGACACATCTGAAGAATATAATTCTCCTTTCACTAAAGTTGGCAAAAGTTGGTATACATTATAAAAAGAACTGTGGCACTTCTTGTTAGTCCAGGTTTAGTACTCATGTAATCATACTCCCAATATGTTTTTTTTATACAAATTCCTTTTCTTGGGGGGAACGAGAGTATATGGGATCTCATTTATTTACCTGGTTAATGAATAAGTATTTACTGTTGACCTACTATGTCATTCAGTGCTGAGTTCTAGGAATTCAAGAATACATTGAGGTATGTTTCCTTTTCTGGAGGAATTTACAGGTAACAGTCAAATATGCAAAAAAGTTACACTGTGATATGATCATTTCTTCGTGAATATACAGATAACTTTCAGTTGGAGAAAAATAAGAGTCCAGCAGCCTGTCTAAGGATAGCATGTTAGCTGAGGTGGGAAGTATGAGAAGAGTTTTCCAACTGCAAAAGCAGCACAGGGAACAGCATGTGTAAACGAAGGATTGTGTGAGAGGTTGGTGTATTCTGGAAAAAAGGAGCCTTATTACAGGCAAAAGCTGGATTGGATGATGTCACTTAGACGTACAGTCACACTATGCTTCTCAATACTTATTTCTAAATTTACCTCCTAAACTGCAGTACTCCTTCCTTAAAGGAGGAGATACTGCCCCTGAAAATTTTACCCTACAGATGAGCAGAGAAAGGGATATGTTTTGCAGATTGGCTGGCTCCAAATAGTTAAGTCAGTTATATGCAGTATAGTCCCCAAAATTCACCAGGAGTCTTCCACAGGAAGATGTGAGTTGGAGGTGATGGACAAGTTGAAAGAGAACATGTATGAAACTGTGGCAGGATCTTCTAATGGAAACACGAGCCAAGGGAAACCGTGTAAATGATGGTGGAGGTTGAGAAGTTTTGAATTGGGGTATGACTTCCATTTTCATTACAGTAAGAAAGAGCATTCAGTGTGAAGTGTGAAGGCGGAGTCAGAGGGGAGTAACGCTGGAGGCAGAGATCTCTGAGGAGGCTCTGGTATTCTCTTAGAGAGAGATGATGTAGACCAAGGGTTGTAGAGATGTAGACAGGTATAAAATTGGTAAGACCTAGAGTTTCATTGGATAAGGAAAATAAGGAGGAAGAAAACACTAGAATGACTTCCAGGTTTATGGCTTAGGAAACTGATTGTCATTTACTGAAATAGCTTATATAAAGCAAAAATAAAAGGGCAAATTCAATCTGGGACACATGGAGTTGAAAATGCGTGGAGGGAATCCAAGGATAGATATTTATTGGAGGTTGGATAAATGGATCTAGAGGTCAGGAAAGAGAGGTGAGTTAGTGATAGAGATTTGGGGTGATTAGCAATTTGATCATAGTTCAAGTCAAAGGCATGGATTAAGTAGGTTGGGAAGAGTTTAAAAAGAAGGCCTGCTGTGCTCCATTGGTCAGAATGAGTTGGGATGGATATTGGGTACAGTCTTGATTTCTCTCTCCTTTTTATACTACATAGCACTGTGTTTTCTGTCTCTGCTGGAACAATGTTGGGTAAATTTAAGCTTTAACTCAATCTCAGTTTAACAAAGATAATCTTTTTTTTTTTTTTAATTCAAATCAGTATATTGCCAGAGTGTAATTTAGAGGCAATTTGAACTGTAGATAGTTATTTGCACATGACTAATCCTGACAAAATGTGTTAGCTATAGTATATTCAATTCATTAAGGCCCATAATACATATTTATTTAGAAATTGAATAGGAAATGTTGATAACACTTACCAAGTCATTGTTCAAAGCTTAGTCTGTTGACTAAGACCATAATTCTAAAGCATGCATTTCTCAGTGGAGGCTACAGAGTCTCCTCTTCCAACCACTGGAAAGCAAATATGGGTCCTTAGGGGTCAAGAAGCCCAAGATATTACCATGGAGGTCCTCCATAGCTCAACCCCACCTGACAAAATTAGATTCTTTAGTATTTAATATCTTGTTATAGAGAATTTAAACTAAATTTAAATTTTCTCCCTAGGGACTAATGATGAAAAATGAAAACAAGGGCCAAGAAACACTAACTCTAGAGATGTTAATAAAATAATTTGTAGAAGAAATTAATCTTAGGTATTTTCCCTATGGGTTCTAGTGTCTGGGATGAACTGGTTTGTCTTTGTGTGTTTTATTATTATTATTATTTAAATATATATATTTTATTGCACTTTAGGTTTTGGGGTACATGTGAAGAACATGCAGGATTGTTGCATAGGTACATACATGGCAATGTGGTTTGCTGCCTCCATCCCCATCACCTGTATCTGGCATTTCTCCCCATGTTATCCCTCCACAACTCCCTACCCCCCGCTGTCCCTCCCCTAGTCCCCCCCAACAGACCCCAGTGTGTGATGCTCCCCTCCCTGTGTCCATGTGTTCTCATTGTTCAACACCTGCCTATGAGTGAGAACATGCAGTGTTTGATTTTCTTTTCTTGTGTCAGTTTGCTGAGAATGATGGTTTCCAGGTTCATCCATGTCCCTACAAAAGACACTAACTCATCATTTTTTATGGCTGCATAGTTCATTTAGTGAAAAGGACAAAATCGCTTGACTTTGAAGTTTTTGCAGCTATTCAGTGTAGGGTTTACAGAAAAGTGAGCATCTCACTATATAGTGCTTCAACACAAAGATTTACTTTGGGCATTGGCTGATTTTTTTTTTTCATCTGATACTAAAAGGATCTGGTTACTTGGGGTTTTAGCCAACATATTAAACAACTACATATGTATAAATCATTTTACCATTGGCAATTTGAATGTATACTCCTTGAGCTTAGGGATTGTGATGATATGTGTATCAATTACGTTTATTTAAATTATGAAAATAGAACTGCCTCTGTATATTTTACATGCAAAAAGGATCCAGGGGAAGGTTGGAGAGCCAGACTTGAGCAAGTTCCAAGCAAGATGAGGCACAGCCAAGATCCCACCACAGGCTGACTCTGTTTAGGATCCTGCCACTGGCACGGTTGCCACTGGACAATCGTGGGCACTGGCACTGCTGCTGCTGGCAGCACCGCCCTGCACCTGTGCCATCAAGAGGCTGCACTCCAATCACCGCAGCTGCTGTGATGAATCTTTGACCCTGTGCTTTCAGTTGCTCCATTAAGTTTCAAAGTCCAGGCAGAAGCCTCTGCCTGGGTCTGTTCCACCTGCCAGGACTCATGGAATATTTACCCCCTCCTTGGCTGTCATGATGAGGTGTTCCCTGCTTATCTTGGGATTTCCCCCAAATAGAAGAGGTGTTTATGTGCTGAGACACCAAAAATGTCAAATGTTTCATACAAATCAGTAACTAAAAGCATTTGAGTAATGCTTTACAGTTTGCAGAGTGCCTTGATCTCTTTCTCTTTGATTCTTAGTAGAACCCAGAGAGACTTTTCATTTTTGAGATGAGAAAACTAAAGCTCAAAGAGGTTGACGATCTAAAAGTTGCAATGCTAGGGAAGAAACTAAAATTTTTGAGTGTCTGTCATATGTTACCTATAGTTTTAGATGCTTTCATGCAGTTTCTTATTTGATTCTCACACAACTTCATGACATAGTATACTTATTTCTATTATTCTCCAAATGGATAAATAGAGGCACTTTTGGCAAGTGGTAGAACTGGGATTCATTCTCATGTCTTTGACTCCAAATCCTATTCTCATTCCACCACCCAGTAAAGCCACCTTACCGAGTTCTTTCCCTTCCTTTTCCAACACTTTCCACGTTCTTTTTGTACCACCTACTATTGTTCTACTCTTGTATCTCAGAGTTTTTGTTGAAAAAATTTATCTCTAAAACTTTCCCCAAGGCCTTAGCCATGGGAGGATGTTCTGTAAAGTTATTTTCTGACAGTTTTCTTCTAGTGCAGTGGTCATTATGAAAATGCAAAATGGATACAGATATGGCTTTAGGGGATATTTCTTTACTCTAGAGATATTTGCATATGAAATATGTCATAAACAATGTAAACATTACCAAATGCCACCAGTGCTAAAAGTGAGATGTATTGTGTGGTATACATTGTATGTACAGTAATCTGTTATTCACTTTCAGAGCTTTACGGTCTCCTCTGTACCCATGACCCCCAGAAGCCCTGCTATCTCACATAAGTTGCTTATGTTTGGGGAGGACATCTTGGGAATGTAGCACAGGAATTGGATCGGGACTCACCTGCAGTCACTTAGCCTCTTTCTAGCTATGGTAACACTTGAGGGTCAAAGGATACGGACTCCCAGCAGAATCAAGCTCATGCCTTAGGCATAGAATTTAACTTTATTCTCAGGTATTGCCATGGCTGACTCTGCATTTATAGACTTTCTTTCAGAGTTGAGAGGATGTGAAGACCTACTGTGCTTCCATGCCTTAGTTTATGTTTCTGAATTCGATCCTTACCTGCCTACGCCTCTAGGATTGCTTCGTCTTCTTTGGCCATATTTTCTCATCTGTGTCTTCTTTTGGATCCTCTTTGAAGTACTCCAGTTGTTTCTAGGATTTTAAGTTTAAGGAGTCTGACCAGTTGGAGATCTACTTACAGGTGCAGAAAAGATTTGCCTTAGACAAAACCTGAGCAAGCATAATGTGGACTCTTCCATTTCTCCAGCACGGAGGTCTTAACTTTATTTAACAATTCCGTTGCTCCTTTCTCATGCAATCAGATAAAGAGCAATTGAAGAGATCTCAGAAAGGTTGTTAACCTCTAGATTATAAGAAGATAACTGAAGAAAAACCAGGAGGCCTGATAAGGAGAAAGGAATATCGGATTTGCCTAGTGGATAAGTGCAGAACTATTGTAAAGGCATTTGATGTAAATACTCTTTAAGAGTATCCATCTCATTTTGTTTTTCTGATAGCACAGATACACTAACTGGCTTTCAGATCTGTGGTTTTGTTAGTTACTCCTGAGAGCAGATCCAGGCATGCAGAGACCTCTTCCCACTGCCATCCTATAATTGTTTATACCAGTAAGTCCTATGCCTTTTGATAAAAAAGCAACTCACAGGGGAGGTTAGAGACCTAAGCCCTACGGAATTGAGTTTGATTATAAAACCAAATAGTAAGGACACAAAAGCGGGAGTCTGTCTAAATGCTGTGGTTAAATTACAGCTCTTAAAGAGCATGGGAAGTGCAATTTAATCATTCATTTATTCATTCAGCATTTCTTGATTTGTTCTATGTGTCGGATTTGTAAGTAGAGCAAGAACTTCTCAGAGTCTAGTTGACGTAGACTCTGGAACTGAAAAGTCACAATGCAATGTGGCAAGAACTATAACAGGATATGGTAACTAATGGGGTGAGGACATTTGAGCAAGAGTTTGAGAATATCAGACTTTACTTTGGTCTCTGTGATCAAGTTTCCCTTTCAGAGTTGTTCGTTTATTCTCAGCAACACTATAGAGCTACACCATAGACCTGGAACCAAATGCCTGTGGGTGTAGGAGGAAAGGAGGAGCCTGGAGAAGATTCCAGGGGGAAGTCTGGATTAAAGTGATATCTTAGTGGAAAAATGTGTATTTTTATATTAAGGAAAACATTATAAATGATTTTATTTTCTAAACATCAATATATATCAGGATTTAAAATTTATAAAATATAGGGCAATGTTTTATACACACACATGCATTCACAAACTAAATGTAAAAATATAAACACAACATTTTTTTTTTTCACAGAAGTACTATTTCAACCCTGAAGCTTTCTTTTCACAGTATTACTAAATATGCAAATACTAATTGGCTTAAATCATTATAAGGAAGAGTGCTAATTTTTTTAAAAAACTCCTATTTGGATCTTAATTTGTATATGTTAAAAAAGTTATAATTTTAAAAATTGTTAACCTTTGTTTTATGAGTTAGAACATATCACAAATACAGTAGGACACATCTGTGTCCTAAACGCCAACTATTTTCATATATTCTAGAAATATTTTTGAGGACTTAAAAAGAATGTAAAATATTATTTTACTGCATACAACTTTTAATTTGTAGTTGTAAATGTTTAGTTTGGAAATTAAGTACTTTAGTGATGTATAAATATTGAAAAATAGTGATTTTTAACGAGAATGGGGCATAAGAATTGCCTGGGTTCTTCCTAGACCCATCAAGTCAGATCTCTAGAGACAGGTATGGGCATGTGTATATAGATTTTCAGATGTATATTCCTGCATAAACTACCATTGCTGATAGGTGTTAGATGTTATTGATGTTAAGCTCTATGAGGGCAGGAACTCTGTCTATTTTATTGACTTTGTCCCTAGCACCTACCATAACAGGTACTCAGTTTGCAGAGTGGATGGATGGGTAGCTCTGCCTCAGATTCATTCAGTATTTTTTCATAGACTAAACCTAGACACAATATCAACAATAAATTCTTATTCTGACACTGGGAAGGGAGTTTGTCTGAGTCCTTTGAACCTGGCTTGGCTCTGTGGAAGGGTCTCTTTTGGGGGCCTTGGTCTTGACTTTTGCACCTGTGAGGCCCTCCTTGTCCTGTGTTCATTAGCTGCAGCTGCTCCTGCATTACCCCTTTGTCTCATATTCTCCCTTGAACCATCTAGGCTTTCCTCTCCCCTGCCACCAGGCCCAGCATGATTTCTAAGTGGGGCTGCAAGAACTATGTGTTTCAACTTCATCTCCTTAGACTCCTCCCCATAGCTGCAGAAAGAACTTTCTTCCTCTTCCTATGTGGCAGGAAGCCACCCTTTTGTCATATCCTGCATCTTCTCTGTGGTTTATGAGAAAACCTCTGTTTAGTCCTCTAGGATTGGTCTATAGAGAGTTAAAAGTGTTTGGCTCTTAAAATTGGAAACCAAAATTTTTATGACTATTTTTTCTACTTTGGACTATTTTACAGTTTATTTTGGAAAATCAAACCTAGAAAACAATTTCTTTGTTTTAGATCATCACTACTCAAAATGTGGTCCACTGTGGGCAGCAGCTTCCCAGCGTATCTTGGCAGCTTGTTAAAAGTACAGAATCTCAGCCCCCATCCCATACCTGCTGAATCAGAATATGCATTTAAACAAGGTTACTTGATGATTTGTATGTACATTAACATTTGAAAAGCAACCATTCTTGGTGATTTCTGCTTTATCCTGAAGTATCATCTCAGCCTTAATGGGGGAAATGACAGATTTACTGGGAATTAAAAATGCATCTGAAAATGATATGTATCTCATCCCTAAAGTCAGCATCTTACTTAATTGAGAAACACCTGCAGGAATAAGACTAGGATGGACAATATCATCATTACTATTTAAAACCAGTTTGAAATTATCATCCAGTGCTAATAGAGAGAGGCATATGAATTAGAGAAAAAGATAAAATTGTTTCTGTTTACAGATTATTTATTATATATCTGGAAAACTAAAAAAAATCATCAAAAAAACTGCCAAAACACTTAATAGACTTTAGTAAAGTGCAGGTTATAAAATCAATATATAGAAAGCAATAGCTTAAAAAAAAATAGAGATGGAGTCTTGCCCAGGCTGGTCTTGAATTCTTGGCTTCAAGTGATCTTGCCTTGGCCTCCCAGAGTTCTGGGATTACAGGTGTGAGCCACCATCCCCAGCCAGCAATAGCGTCCATGTATAAAAATAACAACTGGTTGGAAGATTTAAAGACTCCTTCTATAATTGCAGTAAAACCAACAAAAGTACCTAGGCATAAATAATAAGACATAAGCAAAAAATATATGTGAATAAAACACTCCTGAAAGACACAAAAGTAGATATGAACAGAATGTAGGCCATAAGCTTAGATAGGAAGACTGAGTATTATAAAGATATCTTTTCTGATAATACAAATATTATCAGTTTTTTTCTTAAAGCTAAACAAATTGATTATATATTTCATTTGGAAAAGCAACTAAACAGAAATAGCCTGGAAAACTCTAAAAAAGGAAAACTCTAAAAAAGTGAGAGGGAGGCTTGATCTTAAACCAGATGTTAAAACATATTACAAAGTCTCTATAATTAGAAGAAAATTGTATTGGCAAGTGAATGAACAGACAACTGATGGAATCGAATAGAATATCCAGAAATAAACCTAACTGCACATGGAAATTTAGACCATGATAAAAGCAGCATCTGAAATCAGTGGGGAAAAATAGACTTTTAAATAAGCAATGTTGGCACAAATGTACAGGCATATGAAAAGATAAAAATGGATTTATTCTGTATAGTATATACCAGTATAAATTCTGAATGGGTTAAAAATGAAACTGTGCAAATACTAGAAGAAAATATGGGTGAATTCCTTTACAACATGTGAGTGAAAATTTCCAAAAACGAAGAGAAAAGTTTGATAATTTTGGTTTCATTTTTTAAAATTCTGCATGGCAAAAACCCCAAAAAGCAAAGTAAAAATACAAATTATGCTGAGTGCGATGGCTTGCACCTGTAATCACAGTACATTGGGAGGTCAAGGCCTGTAGATCCTTTGAGCCTAGGAGTTAGAGATCAGCCTGTGAACATAGGGAGACCCCATCTCTACAAAACATAAATTTAAAAATAGCCAGGTATAGTGGCACATGCCTGTAGTTCCAGCTAGTTGGGAGGCTGAGGCAGAAGGATCTCTTGATCCCAGGAGGTCAAGGCTGCAGTGTGCTGTGATCACTCCACTGCACTCCAGCCTGGGTGACAGAGCAAGACCCTGTCTTAAAAAACTAACAAACAAAAAATACAAATCACACCTGGAGAAATATTTGCAATTTTTCTCACAGAAAAAGGATTAATATCCCTAATAGCTAAAAGAACTACAAATTGAGAAGCAAAACAAACAACCTTATGAAACTGGACAAGAAATATGCACACAACTCACAGGAGAAGAAACACAAATGCCACTTAAGATATGATGCTCAATCTGGTTTATCATTAGAAAGGTGAAAATTAAAATTACATTAAAATACCATCTCTTACCTCTCAGACTGGCAAAAATCCAAGAGTTTAACAGTTGGATTTGTTGGCAGGGCTTTGAAGAAATTGGTACTTGCATACCTTATTGATGGGAGTGCAGCTCAGTTAGGGAGCTTGTCCATATCTATCAATATTACACACGCATTTTTGCTTTGACCCAGCAATCCCGCTTATAGGAATCTTTCCTGAAGATTCACTGGGAAAAATGTGGAATGACATGTACAAAGCAATTCACGATAACATTATTTGTAACAGCAAAATAGAAAACAACCTAAATGTCCAGCGATGAGTGACTAATTGAAACAAAATACGGTATATGCATACAATAGATGACTACATGGTGGTTAAAAGAAATGAAGAAATCTCACTATCTTGCTATCCTGCAATGGACAGCATTAGGTGAAAAAATTTAAGGGCAGAATAGTGTCTATAATATGCTACCTTTTACCTAATAAAGGAGTACAAATGTAAATATATATTTATATTTGCATATATAATGGAAGTAAAATGATGGAAGGATTAAAAAAAAAACTAGTGAAAACGGATATTTGGTAGAGAGTGAGGAGGGGAGGTAACCGAATGGCAGGGGCAGGGATAAAAATGGATACTAGACTTTTCTAAATATACTTTGCTTGATAATTGTATTTAGTTTGATCTTGGAACCATGTAAAGGTTTTTTTATCCAGTTTCAAAATAAAATGTTGATAAAAAAATAAAGAAAACAACAACAAATAATGGAGTCTTTAAGAACTGGAAACAAACTGAAGAAATAGAAAACAAATTATTTCAAATTTGTGAATTTGTGTCTTAAGTACACATGTGACTTTAAGACACATGTAATTTGAAAATGCATTCTTAGTGAAATATATTCTAAGGACACAACTGGAAATAAATCTTAAACTGTACTTAGATATCATATGGTTAGTTTTTATATTGGCATTGTTATTTTGAAACCATATATGTATATAATAGGATAGAGTAAATACATAATTATGTAATGTCCCTAGGAACCAAGATTTTCAGGATAAAGAGAGACATATATAAAATTAAAGAAGTTAAGTTAAAACACTATATTCTGGAAATATGATATGAACTCATATTTTTTCCTCCTAAAAAATGAAAGACAACAAAGCAAGCCAGGCATGGTGATTCATGCCTATAATCCTAGCACTTTGGGAGGCCGAGGCAGAAGTTCACTTGAGCCTAAGAGTTTGAGATCAGCCTGGGTAACATCATGAGAGTCTATCACAGCAAAAAGTTAAAAATTAGCTAGGCATGGTGACACATGCTTGCATTCCCAGCTCCTTGGGAGGCTGAGGAGGGAGGATCACTTAAGCCCAGGAGGTCGAGGTTGCAGCAAGCAGGGATCATGCCACTCCACTTCAGCCTGAGTGATACAGTGAGACCCTGTCTCAAAACAAAAACAAAAAATCATCAACAAAAAAAGAAAAACAAAACAAAACACAAACCAATGGCCAGGTGTTGTGGCTCAAGCCTGTAATCCCCGCACTTTGAGAGGCCAAGGCCGGCAGATCACATGAAGCCAGGATTCAGAGACCAGCCTGGCTCAAATGGCGAAACCCTGCCTCTACTAAAAATACAAAAATTAGCTGGGCATGGTGGTTCACACCTGTAATCCCAGCTACTTGGGAGGCTGAGGCATGAGAATTGCTTGAACCTGAGAGGCGGGAGTTGCAGTAAACCGAGATTACACCACAGCATTCCAGCCTGGGTGACACAGCAAGACTCTGTCTCAAAAACAAAACAAAACACAACACAAAGTGATATGGTTTGGGTCTGTGTCCCTACCCAAATCTCATCTTGAATTGTACTCCTGTAATTCCCATGTGTTATAGGAGGGACTCGGTGGGGAGATAATTGAATCATGGGCAGCTTCCCCCATATTGTTCTCGTGATAGTGAATAAGTCTCACAAGAGAGCTAATGGTTTTAAAAATGAGAGTCTCCCTGCACAAGCTCTTTTCTCTTGTCTGCTGCCATGTGAGATGTATCTCTCACCTTCCACCATGATTGTGAGGCCTTCCCAGTCATGTGGAACTATAAGTCCATTAAACCTCTTTCTTCTGTAAATTGCCCAGTCTAGGGTATGTCTTTATAGGCAGCATGAAAATGGACTAATACACAAAGAAACAACAAAAACAACAAAACTTATTTTCTAACTGTGGACATTGAAAAGGCCTAGAAACCTCCTGGATTGATGTTTCTAAGTACCATTTCCTAAGGCTTCTTGCAGAAATTGCTGATTCCAGGTCTGAAGGAGGAAATATACAAGATAATTCTGGAAAATCATGTGGTAACAGAAAGCAAATAACCTAATAAAGACTACTGAGGTTTTATTAAAAGGACTCAGGATCCAAAATGAGGCTCCCACTGGCCAGAGACGGAACCAATTAAGCATCAAAAAGAATACCGAGGTTGGGTATGGTGACTCAGGCCTGTAATCCCAACAGTTTGGGAGGACAAAGTTGGAGGATTCCTTGAGTCCAGGAGTTCAAGACCAGCCTGGGTATCATAGGGAGACCCCATCTCTACAAAAAATTAAAAAATTAGTTGAATATGGTGGCATGTGACTATAGCCCCAGCTACTGAGGAGGCTGAGATAGAAGGATTGCTTCAGTCTAGGAGGTTGAGGCTACAGTGAGCACCGATCATGCCACTGTACTCCAGTGTGGGCAACAGAGTGAGACCTTGTCCCCACCCCCCAAAAATGCAATGCAATGAGTTGGAAATAAATACATAAAAAACCCATGTTTACAAACAAAACAAGCAGAACAGTAACTGGTAACCTTTGAAAGTTGCTAGGTGGCTGGGCGCTGTGGCTCATGCCTGTAATCCCAGCACTTTCAGAGGCCGAGGTAGGCAGATCCCTTGAGGTCAGGAGTTCAAGACCAGCTTGGCCAACATGGCAAAACCTTGTCTCTACTAAAAATACAAAAATTAGCTGGGTGTGGTGGTGGGTGCCTATAATCCCAGCTACTTGGGAGGCTGAGGCATAAGAATCGCTTGAGCCTGGGAGGCGGAGGTTGCAGTGAACCGAGATCACGCTGCTGCACTACACTCTGGGTGACAGAGTGAAACTCCATCAAAAAAAAAAAAAAAAGAAAGTTGCTAGGCACCAACCCATTGTTCTGAAAACTAATAAATAAGGGAAAGAATCAAATATTTTTCCTGATTTCTTGAACAAACTTTGAGTTATCAAATAGTTCTGATTAAAAAAAAGTAACCTTTATGGAGAATTCCAATTAATGAGTGTTGAGAGGATGACAGAATTAGAAAAATCTCCTTTCGGTTCCCATAAGGAAAATAATGGATGTAGATTATCAATGGTCATCTATGGCTGCTAGAACTGCAGGGTGAAAAGTCGGTGGAAAACTTTGTAATGGATAGATCAGGCTGATAACACCTGGCTGCACTCAGGCATCAATCTTAACATCAGAAAACGAGTGGCACAGCCAGTGCTTCCTGAAGTGATACAACAGAAAGCACACGGTGTTGCCTAGAAAACATTACCAAAAAACTGGAACCTGAATCTAATCGACTCTTAGACCAAAGGATAGGAAATAGAATATGTTAAATGACACCATAAGAATGCAATAGCCAACCCAGAATGTGGGAATTTTATGAACTGAACAGCTTGATTTCTTCAACAATAAAAGATAAAAAGGGGATTGGGTGACATAGAATTGTTATCAGTTGACAGAGAATTAAGAGACCAAAATGCAATGTGTGGACTTTGCATCCCTATTCAAGCAAACCAATTGTAAAAAGACATTTATGACGCAAGTGGAAATGTTTTTCATTATGGTAACATACATGTAACATAAGTTTACCATGTTAACCATTTTAAGCATATAGTTCAGTAGTGTTCATTCACATTTTTATGCAATCAATATCCAGAACTCTTTATTTTGCAAAACAGAAACTGTATACACATTAAAAAAGAAAAAAACTACCCTTTCTCCTTTCCTCTTAACCCTTCCTACTGGCAACCGCCATTCTTTTTTTTGTCTTTGTGAATTTGACTACTTTAAGTACTTTGTATGAGCAGAATCAAACAGCTCTTTGTTCTTTGGTGAATGACTTATTTCAATTAGCAAATGTCTTCAAGTTTCATCCATGCTGTAGCATGTGTTAGAATTTCCTTCCTTTTAAAGGTTGAATAATATTCTATTGCATGTATTTACCACATGTTGTTTATTCATTCATCTGTCCATAAATGCTTGGATTGCTTCCACCTTTTGGCTATTGTGAATAATGGTGTATGAATATGGGTGTGCGAATATCTGTTGAGTCTCTGCTTTCAGTTCTTTGGGTGTATATTCAGAAGGAGAATTGCTGGATGATATGGTAGCCTATTTTGAATTTCTGGAGGAATCACCATATTGTTTTCCACAGTGGCTGTACCATTTTACCTTTCCACCAGCGATGTGGGTTTCAATTTCTCCACAACCTCATCAACACTAATTCTCTGGATTTTGTTTGTTTTATAATGGCCATCCTAATGGGTGTTGGGTAGTATCTAACCGTGGTTTTTATTTGCATTTCCCTAACGACTAGTGATATTGAGCATCTTTTAATGTGCTTATTGGCATTTGTACATCTTTTTTGGGAAAGGTCTATTCAAGTCCTTTACCCATTTTAAAATTTTTTTTGTTGTTGTTGAGTTGTGGGAGTTCATTATATATTTTGGATATTAACTCCTTATTAGACGTAGTTTACAAATATTTTATGATATTTGATCAGTTGCCTTTTCACTTGGTTGACAGTATCCTTTGATGTACAAAAGGTTTACATTTTGATGAAGTCCAGTTGATTTTTCTTTTGTTGTCATAGCCAAGAAATCACTACCAAATCTAATGTCATGAAGCTATATATCTATGTTTTCTTCTAACTGTTAGATTTTTTATCTATTTTGAATTTTTTTTGCATACAGTCTTAGGTGAGGGTCCAATTTCATTCTTTTCCATGTTTTCCCAGCACCGTCTGTTGAAAACCATGTCTTTTCCACATTGGATGGTCTTGTCATCCTTATCAAAAGTATTTGACTGTATGTATATTCAAAGGTTTGTTTCTAAGCTCTTAATTATATCCCAGCAATTAGAAAATTTTAAACAATAGGTGTTGGTTAGTTGATGCTATAAACAAATTAGTGGTAATTTTATTAGGTTTGATCATAGTTTTGTGAATATGTTATAAAAGGATGGCCAACTATTAGATAAAAAGAATTTGTGAGTAAAATGCCATAACGTCTGGAAATTACTCTAAAATATACCAGTGGGTGGGGTGAGGGCAACTGTGCATTTGTGGGTAGAAATGAAACAGGATTTGCCAAATGCTGGTAGTTGTTTAAGCTGGATGATGGATATATGGGAGTCTATTATATTGTTTCTTTTTTTGTGTATGTTTAGGATTTTTCAAAATAAAAAAGTAGAAATTATACAAAAAAAAAGTTTTAAATATCCTATCACAAATGTCTAATAGGCATCTCAAACTTAACATGTCTCTGTCCTTGCCCTCCAAACCTACCCCCTCACTCAATATTTATGATCTAAGTTAATAGACTTTTGTCACATGGTTGCTCAGGCCAAAACTGTGAAGCATCTGAATTAAGCTGTTCTTGTGTTGCTATAAGGA
This sequence comes from Ateles fusciceps, assembly GCA_036589455.1. Lineage (NCBI taxonomy): Eukaryota > Metazoa > Chordata > Mammalia > Primates > Atelidae > Ateles > Ateles fusciceps. The sequence continues at coordinate 2,434,403 of JAZHEH010003051.1, forward strand.
AATACCCGAGCTGGGCGTGGTGGCTCACGCCTGCAATCCCAGCACTTGGGGAGGCTGAGGTGGGTGAATTGCCTGAGGTCAGGAGTTCGAGACCAGCCTGACCAACATGGAGAAACCCCATCTCTATTAAAAATACAAAATTAGCTGGACTTGGTGGCACATGCCTGTAATCCCAGCTACTCAGGAGGCTAAGGCAGGAGAATTGCTTGAACCTGGGAGGCAGAGATTGCGGTGAGCCGAGATCGTGCCATTGCACTCCAGCCTGGGCAACAAGAGTGAAACTCTGTCTCAAAAAAAAAAAAAAAAAAAAGCAAAGTAAAAAAAGAAATACCTGAGACTGGGTAATTCATAAAGAAAAGATGTTTAATTGGCTCAAGTTTCTGCAGGCTGTACAGGAAGCATAGCATCAGCATCTGCTTGGCTTCTGGGGAAGACTCAGGGAGTGTTTACACATGGTGGAGGGCAAGCTGGCCTGCAGTGGCCACCGCCAGGGAGGTGTTCGAATAATACAGCAGCAGATGCAGGACAGGATGTCCATGTTTCTTTGTGCAGCAGTCCACCACCAAGCCACACACACCCAAGTTATAAACATGTTACCGTCCAACTATCTGTCACCTACATGGCCCCACCACGACCTCCAGTATAAACCGCCACCCACTCCACATGCACCGAGGGAAGCTGTCCACCACACCACGACCATTTCCTCAGGCCTCACACAAATTTCTTTACCACACCACCACCACAGTCACTTCTCATTTTTTGTGCCTTCCAATTCAAGTCACATCCACCTCTCCACACCTAAGTTTAGAGCCTGATATGTTCCTCTTCCTTGCCTACCTCTCTCCATGCTGCCCTCACCCCACAAGCCTGCCCTCTCTCCACAGCCGTCACACTGAATATATTCAAATTGTGCCATTGTCCCATGATCCACGTCCACAAATTACCCCACAGCCGCCAGTGGCGCTCTCGCTCTTCGCTGTGGCTCTCTCCGGTGGTATGCCGAGCCAGAAGCCTGACCCCTGTTGCCCCGACCTCCCTGTCCCAAAACTGTTACCACCACTCCTCCCCTCCTCCATGCACACCCACTGATTCATCACTCTCTCGACTGCCATCCACGCCACACTGCACACCACACTCCATGTTGCCATCCACACACACACAGCGCCACGTGGCCTAGCCACCTCTCTCCATTATGTTGTTGTAGTTTGTCCCTTCTCCAACCTGTCCATCGACCGCCCATCCTGCCTACCCGCCCTCGCCTAGCTCGCCAACCAACATGTCCAAGGCGCGCCCTGTGAATGCCGCCCTGTGGCCTGATGTTTTGTCACCGCCAGATGTAGCCTTAGATGCTGTGTTGGCTCTTGTCGGCGTTGCCACACCAGGCTCCACACCCATGTCCTTTGGAAGGAAGGAAGCCATCCTTCATGGCCTCACACCCATGGCCTGCACACCATTCTGCTCTACCATCTCCACCGCCACCTGTGGCATCGCAGTTTAGGCGTCCAAGTTATTTGACATGCCTCACACAGTGGCCAAGTCCACACAGGTGTCCATAACCCGCTTGGGGTGCATGCCACAGTGTTGTGGCGATGTCGTCGCAATTCTTGTTCAGTTATATGTTGTCAGCAGAAGTTGGCCTCCACACCCATGTTGAGGAGACTGCCAAATCCAAAGTTGCCCACCACCTCTCCACCTCCATCGATTAGTATTGTTGTTGCCCGATGTCTTCAAATGTTGAGATCCTAGCCTAAGCTGTCCAGTTGTTGTCCACACCCATCCACCGGATCACCAGTGGTGATGAGCATTTTTTTCATACGTTTGTTGGCTGCATAAATGTCTTCTTTTGAAAAGTGCCTGTTTATATCCTTTCCCACTTTTTGATGGGGTTGTTTTTTTTTGTAAATTTGTTTAATTTCTTTGTAGATTCTGGATATTAGCCCTTTGTCAGATGGGTAGATTGCAAATTTTTTTTCCCATTCTGTTGGTTGCTGGTTCACTCTAATGGTAGTTTCTTTTGCTGTGCAGAAGCTCTTAAGTTTAATCAGATCCAATTTGTTTATTTTGGCTTTTGTTGCCATTGCTTTTGGTATTTTAGTCATGAAGTCCTTGCCTATGCCTGTGTCCCAAATGGTATTGCCTAGGTTTTCTTCTAGGGTTTTTATGGTGTTAGATCTTATGTTTAAATCTTTAATCCATTTGGAGTTAATTTTTATATAAGATGTAAGGAAGGGGTCCAGTTTCTGCTTTCTGCATATGGCTAGCCAGTTTTCCCAGCACCATTTATTAAATAGGGAATCCTTTCCCCATTGCTTGTTTTTGTCAGGTTTGTCAAAGATCAGATGGCTGTAGGTGTGTGGTGTTACTTTTGAGGCCTCTGTTCTGTTCCATTTTTCTGTATCTCTGTTTTGGTACCAGTACCATGCTGTTTTGATTACTGTAGCCTTGTAGTATAGTTTGAAGTCAGGTAGCATGATGCCTCCAGCTTTGTTCTTTTTGCTTAGAATTGTCTTGACTACGCAGGCTCTTTTTTGGTTCCATATGAAGTTTAAAGTGTTTTTTTTCAGTTCTGTGAAGAAGGTCATTGGTAGCTTGATGGGGATAGCATTGAATCTATAAATTACTTTGGGCAGTACAGTCATTTTCACGATATTGATTCTTCCTAACCATGAGCATGGAATGTTTTTCCATCTGTTTGAGTCCTCTTTTATTTCCTTGAGCAGTGGTTTACAGTTCTCCTTGAAGAGGTTCTTCATGTCCTTTGTAAGTTGTATTCCTAGGTATTTTATTCTCTTTGTAGCATTTGTGAATGGGAGTTCACTCATGATTTGGCTCTGTCTGTCTGTTACTGCTGTATAGGAATGCTTGTGATTTTTGCACATTGATTTTGTGTCCTGAGACTTTGCTGAAGTTGCTTATTATCTTAAGGAGATTTTGGGCTGAGATGATGGAGTCTTCTAAATATACAATCAGAAGTATATTTAGGAAAATATTTACACAATCTGGCAAATTGGATAAAAAGTCAAGACCCATTGGTGTGCTGTATTCAGGAGACCCATCTCATGTGCAAAGACACACATAGACTCAAAATAAAGAGATGGAGGAAGATCTACCAAGCAAATTGGAAGCAAAAAAAAAGCAGGAGTTGCAATCCTGGTCCCTGAGAAAACGGGCTTTAAACCAACAAAGATCAGAAGAGACAAAGAAGGGCATTACATAATTGGATAAAGAAAATGTGGCACATAGGCACCATGGAATACTATACCCCCATAAAAAAGGATGAGTTTACCAAATGGTAAAGACCTTTGACACAATGAAGAAACTGTGTCAACTAATAGGCAAAACAACTGGCTAGTATCAAAATGGCAGGATCAAATTCACACATAAAAATATTAACCTTAAATGTAAACAGGCTAAATGCCCCAATTAAATGGTCTTTACCATTTGGTACATTTTTGCAGTGGCTGGTACTGGTTATTCCTTTCCATGTTTAGTGCTTCCTTCAGGAGCTTTTGTAAGGCAGGCTGGGTGGTGACAAAATCTCTCAGCAATTGCTTGTCCGTAAGGGATTTTATTTCTCCTTCACTTATGAAGCTTAGTTTGGCTGGATATGAAATTCTAGGTTGAAACTTATTTTCTTTAAGGATGTTGAATATTAGCCTCCACTGTCTTCTGGCTTGTAGGATTTCTGCTGAGATATCCGCTGTGAGCCAGATGGGCTTCCCTTTGTGGGTAACCCAACCTTTCTCTCTGGCTGCGCTTAGTATTTTTCCTTCATTTCAACCCTGGTGAATCTGACGATTATGTGCCTTGGGGTTGCTCTTCTTGAGGAATATCTTTGTGGTGTTCTCTGTATTTTCTGGAGTTGAATGTTGGCCTGCCTTGATAGGTGGGGAAGTTCTCTTGCATAATATCCTGAAGAGTGTTTTCCAGCTTGGATTCATTCTCCCCATCACATTCAGGTACACCTATCAAACGCAGATTAGGTCTTTTCACATACTCTCATATTTCTTGGAGGCTTTGTTCATTTCTTTTCACTCTTTTTTCTCCCATCTTAACTTCTCATTTTATTTCATTGAGTTGATCTTCAATCTTTGATATTCTTTCTTCTGCTTGATCGATTCGGCTATTGAAACTTCTGTATGCTTTGTGAAGTTCTTGTGCTGTGTTGTTCAGCTCCATCAAGTCGTTTGCATTCTTTTCTAAGCTGGTTATTCCAGTTAGCATTTCATCTAACCTTTTTTCAAGGTTCTTAGTTTCTTGCATTGGGTTAGAACATGTTCCTTTAGCTCAGAGAAGTTTGTTATTACCCACCTTCTGAAGCTTGCTTCTGTCAATTCGTCACTCATTCTCTATCCAGTTTTGTTCCCTTGCTGGTGAGGAGTTGTGATCCCTTGGAAGAGGAGAGGTGTTCTGGGTTTTGGTGATTTTATCCTTTTTATGCTGGTGTCTTCCCATCTTTGTGGATTTGTCTACCTTTGGTTTTTGAAGTTGGTGACTTCGCGTGGGGTCTCTGAGTGGATGTCCTTTCTGTTGATGTTGAAGCTATTTCTTTGCTTTTTAGTTTTCCTTCTAACAGGCCCCTTTGCTGAAGGACTGCTGGAGGTCCACTCCAGACCCTGCTTGCCTGGAAATCAGCCAAGTGGGCTGCAGAACATCAAGGATTTCTGTCTGCTCCTTCCTCTGGTAGCTTCATTCCAGAAGGGCACCCACCAGATGTCAGCCAGAGCTCTCCTGCATGAGGTGACTCTTTGGATATATGGGGGGTCAGTGAGCTGCTTGAGGAGGCAGTCTGTCCTTTATCAGAGCTCTAGTGCTGTGCTGGGAGCTTCATTGCTCCCTTCAGAGCTGCTGAGTGGGACATTTAAATCTTCCGCAGTGGAATTCACAACGGTGCCCTTTTCCAGGTGCTCTGTCCCAGGAAAGTGGGTCTTTATTTAAAAGTCCCTGAAGGGCTGCTGCCTTTTTTCAGAGATGCTCTGCCCAGCAAGGAGGGAGTCTAGTCACATTCTGCCTGCAGAGGCACTGCTGAGCTGCTGTGGGCTCCATCCACCCAGCTGCTGTGTAAACTTCCTTGTGCTTTTGGATGCACAGGAAAGGTTAGAACTGCCTCGGTAATGGCAGACGCCCCTTCCCCACCGAGCTCGACCATCCTAGGTCGAGCTCAAACTGCTGTGCTGGAAGCTAAAATCCCAAGCCAGTGAGGTTCAGTGTGCTGGTCTATGAGGGGGTGGGACCTGCTGAGCCAGATCACCTGGCTCATGGCCTTCAGTCCCCTTTCTCTCAGGGGTATGGGAGGCTCTGTCTCACAGGCACTCCAGGTGGCAGTCAAAATGGCAGCTCATATTTGTGCTGGAATCCCAGCTGAATCGGCTGCCCAGATTTGCGCTGGAAACCCATGGCACCTGTTGGCCGACAGGAATCTCCTGGTCTGTGGGCTGCAAAGACCATGGGAGAAGCACAGCAACCAAACTGGAGCACTCAAGTGGCCAGAAAAGTCCCTGATGGCCTCTGTTGGGTAGGAGGGGGAGGCCCTCTGGCCTGTTGCACTTCCCAGGTGAGGCAGCTCTCCACCTTGCCTCAGTTTGCCCTCTTGGGCTAACCCACTGTCCTCCCAGTCCCATTGAGATGAACCTGGTACCTCAGTTGGAAATGCAGAGATCACTCAACTTCTGCATTGCTCTTGCTGGGAACTGCGCTCCGGAGCTGTTCCTATTTGGCCATCTTGGCAGAAGTCTTCCCATCTATTGTTCTTTCAAGGCACTTATTTTCTGAAGTTTTATTTACCCCTGTGATCTCTTGTTAATTGTCTGTCAGGGCTCACTAGAATGTAAGCTCTAGGAGAATTGAGATCTTGTCTTACTCACTTCTGATTCACCTGGGCCTGGAAAGTCTAGAACAGTGCCTTATATATGAACAGGTGCTCAGTAAATTTGTGTTGAATGAATAAATTTGTTTCCAAGAGATTTCTGTCAGTGTGTGAAGTGAATTTTGGTTGTCCTCAGAAAGGAACCTAACCTACTATTGCAGCAGTTTAGGTGAAAGGTTATAGGGACTATTTCAGGCCCAACTGAAATTCGGAAGAGAGAGATACATGCAAAGAAGATTCAATAGATCTGAGCAACTGATTGCACGAAACAGGGAAAGGGATGAGGAGGAGAAAAGAGATTCTGACCTAAAATTATATGGCTGGGGCTTGATAGTGGTATCACTAACAACAAATGGAAACAGGAGGATGAGGGAGATTATGGGTTCTCTTTTGACGTATTAAGACAGGATACTAGCAGGGAATTAGTGATGAGGAATGTGACCCAGGAGAGAGGGTCACCTCTGGAGATGTGCTTTGGGAAATGTCTGCTTGAAAGCGCTAATTAAACCTGTGGGGCTGCTTGGAAGCTGCCAAAGGCAAGAGCCCAGAGAGACAAAAGTGCGCAACAGACTGAGCAGGCAAGTCCAGAGAGGGGCTGATCAGGGAGGGCCTGGCCCAGTATCCAGTGACGCCCCAGGGCTGCTGAGCACAAGGTTGGTGAGGGGCATGGGAGGTTGTCTTTGAGTCACGTCATTCTCTGCTTTCTAAAGCTTAAGCTTTTCTCTACTGTAAAAGTTGTTGATGTTTTCTTTCTAGTCCATCAGCCTACGGAAACTTTACTTAAACAAACAAAGAAACTCAGCTTTTTTCTGCCACTCTAGTTCATGCCACATTCTAATGATCACTTTTCCTTCGGTTTTTCCCTTCTCTCAAGTTGAGTCTTTTTCATAGTTTCATTTTATTTGTCTTATGGTGATCTGTCCACTATAAACTAAGTATATGCCATAATAACTTGCCGGAAAAACATATTTTCTTTCTTTTATTTTTAATAAAATGGCACAAGTGATAAATAAATCCATCTTATTAAAAATTTAAACAATTCAGAGACATAGGAGTAAAAAGTTATTGTCCTCAATATCAGCTAACTCCCTCCAGATCTTGTGTGTGTGTGTGTGTGTGTGTGTGTGTGTGTGTGTGTATGTGTGTAACTGAGAGAGAGACGGAGAAATGCAGGCCACAGACTCACATGTGCAGGAAATATAAGTGCATTTTTCTGTAATTGAATTTAATTCATATTTTGAGTCCCATTATGCTAAATGAAGGGAAGGAAATCTCAGATAATTCAGAGCTGTCCCAGTCAGTTCCTAGGCAAAGACTTCAAAACTCGAATCAGCATCAAACTCTTTTGCTGCTCTTCTGACACTGCCCCTATTCCAAAACTGTGGACTGTTTAATCTAAGAGTAGGGTGATCAACTGCCATGGTTTTCCTGAGACTGAGAGATTTCCCAGGATGTGAGGTTTTCATTGCTAGAACTGGAAAAACTTGGAGCAAATAGGCACAAGTTGGTCTGCTGATCTGGGAATGGGAGTGGGGGATGAGAGGGAGTGGGGAAGAAACTGGCACTGATTGAGCAAGGATTCCTCAAAACCTTTTGTTTTTGGGAAAACCCTTTACACGCTGAACCTTTCAGGGATTAGATTTTTTTCTCCAAAACTCACAAGAAAGAATTGAGTTCTATTTCAGTATCTTTTTCTGGATTTTTCCTTGTTTGCCCTGCTCCTTTGAATTGACAGCTTCTTTGGGGCACATGGTCTCATTTCGTGTTAATTTCTACCTCAGATAGTGCTTTTTGGATCCCTTTCTTGGCTCGAATTTTCTGTAACTCATAGAAAAGTTCCTCCCTCAATGGAGCCCAGAGAGGTTTTCCAGAACCCACATCCCATCCTGAGCTGAAGACTTCAGCCTCGGCTTCTCTAGTCCAGATGTTCCCGAGGAAGTTCATCTTCCTCAGGAGAGCACAAGATCTCTTGGGGGAGAAGAATGGGGGCTGGAGGAACATACTTGAACTTGTATTAATATTTATATTTTATTCTAATAAAAATAAGAAATTGTGTTATTAATATCAATTTATACATTGATGCCATCACCCACACTCCATGTGATGTCACATGGTCGTCATACATAATGTGTGTTAGATTCTGACATACATAAAATGTGATACATCCTGAAGGAAGAATAATAGCTCCCCAGTGCGGAAGGGAATGCCAGTGGCATTGGTAACCTCATTCTTTGTTTATTTTTGGCTTATGGCAAAGTATTGCAATTTATGTATGCCTGGGTAAGTGGATTAGATAGGGTATGGGATCAACATTTAGTTAAAGCAAACATTATAAAATATTTAAGTAACGTAAAATATTGACAGATAGCAATAATGTAAGCACGAGAGAACAAGAGTAGTAGCCTCTCCTTGCTACAGCCCTCCAAGCCCCTGCCAGCTTATTCTTCTCCAGCTACTCTGGTCTCCTTGCTTTTCTTCAGACACAGACATTGCCTTTTGGCTACATTCCACCTCGGGGCCTTTTCCCAACTGCTCCCACTGCCTGATGTTCTTCCTTCAGTTCTTGGCCGGGCTCCCTTCTTCCCTCCTTCAAGTCTTTGCTGACAGGTCACTTGGCTACTTTTTTTAAAATTCCAACTCCCGCCCTCAGAGATGCATTTCTCATTCTCCTTATTCTGCTTTATTATTACTATTTTCACTCTTATACTTATCATCTTCTACCATATCATATAATTTACTTATTGATTATATTTATTATCTGTTCTGATATAAGCTTCATGAGGACAGGGATATTTATTTTGCTCTGTATGCCAGTGCTGAGCATGCGACAGACCATGCAGATGTGTTGAATAAAGGCCATAGACTTGCAGAACCAACCTTTTTTCTACTCTTAGTACAAGTTTTTAATTAGCCATTGCATTTAAAAACTTGTAGAAGTGCACCCCTGTCTGCCTGTCCATTTTTAGAAGTTCCTTTTTCTTTTTCTTTTTGAGACAGAGTTTTACTCTGTCCCCTAGGTTGGAGTACAGTGATCTCAGCTCACTGTAACCTCTGCCTCCCAAGCTCACACTTTCATCCCACTTCAGCCCTCCAAGTAGCTGGGACCACAGGGGCGTGCCACCACGCCTGACTAATCTTTGTATTTTTGGTGGAGAAAGGGTTTTGCCATATTGGCCAGGCTGGTCTTGAACTCCTGAACTCAAGTGATTCACCTGCCTTGGCCTGCCAAAGTGCTGGGGTTACAGGTGTGAGCCACCACATCCAGCCTATTTCTAGGAGTTTCCAACGTGATGCTTTGTAAGTGCTCACACCACATAGCTTAGTTCACCAGCAGCGGCCACCACTTAGCATCTCACTTGTTCTTCTGTTTCAGTCCTTGCTCGTGGAGAAGCTTCACAGCTAACATGGCTTCTCCACCACGTGGAGAAGCTTCATAGCTAACACGGCCCTTTGGAGAAGAGCAGTGTCTGCCTATGCCAGGGTGCTGCATGGGCTGTTTTCTTCATCAGCCTTTTTTTTTTTTTTTTTTTTTTAATAGCAGGAGCTTAGTGTGACGCTAGAATCTCACAGAAATCTCACAGGTCACTCTTGAACAGATAGTTGTTTGCTCCCCTCCCTCTTTCTACCAAGGGCACAAAACTAGTTTAATAATAATTAGATTCTTACATGTTTTTCTCTTCCCCATGTTTTATTTCTTCCTCACTAAACACTGCTTCTCTTTATTTGAATGTAAAACATAGCTCTCATGCTTATGAATGTGTGTGAATACCTATTTTTACATGTCTGTGTGGGAGGTAGTGGCAAGAGGGGGAGGAAAATGTACCTACATTAGCTACAGCTAGCAAAAGTTTACCTATGTATTAATACTATTCAGTTATGAGTGAAATATCTTAAGCATTGTAGATGCTACCCCCTAAAACTTATCACGACTTCCCGAACTTGCATATTCTATCCTTCATGGACATGCTCTTGTCTCTCAAGACCCAACTCAAATATCCTGTCCTCTGTGAAGCGTTCTCTACTCTCTCAGGGTGAGAAAAACTACATAGTTGTTGACTAGAATGAATAAAGTTCACTAAGTGAAAGCTTAATTGAGCAACGACCGCATTATGCTGGCTTCTCAACATGTGTATGAATAATGTACAGAAATGAAATGCTATAAGAAGATCAAGTAGCTCTGAAACCACTAGAGGAACAATTGCTAATTGCAGAAGGCTAGTTGAAATGCATTTGAAAAGCTGCAGGGTGGATGGAAGTGGGAAATAGTTTGCTTTGCCTATTACCATAAAGATGAATGATCTTACTCATTTGCACAGGAAGAGTGGCATGTTGTAACTGTGGGAAGAACTCCCAAATGCTAAGTCAACTAGCCTCTAAATCTCTGCGGGGAGGATATATCTCTTTCCTATTTTTGAGAAGTTTTCTTTCTCTCTTCTTCCCTTTCTCTCTCTCTCCTCCTCCTCATCCCTTTCTCCTTTCTCTCCTTCCTCCTTCCTTCCTTTCCCTCCCTCCCTCCCTCCCTCCCTTCCTTCCTTCCTTCCTCTTTTCTCTTTTTTTCTTCATTTTTTAATATCATGGTCACTTATAGTATCTACTGTGAATCAAGAGAAAATCACAGTTTCTTTTTTCTTTCTTTTTTTTTCTTAGACAGTGTCTTACTCTGTCGCACAGGCTGGAGTGCAATGGCATGATCATGGCTCACTGCAGCCTCCACATCCTGGGCTTAAGTGATCCTCCCGCCTCAGCCCCTCTAGTAGCTGTGTGCACAGCACCACTCCTGGCTGAGAAAGTTGGAGTTTTTCATGATATTTTTTTGAGCCTTGAACCTGCTTCAAAGACTGGCTTGTTAATGTGCAAGTTTGTTAACATTTTAATAATAATGATAAGCGGTATTTTTGAGTGCTTATTATGTACTTAGTACCGTTCTAAGTAATTGACATATTAAGTTATTTAATACTGGAGCAACCCCATGAAGTATGTGGGTGTTATTATTTGCAGATGAGAAACTTGAGATGCAGAGAGGTTAACTTGCCCCAAGTCACTCTGCTGTGAGAGCTGAGCCCAGGAGTTTGTTTCTAGAATCTTTACTCTTTACCACCATGGCAGTTTACTGTCTGTCTCTCTTTAAGGAAACCGTTAATACTGCTATTCAAATTTACATTTTACATAAATAAGTACACGAAAATGCACTTATTAGGAAAACTAGAGAGATGATAAATCTATCACAGACAATTTCTTTTTTATTTATTTTATTTTGGCAGATATCTGTAATCTGTACTCCAGAGGCTGAGGCAGCAGAATTGCTTAAACCCGGGAGGTGGAGGTTGCAGTGAACTGAGCTGTTTCTGTTTTGTTTTTGTTTTTGTTTTTTGGGGTTTTTTGTTTGTTTGTTTTTTGAGATAGAGTCTTGCTCTGTCACCGAGGCTGGAGTGCAGTGGCACGATTTCAGCTCACTGCAACCTCTGCCTCCCGGGCTCCAGGATTCTCCTGCCTCAGCCTCCCAAGTAGCTGCGACCACAGGTCACACACAATATTTTTAAAGCTTATAATGATTAGGGTGATTCTAGATGGCAAGCTAGCACCAGGACACACACACACACACACGCACACACACACACAGACCTTATTGTAATTAATGCTTCAATATCTCCAAGTCTTAAGCTTTACATTATTTTATTTTATATTACCTTTTGTTTTGGAGATGGAGCTGGAGTGTAAGGACTCGGTTTTAACTCACTGTAACCTCCGCCTCCCAGGTTCAAGTGATTCTCCTGCCTCAGCCTCCCACGTAGCTGGGATTACAGGCAGCTGGCACCATGCGCAGCTAATTTTTGTGTTTTTAGTAGAGATGGGTTTTCACCATGTTGGCCAGGCTGGTCTTGAACTCCTGACCTCAGGTGATCCACCTGCCTCAGCCTCCCAAAGTGCTGGGTTTACAGGTGTGAGCCACCATGCCTGGCCTATTTTATATTACATTTATTTGTTGCCCACATCCCTCTGTAATATAAGTCCCTGAACAGGGATTTTATCTGCCCTGTTTACTTCTGTTCCCCTGATGACTAGAACATACCCTGGAATACAGTAGGTATCAAATAAAGAAGACCCAGCTTTTATTTACTTATTATATGTTATTTGTCATATACTTATTATATTTTATTACTACATATTGTATATTATCTTATATTTTGGTATATTATACATAAAACAATCATGTGTATATAAATTATGAATTAAGTATATTTTAAATAAATTAAACAATATATTTAAATACAAATATACACATGTATATAAAGTTTATTATAAACAAATAAATAAAAATACTAACTGCCCAATAACATTTATTAAATTGAGTGCTTATCTTTTGGAATTATTCTTCACTGCCTTTTGCCTATTAATGATATTATAGTTCTTTATATGTAGCACTTAACTATTAAAGTCTGTTTTAGAAATGAAGGCATAGTCAATCCATAAGTAACATTTAGTAGACTATGGATTGCAGTTCTTTTTGTTTGTTTGCTTTTGAGACAGGGTCTCACTCTGTCACCTGGGCTGGAATACAGTGGTATGATCACAACTCACCTCAGCCTTGACTTCCTGGGTTCAGGCAATCCTCCTGCCCCAGCCTCCCAAGTAACTGGGACCACAGGCACATGCCATCTTGCCCAGCTAAATTTTCTATTTTTATTATTTATTTATTTTATTTATTAGAGGCAGTGTATGTTACCTAGGCTGGTCTCGAACTCCTAGGCTCAAGTGATCCTCCCACCTTGGCCTCCCAAAGTGCTGGGATTACCGGAATGAGCCACCGCACCCAGTCAATGGATGCCAGTTGTGTGTTAAAACTACAACCAATGTGATATTAATGAACACCCATCTTTGCCCTGTGTTCCAACCTCACAGAGACAGTAATTCCAGAAAGTCCAGTCATAGTTTTCTTCCTTTTTTCTGTTTAATTTTTGCTTTATCGTCAGGACCACACTTGGATGGTAGTCCCCATGAAGGCTTCTCAACATCTCCCTAGAAGAATATCTCACTTTTCCCTCTGGGATCTCAGAGCTCTCTGTAATTACTTATTTATATGTCTGTCTCCCTGACTAGATTTTGCTCTCTTAGGAGTAGGAAGTATGCCTTAAGTATTTTTGTATCTCTGGTACCCGGCACATATTAGCTATTATATCTGAAAGAATAATAATCTTAACAAAGTCCTGTGAGGGGAAATCAGTCAATCTAAATAGTAAGTAAAATGAATGCAGCTAACATTTTTAGTATGATATCCTGTATTTGAAGTAATGTGTATAGTGTTACATTTTACATGGTGGGAGGCTAGACTCAAACCATCCTTAAAATATTTTTTAAAGGTTGCAGTCAGAGGAATTAGTCATTATTTCCAAGGATTACACATTAATGTCTGTTCATTGAAGTAAAAAAGTAAAATACTATACTTTGCTGGGCCAGTGGAAGCCTTTCTCAGTGTTGAGAGTACCCAAATAAATTTATTCTGCACAATTAGTATAGAATTCACCAGCAATGGATTATAAATTTTCCCTTGCAAAGATGACTCTCCTTTTCTAATTTATGTATAGGCAAAAGCTACATCCAGCACAGAAAACTATATAAAAATAACTTCATGTATTTATAAGCAACTACAGTTATAAACCAGCACATACCACTTTTGAGAAAATAGTGTAAAATTCAAGTGTAGGTGGTAGTTTGATTATGGAGATCTGTCATCTGCTTTCAAATACATTTCAAGAAGCGCACTGAGCTAATTAAATTTATTATTCCTCCTCTTCCTTTGAAGGTAAGCGTATGCAAATTTCCCAAGGCAGATCATTTTCCTAAGAAAAAAACACCACACTCTCAGTTGGCCCCAACTCACAGCTCTTTCTAGTAACAAGTGAAATAGGTGAATTGAGAGGGGAGTGGGGAGGATGTTTTGGCAGAATTTTCCATGGGAGGAAGGGAGGTCTTTGCTAAGGAAGGTCTTCTCTCCCTTAGCAAAGTTAGGAATCTTCAATGCTTTTGAAAAGAATAAAAGTCACATTAGCTACAAAAGGAAACCCCTGTCCTCACCTCTGTAACAATACTTCCTAAAGAGAAAGTCACCAGCTATTTCTTTGTGTGTTCTTCCTGGAGTTAAACAGTCATGCACATCTGGCTTGGAAACTGAGAATTCTCCCTGTTTTAGGTTAAATGCAAGAGTGAAATAAGAAAGGTAAATCAGCCATCTGCTGAAGAGCTCACTAACCAGGCTACAGGGGGCAGGCAGCATTTACCTCTCAAGGAATCTGGGTTTCAAAGTTTTCACAGTAACCTGTTCGTCTTCCTGATGCCACCCTGTTCTCTGGAGCCTGGCTAATGATCTACTAAACATATGGCTGGGTCTGCTTTCCTTTTCCATTTTCATTAAATTTAAGCTTTTGGAGGACAGGGCTATGTACTTCTATATATTTTCCTGTGGCTGTAGAACACCTGGAATACTTTTATGCTCAGTCTTGAGCAATATATGAGATGATGACTCTGGATTGGTCTTGAACAATATCATTGAACAATGTTAATTCTTTCTACACCCAAATTACTCGGTCGATCGTATCTTTTTAAGGAAGATACCAATAACACAAACAATAGATTTTAAAGGTTTACCAATGCAATAAATGTAATATTAAAAATCTCCTAGGTGATCCTCTAAGTTTTACACATCAGGAAAAACAAGCACTTTACTAGGGAAGGTACGTGCATTTTTAAAATAAAATATTTGCAACACTTTTTGGTATTCTGGGAACATGTAACTAAAATTCTGGTACCTTAAATACTTTCAGTGTTAATTACAAGAGTTTGGACTAAACTCACATGTACTTAATTGCTTTAAATGAACAGTGAAAGGCTGAAATTGTCCAGGTGTATCTTATTCTGTCACCGTGTATTTATTAATTGCAATTAAGATTTGATGGCTAAATACATTTTAGATATTTATAAGAATAGTTGTCAATGCTATCGCTATTAAGAACCATAATGTTTGCATCTGCCCTTTAGAAGAAGAATTTTTTTTTTTTTTTTTTTGAGACGGAGTCTCACTCTGTTGCCCAGGCTGGAGTGCAGTAGCACGATCTCGGCTCATTGCAACCTCTGCCTCCTGGGTTCAAGCGATTCTTCTGCCTCAGCCTCCCGAGTAGCTGGGGTTACAGGCACCCACCACTACGCCCAGCTAATTTTTTGTGTTTTTAGTAGAGATGGGGTTTCACCATGTTGACCAGGCTGGTCTGGAACTCCTGACCTTGTGATTTGCCCACCTCGGCCTCCCAAAGTGCTGAGATTACAGGTGTGGGCCACTGCGCCCAGCCTTACAAGAAGTTTTTAAAGAACCTGTTCCCAACCTCCATTCCCCCCGAGAAACCTGGCCCAGCAGAAAGACATTAAGATAAGGTTCTCTTCTAATCCCAGTTCTATGACTTTCTCCTGTGGGAGCTGAGAAACGACAGTTAACCCTTCCAAGCTGCAGCTTCCTTATCTATGAAATGAAATTAATAGTTCCCACTTACAGGGTGATCGTGAGGGTTAAACCAGGTAATGCATATACAGAGTGTCTGGGTAAACACAACAAATGGAACCTATTAATAAATATCATAAACATATTAAAGATCTTTTTAGATGATAGCCACAATCAAAGTTTATAGTGCTCATTTTGAAAAAAGATAAGGTTTTTTCCTTTTGAGACAGGATCTTGCTCTGTTGCTTATGCTGACCAGAATGGAGTGGCACCAAGACAGCTCACTGGCAGCCTTGACCTCCCGGGCTGAATCTTCCCACTTCAGTCCCCTTCCCACCCTTCACTACTCCAACTACCCATGAATAGCTGGGACCACAGGTACATGCCACCTTGCCCGGCTAATTTTTAAAATATTTTGTAGACATGGTGGTCTCACCATGTTGCCCAGGCTTATCTCAAACCCTGGGCTCAACTAATCCTCCCATCTAAGCCTCCCAAAATGGGATTACAGGCATGAGCAACTGTGCATAGCTGAAAAAGATGTTTTAAATCACTGAGCAAAATTCCTCAACTTCGCCATCATTCAATTTTCCATAAATACTTAAAGAGAGTTTACAGTAGCTAACTCTCCCTGTTTCTAAAAATGCAGTCAGAAATTTCCTTAATGATGATTCTGATTCTCACTGCTACTTGCTGCAGATCAATTTGTTGCTGCCTGCAATCCATCCTTCTAATTCAACCATTGACAATCACTTTTGAATTCTACTTTGTGCTGGGTGCATTAAAATATAAATGCAACTGGGTGCAGTGGCTCTGGCCTGTAATTCCAGCATTTGAGGAGGCCGAGGCAGGTGGATCACTTGAGGTTAGGAGTTTGAGAACAACCTGGCCAACATGGCGAAATCCCGTCTCTACTAAAAAGAAAAAAATTAGCCGGGCTTGGTGGTACGCACCTGTAATCCCAGCTACTTGGGAGGCTGAGGCAGGACAATCACTTGAACCTGGGAGGTGGAGGTTGCAGTGAGCCGAGAATGCGCCACTGCACTCATCTGAGTAACAGAGCGAGACTCCATTAAAAATAATACTACTAATAAAATATGAATGCTCCCCACAAGAGAATGGAAGTGAGAGAGCTGAGTGCAGTTCAGGAACAATCAGACCTGGGGGTCAGCTTCGTCTCCTGACTTATTATCTTTGTGACGTGAGAGGTAACCTTAAACCTTGCCTTACTGGTTTCTTCATCTATGCAATGGAAACACCTCCTCTCCATCTAATAAGGTTGCGATAGTAGATGAAATAATGTATGTAAAAGAATTTTATAAATAATAAAGCATAGGAGAAGTATAAGGTATTATTCATAATTAGTATTGTTAATAATGTCAGTTGGATTTAAGTCTAAGTATTATTTTGAAAACTTCTTTCCTGAAATACCAGCATCTCTGCATTTGCTGCCTAACAATTCAATCAATTAATTGCAACTCTCTTCCAACTGGTTGGCTTTTCTCCTTCCTGTTACATTGGCGAGTCTCTTTGCCTTGAACTTACATAATTGTACAGACAAGATTATAATTGTGATTAACAATGGAGTTTAGAATTAATGCTTATATTCACTTATGATTGCACCTGAAATCACATTTTTGTTAAGTGGGGGAAATTGTGGCGTGTATGTATGTGGCAGTGGGGGTAGCTCTATATTTTAAAGACCCCTTAAATTCTCCTTATTGTAGGAATTAAGAAACAAAAAAGGATCAATTAACAATTTCCAAGGAATCCAAATATTTCCAAACATTTTCAGATATCTAAAATATTTCTGAGATGTTTCCAAGATGTCCAGAGAACTTTCTAAACATATGCTGATAGTCTGACCAACGCTTGACCCAGACTTTCTGGTAGCGAAGTATAGAGCTTTCTAGCAGAAAATTTGGAATCAGTTTTATAGCATATTGCATGGGTGGAGACAAGTGAAGCTTTCTCCTAGAGGGCACACCTCTGCTCATGAGAATCTTGTGGGATATGGGGAGGGTTGGCCATAAACATAGTAGGAGTGGCTGTTTATAGAATGTGACATTGGGGTTGTCAAGTACTTGTTAAATATCACTCCATCAGCTGTCATTGACCTTGAAATGCCACCAGTAGGAGAAAGAACATACTGTTCTTTGGGGAAGATTTTGTGGTAGTTTAAACTGTAAACATAGTCCTTCATCAAATAAAAGGTAACTATCCCTAGACCAAGTGGACTCATATCTGTAATTCCAGCACTCTGGGAGGCCAAGGTGGGAGGATTGCTTGAGGCAAGGAGTTTGAGACCAGCCTGGGAAACACAGTGAGACTCCCGTCTCTACAAAAAAAAATAATAATAATTTACAGAACTTAGCCAGGTATGGTGGCACACACCTGTAGTCCCAGCTACTCAGGATGCTGAGTTGGGAGGATCACTTGAGCCCAGGAGTTCAAAGCTGCAGTGAGCTATGATCACACCACTACACTCCAGCATGGGTGACAGAGTGAGACCCTGTCTCTGACATAAATACATAAATAAATAAGATAAACTATCCCTAGCACACAGAAAAGCATTTAGTACCTGGCCTGAGCTAAGGAGCAGACAGGTAAATAGTCTATAATGAACAGAAAATCAGATTGAACCCTTTCCTTCTTCCTCCTTCCTGTGTATCCCACAGACTTCAGGGAGTGCCAGCTCCTCCTCCAGCTCTAGGATTTCATCCTCAATCAATCCTGGGAATCCCCCTCTCCTCCAGAGTGAGTGGCCCGGGAGTGTGGCTGAAATCAATCAACTCACGGCATTTCACTGCCACCTGAAGATACTTAATCTAGATTAACCCTGATAGGTTGACAACATGGATTCCTATTTCATGGTTGAAGGATAGTTTTTCCCTCTCTCTTTCTTGCTGGATATAACCAAGAAAGGCTGTGCTCCCATGGTTGCTGCCCTCAGTGGCTGCAGGGGACAACGATAACACACTGGTGAGGACAGAACTAAACGGACTAGAGAAACAGTCAGAGCCCCGTGCTTGCTGTGTGGACAGCCTGCTCAGGAAACAATAATTGTCCTTATTGTTTAAACAGTTCTGAGTCCAAAACGGACTCAAATTTCTATATATTTTGGCCCAAAGCATTCTAGCCACTATAGGCCTCAGTAAATATGTATTAAATAATTTGCTAAATGAACAAATAGGGGTAAAAGTGAGTGGGTAGAAGAAACCATGGAGGCTGAAAGAAGAGTGCAAGCTGGATCCGTGGAGAGCTTGGATGCCTGAAGCTGCGGGTGAGTTTCTGGACGGGGGCCTTGGCCAGGGAGCTGCTGTGTGGTGGCTCTGAGAGGAGACCTGTGAGGGGGCCCATGTGAGCGTCCTGGAGCCACACTGGGCAAGAATGTTTGCCAGGAGTCCATGTGAACGTGAACTGAACCGTGTCTGTGCCCTGCGCTGGCTCCAGTGGTTCCATATGCAGGAGCATGAAGTTCATTTTCATTTGCTTATTTATTTACTAGAATTGAGACATGAGATCAAGTACATTGTCCTTTTTGTACATTGCAGAATCCCGTCAATGGCTGGAAGAGTGTCTGCCGCAAGGTAAAAACACCATTCATATTTATTCTTTAATAATAGCTTTATTGAGATGGAACATATCATAAAATTTAGACCTTTAAAAGTGTTCAATTCAGTGGTTTTAGTTTAGTTATAGAATTGTGCAGCTGTCACCACTATCTAATTTCACAGTATTTTCATCACCTGAGAAAGAAGCTTATTAGCAGACACTCCCCATTTCTCTCTACCACCAGCCCCTGGCAACCACGAATCTACTTTCTGTCTATAGATTTGCCTATGCTTGACATTGTAAATAAATGAAATTCTATAATAGGCAGCCTTTTGTGACTTTTCTTTTAGCGTGTTTTTGAGGTTCATCCATGTTGCAGCATGTGTCAGCAGTTCAATCCTTTCTGCCTTAAGGATGTACCACATTTTGTTTATCCATTCATCAGTTTGATGTATATTTGGGTTTGTTTCCAGTTTTGGGCTGTTATGAATGATGCTTTTATGAACATTTATCTGCAGCTTTTTGTGTAGACAAGTTCTTAATTCTCTTGGGTATGTAGCTAGGAGTGGCACTGCTGAATCATATGGTAACTTCATGTTCAACTTTTTGAGGAACTCCTAGGTGTTTTCCAAAGTGACTTTACCATTTTACATTCCCACCAGCAGTGTATGGGGGTTCTTCCTTCTTCATATCCTCGTCAACACTTGGTATTATCTGTCTTTCAATGTTAGCTATCCTTGAGGATGTAAAGTGGTATTTCATAATGATTTTTTGATACAGATTTTTAAAGGAGCCAATGAATCTGGATCAAAAACCTCATTCAACATGTGTCATGAGGTTTTGCTCTGCCACTCTCTGGTTGTCCTGTGAGGATGTCTCCCTGAGCTCTCCCAGAGCAAAGGAAAGGAAGGTCAAAGGCAATTCCTTGAAACCTAGTGGGCTGGTATGGGGTTTGCCCTGGCACAAATGTGTCCTTCAAGCTCTGACTGTGAAGAACAGGCTCTATTATTGCACAAAGACAGTGCATTTCCCCAAACGGTGTCTCGCTGTATGTGTAAGAGCATTACAACCTAGAAATAATGAAAACATTAATGGAAAGGTGTAAAAGGAGCTTGCCTGGACCTCACAAGAGACTAGGAGAGGGAAGTTCTTCCAGTGAAACATGGCAGAATGGCAGAGTTGGGGGGGTAATGGTAGGAATGGAGGTTCTATGTCTCTACTTTTCCTCTTTCATTCTCCAGCAAGCAGACCTTGGAGGTTTCTTTCTTTTTTTTTTTCTTTTTTCTTTTTTTTTTTTTGGAGATGGAGTCTCATTCTGTCGCTAGGCTGGAGTGCAGTGGTGCAATCTCAGCTCACTGCAACCTGCACTTCCCAGGTTCAAGTGATTCTCCTGCCTCAGCCTCCTGAGTAGCTGGGACTACAGGTGTGTGCCACCGTGTCCAGCTAACTTTTGTAGTTTCGTAGAGACGGGGTTTCACTATGTTGGCCAGGATGGTCTCAATCTCTTGACCTTGTGATCCGTCCACACTGCCCTTGGCCACCCTTGGGGGATTTCTTAGCAGGAGTGCTCTTCGCACTTGGTTGGGAAATTCTTCCTTGGGTGGGACTGTCCCTGGCCTTGGCGCATTAAATGCTAGTATCCAACATCCCCTCCAGCATCTCCTCCCTCCAGTCACTGTGACAACCAAAAATGTCTCCGCCTGATTTTCAGGCTCCCTCTATGGCAGTGGTATCCTTCCTGCCCTTGAGACCAACTGTTATAAGAACTAAAAGGGACGTCTGATGTTCCAGACATAAGAAGTCCCCAAGTCTTAACTGAGATTCCTGGGCTAACAGAAATCATACATGATATAACTACTAGATTAACCAAAACACAAAATTTCACATTGGGCAGGAATTATGTAAATGAATGTGGTAACTTATTTTATGTTGATGAGAAACTCTGACCATATGATACATCTTTGAGTAATAAAATGGAAAATGAAATTTAGCAAATATGGCTTATTTAGTAGAAAATATCTTCAGTAACATAGGCTTTGGAGAGTAGTTGGGGGATAGGACAAGTGATTTTTAAAAAGATCTCTGCTGAGGCAACATTGCATGACGTTGAGAGCACAGTATCTGGAGTCACTTGCTAACTGGGTCATTTTGGGCAAGATACTTGGCCTCTCCGCTACTCATCTGTGCAATTCCATCTGTGACATAAGGGAAAATTTCCCGCCTGGTAGTGTTATGGGGGAGGATTAAATCAGCCAGTTATGTAAAATGCTTGAACCTGTGACATAGCATGGGCCATACAAGTGCAGCTATGATGATAATTTATGGCTAAACTGCTGTGGCACAGTCCCTCGTTTTAGAAATGATGAAGAGCTGGGGCAATTGAAAGACTTGAAAGTCTTGTCACCAAACTCAGATTTAAGCCAGAACACACATTTCTTGAACCCCACACTCACACTCTACCCCATCATTGCCTCCAGCAAAACACAAAGTTTTGGACATAACTTCTTTCTTCCCATTATGATTTCCGCACTCAACTTCATCAAGAGGAAAGATTGTGGCAAAGAGAGGTGTACCTTCATTAAGCCTTTCAGTACAATCGTACTACTTATTTTGGTTTGATCAGATTGAGACTGTCAGTTCTCTGGATGTGCCTCAGGGTTTGTGGCTGGGTCAGCAGCCTTCTGCCTCACTGATTCTGAGGAGGAAAGGAGCTAGCTCAAAGAATGTGAGAGCCATTTGCAGATGTAGCGAAGTTTTCCTGTTATCCCTGTGCTCCTATAATTGAAATAATACTAATGATGGCTAATGATTAAGATGGATTTCTATTGGGTTTTAATCAATTAGTTGGCTGGGTAAAGTTATGCTGCAGAAAGAGTAAGTTTGGAATTAAGCCTATACCCCCATAATCTTGACAAAAAGGAGCACGTGACATTGTACTTCAAATAATGAGCCAGAATGAAAATGATTCTTTGTGAGAGGCTTGTTCTAAGGAATGCACAGACACCTCTTTCTCTGAGAACACTTATAGTTTTACCTTATTAGAAACCAGAGGCTAGATTAGATCAGTGACTTCCAAGTTCATGCCCATGATCCATAGCAGGATGGACATTTTATATCACAAGCCAGTATAGACACACACACCAAATGAAAATTATTACGAAACAATTTTTACCCTTGTTAAATGGAATGCATTCTGATTTGTTTTTGTTTTTTTTTCATTTAAAAAATACTGTTTCAAAATGGCTTCTAAAAAAAAATACTAATTGTATCCACTAGATTGATCTTAGGACCCACTTCTCACATGTGACCTGCAGTTTGAAAACACCATATTAAATGGATCTTGGGGTCTCTTTTTCAGTTCTAACACTATAATAATGTTGAATAATTAGAATATTAGAATACAATGTTGACGGTCTCTGCTCTCCATGCCTCATCTTAAAGTGTTGAATGACCATGTATTTAGGGGTGTTCTGGTAGGGAAAACATTTGCTTTTTGCATATCTTTCACTTCCTTCTGGAGTTTGTCACATCCTGAGAATGGAAAGGAGGCACTTGTATAGCCTGAAGTAAATCTGTACGTGTATATTTTGTGTATTAGTGACTCATTAGTACTAAACTTTAGGTAATATTTATGAGGGAGCTTAATTCTAGTGTCTATAATTTTCAGTGAACACAGATTTATTATTTTAAAATATCTTATTTTAACCTAAAAAATCAAGTTGCAAAGAAGTCTCTCATGCTATTATTTGTATTTTATAAAGCTCAAGTGTGTACTTATATTTATGTAGAGTATTTTCACAAAAGAAACTGGTAACTACCTGTTTTATCAGTGGAAGACTGGGCGTTAGGGATTCTGTTTGGGTAGGAGACTTCCATTTTCTTGCATGCATTTTTGTACAGTTTGGGAGGAAAATGCCTTATTAGCTTAGAGAAAATGCTGGTACATATAGTTAACATTTCTGTAAAATACATTGATTGGATTAATATGATCTCTGAGATTCCTTTCATTCTGAAAGTTTGGGATTTAAACTCTTATTTTGTGTGCTCAGATAGCCATTGTATATCCAAACCAAGTTGAAAGAACCAGTTCTTGCTACTAAAGAATGTATATTCTCTAGGCTGGGTGCAGTGGCTCATGCCTGTAATCCCAGTACTGTGGGAGGCCAAGGTGGGTGGATCACTTGAGGTCAGGAGTTTGAGACCAGCCTGGCCAACATGGCAAAACCCTGTCTCTACAAAATACAAAAATTACTGGGCGTGGTGGCAGGTGCTTGTAGTCCCAGCTACTTGGGAGGTTGGGGCAGGGGAATCACTTGAATCCGGGAGGTGGAGGTTGCAGTGAGCTGAGATCGCACCACTGAACTCCAGCCTGGACAAAGTGACAAAACAAGACATTGTCTCAAAAAAAAAAAAAAAAAGAATTTATATTTTCAAAAGGATGGGAATGGATGTGCATATGTCTAAGAGGACACGAGAAATATATTGTAATTTATATAAAAGCTGGGCTATCTTTTGCAGATTGAGTTGTTCTAAATAGCCTTTAAAAATGAGCTATTTTTAGCTATAAAACTCAAAAAACAATTTTAGATAGAAGTCCATCTAAAATGTATTATATACTTCACTACTTCACCAGGAAATAATATGAATACAATGACATACCATTACTATAAACTGCAGTTACTAACTAAACAGTGGCAAGTCATGGTAGTAGCATTAGAGTCATTTGAGGTACATAGGACTATTTGTTCTCAGTTTAGTGACTTCACCCTGCAGTTGTTGGTAGTTTTGTTTTTCTGGCTTCCTTTATAGATTACATTGTTGACAACACGCAGAATGCTGCCTTGGAGGAGAAACTCTGTTTCACTTCCAATTCCTTGGCCTATATATTGGACTTAGAAATCAGCTGATAACATTTTTAAGAGAAGAGTATGCAAAGTGTTCATGGGCTCTGTATTGAGCCTCACTTTAAATAGCATACATGTATTTTAATAGATGGACTTTGTAATATCTCTTTCAGCTGCTCAGACCCCTTAGCTTTATTAGTTCCTGGTTCTTGTCTGTGTTCCTAATAGGTGTGATTGTCTCATGTCTTGGAACATGGCCTAGAAATAACTAAAGGGATGTGCAAGAATGGCAAGTAATAGAGGAGAGAAGCCAACGGCAAACAGGAAAGAAAACAAAGAGCTTTAAATAAGGAGCTACTGAAGATTTAAATATTAGGGATTCTGTCAAGAAATATGCAAATCAATTATTAGAACATATATTGAATACTAGTTATTTCATTCTTTTGTTCAAGGAAGGATTAAAGATTAGGAAGAGCTGGGAAAAAGAACATTCTTGCCCATGTAACATAAATTGCTAAAAAGAAAAGGAAAATTAGGACAGATAGGTATCTTTTCCTCTTTACTTTTAAAATATGTAATTCATATTATACATTTATATCAATTATCTCATTTGATCCTCATAATTAGGATTATAAACAGCCAAAGAACTAGAGCACCTCCCGATTGCCTAACCCCAGTGGTGCCATTCACAATGTGATGGGAGTGAGGGGGCACCAATCATAGAAATACAGTGTCAATCATGTCCCTGGAGATGGATGCATGGCTGCTGACAGTCTGTTACAAAGCCTTCTCCCTCCATGTAGTTGCCTAGTTTTTGTGACAGTGTGAAAATAAAGTCTGAGTTAAAAATGACAACAACAGCAATGACAATGGCGATAACAAAAATCTTAAAGCAAACCCTGGAAGTGGAATTGGTTGGAAAGAAGCATTAAGAAAGGCCACAGGGTTAAACTCCCACCCCCAGGGCTGTGCAGGGAACTTTCTGATCTGTCAATTGAAGGAGACTCCAGCCTTAGAACCATGCGCACCAGCAGAGCATTCAGAATATGCACCTACTAGTACACATTTTTGAACTATTTATGGTACTCTCGAGTTCCCCTGCATGTGCATTTGACACACCAAAATGCATCACTTTAAGGAATAAAATTCTTTGAGGGAGGGATGCTCAAGAACTTAACCAAGACAAATCCCAAACTGAACGAAACTATAAAATCAAACCAAAGTACCCACACCAAAGCCCCATGAAGCAAGGTCAGATTTTACAGAGGTTTGTTTATCCACTGAGAAGAGATGAGCTAGTGATGGGAACATAGTAGGGCATCTACATCATATTCAGACTTGAACAAACCTTTTAATTTGACATGCTGTACAATTTCCCTGAACACCTCCATTCCACATAGCCTTCATAATTACACAGCCATGCAGACTGAAGGAGGCTGAAACTGCCATCTGTAAAAGGTAACAACAGTGGCATTCTGTGCAGTTCTGAGGGTCTATCTCTTAGCAAGCCACCATGGTTTGTATTTTATGTATGTATTAATAATCCAAAAAAGAGAATGAACAGAATGCTCACGGCAGTTGTTGAGAAGACTAAATTGGGAGTTGTTACAAGCTTTGATAAATGGCCAGGATATGGACAGCAGCATGGTTCAGAAGAACCAAAACAAGTCAGAAATATGGGATGAAAAAAATGAAATTGTTCCCAGAAAGATGCAAACAAATATCTGGCAAAAAATTCACATCAGAAGCATTCACTAAAGAACAGAATCTGGAAAAGTGGGATTATTAGTGGTAATCAAAGATAGAGGGAGCACCAGGAGAATGTGGACAAACTTACAGTGAATATTAACAACAAAAAGACAACAGGACTGTGTGAGTCAGTGTGGGAGCCCTGAGGGGAAGGGAGGCTATGGCCTCTGATACAACTGCAGCTAGAATTACTCTGAGACAACTGTATTCAATTTCGAGCACCTAAATAAACAAGCAGTGTTGACAATCTTGGAGGAAAGTCAGAGATAAACAATGGAAATGATTAATGGAAGGGAAGGATTGATTTATAAAGAAAGATTTGTGGAGTGTATCCTGTGGTTAAGCAATGGTAAACTATGCAAAGGCAACATGGTACATTCTGGAAATGATGACAATGCCTATACTTCATATTTTGGTGTAGAAATGTAAGGAGAAAAAAGAAACTGCAAGGATAAAATAGGATAGAATGAATTAATGAGAGGGGGAAACATAGACTGAATTTTAAACAGTGCTGACTGAACTAGTGCTAGGACCAGTACCTATTTTGATGAACTGCTCAATTATAAATCATATTTTTAAAGTACATACTGAATCTACTGTCATTTATAACGTTATAATCAGAAAGCCCATTGAAATCAATAATACCCTCCTGGCAGCAACATGGCTAGAACAAATGGGTTTCTTACTTATAATTTCACTGTTTCACTTCTATGACCTATTAGCAAACAAGCTTGCTTTTAACAGACTTCTAAAATAGATGATTTTGTCAGTTTAATAAGGAGAAATCACAAGGGACAAAAAGCTCCTTTTTATTCCTATTTTAAGCAAAACTGTACCATCATTTTCTATACTCAACGTTTTACTGAATGGCCTCCCCCATACTACTCCCTTGCATTCAGAAATTATGTGTAAATGGGAAAGAAAGGAAGGAAGGAAGGAAGGAAGGAAGGAAAGAAAGAAAAAAGAAATCTGAGGCTCTGTATAGCTTTAAAAGATATCTGCCTACTTATCTTCACTTTAGTGGACAGGTATTTTTTTTTTCGTAATGTATTGGAATTTTCTCTGTCATTGATTGAAAAGACAAAGAAATGTTTTTATAAACTATATAGTGGTCATATGATACCACTTTCAACATAATATTTTAAGACTGAGACTGCAAGATAACCCAATTTTTATTCCCACTTTCCCTTGATCATATTAGAAGTACATATTATTTGTTGAAGGAAAACAAGACATTCATCATAAAGTACAGAAAAATATAAGTATCCTGCCTGTGGGTCTCCAGTCTAATCTGAAACTTAGGGAAAATGAGGCCCACTTCAGCATAATTATAAGTGGCACTTAGCGTATCACTGGCAAAGTTAGAGAATTAAGCCAGGATCATAAGAAGATCTAGTTATATTGTCAAATATATACTAGAGTAAATCTTTGAGGCCTGAAGAGACTGAAACTACTTAATTAAGGGCAAGATAAATTTAAACGGTAAAATAAAAATGCTCCATGATTTAGCTTGAGCATAAACTTGAAGCCCAGTTCTGACTCTGTTGGCATATCTGCAGTGAGATCTTAACAAAGGGCTGTGATCCTGTTGTGTTTCATGGCATCGGCTACTACAGTCGGTAGTAATTGCCTAGCACAGAGTTGGCGCTCAACAGATACATGCTGAATGAATGAATAGATGAGTGGAGGAATCAACTGGCCCAAATGGGAAAAGGAGGTGTTTCAATAGTTGATCTTGAAAATCTCCATGTGTTGACTCTACATAAAACCAGCTCTTATTTCTACAACATCAATCAAATATGACTGTATTGTCCCTTCTGCCTTCCAAGTTCCTCTCTTTCTTTTAAATTATATGTTATTATTTTCAATATCCATTTAAATTCACTAGCCATTTCCAGAACACCTACTCAGTGCCCAGTATTGGGCTAGATGCTGGAGACCCAGGATGAATAAGACAATTTCTCTTCTCAAGGAGTGTATGGTCTCATTGGAAAGACAACAAAGTAGACACACACATCAAAAACATAACAAATTGTTATAATTCATTAAGATGACTATCACAATAGGGGTCTGTGTGAGGGACCACAGCAGCACCGAGAACACAGTAGCTAAATCCTGGGTGTAACAGAAATGTGAGAAGTACTGGAACTTCTTTTCCCCTCCAAGGATTCTCTTGACCTTCACTTTAACTTGAGTCTAAGTACTAATATGTGTTTAGAACAGAGGATGATTTACCCCAGACCTCATACTTTTCTGCCATCTACATTCTATGACACAAGGGCATTCCTTTTTAAAGGGAAGCTTGGCCTTTAATGTTTCTACAATTACTTGCCTGTAAAGACAAAAATGTTTGCTTAAAATTCATTTGTGATGTCTCTATTCAGTGTTAACTTCTTTGTGGTCTGCTTCCATTGGGTCCTTAGGAAATTATTTAAAATGAAATCAGTTGGCAGGAATACTTGATTTCAGGTGTCAAATAAAAAGAACCACTAAAAACTGTTTATTCTCAGCAGGAGTGTAGCATGTGAAATTGCTGGTTTGCAAAATTCATTTTCACCTATTCTTTTTATCAGCATATTTTGTTATTGGTAGGTAGTGAAAGGTGCAGTGGATAAAAGTACAATACAAGCTGTAGTCTGCAATATCTTTAAAAAAGTCTACTTACCAACGTATTAGGTGTGCTTTATTCAGTCTGCATAACACTGAGGTTTTTAATTTAATTTATGTTTCTGTTGACTGAATGTAAATAAATAAAAAGTAGGAAGTTCTTTGCATACCACTCTCTCAGGGGAAGGCAGTATAGAAATAACCTGCACTTTGATCATTTTATTTTACAATCAGTATCTTAGATGGCAGATTTAAGGCAGGTTCTGTAGATTGCTGTTCAGCTTTTATTACGAAGGCCTGATGTGAACAGGATATATACCACGATATAATATTGTTATCCATCTTGTACTTCAACTGCATTTCAGTGATCAACAGTAAATCACCTGTAGCTAGATACTAGATAATATGTTGTGTAAATCCCCCTTCCATGGTCTCTGAATGAGTTTAAATATAAACATATTATCTTGTTGAAGAACAATTAGACTATCATAAGTTCCATTATCTACCTCAGTTTTGAAAGTAGTAACAGTAATATAGAAAATGAAAATACATATCATTCTTCTTTTTGAAGTCTGTCAATCATATGAACATCTAGGCAGAGAGATTTGAAGCGTATATCCTACCAATCAGCAAATGTGGAGACAGATCAGTAGAACACTTGATACAGTGTGTATTCAAAGAAAAACAATTAATGTACAGGAAAGACTGCTGGATTTAGCATAGATGCCATGACTTCCTGGGAGATATGGACTCATCACCCCGCGGCAGAAATCTTCATTAGAGGACACGTGTAGCTGGGACTTTTGAGTCATGGCTTTCAAAACATTTTACTTGTTAGTCACAACTTCGTGTAATTCACTTAGAATTCATGTTATTTGTAGTCATGACATTTCTTTAGCTTGCTTAATATATATAAAGTGCATAAAACTGTGCCTGGCACTTAGTAATGGTAATTGTTTCTGGTTGTGATGAAGATGGTAAAAGAAACTGGCAGTTTTATCAGGACCAGTACTAGGGTGTGACAAGCAGCCTTGCAGGAATCTGAGTGGTGGACTCCTCAGATTTTGTACGCTAAGCACCTTGTTTGCTTTAGTCTTATACATTACTAATCCTATATTAGAAATACGTCATGTCTGCATCATTATAAATTATGCAGTTTATACACACAGGCTTTGCTGGAGGCCATTATATACTAATTATGAACACCCATTAGAGTTTATATTTGTGACATGAACAAGAGATAAAACATTGCAATTATATTAATATATACATTTAATAGACACTTCAAATGTGTGTGTTACATAAACACAATGTTTATATATACAAAATTATGCACGTAAACACTGTAGATATGCATCATGTTATTTATGTTGACATATAATTCAGAATATGCCATACATAGAAATATAATTGGATGTTTCCAAAATACATACATTGTGTGTGTGTGGAAACTCACTAAGGAGTGTGCTTTATAACCACGTAAAATCATTGCTGCTTTCTGAGGACTCAGCAGTTTCAAAGTTTCCTCTGTGAAGGGACTGACAGCATTTTGCATCATCCCCTCTGCTTGACCTAGGCCTGAAAGTTAATCTCATTGCCAGGACCACAGAGCAAGCCAGAGGAGGAGCACGGTCTTCAGCATCCCACGTACTGGAAGTGAAAACTGTCACCCGTGACTTTTAAAATTGCTTCCTCCAATCTGACATTGTTAAGGGTCCAGACTGGGTGGAGGAGAGACGCGCAGCTGTACCCGACCCCAGCGCCAGTCCCAGCCCCAGGTTCCAGCCTCAGCCCCGGCGAGGCGTGCCAGCCGCAGCCCCAGCCTCAGCCCCGGCGAGGCGTGCCACCGCAGCCCCAGCCCCAGCCCCAGTCCCAACCCCAGCCCCAGTCCCAGCCCCAGCTCCAGCCTCAGCCCCGGCGAGGCGTGCCAGCCGCAGCCCCAGCCCCAGCCCCAGTCCCAACCCCAGCCCCAGTCCCAGCCCCAGCTCCAGCCTCAGCCCCGGCGAGGCGTGCCAGCCGCAGCCCCAGCCCCAGCCCCAGTCCCAACCCCAGCCCCAGTCCCAGCCCCAGCTCCAGCCTCAGCCCCGGCGAGGCATGCTGGCCCCAGCCCCAGCCCCAGTCCCAGCGAGGCGCGCGTCTCCCAGGGAGGCCGTGTGTCTGTGCATGAACATCTCTAAATGGGTAAATTTAGAAGTCGTGTAGGTGTGCTTACATAAATATGCCTCTGCATTTTTCCCCAAGGCACTGAAGAAGAGAGACAACACTGGATCTTCTGAGTGTGATTAGGCTTTTTTTTTTTTTTAAGTTGTCAACCGAATCTATTTGAAGTCAGAAATTCCATGGGTTGTGGCAGTTGGATACCCAGGAAATCTGGCAGAAGCCATAGAATTGCTTTATTGATATTATCTAGGTATTATATTCCATCCTTATGTAAAAATTTGAACATAACCTGTAAGGCTAATATTACTATTATTATTATTTTAAATGGAGTCTCACTGTATGGCCCAGGCCGGAGTCCAGTGGCGCAATCTCGGCTCACTGCAACCTCCGCCTCCTGGGTTCAAGTGATTCTCCTGCCTCAGCCTCCTGAGTAGCTGAGATTACAGGTGCTTGCCACCACACCTGGCTAATTTTTGTATTTTTAGTAGAGATGGGGTTTTGCCATGTTGGTCAGGCTGGTCATGATTGCCTGACCGCAGGTGATCCACCAGCCTTAGCCTCCCAAAGTACTGGGATTACAGGTGTGAGCCACTGTGCCAGGCCGGATAATATTCTTTTAAATGGCTCCCCCACTTCCAGTCTTAGTTTCCATCCTGAATTGGTGGGTTATAGTCTGGAACTTCCTCTGAACATTTACATAATATATAGAGATCCATACAAAATATGTAGTATTTTTGCTTCTGTGTTTATGTGATTTTATAAGAATGGAATTACTGTGGATAAACTGTCAGCAACTTTTTTCTCCCACTAAATACTCTGACACTGGAGCTCTTCCCATGATAATAGGTAGAAATATAACGAGTTTGCCTTAGCTGAAGCATTGTAACATATTCTATCATGTGTTTATACAGGACATTATTTAACTAAGCCCCTACTGAACACGAGGAATGAAACTTAGTATGGGCTCAATCAGTATTTGTTGAACACATGAATAAACTTTCTTAGCTGGCCAACAAAAGAAGAAATCTCTTTAGACATGAATACTGGGCGATGTAGGCCATGGAGGGTTGACCATATTCTGCACTTAGTCATAGAATAATTTCCTCACATGGTACTAGTCATAACAAAGATTTGTTAGTCACTTACTATGTGCCACACACTGTATGAGCACTTCGTGAGCATTTTCTCAATACTATTATCTTCATTTTACAAATGGGGAAATTAAGGCTTATTGAGGTCCTGTAACTTGCCCAAGCCCCACTTCTAGTAAGGGGTGGGACATGCTTTCGAACCCAGACAGCAAGGCCCTAGGGGTACCCCACTCTGGGCTTTACCCTACTTTTACAACTTTTATTTTTTTTCTGAGACAGAATTGTGCTCTGTCGCCCAGGGGAGTGCAATGGCGCCATGTCGGCTCAATGCAACCTCTGCCTTCCAGGTTCAAGTAATTCTCCTGCCTCAGCCTCCTGAGTAGCTGGGATTACAGGCACATGCCACCATGCCCAGCTAATTTTTTTTTTTTTTTTTTTTTTGAGATGGAGTCTTGCTCTGTTACCCAGGCTAGAGTGCAGTGGTGCGATCTCGGCTCACTGCAACCTTCGCCTCCTGGGTTCAAGTGATTCTCCTGCCTCAGTCTCTGGAGAAGCTGGAACTACAGGCGGGTGCCACTGAGCCCAGCCTAATTTATGTATTTTTCGTAGAGACGGGGTTTCACCACGTTGGCCAGGCTGGTCTCAAACTCCTGACCTCAAATGATCTGCCTGCCTCAGCCTCCCAAAGTGCTGGGATTACAGGCGTGAGCCACCACGGCTGGCCTGCTTTTGCAATTTAAAGAGAAAGAGGGAGAAAAGACTGTTCTCTGCTTCTGTTTTTAATCTCTTGCCTCCTACATTTCTATATACATATGTAAATAACTTGAAATAGACAGTGAAGGTTATAGGATGGGGATGGGAAGCAGTATGGATGAAGGCGACAAGAAATGAAGATTAAGTGTAGGCTGGGGGGAGGTAGTAAGGATAGTGCATAGAAGTAAGGAAAGAATTCACCAAATTCCAGGTTGGTTAAGATTAAGTTTAAATTTTGAGAAGATCTATTAGTGTGGAGGTCTTCGTTGCTTAGTGTGAATAAGAACATTATACTGTGGAGTGGTCTTGGACTTACCTCCTTCCATGTATTGATGAAAAAGCAGGTGAAGACGGGGAAATGCAGGAAAGCAGTGTAACCATAGCTGTACTGTGATAGTAAATACCGTGATGTTTATTGGTGATAAAATCATTAGCACTGCCATTATTACCATAGTCTTTTGCCTACTTTCATAATGGAAGGAAATAAGATTTCAGCTAATGATTTCAGTTAGAGATTGCTGAAAAATGAAAAGGTAGTGTTTTCCCCATCTCCATTCACAAGATATTCCTGAATGCTAACCAAAATGTCCATGGGCCCCAAAATGTTCATGGGTTAACAGCTTTGCATTCAGTGTCGTTATTCCTGGGTCATGCGATCAGGACCAGTCATAGTAATTCCATTCTTTTTTGCCAGTGGTAGTTTTAGGCATTGGCTGTAGCCAGCTAAGGCAACAAAGTGACTAACCTGCTTGGGAGAGAGGAGGAGACGGAAGGGACGGAGTAGCAGAGTAGCGCTTCTGTGGAGAGTTTATTTACTCTTTAAAAATGAACTGTAATTGGCTGGGCATGGTGGCTCATGCCTGTAATCCCAGCACTTCGGGAGGCTGAGGTGGGTGGATCATTTGAGGTCAGGAGTTTGAGACCAGCCTGACCAACATGGTGAAACCCCATCTCTACTAAATACAAAAAAATTAGCTAGACATGGTTGTGCATGCCTGTAATCCCAGCTACTCGGGAGGCTGAGGCAGGAGAATCATTCAAACCCAGGAGGCAGAGGTTGCAGTGAGCTGAGAATTGTGTCCTGCACTCCAGCCTGGGCAACAGAGTGAAACTCAGTCGCAACCCTCCTCTCCCCAAAGAAAAACCTCCAAACCATAATCGTCATGTAGACCCCATAAGAGAATTCAGCCTAAGGGGACACTGGGAGGGGATCTGGGAAAGAAACAAGAAAGTTCACCCTTGAAGATATGGTTGAGCAGCCAGCTGCTGTTGGGCCTCATGTCGTATTTATTATGTATACAATAATATATTTAAATATATGTTGTGTTTATTTTGTTAGCTAATAAACTTCTTACTGTTCGAGCTCTTTTAAATCAGTCCTTCTATTATTAGAAGCAGCAAAAAATCCCAACTTCTACAGACTGCATCCTGTGGACCCTGCCTGTCTTTCTGACTTGACTTCTCACCATTCTTCCCCCTGGCTCACTAGCCTTTTGTTTCCAGCTCTTTGCTATTTGCTCTAGGGCTGCTGTCCATCCCTCTTTGTTTGACCAACCCCTTCCTGGTTCATAAAGCATGAACTTGAATGGCATTCCTTCAGACAGACTAGTCTGATCCCTCACTCTAAATTTTATGCTCTCTGTCTTCCTTGACCCCCTTACCGCATCACTTTCTAATTTTCTATTATTTCTTCTCAGACCCTATAGCAACTGACACTTAATCAATATTGTCTTGGGTTTGTTTATTTAATTTCTCTCATTGGACTGCATGCTTCAGGAGGGCAGAAGTCCTGTCATCATTGTATTTCCTGAATTAATATGCACAGTGTCTGTGCGTACACAAGTGTTTGTTGAATAAATAAAAGCCTCATTTCAGCCTGGTTCTCTTTCGGCACTCAGAAGAAGGTGGGATATACTTCCTGGGTGACTGTGTCTTAATATCATCTGTACATTACTCTTATTCATGTTTTGGCTTTTTTTTTTTTTTTTTTTTTTTGAGACAAGGTATCTCTGTTGCCCAGGCAGAAGCATAGTCACAGTGGCATGATCTTGGCTCACTGCACAGCCTTGACTTCCCCAGACTCAGGTGATCCTCCCACCTCAGCTTCCTAATAGCTGGGACCATAGGCACACATCACCAAACCCAGCTAATTCTCAAATTTTTCTGTAGGGACGAGGTGTCGCCATACTGCCCAGGCTGGTCTCGAACTCCTGTGCTCAAATGATCTGCCCGCCTCTGCCTCCCAAAATGCTGGGTTTACAGGCATGAGCCACTGCTCCTGGCTGTGTTTTGGCATTTTAATCAGACAAATAAAAGCCTAACTCAATGATCATAAATTGTAGAAATAACTGGAGCAGTGAAGAATTGAGCCACTGGGATAGGACATTTTAACCGAGTGGGAGAATAAATAATAACTAGTTGTACTAAGAATAGGCAATTGTAGTATTTTTAAAGAAACCTACTGACTTTTAGATAGAGAGTGCATTCATGTACTTTACTAAAGTTTGTTAATTCTAGTTTTCCCGGTGTATTCTTATATTGTCTAACATTGTAATCTACAGTGTGATAAATATATTCGCTCTTCCAATTGTTATGCATAATTTCTGTTTCATATCTTACTACATTGCTCAGAATGTCCTATGCAATTTTAAATAATGGTGGCTTTATCAGGAGCTTTGTTTTCTTCCCCGTTTTAACAGGAATGTCTATAGGTTGTTGATGTTGGCTCTGTGTGTGATATTTTTAAAAAATCATATCAAGGAAGTATTTTTCTGTTTCCGAAAGATGCTTAATTATGGTACCAGTTGGAAACATGTAAAGACATATAAGTGTTTTTTAAAAAAACATTTATTAATAGAGATGGGGATGTCACTCTGTTGGCCAGGGTGATCTTGAACTCCTGGTCTCAAGTAATCCTCCCACCTTAGCCTCCCAAAGTGCTGGAGGCGCATGCCTGTAATCCCAGCTACTTGGGAGGCTGAGGCAAGAGAATCGCTGAAACCCTGGAGGCGGAGATTGCAGTGAGCTGAGATGGCATCACGGCACTCCAGCATGGGCAACAGAGCAAAGCTCAGTCTCAAAAAAAAAAAACACAAAACAAAACCAAAAACAAACAACAACAACAAAAAACTGTGTCTGGTTTTTTGACTGAGCCACTATGCCTGGGTCTAACTGGTTTCTTTCTTTCTTTTTTAACATTCTGTGAAACTGATCTGTTTTCATATATCAAATCCTCTTTACCTTTATCTTGTCTCATTTTTTAATGTAAGTCTGTTTATGAGCGTCCCACCTTCCTGCTGAGTGGTAGGCCTAGGCTTGCAGAGACAATAAAATGGACTTGCTAGGTGACCCCCCACAAGTACTGAGCATTACAGCTGAAGAATGATGGCTGAATATGGAATTGTCATCTACTATTCTTTTCACTGCTTCTTCTTGACATGAACTATGCATTTAATATATATTTTAGGATATACTACCTATAGTTACTACCTAACAAGGGCTTACTCTGTGTCAGCCCTATGCAAATCACTTTATATGGTTTCTCCCATTCAATCCTCATAATATTCTATGAGGTAGGTGCTACGATTATTTTTCCCATTTTGCAGATGACAAAATTGAACCTTAAAAGAGTTTAGTTTATTTGCCTCAAATAACACATTTCAGAAGTGGTGGAGCAGGGAGTTAGACCTTGGGGTTTAACTCCACATCCTGTGCTGTTACTGTCTCCCGTGCTACCAGTAAAGCACATTTCATGTTGAATTCTACTGGAAATTAATGACCATAACTGCAAGAATCCACAGTGAGAAACCAGTAGATTAGAACCAATCTCAAAGTGAAATGACAGTAAATATGCATAATGATATTACAAAATATTGGTCTTTTAAAACATTTTATAAAGCAAATGACACATTCAGATGCGAGGCTTTCATAGTAGCTTCTCCCTTAACATTTTTAAACATTTCTGCCCTAAAAATCCATGTTGCTAGGAAGCTGATTATTATCAGAACTTCTTTAGTGATAAGTTTGTATAGTGTCTCAAGTCTACATCCACCCCAAAGTTATGTAGAATTTCCAACTTAATATATTTTTCCTGAGCTATGGTAATGAATCCACATTTATTTATCATTTATACTCACTACTAACACATTATCAAAATGCACTCAGGGTGTTTATACTTGCATTAGGGTGTTACACTTTTAAAAACAATTTAGAAAATGACATCCTACAAACAACTGGAAACTAAAAACATCATAGTCATTACCCAGATTTAGATTCCAAAGGGACAGAATGATGTCATAAACTCTACTGAAAACAATGATAAAATTCCATCAACATAATAAGTGATGAAATCTCCTGAAATGCAGTAAAGTCATAAAACAAAAAATTTCACCCTTTAGGACAAAAAAAAAAAATCATGTTTGAATGAATATCTGGGATTATGGCCTTCAGAAACTGAAAGTAGGCTTTTTTCCTAGAGCTTACTAAACCTCATGCCCTCATATGACATGCTTATGGTATACATTCCATATTTAACTTAGATCATCTGGGCCAGCTCAGGTCGACACTTTGCTGTTACAGGACACATGGAACAACGTCACCGTTTATAATCCCAGCAAGGAGTGCCATCAGCCCTGTGGGGCTTCCAAGATCATCTGAATAGAGGAAGTGCTTATGTCCTTATTGCCCGTAGAACTTACTCTGAGCAAATTAATTTTATGAAAAGTCAATATGATCATAAGGGATTAAATAAAGTAGATGTAATACTCTATGGAAGGATTCTCCCCACATCCACGGTATATTTTCTTTCAAAAATTAACTCCCTTAGTGCATTTAAAATATGATTTGAGAGCTGTGTGTGGCTGCTCATGCCCGTAATCCCAGCACTTTGGGAGGCCAAGGCACACAGATCACTTGAGCCTAGGAGTTAAAGATCAGTCTGGGCAACATGGTGAAACCTCATCTCTACAAAAAATATAAAAATTAGCTGGGCATGGTGGTGTGCTCCTGTAGGCCCAGCTACTCAGGAGGTTGAGGCAGGAGAATCACCTGAGCCCAGGGAGGTTGAGGCTGCAGTGAGCCCTAATAGTGCCATTGCTTTTTAGCCTGGACAATAGAGTGAGACCCTGTCTCAAAAAAAAGATATAATTTCATGACTGAAATCCCACCACTTTGGGAGGCTGAGGCGGGCGGATCATTTGAGGTCAGGAGTTCAAGACCAGCCTGGCCAACATGGTGAAACTCCATCTCTACTGAAAATTCAAAAATTAGTTGGGCGTGTGGCATGTGCCTGTAGTCCTAGCTACAGGGGAGGCTGAGGCAGGAGAATCGCCAGAACCTGGGAGGTAGAGGTTGCAGTGAGCAGAGATTGTGCCACTGTACTCCAGACTGGGCGACAGAGCAAAACTCCATCTCAAAACAAACAAACAAACAAACAAAAAAGGTATAATTCAGTTTACGAAATTTAAAAAAAAACTGTTGCCTAAAATACTATGTCTGAAATTTAGGTCATTCAACAAATAGTAATCTAGTGCCTCTTATGTGTCAGTGGTTGTGAATTTCACTCTTTAATGTAAATTTCTTTAGTTAATCCACACAACAACAATGTGAGGTAGCTGTCATAATTTCTAACTCGTGGATAAACATGTTAATGATCATAGAAACTGAGAAGACAAGAATGAATCTCATTCACCATGTAGTCTATATGCTCAGTAGAGGGCATGGTGCATGCTGAGAGGAATTGTGGGACACAAGCAGTAAACACATGATGAAAATGGATTAAAATCTGAGCTGGGTAACCCCAGGTCCAGTGTTCTTTCCACTACATCATCTTGCCTTTAATAGTATTTCCTTGTGTTAATAGTAAATGAGGAGGCTTTATCAATTAAAGCCAATTGAAATGAAAGTTAGGTACTCCAATCTGAAATAAGGTGAACTGAAGACATGCATACGGCAGTTATGCTGAAATTAGTGCACCTTGATAGTACTTTTTCTATTATTGTAGTTAAATCAACAAAGGAGGGCCAATTCGT
This sequence comes from Ateles fusciceps, assembly GCA_036589455.1. Taxonomy (NCBI): domain Eukaryota; kingdom Metazoa; phylum Chordata; class Mammalia; order Primates; family Atelidae; genus Ateles; species Ateles fusciceps. Next base: position 2,472,544 of record JAZHEH010003051.1, read on the forward strand.
CAACTCAAAGATGAGCCTGATCGCTGACTTTTGTCTACAGATGTGGCAAAAGTGATCTATGAGTAAACAACATCCTAAAGACTTGTGTTTCCAGTAATGGCAAGACTGGGAAATTTGAACTTTCTGCTAAGGGCAATGGAAAATGCTGGACAAATTTTTTAAACAATCCTTTTGAAAACATCAAATTGCTAACAAGATAATAAAGAATTATTGTCTAGGATATGGAGGAAAATGGAGGCACAGGGAGGTGAGCCCAGCATCTAGGGGTGGTTTCTCTTGGGGGCTTTTGTCAACTCTGGAGGAGATACTGAGCATCTGAGAGGCATATCTGTGCTTTTGACACTTTCATGGGACTAGAGTGGGGATTAGAGTCCAGGGATTGCTAAGACATTGTTGTTCCTGTTGAAACTGACTCAGTTTAGGTTGTTTCTTGAAAGTGAATACTCAAAATATAAGGATAAACTCAAAGTTGACAGGAACTCTTACAGAGTTGTTTAGTTTCAAATCATGTCAGTCCCTGGAATTGGATTGAGGCTATCTCAAAATGCTAGTGCCTCTGGCTGACTGATAGAAGCATACATAAAAGCTCTTTGGTGAAAGAAAAGCAGCAATTTTCTTGGCTACAAATTGTTTCTATGAACAAGTCAGTAAATCTAGTGTGCAGCACAAAATAAAAAAATAACCGGGTACACAAGATGATAAAATTATGAACAAAACCCACCAAAAACAGCAGGTAACAGAAAAAGGCTCACAGGGACTCCAGATATTATAGTTACCAGACACAGAATTTAAAATAAATATGCTTGCTATGTTCAAGAAGATAATACAAAATTGAGAATTTAAGCATAAAATTGGAAACTATATGATGCAATACAAAAAACATAAAAAATTTAAGACTATAATAAATGTGTACAGTAGACAAATGTGAAGAGAGAATTAGAAAATTGGGAGGTAGGTTAGAAGAAAATATCCAAAATAGTCATGGACAAAAATAAGAATGGTTAATCGATATACGCGATACCATGAGAAGAGCTAACATATGTATTATGGGAGATCCAGAAGATTGACGGTTGAAGATCCAGAAGAACCAAAAATAATATTTGAAAAGATAATGGCTGAGAACTTTCCAAAATGAATGAAAGCAATCAAGCAACAGATTCAAGAGGACCTGGGAACTACAGGAGTAAAAATACAAAAACAAACTCTAATCTAAGCACAACAAAGACAAACAGATGAAAACCAAAGATAATAGATTTTTATAAACATAAATCGTGTCCACACATTTACACACAAGAAAATCTTTGTTAGATTTTTAGCCATTTCCCTTACCTGTAAAGTTCATCTTCTTTTGGGATTTTGTATCTGATCAGTTCTCTCTTTGGAGAGTATTTTATTTTTGTAGGTTGATTTCTTTGCTTTTATTAGGGGCTGGTAAAATGTTTTCTTCTGGTGTAAATGGCAGAGGCAGATTCATGTGCTAACTAAATTAGCTGCTTGAGTATTAAGGTAGCAATTCCAGTATCCCTAACTATGTAAGGAATAGAATTTCTCTCCGCAGTGACAGGAAGGAAGAAGCTATCCAAGGAGACGTTGTTTCACTATCTGCAGTGGGATTCCCTGAGAGAAAAAAACAATCTAAATGAATCACTTAATATTTGTTTATGGACTACTTCTAAAATGAAAAAGATTGAAATTATAAGACATCTAAAACAAAAACATAACAGGAAAAACAATAAATAGTAGAAAGTTTTCTGGATCTGAGCGGATAAAAGAAAAACTTCTGCCAAATTAAATTTAAAGGGGTTTAATTGAGCAATGAATGATTAGCAAATTGGGCAGCCTCCTGAACCTGAGTAGGCTTGGAGACTCCAGTGCAGCCACGAGGTGAAAGATTTATAGACAGAAAAAGGAAAGTGATGTACAGTAAACAGAAGTGAGGTACAGAAACAGCTGGATTGGTTACAGCTTGGCGTTTGCCTTATTTGAACACAGTTTGAACAGTTGGCTACATTTGATTGGCCAAAACTTGGTGATTGGTGCGAATCTAGGGTCTGGTTATACCTCCACTTCTTATAGTTCAATTGTACAGAGAAACCTTTAGGCTGAACTTAAAATAAGTAAGGAGGCACCTTTAGGTTAAATTTGACTTAACGGAGCTGAGGCACCAAACAATAAATTTGGATCCAAGAATTCTGATAATAAAAAACAAAAAGGAATAAACATAACATTATATCATTTGTATTTATTTATTTAAAGACACAGTCTCACTCTTTCACCCAGGCTGGAGTGCAGTCGCGTGATCTTGGCTCACTGCAACCGCCGCCTCTCAGGTTCAAGTGATTCTCCTGCCTTAGCTTCCCGAGTAGCTGGGATTACAGTCATGGGCCACCACACTCGGCTAAATTTGTTTTGTACTTTCAGTAGAGACGGGGTTTTACCATGTTGGCCAGGCTGGTCTCAAGCTCCTGACCTCAAGCGATCCGCTGGCCTCAGCCTCCCAAAGTGTGGGGATTACAGGCATGAGCCACTGCAACCCGCCAGCTTTTATTTTTAATTTTTGGAAGCACAGAGCATACAGATTCACTTATAAAAGCAACATTTTTCCTGGAAGTTAAGAAAAGCAGACCCCAAAAGTAGTTTAGAAAGTGCTGGATTTGGAGGTAAGACAATTGGGTTCACTTCTAACTTTGCCAACCCTTTAACTGCTCAATTAATCTCTTTGTGTCCCAGTGACTTCTAAAGAAAGGAGGATAAAAATAGTTGACCCACCTGCCTCCTGCAGTTGCTACTTATAATCACATTGGAAATATTAGATAAAATAATATTAAGAAAGACTCCTAGGAGGTAAGGGGATGGGAAAAAGTAGCCGCCTGCTTTAAATGACTTCAGGAATGAAAGTTGGATTTCATTCCAGCACACCTGACTGCAAAGAAGAATCCAGCCTCAATGTCAATAATCTTGAGGACTGAAAAAGAAGCATTAAGAATGAAGATGAAGCTAGGCATGGTGGCTCATACGTGTAATCCTAGTACTTTGGGAGGCCAAGGTGGGCAGATCACTTGAGGCCAGGAGTTTGAGACCAGCCTGGCCAACATGGTGAAACCCTGTCTCTACTAAAAAATACAAAAATTAGCCGGGTGTGGTAGTGCATGCCTGTAGTCTCACCCGCTCGGGAGGCTGAGGCACGGGAATCACTTGAACCCGGGAGGCAGAGGTTGCAGTGCACTGAGAGCATGCCAGTGCCCTCCAGCCTGGCAGCCTGGGCCATAGAGTGAGACTTTGTCTCAAAAAAAAGAAAAAAAAAGAAGAAAGAAGAAGGAGGAGGAGGAGGAAAAGCAGAAGCAGCAGCAGAAATAGAGTCCCAATATTTATAAAGTATGTATGGGTAGAGGCAAGAAAGAACATTAATTACAGGAGCAAAAACCTAAAATATATTGATCTTTGGCAAGATTCTGTAGTGAATTTTGAGGCAGATTATTTGTTAGGTGAAGAAAGAAAGTTGCAGTTACCAGCAGCCAATAGGACTTCACCGAGAGCAACTTAAAACAGCTGTTCTTTTTGTTCATGTTACCAAACTGGTAGGTTGAAGGAATGCATCACTATTCTAACAAAATAGCTGACGAAGTTTCTGGATATCACTGAGAACAAGATGAAGGAAAGAGTGAAGAAGAAAAAATAATTAGATGGATTCCTAACTGGTGGAAGGCTTGTATCTCAGGATCTCCTACTAACGAACTATTACCTAGATGGCAAAGCTTTAGCTGGCATGCTGCATGGGTCTATTCAACTTCTTAAATTTTCTGCTTAGGTGAACATATGCTTACTTCATTTTCAGATGCTATAAAGAGAGTTAATGTGTCGAGTGACCAAATGAGATCTGAAAAGGCCACGTGTGGTGGCTTGTGCTTATAGTCTTAGCTACTTGGGAGGCCAAGGTGGGAGGATCACTTGAACCCCGAAGTTTGAGTCTGGGCTGGGCAACAAAGAGAGACCATGTCTCTTAAAAAAAAAAAAAAAAAAAGGCTGGGCACTGTGGTTCACACCTGTAATTCCAGCACTTTGAGAGGCTGAGGTGGGAAGATAGCTTGAGACCAGGAGTTCAAGACCAGCCTGGGCAACATGGCAAAACCCCGTCTCTACAAAAAGTACAAAAATTATGTGTGGTGGCACATCCTTGTAGTCTCAACTACTAGGGAAGCTGATGTGGGAGAATTGCTTGAGCCTGGGAGGTCGAGGCTACAGTGAGCCATGGTTGTGCCACTGCACCTTGGCCTTGGCCTTGGTGACAGAGAGAGACCCCATCTTAAACAAAACAAAAATAAATAAATAAATAAGACCTCAAAACACCCTTATAGCTTTGAGAGAGCTGTGAATGGAAAACAGTAAATTTAATAGGGAGGAATAAATGCAAAGTGAACATTTTCCTTACATTAAAAATTAACTGCACGGGGTGGTAGAGATTTGGCTTAATCAGTTTATATGCAGAAAGGACTCAGGGGTTTAGTTGACAGGGAGGGCAACAGGAGCAAGTCATGTGATTTGCCATAAAAACACCCCCCAAAACGAACAAACATCCTTTCTTCTTAGGCCAGACTGAGAGGAATACCCTGTCCAGTCTAAGGAAATAATAGTTATCCTGTACTTGGAATCAGTTAACTTACATCTGGAAGATCGTGACTAGATAGGGATGCCCCATTTTAAGAGGGGCATTGACAAAGTGGAGCTGACCAGCAGAGGGTGATCAGAATGTTGAAAGGTCTGGAAACAATCACACAAAAAACGGCTGGAAGATCTTGGTTTATTTTGCCTGGAAAAGGGGATGGTGTCGGTCTGGGTTTACAGGGGGAGATAACATAACGTCTGTAAGGAATTTAGCACAGGGTGCTTTACCTGTAAACACCCAATAAATGCCAACTGTAATTATGATTCCAATAATGGAAGGCTTGAACATTCTATAGCCTCAAAAGGCAACACTAGCAGTGATTTGTGGAAATTATGGGAAACACTAGATATTTTAATATAGAGATGGAAGAACTTTCTCTCAGAACTATGCTAAGATTCAACAGTTTCTTGACTTAGTCATCACCTGAGATATTATAGAAATGTTCATTTTTATAGTATGTATAATGTCCTAAAGAGGTACAAATAGTTGATTATAAATCATCTTGTGGCTTAGAAGCAGACCATGTTGTATCACTTGGCCATTTCTGAGTGACAAGTTTGGATGCTGAAATAAGACACTTCATTAGTACTGCATATGTTTTTTGTCTGAGCAGGAGACATATTTTCAGAAGGTATGATGTAATTTTCTTTTATTATTTTTAAGAAGGAAACTTTTTTTAAGAGAATGTTAAGATTATTAGCGTATAATAGCACTCAATAAATATTTAATGAATTATCAAGATAAAAAATAATTTTTATTGTCACTACCCTATAATGACTAGAAATTTCCAAACAGAGGGAACGTGGCAATGAGAAAATAATCTTTTCCCTCCCCCACATCAGAGAAGTCTTTTCCTGAATTGTGAGTGCCATATGTGTGTGTGTGTGCATGTGTGTGTGCATGTGTTTGAACTTAATCTTCCTCATGCTCAGGGAATTGTTCCTGCCTGGAGGTGAGGGAACCATCAGTGGCCTTGTCTGAGATGCATGCCTTAGTGCACAACGAACTCCTCTGCCATTGCTTAGGCCTTCAAACCTGACAATGCTTTCGGAGGTAAAAAGCTAGATTTTTCTTTTCTCTCTTCCTTTCTCCTCTTGATGTGCGTTTTGGGAAGCAATAGGCAGGCACAGCTACTGTATTGCTGATTCACCTAGTGCTGGTTGTATAGACCTTGACAGCAGCTTGTTTTTCTCGAGGGACACTTTAAACTCATCATTAATAACAGGGCTAATATTTTTTCACTAAGCTATTACACAGTGATGGAGGGCCACTGGTAAGCTCAGCTCCATGCCCTGACCTAACCAATCACCTTGCTTTCTAGATACTAGATCAATTAGGATGTCAAACATTTAAGGTGAGGTGTCAGATAATTTTGATGGCTAGGAGATACATACCTACCAGCTCTACTTAAATCTATTCACGATAAGTAATATCATAGGTATATTTGATTTCTCAGCTCTAAAGAACTTTAGAGATCATGCAGTTTTACATTATTCCATTCAAATGAAATGGAAAGAAACAGCTTGGTACCCAGACGGAAGGGTTCATTATCAGCCTTAGCATATCCATTTTATAAGTTTTATAAGAAAAAGGATGAAAATAATACTGGTTTTTAAACTTGTATCCCATTCTACAAGAGGTGGTTTGGGGATCAGCTCTGGAGTTCAATGGTAAGAAAGCAGGTCTATGTTGGAGGAAACAGATGGAGCCATGGTGAGATACTCAGAAGCTAGTGAGATTTATTTTTACTACTTGCAAATGTAATTGTGAGGGAGGTATTTTAAAATATAGTCAGACTCAATTTACGTAAACAGTTATGAAAAGCATTAAGGTTTAGACTTTAGAAATTATGTTCAGTTTAGAAATTATGACAGTTATATGAAGTTGTTCATATTGCCTGTACTGGTGATAGTAACAACCTCCTTTTCTTTTCCTCTTGAATGCATTATTTTAAATTTTGAAACTTGACCAAAAAGGTGATTACATAGATTGAGAAACCATCAAGTTACAAGGACAGGGAAGAACTGTATTTATGTTTTGTGCCTGTGACTAATGTTAGAGGTAATCATATATCCTCTTTTTTTGAGACAGGGTCTCACTCTGTTGCCCAGGCTGGAGTACAATGGCATGATCATGGCTCGCTGTGGCCTTGACCTTCAGGTGCCTCAGCTTCCTGAGTAGCTGGGACCACAGGCACATGCCACCACACCCAGCTAAGTTTTAAATTTTTTGTGGAGACAGGGCCTCACTATGTTGCCCAGGCTTGTCTTAAAACTCCTGGGCTAAAGCGATCCTCCCACCTTGGCCTCCCAAAGTGTTAGGATTACAGGTGTGAGCCACTGTGCCTGGCATATATTCTAATATACTTTCTAATGTGATTCTCTAACACATGCATGAGTTTTAGAATTTCCTTCCCTCATTTTATATAATTTTATCTCCCCCCATGTCTTACACAGTTTTGTTTTGGGTTTTTTTTTTTCCAGTTATTTACTTCCTTCCAAGATTAAAGAGTTTTGGTCTTTTGAAGACGATTTATGGGACCTTAACTCCAAATTCTTTAAAGTAAATTTTTAGGATATTTGGGAACTATTTGGGCACATTCTTTGATTGTATTCAATGTTTCACAAGGTGGCTTATAATGGTTAGAATAGGTTGGGCATGGTGTCTCATGCCTGTAATCCCAGAACTTTGAGAGGCCAAGGTGGGAGGATCACTTGAGCCCAGAAGTTTAAGACAAGCCTGGGCAACATAGTGAGATCTAATTTTACAGAAAATTAAAAATTAGCTTGGTGTGGTGGCATGAGACTGTGATCCCAGTTACTCAGGAGGCTGAGGCACAAGGATCACTTGAACCTGAATGTCAAGGCTGCAGCGAGCCATGATCCCACCACTGTACTCCAGCCCGGGCAACAGAGCGAGACCCTGTCTCCAAAAACAAAAAAAAAGTTTGGAATGAAAACTCTGCTGAGGTTATTTTAGTCTCTGCAAACAGAGTGATTTTTATTGTTGTTTATGTTAACACTGGGACTAGGAGCCTCTAAGAAAGTTGAGATGTCTCTGATTTGATGTCAACAGTTAATCTGGAAACATGAAAACCAGTTTAAGTATCCTCTTTTGAGATTAAGTTACCTGAAATGTCAAGATACTACTTGTAATCTTGTTTCTTGGCACCTGCTTCTAACCCTTAAACTCATGATCAGGATAAGTAATTTGAAAAAACAAAAAACCTAGTAATGGTTTATAACTGAGGCTAGCACAGTTGTGGGACTGGAATGCTCTGTAAGTGACATGCATTCTGAGAAGTAGATTTTGGGTATCCTTGATGTTTCTCAACTATGATCTGAACAAATCACCTGTGAATTATAACTGAAGGGTTTTCTTATTAAGATGCCATGTCTATCCCTAGCATATGAAACTAACCATAGTCTGGGATGTAAGAAATGCAGTGAGACTTTTTGCAATGCCAGCATTAGGAGCCTAACTGAAGCCTCACATTCCAGTCCAACCAGGTGCTCTGTAGATATTACGGTGTGTAGAAAATGGGCAGTAAGTAAATCAATAAAATCTATCTCTGTACTTAAATATAAACTTACATTTAATATAAGAGCTCCAGTATTTTTCTTGTCCCCTGCTTTCAGTGGGCAGCCTGGCCCTCAGGGTTTTCTTATTTCAGTGATTGCTGTAGGGTAGGTAGAAGTGGGGATGGAACAGGATAGCGTGGACGTTACCTGAAGTCATGTTACTTCTCATCTTTTGTAAAAGTCTAAGCTTATTTAAGACATTGTTCTAGAAATAATGGATGAAGAGGAGAGAGACAAGATTCTTTGGAGGGTAAAACGGTAAGAAAAGGAGTATTTTTGAGGACAGAGGTAAGAAGAACACGGTCTCCAGTGCAGAGAGTAAAGAAATAACAGTGTATTGAGCACATGCTCCCCAAGCCCCATCAAAATGTCAGTAAAGGAATTACAAAATGTGTAAGCCCATAAAGACAAAGAAAACAGAAGAGAAGACAAGAGCAGATTAGAGTTATCAATACAATTTTAGAGGATGAAAAGTGAGTAGATAGTTGTAACTTATTTAGCAGCTGAGGGATAACTGAAACCTACTGTTTTCTAGAGGGGGGCTAACTAAAAGAAATGGGCAGTTCACGTGATAGAACTAGGGCAAGTCTTAGAGCCAGAGGCACCAGATACCATGGAAATGGAGGTGAAAGGTAAGGCTGAACCAGGAGGAGTGGTGAATGTTTACATAAGAAGTAATGAGACCCCTCTTCCTGTCTTATATCTGGTTCAGCTGCTCAGCCACCGCTTCCCTACCCTGATGGGTGACTGGAGATTTGTTTTTTTCAGGAACTGAACTAGAGTATTAGGTGTTAGGGCATTAGGAAGGTGCTGGAAGGAATATAGGGGGATGAGGTTGAGGTGGGAAGGTAATAGACAGGAGAGAAACATCTAGATCTTTTGGAAGGTTTGCCAGCTAAAGCCAGACCTGATAACTGAACAGTGAAGAAACACCATCAGAAACCCACAGGACAGCTTGGGACCATTAAAGAAAGCCTTTTCCGAGGAAAACTGGTGATAGTAGTCCTCAGGATCTGATAAGGGCTCAGATCCTTCAAGCTGAAACAGAAAGAATTTCCAAGTTATCGTTGAAGTGATGCATTCTTGCCTTGAACCCCTACAAGCATAACTAGGTTAGGAAAGCATAAATGACCTTCATGTGTAGACCAAACACAAATGGAGAAATACAAGTGCTGAATAAACGCGTGAAAGAATGTTCAGACTCACACACAATCAAAGGAGATGCATATACATTGAGATGCCCATGTCAAAGATTAAGAAGAATGAGAATACCTACTGTTGGTCAGGATGGGTACCAGGCATACTGCTGAAAGGTGTATAAATAGGCTATTATTTGAAGAAAGCGATTTGACAATATTTATCAAGAGCTTTAAATATATTCACACATTTTTGCTGATAAATTCTGAGAATCTCACCTAAGAAGAAAATAACTATAAATGTAAATAAATATGAATGATAAAAGATATTTAACATTTATTATCTTTATTAATTAAAAAAATTAAAGAAATAAAATGCTTAATAAAAACATCCAAGTAAATTGTGTTACCTTGTTGCAATGAAATATGCAGCCATTACAATTTATGTTCACAAAGGGTTTGTACATTTGAAATGTTGATGCAATTGTATTAGACAGCATCAACATTTTTATATATTGTATGCTCTCAATTATGTGAAAGAAACCTGCAAAAAAAATGCTTGGAGGAAATGTGCCAAAATATGACAATCACTGTGAATGTTTGGATTATAGATGTTTTTCTTCCTTTAATTTTTTTATTGAATTTTAAAATTTTCTAAATATATATTTTTAAAAAATAGGAATGAGTACTTTTGGACTGGAAAGTAGACCTGGAAAAATGGCTGTTAGGTTTTCTGTTAATCAACTTCAAAGTCAAGGGGGAAAGTAGATATAATAAATGTGTAGAGGTGCAGTATTTTAAAACCTGAATTTATGTTGAGGCAGATGAGTAAACAAAGTATTAAAGGCAGAACAATGTCCCTCTAAAGATGTTCACGTCCTAATCCTCAGAACCTGTGAATATGTCAGGTTTCATGGTAAAGGGGAATTGAGGTTGCAGATGGAATTAAGGTGTCCTAATCAGCTGACCTTAAGGTGGGGAGATTAGCCAGGACTTTCCAGGTGGGCCCAATGTAATCACAAGGGTCCTTGTAAGTAGAAGACAGAGGCAGAAGAGAGAGAACCAGAGAAATGGCAATGTAAGAAGGACTTGGCCTGACATTGCTGGCTTTGAAGATGGAGAAATGTTACCACAAGCTAAAGAATGTGTGTAGAAGCTAAAAAGGCAAGAGAATAGATTCTCCCCTAAAGCCTCCAGAAAAAAAAAATAGCTGTTAACAGCTTGATTTTTGCCTGAGGAGTACCATTTTGAACTTTTGACCTTTAGAACTGTATGTTTATGTTGTTTTAAGGCACTAAGCTGATGATAATTTGTTATAGCAGCATTAGGAAACTAATACACACACCATGATCCCATCATTATGACAGAAGTCAGAGTCAATAATAGAATGACAAGTATGTGGTTCAACATTTTTCTAAAGGTTTAGCAGATACAAAATACTTTCAACATGCATTCGTTTATTTGATCTTCACAGCAATCTTGTAAAGGAGAAAATGCATGCTCCTGATTTTGCAAGTGGGGGAAAATGGAGACTTGACATGGCGAAACAATTTGTCGAAGGCTGCACAGTGGCAGAGTTTGGATTCAGAGCCTGGCCTCTGACCCCAAGTCCATGTCTCTCACCAGGCACCTTAACAAGTTTAAGCAAAACAGAGCAGAATCCTTTGTAAAATGTGGATCTCTATCTTGGCCAAGTACAGCAGAGAAAAAGAATGCTGTGAATAGTTGGTGTGTTAAGTTTATGGGATTTATTTTCTACAAAATTTTTGAACACAACAAAAGAAATTAAAGTAATAAAATCCGGTCATCTCAAACCTGTACTACAGTTATTATTTTCCTCCTCCAAAAAAGGGAAGTATATTTACACATGGACAAATAGGGAATTTCTCGGATTCCTGGGGAAGATGATCAAGCCTGTAGCTTGGCTTGTATACCCCACCACTGATATTTTTTTGCCTTTCTTTTATTCATGATCACCTGCATCAAATGATGGCAGTAGGGATTTTTTTGAAGGTGAAATTCAAACCCTTATGTGATGGTTAATTTCATGTATCAACTTGACTGGGCCACTGGGTGCCCAGACATGTACTAGAACATTATCTCTGGATGTGTCTGTGAAGGTGTTTCTGGATAAGATTAACATTGTAAATTGCTAGACTGAGGGAGCAGATAGTCTTCCCTAAAGTGGGTGGGTCTTATCCAATCAATTAAAGTCCTAAATAGAATAAAAAGCCTGCATAAGAGGCAACTCTGTCTGTCTGTCTGAGCTAGGACATCAGTCTTTCCTGCCCTTGGGGTAGGACTATACCACCAGCTCTCCTGGGTCTCCAGCTTGCTGCCTGCCTATCTTGGGACTTCTCAGGATCCATAATCACATGAGTCAATTCTGTATGATAAATCTCTTTATATCTCTATTGTACTCTCAAATATATATCCAATTGGTTCTGTTTCTTGAGAGAACCCTGATTAGAACTAAATGTGTGTATGTGTGTATAACTAAATGTTAGTATATAACTAAATGTTAGTTTGTAAAAAGTGTCAGTGAGAAAAATAAGTTCCAACCCCAAGTTAGCTAATTTAATCTTCATGGTTTCCTCCTGATTACTCTGGAGGTAGTACTCTTCCTGACATTCTGCGATTTGTGGATGTGCACCTGGGATGAAACAGGTGATGCTTTTTTGGACAGCAAGAACAGACTTTAGTACTTAGGGTGTTTTGTCTACCAGGGCTTAGTTGAAACTGAACTGTAGATGTAGTCAGATCCCAAGGGAAGAGGCTAGGCAGGGTGTCTGAGGAGGAAACTGCTCCATGGGTAGTGAGGAAATGAGCCCAGAGTGTCTGCTGATTTTTTTTCTTTTAAAAAATCAACTTTCTTTAAAGAGGAGCTTTATTTTGCACAGCAAAATAGAGAGGAAAGTACACAGATTTCTCATCTATCCCATGTCCCCACATATGCATAGCCTTCCTGATTGGCTGGTGTTATGATGTACATTTTCTACGCTTTCTTCTAATATCTTCTCATTACAGTCTAAACAACATCATGGCCACTAGTTAGCTTTCAATAAAAAGGCTGCAGAAGATCCCCCTTAGTGAAAATGTGTTCTGGAAGAGGCTGCTCCTTCTACCTCCCCATTGCAGTGCTGCCTCCCCCTTTGTCCTCCTCCTCAATCTCCCTTTATTGCCCTTGTATAGACTCATAGATATTGGGAACTAGTCACTGTGCATCATAAAGGTGTGGCAGCTACTTCGTGATGGCTCCTATGCCAACCATTTGCCTAAAGAGAAGTTACCAGACTTCACAAGCTTCTCCAGTATGATCACATCTCTCATGTGAGCCAGGCTGGTTCCTAGTACCATCCTGCCTTTGGGCACAGTATACGAGCCATACCTGAGTCCTCCTCCTGCCTGCCTGTTTTGGGGCAAGTATGGAAATAAGCTTGAAATAGTTGTCAAGAGGCTCCTGAAACACTTTAAAGTATTAGAAAAAAATAGAATATCTTAGAGGGGGAATTGGGCTCCCCTAGTCTGTATCCTCCTCATACTTTACTGAAGGACCAAAGGATTGCCATTTCTGGAAATTCAGATTTAGAAGACCACTGTGAGGAATGAAGTGGCTGTGAGGGATGGGGCAAGGGACCAACGTGTATTAAACAGCAACACTTGCTGGGAGTTTTATATCTTTTTTGATTTAAAAAATGTTCACAGTACCTGCACAAGGCAATGGATATTATTATTTTATTTTACAGCTAGAAAGTGAAACTCCCAGAGGTTAGATAAGCTGGGATGCTGTGGAGACAAGATTCAGACCTGCATTATTCCAAAGAATACAGGATTATTTGATTTCATATTAGATGCAATTCTGTATCGGATGCTTAAAAACAAAAACAAAACAAAAACCACAGTACAGACCTTCAAGGCACTCAGTATCTAATACAGTTGTTTATAGCCTTCCTTTCTTTGAATTCTCTGTTTCTTGAAATGTAGGCTTCTTCTTTTCTGGCCATAGGAGGTGATATATTGGACATCTTTCCTCGTAAGTGGTAGAAAGTGTTTTTATCAAATGCTTTGAGATGGAAAAAAGCTTTGACCACACTCTGGAGAGGTCCATTTCTAGATGCACTGCAAGTTTTTAGTAGTAAAAAACCTAGCATGTCAGTTTTACACCATGGAGGGATTTTTGTCTCAGCATTACTGTAAAGTATAAGAAATAAAATAAATGTACTATCCACACTTCCTTAACTGAGGGAAGGGAATACTTAGTATGAACGTTATGTCCCTTCTCTGTGAAATAGTCTGCCAATAGCCCTACATCATAAAGGTAGCTCTGTTGCTCTCTCACCATGCCCTGCTGCCCCTATCAAGTCTGTACATGATCTGTGGAGGGTGTTGTCATAGGTGCCCTTTCAGGGGCTCACTGCCAGGCGGTACAGGTGTAACCGATGCCGAGGCCTCCCTGTGCTGGCCGTATGTCATCTAAGGCTGTCTGCCTTTGAATTGATGAATCCTCAGTGAAAGCAGATGTGCACTCTTTTTTTAAAGGCCCCTTCAAAAGAAAAAGAAAACAAACAAAGGCTTCTATTGATTAAGGTAAAGTCAAAATTTTTTTCACCTGGTGACCGTGGTTCATATTGCCTTTGTCATGAACGTGATCCTCTAACCCAGTGATTTTTAACCTTTCTTAGCGAACACATTCTTTTGAGAAGCTGTCAAAAGTTACTGGCCTTTTATCCTAGAAAAATGCACATGTGCACATTCAAACAAAATTTTGTACAGTTTCAAGGAGTTCATGAAGCTCCAGGGATATGAAGACCCAACCTATGCCTCTCCCCTATTCCTGCCCTAGAAGAAATCTATTCTAGTCTTCTTCCAGTTGTGAGAATGTAGTCCTTTCCTGAGCTGGCGGTAATATGATATAGAATACCATATCTATTTTGGCATTCATGAAAATGAAAAATGTCTAGGACATTCTTTATCACTTTAGAATTCTGCTGCCTAAAAATTCACTAATTAAGAAGAACCACTGGCCATTCTTTTTAATAGAAACAAGCTGGCAATGCAAAGAGTAAAATATATTTGGGAGGAATCTAAATTCTTAGTAATTTAGATTCCTCCCAAGTGTATTTTACTCTTTGCATTGCCAACTTGTTTCTACACTTTGTCTGGTGGATTGGTGGGTGGGAGGAGAAGAGGAGTATGTATTAGAATCATCTGGAGGGATTTTCAAATTATGCCCTCTCTTCTTCTCTGCCCAAGAACTGAGTAGGCAAGCATTCTCCTAGTGGGACTCAGAGTTTCAGACCAGCCAGCAGTCTTTGTGATGCCTTGTGAAAATATAAAGATTTTCTAGCAGAAGGCAAAAACTCTTACAATTTGGGCTGCTTTGTATAAGGATCCTAAGAGAGAGGGTAGATGATTCAGAGAAGTCACAGAATCAGAGAATGTTAGAATTGGAAAAAACATAAATGTTTCCATTGTGACTGATAACAAGAAACACATTTTCTGTCTTCAGTACACACACACACACACACACACACCCCCCATGGAAACAAGAGTTGTACACAATAATACAATGAACTGCATTCTGATTTTTCTATTCAATTCAAAAAATACTGTAGCAGTGAAAAGCCATTACATTTATGGGTTACAATCATAATTTGAAAAACTGATGTTGCCTTTTGGTTTTTAAACTAAATTCTTGGAATTCTCTGATGAAGTGTCTTAGGGCCCCTGTAATAGGGGTGAGTGTGAGGAGGTGAAGGGAAGAACTAAGGGAGAGAGGCACAGTGGGTTAAACTCCTGGTATTCTCCCTCCCAATCAGAACAACCTCATTAAAATCATTTTATTATATTGGTGTTCTGAATAATATTTTATTATTTTGTTTATTTGTTTTCAGACAGTGTCTCCTTGTGTCACGCAGGCTGGAGTACAGTGGCACAATCTTAGCTCACTGCAACCTGTGGCTCCTGGGCTTAGGTGATTCTCCCACCTCAGCCTCCTGAGTAACTGAGACTACAGGCGTGTGCCACCACGCTTGGCTAATTTTTGTATTGTTCATAGAGATGGGGTTTTGCCATGTTGCACAGGTTGTTCTCGAACTCCTGAGCTCAAGTGATCCACCTGCCTTGGCCTTCCAAAGCACTGAGATTACAGGTGTGAGCCACCACACCTGGCCTAACATTTTATTTTTAAAACATTGAAAACCACTGATGTAGCTCATTTCTCACTTTACATATGAGAAATTTAAATCCAAGATTAGGTGACTTATTTCAATCAGGCCAACAGACAATGACAGAGCACAGCTGTGGTTTTTAAAATTGCATTATTCTTTTGTTTTAAATTTTAATCAATGTGTATATGTGTATGGTAAAATTCAGATGGTTTAAAAGAAGTTATGTAGAAAAGCAAGAATCTTCCAACTACCCTCTATCCCACTCCTTTTTCTGCTTCTGGCTTTAGACTTTCATAGCTATTTTCAATACTCAAAATATGTCTGTGTCTCTACTTCTCAATTTATCACTTTTAGACAGTGCTATTGACTCCCACTATGAAAGATGTGGGCTTAGCTCATTCTCATCTCACTGTCACTCATCTACTTTCCCTCCTCTCCACTTGTGTTTTATAGTTACATTAGCATTTTTCGTTCTACAGCTGATTACCAGTGTTATTTTAAAGAAAAAATGTAGTTAACCATTTAAAAAATTATACCCTGATTTTCTTACCTGCATTCCATTCCTGTTTGTTGTACCAATTCCATCATCTTTAAAAACAACACCAATACTGAACAACTTTTGTCGATAGTAAGATGACATAGTATGATGCAGCTTCTTCAAAATGCCAGAGAAACTTCACATTGTATTATTAAAGATATAACATTTAGACACATAAGGTGTGAAATAGGTGAACCACAAGAGAATTTCCATAATACAAACACATGCAATTACCATCTGGTCCCTAGAAACTAAATACTTGGCATGTTTCTACCCTCTATTGTACCTAACTTTGCACTTTCTATTCAGCAACAAAGGAAAGAACTGGCTAGTGAATTAAAGATTGGCATACTAGATTTGGGCTCAAAATAAGAGAGCACTCTCTAGTAAAGAGCCCTCCAGAGATGAATGGGGCTGCCATGTCAAGTAGTGAGTTCTCCATCACTATAAATGTCCAAGCACAGGATAGATTGTCACTTGTCAAGGTTCTTGCAAAAGAGAAAATGGCCTTTAAGTTATTTCCAACCCTGAGATTTTGTGATTCTGTGAAATCAATGATATGTCTCACAGGGTGAGCAAAGTATGCTAGATCATGCATTCTCAGTGGGGCAATATAGCTCCTAGCGACATAAAAATGGGTTCTGGAGAGGTGGGTGGGAGAGGGGAGAGTGAAGAAAACCTTAGGTGGTGCCGTGATTTGTGGCCCTCCAAAGGTCCAGAGTATATAAACAAATAGTATTTGTATTAATATCTGCAGTATTAAAATATCATGGCAGGTAAAGATAAGGGGAAAAGTCTGAAAAGGCTGGAGGAGAGCAACGTTCATAAACAGGGGAAGCACCACTGCACTAGACTCCGCATTACATCGTTAGGTCCCAGTGTTATTTCTGTCTTCTCCCTTAGGAGGTCTTCTCCAACCCCCCCATTCCCTCTGCTCTCTGTGCATAAGGACTAGCTCTTCCAGTCCCATAGCCCATTCTATCAGTTGTTTTGTTTTAAAGGCAGTACAGGGAGAGGTGGTTAATATAATAGATTTGGATTTGTACCTATTTCCAGCATTCACTAGCTGCATGACTGTATTTATCATAGTTCTCCAGATAAACAGAACCAGCAGGATATATGGTGATATATAAGAGGAGATTTTTTATGGGAATTGGATCATGTGATTGTGGAGGCCAATAAGTCCCAGGATATGCTGTCTGCCCACTGGAGAGCCAGAAAGCTGGTGGTGTAATTCAATCTGAGGCCAAGGGCCTGAGAACTGGGTTGGCAGGTGTGCTGTCTGGTGTAAGTCCCGGACCCTAAGGCCCAAGAACCTAGAGTGCTAAGGTCTAAGGGCAGTAGAAGATGGACGTTCTAGCTTCAGAATAGGGAATGAAGAAGAGAGCCGTTTCTCTGCCTTTTAGTTCTATCCAGGCCCTGAAGAGATTGGAGGTTACTCACCCACACTGGTAAGCATGAATCCTCTTTAGTCAGTCCACTGATCCAAATGCCAGTCTCTTCCAGAAACACCCTCATAAAAACATGCAGAAATCATGTTTTATCTGCTATCTGAGCAACTTTTAACCCAGTCAAGTTGACACCTAAAATTAACCATTGCAAATCCACCTCTTGTCAACTTGTCACACAAGCACATCTCCTTAAACCAAATTTAATCTCTAAATAAAGACAAGGTCATGATTCCATCAAATATGAGACAATTCTCCTGCATAAAGCAAAACAAAGAAAGCATTAATCTCTTCCCCTGAAGAGAAAGTGAAGTTTTTTTGTTTTTGTTTTTTTTTAATTTTACTTTAGATTCTGGGGTACATGTGCACGTCATGCAGGGTTGTTGCATAGGTGCATACTCTATCTGGCATTTCTCCCCCATGTTATCCCTCCCCAGCCTTCCCCACCTCCCCGCTGTCCTTCCCCTACCCACCCCCCCCAACTGCCCCCAGTGTGTGCAGATATACAACCAAAAACCCCATTCAAAAGTGGGTGAAGGATATGAACAGACACTTTTCAAAAGAAGACATATATGAGGCCAACAAACATATGAAAAAATGCTCATCATCACTGGTCATTAGAGAAATGCAAATCAAAACCACATTGAGATACCATCTCACGCCAGTTAGAATGGCGATCATTAAAACATCTGGAGACAACAGATGCTGGAGAGGATGTGGAGAAATAGGAACACTTTTACACTGTTGGTGGGAGTGTAAATTAGTTCAACAATGGTGGAAGACAGTGTGGCAATTCCTCAAGGATCTAGAAATAGAAATTCCATTTGACCCAGCAATCCCATTACTGGGTATATACCCAGAGAACTATAAATCATTCTACTATAAGGATACATGCACACAGTATGTTCATTGCAGCCCTGTTTACAATGGCAAAGACCTGGAACCAACCCAAATGCCCATCAATGATAGACTGGACAAAGAAAATATGGCACATATACACTGTGGAATACTACGCAGCCATAAAAACGATGAGTTTGTGTCCTTTGTAGGGACTTGGATGAATCTGGAAACCATCATTCTCAGCAAACTGACACAAGAACAGAAAACCAAACACCGCATGGTCTCACTCATAGGCAGGTGTTGAACAATGAGAACACGTGGACTCAGAGAGAGGAGAAAGTGAAGTTCTTGAAGGATGTTTACTTTCTTTTTGATATCCTGTAACTTACATACTGTGATGTGAAATTAGTAATACTTAAATGCTGATAGAGACTCAATACACCTTATGTTGTTACATAAGAGAATGAAAAAGGAAAGAAAATAAATTTACCTAATATATGTATATATATACACACAAACATTCATAACACAATAGGGAGGAAATACGACAATTTCAGTCCTTGTTTTTGTAACTGGTCACATGGTCATACCGGTTTTTTTTTTTTCTTTTTAGAGATAGAGTCTTCCTGTGTCACCCAGGCTGGAGTGCAGTGATGTGATCTTGGCTCACTGCAACCTCCACCTCCCAGGTTCAAGTGATTCTTCTGCCTCAGCCTCCCGAATAGCTGGTAGTATAGGCGTGTGCCACCACGTGGGGCTAGTTTTTGCATTTTCAGTAGAGATGAGGTGCCACCATATTGGCCAGGCTGGTCTCGAACTCCTGACCTCAGGTGATCCACCCGCCTTGGCCTCCCAAAGTGCTGGGATTACAGGTGTGAGCCACTGTGCCCAATCCATACCTGGTATTTATAATGACTTCCTTCTACTACCCATTCTGTATTCCCTTTGCCTTCAGTAGCACTTCAGCTAGTCATCGGTCTTTACCTGGTGGGATGGGGCCCAACCTTTATTCCTGAAGGGTCTTGGTCATTCATAGTCTGCCAGGGTTGGATTATTGTAGTTTCCCATTGACCTTAATCAAAGAGCATGGTATTAATAATATTAAGAGACACCCTAAGGGATCTCCTGTATTCCAGACATATTCTTCCTTATTTGCATTGTGGAATAGCAGTTCAATTTCCCCTTAGTAGTCTGGATTAATCACCCCAGCCAAAACCAGAACTGCCCTCTTGGCCTATTGACTCAGAGTCACAAGGAGTCCACAGTGACTGTGTGGCAACTTTAACTTCCAGTTTAATAGAATCCTTGTTGTGATGTTACTGGTGAAAGCATTTCTCTCTCTCTGGAACTAAGACCTTTAGACCAGCAGAGCATAAAATCTTAGGAAAAGGGAGCAAAAATCTTACTAGTGGATCACTGGAGGTCATAGTGAGTGATGCCAGTCTCACTTCCATCCCTTGATTCCTGGGCCCATAAATTCTGGCTGTGAGAAAAGCAGTACCATATAATTGGATGCTGATTGAGAGCATATACAGCCTTCTGGAGATATGTGCCCTAGCCCTGCAAGGTATCTGCCACCTAGCAGGCACTGTAACCAAGTCTTCAGAAGGCCATTCACTGTTATAGCAAGAAAGCTGCTTTAGGATGGTGGGGAACATGATAAGACCAGTGAATCCATGAGCATGGACTTATTGTCATACTTCTGTCACTGTGAAGTGAGTTCCTTGGTCAGAAGCCATGCTGCATGGAATACCATGACAGTGGATAGGCTTCTGTAAGTCCACACATGGTAGTCTTGGCAGAAGCATTGCATGCAGGGAAGGCAAATCCATATCCAGAGTAAATGTCTACTCTAGTAGGGACTAAACGCTGCCCTTTTCATGATGAAAGTGGTCCAATATAATCAATCTGCCACCAGGTACCCAGCTGATTACCCTCGGGAATGGTTCCACATGGGGGCTCCGTGTTGGTTTCTGCTGCTGGCAGATTGGACACTTAGTGGTGGTCATAGCCAGATCAGCCTTAGTGAGTAAAGTGCATTTTGTTGAGCCCATCCCTGCCACCATGGCCACTTTGTTCATGAGCCCATGAACAAAGGATGACTGGGGTATCTGCGGAAACAGGCTGACTGGTATCCACAGAACAGGTCATCCTTCCTATTTGGTTATTAAAATTCTCCTTTACTGAGGTCACCCTTTGGTGAATATTCACATGAGACACAAATATCTTCACCTTTTTTGCCCATTCAGAGAGGTCTGTCCACATATATCGTCCTCAAATTTCTTTGTCACAAATTTTCCTATCACATTCCTTCCAAGTTCCTATCTAGACCAACCATTGACTACAGCCTACAAATTGGTTTATAATTTCACACTTGGCCATTTCTACTTCCAAGGAAAGTGCACAGACAGGTGCACTACCCAAAGTTCTGCCCAGTTGGAAGATTTTTCCTTCACCATTGTTTTTCAGGGATGTCCCAGAGAGGGACTTGAGTGCTGCAGCTGCCCACTTTTGGGTGGTGCCTGCCATCATGCAGTTCTAGAAACAAAGCCCATGTTTTCTCTTCCCCTGTCGGCTGATCATAGGGAATGCCTTATGAGGCCATAGTGGCAGGCTGGGAGAGAGAAGGCAGCATAGCAGGGGGTGGGGACCATGGGCATTTGGACCACTTCATGTAGCTCACTTTTGCCTTCAGGGCCTGCTGGGGCCTGATTGAGCATATACCACTTCTATATGATGATGGAGTGCTTCTGTGCATGCCCAGCCTCATGGCTTGGTGGATCACATGACACCCTGTTCATGACGCTACAGTTGAATCATGTAGTCTCTCTAAGCCCTGGTTTCCTTCTCTTCAATGGAAAGAATGATAGCTTCTCCCACATAGAATTGCTGGCATGTTTAAATCCTTAATACTCAAAGTGTGGTTTTAGAACCATTGGCATAGGTATCACCTGGGAGCTTGGTAGAAATGCAGAATCCCAGGCCCTATCCTGGAAAGACTGAAACAGAGTCTGCATTTTAAAGAAATTTCCAGATGATTTGCAGGTCTGTTAAAATGTGAGAAGAAATAGACCAAATGAAATAAGGCTAGCAAAAGAGCTCATTGTAGTATCTGATATTGAATATTGTTTCTATTAACCTCTTTCTCCCACACTACACTATCGGTTTAGTGGCAGGACTTTGTCCTGTTCATCTTTATGTTCCAAGCATTCGAAGCCTGGCAGATGGTCGCCACTCAAATTTATATATTGATCGAAAGGCTGTTAGGTGAATAAATGAATGAGAGGTGGAGTGAGAACAGACTGCGTTCTTTCTGAACATGGCTAGAGTTGGTTTTTCTGCTCATTGAGACCTGTTATCTGACCCACAGCTACTCCTCTCAATCTATAAAGACCTTCTCCACAGAGGACTCTTTTCTTTTTTGTCTTAAGAATATGCACATTTAATTGAGAAACTTATTGAGTGTTTTCTTTGTATGAGTCTTGAGTTATTTGCAGTGAAGAAAACAAAGATGAGTAAGACACAGTCCGCACCCTCCGCCACCGTGTGTGTTTGTGTGTGTGTTCTGTCACAAGTCTCTTGCAATACACTCATTTCAACCTTATCTTGGCTTAAAAGATAAGGAGAGAACTGAAACATATGGGGTTTGTTGGCACACTGGGGCTGAGTTATGAATACTGTCACAGATACAGGAACCAAGAGATTCAGACAAGGAAAACAAGCTTTAATAAAAGGTTCCAGAATTTAGACACCTTCTCTTCCCCCACACCCACCCTCAGTGCACCCCTACCCCTCCACAATACGCTTCCCTGCTGCAAATAGCCTTTAAGTTCTGAGAAACATACCCTCAAAGTCTCATTCTTTCTTTGTCAGTATGAGTGAGTCAACACATTTGCTTCTTTTATATTTGCTCCTCGAAGATAATTCTTTCTTTGAGTAGGTAAGCCATCTGTTGACAAGCTATTCTTAGTCCTCTGTGCAACTATTCACCTCCTTCACCACAATGCCCACTGGAATGGGAGAAAACAGGCTTCCTTGCCCTCTCCCTTACTCCTTTTTTGTAGTCTTGCATTACTGGAAATCATCCAAACCTTTTTTTTTTTTTTTTGTATGAAAGAACTTTCTCTCTTGACTAATGTATTTGAAGTAATTTTTCTCCCCAAGAGGTTCACAGTTATGTCAAATTCTTATTCTTTATTAAGCATAGTTGGTTTCCTTTCTGAGAGTATTTTAGATCTCACTGGGAGATTA
The DNA here is from genome assembly GCA_036589455.1 of Ateles fusciceps. Lineage (NCBI taxonomy): Eukaryota > Metazoa > Chordata > Mammalia > Primates > Atelidae > Ateles > Ateles fusciceps. The sequence goes on from JAZHEH010003051.1 coordinate 2,495,171, forward strand.
GGGAGAGGCTGGGTCAACTCTTGGAGAGGAACATCAAGGCAGATACCCAGATGCCTCCAGTCAGGGCCATGATAACTCAGGGCGCCAGCCTTCCCACTGAGTCAGCAAGATTAACTTTGTAGTTCTGTAACACCTTTCATCTGGGAAGCTGAAGGCTCTACACATATGAGGTCAATTAATACTAAGAAGCAAGTATTATGAGTGCTTACTTTATTCTTTGTAGTTGAAGACAGTGCGGAGGATGGAATTACTGCCCAGGTGTGCAGTGTGGCTCAATGCTCCAGGGAGGCCCTCTAAACTCCCCTTTCAGTCTGGCTCCTGCATGGTGGATCAATGTGGATTTTGAAATTGGTTCCAGTTTATGATTGGAATCTACACCTGGATGTCCCACAGGCCCCGGGACTCAACAATTGTCCTTAGCATTCCTGTTCCTTTGCCAGATTCTCTGTCTTGGTTGCTGGCATCACTGCATACCCAACTGCCTAAGTCACCTGGGTCTTTAGCATCTAGCACAATACGTGGCATATGGGAGAAGTGCACTAAAAATGTTGTAAATATGTGAATGACTTCTCACCTTCTCCATCTTCCTCAGCCCCCCTCAAAGAAGGAAACGTGTGCATTAATTTGCTTGACAAAGGTTTACTGAGTACTGATGGGCCAGGTACACGAAGCTCATGGGGGATACAGCAGTGCACATCGTGGAGTTTAAATTCTAGTGAGAGGAGACAGATAATAAACCAAAAAGAGTAAAATATATCATATTTTAAATAATGATGGGAACCATGGGAAAAATTGAGTACGTAAAGGGATAGGGAATGTGTTGGGGGCGGTGTTCGATTTTAAATAGGAGGTCAGGGAAGGCTCCACTAGAAAAGTGACACTTGCCTAACGACAGGGAGAGATGAGTAGGTGAGCCATGCAGAAGTTGGAGACTGGGGGGAGGAGAACATGTTTGGCAGTGAGAACCGCAGGAATGAAGGGCCTGAGGTGGAAGCATACTTACCATGTTCGAGAAGTGGAAAGAGGGCCAGCGTGGCTATAGTGGAGTGAGCAAGGGGAGAATGAGGTGAGGAGAGGGGGACAGGGAAGGTCGCGTAGGGACACGTAGGCACTTTTAATGTCTCTGGCTTTTACTTGAAGATGGAAAGTTGCTGGACAATTGAATGGAGCGACCTGATCTAACTCATGTGTAAAACAGAACGTCTCTGTTGTTTTGAGAATAGACGGGGGGTGGGAGGTGGGGCACTGTGGGGAATTGGGTGGAAGCAGTTGGGAGACTTGAAAGAAATGGTGGTTGCTCAAACAGGATGGTAGCAGGTAAGATGGTGAGAAGTAGAGGTATTCTGGGCTTACTGTTAAGGTAAAGTCAACAGGGTATTGACTGATAGATTTGATGTGGGATGTGTGTGTGGAGAGAGAAGAAATGTGTGACTCCAGGGAGTCTAGAGGACTCACATGTGGGTGAGTAGAGTGGAAAGAGGTTTATGATGGAACATCAAGAATTTTGGTTTGATCAAATTAGGTGAGCAAGCACTTTAGAGATACAAGTAAACATGATTACTGGGCTGTTGAGCAAACAAATGTGGAGTCCAGGCAAGGGAAATAAGCTAAACGTTTTGATGTGATCAGTATGTAGTGTGCACATAAAGCCATGATACTGAGCTCCTTGGAGTTATCATAAGAAAGCCCAGAGGCCCAAAGGATTGAGCCCTGGGACTTCCAATATTCAATGCTGTGGAAATGAGGAAAAATAAGCAAAGGAGACTCAGAAGGAGTATCCAATGAAGTAGGAAAAAGTGTGATCTCCTGGAAGCCAAGTGAAGAAAGTGTTTCAAGGGAAGAGAGTGATCAGCTATATCAGATGATGCTATCAGGTCAAGAAAGATGAAGACCAACATGATTCACAAGGCATAGCAATATGAAGGCCACAGTGATCCTGTTAACAGCAGCTTTGGTGGTTGATAGAGTGGGTTCAAGAGCAAATGGGAGAAGACATATTGGAGGTAGTGAGTGTCGACGATTCTTCACTTCCTTATCAGTGTTTTCCTCAGCCCTCACCCAGATTATTCAACGTTCATAGCTCAGTTTCTCATAATCTCTATTATTTACCTCATTCCCAAATAAGATCCATTTATCTTAGTGCCAGGAGTTTTCTCAAGCTTCTGTAACATTATACATTTTATTCTCCAGCAAAAGCATCCCAACCTTAGCCTTCTCAGCCCAATGGACTTGCCATCCTTTGAGATGCAGTTTAAGTGGTCACCTCCTCTGGTAAATCTTCCCTGCCTCTGAGCAAGTTCCCTTCTCTTTGTTCCCAGATCACCTTATTTTTTATTACACTTTAGCACTTATCACACCATTATGCTCAACTTGACCACACCTTAGTCACCAAAATTCTAAAAGACTTATCATGAAAGCTAGCATTAATTGAATGCTCACTATGCTTTGTGAATAACCCTTTGTCTTCTTCAAATAGCCATATGAAGTAGTTACCACAATTATCTTTCATCTTACAAATGAAAAGCTGAGTGTTAGAGAAGTCAAGAAACCTGATGATAGTCACCCTAAGTTTGACATTCAAGATTCAAACCTATGTCTGCCTGATTTCATAGCCCATGCTTGAATTAACTACACCAAACTGCTGCCTCTGAGATAGATACTAAACTGTCTGTGGCTTTGCTGTATGTATGACTTGTTCAAGTCTAAAGAATTTGTGAGAAAAAGTCAGCAGTCCATACTGGCATTGCCCAATAGGACTTTACTTGATGATGAAGATGTCCCATGAATCCACATTGTTCAATATAATAGCCAATAGCCACCTGTGGTTATTGAGCACTTGAAATTTGGCTGGTGCCACTAAGAGGCTGATATTTCATTTTATTTAATAGTAATCGACTTAAATGTAAATGGTTACATATGGCTAGTGGCTACCATAGTAGACAGTGCAGCTCTAGAAGCCCAAGTAACTCCATATAACCTATTACTTGTACCCTGTGGATACAAACCTAGGTGAAGACAATCAATGCTGAGAAAGTCATGGAATATTTTTTATTCTCTTTTTGCCTGTAAGAATACCCATGACTAAAACTACCATATTATGCAGAATGTAAGACACCACCAATTTTCAGATGTATTGTTATTTTATGTATTCCTAAAAAAACATACCATCAGTTATAATTGTAAGATACCATTGTCAAATACACCGCAATTTCAGAGATTTTTAAATGTTGGGGAAAATGCATCTTAGAATCAATAAAAAACTGTAATTTTTTTCAAGAGATGAGGACTTGCTCTGTTGTCTGGGCTGGAGTGCAGTGGCACAGACCACCTCCCTGTGGCCTGAAACTCCTGGGTGTAAGCAATGCTCCCACCTCAGCCTCCCAGATAGCTGGGACTACAGGTCTAAATGGCTGTGCTCCCAATGGTATCTTAGTTATTTTGGTGGTTTCCTGGAAATGATGATTTTTAAATGTCATTTTTTTCTATTAATCTCAAGTGTAATTTAGGTCACTGTTATAGAAAGTTAAGATTGGACAGTATTATTTCCAATTTGGCTTAATTTTTATAGTCAAAATATCTGGCAGTAGGAATTGAAATAACAATAAAAACATTGACAGGTTGTTCTTAAAATCATCCAGAAATGATACACTCTATTAATATTATGGGTGCGGCTTAGTGTGTGGGGATCTATTATTTTTTCATTTATTTCTCCACTCATGTTTTCATTTAATTTTACTGGTTTTTGGTTCAGTACATCATAGAGCTTGTCTAAGTGCTAGAGTGCGTAATGTGTCTAATATAGGATGCAACTAACCTCAGACCCAATTGATGTGTTATTTTTCTTGTGATACTGTGGTATCATCATCATCAAGGCCATCTGAATGGCATCTTAGGTTTATCTAACGTTGTTCTGTAGCCTTTATCTAGGCCTTCTATAATTCCATCTTCAATTTTGGAGACATCTTAAAAACCAAGGCACAAATCTGGCTTCTATCACTGGAACCATCTCCAGCTTTGAAGGAGTTAAACTCAAATGGCATGTCTTTTAATATTTAGAGCATTAAGTCCTAATCCATCCTGTTTAATGCTTTTCCCTGTATTACTTAAGATGCAAAGAAAATGCCCTATCCTTTACCCAGCTGCGACAAATTAATAAGTAATTTCAATCAAATAAAATCATTTTTATCCTGAAATTCACTCACATCCTCCAATGCTTTGGACTTAATAAAATTGATAAAATGTGTGTGAGCTTTAAAAAATACCTGAGCCTTTGAATTCAAGATGACCCATGACATACGCATTTTGGTGGCGTTTTTAAACTCCTGGCAACCAGGGATTCTTGTATGTAGTAGATAATTAAGTTTTCAAACAGTGTAATGTTTGGAAACGATTACTTAAATCCAAGAACAGGGTACAAGTGAGAGAAAGGTGCCACCCACCAGGCAAAATTAGAAACACTCAGAATGTGAGTCATGGGGCCTTTAGAAACCATAATTCTAGGAGGGGAAACAAGGCAAAACAAAACAACAGAGAGAGTTTGGAATCCTTTATTATAAGGCAAAGAGCCAGCTATCCAACCACTCTTGCAGAAGGAGTGGGAGAAACTGAAACAAAGCCCAGAAGTCTATAATACCTCTTCACATACACACCCACATTTATTTATTTATTTTTTTAAAAAAGTTAAGTGCTGTTAATAGTATCAGTTGTCAACATTACCTTGCACCTGACTAAGAGTTTTGCAATTCTCAGTGGTGCTGGTACCTGTAAACGACATTAACAATCCACGGGCAGCCGCTTTTACTCCCTCAATGAAAGAGGAGACGCCTGGCATATGCTAAGTAACCCCTGTTTTATTCCATAATTAACAGAATTTAAGTATCACTTCCGAGTACCTCAAGAAGAAAGGCAATTTTGAAGCAATTTTTTCCCCTGGTACCTTTCCGTTTTCATTTCAAGCAGTACTGTATTATACGTTACCTTTTCTTTCTAACATAGCAAGTGCTAATTATACCCCTTGGGTACACCTTGGCTGCTATGTTAAACACATCTACAGTTGTTTTCTTATTGCCATGAAAAAAATATTTGACATGAAAGACAACCTGTGGAGGCACAAAGGGACACTGAAATAAACCTCTGTAATTTAAAGGGCTAAGCAATTCAAGGATGCTGAAGGATGGGATTGTGCTCAGAAAGAGATGCAGTAACGTCTCTATTGTGTGGGTTTGTTTAAATGAGGTAGTGAAATTAATATTATGTAAATAAAAATACTCCTGGAAGTGTGTGTGTGTGTGTGTGTGTTATGTGTGTATGTGTGTAGCGGAGGGGAGGGAGGTGGGTTCTGTGCTTTCCTGATCTACACCTCTCTGGTATTTGCTGAAATACTGCTCATTTGACACCTAACACATATTCCACTATTACTACTTCTGCAATGAGTATGATTTTCAGTCTATTCACTCAGGAAATAGACTAGTCAGCATTTTTCTATAACCCAACTAAGTGTAATCTAGACCATTCAGCCCCTTAACCTGGGTGGCCTTTGGTGCGTTGCTGTGTTGGCTGCTGTTGAGTTTCTTGGTTTTGGCATTGTCAGCCATCCACGTGGGCATCCAGGCTGAAGACCTTGTTCCCATGGAAGCACTCCCTGCTGCAGCTCTCAAGCCACATCTGCACTGCTCTTGGGCATCTGAGACATGTTCTCAGCCTGTCTTGGGCACCCCCTGCTTCGACACCTTCTGCAGATGTTTCTTCTGCTCTCCTATCAGGCTGCCATAGGAAAATTCTGAGCTCCACCTCGGAAAGGGGTACCCAGAGCCCTTGTTCATGGAGTCTCAGAGCCTGTCTGGTGCTCATGCCATTGCCACGTGCCTCAACTCCTCCCTCTTGTATCTGGGCAAGTGGAAGAAAGTAAAGCACCTCCAGGCCCACAGCTCAAGACCTCTTTCTTCCAAATAGAATTGTCCTGACTTCCCCACAGCGCCCCTTGTTGCCTCCAAACCGCGACCTCACCCCCAGCCTGACTTTTACATTATTATGCATTCTCCACATCTTTTGTCCTCTGCCCTGAGTTTACTGGGTTTAGGTTTATACAATTCAAAAAACAAAGCATCTGAAAATCAAAAGCGTTGGCTTTTGGCTAAATCTTCTCATCCCCCAAGGGAATAAGTGCTGTGAGAAAAATAGCAAAAGGAGTACTAGGAAGTGGGTCAGTAGGAGGGGGAATCACAAGAAAATCCCCCAAACACTGTTTCATCACATTTTTCTTTAAAAAGTCATATCCTTCTTTTCTCTACACAGAGTTGGATTCATTGAAAGCAAAATTCAACATGCTGTAGCCTGGCACATGCTTGTTTGTGGAGAGGAAGTACTTTCTTTGTCTCAATAGTTCTGGGCAGGCTGAACTGTCTGCCCCTCCACTCATACACAGTAACTTCCTTTTTCTCAGAACATAATTGCCAATCCCCTTTGTCCATCTCTGCTTGGATCACGTTCTCAGTGGTGTAGGGAAGTTCCTATGAGGTAGGAACTCATTTCTGCCATTTTTCCTCTTCTCATTGGAGACGACTCCACTAGAGCAACACGGCTTGCCGCTGGCTCACCTCTGCTTGTTCAGGGAAAGTGTGCTACCTGGTGAAGGACAAAGAGTAGAAACAGACTTAGGCCATGGTTCACAAGTGGAGAGAATTCATCTATTAAAAGTCTGCGAGCATTGGAGACTGGGTTTCTTTTTCCTCTTTGCCCTGGACCAATGCAAGGATGCAACACTATTTAGAGTACATCTGCCCTAGACTTCCAAACCCTCCCCACAGTCTTGAGTCCCAACATCTGGTGCTGGGAGTTGGAAGGGAAATGGGGTAAAAAGGGCTTCAGCAAGCCCATTTGAGTTTGTGTCTTCACCATTGCAGTCCTATGGTTTGCAAAGCTGATATTTCAATCTTGACCAATTCCTGAGTCTGACTTCTAAATTGGCTCCAACCTTAAGTTAAAAAGGGTGATTTTATTTATTGTGCCCTCCAAAACCTCAGGACTGGGCACTGCTAGCCAAGAAGAGGAAGTGGCACTGTGACAGATTCAGATCTCTTGTAGATGATGCAGAAAGAGCTCTGGGCCTTACTGAGAGACTTCAGCCTCTAGGAGAATAAGGGCATTACTTGGAGATAAATACCGAGTCTACAAAGTGTCAGTCCCTATGGTTACAATAGAATTGGGAACTTGGGCTTATGAGTTAGGAGGACCAGCATTTAAGTTTTAGATTTGTCATATCCTATTTGTGGTTTCTTTGACAAGTTACTTAAGTTCTTTGAACCTTAGTTATCTCATCTGTAAAATGGAAATAATATCGTCTGTGTTAGAGAGTTACTGTCAGGATTAAATATTATAATACATGCAAAGTTCTTGGAACATGATAGCTCAGTAAATTTTAGCTTTTAATTTATATTATTGTCACAACTCAAGTAATTTTTTCTAAGCATGTGTACCCCTTCAAAAAGGCCAAGAGGGCCCAGGTGTGCCCAAGGGGGCCCAGCCCCCTCCCCCTCCCCCTGTCTAAAGTGCAGCGTAAAAGCAAGTATACTGCCACAGGGAAAGCATGCTCTGGAATACCTCCCCAAGACTTCTATCTAGTACTTTTATCTCTGGGAATAAGGTCTCTCTGTAACTGAGTACCCCCATTTTTCTAGAGGTGTTTTAATTATTATTTTCCATCTCTCTCTATCTTGTTTCTCCAATTCCCTGTTTCCTATTTAACCCTTGAGAAATGCAAATATAACCTTTCACCTCCCCTCGCCAGACATTCCCTACAGCGCAAGTTCTTCTCACTATGTGCTCCAAGACAGATCTTGCCTCCAGAGTTGACAGTAGATTTGCAGACCAATGGAAACCCTCCAGGAATTTTCACCCTCCAGGGGTCGCCTGGAAACTCAAATCCACTAGGAGAGCATCTTGAAAGCACATCCACGTAGCCTTTTTTCTGTTTGTTTGTTTGTTTGTTTGTTATTGTTGTTGTTTGAGACAGTTCCTCTGTGTCATGCAGGCTGGAGTGCCGTGGTGCGATCTTGGCTCACTGTAACTTCTGCCCCCCGGGCTCACGTGTTCTCATGTCTCAGCCTCCCAAGTAGCTGGGATTACAGGCACCCACCACCACGCCTGGCTAATTTTTGTGTTTTTAGTAGAGATGGGGTTTTGCCATGTTGCCCAGGCTGGCCTCAAACTCCTGAGCTCAGGTGATCTGCCTGCCTCAGCCTCCCAAAGTGCTATGATTACAGGCATAAGCCATTGCGCCTGACGAACTTAGCCACTTTTGCAACATACTTCTGCCAAGAAGGCACCAATTCAACTGCCTAGTAGATGACTGCCTAGTAGCAGGGGTCCCTGCCCTTGCTCATTTCCTCCCTTGTCTTATAAAAATGCCCACTTTCTGCTCCAGAGGTAAAGCAGCATGTGTAAAGGCAGGACGCTTTATGCCCCTTTCCCTAAGCTAGCTTTGGAATAAATTCACTTTTTTTGGTATCAGACCTCATTCTTGTGAATTGAAGTGTACTGTTGTGTGGTGAGCAACTAGCCCACATTTCAGTTAACCTGACGATGATGTCAGATAGTTGAAATGTATCTCCTTTGTTAATAGAAGAAGTTACTGGAGTTGACATAGTCTCTACTGTGCTGTTCAACTTTTAATACATGTTATGCAAATAATAGCTTCTATAACTTCCACATATATTTATCTCAAATGGAACTTGGAACAAATCTTTTAAAAAGTGTTGTCTAATTTGACTGCTCTCTCAATTGGTGTGCCTGGACCTGTGTGTAGATATAAATGATAGAGAGTTGACTGTACTATCAGGCTTGATCTATGTATTTGGAAACCTAAAACATCTAAACTTTTTGTAAAGTCTTACTTTTAGAAAAGTTACTTTTACTAACCTTTAGTGAAAAGTTACCATTTGTATAATGTTGAAAAAGTGGCTCTCAAGAACCAATAGGATGAAAGTGAGGGCAAAATCTTGCTTGTTTAATCCATTACAAGCAAGATTCCTTTCTATTCAGTAGATAACTGACTGCAATTTATAATCTAATGCTGATGGAGAAAAAGTTAATGGAAATTTTAGTGAAAACAAAATGGCAAATAACAGTAATGGGTGTCTGAGGACCTAATCCTCCCCAGATTGTACTTAACTCTTGAAATTTCAAAACGAGTGGGGAACAAGATAGCCGAATAGACACAACTCCAGTGCACAACACCCAGTGAGAGAGACGAAAAAATTAAGAGATCTCCTAGCTCCCACCAAGGTACCAGGTGCATTTCAATGGGTCTGGTCGGATGGTGAGCAAAGCCCAGGCAGAGCAGACCGAGGCAGGGAGGGGTGCTGCTTCACCTGCAAAGTGCCTCTGACCAGTGAGTTGGAGGCTCCCTCTCTGGCACTCTGGTCCAGATACAGCGCTTCCCCCAAAGCCTCAGCAATACACAGAACAAGGGATCTTTGCCAGTCAAGCGCTGGGAATTACAAGTGCAGAGTTGAATAATAATCCAGGATGGTGTCCTGGATTGTCGCACAGATCTAAGCAACGCATAAGCCCGTAAGCCACTGGGAGGGCCTGTGAATCGAGCTATCACCCCATCCCCTTGCCTGGAGAGAGAAGGAGCTGAAAGCAGGGGAGAGATGATGCAGCTGGGCGGGTCCCTACCCTCCCCCATAAACCCCAGCGGGCTGAAGCACTAACTCTGGTGGGTTGCGCAGCCGGTGCCTCAGTCTGAGCTGAGCCCTGAGTGATCCAGGTCCAACCCACCATTAAAGAAGCGGGCCTAGGCTTCACGGTTTTTTTTGTTTGTTTGTTTGTTTGTTTTTTGTTGTTGTTGTTTTGATACACAGTCTTGCTCTGTTGCCAGGTGCCAGGCTGGAGTGCAGTGGCATGATCGCAGCTCACTGCAACCTCTGCCTCCCGGGTTCAAGCAATTCTCCTGCTTCAGCCTCCCAAGTAGCTGGGACTACAGGTGCGCGCCACCACGCCCAGCTAATTTTTGTATTTTTTAGTAGAGACAGGATTTCACCATGTTGGCCAGGATGGTCTCGTCCTCCTGACCTCATGATCTGCCTGCCTCGGCCTCCCAAAGTGCTGGGATTACAGGTGTGAGCCACTGTGCCCGGCCGGCTTCATGTTTTAACAAAAAACACAGGAAGCCGACGTAGCAATGGGGCCGTGTTCCTGACTACCCAGCAGCGCCTCCAGGTCAGCAGAAGAAATGGGCCTAACCTCCAGTGTAAACAAAAAAGACACAGGAAGCCTACCTAGTAAACTGAAGGAGTCCCTGGAAACCCAGTAGCTCCTCCATAGGCAGACAAGTGACCTCATCAAGCAGCTTCCTGAGATCAGAGCCAGGTAAATCTATGAAGATGGGGGAAAAAACAGCACAAAAAAGATGAGACCATCAAATACCAGAATGCCTCTTCTCCTTCAAGGGATCACAACTCCTCATCAACATGGGAACACAACATGGCCGAGAAAGAGTGCGACAAATGGACGGAAACAGGCTTCAGAAGGTGGGTAATAACAAACTTTTATGAGCTAAAGGAACACGTTCTAACCCAATGCAAAGAAACTAAAAACCTTAGAAAAAGGTTAGATGAAATGCTAACTAGAATAACCAGCTTAGAGAAGAACATAAATGACTTGATGGAGCTGAAAAACACAGCACAAGAACTACCTGAAGCAAATACAAGTTTTAATAGCTGAATCGATCAAGCAGAAGAATGGATATCAGAGATAGAAGATCAACTCAATGAAATAAAAAGGCAAGATTGGAGAAAAAGAGTGAAAAGAAATGAATAAAGCCTCCAAGAAATATGGGATTATGTGAAAAGACCTAATCTACGCTTCATTGGTGTACCTGAATGTGACGGGGAGAATGAATCCAAGCTGGAAAACATGCTCCAGGATATTATCCAGGAGAACTTCCCCAGCCTAGGAAGGCAGTCCAACATTCAAATCCAAGAAATACAGAGAACTCCACAAAAATATTCCTCAAGAAGAGCAACCCCAAGGCACATAATCGTCAGATTCACCAGGGTTGAAATGAAGGAAAAAATGCTAAGTGCAGCCAGAAAGAAAGGACAGGTCACCCACAGAGGGAAGCCAATCAGACTCACAGCGGATCTCCCAGCAGAAACCCTACAAGCCAGAAGAGAGTGGGGGCCAATATTCAGTATCCTTAAAGAAAAGAACTTTCAACCCAGAATCTCATATCCAGCCAAAATAAGCTTCATAAGTGAAGGAGAAGCAATTACTGAGAGATTTTGTCACCACCAGACCTGCCTTACAAGAGCTCCTGAAAGAAACACTAAACCCTGAAAGGAACAAGTACCAGTCAATGCAAAAGCATACCAAATGGCAAAGACCAAAAATGCAATGAAGAAACTGAGTCAACTAATGGGCAAGAAAACCAGCCAGTAACAAAATGGCAGGATCAAATTCACACATAACAACGTGAAAATTGAATTAATATTAACATCGAAATGGCCTAAAGGCCCCAATCAAAAGACACAGACTGGCAAACTGGATAAAAAGTCAAGACCCATTGGTGTGCTGTATTCAGGGAACCCCTCTCAAGTACAAAGACACACATAGACTCAAAATAAAGAGATGGAAGATTTACCAAGCAAATGGAGAACAAAAAAAATCAGGGGTTGCAATCCTAGTCTCTGATAAAATGGACTTCAAACCAACAAAGATCAAAAGAGACAAAGAAGGACACTACATAATGGTAAAAGGATCAATCCAACAAGAAGAACTAACTAAACTTAACATATACACACCCAACACAGGAGCACCCAGATACATAAAGCAAGTTCTTAATGACCTAAATGACTCCCACACAATAATAGTGAGAGACTTCAACACTCCACTGTCCATATTAGACAGATCAATGAGACAGAAAATTAACAAGGACATCCAGGACTTGAATGCAGAGCTGGGCCAAGCGGACCTAATAGACATATACAGAATGCTCCACCCCAAATCCACAGAATATACATTCTTCTCAGCACCAAATTGCATTTACTCTAAAATTGACCACATAATTGGAAGCAAATCACTCCTCAGCAAATGCAAAAGAACGGAAATCATAACAAACAGTCTCTCAGACCACAGCGCAATCAGATTAGAACTCAGGATTAAGAAACTCACTCAAACCTGCACAACCACTTGGAAACTGAACAACTTGCTTCTGAGTGTCGACTGGATAAACAATGTAATGAAGGCAGAAATAAAGATGTTTTTCAAAACCAATCAGAATGAAGACACAACTTACCAGAATCTCTGGGACACCTTTAAAGCAGTGTCAAGGGGGAAACTTATAGCAATAAATGCCCGCATGAGAAACAAGGAAAGATCTAAAATCGACACTCTATCATCAAAATTGAAAGAGCTAGAGGAGCAAGATGAAAAAAACTCAAAAGCTAGCAGAAGACAATAAATAACTAACATCAGAGCAGAAATGAAGGAGATAGAGACATAAAAAAGCCTTCAAAATATCAATAAATCCAGGAGCTGGTTTTTTTGAAAAGATCAACAAAATAGACAGACTGCTAGTCAGACTAATAAAAAGAAAGAGAAAAGAATTGAATCGATGCAATAAAAAATGATAAAGGGGCTATCACCACTGATTCCACAGAAATACAAACTACCATCAGAGATTACTACAAACAGCTCTATGCACATAAACCAGTAAACCTGGAAGAAATGGATAAATTCCTGGACACTTGCACTCTACCAAGACTAAACCAGGAAGAAATTGAAACCCTGAATAGACCAATATCAAGGGCTGAAGTTGAGGCAGCAATCAATAGCCTACCAACAAAAAAAGTCGAGGTCCAGATAGGTTCATAGCCGAATTCTACCAGACGTACAAGAGGAGCTAGTTCCATTCCTTCTGACACTATACCAAACAACACAAAAAGAGGGGAATCCTCCCTAACTCATTCTATGAGACCAACATCATCCTGATACCAAAACCAGGCAGAGACTCAACTAAAAAGGAAAACTTCAGGCTAATATCCATTATGAACATTGAAAACAAAAATCTTCAATAAAATACTGGCAAACCGAATGCAACAGCACATCAAAAAGCTTATTCATCACGATCAAGGAGGCTTCATCCCAGGGATGCAAGGCTGGTCAACATACACAAGTCCATAAACGTAATCCATCACGTAAACAGAAGCAAAGACAAAAACCACATGATTATCTCAATAGATGCAGAGAAGGCCTTCGACAAAATTCAACAGCCCTTCATGCTAAAAACTCTCAATAAACTAGGTATCAATGGAATGTATCATAAAATAATAAAAGTTATTTATGGCAAACCTACAGCCAATATCATACTGAATGGGCAAAAGCTGGAAGCATTCCCTTTGAAATCTGGCACTCAACAAGGATGCCCTCTCTCACCACTCCTATTCAATATAATATTGGAAGTTCCAGTCAGAGCAATCAGGCAAGAAAAAGAAATAAAGGATATTCAGTTAGGAAAGGAAGAAGTCAAACTGTCTCTATTTGCAGATGACATGGTTGTATATTTAGAAGACCCCATCTTCTCAGCCCAAAATCTCCTGAAACTGATAAGCAACTTCAGCAAAGTCTCAGGATACAAAATCAATGTGCAGAAATCACAAGCATTCCTATACACCAATAACAGACTTAAAGAGAGACAAATCAAGAGTGAACTCCCATTCACAATTGCTACAAAGAGAATAAAATACCTAGGAATACAACTAACAAAGGATGTAAAGGACCTCTTCAAGGAGAACTACAAACCACTGCTCAACAAAATAAGAGAGGACACAAACAGATGGAAAAACCTTCCATGCTCATGGTTAGGAAGAATCAATATCGTGAAAATGGTCATACTGCCCAAAGTAATTTACATTTTCAATGCTATCCCCATCAAGCTACCAAGGACCTTCTTCACAGAACTGGAAAAAACCACCTTAAACTTCATATGGAACCACAAGAGAGCCTGCATAGCCAAGACAATCCTAAGCAAAAAAAAGCAAAGCTGGAGGCATCACACTGCTGAACTTCAAACTATACTACAAGGCAACATTAATCAAAACAGCATGGTACTGGTACCAAAACAGAGACATAGACCAATGAAACAGAACAGAGGCCTCAGAAGCAACACCACACATCTACAACCATCCGATCTTTGACAAACCTGACAAAAACAAGCAATGGGGAAAGGACTCCATGTTTAATAAATGGTGTTGGGAAAACTGGCTAGCCATGTGCAGCAAGCAGAAACTGGACCCCTTCCTGTCACCTTACACAAAAATTAACTCCAGATGTATTAAAGATTTAAACACAAAACCTAACACCATAAAAACTTAAGAAGAAAATGTAGGCATCCAGGACATAGGCATAGGCAAGGACTTCATGACTAAAACACCAAAAGCAATGGCGACAAAAGCCAAGATAGACAAATGGGATCTAATTAAACTTCAGAGCTTCTGCACAGCAAAAGAAACAATTGTTAGAGTGAACTGACAACCAACAGAATGGGAAAAACTTTTTGCAATCTACCCATCTGACAAAGGGCTAATATCCAGAATCTACAAAGAACTAAAACAGATATAGAAGAAAAAAACAAACAAACCCATTCAAAAGTGGGTGAAGGGTATGAACAGACACTTTTCAAAAGAAAACATATATGAGGCCAACAAACATATGAAAAAATGTTCATCATCACTGGTCATTAGAGAAATGCAAATCAAAACCGCATTGAGATATCATCTCACGCCAGTTAGAATGGTGATCGTTAAAAAATCTGGAGACAACAGATGCTGGAGAGGATGTGGAGAAACAGGAACACTCTTACACTGTTGGTGGGAGCGTAAACTAATTCAACCATTGTGGAAGACAGTGTGGCAATTTCTCAAGGATCTAGAAATAAAAATTCCATTTGACCCAGCAATCTCATTACTGGGTATATACCCAAAGGATTATAAATTATTCTGTTATAAAGACACATGCACACATATGTTCACTGTAGCCCTATGTACAATAGCAAAGACCTGGAACTAACCCAAATGCCCATCAATGATAGAATGGACAATGAAAATGTGGCACATATGCCCATAGAATACTACACATCCATAAAAATCGATGAGTTTGTGTCCTTTGTAGGGACATGGATGAATCTGGAAACCATCATTCTCAGCAAACTGACACAAGAACAGAAAACCAAACACTGCATGTTCTCACTCATAGGTGGGTGCTGAACAATGAGAACATGTGGACTCAGGGGAGAAAAGCATCACACACTGGGGGTAATGGGGGACTAGTGGAGGGACAGCGGTGGGTGGGGGAGGGTGGGGAGGTATAACATGGGGGAGAAATGCCAGATATACATGAAGGGGGGAATAGAGGCAGCAAACCACCTGGTTATGTATGCACCTATGCAACAACCCTGCATGACCTGCACATGTACCCCAGAACCTAAAGTAAAATAACATTAAAAAATTTCAAAACTAGAGAATAGTTAGAGAATATTAGTAAAACATAATTATGCCAAATGAAGGCCATTTGCCATTTGATTTCAGCCCAATGGGCTTTTCTTAAAAAAAAAAAAAAAGAAAGATTTAAAGAGCACAAAATCAGGAACAAGCTATGTAGGAGAATAAATAAATTAGTTTCTCAGGTGGAAAACTTAATTGGAAACTTAACCATTTTTTTAATTGGTCCTGCAAAGACCATATGGGAGGCCTGATTCCTGCCCTCTAGAAGTACTTTTGTCATTGGACAACTTTCCTTCATTCTATCAAGCTCCAGACTTATGAAGCCTAGCAGAGTAATTTTCACAGAGGAGCCTGCAAGTGAATATTTGTAGCTTTGATGGATCCAAGGACATTCTTGGGGGAGGCTGATCTTTCACTACTGGTGAAACATGAATGGTGTTTGAAGGGATGTCAGACTTGACCTGCTCCTATGCTCTTAGCTGTAATTTCACTTTTTACACGTTTAGTCAATTAACACAGGGATTCACCATATAGAGCAGATACCTCACTTGTTCCCAATTATTTTGAAGCCACACAACATTCCAAAGAAGATTCAGAGCAGTGTTGGAGAATTTGCTTCCATGGCTACCATTAGGGTCAGTCAATACCCAAAGAAGATGATTAAGAAATCATCGTAAGTGTTGCCTACCTAGAATATGCTTGGTTAAATTTTACTAATTATTTGTGGAAGGCTTTGCTTTTCTGTATCTGGTAGTCTCCTAGTTGGTCTTGAAGACTCAATGGCAATATCATCTTTTTAAAGTTCCCCCATACTCCACTCAAAACAAATTTAGGATCTCCTCCACAGTGACCCAATAACACTCTGTAGCTCCTGATATGTATGGTATCATAATTATCTGCTTAGAGATTATCACACTGTTTTGAAATTATTTATCATCTGACTTAAGCTCCCTACATTCCCCTTGTCATTAGCAATTGCTGGTCCTTGGTCTCATACCTGGCAAGCAATCAGGAATCAATCAGACCCTTGAAGGTGCTCTGTAAAGATTAGTCAAATAAGTGAATGACAATATAGACTCAAACTCAATTCTCTGTAAAGATGCAGTACAACACTGTGTACATCTGATGAATAATTTACTGGAGCAAATGAATGGCCCCTGAGTTCGGTTTGGAAAACCACACCTATGTGACTTTTCTGGTTCTGCAGGCTGCAGGTGTTAATAAGCAAAAATTTCCTTAAGCTGTGGGTGGACCTGGAGTATAAGTGAGGCAGAATTTCAGTGAGATGAAACCTAGTAAACTTTTTTCTCCGCCTCAGAATGGCATTTGAAATTAGTTACCTTTCAGGCCTGGAGCTTAGGCTTATCTATGACTGACTCCAGCCATCGTTTTGAGTAGTATAAGATTCTAATTAGAAAATATATTTGATTACCTCTGCTCTACATACATTTCTCTATTAAAAGCACTTACCAGGAAGTTAGTAATTTGTTTCTATATCTGTGGCCAGACAAGACTGTGAAATATTTGAGGGTGAAGCTTCTGTCTTATTTACTTCTATATTTCTGTTTTCTGATGTGGTGCTTGATATATAGTATATAATCAACAAATAGTTTTTGATGAAAATGAAGAAGGGCAAATAGATTGAGAATAACTCCTTTCTTTGTCCACAGCCCGATTTGTGTTTTCTCTACTCGCCTATTCTTTGTGGTTTTGTGTCTGGGTCACTTATCCAGTCAGGCTTATGAAGCCAAACATTTAAAGTTGCACACAAAAAAACCATTCAGTCTTTCGATAATTATTTTTGAGTGCTTAGTATGTGCCAGGTGTTTTCAATGCAAATATGAACAAGACATGGCTCTGACTTCAATGAGCTCATCATATTGTTAAATAGCACATAATGGCAGTCGGTTAATGATCATCACAAACCAATGGTTTTACTCAGAATCCAGCTACCACTAAGCTCTTGGGTGCTCTGAAAAATTACTGAGATGGAACAAAATTTGTGTAAACCATGACTTAAGGGGAATAACGTACTGTAACCTTTTCCTCATAATGAAATTGTTTTCCAGAAAAGTGTCAAGTCTCATAATTATGAATATCAAAATTTTCACCAACCCTTTAGTAAACAAAAAGAAATAGGAAATGTATAGTTTTAGTGCTGCCCTCACTTAAAAAGAAGTGTTTTGTTTTTTTTTTTTGAAGACAAAATGTCAGGTTGACAGGTCAGTTGAAACAAATAAGGGTCTTTTGAGTCCTTTTTTTAAAAAAAAGCCACAACAAAATATGGGGAAAAGTTTATATTTAAAAATAACTTTTTCCAATACAGAGGATGTCTGGGAAGAATGCTGATGACATCATATTGTAGATTCAATTGTATTTTCAGCAGGGAGACCCTAATTGCCTCAATGATGGAAGAAAGGAGAAGAATGTACCAGCCAGAATGTTGGTACCAGAACTGAGTAGCAATTTTCTCACTTATAATGTTAGTAAATGGCAATCTGTGTCGTGGAGTTATATCTTACACAAGGGTTGAGTTCTAAAGGCAGAATATAAAATAAACCTTATATTAATGCTATCTTTGGAAATCCCTTAGGGAAAAGCCTAATGTTGGAGATGGAAGTGGCTTTAGAGTGCATCAACTTAATTAAATTAGGCCTACCTCTTCTAGAATTCCCTTCCGTGTATGATTCTGGATTAGAATTAGATTCTGGGCGCAAGAAAAGTTTCCACACAGTTTGGAAGGCAGAGAGAAATGGCAGCCAGTATGCTTGTCAGCTTGGTCAAAGGCACTTAGAGCTACAGGCTTGTGCATATTGCTGATCTACTGCCTCACCTTATTGGCTACAGGGCTGCTGCTGGGCCTGAGGCTTCATCAGCTCTGACCACATCTCCTCCTTTAGCTTCTCTCAGTCTTGGCCTTACTGCATGTTTAGCACCATGATGAAAGTCTCCAGCTCCTTCTACTCCAGGTCTCCAGCCTTGACGAGCCTGGAGATGGTGAGATGCAGATGTGGGTTCCATTTTGTTCTTTCGGTTCCAGTTGTCCTTGTGGGTTCTAGTGTCCTTGTCCTCCCCCACTTCACATCCAGCTTTTCTTCTTAATACCAGTCTTGCTGAGCAACCTCAGGCCCACTACCAGATGCCGAAGCAACAGCTTTCCATACAATTCTTTACCAAGTTCCATAATTGTGTAAGCTCTAGTCTTTGTAGCCCTTATTCTTTGTACCATTCATAGTGCTTCTGCTTATCTGCCTGAGCCCTGAGTAGCACAGAGACTATCATACAACTAGTAATAAATCCACGGACAGGATTTTCCAGTTTCCTGCCTCTACCTCCACCCCCACCCCAATAGGCACCTGATGAAGTAGTTGGCTTCAATTTAAGAATCATGTTGTTAAAAAAATATATCTCTTTAATCCCAAGACTCATACTCAGTGCAATAAAATGCCCACACAGTGAGATACACTTACAAGCTAAGGGAAAAACAGATTCTTGTTGCCCATCTCAGCCTCACTACAGAGGATGGCTCATTGAGTGGGAAGAGTGTGCAAAATTAGCCAGACCTATTTAAGCTGTTTCTCTTTTCCTTTATCTAGCATTCATGGCTGCACTTCAGTAAGTAAAATGTGCATATAACAACCCACTTAAGCATACGGACTTTATCATCAGACATGTTCTTCAACATCTTTTTAGTTTTAGTCTTGATGACTCTTTGCCCTCAAGTTATTTCACCCTGGGTGCCCTTGTACTGCAGGAAGCTGCATTCCACTCTTTTCCTTCTCCTTCCCCTCAGTCTCCTAGGGGCCCCGCTTCAGCTTTAATCTTCTTCCCAAACATCTACAATTTGAGATTTGCATGATTGCTACTTCAAAGCTGTAAACTGAGCAAATTGTATCTGTGGATTTTGTTCCTGAAGTGAAATGCGCACGCCCAGGCCATTTGCAAACTTCGTGGGAAACACTTCCAGTCTTAAAAGGATTATAGGAGGATCATGATTTATCCTATTGTTCAGTAAGAAGAGCAAAGTTTCTTGGTAAGCAGATGCTTGGAAGCAGATGCTATTTCAGTATTGGTACTTCAGGATTGTGTAAATCTTGTTCTTGGCTGTGAGTTTTAATTAATGAACTGCCTACATTGAGGCTGGTTTTCTTGATTTATTGAGATTTTGTTTTATCTTCATTCTACTTAAGTAAATCTACAAGCTTCAACCTTGATTTGCTGCCTTGTTTCAACTGCAAACACGGTTCCCTAAACAATATTTATAACTTTCTTAACAGTATGGTTATTGAAAAACAAACCTCTGTTCACTATAATGGTATTAGAAAATTGTAAAAATTCATTATCTTATTGTTTTCATGTTCTCACTTCCCTACCTAAGAACCCACAGGGCTCCTCATTGCCTAGAAAAGAATGTCTCAACCTTTTTTTTTTTAACCCAACACATGACTCAGTGATTTTCACTTGGCAGACAAACTCCCACAAGCTTCAGAGTCCCAGGGAGGCATACACTCAGGATTCTATTTGTAACCCATATACCTCGGCCTCACCAGGGCAAATGAGGTCACAGTTTAACCTAGTGTCTCTTGATTGATGATCTCCACCTGTGTGAGAGTAGGATGCCCTTCTCAGGTTCCTTCTGATTTCTTTCAGGGAGTCTGCAGCAGTATTTCACATGGGCTCCTGGCCCTCCGCATGTGCCTGGGCTGTTTCTCAATTCTAGCCTGTTGATCCCTGCATTGGCCAAGGACCCATGCTTTCCCTGCCCTGCTGACTTCAAGGTGAGTTACTCCTGCATTACTGGACTAAGAACAGACACAGAACCTTTCTTATTTCTTCCCAGCCCCACCAAGACCAGGCTTTGATGTTAGCCAAAACTTTACTGAAAGGTCAGGAAAACAGGAAATTACAGCAGAAACTTACAACTGGTTCTTAAATATGGAGGCTCTTGAAGCCATCCATTGTAACATATCGTTATTCTAGGGTGTCTTACTTAATGAGTCCTCGCTGTAGGGTTTTGTCCCCAACTAGATGCCAACCTCCTGCCCAGAGGAGGATGTCAGCTACCCTTACTACGACTTAAGCAGTCTGAGTACTGGAGCTGCAATCCTAAGAGAGTAAAACCCAGAGGGGAGGAAGTCCTTCTTTATTTCCTGTTTATGGTCTGCCTTACCAATGGTCTCTCCCAGTCTACAGATCTGCCTTTCGCCAGAATGACTGTGAGTGAGAAAGTCCTCTCCCCTTAGGAGAGACCTCATTTCTTACCCACAGGTGGGGCTTTGCCTTCACCATAGTGTAACATACGTAAAGTAAACCATAGTGTAACACTGCAGTCCAGCTCCATAAAATGAATACACAGATGTAAGAGTGTCATTTCCTTATATTTACCTCTTCCAAATTACAAAAGAAAGGATGCCTCCTTCTTTTTAAATTTCTCAAAGTCTTGGTTGAGTAGTTTCAAATAACATCAAATCTAGACCAGCTTCTCTTTAAGCTTTTGTATAAAATGAAGGGAAAATTGTGCCTGCATCTCTTCCTGTAATGTGTCTTTAATGTCCCAAGACTGACTACTCAACTAGAAACTCACGTATCTTTATGAGACAAGCAGTTTCTTCTTTAGATTGTGAGGTATAACCTAGATTCATACTTAGAAGGAAACCCATGTACAGGGGAAATTATTTATGGAATATTAATCTGCTTTAAACATATAAAATCTTTTGCTTTCAACCTATCGCTTCTCAATTTGCACAATTAGATAGCCCACTGATGTGTCAGTCAGTATAGACAAGATTGTGCTGAAACAATAAACAATCCTCAAATGTTAAGTGGCTTAAAATAAAGACTTGTTTCTTCATTTATGTTGTGTATTTATCTAAGGTTGTCATGGAGGATATGTTCACTGTAATTTCTCAAGAGCCTAGCGTAGGGGAGTAGTTTTCTTCTCCAACATTGCCAGCTTCTCTATGATACAATAATAGAGCTTCAGAGGTTCTTGTATTGGCCACTGAATGCTTCCAACTCAGGTGCACATCCCTCACTCAAACACAAAGAAGCTAGGAAGTTCAAACCTACAATGACACTACCCTGACCCTTTTTCTGAGACTTGAAAACAATACTTTCAGCCATATATTGAACATCCCACAGTCACATAATAGTAGTTCAGATCTACTGATGCTCACCAAGCCCAAGCACTACTACAATAGTGCTTTCCCTGTGTAACTAACTTTAATCTTAAGGATGACCTCGTGAGGTAGATGCAATTATTATCCCCATTTTACAAACGCAGAAACTGAGGTACAGAGAGAATGAATAACTTGTGTAAATGGCCAGCTGTTAAGTGGCAGAGCTAGGATTTGAATCTAGGCAGTCTGGGTTCATAGGCCACACCCTTAACCATTGACTATATGCGTCTATTCAACTTGCCAAATCTGAGCTTGTCATCTGCCTACCACACCACTCCTCTGCTGCTCTTTCTGTGTTATTCCTAATTTGGGTAGATGGCTACCTGATTACACATATCAGAAATCTGGCAGCTGTTCTTTATTCCTCTTTTCCCGGAACTTCTGCATTCAATCTAAGCTAGCTCTCAAGGCTTCAAGGCTTCACCATCTTCTCTTGCCCTGGCACTGTAGTCCTCTCCTAAATGGTTTCTAGAATCACACACCCCTCTCTTCTTCACCATGCAGTCAGAATGGACTTCTAAGAATAAGTATCTGAAAAATCTGATTGTGTTCATCCTTTGCTAAAAATCCTACAACTCAGTTTCCATCTGATTGTGTTAATTCCTTGCTAAAAATCCCACAGTTTCCTATGAAATAAGGTCTGAAATTTTATTGTTGTTTTCCCTTTTTTTCCCACCGCTCTCTAACTTAACTACTACATATTTCAGCTTAACTGTTGCTCCTTTACAGACTAGGTTGGGTACCTTTTCTAATGCTTCACAAAGGTAATATGCTTATTTGTAAATATCTATTAATCGCACTTATAATGACTTGTTTAATGTTTGTTTTCACCATTAGCAAATAAGCTACCCGATGGGAGGAAGAGTGTTGATTTTGTTCATTGCTGTATCTGTGGCACCTTAACACAATGCCTGGCCCAGGGCAAGGCTTTCAGCACATATTTATTGAATGAATGCATGCGTGCATACATGTTACTAGCAACACATTGCTTGCAATTCACATCACAGCTGATTACAACTTTGTAGTTGAGAGTCTCTGATCAGACATTATTGAGCTCCTTTAGCTGACTAAAAGTGTAAGACATAGGAGAAAGCTGGGCTTTTGCCCTTAGGCCTGAGTTCAGATGCCAGATTGCCATTGACATAGGTGACAGTGGGTAAGTCATCTAAACACTCTAATGATAATCTCATCAGTAAGCTAGGAAGAAAAATCACATCAAAGAATTGGCCTGGAAATTAAGTAATATAATGTTACCCATTGCCCGGGTCTCTCTGTAGCAATCTCACTGTACTTTGCCACCTCTTTTGCTAAGTCCTCAAAATAAAAAATAATAAAATAATAATTGGTACCTCTCCGTCTACCAGAAATGCCATCCCTATTTCTTCTTGCCAGTATATGTTCATATTCTTAAAGTATACCTCAAAACTAATCTTTTAAAATAATAATCATTTAAAATAACTTTTCCAATATTTTAATTTCTGTTTCCTCAATATTTAAATAGAAAATTCACTCTACATTGATTTGTGCTTGATCATACCTGCATTTGTGGATATATTCCAGTTGATTTTCTGGACAGATTACAACTCCCTGGAGGTAGTTCCTTTGCTGCACATGCCGCAAAGTGCCTTGTGCAAAGTTGGCAAGCAGAGTCTTAATCAATTGTCATTGAATTAATTAATTAATTCACTCATCCTATCTAGGAAGTAGAAGTTGTTCTATTCATATTTGTTTCTCACAGTTGTAAGTTTCAGCCAGAGCTATTTTAAACAGAAAAAAAGGAACTCATGTTGACAGGTTATAATGCAGCTGCTTTTAGTCTTTACTTTGACATATAAACTAACCCTGGGTTTTTTTTTGGTTGTTGTTGTTGTTTTAGATTTGATTTTTAAAAGAACTACTCCTGTGAGATAAAAGAATAAATTTTTCTTAGTTTATCTATTAAAACAGAACATGCCAAAAAAAATTGAAAAATTAAAATCTAAAAAGTCATTAGAAAAAAAATAAATAACTGGAATAGTCCTAAATCTATTAAACAAAGTGAATTCACAGTTAAAAGCCTTCTCCACACCTGCTTCCCTCCCCACCTCCAAAAAAAGAAAGAAAAACAAAAAAGCTCTAGGCCCAAAAGGCTTCACTAGTTAATTCTTTTTTTTTTTCTTTTTTTTTTTTTTTGAGACAAGGTCTTGCTCTGTCACCCAGGTTCGAATGCAGTGGTGTGATTATGACTCACTGCAGCCTCAACCTCCCAGGCTCGAGCCATCCTCCTGCCTTAGCCTCTTGAGTAACTAGGACTATAGGTATAAGCCACCAAGCCCAGCTAATTTTTATTTTTTATTTTTATCTATTTATTTATTTATTTTTGAGACAGGGTCTCGGCTCTGTCACCCAGGCTGGGGTGTAGTGGCATGATTACGGCTTACTGTAACCTATGCCTCTTAGGCTCAAGTGATCCTCTCACCTCAGCCTCCCAAGTAGCTGGGACTACATACAGGTGCTCACCATCATGCCTGGCTAATTTTTGTATTTTTAGTAGAGACAGGGTTTTGCCATGTTGCTCAGGCTGGTCTTGAACTCCTGAGCTCCAGTGATCCTCCTGCCTCGGCCTCCCAAAGTGTTGGGAATTACAGGTGTGACCCACTGTGCCTGGCCCCAGCTAATTTAAAAATTTTTATTTTTAGTAGAGGTGAGATCTTGCTGTGTTTCCCAGGCTGATCTCGAACTCCTGAGCTCAAGTCATCCTCCCACCTCAGCCTCCCAAAGTGCTGGGATTACAAGTGTGAGCCACTGAACCTGACTTCACTAGTGAGTTTCATGAAACATCAAGAAAAAGAAACCAATTCTATACAAAAATTCTTTTAGAAAACTAAAGAGGAAGGAATACTTCACAATTCATTTATAAGACCAGAATTATCTTGACAGGTACCCAATATGCCTTGTGAAAACAGATGCAAAATCCTTAACAAAATATTAGCAAATTGAATCCAATAATATGAGAAAAGCCTAATACAACATGACTGAGTAAGGTTTATTCCAGGAATGCAAGGTTGGTTCGGCATTGAAAAATCAGCATAATTCACTATATCGACAAGTTAAAAAAATCCATTTACTTGTCCCAATAAGAGCAAAAAAGATTTTTTTTTAAATTTAAACTTAAACTCTATTCATGAAAAAGCACAACAATAACAAAATAGAGGGGGAATGTCTTCAACCTGTTAGCATGCATCTGTCAAAAAATCTGCAAAAAAAAAAAAAAAAACAACCTTAATAATGATTGACTAAATAAATGTCTTCTCTATAAAATCGGGAACAATGAAGGATTTCCACTATCACTACATCTTTTTAGTATTGAACTGGAGGTCCAATAAGCAAGTGCAACAAGGTAAAATAAATAAATGGCATGCATTTTGTAAAGGAAAAATTAAAACTTCATATTCTCATGAGAATCATGAGATGACATGATTGTCCACATAGCAGATCCCAAAGAATCTCCCAATAAGCTACTAGAATTAATAAATAAGTTTAGCAAAGTTTCAAGATATAAGCTCAACATACCAAAAAAAAATTAAATTGTATTTCTATATGCTAGTAACAGACAATTAGGAACAGAAAGTTTTGAAAAGTACTATTTAAAATAGCATCTAAAACGCAGAAAATTAAAGTTAAACCTAACAAAATAACTGTCCAATTTATAAATTAAAAACTAAAAGCCATCAGTGAAAAAAATTGGAGAAGACCTAAATAGATGAAGAGCATATTGTCTTTGTGTATCAAAAAACTCAATAGTGTCAAGATGTCAATTTTCCCCAAATTGATATGGAATAATTAATTCCAATCAAAATCCTGCAAAAGTTTTGGTAGAAATCAGCAAAACTGATTCTAAAAATTATACGGAAACCCCAAGGACACAGAATAGTCAAAACAATTTTTTGGGAAAAAAAAAAAAGCAATATTGTATGTATGACGAACCTACCTGATTTCAAAACTTACTATAAAGCTAAAGTAATCAAGACAGCATGGTATTGGTAAAAGGAAAGGCATATAGATCAACTGAACAGAATAGAGAGCACAGAAATAAACCACGCAAATACTGATTTCCAGCAAATATACCAAGATAATACAATACAAAAGGACAGTCTTTGAACAAATGGTGCTATTTGGACATTCACATGTAAAACATGAACCTTAATCCATATCTCACACCATATTTAAGAGTTCACTGGAAATTGATCAGAGACATGAATTTAAGATTAAAATTAAAAAGTCATTATAGAAAGTAAATATAGAAAAAACTTTGCAATATTGGGTTTGGTGAAGATTTCTTAGAAAGAACACAAAAAGTGTGATTCATAAAAGAAGAACATTAATAAATTAGATTTCAGCAAAATTTTAAACTTCTGCTCTTCATATGACACTGTGAAAAAAACGAAAGGACAAGCCCAAGACAGGGAGATAATGTTTGCAAAACACCTATCCCAGAAAAGACTGGTAACCGGAATATATACAGAACTTTTAAAACTCAATAATAAGAAAACAAACCAATTAAAAGTGGGAAAAATATTTGAGCAGATACTTCATCAAAGAATAAGATCCACATGGCAAGTAAACACATGAAAATATGTTCAATATTGTATGAGCGGAGAAATGTAAATTAGAAGCGCAATGAGATACCACTACACACCTGTTACGATGGCTCTGACAACGACAAACTGACAGTGTAAGATGCTTGTGAGGATGCTGGGTAACTGAAATGCTCTCACATTTACTGATGGGAGTGCAAAATGGTATAGCCACTTAGGCAGACGATTTGACAATTCCTTTTAAACATACACTTTTAATGTTAAACATACGCTTATTGCGTAATTCAGAAAAACTTCTATTTAGGCATTTACCCTAGAGAAATGAAGACATGAGTCCACGCAAAACCTGTATGGGAATGTTTATAGCACCTGTATTTATAGTTACCCAAATCTGAATGGATAAATGAATTGTAGTATATCCATATAAACAGAATGGAACACTATACATCAATAAAAGGGAATAAACTATAAATACATTCACGACATTGCTGAATTTGAAAGCATTTTGCCAAGTGCAAGAAGTCAGATTCAAAAGGCTATATCCTGTATGATTCCCTTTGTATGACATTCTGGGAAAGGCAGAACTAGAAATCAGATCTATGGTTGCAGATTGCCAGGGCTAGAGTAGGGGTAGGGCGTGAAGAACCTTTTAAGATGATAAAAATATTCTCTACCTTGATTGTGGGGTGGTTACATGACTGTATAAACGTCATAAAATATATAGAACTGTATATTTTGAAAGATGAATTTTATTGTTTGTCAACTATACTTCAATATGTAAAACAACACTTTATAGGTCTCCTAAAGAAAATATGATGGGCCAGGAGCAGTGCCTCATGCCTGTAATCCCAGCATTTTGGGAGGTTGAGGCAGGCAGATAGCTTGAGGCCAGGATGTCAAGACCAACCTGGGCCACATGGTGAAATCCTGTCTTTAAAAATAATACAAAAATTAGCTGGGCATGGTGGTGCATGCCTGTAGTCCCAGCTACTTGGGAGACTCAGGTGGGAGAATTGTTTGAGCCCAGGAAGCAGAGGCTGCAGTGAGCTGTGATCACACCACTGTATTTTAGCCTGGATGACAGAGCGAGACCCTATCAAAAGAAAGAAAGAAAGAAAAAGAAAAGAAAAGAACGAACGAACATATGTGAATGAAATTACAAAAGCATCAAAACCAGCTCAGCGTGGCAGTTCCAACCTCTCTTCTGATCCAGTTGCTCCTCCAAACACTATCTCCCCTGGAGCTGGGCTTACGCTCCTGAGCAGGTGCATTCAGGAGGAAAGAAAGAAACTACTTTTTGAGAATTAGCTCAACATTATTTGGCCAGGAATTTCATGATTCATACAGGGAAAATTCTACTCTGCTTGAAAATAGTAATTTTAAAAAGGAATTACCTATCAAATTTACCTATCAAGGAATCAAAGAATGCTGGCTTGAATAAATGTTTAAGTTAATCCAGTTTCTGAATGATCAAGGCCATCCTCAGAAGAGATGTTTGTCTTTTTCATTTTTCACATTTCATTAAACATGTAAGTCCTACATTCTCTACCTGGGATATTTTGTCCCCAGATCTTAATGTGTGCATCTCGAAAGAAATAGTTTTATCCTTAAGTACAAGGAAAATGTCCGGCATGTTTTGCCAAGAAACCACTTACTGGGATAAGCACAAGTGCACGACAATGAAAAATTGTGATGTAGCATTCAAAAGATTCCTGCAGCTCTCCAGACTGGTTAACAGTTGTGAAATATAGTTCAAAGCAAAAGCAGTGCAGGTCACCTATTATCCTGCATATTTACATTTTGGAAGACTTGCTTTGTTTCCTCCCCAATAGTCTCAGTAGGAGGTCTCATCAAGAATATTTCATATCCATATTGCTAAATACTTTGAAAATTTGAACACCAACACCAAGGTGTCTTATTTCAAATGTTGGGCTGCATCATTTTCCCTGATGGTCCATTATATTCCCTTCTATATTTGAGGCTTCTCCTTTTACAGGGCTATGAATAAAGATTTGGATGAGTTTCCTATGCTTAGGATCTTGCATAAAAAATATATGACAATCATATGTTTGATATATTCTGGGACTTCCACAATTAAACTTTTGTTTACAGTTAACATTGTGTTTCAGATTTTGACAGAGAAATATAGTCATTCTATTTAGAAGGGTAAAGACAGGTTTAATAAAATCTAACCCCAAAAGCTCTTCACCATTTCTCAACAAGTTATATCCTAACTGCAACAGGCCCATTAATTTATTATTTTTATGAGATTGATTTGATTGTAGTTAGTGGCATGAAAATACTGGGGAAAACGCGATTGTATGAAAAATAAAAATAAAATTTGAAGGTGTATCATTACTGGATATACTTACTGTTTTAGAACCAGATGCCTTTTCTCAAACCATCAGAAAACTTTTATTATAATCTATTTGTCTTTATCTCTTTTAACTTTTGCTTTTTTTTATTAAAATGGACTGAATTGAATTATATTTGGGAGGACTTTCTGTATGTAAAAATCAATATGTCAGAGTGTGATTGTTATAGTGCAGAACCGATTACAATATGGAATTCAGGGAAAGATCCCATATCATAGGCTTCCATATTCAAGAGAGAGGCCATGGTATTAACAATCTCTGTCTTTTTAAGATATTTAAGCTGAAGTGGCCTAGACAGAACACTTGAACTTTATCTCCCAAACCTGCTTTCTAAAAATCTTTTCTGTTGCTTATATTTAAAAGTCATTTTTCACCTCTTTTTCTCCTTCAACTCTCAAATTTAACCCCTCAGCAAGTCTCAAATACATCTCAAATCTGTCCACTCTTCTACATCTTCATGGCACTAGTCCAAAGCATCATCTTCTTTCACCATCTTTCATCTAGAGCAGGGGTTGGCAAACTTGTTTTGTAAAGGGTCAGATAATAGACAATTTTGACCCTACAGACCATATGTCTCTGAGGCAACTGCTTAACTCTGCCGTTGTAGCATAGAAGCAGCAGTAGACTCTATGTAAATGAATGGGCATGACTGAGTTCCAAGCAATTTTAAATATGAAGGCAGGTCCTTGGTCAGTATTTCGCTGACTCCTGATCTAGACTATTTCAACCAGCTTCTTCCTTACTCCCCATGTCTACTCTTGCTCCCCCTCCAGTTCCTTCATAATGCAATCGGAATTATCTTTTCACAACTGGAATCTGATCACATAGGCCAAAGACTTTCCATTGCTCTATGGTCTAAATTTCTTGCCATGGCCAAAAGGCACTGCATTTTTTTCCCTCTGTCCCTTGGCCCTAAATTTTTTGGATCTGACTTCTGCTCTAGCCTCATAAAATATCATTCTCCTTAGTCTGTGTGTTTTACTCACGGGGACTGTTCTTCCCCCTTGGAATTTTCTCTCCAACTGTCACTGCCCAGTTAATTCCTAGTTATCCTCCAAGTCTCAGTTTGCATGTTATTTACTTCCAAATATCTTCTCTAACCGCCATCTTCATTCAGGCTAATTTAAATGCCCTAGTAATTACCTCCTTCATAGAAGTTGTAATTAAATAACTAATTTTTAGTTATTTAATATTTCTCCCATTTAATAATAAACTCCCTGAGGCTAGGGACTACATCTTGTTCACATAGTACCTGGTACTGGCACATATACCAGTTGGTAATGCATTTGGCTGCAAATAACAGAACTTGACTGCAATAGCTGAACCAAATGGATATATTTTTTTAATCACATAGGAAAAAGGCTGAAGATAAGCAGTCCAGTGCTGGTATAGTGTCTTTAAAATGTAATCAAAGCTCTATGATCCATCTGTGTTGACTGTATCCTCATGGTTACAAGATGGCTGCCACAGTTCCAGGAATTGCATCTGCATTCCAAACAGAAAGGTTGAAGATACTGCCAGGTAGATTTCTCCTACTTAAAACAAAAAATGAAAACTCTTTTCTTTATTTCTCATTATCTAGCCCTAGTAACATGGCAACCCTTGGCTGCAAGTGAACCTTGGAGGTCATAATTTTTGCAGAACATGTTGAGATCTTGAAAGAGATGGGATTATATTAGTTAGGAGTGAAAAGCGAATGAATACTCAATAGGCAAGGAATAGTGTCTGCCCTAGTAGGCACTAAATATTTTTTGAATAAACCAATGAATAGTCAAAACTGTTTAGAAGTTGAAATAATTGTATTATAGGAAAAGAATATGAGTAACAATGGCACCTGGGCCTACATCAATTTTCTTGTTTTTAACAAATTTTACTCTGTTTAATTTTATTGCTTCATTTGCTATAAATGTTTCCAAGGGTCAAAAAAAAAAAAAATAGGCAATTAGAGGAACAGAATCTAAACTTATAATAGTCATTTGTTGTTTTTGGCTTTTGCTCCTGCAGAAATTGTCAAACAACACTAAGCTGGAATGCCTTTACTGATATGTGCATTTTAAGCCAACATTATTTTCTTTGGAAATACCTTATTACAAAATTATAACATATAAATATTTTAGCAGTAATAATATGGGTAATAGTTCTTAACGGCCTGATCTGCCCATGGGCTCCTAGTTCAGTATATAGTATTATTTTCAGGCAACACTATAAAAATCTGATTTTATGTTGCCCCGCTGTGAACATCTTCAAGTCAAATAGCAGAAGCGATGCTCTACTCTTATTTAATTTTTTAATAGCTCCCTAACCTACATTCTGAAGAATCTATATATAAAATGTAACTAGGAGACAGTCTTAATAACAAAACCACC
This sequence comes from Ateles fusciceps, assembly GCA_036589455.1. NCBI lineage: Eukaryota > Metazoa > Chordata > Mammalia > Primates > Atelidae > Ateles > Ateles fusciceps. Next base: position 2,526,171 of record JAZHEH010003051.1, read on the forward strand.
CAATCTTCTGCAGTCTGTTTTTCTGGTGTAAACTATTTTTTGCAGTTCTGATTCAGTTTAAAAAAGTGAAAATTGGATTTTTCTGAGGTATTAAAGAATTGGAGCAAAGATATGTTTTTAAGGTTGAGGTATAATATTAAGAATCTTAACAGTGTTTAATAGCACTTGAGAACCTGTTATATGGAAAACTCAAATCATTTCACCAATATCAGCCCCTTGGTCAATGTCCTGGACCTGTGGGGCTGCTCTACACCCTTGCCTCTTTCCTTGGTCATCACTCATTGACTTCCTTATGGGGAATCACCTCTCCCACTGGGTGCAGGGTAGTGGGTTTGCTAGGACTCATGCCAGGAGCTGGACTTCTCTCCTAAGACTTTGGACCACTTCTGTGTTTGGGGCTTTTTTATCAGTCTATTGCCACTGGGTGCCTAGTCTCACAGGCTGCCTAGTTCCTGTTCTGCTATGATCTGGCTCTCCAACTTCCCTTTGCCTCTGTGAGCGGTTTACATCCTTCCAACAAATTCCCCCTCTCATTGCCTGCAGTTGCTGCAACTGAAGAGCCCTAGTGATACAATCTGCTAGACTAGAATTTAAGCTCCAAGACACAGGGGCTGTGGCAAAAACTGCTAGAGAAGTCGCCAGTATCCTCTCTCTTTACTAAAAGATTCCTGATTTTACTTAGGGTAGAAATATGCCCAGCTAAAAATGTTCACCCTTCCATTCTCGTTTATGATGAGGGGTGGCCACATGATCTAGCTCTGGTCAATGACGTATGAGCGGAAGTCTGTTGATGATTTCTGTGAAGGCTTTGCTTTCCTAACACGGGCATTGCCTCTTCCTTCTTCTCTTTCTTCTTTTTCTTATATGATATGCAAATATAATTTCTCTAATTTCTCACAGTGGACTCATGAAAGGACAAATGTGAGTACAAAAATCAGCCCTTTAAGGAGGGTAAGCAGACAGAGAGAAACTGGGTCCTTGATGGCATCACACCCTACCCTACCAATCTTGGCTGCCTCTCTTATGATTTCTCATTAGGCAAAAATTATAAAACTCTCTTTGGTAAAGCTACTGGAGTGGGATTTTCCATTACTTAGTGTCATACTAATGTTCCTAACTAATATGGGTGTTTTGTTTATTTTTATTTATTCAGTGTTTGGACCCTTGCCCCTAAAACAGTGCCTGATATACAATAGACATTAAAATATATTTGTTAAATGAATGAATGAATGATAATCGCTAGAGAATCTTCATTTCTACATATAATCCCTTAGTCATCACCATCTCATAGACAGGGGAAATGATACATGCTGCGTACATTTAATGCATTTGCAGTTAGTGGCTGTATCACTTGATTTAACCTTTCTAATGCATTGACTTTATTCAAGTATGTTGCAGAAGAGAAAATAAATTTGAAAAGAAAGAACATGTGAAAAAAGAGAATAAATCATCATTTAATTATAAATCCTGATCCAGGAAATAATATAACAAAATAGATTATTTCAGAATTTGAAGATCTACTTTGTTTCTTCATGCCGTTGCTCTGGTCCCTTCCTGCTGGTAGGTTGTACATACTAATGTGTGGTTCATGCTCCATTTAACGTACCATCACCTTGTTGTTCAGAGACAGAACAACTGATCTGCTATCTGTAGGATATAACCTCTGAATTATTTCCTCCCAAATCAGGAACATTCGGGGCACAGCCCCCTTACTGTCTTGTTTGCTCCTTCTTGTGGTCTGAGGCACTATATCGATTACAAAGCGATTGCCTCTCAGCTCTACCACCCGACATTCTGCTCTGTGTTGCTGGGGCTGGGCCTGAAGACCACCTTTCTCTTGCCGGCTGGATTCCATGATGTTCTGCCAATGGAACTGGAAGGCAGGAGGAAGAAAGGGGGACTGATCCTTCCTGTTTATTCATTGTCACCACCTGCATCACTCCAGCAATGGTTCTTCATCTTGTCAGTGGCAGTTTGTGCTAGTCTGTAACTTTTTTTTTTTCATCAGTTAGACCAAAATTTGTCTCATCATTCCCATAAAAGCTGGAGATGGTCTCTTTCCCTGAAGTCTGAGTACAAGTTTAGTATGATACTTCTTCCAACCTCCTAAGTTTTAATAAACCCACCTCTTTCCTTTTCCTTCCCCAGCCTCAAGGGGAAAAGCTACCTTTTCTATATGTTATTTTGGTGTTCCTTTCTTGCCTTTTCAGTCCTCCGATGATTGTCCAACTAATTCTTCTTTCTCTCTTTTTTTTTTTTTCCTTTGAGACAGGACTTTGCTCTGTCACCCAGGCTGGAGTGCAGTGATGTGATCACAGCTCCGTGTACCCCTACCTCCTGGGTTTAAGCCGTTTCCCACCTCAGCCTCCCAGGTAGCTGGGACTACAGGTGGGCGCTACAACACCTGGCTAATTTTTATACTTGTTGTAGAGATGGGGTTTCACCATGTCGCCCAGGGTGATCTCAAACTCCTGGGCTCAAGCAATCTGCCAGCTTCAGCCACCCAAAGTGCTGGGATTACAGGCATGATACACCACGCCTGGTCCAACTAATTCTTAGTATCTTGTTTTCTTTGTTAAAATAACTGAGGTAGTTTTCCTGACTGGCCCTTATCAAAATGTGCACTATGTTTAAAATAACAGGATGGGGCTAATAAGGGCTCACCTTGTGTGAATGACCTCCTTTCCATTGGTCTTTGATTACCTCTATCCATCTCTGATTCAACCAAAACAGCTTCTCTTTATATATGTATTGGACTTCCATGTAAGATTCTGGTTCCACAGCTTAGAAATGTTGGAAAACCATGGAACTGACCTAATTGGTCCTTAATATCAACAAGTCTCTTAAGTACAGAAATTAGAAAAATTGTAGTCTGTAAAAACATTATTTCATGGAGATTAAAGAATGTTAAATAGTTAACAAGTCACCAAGACTGGTGAGATTTTCATAATCCAAAGCTATCCTCTCTTGAGTGTCCTTCTAACTGGTTGCAATGTTTCCAATTTCTTCCTTTCACTACGTGAAAATCCGGACTATCCCTCAAAGCCCAGCTCTATTGCCGCCTGCTTTAGAGAGCCTTCCCTAATGAGATGAGCTAGTACTTATCTCTCTCTTGTGACTTCGTATGACATGGGACCTATTCACTTCATCAACAGTGCTGTTCTTACTTCCCAGTAGGCCGTGTAAGAGTCCTTAAGGGCCAGGTGCGGTGGCTCACACCTGCAATACCAGCACTTTGGGAGGCCAAGGTGGGTGGGTTATTTGAGGTCGGGAGTTCGAGACCAGCCTGGCCAACATGGTGAAATCCCACCTGTACTAAAAATACAAAAATTAGGCAGGCATGGTGGCAGGTGAGTAGTGCCTCAGCCTACTCAGGAGGCTGAGGTAGGAGAATTGCTTGAACCTGGGAGGCAGAGTTTGCAGTGAGCTGAGATTGCACCACTGTACTTCAGCCTGGGTGACAGAGTCAGACTGTCTCAAAAAAAGAAAAAAAGTCCTTAAGGAGGAGAACCAGTCCTATTCATTTCCATTTCATATTAGAGGTGGCACCTGGTGCTGTCCCAGCCAGGCAGCAGAAAGTAGGGAAAAGAGCAAATAATTGGGAATGTGAAGATCTGCATTCATGTTTGAGGTCTAACTTCATCTAAGCCATCAATTTCACCAACATTTGTGGAGCTCTTTCCTAGGGCTAATCACTTCATTGAGTCTCAGTTGCATTATCTGTGAAATGGAGAGAATAAATAATACCTATCTTAGAGATTATGTTAGGCTCAAATGAGATAACAGGTGTAAAACTGCTCTATAGCTGTTCATTGTTGTGTCGTAATAAGTGCTCTGAATGTACCTATTGAATTAAATTTTGTATGGTCAGTACTCTCAAGGCAATTACATGAAAAGACTTGAGTGTTTTCCCTTGGTCCTTGATCTCTTTAGGGTTTTATGATATTCTGGTTTTGTTGTGTCACTCACAACAATTGTTAAGGACCTTAAATGTTCTAACCAATGCTGGCTGTTACCCCCGCATCATTAGACATGCAGCCAAATGCCCATGATAGGGTCCCTACAAATTATCCATTAGCCCGTGGAACTTTGCCAGGATCCCATCCAGCCAAAGAGCTCAGGCTTGAATTCATTATACATCCAAGCAGTTATGCAATAAATGCTCTTGAATGCCTGTATCCGAGAGAACTGAACAGGAGCCAGTGATCACCTGACTCATCAATGCAGAGCATGGGAATAATGATCAAAGTTGCTAAAAGTCTTGGGTTTTTTCTCTCCAGTTTTCTCTCCTCTCCCCTAGTTCTTTCCACAATTATTTTCCACAGCTTTTTAAGGGGTTCCCACAATAAGATATTTTGAACTTTATTTTACAGAAAGTCTTGGCTGATAATGTTCTCTCTTCCATTTCAAAGATTTTTAATGCAAAACAAAAATAATCTGATGTTGCCTTATGTTGAGGACCACCCATTCAAAGCATTGTAGTTTATATTTCTGGAAATCACCTAGACTTAGGAAGTGGAATTCATATTGCCTGCAAAGCAGGGCTGAGACAAGGAGATGGGTGCAGCTGGTTAATTTGAGAAGTGATTCTAGAGAGGAGTGAGGGAGCCAGGGGTGTGAGGTGGGGAAGAAGGAGTCATCTGCTAGGGGCAATGTGGGGAAGACAATTCTGCTGAGACCTCATTAGAAACACACAGAATGCTTCCTAGAATTGTCCTCCTGCAAGCCAGTGACTCTTGCCCCTCATCAAGTGAGGGTTTCCCCGCTAAGCTTTACCTCCCCTGCACTTCTAGGCTTGGCTCCTCATGCCCCAGTGAGTAAGCTCTGTGATATGGAGCAGAATGTGGTGAGGCACACATCCGAGGTGTAGTGTGAGGTGAGAGAGGTGATTGCATGGAACTGTCTTCTACAGACATGGCTGATATCAGAAGTAAGCCAAGGACATGTGACAAGAGCACCAGAGGCACCTGCTACATGGGAGTTCTGGTTTTGCAGGTACAGATTATCCTGCTTATGAAATATTTACATGCAATTGGTAGTTGGTAGTTGTTTTCAATGATATCAACAATAGTGTCATCTAAAATTTATTGAGTATTATATATGCCAGGCTCTGTACTAAGCACTTTAAAAAGATTTCTTCTAGTTAACTATTATTATTATTAAAATAATTACAATTGCATGCAGTTAATTCACAAGTAGAATAATTTTGGCCCTTTTTGCCCTTAGTAGTAGTATGTGAATAATATATACATATGTATTTATTATAATATGTATACTATATAATAATATGTATTTATTTAAATACATATTATTCATATATGACAGCTTTCAGCTATGGATTAAAGAGGAGCCTGACTCTTGCATCAGATTTTATCTTAAAATATCCAAATATGATATAAGTTATGGTGTTTTACCAGTGGTAGTAAAGAAGAAAGGTTAAAGTTATATCTAGTAAGCCAGGTTATGTACAGAAATCACATCTTGTTGTGACTGTTGCAGATAGGACATGGTTGTGTTGGAGAAAAGTCAAGAATTTTTGCTCTAGGCTATGCCTACTTTTCCCCTCCTTAATTTTTAAAAAACTTGAACTTCAAAAAAAAATCAAGTCAAGAATGTTCTTTTTAATAATATGCATTTTAAATTTGCTTATAAGGAGTGTGTTAGATCTGATCATTTTGGACATTTTGTACTTGGCTCTTAACTATAAAATTCCCACAGAGGAAAATTATTTAAGGGAAGGGCCTTCTGTGCCAGGAATCATGAATTGAACAAAAAGAGCCAGGTAGATTGGGGTGCTCTTATTCAATATTGGAAGCAGAGCAAATGGCAGACTGTAGCGACACTTGAGGACACCTGTGCTGTGGAGTAGGCCCCACTGTCATCCAGGCTTATCTTATCACGCAGGTCTGGTCTTTCTTTTCCAGAAAGCTTCACATGTGAACATCAAAGGCCAAAGAACAGTGAAAGAACTGATATCAGTATTCAAATAATTGTTTTTACACATGTATATGTAAATTTCATCTTGCTGCCTTCCTAATTTGATGGATAACTAAGGCTCATAAGGCACGAGAATGGATGTGATTACATTGTTGATGTGTGATGCTGGTAGCAGGAGCACTGTGCTAAGAGGCAAGAGATACATTTCCACTCCTGGTTTAGCAGGTAACCAGCTGTATGACCTTCAGCAAGTTACTTCCATTTTCCTGACCTCGGCTTTCCTGATTGTAAAATACTGGATCCAGACTAGCTGAGCTCTAAACTCCCATCTAACTTGACATTCCGTGGTTTGTTGTGTATAGTTCAATAGTATTTCTTTTCTTGTTTGGGATACAGTTAAACATGGAAGAGAGCAAGGGCAGAGAAATCCTAAAATCACAATGAATTTTAAAGTCAACTAGAAATAGGTTTCATAGCAGATTAGTGTATATACTTTTGTTTCATGTAGATTATTTTTTCAAATATTCAGATTTGTTTTTAAATTATACTTTAATAAAAATAGGCTCTGTATTCATGGTTTGTTTCTTTTCCTTTTTTCACAGATTCTTAGTATTTCTGCCTCTCATTTATTTGTCTTGAAATTCTAGTAAAGTCCTGAGATTGAATAATTTATTGATTTATATCTGTCTCTTTCCAAAAGAACTGGGAGTGGCTCTTTGGTATGCAGTTGGTGGTGGTATTAAGAGAACTGGCAATGTTACCCTGTTGATCTTTTATCTGACTCCTGGTGTTTTAGGATTTTCTGATATTTCTGCCTGGTGACTTTCCTCATGCTTATTTTTTTAACTTCAGAATTTCTTATTCTGAACTTTTTTTTAGATGATGCATTTTAGAAACATAATATCTAGGCCTATCAGTTGCATTCTACAGACCCAGTTTTTTGTAAAAATTGTTCTAAATCCCCTATTCAATTTAGATATATCTCAATACAGTGACCCAGAAAAAAAAAATGGACCTCCTTTTCCTCTCCTTACCTGATTTTTAAACAGGTAATTTTAGATGTTATTAACATTCAAAATGCATATTTGAAAATGAGTGAGTTATTTAACACAGAGCAAAATATAGTCTAATAAATGAGAGGCAGCATCATGACACATTGTCTATCATAGCAAAAAGTAGAAAATAATATAAATGTCCAAAAATAGGGATGTGATTAAACAAATGACGGAACATTTGAAAAATTGTTCTGAGTGTATTGTTAAATGACAAAAGCAGGCTGTATAACAGAATTCACAATATAATTTTTAAAATGTAAGACCATGTACAATGCATGGAAGAAAAGACTGGAAGGATATGGCTGGAAACACTCACAGGAGTTCTAGCTAAGAAGTTGGAGAATCAAGACTAATTTTAAATTTTTTTCTCGTTCAGCATCTGAAGTTTCCTAAACTATCTACAAGAAACGTGCATTGTTTTGTGACAAGAAACAATAGTGCAAAAATAATTTTCAGTTGAATGAAAAAGCTAATGTACAAATAAATTAGTAAAAATCTTAGAATAAAATTTAAAAGACCACATTTCAAATGTGGGGGACAGGGGAATCGTGAAGACAAAGATAGGGAATGCAAAAACTGTAAAAGAAAAGATAATTGACTTTATCAGAGCTTAAATGTTTTAAGCTCTCATATATCTGACACTAGATACTATAAAATGGGCCAAAAAATGTTTTAAAAATATTCGCAATGCATATAGTAGGTAAGAGGTTAATATCTATAATATATACACAACTTCTACAAATACATTAACAAAAGAAACCCAAACAACTCAATAAACCACGCTTGTGGATGGGCAGTTCATACAACTGTGAAGGCAAATGCCATATAAAAAGATATTTGTCTTAGTCTGTTTGTACCACAATACCAGAGACTGGATAACTTATAAAGAAAAGGAATTTATTTCTCACAGTTCTGCTGTTCTGGAGGCTGAGAAATCCAAGATCAAGGCACCAACATCTGGTGAAGGCTTTTCTCGGATGGCAAAAAGAGGAAGCTCAAGAGGGGGGAGAGAAAAAGACAGAGAGTAAAAGGGGTTGAATTTTCCCTTTGATAAGGAACTACTCTTGTGATAATGGCATTAATTCTTTAAAAAGGGCAGAGCCCTCATGACCTAATCACCTCCTAAAGGTCCCACCTCACAACTCTTTTGTATTGGAAATTAGGTTTTCAACATATGAACTTTATGAGTCACATTCAAACCATAGCAATGTTCTATCTTTCCCAGTAGTTAAGCAAATGCAGATAAAATAAAAATGAAATATTCAGAATGGCAGAAATAAACAAGAGTGATACTGCCTAATGTTGTATGGACATAGGAGAAGAAGATCTTTTCAGCATTGCTGGTGGATGTGTAAAGTGCTTTAACTTTTTTGGAAAGCAATCTGGCAATATCTAATATCTACTAAAATTTTTTCCAGTAATCTGATAGAGTAGGACGTTACTTTCCTCTTCTAACATTTTTTCCATGTGAGGAGAGCTCCATTTGGAGAACAATCCTGACTTCTGTTCGTTTTCCTAAATGAATTATCTGATTGGTATATTTGAGGATCAGGATTTGGACATGTGTTGTTCAGCCTGTCCTTCCCTACTTTTGAGATCTATTTACCTGCAGAGAGAATGAACTCTGATATTCTCTTGGTCAATAAGCTCAGTGGCTAAGGCTCTGCCCCGGTAGCAGGCCTCTGGTTACTTAGCACTGCCTGGGCCTGGGTAGAGGGGTGACTGAGTATAGCTGTTGCAGAGATGGGCTTCTCAGATCTCCTTCAAGAAAACTTGCTGTGCAAAGTGAAACTGGTTGAGAGCCTCCAGCTATTAAATATTCACACATACCACAGCACTCATGCTGAGACCACCTTGTCTCTGAACTGGACAGTCTTTTTTTCTAGTACCTTCAGTGGTTTGGCTGAGACTTTCTCTGAACTAGATTGTCCTATCCAATCCTTCTTTTCCTCCCTCTTTTCCCAGTTGTCAGACTTGCATCACAATCTGAAAATTCTCCTTGCTTACTCCTCTGTTTCTATTTCACGTTTCATAAGTATTTCTTCCAACAATCATTTACCAGTTGCATTGCATCTTGGTGACTGCTTCTCAGAGGACGCAGACACACAACTGGTACCAGGAGTGGTCTGAGGAAGAAGGCAGTAGGATGGCTTGGGGCTGGATCATTTGCTGGTGGCAAGGAGCACCCACCCCATGAGTATTTGTTTCTTATTGCTGCTGTAACAAATTACCACCAATACAGTGACTTAAAAAAACATGTATTAATTATCTTAAAGTTCTGGAAGATAAAAGTCTTAAGTGGGTCTCATTGGGCTAAAATCAAGATGTCAGCAGGGCTGTGTCCCTCTGGAGGCTCTCAGGGGGAATCTGTTTCCTTGCACTTTTTAGCTTCTAGAGGCCTGCATTTCTTGGCTTATAGACCCTTCTTCAAAGCCAGTAGAATATATCTTCAAATTTCTCCCAGCTCTGACTCTTTTATCCCCCCTCTTTCACTTATAAGGACTCTTGGGATCACATTGGGCCCACCCAGATATTCAGAATAACCTTCCCATCTTAAGACCCTTAGCTTATCCACATCTGCAAAGTCCCATTTGCCATGTAAGTAAACATATTCAAAGTTTCTGGTGACTAGGACAGAGACATCTTGCGGAGAGGAGAGGTATTATTCTACTCTGCCTAACATATCATGTAATATGTAGACATGGATAATCCCTGATATAAAGTGCAGTTCAATTGCTAAATATTTCACCAGTGGTGAGCTGGGTAGATGGGAATGCCCTTGATGATTCAGATATTTTAAATGCAATGGGGGAGGAACAAATGCACTGATGTTGGCAGTGATGTTGGTTGATGTTTAACGGTTATGTTAATGCTCTACAGGAAGATAATGAGAAGCTAAGGGCTGTGAGTGAACATCTACAGGCTGAATGTGGGAGCTGGAGGGCCCCTCTGTAAGGCTTTGGGAGTTTACCAAGAGGCCCTTATCTTCTGCAGTGGAAGCATGGATGTAGCTGAGGAGCAAGTGCAGGACTTAGTAGTTTGAATCTAGGAGCTCCAGAGATCTTTAAATTCTCAACAAGCCAGGTCTATACTGCTAATATCAGGGCTCTGGTTGGGAAAGCCTGGGATCCTGAAATATGGGATGGGAGACATCTGGGTGGTTGCCCACAAGGACTGTAGCTCTGTGGACTGCTCTGAACCTACAAAACTCTGAGCCCACCCCTTTCTATGAAAAGCTAGCCCTTCCCTCATGTGGGAAGACTCTGCTGTGACCTTCCCCAACAAAGCAACAGGTGTTCCTTTAGGGAGCTGCCCCTACTGCCTCTCCTGAATGCCAGTATAATAACTATGGTTAACTCCCAGCAGAGCTGAGCTGGGAATGTGCTGGGACTGATAAGGGAGGAAGAAGATTACACCTCAAAGGAACTGCAAAGATTAACTAGCACTTACTGGCAGGAGTCAGGGAGGTACACTGGGGAATAAATTTTGATGAGGCTTAAGGAGGCAGAATGTACAACTGGATAAGCAAGAATTCACCGACCTTAGGGAACTTCTCAGTACATTAGGTTTAACACCGGCAAGGACCCCAGGGGATGGGGCAAACTTGCTGCCAGAGTTGCTCTTAGAAATCTGGGCTAGGGCCAATGGCCTACCTAACTAGTCAGAGGCCTGGCATGAAAAGGATGGGCACTATTTCTCAAGGGGACCACCAGCATCTTGGTAGCAGCTCAGCTACAATGGGTCACTTCTATCCTAGAAGGGCTAGTAGTTTGCCCTCACAGGATAGATACTGATTCTTGATGTTAGTTTGCCTTTCTTTTCTTCAAAGCCTCAGCCAAAACTCATCCAGGAGCTTGTCAAACACCTGATCTATAGGTGTGGAGCCCCATGCACCATAGCATCTGACCATGGGACCCACTTCATGGGAGATAGATCAAAACCAGTTGACTCAACGTATTTCTGCAATGTGTTGCTAAGTGTAGAAAGCAAGACCTAGGAAAGTGCATGTATAGCAGGAGCCTATTTTTGAAAATCAGACAATGACAACCCTGGCCCACATGTTTATTTATGTTTGTTCATGATTCTGACAGCATGGAAAATGTCATGAAAAGATATGTACTGGCCACTAACCCTGGTTATGTTAGAGTTAGGATGGAGCAAAGGAATGTCTGGTGAAAAAGAGGAATGCTGAATGACAGAGGGAAGGAGGAGGCTTTTAAAAAGTTGCTCAGAATAAAAAAGTATTGTGATATTTCTGCACCATTAAAATATAAATAGTGGTTATCTTAAAGTGATGGAATTCCAGAGTATGTCAGCTTCTGTCCTCTGTTGCTTCCCGGCAATCACTCAGTCATGGAATACTCTGTCCATTAACCACTTTGGTGTTCAGTGTTTTCAGCTGTGAAAGAGGAGAACCAAACCAAGGCTCCTGTGATATGCAGAGGCAGTGGTAGAGTTACAAGATTTCTAGACACACACACACACACACACACACACATTTTATATGTGACAGTGTATGCATAGATATAGATATAGATATAGATATTTCAGTGCAGCATAAAAAGTATCAACTTTGTACAACATGTCAGGTAGGTTGCAGACTGCTGGCTATACAGAGATGAATAAGACATAGTTTTACAGTATAAAAGGGGAATCAAAGCTTTTTAATCTGTTAAATAGTAACAAATTAATTGAGTACCACATGGAAATGTTAGAATGGTATTGACAGCGTAGTCTGGAGTCTCAGGGTGTGAGGAGGGGGGTCACATAGCATAACCTGGGCTTGGGAAGGGTAAATGATACCCAATACCCCTCCAGCACCACATAAAGAAATGCCCATTTTCACTGCCTTAGGGATATGCAGTACAATCTTAGCTATTTTAAGAAAGACAGTTCTTAAAATAAAGATTGAAAGGAAATATGTCAAAATCTGGACAGTGGTAATGGAACTATTCCTTTCTGTATATTCCTAATTTGTTCCAATGAATGTGTGATAGAAAATTTTTATTTTATTTTGGTCAGATTATATCAGCTTAAGACATTAACACCTGCATCTTACATGAATGAAATGCTCTCTAATGAATCAATGGGGAATTTATTAATTTTTACTTAATGTAGGCAACATGGTAGCTCGAATCTCTAAAACCGTAAAGTTCATAATAGAAGATCAGTAAAAGGTGTCTATAGTAGTGAAAACTTTGGAAGCCACCAAACAATGGACCCAAAGATATTTTCTGACTCTGGAGTTCTGTAGCAAAAGTCCTTCAGGATTTTCCTCTATGTGTACTCCTTTGACATAATCTCTACTGAGAAAAGATGTGTGGTTAATTAGTTACCCATTGATAAGCACACCACCAGATTTTCATGCCTTTGTAGATTCTTCACAAGCAATGGAAGGCCACACAGTAATCTTCACTCTTTCCTAGAGTAACCCTAAGAAATCAGCATTTTATGTATCTGGAAATGGAAATCCAGAAGTCAAATGATTTGCCCAGAACGTTTCTGAGTTAAGACTAAGTATTAAAATTTTTAGTCTCTTTCATCCATAAGCCTTGGAAATAGCTTCAGAGTTGTTGATGAGAATCATTTTTTGCTGCTGCTGCTATTTCAAATGCAGCTGGCTTCCCCTCTGGGCCCTGGAGTTACCATCCTGTGTCTGGCCCCTTCCCTGCCTGCTGCCCTGGATGCTGCCTGGTGCCTACTGCCTCCACTGCAAAACCCATCACACCTTACGAAAATTACATAATGTCTGCCTTTCCCATAAACCAGACAATCTTTTTCTTTGCTTTTCCCTAGGTCAATGACAGTGCCTGACACAAGTACTGTCGTAATTAAGTAATTCATATATAAAATAATAAATAAATATGTGTCTTTTGGCCACATAATGGCTAATTAAACACATAGCAAATGCTAACAATGTGTCAAGCACAGCTCTAAGCATTTTACACATAGTAACCCATTTAACTCTCCCAACAACCAAAGGTGGTAGGTACTATTATTACTCTGATTTACACACAAGGAAATAAGGAACAGAGAGGTTAATTAATTTGCCAGTTTACACAGCTAGTAAGTGATAGAATTGAGCCTTGAACCCAGTCAGTCTGATCACAGTCTGTGGTCTTAACCACTTTTAAGTCATCTAACCTCTCTATTCCTTAAATTTTCTGACAGAAAGGTGGAGTTAATAGTACCTATTTACTGCACTGTTGGAAGAATTTTTAAAAAGAAAGCACGCATAAAGCTTTGTAGACATTAGGCATTATAAATACTTTTGTTTTCAGTATCATCATTAATACCTTATCATTAATATAGTTAATTGTAAAATATAAGTTTCCTACCAAAAAATAAAATAAGACTTATAAAAATATATTAATGGATACTTGATAACAGTGAAATAAGAGCTGTGGCTTTCTGGATCTTAACTTTTTAAGATTTTCTGAATGACTTTGGGAAGATAAATTTTTGTTGTTTTGTTAGGTTTTACTCATCACATCCTGCCAGTGGCATCTGCTGCCTGCCCAACTCTGTTAATCAGTTATTGAACTTGTTATTACTCAGGCAGTGCTCGTGAGCACTGGGTGGTAACTGAGCAGGGGATTGCCAAACCATTCTGAGCTGAGAAGGGAGAGAGTCTCCCCCTAGTGTTGGTCTTTGTGCAGAAGGCTCCAAACCCAGCTTCAAACTCTTCAGGGGGGCTTTTTGGTTTAGTCTGATTCTCATGACTGCAGTGTGACTTTTGAAGCTAAGAATTCAAGAGTTCTGATTCTTCAGGACTTCAGCAGCAGATGGGGATTTATGTAGCATATTTAGTGTTTTGTATAAACCATGAATGAATATAGCTGCATATTCACAGATGTTCTGATCATTTTTCTTTTAATCATTCAGTTTTAAGATGCTTGACCGTTTAACAGTTCAGGATTAATAGTAGTTATCTACGATCCAGTACCGGGCTGATCTGAGCAACACTGGAAAGAAAGGAATAGAGAAAGTAAGTTTAGAATGGGTACCTGCTAAGTGACCAGTATCTTTATCCTCTGTTTCATTCACCAAATAACTTTTAAGATAGACATTAGTCTACCCACAGATGTAGGGACTGAAGCTCAGAGAGCTTCACAGGGCTTGCCCAATTATTACACATTGGATACATCACAAATGTAGTTTTCAAGCCCAGTGCCAAGACCAGAGCTCTGTCCATTACACTTTGTTCCTCAATCTGCTGTGATTCCAGCCTCCACTGAGTGGTTAACATCTCATGTTTCTCTGAGTTTTGTCTTCCTTCAGTTAAATTACCAGTCCTAGTAGGCAGAGGCCTTGAGGCTCTGTTCTTTGATAGTTAAACTAATAAATTGCCAGTGTTACTAATCATGTATACTTTGGCTTACAGATACTATTCTTAGAACGTATCTTCACCCAAGAGAGTGGTACCATAGATAGAATTGTAGAACACTAGAGCTTGATGGGGCATTACTTAAAACATCCATATTTTAAATACAGTAACTTTAGTATTTGGAGATCAAATCTTTCAAAACCTGGGTTTGCAATGGCAAAATAATAAACGCTTGCTGATGAAAGGGAAACCTCTTGTTATATCTTAAATCACAGCTTTTTCATTCTATATGTGGGGCCTGCTGGGCGAGGAATTTATGATGGGCCCTATGTATTATCATATGTTCTCCTAGCAATTTAGTATTTAATTGGAAGTCAGGGAAGGAGAAGAGAGGAGGGGGGATGCTGTTTGGCAGTTGGCCAGTTCTTTGAGCAAGTTTTGGTTTTTGTGGCTCTGTAGTCATTTCAGTGAACAAAGTGTCCCATTCATATAGCCTGGGCTGGTTATAAGCTGGCATTGAGTGATGGCCAATTACAAGTTATTCACATTTGGATCAATATCCCAGACATGAGCTCATTAACCCCAAATCTTATTATCTCACACATGTGAAGCAGATTGTTTTTAATGTGCTGACATTTTCACTGTCTACAAACCTGAGTTCTGGTATAGTAAAAAGCCTCAACAGAAATAAGCAGCTGTGTTGGTATCTACACAATCACTGAAATGACAGGTGCAAATTAATAGAGGTCTGCTTGTGTCACTTAGGGTTCAGCTTGAGAGTTGATGACCTTGGCGGATTTCCTACAGTTACTTATTTCCCATCTCCTTGGGATTCTAGTTTTACTTGGCATCTAGAAACCTCTCTTCTTTTAATGTCTTTAGATTATAATTCCCTGTCTTCAGGCAGTTTCTTTATTTTCCAAGAAACTGGAAATTTTTAGGCCTGTTGGTGCTACGGCTTTTATCTACTTTAATCTTCTTTGTGTCTCTCCCTAACAATTTTAATTAATGGGCAGACTTTCTCTGTAGATGGAATGCTCATACCTCCTAAAGATATATCATCACAGCTATTAGAATCATTTATTCACATGCTATCCTATTTTCTATCTCTGCAGGGGCAGGCAAATTTTTCTTCAAACCATTATTTCTACAGCTAATGAATTCAACCCCAAATTAACTCTGAGTTACATGGCTGCATTTTACACTTGTTTTTGTTTAGGGGGTCCTCTTTGAAGATGGCTGCCTGAGCATTTTTTGTGTGTGTGGTCCTCAAGTAAAGGGGAAAAGCTTTGACTGCTCATTTTATTAAAATACTTAAAAAAAAAAAACAGACGGTCTTATTTCGGTCTGACCCACGATGGCACTTAGTGGTTAAAAATTTAAATTTTGATTTCACAACATTTATTATTATACTAGCATGCTTTCCCATCTTTAAAATGGGCGGGGGGAGAGATAATATCTACCCTGCCTACTCACACAACTATTATGAGTATTAAATATGTTTGCAAAGTGTAAAATGCTATATAAAAATATGCATATGCACATATCAGTGGCTCTTAGGGGGGTGCTTTTGTCTCACAGGGGACATTTGGCAATGTCTGGACACATTTTGGGGTGTCAAAACTTGGGTGGGGGGAGGGGGAGATGCTACTGGCTTAATAATGCTACAAAGGTTAATAATGCCACGAAGCTTCCTGTAATGCACAGGAGAGCCCCTCCTCAACAAAAAATTATGCAGCCCCAAATGTGAATGATGCCAAGGTTAAGAAACTCTGAATAAAAAGACTATGCTATAAAAAGCAGAAATTGAATCTAATTCAATAAACATCTTCCTGTTTCTCTTCCACGTCCAACTGTTAGTTATACACTTTCCTAATGAATCTCTCTCTATCGTGGGCAAGCTGAATTAGGTAATAAAATACTAATTGAAAGTGCCACTCTCTCTACAGGTCATTAAATAGCAGAAGCAATTTTGATAAACACTATTTCTAACCTTTCTTATTAGCTAACAAGCATCTTGTGGATATTTTTCAGTTGTTGGAAGAATCAGGATGAGCAGTTACCTTGTTTTTTATTTCCATGCTCTAGTTTCTCTTTAGTACAGTATCTAGTCATGAAAGAATAGAATCCTAGAGCCAAGGGTGGTTGCTAGAGATGATCTGTTTCATCTTCCATAGGTCAGTGACTAAGTCATCAAAGACAGCTCGTGCCTAATCTCTTCTCCTGTTAATTGTTGTTCTAATAGCAATGATAGCCAGCACCTATGGAGTATTTTATAGGGTTCGGACATTTTATAATACCTTATTTTGTCTTCATAACAACCCTGAAAATAGTTATATCATGCTAGTCAAAATCTTTTTAGAACACTTAGAAAAAGTGTAGGAATATAACTTTCTGCATTTAAAGATCTCTTCTGTTTTTTCCATTCTCCTAACATGATTTATAAATAAATATTTATGCAGCCATTTCTATTTGCAAAGCTCTTTGGGAATTCAATGACATTTCCTACGAAACACATATGCTTTAGCTTGGACATTGCAGCGCAATCTTTCTGAATACTATATAACCAGTAAATGGTCTACATGTCCACTAATAAAGTAATGGTTATATAAATTACAAAATAGATCTTTATATATTAATACAGATAGATGAGTTCCATACATTAATAGGCTGTTTGTGAACAGTATGTGTAGTTTTTTTGTTGAAAATATATCTACACATTCTTAAATAGGCACGTTATTATGTGGAAGGAGATTTGTCAAATTATGAACCATGATTATCTTTGGGGTTAAGATTACAGACAAATTTGTCATTCTCTACATATTTAATTATCCTATAACAATTACATATCATTCTAAAGCAGGGGTCCCCAAACTCTGGGCCGCAGACCAGTACTGGTGGTTTCATTAGATTCTCATAGGAGTGCGAACCCTATTGTGAACTGCCCATGCAAGGGATCCAGGTTGTGTGCTCCTTATGAGAATCCAACGAATGCCTGATGATCTGAGGTAGAACAGTTTCATCCTGAAACTATTCCCCTCTGCCTAGTCCATGAAAAAATTGTCTTCCATGAAACCAGCTTCTTGTGCCGAAAAGATTGGGGAATGCTGTTCTAAAGAGCAATAAAGATATTTCTAGGCCAGGCACAATGGCTCACACCTGTAATCCCAGCACTTTGGGAGGCCGAGGTGGGTGGATCACAAGGTCAGGAGTTTGAGACTAGCCTGGTCAGCACGGTGAAACCATGTCTCTATTAAAAACACAAAAAATTAGCAGAGCGTGGTGGCACACGCTTGTAATCCCAGCTACTGGGGAGGCTGAGGCAGGAGAATCGCTTGAACCCCAGGAGGTGGATGTTGCAGTGAGTTGAGATCACGCCACTGCACTCTAGCCTGGGTGACAGAGCGAGACTCCATCTCAAAAAAAAAGAGATATTTCTATTTAAAAACATACAATAGGAAATTAATAGTAGCTCAAGACAGCTATGTGAAATAGAATTTATCACAGAGTAGCAATAATAAACCAAATAATAGCTAATATTAATTGAATGCTTATACTGTATCAGGTATGGTTCTAAGCATTTTACATAAAGAAACTCATTTAATCATCACAACAATGCTATGAGATTAGTCCAATTTTTATTTTTATTTTACAAACAAGGAAACTGAGATGCAGAAAAGTTAAGTTGCCTGAAGTCACAGATCTAGTATTTGATTGTGTCAGGACTTAGACCCAGGCAGTCCATCTCTGGAGCCATGAAGTTGAATCTTCATCTGGACATGCCAGATACATGGCTCCAATGAGTACTCCAGGGATTTGGAGGGAATTGGGGTCAGTCTAGGTTCTCCTTGCAGATAATTGGCAGGTTTGTACCAACTGTAAGTCCCTGTAGTGCAGGCACAGCGTCTGGTTCACCTTTATTTTGCCCTCAGCACCAGAATAGGGTTCTCCACTGATGGCCAGCAGGTCTTTAACAAATGCTGGTTGTAGTGAAAGTTTAAAAAGTATGCTAAAATTAATCCATTTTCTGGGTGAGTCAACATTTAAATTAGAATCCATTTCTTTTCCATTTCATGACAAACTCTTCAAGTGGAAAAACATTCTGGCTGTTTCTTGTATTGTGAGAAGTGAGAGGGTACAAGTAGAGGGTGTTCATTTTGTTGGTGGTTTGATATATATTCTTGAACACCTGCAGTGTGCAGGCACTGTTCTGGGGACACAACAAGACACAGTGTCTCTGATTTCATACAGTTTCCAGCTCAGCAGTAAAAGTTGTCAGAAACAAACTGGGAAAATACTGGGCACACAGATAGTGCTCAGCCCTTAGGGATGTCACAATCTGGGTAGGAAGAGTTGTATGAAATGTATATTTTGTAATAAATTAAAGTATTACTTTAATAAATAACTGGAAGAAAAAAAGTTCTGTCAGACAAGTCACTGATGCTGTATTATTAAAACAAGGAAATTAAACTTAATGGCACCAGAGGGAAAATGGTAAAAATGATTTTCTGGTCACATGTTATTAACCATAATAAACTAAATAGAAAAATGGAAAGTGGGGGAAAGGGCTGGGTTATTCATACCCTCAAGGCATGCACAGTTAGCAGATGAAAGGAGCTTCTTATTTCCTTCTTAACTCTTTCCTGGGCTTTATATAACATCCCAAAATGTATTCTGGCTTTGGTATTCCTATGGGGCATAAAATCCACCTTAAATGATTCTTGTTACAAGCCTCAGAGTTACTTTATGTTGTCCTTGGAGACAGAAAATAAGCTTTTACCTCTCTTCTGGATTCATTTTCAAAAATGATTCTTGGAAATGAGTTTTCCTTAGACACATTTATATATAATGACAGGCTAATATCTTACACACCATTACTGTATGTAATAACAGTGTGACAAAACTGACAAAAACTAGGCTATAGATGTAAGGCAATTAGCTGTGGAGGGGAGAGTTATCCAGCAGGAAGGATGAGCATCATCATGCTGTGTGGTGACTTCATGGTTACTCAATGATAAATGTAGATATCTCCTGAGGCAAAACTTCAGATAAGTGAAATTTGTTCTTATGGCCCCACTTTTCTTTTTTGGCATACACTTTCTTGCTGCTGAGTCCTTCTTGCCATGGAGAAAAGTCCCAGCCCAGAGCCTAATCTTAGTAGGTGATACATAGCTCTTATTAAATTGGTATATGAGTGGATGGGTAGATGAGTGGGTGAATGGATAAGTAGGTGAGTAGATGGATGGGTGGGTAAGTGGATGGATGGATGGATGGATGGGTGGGTGGATGAATGAGCAGATGGATGGATAAATGAACGTGTGGATAGGTGGGTGGATGGATGGATTGATGAAAGGGTGGATGGGTGGGCGAATGGGGAAATGGATGGGTAGATGAATGAGCGGGTGGATGGATGGAAGGATGGATAGATGAATGGATAGATTAATGGGTGGGTAGATGGATGAATGGATAGGTGAATAAATGGGTGGGTGAGTGGATGGATGGATGAATGGATGAATAGATGAATGGATGAATGGATGGACAGATGGGTGGGTGGATGAGGGTTTGGGTGGATGTGTGGGTAGATGGATTGGTGGAGGGATGGGTGGGTCAATGTATGGGTGGGTGGATAGGTGGTTGGGTGGATAGGTGCATGGATGAATGGGTAGAGGGGTGGATGAGTGGATGAATTACTCATTCACCATAAAACTATAGAGGAGTTGATCATATCACCCATCCACATTTCAAACAGTGCTTGTCTCAACAGTGAAGTGTTAATAATGGGATTTTAGGGATCAGTGAGAAGGTTTATTTTTAGACAGAAAGAACTTCTTTCTGGTATTCTTTGGCTTCTTGCACTTAGCTCTTTGAGGCTATGCTGTAAAATAGAGATAGATGATACCAAACTTTTAAGGCTATTATGAGAATTAAAGATAATATTTGTAAAATGCCTAGCCATGTCCTGCATATACTAGATGGTAAATAAACAATAATGCTAAACTCTTGTCATCATTTCCTTTCAAGTCATGTTGTCATTTCCAAGCATAACCTATCATTTACCCCTTGATATACCTACTGGGAACAACCCAATGCTGTCTAATAAACTCTTCTTATCCTTAAAGCTTCAGCCTAATGTCCTATCTATTAAGCCTTCCCAAATCCCACTTCCATACCAGGCAAGTATAGTCTATCCTCTGTCTGCTTCCATTATTCATACAATAATTATGTAAAATAGGTATTATTATTCTTCCCATATGCTGGGACAAGAATGAGGCAAGCAAGGTACTTAGGGTACAAAATTTAAGGAGGCACTTACTCTCAGGGCTGTGCATGAGTCTCCCAAACCTCTCCCTAGTCCTGGTGTTGATTAGTTCCATTTGATTGAAGAGCAAGTCCAGTTTCAAGGACATGAAGTGTCTTTCTGGTAGGTGGCAAGGGGAACATAGCTGATATTTTATCACACAAATTCCTAGAGCAGAGCCTGGTACACAATTGATGCTCAAGAATTTGTCAAATAAAATGAACTGAAGTTGTAGGGTAGGTAGCAATTTGGCCTGATATTTGATGTAATAGTAATGATGATGATGATGATGGTGATGATTATACAAAGCCAGCCTTTGCTACACGTGTACTGTTTGCTAGGCACTCTGCTAAATGCTTTGCTTACAAGTTTCCTTACAACTCTATGGGTTAGGCACTGTTTATTAAAATTTTCATTCTGATATGAGAAAACTGAGGCTCAGAGAAATTAACCCCTTCGTCTGAAGTAAATAAGTTAGTATGTTTTCATTAAACATAGGATATAAATGAGAGCAGCCTGACCCAGGTGCCGTTCAATTTGATTTTATCACTTTCATTTAAAGTACTAATTGAAAGCTTTCTCTCCCTCAGAATAAGCAAAGGCTAGTGACTTATCTTAGGGTTAGTGCAGAATTTTCAAAGGTCTAAAGGTGTTTCCAAACACCTCTCTAATGAGGACAGAACTCTCCTCTGCCAGCAGGATGGATGAAAGAATAAGACATTTAGAAGGCATCGAAACTGAAGAAGACAAGCTAAGGATAGCAGATATGCCAACCCCGATCTTGTGAAGTGTGTTTACGCATCTGTTACAAGCTCACTCTAATGCAACTTTACTTTTGGTGTAATAAATTGTATTAACTTTATGCTTGAGTGAGTTATCTCTCAAAACAGAAAAATGTGTATTTCCAGAAGTCTTCTTTCATTTACACATGGAAGTCTATGTGAGTTTAAAAAATGGATTTTAAGAGTTCCAGTGATGGCTAAGAAATTGCTATTTCAGTCTTGAAAATTGCCTTTTCTACCAGAAACACTGAGCAAGGCAATCAAACCATCTGATTTTCCTGGATTGGAAAAAATTACTCAGGCACTGAAATGGCCTCTAAAATTTGATACCCTTTCCCCCTAACAATAGTGATAAAAATTAAACCTTGAGCTCCCTCATCAGAATACTTAATCAATAGGATAACATAGAAAGCCATCTTGTATTCTTTTTTTTTTTTTTAAAAAGAAGGCACCCAAACATTCTAAGCCCTTTTCTTTTTCTCTATTGTGGTACAATTCAGATAAGCCAATCGAGCAGTATGGCAAAAATGGGAATGTAAGTAGACTCATGAGTTTAGTATTAACTTTTTCTGTGCAAAGAGCTAATTGCGCACTTGTAATAGGTCAAAGTTATTGCATTAGGTTTGATGACAAACAGATGTGTAGATTTAGCTATATCCCTATAATTTGGATAGTCCAAGTCCTCATAGTAACCCTGATCATTCTTTCCTTTAGTAGTCACATATAATTTGTTGAACTCTCCCTTACTCATAACTGAGGAAAGTTAAAGGTGCTTCTCAAATTCTCCCCAGTACAGGAAAAAGTGCTTATATTTCTCTGGTGGTTGCCTTTCACCCTTAATTACAAATACCTGCTGCAACATAATCTTGATTACCTCTTGCTTGTGAGCCACTGGCCTCTTTTTATTTTTTTAACTTTTAAAACTTTTTTATGTAGAAATATAAATCTAGAAGTAGTGGACTCTTTCGACTGCTGCATCCCAAACAATCTTCTTTCCTCCTTTGCAAAAGCCCCTCTAGCAATGCTATAGAATGTAATGAACTTTTACTGAAAGTTAGGATGAATTGGGAAATTATAGCATAGACTAGGAAGCTATCTAAAAATGAATATTTGAATTTCTGGCGTCCCACTAGGATGTAGAAAGCATGAAAGAGTGTTGCATTCACCCTAACAAGAAAACCTTAGATAATCAACAAAATCATATATTTTCTAGACTCTCTGAGAAAATTGAGTTCACAAAGAAAACCACTAGCCTGAATTCTAAAGAAAGGCAGGGTGGGCCACTCTGACAGAGTTCAGGAAAAGCCGTGCCACCATACCAGCAGATAAGAAGTTTTGTTAAATATGTTAACAAATTGCTAAAGTTTAGGAGTGAACCAGTTTGAGAACATAGAACACCTGGGTGCCAAACAAAGACTAGCGGCAGCTTGGGAGCCTAGAGAAAGCCTATGTCAGTGACACAGGCCTGAAGGAGGAAGCAGCTACCGCTGTGAGAAAGCCATGAAGCTCTGCCTGGATCCTTTTCTCTTTGAGGAATGAAGGTGTAAGACAGTGGAGAAACAGCAGCAAATCCTGAAATCCCCCAAAGCATTGTGAATACCTATGTGGCTGAGGGTAAAATAAAAATATCCTCTATGTCAGGAGGAGGGGCAATAAACCATCTGGGTTTCTTATGCGTTTTATGCCTGGGTGTGAGGTAGGATAATTAAGAAAGCTTTTCACCTGAGACCCAGGGACTCCGATTCTTCCTAAGCCGAGGCTGGACAAAGACAAATCCCCTACTCTTCCCCTCACTCTACCCTCAGCCTCAAACCTCCTACCAAACTGGAAAGCACAGAGTAACAAGAAATTGCATTCTTCTTCTGGAGAAAGAGCAAGTTATTTCTACTGGACAGGGAATAAAACAACTATGATTAATATGTTAAAGGTTCTTCGGAGAAGTTACACAGATATGTACAAACAGATGGGAGATATCACTGAAGGCATGGAAACTATAAGAAATAGTCAAATGAAAATGCTATGGGAAAGAACAAGTAGCAGAAATAAAGAACACCGTTGATAGGCCCATCAGTAGATTCAGCACATCTGAGGAAAGCATTAATGAACTTGAAAATAGATCATAGAAATTACTCAAACTGAAACACAAAGAAAAAAGAGTGGTGGGGAAGGAGAAAACAACCAGAAATGAGCATACAAGAGCTTAGGGACACTATCAAATAATCTACCATATGTGTTTTTGAAATCTCAGGAGAAAAATGTAAGAATGAGGCAGAAGAAACATTTGAAGAGGTAATGGCCAAGAATTTTCCAGCAATAATAGTAATAAAAAAAATCAAACAGACAAGGTCAGAGAATACCAAGAAAGATAAATATACACCTAGACCAGCATAGGCAAGTGAATAAAAAGCAAAGATGAAGAGAGAATATAAAAGGCAGCCAGAAAAATAAAACATATCACATACAGAGGAACAAAAATAAAAAATAAGCGGACTTCTTGTCAGAAACTATACAAGCCAGAAGGCAATGGGCTCTGTAAAGTGCTAAAAGAAAAAAAAAGACAACTTAAAATTCAGTGAAAATTATCTATCAAAGGGGAAGACAAAATAAAAACTATTTTGAAAAATAAAAACAGATAATTATCAAGAAACCTGCAACTACAAAAAAAAATGTTAAAGGATCTTCAGGTTGAAGGAATGTGGTGGTAATTTGAACTGACACAAAGAAATGAAGTTCTGTGAAAACAGTTAAAATGAAAATAATGTAAGATGAAAACGTATCCTTTTTTCTTATTTTTAATTACTCTGAAAGGTAAGTGATTGTCTAAAAATAAGTAGCAATGTAGCTTTGTTTAAAAGTAGCTTGGTTTAAAAGTGTATGTAGGCCGGGTGTGGTGGCTTATGCCCGTTATCCCAGAACTTTGGGAGGCTGAGGTGGGCGAATCCCTTGAGGTCAGGAGTTCGAGACCAGCCTGGCCAATGTGGTGAAACCCCATCTCTACAAAAAATACAAAAATTAGCTGAGCATGGTGGTGTACATCTGTAGTCCCAGCTACTCAGCAGGCTGAGGCAGGAGAATCACTTGAACCCAGGAGGTGGAGTTTGCAGTGAGCCGAGATTACACAATTGCACTCCAGCCTGGGCGACAGAGCAAGGCTACATCTCAAAAAAAAAGGGTATGAAAAGATAATATATGTGAAACTAATAGCACAAAGATAGGAAGGAGAAATTGAGAGTATACTATATTAAATTTATGTCCTTACACTAAACATGAAGCAACAGAATATTATTTAAAAATATATTTTGTAAAACCTATAGTAATTACTACAAAAATTAAGAAAGGGTATAAAAAATCCAATTGTGAAAAAATTAAATTTTTAGAAATAGAGTAGAATGCTGGTTACCAGAGTTGTTGCAGTAGAGGTTGAAGAGGCGGAAATTAAGAATGAAGAGAAGTTGACCAAGAAATATAAAGTTCAAATTAGTCAGGAGGAATAAAAGTTTTCAAAATCTGTCATGTAGCAAGATGACCACAGTTAAGAGTAATGTATTGTATACTTCAAAATTGCTAAAAGAATTGCAATGTTACATGTTCTTATCACAAAAAAAATAAAATAAAGGTTATGTGAAGTGGTGGATATGTTCACTGGCTTAATATCATTATTCTGCTATATTTACATATATCTAAAACAACACATTGTACTCCATAAATATATAATTATTATTTGTCAAATATAAATAATTTAAATAAATTCAATTGTGGAGATATAAGGCAGGAAGAAAAAAAGCAGGCATATACATAAAAGGAACAAAAAAGATGAATAAATAGAAAACACCTAGCAAGATACACTGTAGCCCAATCTTGTCAATAAGTACATCAAATATAAGTGGTCAAAATGCACCAATTAAAAAACAGAGATTGGAAGAATGGATTTAAAAAGATGGCCCAAATGGCTTATAGGAAACTTATTTCAATAATAATCATCTAGGAAGGTTGAGAGTAAATGAATGGAAAAAGATATACCATGCAAACACAAAGAGAAAGCCGAAGTGGCTATTTTAATGTCACACAAAGTAAAATTCAGAACGTGAGCTATCATAAAGGATAAAATAAGGATATTACCTGATGATAAGAAGTGAGTTCACTAAGAATACACAAAAATCCTAAAAGTGGATACACCTAACAACAGAGCTTAAAAACTGATAGGACTGAAAGGAGAAATAGACAACACTCCTCTGTTTTTTACTATTATTATTATTATACTTTAAGTTCTGGGGTACATGTGCAGAACGTGCAGGTTTGTTACATAGGTATACACATGCCATGGTGGTTTGCTGCATCCATCACCCTGTCATCTACATTAGGTATTTCTCCTAATGCTATCCCTCCCCTAGCCCCCTACCCCACAACAGGCCCCAGTGTGTGATGTTCCCCTCCCTGTATTCTCATTGTTCAACTCCCACTTATGAGTGAGAACATGCAGTGTTTGGTTTTCTGTTCTTGTGTTACTTTGCTGAGAATGATGGTTTCCAGCTTCATTCATGTACTTGCAAAGGACATGAACTCATCCTTTTTTATGGTGGTATAGTATTCCATGGTATCTGTGTGCCACATTTTCTTTATCTGGTCTATCACTGATGGGCATTTGGATTGGTTCCAAGTCTTTGCTATTGTCAACAGTGCCACAATAAACATATCTGTGCATGTGTCTTTATAATAGAATGATTTATAATCCTTTGAGTATATACCCAGTAATGGGATTGCTGGGTCAAATGGTATTTCTAGTTCTAGATGCTTGAGGAATTGCCACACTGTCTTCCACAATGGTTGAACTAATTTACACTCCCACTAACAGTGTAAAAGTGTTCCTATTTCTCCACATCCTCTGCAGCATCTGTTGTCTCCTGACTTTTTAATGATCGCCATTCTAACTGGCATGAGATGGTATCTCATTGTGGTTTTGATTTGCATTTCTCTAATGACCAGTGATGGTGAGCCTTTTATAATATGTTCATTGGCTGCATAAATTTGTCCTTAGGAGAAGTGTCTGTTCATATCTTTCACCCAGTTTTTGATGGGGTTATTTGGTTTTTTTCTGTAAATTTATTTAACTTCTTTGTAGATTCTGGATATTAGCCCTTTGTCAGATGGATAGATTGCAAAATTTTTCTCCCATTCCTTAGGTTGCCTATTCACTCTGATGATAGTTTCTTTTGCTGTGCAGAAGCTCTTTAGCTCTTTAGTTTAATTAGATCTCATTTGTCATTTTTTTCTTTTGTTGCCATTGCTTTTGGTGTTTTAGTCATGAAGTCTTTGCCTATGTCTATGTCCTGAATGGTATTGCCTAGGTTTTCTTCTAGGGTTTTTATGGTTTTAGTTCTTAGGTTTAAATCTTTAATCCATCTAGAGTTAATTTTTGTATAAGGTGTAAGGAAGGAATCCAGTTTTGGCTTTCTGCATATGGCTAGCCAGTTTTCCCAACACCATTTTTTAAATAGGGAATCCTTTCCCCATTGCTTTTGTCAGGTTTGTCACAAATCAGATGGTTGTAGGTGTGTGGCGTTATTTCTGACACCTCTGTTCTGTTCCATATATCTGTTTTGGTACCAGTACCATGCTGTTTTGATTACTGTAGCCTTGTAGTATAGTTTGAAGTCAGGTAGTGTAATGCATCCAGCTTTGTTCTTTTTGCTTATAATTGTCTTGGCTATGCAGGCTCTTTTTTAGTTCCATATGAAATTTAAGGTGGTTTTTCCAATTCTGTGAAGAAAGTCAATGGTAGCTTGATGGGGATAGCGTTGGACTATAGATTACTTTGAGTAGTATAGCCATTTTCATGATATAGATTCTTCCTAACTATGAGCATGAAATATTTTTTCATTTGTTTGTGTCCTCTCTTATTTCCTCGGGCAATGGTTTGTAGTCCTTTTTGAAGAGGTCCTTCACATTCCTCATAAGTTGTATTCCTAGGTATTCTCTTTGTAGCAATTGTGAATGGGAGTTCACTCATGATTTGACTCTCTGTTTGTCTGTTACTGGTGTATAGGAATGCTTGTGATTTTTACACATTGATTTTGTATCCTGATGCTTTGCTGAAGTTGCTTATCATCTTAAGGAGATTTTGGGCTGAGACAATGGGGTCTTCTAAATATACAATCATGTCATCTGCAAATAGAGACAATTTGACTTCCTGTCTTCCTATTTGAATACACTTTATTTCTTTCTCTTGCCTGATTACCCTGGCCAGAACTTCCAATACTATATTGAAAAGGAGTGGTGAGGGAGGCCATCCTTGTCTTGTGCTGGTTTTCAAAGGGAATGTTTTTAGTTTTGCCCATTCAATATGATATTGGCTGTGGGTTTGTTATAAATAGCTCTAATTATTTTGAGATATGTTCCATCAGTACCTAGTTTATTGAGAGTTTTTAGCATGAAGGGCTGTTGAACTTTGTTGAAGACGTTTTCTACATCTATAGAGATAATCATGTGGTTTTTGTCTTTGGTTCTGTTTATGTGATGGATTACATTTCTAGATTTGCATATGTTGAACTAGCCTTGCATCCCAGGGATGAAGCTGACTTGATCGTGGTGGATAGCTTTTTGATGTGCTGTTGGATTCTGTTTGCCAATACTTTATTGAGGATTTTCACATCGATGTTCATCAGGGATATTGGCCTGAAAATTTCTGTTTTACTTGTGTCTCTGCCAGGTTTTCTTATCAGGATGATGTTGGCTTATAAAATGAGTTAGAGAGGATTTCCTCTTTTGTATTGTTTGGAATACTTTCAGAAGAAGTGTACTAGCTCCTCTTTATACCTCTGGTAGAATTCAGCTGTGAAACTGTCTGGTCCTGGACTTTCTTTTGTTGGTAGGCTATTAATTGCTGCCTCAATTTCAGAACTTGTTATTGATCTATTCAGGGATTTGTCTTTTCCTGCTTTAGTTTTGGGAGGGTGTAAGTGTCTAGGAATTTATCCATTTCTTCTAGATTTTCTGGTTTATTTGCGTAGAGGTGTTTATAGTATTCTCAATGGTAATTAATTTATATTTCTGTGGGATTGGTGGTGATATCCCCTTTATCATTTTTTTATTACATCGATTTGATTCTTTTGTCTTCTTTATTAGTCTGGCTAGCAGTCTATTTTGTTGATCTTCTCAAAAAAAACAGCTCCTGGATTCATTGATTTTGTTTTGAAGGGTTCTTTTATATCTCTACTTCCTTCAGTTCTGCTTTGATCTTAGTTAAATCTTGTCTTCTGCTGACTTTTGAATTTGTTTGTTCTTGTTTCCCTAGTTCTTTTAATTGGGACATTAGGGTGTCAGTTTTAGATCTTTTTCCTTTCTCTTGTAGGCATTTAGTGCTATAAACTTCACTCTACACACCGCTTTAAATGTGTCCCAGAGATTCTGGTATGTTGTGTTTTCATTCTCATTGGTTTCGAAGAACATCTTTATTTCTGCCTTCATTTCGTTATTTATCCAGTAGTCATTCAGGAGCAGGTTGTTCTGTTTCCATATAGCTGCGCAGTTTTGAGTGAGTTTCTTAATCCTGAGTTCTAATTTGATTGCACTGTGGTCTGAGAGACTGTTTGTTATGATTTCCATTCTTTTGCATTAGCTGAGAAGTGATTTACTTCCAATTATGCAGTCAATTTTAGAATAAGTGTGATGTGGTGCTGAGACAAATGTATATTCTGTTAATTTGGGGTGGAGAGTTCTGTAGATGTCTATTGGTCTGCTTGGTCCAGAGCTGAGTTCTAGTCCTGGATATCCTTGTTAATTTTCTGTCTTGTCGATCTGTTTAATATTGACGGTAGGGTGTTAAAGTCTCCCACTGTTTTTCTGCGGGAGTCTAAGTCTCTTTGTAGGTCTCTAAGAACTTGCTTTATGAATCTGGGTGCTCCTGAATTTAGTGCATGTATATTTAGGATAGTTAGCTCTTCTTGTTGCATTGATCCCTTTACCATTATGTAATGCCCTTCTTTGTCTCTTTTGATCTTTGTTGGTTTAAAGTCTGCTTATCAGAGACTAGGATTGCAACCCAATCCTTGCTTTTTTTTTTCTTTCCATTTGCTTGGTAAATCTTCCTCCATCCCTTTATTTTGGGCCTATGTGTGTCTTTGCACATGAGATAGGTCTCCTGAATACAGCACACCAATAGGTCTTGACTCTTTATCCAATTTTGCCAGGCTGTGTCTTTTAATTGGGGCATTTAGCCCATTTACATTTAAGGTTAATATTGTTATATGTGAATTTGATCCTGCCATTATGATGCTAGCTGGTTATTTTGCCTGTTCCTTGATGCAATTTCTTCATAGTGTTAATAGTCTTCACAATTTGGTATATTTCTGCAGTGACTGGTACTGGTTCTTCCTTTCCATGTTTAATGCTTCCTTCAGGAGCTCCTTTAAGGTAGGCCTGGTGGTGACAAAACTCTCAGGATTTGCGTGTCTATAAAGGATTTTATTTTTCCTTTGCTTATGAAGCTTAGTTTGGCTGGATATGAAATTCTGAGTTGAAAATTCTTTTCTTTAAGAATGTTGAATATTGGCCCCTACTCTTTTCTGAGATGTATGGTTTCTGCCAAGAGATCTGCTGTGAGTCTGATAGGCTTCCCTTTGTGGGTGACCTGACCTTTCTCTCTGACTGCCCTTAGCATTTTTTCTTTCATTTCAACCTGGGTGAATCTTATGATTATGTGTCCTGGGGTTGGTATTCTTGAGGAGTATCTTTGTGGTGTTCTCTGTATTTCCTGGATTTGAAAGTTGGCCTGCCTTGCTAGATAGGGGAAACTGTCCTGGATAATATCTTGAAGAGTGTTTTCCAACTTGGTTTTATTCTCCCCTTCACTTTCAGGTACACTGATCAAATGTAGATTCGGTCTTTTCACATAATCTCATATTTCTTAGAGGTTTTCTTCATTTCTTTTCACTCTTTTTTCTCTAATCTTGTCTTCTCACTTTATTTCATTGAGTTGTTATTCAAGCTCTGATATCCTTTCTTCTGCTTGATCGATTTGGCTATTGAAACTTGTGTATGCTTCATGAAGTTCTCATGCTGTGTTTTTCAGCTCTATCAGGTCATTTATGTTCTTCTCTAAACTGGTTATTATAGTTAGCATTTTGTCTAACCTTTTTTCAAAGTTCTTAGCTTCCTTGCATTGGTTTAGAACATGCTCCTTTAGCCTGGAGAGGTTTGTTATTACCCACCTTCTGAAGCATGCTTCTGTCAATTTGTCAAACTCATTCTCCATCCAGTTTTGTCCCCTTGCTGGAGAGGAATTGTGAGCCCCTGGAGGAGAAGAGGCGTTCTGGTTTTTGGAATTTTCAGCCTTTCTGTGCTAGTTTCTTCCTATCTTCAGGTATTTATCTACCTTTGGTCTTGAGGTCGGTGAACTTTGAAAGGGGTCTCTGAGTGGACGCCCTTTTTGTTGATGTTGAAACTATTTCTTTCTGTTTGTTAGTTTTCTGTCTAACAGGCCCCTCTGCTGCAGGTCTGCTGGAGTTTGCTGGAGGTCCACTCCAGACCCTGCTTGTCTGGGAATCACCAGGGGAAGCTGCAGAACAGCAAAGATTTCTCTGTGTACCTTCCTCTAGTAGCTTTGTCCCAGAGGGGTACCCACCAGATGCTAGCCAGAGCTCTCCTATATGAGGTGTCTGTCAGACCCTAGTGGGAGATGTCTCCAAGTCAGGATACACAGGGGTCAGGGAGACACTTGAGGAGGCAGTCTGTCCCTTATCAGAGTTTGAACACTGTGCTGGGAGATCTGCTGCTCTCTTCAGAGCTGCCAGACAGGTACGTTTAGGTCTGCTGAAGCTGTACCCACAACCACCTTTTTCCTGGGTGCTCTATCCCAGGAAGGTGGGGCTTTATGATTCCTTGATGGGCTGCTGCCTTTTTGCAGAGATGCCCTGCCCATTGAGGACATCTAGTGAGACAGTCTGCCTGCAGCTGCTGAGCTGTGATGGGCTCTGCCCAGTTTGAACTTCCTGGCAGCTCTGTTCACACTGTGGGGTTGAAATCCCTACTTGAGCCTCAGCAATGGTGGACGCCCCCTCCCCCCACTGAGCTCAAACACCCCGGGTTGAGCTCAGACTGCTGTGTTGGCTGCAAGAATTTCAAGCCAGTGGATCTGAGCTTTCTGGTCTCTGTGGGGGTGTGACTCACTGAGCCAGACCACTTGGCTCCCTGGTTTCAGCTCCCTTTCCAGGGGGAGTGAATGGTTCTGTCTCGCTGGCATTCCAGGCATCACTGGAGTATGAGAAAGAAAAACCTGCTGTGGCTAGCTTGGTTTCTCCCCAAATGGCTGCCCAGTTTTGTGCTGGAAACCCAGGGCCCTGGTGGTTGTGTATTTACCAGAGGGAATCTCTTGGTCTGTGGGTTGTGAAGACTGTGGGAAAAGCACAGTATCTGGGCCAGAGTGCAGGGAACAGTCCCTAATGGCTTCCCTTGGCTAGGAGAGGGAGTTCCTTGCACTTCCTGGGTGAGGCAACACCCCACCCTGCTTCAGCTAGCCCTCCTTGTGCTGCACCCACTGTCTAACCAGTCCCGATGAGATGAACCAAGTACCTCATGTTGGAAATGTGGAAACCACCTGCCTTCTGCATCAATCTCACTGGGAGCTGTGTACTGGAGCTGTTCCTATTTGGCCATCTTGCCCGGGGAAATTTCTTTCACTTCCTTAACACTCCTCTTTCAATAATTGATAAAACAGAGTGGGAGAAAATCATTAAGGATTTAGAAGACTTGAAGAACTCTATCAATCAACTTGACCTAATTGACATCTATAGTACACTAAACTCAACAATGGCAAAATACATATATATATATATATGTATTATACTTTAAGTTCTGGGGTACATGTGCAGATCATGCAAGTTTGTTACGTAGGTATACACGTGCCATGGTGGTTTGCTGCATCCATCACCCTGTCATCTACATTAGGTATTTCTCCTAATGCTATCTGTCCCCAATCCCCCCACCCCTGCTATCCCTCCCCATCCCCCCAACCCTCTGACAGGCCCCAGTGTGTGATGTTCCCCTCCCTGTGTCCATGTGTTTTCATTGTTCAACACCTACCTATGAGTGAGAACATGCAGTTCTTGTGTCAGTTTTCTGTTCTTGTGTCAGTTTTCTGTTCTTGTGTCAGTTTGCTGAGAATGATGGTTTCCAGCTTCATCCATGTCCTTGCAAAGGACATGAACACATCCTTTTTTATGGCTGTATAGAATTCCATGGTGTTTATGTGCCACATTTTCTTTATCCGGTCTATCACCAATGGGCATTTGGGTTGGTTCCAAGTCTTTGCTATTGTGAACAATGCCACAATAAACATGTCTGTGCATGTCTCTTTAAAAGAGAAAGATTTATAATCCTTTGAGTATATATCCAGTAATGGGATTGCTGGGTCAAATGGTATTTCTAGTTCTAGATCCTTAAGGAATTGTCACACTGTCTTCCACAATGGTTGAACTAATTTACACTCCCACCAACAGTGTAAAAGTGTTCCTATTTCTTCACATCCTCTGCAGCATGTGTTGTCTCCTGATTTTTAGATGACTATCATTCTTACTGGTGTGAGATGGTATCTCAATGTGGTTTTGATTTGCATTTCTCTAATGCCAGTGATGATAAATTCTTTTTCATATGTTTCTTGGCTGCATAAAGGTCTTCTTTGGAAAAGTGTCTGTTCATATCCTTTGCCCACTCTTTGATGGGGTTGTTTGCTTTTTCTTGTAAATTTGTTTAACTTCTTTGTAGATTCTGGTTATTAACCCTTTGTCAGATGAGTAGATTGCAAAAATTTTTCCTATTCTGTTGGTTGTTGGTTCCTTCTAATAATAGTTTCTTTTGCTGTGCAGAAGCACTTAGGTTTAATTAGACCCCATTTGTCTATTTTGGCTTTTGTTGCCATTGCTTTTGATGTTTTAATCATGAAGTCCTTGCCTATGCCTATGTCCTGAATGGTATTGCCTAGGTTTTCTTCTAGGGTTTTTATGGTGTTTTTTATGTTTAAATCTTTAATCCATCTAGAGTTAATTTTTGTATAAGGTGTAAGGAAGGAATCCAGTTTTGCCTTTCTGCATATGGCTAGCCAGTTTTCCCAACACCATTTACTAAATAGGGAATCCTTTCCCCATCGCTTGTTTTTGTCAGGTTTGTCACAGATCAGATGGTTGTAGATGTGTGATGTTACTTCTGAGGCCTCTGTTATGTTCCATTGGTTTACATATTTTTTTAATTGAACATAGAATATTCACCAAGATAGACCATCTTCTGGGCCATAAAACAATCCTCAACAAATTTAAAATAATTAAGATCATGCAAAGTAGCTTCTCTGACCATCATAAAATTGAATAAATCAATATCAGAAAAATGTCTGGAAAATCTCCAAATATTTGGAAATGAAACAACACAACTATGAATAATCCATGTATCAAAAAAGAAGTTATAAGGAAATTAGAAAATGTTTTTAATCAAATGAAAATTAAAATAGAGTATATAAAAAATTTTAAAACACAATGAAAACTGTATGTAAAACTGTATATAAAGGGAAATGTATAGGATGTAATTATTAATAAAAACACTTTTCTTATTTTTCTTTCCTTATGATATTGGTCATAACCTCCAATACTGTATTGAACTGTATAGCACTGTATGGGTAGCAGTGCTATCCTTATCTTATTCCTAATTATAAAAATTATGCATATAAAGTATTTTTCATTAATTATAATATTTAGGGTTTGGGTGTATATTAATACATTTTACAAAGGATATTCTTTACTATTTCTAGCTGGTTTTTTTTTTTTGTTTTGAGTTGGAGTCTCACTCTGTTGCCCAGGCTGGAGGGCAATGGTGTGATCTTGGCTCACTGCAACCACCGTCACCTGGGTTCAAGTGATTCTGCTGCCTCAGCCTCCCGAGTAGCTGGGATTACTGGCACCTACCACCACTCCTGGCTAATTTTTGTAGTTTTTTAGTGGAGAAGGGTTTTCACCATGTTGGCCAGGCTGGTCTTGAACTACTGACCTCGTGATTCACCCACCTTGGCCTCCCAACATGCCAGGATTACAGGTGTGAGCCACCACGCCCAGCCTATTTGTAGTTTTTTTAAATGGGCACTGAACCTCATCAAATGTTTTTCTGAATGCAATTATTTTGTCATTATAATTTTCTCCTTTAGTCTATTAATATCACAAATTACAATAATATATTTTTATCTTAAAAGAAATATAGAATTTAATATATTTTCTGATATTGATTTTCTGATGCTGTTCCTTACATTTGTAATTATGATGCATAATTTTTCATTAACTTATAAGGCTATGTAATACATTTAATTAATAAACTAATGTGATGGTTGATCTTGTGGGGTTTTTTTACTCTTTTTTTTCATAAGTTATTGGGACACAGGTGGTATTTGGTTACATGAGTAAATTCTTTAGTGGTGATTTGTGAGATCCTAGTGTACCTACCTGACCAATATACCTGTACCATATATGTTGTCTTTTATCCCTTACAACAGCATGATCTTGGCTCACCATAACCTCTGCCTCCCGGGTTCAAGCGATTCTCCTGGCTCAGCCTCTCAAGTACCTGGGATTACAGACATGCTCTACCATGCCCAGCTAATTTTGTAATTTTAGTAGAGATGGGGTTTCTCCATGTTGGTCAGGCTAGTCTAGAACTCCTGACCTCTGGTGATCCGCCTACCTTGACTTCTCAAAGTGCTGGGATTACAGGCATGAGCCACTGTGCCCGGCCTAATTTTAGTTCTTTAAGGAAACTCCACCCTGTTTTCCATAGTGGCTGTACTAGTTTACATTCCCACCAGCAGTGTAGAAGTGTTCCCTAATTGCCACATCCACACCAACATCTACTGGTCTTTGATTTTTTGATTGTGGCCATTCTTGCAGGAATAACATGTGTCATATTGTGGTTTAGAGTAGCATTTCCCTGATCATTAGTGATGTTGAACATTTTTTCATATGTTTGTTGTCCATTTGTATATCTTCTTTTGAGAATTGTCTATTTATGTCCTTAGCCCATTTTTACATGGGATTGTTTGGTTTCTTCTTACTGATTTGTTTGAGTTTATTGTAGATTCTGGCTGTTAGTCCTTTGTCAGATATATAGATAGTGAAGATTTCTCCCACTTTGTGCGTTGTCTATTTACTCTGCTGACTGTTCCTTTTGCCATGCAAAATCTCTTTAGTTTAATTAGGTTCCAGCAATTTGTTTTTATTGCATTTACTTTTGAGTTTTTGGTCATGAAATCCTTGCCTAAGCCAATGTCTAGAAGGGTTTTTCCAATGTTATCTTCTATAATTTTTATAGTTTCAGGTCTTAAGTTTAAGTCCTTAATTCATCTTAAGTTGGTTTTGGTATAAGGTGAGAGAGGAGAATCCAGTTTCATTCTCCTACATGTGGCTAGCCAATTATCCTAGCACCATTTATGTAGGTGCCACATGTAGGAGAATGAAACTGAATTCTCATCTCTTACTCCATTTTATGTTTTTGTTTGCTTTGCCAAAGATCAGTTGGCTGTAGGTATTTGGATTTATTTCTGGGTTCTTTATTCTGTTCCATTGGTCTATGTGCCCATTTTTATATCAGTACAATACTGGCCTTATAGTATAGTTTGAAAACAGGTAGCATGATGCCTCTAGATTTGCTCTTTTTGCTTAGTCTTGCTTTGGCTATGTGGGCCCTTTTTTGGTTCCATATGAATTTTAGAATTGTTTTTTCAAACTCTGTGAAGAATGATGGGGGTATTTTTATGGGGATTGTGTGGAATTTATAGATTGCTTTTGACAGTATGGTCATTTTCACAATATTGTTTCTACCTATCCATGAACATGGGGTGTGTTTCCACTTGTTTGTGTTATTTATAATTTCTTTCAGCAGAGTTCTGTAGTTTTCCTTGTAGAGGTCTTTCAACTCCTTTGTTAGGTGTATTCCTAAGTATTTTATTTTTTGCAGCTATTATAAAAGGAGTTGAGTTCTTGATTTGATTCTCGACTTGGTCGCTGTTGGTGTATAGAAGAGCTACTGATTTGTGTACATTAATCTTGTGTCCAGAAACTTTGCTGAATTCTTTTTTTTTTTTTTCAAGATGGAATCTTGCTCTGTCACTAGGCTGGAGTACAGTGGCGCAATCT
The DNA here is from genome assembly GCA_036589455.1 of Ateles fusciceps. NCBI lineage: Eukaryota > Metazoa > Chordata > Mammalia > Primates > Atelidae > Ateles > Ateles fusciceps. The sequence goes on from JAZHEH010003051.1 coordinate 2,562,728, forward strand.
TAGCTCACTGCAGTCTCTGCCTCCCAAGTTCAAGCGATTCTCCTACCTCAGCCTCCCAAGTAGCTGGGACTACAGGCACGCACCACCATGCCCAGCTAATTTTTGTATTTTTAGTAGAGTCAGGGTTTCACCATGTTGACCAGGATGGTCTTGATCTCTTGATCTCATGATCCGCCCACCTCTTCCTACCAAAGAGCTGGGATTACAGGCGTGAGTCACTACACCTGGCCTGCTGAATTCTTTTATCAGTTCTAGGAGCTTTCTGGAGGAGTCCTTAGGATTTTCGAGGTAAATGGTCATATCATCAGTGAACAGGGACAGTTTGACTTTCTCTTTACTGATTTGGATGCCCTTTATTTCTTTCTCTTGTCTGATTGCTCTGACTAGGACTCCAGTACTATGTTGAAGAGGAGTAGTGAGAGTGGGCATCCTTGTCTTGTTCCCATTCTCAGCAGAAATGCCTTCAACTTTTCCCCATTCAGTATTGTGTTGGGTGTGGATTTGTCATAGATGGGTTTTATTACATTAAGGTATGCCCCTTGTAAGCCAATTTTGCTGGGGGTTTTAATAATAAAGAGATGCTGGATTTTGTTGAATCTTTTTCTTCATCTATTGAGATGATAATGTGATTTTTGTTTTTAATTCTGTTTATGTGGTGTATCACATTTATTGACTTGCATATGTTAAATCATCCCTGCATCCCTGGTATGAAACCCACTTGATCATGCTGGATTATCTTTTTGATATGTTGTTGGATTTGGTTAGCTAGTATTTTGTTAAGGATTTTAGCATCTTTGTTCATCAAGGATATTGGTCTGTAGTTTTCTTTTTTGATTGTGTCTTTTCCTGGTTTTGGTATTAGGGTGATACTGGTTTCATAGAATAAATTAGGGAGGGCTCCTTCTTTCTCTATCTTGTGGAATCGTGTCAAAAGGATTGGTGCCAATTCTTCTCTGAATGTCTGGTAGAACTCTGCCGTGAATCTATCTGGTCCTGGAAATTTTTTGTTGGTAATTTTTAAATTATTGTTTCAATCTTGCTGTTTCTTATTGGTCTGCTCAGGGTATCTAATTCTTCCTGATTTAAGCTAGGAGGGTTGCATTTTTCTAGGAATTTATCCATCTCTTCTAGGTTTTCTAGTTTTTGTGTATAAAGGTGTTCATAGTAGCCTTGAATGTACTTTTGTATTTCAGTGGTGTCAGTTATAATATCTCCTGTTTCATTTCTCAGTGAGGTTATTTGGATTTTCTCTTCTTAATCTTGCCAATGGTCTATCAATTTTATTTATCTTTTCAAAGAACCAGGTTTTTGTTTCATTTATCTTTTGTATTTTTTTTTGTTTGTTTCAATTTCATTTAATTCTGCCCTGATTTTGGTTAACTCCTTTCTTCTGCTAGGTTTGGGTTTGGTTTGTTCTTGCTTCTGTAGTTCCTTAAGGTGTGGCCTTAGATTGTCTGTGTTCTTGCAGACTTTTTGATGTAGGCATTTAGGACTATGAACTTTCTCTTAGCATCACCTTAGCTGTATCCCAGAGATTTTGATAGATTGTGTCATTATTGTCACTCAGTTCGAAGAATTTTTTTATATTTCCATCTTGATTTTGTTTTTGGCCCAATCCTCATTCAGGAGCATGTTATTTAATTTACATGTATTTGCGTGGTTTCAAAGGTTTCTTTTGGAGTTGATTTCCAGTTTTATTCCACTGTGATCTGAGAGAGTGTTTGATATAATTTCAATTTTCTTAAATTTATTGAGGCTTGTTTTATGGCCTATCATATGGTCTATCTTGGAGAAAGTTCCATGTGCTGTTGAATAGAATGTGTATTCTGCGGTTGTTGGATGAAATGTTCTGTATATATCTGTTAAGTCCATTTGTTCCAGAATATAGTTTACATTCATTGTTTCTTTGTTGACTTTCTGTCTTAATGACTTGACTAGTGCTGTCAGTGGAATATTGAAGTCTCTCACTCTTATGGTGTTGCTGTCTATCTAATTTCTTAGGTCTATTAGTAATTGTTTTATACATTTGGGAGCTCTAGTGTTAGGTGCATATATGTTTAGGATTCTGATGTTTTCCTGTTGGACCAGGCCTTTTACCATTATATAACGTCCCTCTTTGTCTCTTTTAACTGCTGTTGCTTTAAAGTTTGTTTTGTCTGATATAAGAATAGCTACCCCTGCTCAGTTTTGGTGTCCATTTGCATGAAATGCCTTTTTCCACCCCCTTAAGTTTATGTGAGTCCTTATGTGTTAGGTGAGTATCCTGAGGACAGCAGATGGTTGGTGAGTTGTTATCCATTCTGTGGTTCTGTGGAGGATTTAGGCCATTTACATTCAATGTTAGTATTGAAATTTGAGGTACCATTGCATTAATCATGCTCTTTGTTGCCTGTGTACTTTGGTTTCTTTTTGTTTTTTAACTTGTATTTTTGTTTTATAGGTCCTGTGTGATTTATGCTTTATAGAGATTCTGTTTTGATGTGTTTCCAGGATTTGTTTCAATATTTAGAACTTCTTTTAGCAATTCTTTTAGTGGTGGCTTGGTAATGGTGAATTCTCTCAGCATTTGTTTGTCTGAAAACAACTGAATCTTTCCCTCATATATGATGCTTAGTTTTGCTGGATACAAAATTTTTAGCTGATAATTGTTTTGTTTGAGGAGGCTGAAGATAGGACCCCAATCCCTTGTAGCTTCTAGAAATCTGCTGTTAATCTAATTAGTTTTCCTTTATAGGTTACCTGGGGCTTGTGTCTCACAGCTCATTAGATTCTTTTCTTTGTCTTAACTTTGGATAACCTGATGACAATGTGCCTAGGTGAAGATCTTTTTGTGATTAATTTCCCAGGTGTTCCTTGTGCTTCTTGTTTTTGTATGTCTGGATCTCTAGCAAGGCCAGGGAAGTTTTCCTCAATTATTCCCCCAAATATGGTTTCCAAGCTTTTAGAATGGTCTTCTTCTTCAGGAATACCAATTATTTTTAGGTTTGGTTGTTTAACATAATCCCAGACTTCTTGGAGACTTTGTTTATATTGTCTTCTTCTTTTATCTTTGTCTTTGTTGAATTGGGTTAATTCAAAGACCTTGTCTTTGAGCTCTGAATTTCTTTCTTCTACTTGTTCAATTCTATTGCTGAGACTTACCAGAGCATTTCACATTCCTAAAAGTGTGTCCAGAGTTTCCTGAATTTTTGATTGTCTTTTCATTAAGCTATCTATTACGTTGAATATTTCTCTCTTCACTTCTTACATCATTTTTTTGAATTTCCTTGCATTGGGCTTCACCTTTCTCAGATCCCTCCCTGATTAGCTTAATAATGAACCTCCTGAAATCTTTTTCAGGCAAATCAGGGATTTCTTCTTGGTTTGGATTCATAGCTCGTGAACTAGTGTGATTTTTGGGGATGTTGATGAGCCTTGTTTTGTCATATTATCAGGGTTGGTTTTCTGGTTTCTTCTCATTTGGGTAGGCTCTGTCAGAATTAAGGTCTAGGGCTGAAGGCTGTTCAGAATTTTTCTTCCATGGGGGCTTCCCTTGATGTAGTACTCTAACCCTTTTCCTGTAGATGTGGCTTCCTGTGAGCTGAACTGTAGTGATTGTTGTCTCTATTCTGGGTCTAGCCACCCAGCAAGTCTGTTTGGCTCTAGGCTAGTACTGGGGGTTGTTCACACCAAGTCCTGTGATGTGAACCGTCTATGGGTCTCTAAGCCATGGATACCAGTGCCTGTTTGGTGCAGGTGACGGAGGGTGCAATGGACTCCATGGAGGTCCTTAGCTTTGGTAGTTTAATGCTCTATATTTGTGCTGGTTGGCCTCCTGCTAGGAGGTGGCGCTTTCCAGAATGCATCAGCTGTAGTAGTGTGGAGAAAGATAGGTGGTGGCCAGGGCCCTAGAACTTCCAAGATTATATGTCATTTATCTTCTGCTACCAGGGTGGGTAGAGAGGAACCGTTGTGAGGGGCGTGGGGCAGGGTAGGCTTATCTGAGCTCAGACTCTCCTTGGGCTAGTCTTGCTGTACTGCTGTGGGGGATGGGGGTGAGATTCCCAGGTCACTGGAGTTGTGTACCCAGGAGCTGTGTACCCAGGAGGATTATGGTTGCCTCTGCTGAGCCATGCAGTTTCTCAGGGAATGGGGGAAAGCTGGCAGTCACAGGCCTCACCCAGCTCCCATGCAAACCAAAGGGCCAGTCTCATTCCTACGAACCCTGCAACTGCCCCGAGTCTGTATCCAGGTGGAGGGTGAGTAGGGCTTGAAATCTTGCCCGAGGCTTTCCGCCTCCCAGCTGTGAAAGAAAAAGACTTTAGTTCATCCCCCACCTGTGAAGTCTGCAAGACAGAATCATGCCCTCCCTCGAGTTCTGGCCAGGAGGCTTCTCACCCCGTTGAAATTGTTACAAACTTCAACTAGAGAACTCCTTCTCACTGCGGAATTTTACTCTCTGCTCCTCTGGCCACCCTCCTGATGGATCCCTGTGATGCCAGGCAGGAATGGGGTGCTTAGGGATCCAGCAAGCTCCCAGTGCCTTTCTGCTACTTCCCTGTAATTCGCTTGACTTGGCTCTCTAACTTGACTCAGCTCCAGGTAAAGTCCGGAACTTCTTCCGCAAACAGACCTTCAGCTTCTCCAGTGGGGGTGTGTGTTTGGGAGAAGAGGGTCTCCCTTTCCCACTTCCGCACTTGGGGCACTCACAGCATTTGGAGTGTCTCCCGGGTCCTGCAGGAGCAGTCTGCTTCCTTCAGAGGGTCTGAGGGTCCTCTCAGGATTGCTGGTATATTCTTGCAGTTAATCTGGAGCTAAAATTTACAATGCTAATAGTTGATTTGGGGTGTCAACTTGACTGAATTAAGGGTACCCAGGCAGCTGGTAAGGTATCATTTATTCTTAATCATTGCACTAATTATCCTCAATGCTTCATTAGGCACTGAGCCCATCCCTCTTCTGCTGAAAGGGCAACCCAGGTGTTTTGGCCTTTTACTAGACTGATTGGGCTGCCCCAGGCATGAGAGGAGACTGGTATATGAATTGGAAAACGAAGTGGGGAAGATTCACCCTCAATAGAGACAGGCACCATCCATTTGTCTGGGGACCCAGATGGAACAAAAAGGAAGAGAACGGACAAATTCTTGCTCTCTTTCTTCTGGAGCCGGGATGTCCTTCCTTTCTTGACATTGGATGTCAGGACTCCAAGTTCTCAGGATTTTAGTCTATGGGGCTGACACCAGGTAGGCACCACCACCCCTAACTTTTGGGTCTCAAACTGAGAGCCGTGCTACCTGCTTCCTTGCTTCTGAGGATTTCAGACTTGAACAGAGCCACCCTACCAGCTTTCTGGTTCTCCAGCTTACAGCCAGCCTATTGTGGGATTTTTCGGCCTCCATAATGGAGTGAACCAATTACTATTAACCTAATAGATCTCTTTTCCTCTCTCTCTCTCTCTCTCCATATATGTGTGTGTGTGTGTGTGTGTGTGTGTGTGTGTGTGTGTGTGTGTATCTTGATAGGATATAGAGATATATATCCTATCAATTCTGTCTGTCTGGAGAATGCTGACTAAAACAACTCAATATATTTTATGTATTAAATATAGTTAACATTGTAGAGTTCGTTCACTAATATTTTAGTTAGGATTTTTGAATCTTCATGTATAGGTAAAGAGTGGCTATAATTTCCTTTTTATATTCTCCCTAGTGTCTCCTTCTTTAGCTGCTTTGCTATCCTTTTACTGTGCCCACTTACTCCAAACAACATTGTTTCCCCATTACCCTTCTTCCTCTAGAAGGCTAGAAGGCTTTCCTCTGGTAATTTGGGTGCAAGCAGAAAATTCTTGTTAGTTATAGTGAGAAATTTAGTTTCCTTAGTCTCAACAATCTTATTCCAGGATAAACTCAGTGCATTGTTATTCATAGTCAAAATCTCATTAATGTGTTTTCTTGGGTTTCCTTTGTAAGCTCTACTAAGAACTAGCAGAAACTTTGAAATGACAGCTTTTTAAAAATGCTTTAAAATTCACATTTTAGAAAGGCGTCAGGTTAGAGAACCTTTGCTTTTCAACACAACCTATAGTTCTTTAAGCGAAAGGAGCACCAGAAGATGTTGTCGGCTTCCAGAGCAAATTCTTGGAGATTTGCCCCTGCATCACATCCCAAACGAGTTAGTCATTTAGAGTGGAAAGGAGGTACATGTGAGAAAGAACTTGAAGAATCGTGTTTCTCTCTCTCTCTCTGTGTCTGTGTGTGTGTGTGTGTGTGTGTGTGTGTGTGTATGTGAGAGAGAGAGAGAGACAGGGACAGGATCTTCTCTGTCATTCAGGCTGGAGTGCAACGGTACGATCTCAACTCACTGCAACCTCCGCCTTTCGGGCTTAAGCGATTCTTGTGCCTCAGGCTCCCAAGTAGCTGGGATTACAGGCATGTGCCGTCGTGCCTGGGTAATTTTTGTATTTTTTATAGAGATGGGGTTTTGCCATGTTGCCTGGTCTCGAACTCCTGAGCTCAGGTGATCCAGCTGCTTCAGTCTCCCAAAGTTCTGAGATTGCAACAGTGAGCCACCATGCCTGGCCTTGTTTCCGTATCTATAAAAAAAAAAAAAAGCATGGAAATATGAGTTCTTCCATTCCTTGAAACTGGGAGTGCATTAATTCTTTCATTCAATAAATATTTTAGGATCTACTATGTGTTAGGCACTTTTCTAAGGGCTGAGAATTTCAGGCTAAAAAGCAGGGAACAAAAAATAAAATAAACTGGCTTCATGGAGCTTACAATGTAGTGGAAGAGACAGACCCAACACATAAATACACAACTTAATGTAGTGGTAAGTACTTGGAAGAAAAATAATGTCAGATAAAGAGACAAACAAAAATGGCATGAAATGCTTTTATGAATTATGATCTAGAAAGCACTCTCTGAGGCCTTCTTTTCCTGTCCTTGTTTTATTCCTTATTTCATTTCTTTCCTTTTGTTTTCTTCAGTTATGCAGACATCTGATGGAAGAGTCTTCCAGGCAGAAGGAAGAACAAATGCCCTGCTGTACGTGTACTTGACTGGCATGAGGAACAGCAATGCAGAAGGTATGGCTGAAACGATGTGAGAGAGGAGGTGAGTACAGGGGAGACCAAGTCTGAGACGCAGGTGGGGGCCAGGTGGAGAGAAGTTTCTAGAGTGCCTACTTTCCTTGAAATACCATGGGGTGCTTACCCTTGGACACATACACAGAGGGATACAATCAGATGTAGCTTCTAGTAGAATCTTGGGTGAAGGGGGCGTTCTGTGGTTTTCATTGTAAGAAGGGCTCCTTCGCACAAGGGGAAATTGCTCAAGCTGGATAAATGCAGGGATCCATTGCGGGCCCCACAAGTACCCACAGGGAGGCTGATGAAGGCTGAGATCCATGCAAGGGCTGCTTCAGGGGAATTCAGAGGCATGTTATATACCTTATTTCTGGGTGCAATAGCAGTAATAGGGTCACTCTAGCATTTTTTCAAAAAACCACTTCCCCTGCTTCAGATTACTCACTGGCTTCCCTCTTCTAGTAAAAGAGACATCTGCTTCTATGTATAGAAGAGGCTTCAGGCCCTGAATTATAGTGTGGTAATTCATGCTTAACTGTTTTAATGGCTGCATAGCCCACAGCCTTGCATCTCCTAATGCACAAGATGCTAATTATTAGGCTATAATTCATACTGTGTGAGCTCTTATTGCTCATCTTCCTTGTAGGATACAGATAGTTGGGAATATATAGTGCCTGTGAATGACCAGCATGCTCACTCCAATAACATCAGGCAAGCAATTCCACATAATACTGAAGAAGGTAAGAGTGCGAAGACAAATAACAAAATGGCTTTTGAAAGACAAGGGTCGTTTTTTACAAAGTGCGTTAACTACTTGACAGTGTTGGCAATTGCCTACGGCCTGCTCATACAAAAACTTTTTTTTTTCTCGAGATGATGTCTCACTCTGTCGCCCAGGCAGGAGTGCAGTGGCACAATCTTGGCTCACTGCAACCTCCGCCTCCCGGGTTCAAGCGATTCTTCTGCCTCAGACTCCCGAGTAGCTGGGATTACAGGTGCCTGTGACCATGCGCAGCTAATTTTTGTATTTTTAGTGGAGACAGGGTGTCACCATGTTGGCCAGGCTGGTCTCGAACTCATGACTTCAAGTGATCCACCTGCCTCGGCCTCCCAAAGTGCTGGGATTACAGGTGTGAGTCACTGTCCCCGGCCTATTGATACAAAAACTTTCTATCAAACCCTTGTAAGGACAAGGGCCTATAACTAAAGTGCAGCCTTTTAAAGGAGATTACAAAAAACACTGACATTTGTCTATGAATTCACCTACAAATCTGAAGAATCTTTTGTGATGGATTTGGGAAACCTATTATTTTCTCATAACTTAAGGAAAAAGCTGTGGTATCTTTTGAAGGTTCAAGAACTAGAACTTGTGAAGCTGTGGGAATGATACAAATTGGTAGAAAACAATACCATTCTCACAGCTGGACCATCTGGTGGGTTATTCAGACATAGCTGTGTATATCACTGAGCGGCTGCCGTAAAACACCAGATGAAGATAGGAGCTGGCGTCTACTTCTAATTTTCCAAGGCTTAAATTACTTTAGGGCCTTAAGTTCTGGAAATGAGGACTTCATCTGCAGTGGTCTCAGCATCTTCCAAAATGTAATCTTTTTAAACAAATTATGATGTCAGCAGAACTTTAGGATAAGAACTTTCATTTTCATTATCGACTCTGTGCCAGTAAATACGTGTGTCCTTTAAAAAAATGTTACAATCTCTACCATACACTCTTCTGTGTAAAGAATACCTTCTGCTTTTATTTACCTTATTTCTGAAAGCTTTCCTTTCTTTAGCATAGCATAATGTGTACAAGAATACTTCTGAAACCAGATCGGCAGTGGGTAAACCCTGGCTCTACCGCTGACAGGCTATGTGGCAAGTTACTTATTCTTTTTGGGCTTCAGTTTCCTAATCTCAAAATGGGGATAATAATAATGCCTCATAGGATTGTTGAGAGAAACAAATGAGTTAATTAAGAGCTCAGCACCTGTCCCATAGTAAGCTCTATAAAAGTGTTCATCATCGTCAAGACAATTATTATTATTATTGCTAAATTGAATTGAGTATAGTCTCCCTGATCCTCCAGTTCTTTCTTGATGGCCAGTACAAAGGTTCACACAGAAAAACCTTCAACAATTAATTAATAAAGACATACTGTGTTATATAAATACGAACAACAACAACAGCTCATTTACTGTGCTGCCATTATGTAGCTGGCACTGTTCTAGGTGCTTTCCAAAGTCAACGGATATCTATTAAGTGCCTTCTAGGTGACAGAGACATTGGGGATATGATAGTGAACCAGAAGGCTTGGTTCCCATCTAGGAAGTAGGTATTATTAGAATCTTTTGCAGGTCAAGAAATTGAGTCTTTATGAATTTTTAAACTTGCTCATTGCCATACTATTAGTAAGTGGCAGCTTCCCAAAGAGTTGTCTGACTCCAAAGCCTGTGTTCTACCCAGTACATTTTGCTTTCTCCCCTGGTATAACATCTACAGTCTTTAAGACTTGATAATGGAAACCAAATCTGGGACATTTTGAGCACCGTAAAGAATACTGTTTGTAATAGGTTGTAATATGTTGAATAAAAAAAATATGACTTATAAAGGGAGTAGGGTGGGAAAAAGAAAACTCTTCTTTAAAGAATGCCAAATAATATGAACAAAGAATGATTGAGTTTGAAAATCACTATTTTGTAACTCCCAATTTAATAACTGATTTAGACAAGTATTAATAATAAATTATAAAGTTATTGGGTAAAAATTTATTAGAGAACGGTTATTCACACAATCTCAAAATATCACTTCACAGATTATCTACTAGATATACAGTGAAAAGTTAGCTTAATAATAGATCAAATTCAGCATCCCCAATAATAACACAAGCTAGGCTGGGCACGGTGGCTCATGCCTGTAATCCCAGAACTTTGGGAGGCAAAGGCAGGCAGATCACCTGAAGTCAGGAGTTCGAGATCAGCCTAGCCATGCGGCAAAACTCCATCCCTACTAAAAGTACAAAAATTATCCAGGCATGGTGGTGTGTGCCTGTAATCCCAGCTATTCAAGGAGACTGAGGCAGGAGAATCACTTGAACCCAGGAGGTGGAGGTTGCAGTGAGCCAAGATCGCACCATTGCACTCCAGCCTCGGTGACAGAGTGACACTCTGTCTCAAAATAAATAAATAAATAACCAACCAACCAACACAAGCTAACCTTAGGTGATGCAACAAGGAATATACAGCATTGTCTGTGTAATACTCTTGTAATATTTTGACTCTAAGCATAAGGAACAACCAGACACATTTGGGATGTAGAAAAGACATTTTACATGACAACTGACTGGGTTGTTTAAAAAGACAGTGTCTATTATAAAGACACATGCACATGTATGTTTATTGCAGCACTGTTCACAATAGCAAAGACTTGGAACCAACCCAAATGCCCATCAGTGATAGACTGGATAAAGAAAATGTGGCACATATACGCTATGGAATACTATGCAGCCATAAAAAAGGATGAGTTCATGTCCTTTGCAGGGACATGGATGAAGCTGGAAACCATCATTCTCAGCAAAGTAACACAAGAACTGAAAACTAGACACTGCATATTCTCATTCATCAGTGGGAATTGAACAATGAGAACACATGGACACAGGGAGGGGAACATGACACACTGTGGCCTGTTGTGGGGTTTGTGGCTAGGAGAAGGATAGCATTAGGAGAAATACCTAATGCAGATGATGGGTTGATGGGTACAACAAACCACCATGGCACGTGTATACCTATGTAACAAACCTGCATGTTCTGCACATGTATCTCAGAACTTAAAGTATAATAATTAAAAAGACAGTGTCATGAAAAACAAAAATAAAAAGGCAAGAAGTCTAGTACATGTTAAAGCAAAGTAAAGAAACATAACAATCAAACGCAATGCTAAAAACTTGATTAGATCCTGGATCAGTAATAAAAAACAGTTATAAAAGACATTTTGGCCTCAAATAGGAAAGTTTGAAGATAGACTATATATTAGATGACAATATTGAATTAACGTTAAATGTATTTGAAGTGATAATGTTATTATGGGGGAATAAAGAATATGTCATTCTTAGGATATTCATGCCAAAGTATTTAGGGATAATATGTCATTGTGTCATGATGTCTGAGGCCTAATTTTAGATACTTCAGCTCAAGATATGTGTGTGTATGTGTGTGTGTGAATGTCTGTGTCTGTGTGTGTGTGAACTTATCTATGGAGAGAGAAGAAAAAGGGGGTGGGATTAGCCAAGCAAATGTGGCAAACCAATAATTTAGGAAGGGTATACAGATGTTCTTTGTATTATTCTTTCAACTTTTGTGTGTTAAATATTTTCAAAATTGAAAGTGAGGAGAAAAAATTATTAGCACTACAGATCTTTGCAGAATAAATAAAACAATAGTAATAGATTATACACATATAAAGATTTCACTAAGAATTTGTTTTTAGAATGAGGATTGAAAAATAAATATAAGTGGACATGTTAATAACTTCCTGTAGTGTGCCCTGTATCAGCCAGGGCTCTCCAGAGAAATAGAACAGATACAGAAACAGAACAAAGGGCCAGGCGTGGTGGCTCATGCCTGTAATCCCAGCACTTTGGGAGGCTGAGGCAGATGGATCACAAGGTCAGGAGATAGAGACCAGCCTGGCCAACATGGAAACCCTGTCTCTACTGAAAATACAAAAAAATTAGCCAGGCATGGTGGTGCATGCCTGTAATCCCAGCTACTCGGGAGACTGAAGAAGGAGAATTGCTTGAACCCGGAGATGGAGGTTTCAGTGAGCTGACATTGTACCACTGCGCTCCAGCCTGGGCAACAGAGCGAGACTCCATCTCAAAAAAAAAAAGAAACAGAACAAGTGTACATATATATGTATGTATATGGCAAGAGAAAGAGAGAGAAAAAAAGATTAGTTTTGAGGAAGGGAATTGGCTCGTGATTATGGAGGCTGGCAAGTTCAAAATCTTCATGGTAGTCTGCTAGGCTGGAGACCTAGGGAAGAGTTGATGTTGCAGTTTGGGTCTGAAAGCATTTTGCTAGCACAATTCCCTCTTCCCCTGGGGGAAGTCAGTCTTTTTCTGAAGGCCACTGATTAGATGAGGACCCCCACCACATTTTGGAGGGTAATCTCCTTTACTTAAAGTCTACTGATTAGAATGTTAATTTTACATAAAAAATACCTTCACAGCAACATTTAGATAAGTTAACCAAATATCTGGCTACTGTATCTTAGACAAGTTGACATGTAAAATTAACCACATATCACCAGATCCTTTTATGTTATCCTGGCTTTGATTTGTCATACTTTGGAGCTCATAGGTTTGACAAATAATATTCTTTACAAGCTATTACTATGGTTCGAATGTGTCTCTTAAAATTTCATGTGTTGGAAACATAATCCCTTTGCTGTTATGAATGGGTTTATGACTTAACAAGTCCTCTTCCCCCATGAATGGAGTAGTGTTGCTGATCACTGGGATGGGCTCATTGCCATGGGAGTGGCTTTGTTATAAAAGTGAGGTCTCTCTGGCTTTCTTGCTCTTGTCTTCTCATCATGTGAATGCCTTCCACTATATAATGATGTAGCACAAAGGCCCTTCCCAGATGCTGGCACCATGCTCTTAGACTTCTCAGCCTCCAGAACCATGAGATGAAATAAACCTTTTTTCTTTATAATTTGCCCAGTCTGTGCTATTCTGATATAGCATCAGACAATGGACCAAGAAAGAAAATTGGTAGCAGGAGGGGGAGCTGTTGCTATAATCTGGAAATGCAGAAGCAACTTTGGAACAGGGAAGATGCTAGAAGAATTTGGAGAATAATATAGTTTATTATTGGGGGCTGTGTCCCCACCCAACTTGTATCTCAAATTGTAATCCCAATGTGTCCATTGAGGGGCCTGATGGGAGGTGATTGAATCATGGGAGCAGTTTTTCCCCTTGCTGTTCTCATGATAGTGAGGGAGTTCTCGTGAAATCTGATGGTTTAATGAGGAGGAGCAGATTGTTAATAGCCAAGACAATGAGGAAAATGTTTTCAGGGCATGTCAGAGATCTTTGCTACCGACTCTCCTATCACAGGCTCAGAGGCCTAAAAGGAAAAAATGGTTTTGTGGGCCAGGCCAGGGCCCCATTACTCTTTGAAGTCTTGGGACAACTAGTGCCCTGTATCCCAGCCGCTCCAGGTTCAGCAGTGGCTAAAAGGGGCCAAGGTACAGCTCAGGCCATTGCTTCAGGGTGCAAGCTCCAAGCCTTGGCAGCTTCCACATGGTGTTGGGCCTGTGGGTGCACAGAAGAGAAGAGTTGAGCCTTGGGAGCTTCCACCTAGATTTCAGAGGATGTATAGAAATGCCTGGCTGTCCACGCAGAAGTCTGCTACAGGGGTAGAGCCCACATTGAGAACCTCTGCTAGGGCAGTACAGAAGGGAAATGTGGGGTTGAAGCCCCCACACAGAGTCCTCACTGGGGTACTGCCTAGTGGATCTGTGAGAGAGGGCCACTGTCCTCTAGACCTCAGAATGGTAGATCTGTCAACTATTTACATCGTGCACCTGGAAAACCAGCAGGCACTCAATGCCAGCTCATAAAAGCAGCTAAAGGAACTGTACCCTGCAGAGCTGCAGGGACGGAGCTGCAGGAGCCCATCCCTTGTATCAGTATACCCTGGATGTGAGACAGAGTCAAAGGGGATTATTTTGGAGCTTTAAGATTTAATGACTGCCCTGCTGGATTTTGGACTTGTATGGGGCCTGTAGCCCCTTTGTTTCTGTTATTTGGAATGGGAACATTTACCCAATACCTGTACCCCTATTGTATCTTGAAAGTAACTGATTTGTTTTTGATTTTACAGGTTCATAGGCAGAAGGGACTTGCCTTGTCTCAGATGAGACTTTGGACTTGGACTTTTAAGTTAATGCTGGAATGAGATAAGACTTTGGGGGACTGTTGGAAAGGCATGATTGGTTTTGAAATGTAAAAAGGACATGTGATTTGGGAGGGGTCAGGGCAAAATGATATGCTTTGGCTGTGTTCCCACTCAAGTCTCATCTTGAATTGTAATCTGAATTGTAATCCCCCACATATCCAGGGAGGGACCTGGTGAGAGGTGATTGGATCATGGGGGCAGTTTCTCCCATGCTGTTCTCATGATATTGAGGGAATTCTCATGAGATCTGATGGTTTTAAAAGTGACAATTTTTCCTGTGCTCTCTCTCTTGCCTGCCATGATGTAGGACATGCCTTGCTTCCTCTTTGCCTTTTGCCATGATTGTAAGTTTCCTGAGTCCTCCCAGCCAGGTGGAACTGTGAGTCAATTAAACCTCTTTCTTCATAAATTACTCAGTCTCAGGTAGTATCTTTATAGCAGTGTGAAAAGAGACTAATACAGAGAAGTAAACTAGAAAAAGTCTGTATTAGCTTGAATGAAATGTTAAGAGTGATTTTGATGAGGGCTTGGAAGAAGAGAAGACTAAGGTTAGTCTGGATCTTCTTAGAGATTACTTAAGTGATTGTGACCAGAATGTTGATAGAACTATGGACAGTAAGGCCATTCTGATGAGGTCTTATTTTTCAGATGGGACTGAGAAATAAGGTATTGGAAATTGGAGTAAAGGCCACCCTTGTTATAAAGTGGAAAGAACTTGGCTGAACTGTGTCTGTGCCTGAAAACTTTATGGAAAGTGGAATTTAAGAGTGAGGAACTGGGATGTCTAGTGGCTTAGCCAAGTTGACACATAAGGTTAACCACACACTACCGTAGCCTCTGACATTGCCCTGGATTTCATTCTTCATGTTTTAGAGCTCACAAGTTGATAATATAGGACAAAATATTTAAACATCAAAGCATTTAGGCTGCTGCATGGCTACTTTTAACTGCTTATAGTAAAATAGGAGGAAAGAGATTATTTAAAGATAGAATTTATAATTAAAAGGGAAGCAGAGTGGAAAGATTTGAAAATTTTGCAGCCTGGCTATATGGTAGAGAATGAAAGGGCTTTTTTAGCAGAGGAAACCAAGGGTATGACCAAGCAACTGATTGATACAGAAGTTAGTGTGGATAGAACAAAGAGATGCATAGGGCAAGGTATGGGTAGGGGTGAGGAGTTCCACACCCTCCCTGGTCATGCCACCCTTGAGGAACCTCTGTGTTCAGCTACCCAGAAGCTTTCTGAACCCTGTCCTCTCAGGTTTTTGTGGCGGCTTCATTATTCAGGCATGATTGATTAAGCCTTGGCCATTGGCAATCAACTTGACCTTCAGCCTCTCTCATCTCCCAGAGATTAGGGACGGTGCCGAAGTCCCAACCCTCTGATCATGCTTTGCTCTTCTGCTTCATAACCAGACTCATTCTGAAGCTATGAGTCAACATTAGTGTACAAAAAGATAGCACTTTAGAGACTCCAAAGATTTTAGGAGTTGTGTGTCAGGGAATGGGAAGAAAGACCAAATATATATTTCACAATATCACACTGGTTAATTAATTCTGCTTTCTCTTATACAAATTGTTTGATTTTTGGTTTTTATTTTACAATGCTCATGCTTCTCACATGTCTTATTTTTTCTTCCTTGGAATTAACATTCACTGTGATATACCAGCTACTTTGGCTGATAACATGTACTTGGGCAAAAAGCACAGGCCTCAGCTTATGTTCACCCAAATGAATGGGGAAAAGACATGAATTAGGATGTAGAGCCTCTGGTATTGCAATCACTTCCATTTACCTGCCTATACACACACATATATACAGGGAACCTCTCAGTAAAATCCTGCCAAAGCTCATTTTCAAGGCTACCTCCTTCTGTTGTAATTACCCAGCCTATAGCAGGATAGGGAGAGGAGAAGGTGCTCAAGGCCAGCTAGACCACATGCACCTGTTGTCACTTACCTTATGTAGGATCTAATACAGCCCTAGCCTTATTCTATCCTCTGACTAAAGTTGGTGCTGCTGTCTTTCTCTCCTACCAGGGCCATAGGACAGGCCTAAGGAAATGTGGAACACAGGAAAAAAATACAAATAGAAAATGTCAAACTTCCCCAAACTACATCATCTCTGCATCTGGCTCTCCCCCTCTGCAAGGCTAACATTTCTTCCCCCAAACTGGAACTCAGCTGTATCAGTCTCCCTAAAGATTTCCCACTTTAAGGGTCCATTAACTAGTCTCTTGCTTTTGTGGCAGAGTTGGGGTCAGAGGTGGGGAATCAGTGCTTTTTTGCATTCTTACTTCACTGGCAGTCAATCAGAAATGATCTAATTTATAACTACAGTGTTGGTCACAAATACTACAGGCATGTTGGCCTTGGTGTTGCTTAGATTCTCTTCCTTTTACATTGTTCTCATTCTGCCTCATTCTCTTCCTCCTGTGTCAGATTTTCTCTGCCTCATTCAGGGATTTATTTGGCATTCCTGGCTGGTCTATATGAGGCTAATCACGTTCTTTTCCTCCAGGGGAAATCATCAATCTTTATGGCCACAGTTGCGCAAAATCTAGTCCTCAACTGAGAGCATCCATCAGTCATATTCACATTGGTCTGGTTTAAGACTCTGTGTCCTGGGATCTTTGGATTGGCTATGAATTTCCTAAAGTTATGTGGGAAATTTGTGACTATCTGGAGCAGGCCTGTAACCTTCATCAGATATTGAAAGAAATTTGCATTCTTTGAAAAGATAATAATTAATACTCCAGGTATTTCCACTCCTATTTGCCATTTTATAAATATGTTAGCTAGAACTCATGGAGGTGTGGTTCTTCTCTACAAAATGTGGGAAGAGATTAACCATAGGGAGGAGGGGGAGCAGAGGAAGATAATGAAGAGAGGCAGTGTAACCTAACAGTTAAGAGCATCGACTTAAGCACCAGATTCCCTGGATTTTTAATTCTAAAATGGCCATTTACTAACTTTATAGCCTTTGATAAGTTACTTAACCTCAGTTTCTTCAGTTGTAAAATGGGAATAATAACAATAATTGTTCATACATTGTAGGGTTGTTCTGAAAATTAAAGAATATTAAAAAATAAAAAGCACTTAGAATGGCACCTTGCATTGAGTATGTGATTGGTATTATTTTTATTATTACTAAATCTGCAAGGTTTCTAACTTAGGGGACTGAGCGGATGACAATGCCATGAGTATTCTTCTATGTATCCTGTGTAGGCCTACTCCAGTGCCTTGCACATCAGAGGAATTCCATAAAGTTTTATTGTGTGGAACACAATTGGATCTCTATGTTGAACTTTTAAAAGTTCATTCCTATCTTCTTACTCAACTTGCCTACCTCCTTCTAGCTTACTCTGTCTACTGTCGCACACTCCATTGAATCTGTTAAAAACCAGAAAGGTATAATTTGTAATATTTACACAATTAGTTACAGTAAAAAAAACAAAAACGTGAAATAATATTAATTTAGAAGTATTGCTTCCCCCCTCCCCCCCAGGCTTACACTTCATGAAATACTTTGATTTAAATTATTTCTGAACAACTTTGACATTAATGTCTCTGTCATTTTGGAAGCCACTTTCTGACCTGCCATCTGCAGTGTTTTAGGTTATATCCTCATGAGTTGCATGAGAATCCAAACTATTTGAATCTGCGTTTGATACTGTCACTAGAAATTTTATCCCATCCCATAAACATATATTTGTATAACCTTAAAAAACTGGATTTTAAGATTCATTGAGTGAATGTTTATTATGTTTATTATGACCTATTAGAGTGATTCAAAAGACTTTCATCATAAGCATTTTCAGTTGCCTCCCAGAAATAATTTTCTGCATTAAAGATAATCTTCTTTGTCTCTTTAAAAAAACAAACAAACCAATTCTACCAGATTACTTTATGAGCATTCAAGCTAGCACCAATTATGGTCATTTTAGGAAAATATAGCTTTCTCAAGATATTCTGACATTCAAAATTTAGTAACTAAAACAGTGCCCTATAATACATGGAGGACCTTCTGAAGAATTGAATATGAAGCCATTTTTTTCTGATGGATAATTTTGGGAAAATTTTCTCTCCCATCTTATATTTTGGTATATACGGTAATTATTTTTCTTTTTATGAGGATAATGGTAACAATTACCTTACTGGGTTGTAATGAAGATTAAAGGAGATAATTTAAATAAGGTCCATGGTATAGTGCTCAATAGACTGTAAGATTTCTAACAGGCTAATTGTTATTGTCATTAATAAGTAATATGACACTGTATTGTAGATGTTCCCCTTTATTTCCATAGCAAGTGGGAAACAAGATACAATGAGCTTGGAGTTCTTCCCTTCCACTTTCTCAGCTGTGGATTAGATGTGAGGTTTGTTCTGACCACACAACCTTCCCCAAATCTGTCAGAAGATCTCACTGGGGTCTATAATGCATCATGGATATGACCATCAGTTGCATTCGTCTGCTTGTTATCTCATTAGGAAACGATAAACATTGGTTTATTTTCTTACTTATCTTGCCAGATTTAGACAGCTATATTTCTTTAATCACAGCTGCTGTTTGTAGGCAGTTTGGACTTCTCACAGAGTTTCAAATCAGAATCCTAAATATGACTTGTTACCACAAAATAGTCTTGCCTCCTTCTGAAAATATATAGATGTCTTTCTTTTCCACAGCCCCTAAGGCAAAATTGAGCTAGTTAACAGTGACTTCAGAAGTTACTTTTGTTAAGACTTTTCAAAACACAGATAAAGAGAAAAAACAATCTTCAATTGCTAATAACAATAGTAGCAGAGTCATTATTTTAGCGCCTCTGTAGTTTGAAGTGAAAGGGAGAGGGAAAATATCTGTGTCACCATATTGGTCTCCCTATCTTTATCCTGAAACTATGAAAAGACTGGCCAATTACAGAATAAGAATAATGGCAAAGTTAGAATTTTCCCCCGTAACTGTTATCTTTTTCATCCTATGAATTTAAAAATCAATCTGAAAACAACTTGTGTTGCAGTGTGATTCAAGTAAGTGCAATTATTAGGGTGAGTCAGGGAAACCTGACAATGTGATTTCTTGTTACATTAAAGGAAGTACTATCCTTATAGTTTACAGAATGAAGGGTACTTTAAGGCAATTTGGCTCAAGTTTGGAGAACATTTGACTATGAGAATGGATTTTAGTTTGACATGGAGAGTAGGCAGACAGATGTGTATCAAATAGCATGTGGAGCATATGAAAGCTAATTTTTCATGACCAGTAAGATATAAATATAGTATGTTTCTCATTTTAAAGTGTCATTTACATCAACCAGAAGTGTGACATATTGGAAGAAAAAAATCATAGCCTATAAATAGTTCTGCCATGGAGTCCTCATCTTTGAGTAGCTGGGCAAGGATGGTGAGGACTCCTTTCTTTGAATAGGAGCTTAAATCCAACTGTCCATGTAACAGTTACATTTGATTGTCTTGAAAGCGCATTTTACTCATTATCCTCTCCCAAACTTGGTCCCTTTTCTGGATTTCCTGTCTTGGTAGGTGACACCATCATCCAATTAATTGAACAGAGCGTTAAGTCCAGGAATTATTCTGACACCTCTCCTTCCTCTCCTTATTATCCAACTCATCTCTTCTTTAACTGTACTTTTATTTTGCTTCACTGTGACCATACTGTTCTAAGTCACCGTCAGAAGTCACCTGGTATACCGCAGTGGTCTTGCTTTTTAAAATGTACCTAGGATTTGTTTGAATCAGGTATGGTAAGACATGCAGACATAGAAATGGCTGTCATAAAGGAAGACGTTGACACTCACAGATCCCTAGAAACAGGAGGTTTGGCATGACGTGAAGGAGCACCCTGCGGGGAACACCAGGGTTGATCAGGAGAAAGAGGGAGTGAGGGGAAAGTGTGGGCAAGAGACTGTTGTTGTAGTGACTATGGGAAGAAGTAGGTGAGGCAGAATAAGGATTGGCTAGTGTGAATAATTTTGGCAGTCTCTGGGGCTTTAGCGCCTATCCCAAGTTGTCTGGTGCCTGGCTGTGGGGTGATGAGGGCAGGTGGATGAGGGCCTGGAGTCAAAGAGGTAGAGAAAGGAGTTGGTTGGGGGTTATGAGCATTGGGTGGTTGGTTTATATATGAAAGGTGTGCTTGCAAGTAAGTTTTTCACTATCTCTAGAAATTAGCTAGCCTTGGTGGGGACAGTCCCTCCAGGGTCAGCAAAGCCCCAAAAGTTAAAACATCAGAAACACGTGATTAATACACCTTATAACAGTCTCCTTGAATTCAGTCTTCTTCACCAGAGTGAGAGAATATTTAAAAATACAAATATGAAGACATCACTCTTCATTTCTTAATCCCTCAATATTTACCCATTGCTCTTCCTAGAAGGTCCTAAATGATCTGGTCCCTACCTACCTATTGGACTTCTCTTGGACTCTCTTTTGTTTGTGAACTCCAGCCACACTAGCTTACTTTCAGTTCTTGAACTGTGCTGTCTTCCTCCCTGGGCCTTTACTTGTGCAGTTATCTCTGAATGGAACACTCTTCCCTACTTCCTCTTCCCCCACAGTGGTACCTAACTGCTCTGGAACTGTCAGCTTCCTCAGGGAAGTCTTCCCTTTAATCCCCAGATCATGTTATGTCTTAGACCCTGTTTTAGGCTCTCATAGCATTTCATGGTCCTTCTTCAGTATACTTCTCAAGGTTTGTGATAATATGCTTATTTATGTGATTAATCTCTGCTGCCAGGGATCCATAAGGCAGAATTGTGTCCAAGTGACTCATAGTATGTTCCTGATTTCTAGCAGAGCGCTTTAATACACGTGGGAGGCCTCAGTAAATATGTGTTGAGTGAGTGAATTAATGCCAGTTTTGGTTTAGGATATAGACGATATTTTCAACCTAAAGACCGAGTTGGAAAAACAGAAATGGTTTTCTTGAGCCTGTTTTTTTAAAGAAAATGCTCGAAGTTGTTACATAATTGCTCTGAGTGATGTGTTATCAGAAGTGATGGGAGCCATACCAGACTGTCTCTGCTGGGCATTGTGTGTCATGGCAATAAGACATCTGACAGGATTTGAAACATGAAGAAAATAGATGTTGAAAAAGCACAAATATATGGAAGTTTTTTTTTCTCATGAGGATCATCTGAAAATTGCTCTTGGTGGCCGATGGGATGTTTTATGGCTGACTCCACAGAGACCATGAGGAAAGGTGGTCTGTGTCTGTTGTATATAGAAAGAGAAATTTTGGCTTGTTTTTCTTCTAATCATTCTTTGTAAAAATTTAATTATAATCACATGATACAATGTTAATCTCCAGATGTGTATTCTTAGGAAATGATCCTAAAAAACTAAGCATCTATGCACTGGATTAGTTAAAATTAGACTTGAGCTCTTCATACTCTGGAAAGAGTGCTCAGATATCACATTTTTAAAAAGACAGATGATGTCAACTGAGTAACTTAACATAACTAAAGTGCCACAGAACAGAGCCGACAATTCCCTGTCAAGAATACTCTTCTATCCTAACAGAAGTCAAAGCTCTTTGCTTTATATCATTTCTGAAGGCTGAGTGCATTTTTAAAAATCTTTTTTTTTAAAAATAACATGATTCTTTACTTTCTACTTCTCCACTTTTCCCTCTCCAGGGCATATTTTCAGCAAAGCAAAAATTTGGTCAGATGAATTGATGCAATTAACTAGATCAGATGTTGCAGCTAGACAGTCATGGTGGCGATGGCATATATTTGATCTGCACAATACCGTTGTTTGCCCTGCAAAAGGCTTAAAGTTGTTGCTTTTTAAAAAAATTAGTTTGAAACACTTAAAAATTAAGAGGCTACACATTAGCGTCTATACGTAAAGGACATTCTGTGTTCCCTGAGCCCATAAACAGGGCACATACTTTCCAGTGTGCCAGAGTCCTATATGGACCTTGTCTCATGTCTATATCACCTGCCTGGCCCCTTGAGGCATTTGACTTTGTGACCCTTAAATATAAGATGCTAGCAATTGCATTAATTCTCTATTTGCTCTGACTATACAGAAGGTATTTATTTTTATAGCCTAATCCACATAAATAGCTCCTTTCTGAAATCCAGAAGATTAGGACAATTTACAACGAGCAGAGTGGGATGACATGTCTTCTGGATCACCTCACTGTAAATATGTACTTAATTACCTTTGATCTTGCTTTCTTAAGGACTTTAAAAATGTATTTTATACAAAATTGCCAGGTATTTCCTTTTCCCTTTCCCTTCCTTTTTTGTGATAAAAAAAAAAAAAAAAAGTGTCTGGGCTGCTTGATTCCCAAGATTTAAAAGATGGCATGCAATCATTATAATAAATGTCACTGAGCCATTGCCTAATTTTTTGAATATTCTAAGTAACTTAGTTTGTAAATACCCTAAGTTGTTATAAGAAAAACCAAATATAAGCTGGGCACAGCAGCTCCTGTGTCAAATTCTAGTCTTTCCATGGCTGCTGGAGCCTCACTACCTGATCCACCTCTCTAACTGCCTTCCTCTACTTCTGTTGTTACTTATCTTGCACATTGACCAGCATGGCTACCTCAGCTGATTTCTATAACCTATTTGCTCCATTGCCTAACATGAATCTGAAATTTCTCCTGTGTTTCTTTGTTCAAAAATAGAAGGAAGAGATCTGATTGGCCCAGATTACTCTGTGGATCTCCCTCTCTTTGAGTCAAATGTTCACTTCTTACCCAATCGGTTGTGGTGGGAGGAGTCATGGAGCCCAATGCCCATTCTGCCAAAGTTATGTGTAAAGCAGTAAATAATGGTATAGGTGGAAGTTTGAGCAAGGTGATCACACTTGAGTCTACCAGCAGCTAAAGGATATTTGTCCCTCTAGGGACATAACTGGTGGAGAATCCTGCCCATATAGCCCTGTGAGGGGATTGAGAAATAAGGGCAATTCAAGAATCCAACTGATGTGGTTGGGATTTTTGTCCGGCCCAATTCTTATGCTGAAATGTAATTCCCAATGCTGGAGGTGGGGCCTGGTGGGAAGTGTTTTCATGGGAGCAGATTCCTCATACCTTGATACAGCCCTCATAATAGTGAGCTCTCATGAGATCTGGTTGTTTAAAAGTGTGTGGCACCTCCCCACCCTCTCTCTCTTGCTCCTGCTCTGGCCATGTGATGTGCCTGCTGCTGCTTTACCTTTTGCCATGACCCAAAGCTCCCTGAGGCCTCCCAAGAAGTGAAGCAGATACAGGCGCCATGCTTATACAGCCTGCAGAAATGTGAGCCAATAGAACCTCTTTTCTTTATAAATTACTCCGTCTCAGGTATTCCTTTATAGCAATGCAAGTATGGCTTAATACACCAACTTTCAAAGTTTGGATAATTCACGAGTGGCAGACAGAGCTATAAAATTCAGCTGGGTGATGAACAATGGCAGCGTCATGGCAAGTAAGATGATGAGTACCCAGGAAAGGTGAAAATCATTGTGGACCAGCAAAGGCTCCTCTGCTGTAGCAAAGTAAACAGCGACTGAGGGCATGGAAATTCAAAGGTTGGCAATTCAGATGCTCTTACTGTGACTTAAAGCAGTGTTACTGAAAATGTGATTTGTGGGCTTGATGGAAATTCACATTTTCAGGCCCAAATCCAGACCTAATGAATCAGGATCTCTGATGGTGGGCTCTTGGCTCTCCAGGTGATTTGGATGCCCACTGCTATTTGAGAAGCACTGGCTTAATGGAGAATCTTCCCTACTTAATTGAAGACTTAAAGATGAGGAAGAGAATCTGCCTGGGAGAGGTATGAGTGGACTAGTTCTGGGGTTTGAAGAGACAGATTTTTGAGGCAAATGAAAATTTAAAAGTAGCATCCCAGCATTTGTAAGGGAAATACTGTTTACTCTTGAGAAGATGTTGGTTTAAATAAGAAGCTGAGCCTTTGGAAAATGAGAACTTTGGAAAAGTACATTGTCTGAGTCCACTTGTGTTTCTGTAACAGAATACCTGAGCCTGGGTAACTTATAATGAATAGAAATTTATTGGCTCATGGTTGTGGAGGCTGGGAAGTCCAAGATCAAGGTGCTGGAATCTGGAAGGGCTTTCTTGCTGCATCAACACATGGGAAAAGGCAGAAGGGCAAAAAGAGAACAAATTCACTTCTGTGAATCCTATTTATAATTGGATTAATCCATTCATGAGGGCTCTGTCCTTAAGACTTAATTACCTCTTAAAAGTCCCGTTGCCCAACATGATCACACTGGGAATTAGGTTTCAACCTATGAATTTTGGAGTGGACATAAACATTCAAACCATAGCACATCTCTTTCATTCTACCCCTGGAACATCTGAACTGACTCATAAGATCAGAAATAATGATGTCCTCCAGTCACACCCATCTATGAGTGAGGTTAAGGATGTTGCTTGGAGTGTACAGACCTATAGACACAGACTTCATGGATACCGCATTTATCAGAAAACATTCTATGAGAGCCCTACCCAGGGCTGGCCAGCTGTAGCAAATGCTCAAGAGTTTTCTCTCTAACATACATTCTTACAAAAAGTACAAAAGTAGGGCTACATTTCTTTATATAGTGGGTGACTATCAGAAAGGCCTTTTTGTTTTTCTCTGGTGGCCTAGGAATATGTAGATAAATGAGTGTTTCATTCCAAATGTAGATATATTTTTATCTGTAGTGGTTTATCAAGTAAAATGTGATGTTTGTGAACCAGGCTGGGCACTTTCCCTTAAAGCCAGGCTATTATACAGAGTTTTAAAAAAGCTGCTGGTCACCACTCTTCTCTTGTACTTCCTCATCTACGTTGCTCCTAAAATAAGTACAAAGGACATTGGATAATATCCAGCTACCCTTGATATTATGGAAATAGACAAGATGACCCTACTTTATATGATTACACGAAGACCAACGTGAATTGGAGCTTTGCCATTTCTACCAGTTCCAATTATTACAAATATCTTTATCAGTTTTTCAATAACATTCTATCCTGGCTTGGCTAATAAAATTGATGGATTTTGACATATAATATTCATAGACACTAACAGAACTGTTATTATAGTCATAGTTGTGATAAATTGTTTTCAGAGATGCATATTTGAAGGGAGGCTGTGTGGCTAAATACTGTTCTACAAGTCCAGATCCAGATCTGACTGCAACACAGCCCCAGAAAATACTGATTTTAAATTAAGTATGACATTTAATCTTTTCTATCAAAATGAAAGACCATATAAAAACAAAAAGGAAGATAGAGGTTGGACTTTTGAAAATAAATGAATAAAAAAGTGACAGTAACTCTTAGACAAAATTGGGTGATATTTGAAAAGTAACTTATTCATGAATTAGTGAATTTAGATGTCATCTTTTAGAATATTAGTTTATAAATCTAACTTTTGGTGAACAGTCTTAGCTGATGAGACAGGTTGTGAAGAAAATCAAATTGCATTTATAATGTATCATTTGTTTCATTGTCCTTAGACAATTCTGTGTGAGAGGACATCAGATTTCACTATATTCTCTCCTACATCAAACTGATGGGGTCTTAGGGTAGCCACAGACATGGCTAATGGCTGGATTCAGTAGGTCACAATTATCCCCCTCAAGTCCAGTTGATAGAATTTCAGATAATAAGTTATTTTACATAAAGAAAATATTCAAGAACCATATGAAACATTTCATTCTTTCAGTCAGATACAGCATCCAATAACTTGCTTTTGGAAATAATGACTATTTATCACAAGCTCAAATGATGGGCTGTGAGTGTCCGTTGTTAATAATCTGTTATTTTAATCAAGTTGTCTGTAATATATTTGAGGTTGTATGACCCTGGTACATCATGGTTTAGGCCAAAATCCTTTGTGTCAGACTGAGGGGGAGGTGGAGGTGTCCTTCTGCAACACTCATTTTTTTTTTTCTTTTGAAATAGAGTCTTGCTCTGTCACCCAGGCTGAAGTGTAGTGGTGCAATCATAGCTCACTGCAGCCTTGAACTCCTGGGCTCAAGTGATCCTCCTGCCTCAGCTCCCTGAGTAGTTAGGACTATAGATACTCATCACATCCAGCTAATTATTTATTTAGTTATTGTTTGAGACAAGTTTTCCCTGTGTCACCCAGGCTGGAGTACTGTGGCATGAGCATGCCACTGCAGCTTCTGTCTCCTGGGCTTGAGTGATCCTCCCACTTCAGCCTCCTGTGTATCTGAGATTACAGATGTGTACCACCACACCTGGCTATTTTTTTTTCTACTTTTTGTAGAGATGGGGTCTTGCTATGTTGTCCAGGCTCATCTTGAACTCCTGGGCTCAGCAGTCCTTCCACTTTGGCCTCCCAAAGTGCTGGGTTTATTGGCATGAGCCGCTGCACCAGCTAATTTTTAAAAGTTTTTTTTTTTGTAGAGATGGGGTCTCGTTATATTTCTAACCTAGTCTCAAACACCTGCCCTCAAGTGATCCTCCTACCTCAGCCGCCCAAATCATTGGGATTATAGGTATGAGCCACTCCACCCAGCCTCATTTTCTTTCCCTAATAAAAGACATCTAAATATAAATCAGGGAGCCATATACAAATCTCCAGTTATCAATATATTAGCACTTGCCAAAAAATCTGCCTGTTTTCTGGCCATGTTGGCTATACTTAGTTAATTAAACTTGATAAAAAATTATTGAGCCAATTCTAAGTGTAAGGCACTATGGAGGATGCAACTATAATAAAATATATAATATAACAACGACAACTTGGTTGTTAGGTCTTTATTGTTTCCAAAGTACTGGCACATTCATTGTTTCCTTTGATCTTCTCAATGACTTTTACCCCTTACAGCTAGGAAACTGAGGCCTGGGGGGGGGTCGCATGACCCACAGAAATGTACATGGGTCATGGGTGACAGAACTCACAGTAGAACCTATCTCCTGCATCTTCCTAACAGAGTTTTCTCCATTACTCTTATCCGTACCCAACTTGCAACATAGCAATTGATTTATTGCCATCCATTCTTTATTGATAAACACTGCGTGCTGGAGAACGTCGGTGTACGAAGGATTTCCTGGCTGCTGAGCCACTCTTAATACTGGACATGAAAGATGCTACCTGCCAAGTAAACCTGACCCAGCTGCAAGAGGTTTACGGCATTAACAGGTGCGCTTCAAGTCATCATCAATCACTGTAACAGTGCTGCTTTTGTTGTTTTTAACCTTGCTCTGAAGTGTGATGCCTTTGTTAACGTTTGATTTTGAGTGGAAGGAAAAGAATATTTCCCTCCCGAAGAGCATGGTTACTTTATCAACTGCATCGTAGGACAAGGTACAACCCACTCCTTCCTTGACTTTGTGTGAAATCCCCTCCCTCAAATAGACTAGGGAGTCTTATCTAATTGCATTAAATCTCAACATTTGGTTTCTTTTTTTAGCATTTATTGTATTCAATGAATAAAAATCAAATTATTAATGAGGGACACACAGCCCAGCATTAGGGTTTGGAAAAAATACCCATTCTTTTCCAAGATGAGTGGGCAGGTGGATCTGTTTGACTGAAAGATTAAAAGGTTTCAAACCTTGAATTCCACAATACTCTCCTTTTTCACTCTCTTATCTAATCCATCAGCAAATCTTCCTGGCTCTGTCTCCAAAATCTGTCTTCTCTGTCCGTTCATGTCTCTCCCTCCCCTCACAAGCCATGAAGCTAAGCTACCAATACTTCTAGGCTGCTCTTCTCTAGTAGAAGCCCGTAGCACCTAACAGTTTCCTATTTCCTTTTGCTCTTGTCCCTATGACTGTCAGCCCCTACACAGTGACCAGAGAAATGCTTTTAAAATTGTAAATCAGGCCACTTCCTGTTTGAAATCTCACTGGTTTCTCATTGACATCAAAGTAAAATCTAGACTCCTTACCTTGGCCCTGTCCGCCTCCATCCCTCATGGTCTTCACTTCTCCCCTGGTGCATGCTGCTGCAGCCACACACACAGGCAGAACACGTCCAGCTCCTTTCCATCTGTGGTAGGCTGACAATCCCCACCCCTCTCCCTCACAAATATATCCATGTTCTAATCCCACTTTGCAGTGTGGTGACATTAAGCATCTCGAGATGGAGAGATAGATCATACTGAATTATCTGGTGGTCCCTAAATGCCATCACAAGTATCCCTATAAGACAGAGGCAGAGGGAGACTAGCTGAACACACAGCTAGTTTTGAAGAAGTTTTGAAAATTAGGAGAAGTTTTGAAAATGTCCACTTTGAAACCAGAATGATGCAGCCACTAACCGAGAAATGCTGGTGTCACCAGAAGCTGGGAGAGGCAAGGAATGAATTCTCCCCCTAGAGCCTCTGGAGAAAGTGTGGCCTGTGAACACCTTGATTTCCAACTTCTAGGCTCCAGAACTAGGATGGAATGAATTTCTGTTGTTTTGAACCACCAAGTTTGTGATAATTTGTTTCTGCAGCCACAGGAGACTATCATATCATCTTAGGACTTTCACGATTCCTCTACCTACAATGTTTTTTTATGAAACCTTACATCTGAGTCTTATTCTTAGGACTTAGCTAAAATATCACCTCTTTAGGGAGAGCTCCCCTGACATTGGCACTAAGGTAGCCCTCTCCATCCAAACATTCTTTATCACATCATCTTTTTTAATTCATCTTCTTTTGGGAATTATTTATTTTTTGACTTATTATTCCAGCATGTAAAACAGTGTCTGACATGTAGTAGATGTTTACTAAATGTTTGTTAAGGAACAAAGGGAAAAAAATTACTAATTACTTAGTGATAAAGAAAATTAATAAACATCTGGGCTTTTGAAAAACCTTTGGCTTCTATGATGAATGTCTTCTACAGATAGAGTTGCCTATATACAATCTTGGAAAACAAAATACAAGGTTAAATTTGAATTTCAGATAAATGCAAATATTTTTACTTTGAGTATTTCCCACAGAATAAGTACGTTCCAGCAAATAATGCATGGAATATACTTATCCTGAAAATTATGTTTTATACAAAATTCAAATTTAGCAGATCATCTTTGTTTCTCTTCCCTCTCCCCTTCATCTGGCAACCCTAACTGAGGAACACTACAGCTCTCTATCATAAACAG
This sequence comes from Ateles fusciceps, assembly GCA_036589455.1. Classification (NCBI taxonomy): domain Eukaryota; kingdom Metazoa; phylum Chordata; class Mammalia; order Primates; family Atelidae; genus Ateles; species Ateles fusciceps. Next base: position 2,591,842 of record JAZHEH010003051.1, read on the forward strand.
AGATTATTATCCTGTAAGCAGATGAAGGGATCAACAAACAAACCCTTCCTTTGAAAGTCTTTTCTCATACAATTATTCTTCAAAATCTTAGAGCCATATACACATCAGTAAGTTTATCCTACTCTCTCTGAAGGAAAACTAAAGAAGAGACACTTATTTATTCTCATCAGCCCGGGAAAGGAAGGCATCCCCCTGTGTTAGAAATAAGCCCTAATCGTTTTTTGTGTGAATCTCTATGCGTAATACCTTAATTGGGCAAAGTCCAGCATAGTGGAACTATTTACATATGTGAAGGCAATATGAGTATTTGGGGCATGTTTTGATTCTTTTGTGGGAGTCTGGGATGAGATTTTGTGCATGAATCCTTTTACTTGCCTCATACCTGACCCAGGTTGATAAAATAAAAAGACAGAAGATGGACTGCCACGAGGGCTTTCTGGTAATGAACATTTTGTTTGCTGGGGCCTCTTAACACCCATCCCAATGGAAGATACTAGGTCTGGGAGCACATCCCCTGCTTGGGCACATGTGGGGGAAGAAAATAAAGTCCTGGCAGCTCTTGCAGGGGCAGGCCTTGCTCACTGTGAGAGATCAGAGAAGTCACCCTGTGCCATGAGAGCGAGAGCCCATGCATCAGGGTTCAGTGACACTTAGCCTGCCAGATCCACCCATAGAGAGGGTAGCCTAGTAACTGTCCTTTCTGACCAGCCAGACTGCTTTCCATGAGGAGGAGAAGTCAGGGGCTAGAGGAGTGGGCACTCTCTCTTTAGCATTGCCCTATGACAGAGAAAGTACATTGCTTTCTCTTAGGGTCAAAGCAAGAATATGAAAAGAGGAGTATAATAACTGCTCCCTAAAATGCTGCTTTGGAGAAAACGGATATTTACAGAACAAAGTTGTCAGTACTATTGACAAACATGACCAACCTTTAAGGCTGCCAACATGAGAGAGTCACTGTAGAACCAAAAGGTTTCCACTGCGCAGCAAAAGTGTTTGAAGGCCCAATAAAGCATGCTGTATGAGTTGTGTTCACCTTAAAGTCCCTTAGAAATCTAAAAATAGAAAGTTCAGTGTTGAAGGCTGCCGACCAGTAAGGAAACAGGTTGCTAGCCATCCATATGCACAGCCCCAAACTCCATGCTTCAGTCTACCTGCAGGAGTACAACAGGGGCTCAGTGCTACTTAGTTCTTCCCGGTGAGTTTACCCGTCACAATACAGGAAAACATTCTAGGAGAAGAAATTCAAATAATGACTAAAAATTTAAGTCCATATCTAGGAGCAATATTCTTTTCTTATTTTATCACAAACAAAATTCCCCTCAATCATGCCAGGAGAAAGGGAGATACGTGTCTTAAAGAGGCACCTCTCTTATTTTTCACAATTTTTCTTGGAATTTTGTTTTAAATAAGACAGCAGACTATCACGAAGACAGTCTCCTTTTTATACAGCACCAACTTAAAATAAGTTTTGTGATTCTTTTGTTTTTAAAAATCCATTAATTTCACATTTTAAAGAAGAGACTGAGCCCTATTGGCTGTGAATAGAATTTAAATGTGCTTTTCAAAGACTTAAACTTCAAGAGTTGAGCTCGAGGTAAATTCATTCTTCTGGATCATTGTTTAACACAGTCATGCGTTTGTTTAACAACAAAGATATGTTCTGAGAAATGTGTTTTTAGACATCATAGAGTGTCTTTACACAAACCTAGATGAGATAGCCTACCGTACACCTAGGTTAGATGGTGTATATAGCCTAGGCTGTAAACCTGTATAGCAGGTTACTATACTCAATGCTGTAGGCAATTCTAACATCATGGGAAGTATTTGTGTGTCTAAACATATCTGAACATTGAAAAGGTACAGTAAAAATATGATATTATAATCTTATGGGATTGCCATTGTATATGCAGTCCATTATTGATGGAAACAATGTTATGTGGTACATGACTGTATTTCCAATAGATAATTTACCCAACTCTGTCTGATTCCTTACAGAAACAAGTGTAAATATGGTGGATCAATCTGTGCAATTGGGTTATTTTATTTGCTTTTAAAAGCCATAAGATCTGGATCAACTTGTGTGCAAGAAGATTCTCAAGTTTAGCTTCACAATGCCTATTACGTGCTTCCCCTTTTGTAAGTTTCTAGCAAAATTTGAGACTCTTTAAGGTTGTATACATTTGAAAACTCTCTTTAATGCATATTCAATAAATTAAAGAGGGATGAGACCAGACATGGTGGCTCACACCTGTAATCCCAGCCCTTTGGGGGGTTTAAGTGGGAGGGTGACTTGAGGCCAGGAGTTTGAGGTTATAGTGAGCTAAGATCACCCCACTGTACTCCAGCCAAGATGGCAGAGCAACACCTTGTCTCTCTTAAAAAAAAAAATTAATTGTAAAAAAGGAATTTCATACATGTAAGATTCTCATTATTCTTTCTTATTAAAAATATATATTTTCGTTGTAAAAATTTCAAAGTGTATCAAGTAAAATATAGAAATTTTCTTTTCTTTCATTCACTCCAATTCTACACTCCAACGATACCCATGATTAACAATTTGATAAGTATCCTTTCAGATTTTGTTTTGGTATGCACACAGAAACATATATGCAACTATATTTTTATTTACTTTAATCTTTATTATGAATAATATAATGATTATAATGAGCCAGTATATACTTATCACCCAACTTCCCCCTGTAATCAATGCATAGTCAATCATGCGTCATCCATGTTCCCAACTATTTTCTTCCATCCCTCACTGGATTATTTATAAGCAAATCTAAAACATAATACGATTTCATTAGTAAATACTTTAATATTTATCTTTAAAAGATAAAAACTTTAAAAAATTATCACACTTAAATTTTTAAAAATTACTTTTAAATAACATCAAATAGTGTTCAAATTTTTCCAATATATATAGATATATTTTTTACAAAAATGGAACTATGCTAGACATAGTGCTATATAACTTGCAGAAAAATTTAAACTTTAAAAAAGTATTAAACCAAAGAATTTGTTGGGATCCAATGAAGCTCTTGAGCTTATGTTTTATATCCCTCTTATTAATTGATAAAATCTTATTATCTGAGGCTTGGTTTAAGACTTCCTTTGTAAACAGTTAGTAATATTGTAAACAGCTAGTAATATTTGTATGTGCTTATTTATCATCTGTATCTTATAAATGAAATGTCTGTTTATGTTTTTGCCTGTTTTCTAACTAGATTGTTTGGGTTTATTTTTGAGTTTTTTATTTTTACTGTGGAATTTGGAGAGTTCTTTATATATGCTAAATATGAGTCTTTTGTCAGATATGTGGTTTGCAAATATTTTCTCTGAGGCTACAGCTTACCTTTTCATTCTTTTAACAGGCTCATTGCCTAAAAACGTAGTAAACGTTTTTAACTTTGATGAACTCTAATGTATTAATTTTTTTCCTTTATTGATCATACTTTTGACATCATGTCTAAAAAGTCATCATGATGTATTCAATCCCAAATATTTCTCCTATGTTATCTTCTAAAATTTTGCAGTTTTATGTTTTCATTTAAGTTTATGATTCATTTTAAGTTTTGCATAAAGTATGAGACTTAGGTCGAAGTTCGTTTTTGCTATGCATATCCGATTGCCTCAGTAGCATTGGCTGAAGAGACTACCTATCCTATATTGAATTGGTTTTAAACCTTTGTCTAAAAACAGTTGGCTGTTTCAGTGTGCAGTTATTTCCTCGTTCTCTATTTGGTTCCACTTGTCTATGCTTCTATCCCTCCACTGATATCACAAAGCCTTGGTTACTGTAGCTATGTAGTATATCTCCAAATTGGGTATATTTATTCTTCTATTTTCATCTTATTTTGAAATTGTTGTAACTATTCTATTTCCTTTGCCTCTCTATATACATTTTTTTAAAATTGTACTTTCAGTTCTGGGCTACATGTGCAGAACGTGCAGGGTTGTTGCATAGGTACACACAGGCCATGGTGGTTTGTTGTCTCCATCCCCCCATCACCTGCATCAGGCATTTCTCCCAGTGTTATCCCTCCCCAACCTCCCTGTCCCCCATTGGTCCTCCCCTAGCCCCCCACTCCCAAACAGACCCCAGTGTGTGATGCTCCCCTCCCTGTGTCCATATGTTCTCATTGCTCAGCACCCACCTATGAGTGAGAGCATGCAGTGTTTGGTTTTCTGTTCTTGTGTCAGTTTGCTGAGAATGATGGTTTCCAGATTCATCCATGTCCCTACAAAGGACACGAACTTGTCATTTTTTATGGCTGCATAGTATTCCATGGTGGATATGTGCCACATTTTCTTTGTCCAGTCTATTGTTGATGGGCATTTGGGTTGGTTCCACGTCTTTGCTATTGTCAACAGTGCTGCAATGAACATACGTGTGCATGTGTCTTTATAATAGAATGATTTATAATCCTCTGGGTATATACCCAGTAATGGGATTGCTGGGTCAAATGGAATTTCTGTTTCTAGATCCTTGGAAAATTACCACACTGTCTTCCACAATGGTTGAACTAATTTACATTCCCACCAACAGTGTAAAAGTGTTCCTGTTTCTCCACATCCTCTCCAGCATCTGTTGTCTCCTGATTTTTTAATGATTGCCATTCTAACTGGCTTAAAATGGTATCTCAATATGGTTTTGATTTGCATTTCTCTAATGACCAGTGATGATGAGTATTTTTTCATATGTATTTTGGCCTCATAAATGTCTTCTTTTGAAAAGTGATTGTTCATATCCTTCACCCCCTTTTCGATGTGTTTGTGTGTTTTTTTCTTGTAAATCTGTTTTAGTTCTTTGTAGATTCTGGATATTAGCCCTTTGTCAGATGGGTACATTGCAAAAAATTTTTCCCATTCTGTTTGTTGCTGGTTCACTCTAATGATTGTTTCCTTTGCTGTGCCAAAACTCTTAAGTTTAATTAGATCCCATTTGTCTATTTTGGCTTTTGTTGCCATTGCTTTTGGTGTTTTAGTCATGAAGTCCTTGCCTATGCTTATGTCCTGAATGGTATTGCCTAGGTTTTCTTCTAGGGATTTTGTGGTGTTAGATCTTATGTTTAATCTTTAATCTATCTGGAGTTAATTTTAGTCTAAGGTGTCAGGAAGGGGTCCAGTTTCTGCTTTCTGCACATGGCTAGCCAGTTTTCCCAACACCATTTATTAAAGAGGGGAATCCTTTCCCCATTGCTTGCTTTTGTCAGGTTTACCAAAGATTGGATGGTTGTAGATGTGTGGCATTGCTTCTGAGGCCTCTGTTCTGTTCCACTGGTCTTTATCTCTGTTTTGGTACCAATATCGTGCTGTTTTGATTACTGTAGCCTTGTAGTATAGTTTGAAGTCAGGTAGAGTGATGCCTCCAGCTTTGTTCTTTTGCTTAGGATTGTCTTGGCTATGCAGGCTGTCTTTTGGTTCCATATGAACTTTAAAGTTTTTTTTTTTCCAGTTCAGTGAAGAAGGTCAATGGTAGCTTGATGGGGATAGCATTGAATCTATAAATTACTTTGGGCTGTATGGCCATTTTCACAATATTGATTCTTCCTAACCATGAGCATGGAATGTTTTTCCATCTGTTTGTGTCCTCTATTATTTCCTTGAGCAGTGGTTTGTAGTTCTCCTTGAAGAGGTCCTTTACATCCTTTGTTAGTTGTATTTCTATGTATTTCATTCTCTTTGTAGCAATTGTGAATGGCAGTTCACTCATGATTTGGCTGTTTATCTGTTATTGGTGTATAGGAATGCTTGTGATTTCTGCACATTGATTTTGTATCCTGAGACTTTGCTGAAGTTGCTTATCATAAGGAGATTTTGGGCTGAGATGATGGGGTCTTCTAAATATACAATCATGTCATCTGCAAATAGAGACAATTTGATTTCCCCTTTTCCTAATTGCATATCCTTTATTTCTTTTTCTTGCCTGATTGCTCTGGCTAGAACTTCCAGTACTATATTGAATAAGAGTGGTGAGAGAGGACATCCTTGTCTGGTGCCAGTTTTCAAAGGGAATGCTTCCAGTTTTCAAAGGGAATGCTTCCAGTTTTTGCCCATTCAGTATGATATTGGCTGTGCGTTTGTCATAAATAGCTTTCATTATTTTGAGATACATTCCACTGATACCTAGTTTATTGGGGGTTTTTAGCATAAAGGGCTGTTGAATTTTGTTGAAGGCCTTCTCTGCATCTATTGAGATAATCATGTAGTTTTTGTCTTTGGTTCTGTTTATATGATGGATTACGTTTATAGATTTGCGTATGTTGAACCAGCCTTGCATCCCTGGGATGAAGCCTACTTGATTGTGATGAATAAGCTTTTTGATTTGGTGTTGCAATTGGTTTGCTAGTATTTTATTGAGGATTTTCAGATCAATGTTCATCATGGATATTGGTCTGAAGTTTTCTTTTTAGTTGTGTCTCTGCCAGGTTTTGATATCAGGATGATGTTGGTCATAAAATGAGTTAGGGAGGATTCCCTCTTTTTGTATTGTTTGGAATAGTTTCAGAAGGAATGGTAACAGCTCCTCTTTGTATGTCTGGTAGAATTCAGCTGTGATCCCGTCTGGACTCCGACTTTTTTTGGTTGGTAGGCTATTCATTGCTGCCTCAACTTCAGCCCTTGTTATTGGTCTATTCAGGGTTTCAACTTCTTCCTGGTGCAGGCTTGGGAGGGTGCAAGTGTCCAGGAATTTATCCATTTCTTCCAGATTTACTGGTTTATGTGCATAGTATTGTTTGTAGTAATCTCTGATGGTAGTTTGTATTTCTGTGGAATTGGTGGTGATATCCCCTTTATCGTTTTTTATTGCATCTATTTGATTGTTCTCTCTTCTTTTTTATTAATCTGGCCAGTGGTCTATTTTGTTGATCTTTTCAAAAAATCAGCTCCTGGATTTATTGATTTTTTTTAAGGTTTTTTGTGTCTCTACCACCTTCAGTTCTGCTCTGATCTTAGTTATTTCTTGTCTTCTGCTAACTTTTGAGTTTTTTTGATCTTGCTTCTCTAGCTCTTTCAATTGTGATGATAGGGTGTCAACTTTATATCTTTCCTCGCTTGTCATGTGGGCATTTATTGCTGTAAATTTCCCTCTAGACACTGATTTAAATGTGTCCCAGAGATTCTGGTAAGTTGTGTCTTTGTTCTCATTGGTTTCGAAGAACATCTTTATTTCTGTCTTCATTTCATTGTTTATCCAGTCGTCATTCAGGAGCCAGTTGTTTAGTTTCCATGTAGTTGCATAGTTTTGAGCGATTTTCTTAATCCTGACTTCTAATTTGACGCACTATGGTCTGAGACACTGTTGGATATGATTTCTCTTCTTTTGCATTTGCTGAGGATTGATTTACTTCCAATTATGTTGTCAATTTTAGAGTAAGTGTGATGTATGCTGAGAAGAATGTATATTCTGTGGATTTAGGATGGAGAGTTCTGTAGATGTCTATTAGGTTCTCTTGGTCCAGATCTACATTCAAGTCTCGGATATCCTTGTTGATATTCTATCTTGTTGATCTGCCTAATATTGACAGTGGAGTGTTGAAGTCTCCCACTATTATTGTGCGGGAGTCTAAGTCTCTTTGTAGGTTGTTAAGAACTCGTTTTATGTATATGGGTGCTCCTGTGTTGGGTGCATATGTATTTAGGATCGTTAGCTCTTCTTGTTGCATCGATCCTTTTACCATTATGTAATGCCATTCTTTGTCTCTTTTGATCTTTGTTGGTTTTAAAGTCCGTTTTATCAGAGCCTAGGATTGCAACTCCTGCTTGTTTTGCTCTCCATTTGCTTGGGAAATCTTTCTCCATCCCTTTATTTTGAGTCTATGTGTGTTTTTGCATGTGAGATGGGTCTCCTAAATACAGCACACAGATGGGTCTTGGCTTTTTATCCAGTTTGCCAGTCTGTGTCTTTTGATTGGGGCATTTAGACCATTTGCATTTAACATTAATATTGTTATGTGTGAATTTGATCCTGCCATTTTGTTACTTGCTGATTGTTTTGCCTGTTAGTTGATGCAGTTTATTCATTGCGTCGTTGGTCTTTACCATTTGGTACATTTTTGCAGTGGCTAGTACTGGTTGTTCCTTTCTGTGTTTAGTGCTTCCTTCAGGAGTTCTTGTAGGGCAGGTCTGGTGGTGACAAAATCTCAGCATTTGCTTATCCATAAAATATTTTATTTCTCCTTCGCTTATGAAGCTTAGTTTAGCTGGATATGAAATTCTGGGTTGAAAGTTCTTTCTTTAAGGATGTTGACTATTGGCCTGCACTCTTTTCTGGATTGTAAGGTGTCTGCCGAGAGATCCGCTGTGAGTCTGATAGGCGTCCCTTTGTGGGTAACCTGACCTTTCTCTCTGACTGCCCTTATCATTTTTTCCTTCATTTCAACCCTGGTGAATCTGACGATTATGTACCTTGGGGTTGCTCTTCTTGAGGAGTATCTTTGTGGTGTTCTCTGTATTTCCTGGATTTGAATGTTGGCCTACCTTCCTACGTTGGGGACGTTCGTCCAGATAATATCCTGAAGAGTGCTTGGATACATTCTGCCCATCACGTTCAGGTACACCAATCAAGCATGGATTAGGTCTTTTCACATAATCCCATATTTCTTGGAGGCATTGTTCATTTCTTTTCACTCCTTTTTCTCTAATCTTCTCTTCTCATTTTATTTCATTGAGTTGATCTGCGATCTCTTATATCCTTTCTTCTGCTTCATTGATTTGTAAGCTCGTTTATGCTTTGTGAAGTTCTCGTGCTGTGTTTTCACCTCCATCATGTCGTTTATGTTCTTCTCTAAGCTGGTTATTCTAGTTAGCATTTCATCCAACCTTTTTTCAAGGTTTTTAGTTTCTTTGCATTGGGTTAGAACATGTTCCTTTAGCTGAGAGAGGTTTGTTATTACCCACCTTCTGAAGCCTGCTACTGTCAATTCGTTATTCTCATTATCCATCCTGTTTTGTCCCCTTTCTGGTGAGGAGTTGTGATCCCTTGGAGTAGGAGAGGCATTCTGGTCTTTGATGATTTCATCTTTTTGCACTGGTTTCTTTCCATCCTCATGGGTTTATCTACCTTTGATCTTTGAAGTTGGTGATTTCAGATGGGATCTCTGAGTCGACATCCTTTCCTTTGATGTTGGAGCTATTTCTTTTTGTTTTTTAGTTTTCCTTCTAACATGCCCTTCTGCTGTAGGACTGCTGGAGGTCCGCTCCAGACCTTGCTTGCCTGGGAATCACCTGTGGTGGGTACGGAGCAGCGAGGATTGCTGCCTGATCTTTCCTCTGGTAGCTTCGTCCGAGAAAGGTACCCGCCATGTGTCAGCCTGAGCTTTCCTGTAAGATGCATTTTTTTGGTTATTCAGGGATCAGGGAGTTGCTTGAGGAGGTAGTCTCTCCCTTGTCTGCTTGCAGAGGCCCTGCTGGGCTGCCTCGGACTCAGCCTGGCTGCTGTGTAGACTTCCTCTGGCTTTTGTTTACACAGGTGAGATTAGACCTGCTTTTGCAATGGCCCATGGCCTTCCCCCCACCGAGCTCGGTCATCCGGGTCAAGCTCCGACTGATGTGCTGGCTGTGAAACTCTCAAGCAAGAGAGCTTCAGTTTGCTGGTCTTTGTAGGGGTGGGACCTGACAAGCCGTATCACCTGTCTCCCTGCTTTCAGCTCTCCCTCTTCCTGGGGGGCAGTTATATCCGTCCCACAGGTGCTCTCAGCGGTAGTCAAAACTTCCACCCAGATCTGTGCCGACAACTTGAGCTGGCCGGAGCTGTCACTCAGATTTGTGTTGGTAACTTGCGAGCTTTTCATCCCAGTGGTGTTCTCCTGGATTGCGGGTTGCAACGGCCATGGGAGAAGCATAGTATCTGAACTGGAGTGCTGAGGGAGTAATGTCCCCAAACCAGTTGCACTTCCCAGATGGGGCAGCGCCTTGCCCTCCTCATTTTGCCATCCTTGGGCTATACCCACTGTCCAACCAGTCCCATTGAAATGAACTTGGTACCTTGGTTGGAAATGCAGAAATCTCTCACCTTCTCTATCTCTCTCACTGGGAACTGCACTCCAGAGCTGTTCCTATTCAGCCATCTTGGCAGAAGTCTCTACATACATTTTTAAATAACCTGGTTTATAGCTGTAAAAAATCCTGTAGGAATTTTGATAGGAATTGTGTTAAACCTGTGTGATCGATAATTTTTTGTGCAACTTGACTAGGTCATAAGATAACCAGATACCTGGTTAAACATTATTTCTTGGTGTGTTTGTGAGGATGTTTCCATGAGAGATTAGCATTTGAATCAGTACACAAAATAAAGCAGATAGCCCTCCCTAATGTCAGTGGGTGTCATTCAATCAGTTGAGGGCCTGAATAGAACAAAAAGGTGAAGGAGGGGGAGAATTTCTTCTGCTTGACTGGCCTGGGTCTGGAAATTATATCATTCGCCTTCTAGTTTTCAGGCCTTCAACGTTGGCTTAAAAATTCCACCATTGACCCTTCAAGTTCTCAGGCTTTTGGACTCTACTGGAAGTAAACCACAGCATTGGCTTCCCTGAGTCTCCAGCTTGCTGATGACAGATCATAGAACTTGCCATCCTCCATAATCACATGAACCAATTACTGATAATAAATCCATATATATACCTCAGAGAGATTGCAGATTTAGTTCCCAGACTACCATAATAAAGCAAAAATTTCAATGAAGCAAGTCACACAAATTTTTTGGTTTCCCAGTGCATATAAAATTATGTTTAACACTATATCGTAATCTGTTAAGTGTACAGTAGCATTACAGCTAAATCATGTACATACCTTAAATATACTTCATTTCTAAAAATTGCTAACAATTATCTGAGCCTTCAGTGAGCCCTTTGTTGCCATTTCAACAATGTTCACAGAACCTTCAACAGGAATAGATTCCATCTCAGGAAACCACTTTCTTCACTCATCCATAAGAAACAACTTCTCATTCATTCCAATTTGATCATGAAATTGTAGCGATTCAGTCACATCTTCAGGCTTCTCTTTTAATACTATTTCTCTTGTTCTTTCTACCACATATGCAGTAACTTCCTCCATTGACATCTTGAACCTCTCAAAGTCATCCATGAGGTTGGAGTCAACTTCTTATAAACTCCTTTTCATGTTGATATTTTGACTTCCTCTCATAAATCATGAATGTTCTTAGTGGTATCTCTAATAGTGAATCCTTTCCAGAAGGTTTTCAATTTACTTTGCCCAGATTCATCCAAGAAATCACTATAGCAGCTATAGCATTAGCTACATTCCTTTCTCACTAAACTTAGTCATGTCTAGCTTTTGATTTAAAGTAAGGGACATGCAACATTTCCCTTCACTTGAATACTTAGAGGCCATTGTAGCGTTATTAGTTGGTCAAATGTCAATATTGTTGTATGTCAGGAAATAGGGAGGCCTGAGGAAAGGGAGAGAGATAAGGGAACAGCTGTTAGGTGGAGCAATCAGGAGACACAGACATGTATCAATTAAGCTCTCCATCTTATATGGGTATGCCTTGTACCCCAAAACAATTACAATAGTAACATCAAAGATTGCCAATCATAGATCATCATAACAGATATAGTAATAATGAGAAAGTTTAAAATATTGTGAGAATTACGAAAATGTAACACAGAGACATGATGCGAGTCAATGCTGTTGAAAAAATTATGCTGATAGACTTGGTCTATCAACAATGCAGGATTGCCACAAACCTTCAATTTGCAAAATACACAATATCTGCTAAGCATGATAAAGTGAAGTGCAATAAAATGATGGATACCAGTATGTAATATATATATATATATGTAACATATTTTATTGTATATACAGGGACTTACGGGAAATAGACTCATATAAGCATCTGCAACATATTATAAACACATATATATTTATATATAATATTTATATTATGTGTATGCAACTTCTATATATTACACAACCTGCATAATAATTTGGGGAGAAATGAAAGCTTATAATAATGAGTATTTCTGTATATAATCATGATATGTCTCTCCATTTATTTTGATCTTCTTTGATTTATTTCATGAGCATTTTTAAATTTTCATAACAAGTACTATGCATGTATGATCAGATTTACACCCGTGTCATTTTTTTTTTGTCTGCTGTTTTTGTTTTTTCACATGCTACCTGCTTGCCATAACACCCAAGTGTCATTTCTTGAGCATTCGTAAATGATATTGTATTGTAAATTTTAGTTTTTGCGTGTTCATTACTAGTATGTGGAAATACAGGTTGCATATTGCTTATCTGAAATGCTTAAGACCAGAAGTGTTTTGGATTTTTATTTTTTTTAAAAAAACTTCGAATATTACATTTACATGATGAGATATCTTAGTGATGGGACCCAAGTCTAAACGTAAAATTTATTTATTTCTCTTATACATGTAGCCTGAAGGTAATTTTATACATTGTTTTTAATAATTTTGTGCATGAAACAAAGTTTGTATTAGGTACTTGTAGGTGAAATTTTCCACTGGTGACATCCTATTGGTGCTCAAAAAGTTTTGGAATTGGAGCATTTCTCATTTCAGATTTTTAGATTAGGAATGCTCAACCTGTATACTCTCAAGAAATCTCCATACAACATCTTAGCACTAATAAATGAGTTCAGCAAGGTTTCAGGATACAGGATCAACATGCAAAAATCAACTATATTGTGTTGTCATACAGGTGTAAAGAAGAAATGGACCTTTACCTTGTACCATTTCAAAAGTTAGCTCAAAATGAACCAAAGACCTAAATATTTTAAGAGAAAAAACTATAAAACACTTAGAAAAACTCTTAGAAAAAATAGAAGAAAGTCTTCATGATACGACATTTGATAAAGATTTATTGAATATGACACCAACTGCATAGGTCATGAAATTTTAAAAAGATAAACTGGACTTCAGGAAAATTAAAAACTTCTATGCATCAAAGATGTAATCAACAGAGTGAAAAGATAATCCGTGGAATGGGAGAAAATATTTGCAAATCATAGATCCAAACAGAGGTTAACATCTAAAATGTGTAAAGAATTCCTACAATTCAACAACAACAAAAATGCCCAAACAACTTTTTAAAAAATAGGCAAAAGGCTTGCTATGATCTGGATATGGTTTGTTTGGTCCTGCCAAGTCTCATGTTGAAATTTGATCCCCACTGTGGAGGTGGGCCTGGTGGGAGGTGTTTGGATCATGTGGGAGGATTCCTCATGAATGGCTTGGTGCCATTCTCATGGGAGTGAGTGAGTTCTCATTCTTATTTTCCACAAGCACTAGTTGTTAAAAAGAGCCTGGCACCTCCTTCTGTCTCTTGCTTCTACTTTCTCCACGTGATCTCTGCATGCTGGCTCCCCCTTCTCCTTCTACTGTGAGTGGAAGCAGCATGAGACCCTCACCAGAGGCTGAGTGGATGCTGGCACCATGCTTCTTATATAGCCTTCAAAACCGTAAGACAAATAAACCTCTTTTTAAAACAAATCCAGTCTTTAGTATTTCTTTATAGCAACACAAATGGACTAAGATAGGTCTTGAATTCACATTTCTTCAAAGAAGATAAACAAATGGCTGACAAGCATATGAAAAGATGGTTAATATCACATATATATTTAATATAATATATATAGGATAGTACATATTTATATGGCTATACTAAATGTAAAAAAATACATGTTTATATGGCTTTATATATCTAAAGCCCATATATATTGATAGGATTATGTATTTTAAAATATATGTATATTTTAAATTATAATTTATGTAATTTAATATATAATTTATATATTATGTATTTATATATTTATGTGTATATATATATACATAAATAGAATCATATATCCAAACAGGGTTCATATACATAAATAAAAATATATATTTATATATGAGACATATAATACATATTTATATGTAAATAACATATATTTATGTATACATAAAATATATCTGAACAGAGGTTCAGATACATGAATATTTACATATTTATATATGGGATATATAATATAATGTATATTTATATATAATTAACATATAGTTATATGTGAATAAAATCATATCTGTAACAGGGGTTCAGATATATAAATATATATATTTATGGGATAGTAGCCACCTTAATGGGTGTGAGGTGGTATTTCATTGTGGTTTGGATTTGTATTTCCCTAATGATTAGTGATATTGACCATCTTTTCCTATGCTTGTCAGCCATTTGTTTATCTTCTTTGGAGAAATGTCAATTCAAGCCCTATCGTAGTCCATTTGTGTTGCTGTAATGGAATACTCAAGAATGAATTTATAAAGAAAAAAAGTTTATTTGGCTTATGGTTCTGAAGGCTACATAAGCAGCATAAATATATAACATTTAAATATATAACATATATTTAGGCATACACACACACACCCGCACACCCCCCACACACCCCACAGATAGTTCCCAGCTTGCAATGGTTCAACTTAAAAAAAAATTATTTAAAATTATTTATTTAAAAATATTTATTTAATTTTTTTTTTAGAACAGAGTCTCACTATGTTGCCCAGGCTGGTATTCAACTCCTGGGCTCAAGGGATCCTCCCACCTCAGCCTCCCAAAGTCCTGACATGACAGGTGTGAGCCACCGCTCCTGGCCTGCAACTGTTCAACTTACTGATTTTTTTACTTTATGGTGGTGCAAAAGTGATATGGTTTCTATGGACTGTGTATTCAGTGCACACTATTTATGTCAAATGTTTGCACAGGCTGTTGAAGTGACTGAATCTGGCCAAATATTCTGAGAGTTTTGGAGGGATTATTTAACATTCTAAATGCTATCTGGAACATCAGTGCAGCATGGGAAGAAGGCACACAGCAATGCATGAACAGCATTGGGAAGAAAGTTTTGAAGACATATGCGAACACATTCAAAATGTTAACAGGGATTCTGCTGTATTCATAAGCTTGATGGCATTGAGGCTGAAGAGATTTCCAATGAGGAGCTGGAGAAAGAAAGAAGTAAAGTAGTTGAGGCAGAGATGGAAAAAGTTGTACCTGAAGCACCAAGAAAGTTCACAGCAAAGAAACAGGCAGAGGTGTTTTCTACTATCTACAGTGGCGTGTGAATATTAGAACAAATGGGTGACAGTTACAGTCGCCATCACACACATATTGTTCCATAATCTCTCCTGTTCTTTGCTATCCTTATAGCCTTGTCTGTTTTCCCTATTAATCCAAGAGCTCTGTGGGAGTAGAAAGGATGCTCTCACTTGCAATGCTGAAATATATAATGAAAAGAAGAAACATATTGTCAAAAGTTGGTATCTTCCTGAAGAACACTTTGCCTTCTAAACAATAAACAAGGGTCAGTGTCCCAGTGCCTTCTGCCAGCTATTCTCAAGACTCATCAGAAGAGAGAGAAATTGATGACTCTGTAGCTGTAGTAGTCCCATCATCAGTATTTTAGTTTAATGCTTCGAACATTCTTCAAGTTCAATGTGCTTTCATCTGTATGCGTTAATGGTGAGTATCCCTACAATGGTTCTGTTTTCACTTTCAGTATAGCATTCAATAAATTACATGAGATATGTAAAGTGTCACACTTTATTATAAAATAGGCTTTGTGGAGGCTATTATCCTTAGCAAACTAAGGCAGTTACAGAAAACCAAATACAGCATGTTCTCACTTTTAAGTGGGAGCTAAATGAAGAGAACTCATGAACACAAAGAGGGGAAAAAACAGACACTGGGGTCTACTTGAGGGTGGAGGGTGGGAGGAGGGGAGAGGAACAGAAGAAGTAACTATTGTGTACTTAGTACCTGGGTGATAAAATAACCTGTGCAACAAAGCCCCATAACACGAGTTTAGTTATATAACAAACCTGCACATGTCCCCTTGATTCTAAAATAAAAATAAAATAAAATAGGCTTTGTGTTAAATGATTTTGCGCAACTGTAGGCAAACAAGTATTCTGAGCACATTTCAGGTAGGCTAGTTTAAGCTATGAAAGTCAGTAGGTGTGTTACTAGACATTATGCTAAGTGAAATAAATCTTTTACAAAAGTATAAATACTATATGATTTCTCTTATGTGAAGTACCTAGAGAAGTCAAAATCAGAGAGACAGAAAGTATCATGTTTGTTGCAGGGGCTGGGGAGGAGTTAAAATGGGATCTTTTTTTTAATGGGTATAGAGTTTCAATTTTACAAGAAAAGAGTTCTGGAGATTGATTGCACAAGCATGTGAATGAATTTAACACTATTTTGAAAGATGCATTTAAAAATGATCAAGATGGTAAATTTTAATATTTGCCACAATGTAAAACTTTTAAATAAATACTTATATCCTACTTAAATAGACAAAATAATTGACAACTAGGAATGGGAAATAAAATTCATATATTCTAGCATATTAGGTAACATGGCTCCAGTGCTTAAACATCATAGCTTCCTGTCGTCCAGGGCATAAAGGAAATATGACAGGTTTGAGAACCGTCTCACTAAAAGCGGAAAATAACGTAGTTATTTCAAAGAGGTATACTTTTCCTCAGCATGAAATCCTTATTATTCATTCCTTTGTAGGTGGCATCAGTTATTTTGTTTGTTTTATATTTTTTTGCTGTACTATCCACTGAAACCTTTTAGGATTTTTCTCCTTATCTCTGATATGCAAATTTTTTACTATGACGTATCTAGTTTGGGTCTTTTTTCATTTCTCCAGGCTCTGGTGGACACTGTCAATCTGAAGCTGTATGATTCAGGGGGAATGTTTTTCTATTATTCTTCTGATTATTTCCTCTTCTTGATTCTTTTCATTCTCCTATTTTTCCACTCCTGCTCTTCCGCAATGCCTACCATACTTATATTGGAGTTTCTAGAGTTATTCGCCACATCTCTTTACTGTATTCCTTTTGCTTTACAAGCTCAAAAACGACTTAGTAACTTGTAATATTCCCACTTTTTAATTGTGTCTTTAGCTATCTCATTTTTATACTGACAATTTAGATATTGTTTATTTATCTTGATGGTTTAATTTTTATATTTATGTTTATCAGATGCCCAGGTGGTTCTTTTTTATATCAAGGTCTTCTCATTTTGTGAATATAATGCCTTCTTTTGTCCCTCCGAAGATATTAATACGACATTTTTATATTGTACTTTAGATTCTAGGGTACCTGTGCAGATCATGAAGGACTGCTGCTTAGGTACATACATGGTAATGTAGTTTGCTGCCTCCAACCCCGTCACCTATATTTGGCATTTCTCCCCATATTATCCCTCCCCAACCTCCCCCACCTCCTGCTGTCCCTCCCCTAGCCCCGCCGCCAACAGACCCCAGTGTGTGATGCTCCCCCTCCCCTGTGTCCATGTGTTCTCACTGTTCAACACTTGCCTATGAGTGAGAACATGTGGTGTTTGATTTTCTGCTCTCGTATCAGTTTGCTGAGAATGATGGTTTCCAGATTCATCCATGTCCCTACAAAGGACATGAACTCATCGTTTTTTTATGGCTGCGTAGTATTCCATGGTGTATATGTGCCACATTTTCTTTGTCCAGTCTGTCATTGATGGGCATTTGGGTTGGTTCCAGGTCTTTGCTATTGTAAACAGTGCTGCAATGAACATACATGTGCATGTGTCTTTATAATACAATGATTTATAACCCTTTCGGTATATACCCAGTAATGGGATTGCTGGGTCAAATGGTATTTCTAGGTCTAGACCTTTGAGGAGTCGCCACACTGTCTTTCACAATGGTTGAACTAATTTATACTCCCACCAACAGTGTAAAAGTGTTCCTATTTCTCCACATCCTCTCCAGCATCTATTGTCTCCAGATTTTTTAATGATTGCCATTCTAACTGGTGTGAGATGGTATCTCAATATGGTGCATTTCTCTAATGACCAGTGATGATGAGCGTTTTTTCATGTTTGTTGGCCTCATATATGTTTTCTTTTGAAAAGTGTCTGTTCATATCCTTCACCAACTTTTGAATGGGTTTGTTTTTTGTTTTCTTGTAAATCTGTTTTAGTTCTTTGTAGATTCTGGATATTAGCCATTTGTCAAATGGGTAGATTGCAAAAATTTTTTCCCATGTTGGTTGCCAGTTCATGCTAATGATTGTTTCTTTTGCTGTACAGAAGCTCTGGAGTTTAATTAGATCCCATTTTTCTATTTTGGCTTTTGTTGCCAATGCTTTTGGTGTTTTAATCATGAAATCCTTGCCTATACCTATGTCCTGAATGGCTTTGCCTAGGTTTACTTCTAGGGTTTTTATGGTGTTAGGTCTTATGTTTAAGTCTTTAATCCATCTGGAGTTAATTTTAGTAAGGTATCAGGAAGGGGTCCAGTTTCTGCTTTCTGCACATGGCTAGCCAGTTTTCCCAACACCATTTATTAAACAGGGAATCCTTTCCCCATTGCTTGTTTGTGTCAGGTTTGTCAAAGATCAGATGATTGTAGATGTGTGGCGTTGCCTCTGAGGCCTCTGTTCTGTTCCATTGGTCTATATCTCTGTTTTGGTACCAGTACCATGCTGTTTTGATTACTGTAGCCTTGTAGTATAGTTTGAAGTCAGGTAGCATGATGCCTCCAGCTTTGTTCTTTTTGCTTAGGATTGTCTTGGCTATGCAGCCTCTTTTTGGTTCTATATGAAGTTTAAGGTGGTTTTTTCTAGTTCTGTGAAGAGGGTCATTGGTAGCTTGATGGGGATAGCGCTGAATCTATAAATAAGTTTGGGCAGTATGGCCATTTTCACAATATTGATTCTTCCTAACCATGAGCGTGGAATGTTTTTCCATCTGTTTGTGTCCTCTCTTATTTCTCTTTGTGCTCTATTAGCTCTGTGTGTATAGCTGTTGATTTTTGAGTTTATTTGATGTGCCTCTTTCAAGGTGTTGCTTTTCTTAAATGTTTAGTGATTCTTAGTTGTGTGTACATCTTTGGGCTTGAGGCTACATGTTCTTATTTTTGTGACTACTATTTTATGTATTGTGTACCATTAGTATAGATTTATAGTTATTCTTATGATTTTAAATCTTGCAGAAAAATTTAAAAATGGAGTTATAAACCAAATTATGATAACACTGGTTTTTGTATTTTTTCATGTATTCACCTTTACCAAATAACTGTATATTTTTATATAGTTTTTTAGTAACTGTCTAGGATGCTTTTGTTTCAACTTGAAGGAATCACTTTAGTATTTCTTGTAGGGCAGTTCTGGTGGAAATGAGCTTCCTTATTTGTTTATCTGGAAATGTCTAAATTTCTCCCAGATTTTTAAAGAATAGTTTTGTCAAATGTAAAATTATGGGTTGACAGTTTTTTTCTCTCAGTACTTTAAATACTTCATCCTATTGCTCTTTGAGTTGCATGGTTTCTGCCAAGAAATCTACTGATAATCTTATTGGGGGATACCTTGTATGTGACAAGTTGGTTTTTTCTTGATGCTTTCAAGAATCTCTCTTTGTCTTTTGACAGCTTGATTATAATGTGTCTTGGTGGGCCTACACTACTTGGAGTTTGTTCAGCTTCTTGTATTTGTATATCTATATCTTTCTTCAAATTTGGGGAACTTTTGGTCATTATTTCTTCAAATAAACTGCCTCTTTCTTTCTGTCTCTTCTCCTTCTGAGATTCTCATAGGGTATATTTTGGTTGGCTTGATGGTGGTGTTCCATAACTCTTTAGGCTGTTTACTTTTCTTCTTTTTTTTTTTTTTTTTTGCTTCTCAGACTTGATGATTTCAAATGACTTGTCTTCAAGTTCACTGATTTCTTTTCTTCTGCCTGTTTGAGTTTTCCACTGAAGCCTCTTCAATGAATTTTTAAATTCAGGTATTTTGTTTCTCAAGTATTGTGATGTCTGTTTTGTACTTTTAAAATAATTTTTATCTTTATGTTGAAATTCTTACTTTGTTCATGTGTCATTTTCCTGATTTTATTTCTGTTCATGTTCATTGGCCACATGTAAGTTGTTTTAAAATTTTTGTCAAGTAAGTCTGAGGCTTATGATTCTTTAGGGACTGCTTTTGGACATTTATTATTTTTCTACTGAATTGGCCATGTTCACCTGTTTCTTTGTATGCATTGTAATATTTTATTGAAAATTGGTCATTTCAGAAAATAGCACCTCTCCCAGTCTTTGCACACTGGCTCCATGCAGGATAAGACCTTCATTAATCAGTCCAGCATGATGGCTGTGAACCTTTTCTGGGAATGCCTTTCCTGGTCTTCCATGTATGCTTTCTCTTCCAATTTGCCATGTACATGGCTGCTTTTAAATGTCTTAATTTCTCTGAGTCTCAACCCTGCTTCTCAGGGCCTTAGATGCTCTGTTGTATTTCTCTGCCCATAATCTCTTGCCCTAAGTACCTGTAAGTTGTAGTCCTCCTACAGTTATCAACATGCCACAGTGCCCATTCCTGCTTCCTGGGGCCTCCAAGCTGATATCTAAACTATGGCACTGTTTCCATCCACTCTCTAAGACACATAAGATATAAACCAGTCATTCATGCATCCCTCAGACAAGCCAGAATGTTGCAAGCAAGTTCCACATTTCCTTTGGTCCCAAGGAAGGAAGAACCAGGAATTGAGTGGTTTCCTCCTAAGCAAGCTACATTGCATGAGGGAGAGAATAGGGAAAGGGTGAGCAAAAATGCCATGAAATTTCTTGCCCTTTGAATGTGGCTTTTTCTTGGTTTAGTATTTACTTGTTTTCTACAACTTCTTAACTGGTTTCCCAAAGCTACTTTGGTCCATATGTTGATATTTGATGTTTCCATGGAGGAATAAGGACCTAGAGCTTATTATTCCACTGTCTTGTGCATCTTCTGTATAGCTCTCCCGTCTTTTGATGTAAATAAAATTCCATCTAAGGCATATAATTTCAGATTGAAAGTGTCCACCAAAAATCTTTTCTGGAAATATGCCATAAAAATTGAATAAATAAACTAAATTCATGTCACTTAAAAGGAAAGTAGATAGATTATGGAAAATGATGTATTTATCCTTCAGAGAGTTGAGTGAAAGAAACTTAGATTTTCTTGAAGACAGTGCTCAGAGTGAGTGCAAAGAGGTGCTAAAGGAACAGTGAATGGTAGTTGTTTAAGTAGCTAGATACCTGGGGGAATAAACGTTTTAAAAGGACCCCCAAATAACCTTTAGATAAACAGAAAAGAGTAAGATAGTATTTAGTGACTGTATTGTAACATTTGGAGATTAACGTAATTGGCACTTAAGAGTTTCTA
The DNA here is from genome assembly GCA_036589455.1 of Ateles fusciceps. Classification (NCBI taxonomy): domain Eukaryota; kingdom Metazoa; phylum Chordata; class Mammalia; order Primates; family Atelidae; genus Ateles; species Ateles fusciceps. Next base: position 2,613,057 of record JAZHEH010003051.1, read on the forward strand.
TTTTGCAAAATAGGCTTTTCATCTATTAGAAGTATGCTTATTTGCAAGAAGAAGAATATCATCTAACAGTGGCTTAAATAAATGTGCTTACTTTTTCTCATACCGGAAATCTGGAGATAGAAAGATTTGGGTATTGGTTTGGCAGCTTAATGATGCCAGGGCCAGTGTGTTGGCATTCTTCTGGCTTTATCCTCATGGTTGCAAATTGGTTCCTGTCTTCTCCAGTCAAAGCAGGAAGAAGAGGGAATTGGCAGCAGTTATCAGACCCTTTGTCAGAAAAGCATGTATTTCCCAGGAATCCCCAGGAGACTTCTGGTTACAGTCCATTGGCCATAATGTGGTCACATGTGATTCTCTATCTACAAGGGAGACTGAGAAAGCGAGTTTTTATATTTTTCAGCTTGTTCTGTGGTAGGTGGCAAGAGAAAAGTGGGGTGGGAATTGCTTCAGCTAAGCAGATCCAATAGCGGTTGCCCCAGGGGTATTTAATGAATAAAACTCCACTTGGTTCTCTGGTAAGTAAGCAAGAAATTCTATGCTTTTACTTTATCATAGACATCCTTAGTCTCCAGAGCATTCTGAGAGATAGGCACATACTCAAAGCGTGCTCCTTGGTGTATATTTTAAGATAATGTTTTGTATTTTGCAATAAAGCAAATATTGCCTCTTCCATATTATAATTTTAATAAGTTTATGGCCTTGTCATTAACTCATTCAACCAATATTTATTAGGCTTTATCTATATGACAGTAATTGTAGTTCATACTGAGATTTCAGAGATGAATAAGATAAGATCCCTAGCTTCAAGTAGTTCATAACCCAAGAGTGAAATACTTTGATATAAATAGTTATAGACATATAATTTATCAAAAGGCCACTGAAGAACATATATAGTGATATGTATCCTCAGTTTTCTATACATATCCTTAGTCTAGGGACAATCATTTGAGTTGTGGATCTTGACAGGAGATCCAGGAAGATCAGTTTAAACATAATTCAAAGCTTCTTAAGCAAATGTCACTTTGTAATGACTCTACCTTTCTTTGATTTCTATATTGTCCCTGAAGTAGTTGAAGCCTGTAGTTCTTTTATATATGGTTATCTTACTCAGCTTGAAGATGATATAGCAATTTGGGTTTAGGCATGAGTATTATACTTGAAAGCTAAGAATGTAATCAGTATTTAGCTTTATATCTTAAAGGGATTGGTGAGTTTCTGCACCTGGTTCACTTGATGTGCCTGAGCTCTGAGTAAGAATAAGAATCAGAATTGCACCTGGCTTCCACAATAAAGAAAAACAGCCAGAGATGCTCCATTTTAGGGCCACCGAGAAGAGCTGTTCCCAACCAGATAACATGGAGTGATTTTCTCTTCATTTTTCTGCTTTCAGCAGGTTACAAAACTCTCTGGAATCATGAGAATCTTTAATTCATCTCCTTGGCTACAAATCTTCTCCTGTTTTCCCCATTGGATTACATAAGACTAGGACATGGCATTAAAGCTTGCTTTCTTTACCTATATGTTGTGACTCTATGTCTGTCGAAAAGCTCCCTCGTTTAGGACTGAAGTCCACAAACTCAAGCACATGGGCCAGATAATGTAGTATGGCCTGTGAGCTAAGAATGGTTTTTACATTTTTAATTGGTTGAAATACCAAAAGGAGGATATTATTTTTTGGCTTGTGAAAATTTTATGAAATTCAGATTTCAGTGTCTGTAACTAAACATTTACCAAAGTATAGTATGTGAGGTTGTTCTTCCATTGCTATCAAGAAATACCCTCAGACTGGGTAATTTATAAGAAAAGAGATTTAATTAGCTTACAGTTCTGTAAGGTGCACAGGGAACATGGTAGCATCTGCTTTTGGGGAGGCCTCAGGAAGCTTCTAATCATGGTGGAAGGCAAAGGGAAGGAGGCACATCACATGGTGAGAACAAAGAAAGAGAGAAAGTAGGGGTGGAGTGGGGGAGGTGCCACACACTTTTAGACAACCAGAATCTCATATGAATTCCGTGGGAGGTCAATTATCACCAATAGGATACCTTATTGCTGTATTTTTTGTTTAGGATTTTAGACCACATTAAGTCTTATTGTTACAGGATCTCTAGGGTGTTGATTTTTCTGGCTGGAAATCTCTGTGGCTGTGGTGCCTTTGCCTGAGTTCTTATCCTGTGTCTAGGAAGAATGAGGTCCATAGACAAGTGAAGGGTGAAGAAGAAGAGTTTTATTTAGTGTTAGAGCAGCTCAGAGGAGTGGGTAGCTCCTGTCAATAGGCAGGTTGTTCCCTTGAGTGGTCAGCTCTCAGTGGAGAGGAGCCCCTGGAGAGGTGGCTCCTCTCTGCAGGAAGGTCATTCTCGTGTCTCTGCAGGTCTCTGAAGTTCTCTACTGCAGTTGCTGCTCTCAGTGGAGAGGGTACTTCTCTGCTGTTGGTTGTCTCCTAGTCCCTCTGTCCTTTGCTCTCTTCATCCTCTAGCCATCCTCTGTTCTGCTCTGCTTGAGCCCAGGGTTTTGTGGACCTCAGAGGGGAAGAAGTGTATAGCAGTTGGTCCAAGGGCAGGCAGGAAGAGGCACCATGAGTCCTCACTCTGGTCTGCAGGATGGGCAACCCAGCCCCCCACCTTCAGGCCCTTCCTGGCCCTAAAGTGGGGCCTTACTGGGGACCTTCCCCCTTCCACCCAGGAATCAATCTGCTTCCCACTGCCATTCATGGCCCCTGGGCTCGGCTTCAACACCTAGGAGTTTGGAGCAGGCCCCAGGAGCGGAGGGGAGACCAGGCAGTGGGAGCAGACACCCCAGAACATGCAGGAATGGGGGGTCATTCCTGGGGCCCGCAGGGGTACACACTGCAGAGAAGCCTGGGTCCTACGCTTAGGAGGGCAGCCGCAGCCGCACCTGGGAAGGCAGATTCTGCCTGCTCCCAGCCAACTCCCAAGAGCACAGGGGAGGCTCGGATCCACAGCTGCAGTTTGGGTAGCGGTAGCCCCGCCTGCTCCGTAGAGCAGGACAATGAGCTCTCACTCTAGCTCAGAAGGGGCGGGGCTCCCCACCTGCTCCGTGAAGTGTGCAGCCCGAGCTGTGGCTCCCTGCTGTAGCCAGCGTGAAGGCAGCAGCCACTACCATCACTAGGTAGGTGTTTACTTGTTAGTATCTCTTATTTAGAATGTAAGTAGCCTGAAGGCATGAACCAGATCTTATCTGTTTTGTTTTTTGTTTTCACCACAGTGCAGTAAAGTGGCATACTAGTGCGTGCTGGGTAGCTGATGCCACTTTTTCTGTTTCTAACATAATTTATCATTCCCTCCTCTCCAGTGAATTTCTTGTATTTCTTTAGAAAGGAAAAGATAATGATATGACATATATCAATACAGTAATTAATTCACCTGCAACATCATCGGCGATGAATCCTGGACTTGAATCTCAAAAACCTGAGAAGTGTGCTGGGGGATACTGATTTGTGGAACTGCTTGCCCAGCTGGACTTAGGATTTATGACAGTGCTTCGCGGACTTTAATGTAGATATAAATCACCTGGGGGATCTGTTTAAAATGTTGTCTCCTGGTCCAGTAGGGCTGTGAGGTGGCCTAAGAGTCTGCATTTCTCACGAACTCCCAGGTGCTGCTGATAATGCTGGTCTGATTGGGCCCAGAGGACATTTTATAAATGACCTATCTTATCTTCTTGCAAACTAATGTTGCAGCTTCTTGTGGCACAGGGAGAGTGAGTGTGTGGTACATCTTCTTTGCGTGTTTGTATTCATGCATGGATTGGAGGTCCTAGCCAATAGTTCTCAGTCCCAGGCGCACATTTGAATCACCATAGGTGCTCTGAAGAAACAGCACTTTCCTGGGCTTGGCTCTCTGAAAGTTGGGCTTAATGAACCACTGCTGCAGGCAGTAAAGTAAAACAGGTGCAGAAATTGCTGTTATGTTCTATACAGCAGATCTATGACAAGGGTGAAATTTATATCTAAATTATAAGATGATATAATGCATATGGAGAAAGACTTAACATTAAAATTATTAAAAGCAAAAACAAAAAGCAAATCTAGATTTTGATATAAAATATGACGAACTACCTATTTCTCAAGATGGAAATCAAAGAGTAGGCTTGCTCTGAATGCACCTTTCTCTGGAAGCACTCGTGTGTCTAAGGAAGTTGTTACTTGGAAGGAGAGTAGAAACTCATCATACCTAGTTACTTGGATGATTAGGTGAGCCGTCTTCATTCCTGTAGTAATAGCACATTTTCCAAAATTAAGCCGTAGTCAATTGCATTATTCCAATTTGTTATTCTCTTCTTTGTTACAGAATTACAGGACAACCATGTCCTTGCAAAGTGACTTTGCAGTGCTTCCCGCAGAGCAGGGAGAGTAGATTTTCTCATCTGATTGATGTTTGGCTGAGTCAATGGAATGTCATAATGCAAGCAGAGACTTTAAATATTCTTGAATGGTTTTATTTGGCTTGTAGTAGTGTTGCCATTTCACAATAAAATTATACCCAGGGTAGCAGAGGTTCTGATTCAGAAGATCTGGGGTGCAGCTCAGGTATCTGCACTTGTTAAATATTTAACACAGGTAATTCGCTGACTTCTTGGTTTAAAGGACTAGAAAGTAAAACAGGTGACATAGATGCATTTTGTCCAACACTTTTACATTCTCTTAACTAAACATCTAGGATATATCATCTTATCTGATAATTACTGTAAAGTCGACACAATTTAATTGTGGAATGACATTGTGACTAGTTTTTCATAAAGTATTCCACTGTAAGAGTTTTTTGAGAATGTAATATTTTCTTTTACTTTTTTGATGTTTGAACTGTTGTTTCTTTCATGGAATGGTGGTGATAGTTGGTTAGCTATTGTTTTTTAAGTTGAGAAAATGAAAAGTTGGAAATCTTATGTCTGTTTCCAATTTCGGTGGGGGTATGGGAGTAAGTGCAGAATTTTCATAGTACAAGAATCCAAAAGCTAGGGCACCACCTTTACAATCTATTAACTTCATTCAATATGGATCAATCAAACATAGAAGAAGAAGATGATTTGCTGATGATTAGACTAATTTGCATGCAAGGATCTTCCTAGTGTCTGGTAGCATAAGCAAAATAGGCCTTAAAGGAAATGCATACTAATTAGGTCCTATACGTTAGGGCCATATTTTGCGATCAATTTTTGTTGTGAACTACATCTTGAGTCAGTGAAATTTCTCTGCAGAAATCAAAGATGGAGAAGTAGATTTTAGCTAAGCTAATGTAGTGTTTACAGCAGATTCCACCTAATTATATAAAAATGTCAAAAACATTCTTCCTAATAGTGTTGTGAGGTATTTAAAAGTAATAAGCTGTTAATTCCTTTTTCTGGGATTTCTAGCTGACTGTCAAAATAATGGTAATATCATTGACATATTTTCAATGTTGAAAAAAAGATTGGCAACATCTTCACAAATATAGAGTACTGCGAAATGGAGACAAATTATACCAGTTGGCCACGAATAGATTGTCCTGTTTATTGTTTGGAGAACATTAACTCCCTCAAACCCATGAGGCAGCTGTGGTGCGGCAGAAAGCGCATTGCTCAGGGCCCAGTCCTGGCTTTGTCTTTGGCCACCTGTGTGACCTTGGACAAGTCATTTAATGTTTCTGGGCCTCGGTTTATCAATAAAAGGAAGGGTTTAGATTAGTTGGTTTTTCAGTATTTTACCAGATCAGAAATTCTGTAACGTTTTTTACATTCATATAAAAACATTTTCAGATAAAAGGAGAAATAATAAAGTGAGTTTTGGCTGAGTTATTGCTCACCACTTCTTTGGTAAGAGAGTGCATTTGGAATGATGGGAATGTAGCCACAGAAGGGTTAATTCACTTGCCGCAAATCATACAAAAATTGTACAGGTGATCCTTTAAATCTAGAACTTAAATGTATACAGATTTATTTTTCCAACAAGGCAGCTTCTAGATTTTAGTGTAAGGATATATTAAAATTATTTTTACCCTTTTCACATGGATTTTGACATTCAGGATAATTTTTTTGATTTACAATTAAAATGAACTCTAAATACTAAGTGCCCTGACTTTAGGAAGTATTTAAATCTTCCCTTTAAAAGATAAAGACCAATAAGTTGGGAAGCTGCACCCCTTGTGTTTTCTCCATTGCTACTCTATATGCACTTGTGTGTATGTGGGAGTGAGTGGAAGAGGCACATCATCTTTTCTCCCATCACTTTTTACTCACATTCATTATAATATGGGAATTCTCTAGACCTATACAACATTGCCCAGATGAAACCTCGCTATCCTTAGTTTTCAGATCAGGAGAATGAAGTACAGAAGTGTTAACTGACATTCTCAAGGACACACAGGAAATTACAATTAAGGCCGGGATTAGACGCTAGGCTTCCTGACTTCTATGCCTTTCTTTCATTAAGCTGTTTTTCTTTCACAGTGTCGTCAGTTTAGATTACCCATTCTTTTGAAGGACTTGAGGACTCTTAGGAAATGCGTCATTAATAATCACAGCATCCCTGGACGTGGGCACAGGCGGCATTCCCAGGTAACAGATGATGGGTTTTGAGCAGAATGTTGGGGGAGGTTAGAGAATAAATTAATAGGACAATAAATGAAGGTGTGAGGACAGACTGGGCTGTTACCAACAATCTAGCCAGCACTTTAGCACTGGGATTCCCTTTCCCCCTGAGCTGCCTACTCCGGATGACCACCAAGCGTTTGTTTTAATCTAGTGCGGTCCCTGGGACTAATATTCAAGGACATAAAGAACTTGTCGCTTCTGTTTTGATTTTTTTTTTTTTTTTTTTTGCTTAGTAACAGCAAATTTCAGTGTAGTTTGTAAGAGTTCCTTTGAATGGTACTGCACAAATCGTATTTAAACGTTTCCCCAAGCCTAATTAGAACATTGTTTTATTACACTGCACATTTCCTAAATCTCACACTAATTAAATGTATATTGTACTTCATTATTACCAACAAAAACTATCTGCGCTCAAGATTTATGGTTGCGTACTGCAGTGGTTGACGACTGTATCAGCATTTCAATTGCAAATGCATTTCAGGTTTAAGCTTATCTGGAAAATTAATTGCATTTGAAAACCTGGCGCAGCCTGTTCTTAAGCACACCAGCCTGGGCCCCCTCCTGCAGCTCCCCGGCTCCTTTTTCTAGAACAGTTGCCAGGAGAGCGGAGTGAAGAGTGGAAGAGGGGTAAGTAAAAGGAGAGGATGGATGGGGGAGAGTGGAATGCCATCCTTTTCTCAGAGCCTTTCCAGCAATCATTGGAATCTATCTGAAGGGAAAGTAAAAATTTTTTTCTGCCTAATGAACATGGTGAGTGGACGGAGGCTGGGTTCCCAGCACTCCATTAGCAAGCCAGCCAGGTGCTGGCTGCTGTCAAAACTGGCATTCTTTTTCCTTTGTTTTTAATTTTTTAAAGCAAAGATTTTTAGCATTTTGTTTTTAGTTGAGCTCAGCTGCGGAGTTTCAAGATACGCAGGTATTTGTTGGCTTAGAAGTAGGTGGATGACCCTTGAAGGTAACTGGACGTTTTCCTGCCAGCTTGTCCACTCAACTTTCCAAAGGGAAGGCAGGGAACATTAATTGACAGCTACTCTGGCTAGCGGCCTGACAGCTCAGGTAGGTGACATTTCTGCTTTGGGAGTTTTTATTGAACCCTGCCCAGGGGCATGAAAGAGCAGTTTTCCAAAGAAAAAACCAGGAGAGTTTACCTTTTTTATTTTAGTTTTTATTTTACTAGGAAGGTCTTGGTAATAGACTAGGAACTCTTTTGGCTTATCCTGAACATTGAGAAGCAAAGAATATTGAATGAAAAACCTTAGGCTATATGAAACTACGCAAAGGAATTACTCTGAAAATAGTCCCGTTGAATTCAGGTCTGTTTGCTGGCAAATAGCAGAAACCAACGCATACCTCCTTAAGTGAGTGGAACCTGAGAGCTGGAACCTAACGCGAGTTTGCGACTGTAAACTGAGAAGCCTTCAGGAACCAGGATTCCTGTTCTTTTCATCGCTCTGTCACCCATACTTGGCTTCGTCTCCGTCTCTCCACAATGTATTTCATTTCTACATCATTTAGGGCATCTGCTTTACCCTCTGCTTTTCACTGTGACCTGCTTCTCTCTGCCTGACCGTCCATCCACACAATCTCCAAATGATCCCAGACTTGAGAGTCTAGATGGCTTTCCAGTGCCAGTGACCACTACCAACTACAATAGTTTTATGGTCTCAGTTTGAATTAATAACAGAGAGACTCTCATTGATGAGCTTGGGTCAGATGTCCAGCCCGTATCAAATCAGTTTTGATGGCTGTGGTAGCACCATGACCACCAGATACATTACTCATTTTTGCAGAGTCTATGAGAGTGGCATTGCCAGAGAAGAGAATGTTGGATGGGCACCAAGGCACCCATCCCAACTGTAATGCAGTAGTACCCAAGGTTTTACATATATACATATGTATGTGTATATATGTGTTTATGTACATGGAAATGACTTAATGACAAGTGTTATCATTTGTGAAAGATGGCTGATGTAAAATAGTTTAATTCAATGGTTCTTAAGCATTAGAAGACATAAATATCCTTGGAAAGCCTATTAAAAATGCAGATACCAGGGCTCCTGTCAGAGATCCTGATTGAGTAGCACAGGAATCTGTACTTCTTAATGAGCCTTTCAAGTGAATCTGATGAAAATGGTCTATCTACCTCCTTTTGAGAAGCACTGGTTTCTCAGCTATTCTTAAAGTGCATGCAGGTGTAATAAGTGATCAGTGGTGAAGAATTTCTTTGATGATACTGTGGTAGCCAACAAGAACTTCTGACTCACCCATAGTTCTGAAACAGGTTAGGCAGCAACTATGAATTGCTTTCATAGTTGAATTGCTTTCATAGATGAATTCCTACATCTAAGCTTCGACTGGGATTTAGTGATATGAATGTATAAAAAGTTCAGGAGCCTATTCAGAGAAACCCCAAGTGTTTTTGTTTCACTAGATGTAGTTCCTGTCTGAGAAATAAAAGGTAAGTTAATTATGAAATAACACGATCGTACTAATTATGCCATAGCAGTCAGCACTACAGTGAAACATGCCAGAATTGATTACATTAACTTGCCTGGGAGGATTGATACTAAACTGTCAGGAGTGACATGAAAGAAGTTTCCATGATATTAGTCCCACCTCACAGGAACGTTATTATAGAAGATAATTTAATGTCTTTCATCTTTGTTTCCAGGGTTTCATACCTTGCTGGAAATGCTAATTTTAAAGAGCACATATTTGTAATTTATCATCCCCAAAGTTAAAAATACATTCCGCATTTGCAAGCTTGCTGTTTCATGTGTGTTTCAGAATAGTTTCAGGTTTGTTGTTGGTGCAAATATCTACTTCACAGAGCTCAGAGTTCAGCATATTTTATTGGGTGGAAAAAACAAAGTGGTTGAGGAAGAATGAAATTAAAAAGAAATTAAAGGCCAGGCACCATGGCTCATGCCTGTAATCCCAGCCCTTTGGGAGGCTGATGTGGGCAAATCACTTGAAGTCAGGAGTTTGAGACCATCCTGGTCAACATGGTGAAACCCAGTCTCTACTAAAAATACAAAAAATTGGCTGGGTGCAGTGAGACATACCTGTAATTCCAGCTACTCGGGATGCTGAGGCACGAGGATCTCTTGAACCTGGGAGGCGGAGGTTGCAGTGAGCCGAGATCATGGCACATCACTTCAGCCTCTGTCTCAAAAAAAAAAAAAAAAATTAAGATATGAGGTTTGTACAGCCCGTACATCATCTTCTTTCCACACGAAGCACAGAGGGTGGTTTTCCAGGCACGTGGCACCTGTGTTCATTTAAATGATTACACATTCAACCAAATTTGAATGTGTGATGTGCAATCATTTGAATTGCTCATTATACATTAAAATAAACTGACACAAACACAACTCGTTCTCTGCTGCTTTTGAGAAACTAAGTAAATTAAATGAAATGAAGGTGATGCTAGGCTGCAAGATCTGACATACAAAGGAATCAGAAAATTCAGAATTATGTCTGATAGTGATCAAATAACTTTCAGCCCTGGTGTGCAATTAGAAAAGCAGTAAAAGGAAGGACAGTATCTACTCCCTGCCTTGGACCACCATGCCTGAGACCCCCAGACCACTTGCTTCACACTGGGCTTTGGGTAGTAGCCAACGGATCATGTAGCAGAAAGGGAAAGAGGAGAGAAAAAGCAATTTAAAAAGGCAAGTGAAAGGAGAGAATGTAGTCCTCAGGGAAGTGCTTACATTTCTCCCAGTTTTCCCATTATGATTGCCTATGGTCACTGTCTGCTCCTTTTTTAAAAAAAATTTATGACCAGTGTTTGAGCCACTTGAATGGGCTCTGATCCCTCAGTCCACTAAAACTGTGTATTCACAGTTGAATCATCTTGCTAAATCCAAATGTCCTGTCTTTGTTGACCTGTCAGCATTTGAGGTGATTGACCTCCCCACTCCTTCCTGAAATGCCTTCTTCTCCTGGCTTCCAAGATAACACACTCTTCTAGTTTTTCCCTTTCCTTTTCTCATAACCATTCCTTCTGAGTCTCCTCCTCCCCCTCCTCCCCTGATCAATGTTGAATGATTGGCAAATGTCAGAGCTTGCTTTTGTATGGGCTGCTTTTCTCTCTTTCAGTGATCACATTTAGGCTTACACATGCATACAGATGAATCAAAATTTTTATGTCTGGGTCTAAAAGCATCCCTGAACTCCATGTTTATATATCAAATGCTTATTTGATGTCCTTATCTGGGAGTCTTACAAAGATCTGAAACTTAAACTTTTTTTGTTTTTAATGTTTGTAGATACATAGTAGGTGTAGATATTTATGGGGTACATAAGATGTTTTGATACTGGCATGAAATGTGAAATAAGCATATCATGGAGAATGGGATATTCATCCCCTCAGGCATTTATCCTTTGAGTTAAAAACAATCCAATTACACTCTTTATGTTATTTTAAAATGTACAATTATTTGCTATAATCTCCCTGTTGTGCTATCAAATAGTAGGTCTTATTTCTTTCTATTTTTTTCTGTATCCCTTAGCCATCCCCATTTTTTCTCCCCTCTAAACCCCCACTACCCATTTCCTAGTAACCATTCTTCTACTCTTTATGTCCATGAATTCAGTTTCTTTATTTTTAGATCCCACAAGTAAATGAGAACTTGCAATGTTTGTCTTCCTGTGCCTGGCTTATTTTACTTAACCTAATAATCTCCAGTTCCATCCATGTTGTTGCAAGTAACTGGATCTCATTTATTTTTATGGCTGAATAATACTCCATGTACCTCATTTTCTTTATATATTCATCTGTTAGTGGACACAGGTTACTTCCAAATCTTTATTGTAAACAGTGCTGTGACAAATATAGGAGTGCAGATATCTCTTCCATATGCTGATTTCCTTTCTTTTGGGTGTATACCCAGCAGTGGGATTGCTGGATCGTATGGTAGCTCGAGTTTAGTTTTTTGAGGAACCTCCAAACTGTTCTTTATAGTGTTTCTACTAATTTACATTCTTACCAACAGTGTAAAAAGTTCCCTTTTCTCCACATCCTCTCCAGCATTTGTTATTGCCTGCCTTTGGATGTAAGCCATTTTAACCGGGGTTAGATGATGTCTTATTGCAGCTTTGATTTGCATTTCTCTGAAGAAAGATCTGAAATTTAACATGGTGAAACCAAGTATGTTTATTGCGGCACTGTTCACAATAGCAAAGACTTGGAACCAACCGAAATGCCCATCAATGATAGACTGGATAAAGAAAATGTGACACATATATACCATGGAATACTACGCAGTCATAAAAAGGATGAGTTCATGTCCTTTGCTGGGACATGGATGAAACTGGAAACCATCATTCTCAGCAAACTGACACAAGAACAGAAAATCAAACCCACATGTTCTCACTTATAAGTGGGTGTTGAACAATGAGAAAACACGGTCACAGGGAGGGGAACATCACACACTGGGGCCTGGGGGCAGGGGGCGAGGGGGAGGAATAGCAGGGGGTAGGGGGATTGGGGGAGGGATAGCATTAGGAGAAATACCTAATGTAGATGACAGGGCGATGAATGCAGCAAACCACCATCATGGCACGTGTATACCTATGTAACAAACCTGCACGTTCTGCACGTGTACCCCAGAACTTGAAGTATAATAAATACATTTAAAATTTTTTTATTAACACTGACCTCTTCTACTTAATCATCTCCATCCGCTAGTTACTCAGGCAAACAAAAAAAGTTATTTTCATTCATCTTTTTCTCTCTTCATCCTGCATCCAATTCACTGGCCAGTCCACTCAAGCCTGCTATGTCCAAAATGTTTCCCAAATCTATCAGGTACCAACCACCACTATTCCTCCCCTTGATAAATTGATAACAGGTTTCTCTGCATCTCAGTAGCCAGAATGTTCTTTTTCCCCAAATTTCTCTATCTTTACTAACATCACCCTTGTCAACCTACCATCATATTTTTTTCTGGCTACCACAGTTGTCTCTCGATTGATCTCCTAACTCAGCAACCAAAGGTGTTCTCTAGAATACAAATCAGATTTGACACTTCTTGTAGGAAATTCCTATTATATTTAGAATAAAATTCAAAATGATCATGGCCTAAAACACCTTAAAAGACCTATTCCTAAATTCTATGACCACATTTCTATAATTCCTAATCTCACAGAATGTTCTTTTAAAAACTTAAATCAATTTTGTTGTTCCTCAGATTAAAAACTGTCAAAGTCTAGTAATTCTTACCACATTGTACAATGAAGTGTCTGTTAGGAATGTTTTTTGGCTCCAAGTAATGGAAAAACTGACTAATGATGCCTTGAACAAAAAGGGATTTATTTTTCTCACAGAACAGGAAAACCCGAGTAAGCAATTAGTAGTATCGGTGCGGCTGTTTAATGATTCCATGAAGTACTCAGATGCTTTCTTTTTCTTCTCAGCATGTTCACATTTCACCTTATGCTTCTTGCCTCATGATCCTAGGATAGTTCTTACAGCTCCAGACATCACACATCACATCTATATCTGTGTTTAAGATAAGAAAAAGGTGGAGGAGATAAGAGCTGTACCAGCAAACTCATTTCTGTTCCAGGCTTTTTTAATTTAGCATTTCTTTCAGCAGAGTGTGTTTTCCCGAGATTTTTATATGATTTTCTTCTTGTAACTATTTAGGTCATAGCACAAATGTCATCTCAGAAAATGAGTTACGAATCCAAAGCAGTATCTCCCTGTTGTTCCATGTCACTCTGTGTTTTGGTTTTGGTGGTTTTTCATATAGAAGTCTGTATATTAACTTGCTAGGGCAGTTGTGACAAAGTATCACAGACCGAGTGGCTGAAACAATTCATTGTTTCTGAAATTTATTGTTTCACTGTTCTGGAGCCTAGAAGTCTGCGATCAAGATGTTGGCAGGATTGGTACCTTATGAGGGCTGTGAAGGAAAGATCTGTTCCAGGCCTCGCTCTTTGGCATGTAGATGGATGTTTACTTCTTGCGGAGGTTTATCTTCCCTTTGTAAGTTTCTGTGTCTGAATTCCTTCCTCTTATGATAATACCAGTCTTATTAGATTCCACCTAATGACCTCATTTTAACTTGAGTTCCTCTATGAAGACTCTACATCTAAATAAGGTCACAATCTGAGGTACTATGTTTAGCATTTCCAAAAGCGAATTTAGGGGAAGGGCAAAATTCAACCCATAACAAACACAGTAAATATATGCTGAATGAATACCTGAATTTTAATCATAGGCACCATTTACTGAGTGTTCACAGTGTGCCAAGCACTACATGAAGTGCTCTATCCTATCTCTGTTAATTCTTACAATAACCTAATGAAGTAGGTACTGTGTGTATTTCTTTTTACAAAAGAAGAAATTTAGCTAGAGATAACAGTGAACACTGTATAGAGAGAGCAGGAAAGTAGCATACTGCAGGCAGAAAGATCGTAAAGGTAGGATGTCTCCCACAAAATATGTCCTTTGAGAGGAAAATGTCCTTTGAGACATCTTTATTGTCTTTGGTCATATTGAATCATGACTAGACAGGAAGACTAAAATAGAGAGTTTCCACAGCCGTTGGCCAGCTCCTTTCTGTAAAGGGCCAGATGGTCCATATTTTAGGTATCCAAGTCATGTGATCTGCCATGGCTACTCAACTCTGCCACTGGAGTGTGGCAGCAGCCATGGGTAATAATGACTGTGGCTGTGTTGCAATAAAACTTACAGCCACACCTTAGGTGTATTACAGGTTTGGTTTTCCACCACAATAAACAAATATTGCAAACAAGCAAGTCACACAAATTTTTGGGTTCCCAGTCCATATAAAGTTATGTTTATACTCTACTGTAAGCTACTAATTATACAATAGCATTATGTCTAAAAATTCTACAAACTTTAAATAAAAAATACTTTATTGCTAAATATTGCTAACAATCATCTGTGTCTTCAACAGGTCATAATCTTTTTGCTGGTGGAGGGTCTCGCCTCGATGTAGAGGGCTGCTGAGTGACCAAGGTGGTAGTTGCTGAAGGTTGGGATAGTTGTGGAAAGTTCTTAGAATGAGACAGCAATGAACTTTGTTGCCATCAATGGATTCTTTCTTTCATGAAAGATTTCTCTGTAGCATGTGATGTGGTTTCATAGCATTTTACCCATAGTAGAACTTCTTTGAAAAATTGGGGTCAATCCTCTCAAGTGCCACTGCCACTTTATTAACTAACTTGTGTAATATTCTAAATTCTTTGTTGTCATTTCAGCAATGCTCGCAGCATCTTTGTCAGGCGTAGATTCCATCTCAAACACTTTCTTTGCAGATCCGTAAGAAACAACTTCTCGTTCCTTCAAGTTTGATCATGAGATTCCAGCAATTCAGTCACATCTTTAGGCTCCAATTCTAATTCTAGTTCCTTGCTATTTCTGCCACATCTACAGTTACCTCCTCCACTGAGGTCTTGAATTCCTCAAAGTTATCCATAAGAGTTGGAATAAACTTCTTCACCTCTCTGACTCTTCACAGAACTGAAGAGTTAGGGCCTTGCTCTGGATGAGGCTTTGCCTTAAGGAAATGTTGTGACAAGTTTGGTCTTCTTTCAAGACCATTAAGACTTTCTCTATATCAGCAATAAGACAGTTTAGCTTTCTTATTATTCCTGTGTTAGCTGAAGTGGCACTTTTAATCTCCTTCCACTTTTCCTTTGCATCTACAACTTGGCTGTTTGGCACAAGAGGCCTAGCTTTCTCGCATCTTGGCTCTGGGTATGCTTTCCTCACTAAGCGCATTTCTAACTTCTTATTTTAAGTGTGAGATGTGTGACTATCATTCATTTGAACACATAGAGGCTACTGTAGGGTTGTTAATTGGCCTAACTTTAATATTTTTGTGATTCAGGAAATAGGCCCCAAAAGAGGGGAGAGAGATGGGGGAACAGGCAGTCACCCAAGCAATCACAAGACACACACATTTATGATGAAGATTGCCATCTTCTATGGGTGTTGCTTGTAGGGACCCAAAATAATTACATCAAATATTAAATAGTAGTATCAGAAATCACTGATCTTGATCACTGAATGAAAAGTTTGTAATATTGTAAAGATTACCACAATGTGACACAGATATACAAAGTGAACATATGCTTTTGGAAAAAATGGAAAAATGGCTCCAATATGACTTGCTCAATGCAGGCTTGCCATAAATTTGTAAAAAAAATGCAACATTTGTAAAGTGCAGTAAAGCGAGGCACAATAAAGTATGCTGTTTCTGTATTTTTAAAAGTTGGTGGCTAGCCGGATTTGGCTTATGGGGTATAGTTTTCTGAAGCCTAAAAAGTCCTAAGGACATTTTCACTTTGATATTCTTTCCTTTTGTTTTTCTAAAAGTAAACTTATTTTGCTGATTTAGAAAGTCATGCTGACCTGCTCTCTTTTTTTGATGGGCAGCGTTGCTTTCCTGTTTTGGATAAGGCTGTGCTAAACTCAAAGACTAATAGAGATGGTTAGGACATCCAAGATGTCCTCCAGAATGTTCTCTCCTCTGGACAGTTCTACTTTGTCACCTAGTGTTAAAGTGGGAGCACATTTCTTCAGTGACAAGGGAGGAGGGCCTCAGGAGCGGAGAGATCAATGGGACAGAAGTGCACAACGTGTCAAGCCTGAGTGTCTTTCCTGGCTCAGGGATGGACAACATAGTTATTCCAATTCTCTGTGACTTGTTTTCTTCCTGATGATGTAGAAAAACACGGTTTATTTAAGGACATAATCCACCTTATAGGTAATCTGGATAAAAATACTTGATAAGTAAGCAGGAGAAATGAGGCCTAATTTAGGGGTGCCAAAGAATTCTCTCTTGTTGGCAGAACATTTATATTTTCAACTTGTGAGTACTTTTGCTCTTATCAGCCTTTGATGAGTTTCTCATATTTTCTCCTGATTACAGGCCTAAAGACTTGATTTTTTTTCCCTTCTTACTATCTTCCTTCCCCACTGTAGTCTGGGGGTTCTTTCTTTCTTCTGGACTCAGAATGAGATGGAGCTCCCATCAGCCCCATCCTCCACCCCTTAGGCAGTGTCCTTAGGAGGCCACATTCAATTCATCTTAAGTAGTTTACTACCAAAGCAACCTGGGAACAAAGAAGGGATAACAAAACGAACATGGGGAGTTAGATGACTGATAAAGATCTAATAGTAGTGGAAACTGGTTTGATATTCCTTTGTGCCTTTATTTTCTTTTTTAAGTAAGAAAACGTTTTTTTAATTACAAGAGTAATAAATGGACCTCTGTTTTTGGTACTATGGTAGACTAGCTATACTGAAAAGCCATCTAATATAAAACTTGTAGGAATGCTAGGTAAAATATAACAAACATCCTTTAAACACATAGCTGAAATTGTAGGACTATAAGAGAAATCTCCAAGGGACTAAAACAAGGAGCTGGAAACCTGTGTGTCAATTTCATCCTGAAGTACTGGCTTCTGAGGGACGTTTGTCAGTTTTAATAACCAAGTGGCTTCCCTTCCAATGGCAGAAAGGAGGTAAGAGATGAGGCTTTAGATCCACTCAGGGTAGAAGGCTGGTTCTCTAAAACCAGGACCTCAAGGGATACATCTTAAATGAACGTATGGGGTAGAAAAAAATTCAGCTGTCTGCAAAGGGAAATAACAAGACACTTGTCTATCATGGCCCAAGCTCTAGGTTATTAAAAAAAAAAAAAAATCTACTCTGATGTAATCAGGGCCTTCCCATACGTGGGTTTGGGATTATATTTGCACTACTTGAATCTCTAGGAAATCCTAGTTGGGGTATCAAAGTGGTTCTTGTTTGGAGGACCCCAGGGATCCTGGCAGAAGCAAATACACATCCCCATGGAGGCTGTCTGCACAGTCTCTGCAGCATTCTTATAGGTTAAATCCCAAATATGATTTCTGAGTCCAAAATTTCAGAACACACAGGACATGAACCATTTTGTGTAAAAATGTTAGCAGATACAAACAAATGCAAAATTAGATCCCCAAGACCTGATATTAGATTTATTAGATACAGATTATAACCATCATCAGCAATATAGTATATTATTATTAATACATATGATAGAAGATTTGATTGATTAAGATATAATTCTAAACTCATGTACCTAGTAAACTAGGTCGAAAGTATAAAGCAAAGTTTTATAAAACTCAGGTAGAAATTGTAAAACCTACCACCAAAGTGAAAGAAGACTTTCACAGAAATCTTTTGTTAGATCACATACACCCAAAATTAGTAAGACCATGAGTTAAACTGCAAAATGAATAAAATTGAGCTGCTGCACATATATATAAGCCTGTACCCAGCAATTAGCAAAATATATTAATTTGTATTGTGGTAAAATATACACAACAAAAAGTTTACCATCTTAATTATTATTATTATCATTATTATTTTAGATAGAGTCTCTCTCTGTTGCCAAGGCTAGAGTGCAGTGACATGTTTGCAGCTCACTGTAGCCTCCACCTCCCAGGTTCAAGCAATACTCATGCCTCACCTTCCCGAGTAGCTTGGATTACAGGCACATACCACCATGCCCCGTTAATTTTTTTGGATTTTTAGTGGAGATGGGGTTTCGCCATGTTGGCCAGGCTAGCCTCGAACTCCTGACCTCAGGTGATCCACCCGACTTGGCCTCCCAAAGTACTGGGATTATAGGCATGAGCCACCATGCCCAGCCTATCTTAATTATTTTTAAATGTACTGTTCAGTTGTGTAAAGTACCTTCACATTGTTGTGCAGCCAGTCTCCAGAACTCTTTTCATCTTGCAAATCGTAAATTCTTATACCCATTAAAAAAATAACTCCACGCTGGGTTGAGTGGTGCATGCCTATAGTTCCAGCTTTGAGTCCAAAGTTTGAGGCTAGCCTGGATGACATAGACTCATCCCCCCCCCCCCCAAAAAAAAACAAAAAAATCTCTCATTCCCACTTCCCCAAGACATTCTTTCTGCCCTTATGATTTTGACTACTCTTGGAACCTCATATAAGCGGAATCATATCCCTGTGTGATTTGTACTTTGTGACTGGCTTATCTCACTTAGGTTAATCCATGTAGTAGCATGGGTCAGAATTTTCTTCCTTTCTAAGGCTGAATAATATTCCATTATGTATATTTACCACATTTTTTTAAGCCATTTACCATTGATAGACACTTGGGTTGCTTCTGCATTTGGCTATTCTGAGTAATGTTGCTATGAACGTGGGTGTACAAATGCCTATTTGAGTCCCTACTGTCAATTCATTTGGGTATATACCTAGAAATGAAATTGGTACATCATAAGTTAATTCTATTTTTAATTTTTTGAGGAATAGCCGTACTGTGTTCTCCAGTGGCTGTACCATCTTACGTTGCCACCAGTAATACACAAGGTTCTCATTTCTTCACATCCTTGACAACATTCATTATTTTTGTTATTTGTTTTTTACTAGTAGCTATCCTAATGGTTGCTGGGTAGTATCTCATTGTGGTTTTGATTTGCATTTCTCTAATGATCAGTGACGCTGAGTATTCAAAAAATGTGCTTCTTGGCCATTTTTATATATTTTTAAGAGAAATAGCTAGTCAAGTCTTTTGCTTATTTTTAAATTGTTTCATAGGTTATTTTTCTGTTGTGAACTTTTACAAGTTATTTATACATTCTGGATATTAATCTCCTATCAGGCATATGATTTGCAAATATTTTCTCCCATCCTGTGGGTTGCCTTTTTATGCTGTTAACGGTGTTATTTGGTGTACAAATTTTTAAATTTTGATGTAATCCATTTAGTCTTTTTTTCTTTTGTTGCCTGTGGCTTTTGGTGTCATATTTAAGAAATCATTGTCAGACTCAGTGTCATGAGACTTTTTTCCTAGGTTTTTTTCTAAGAGTTTATAGTTTTAGCTCTTACTCTTAAGTCTTTGATCCATTGTGGGTTAATTTTTGTGTAGGGTATTATGTGAGGGTTCAACTTCATTCTTTCCTTGTAGATATTCAGTTTTTACAATACCATTTGTTGAAAAAACTGTCTTTCCCCATTGAATGGGGAATTGACACCCTTGTTGAAAATCATTTGATCATACATAAGAAGGTTTATTTCTGACTCTTTATATTCCGTTGGTCCATATGTCTGTTTTGATTAATTACTGTAGGTTTGTAGTATTTTGAAATCAGGAAGTGTGAGACCTCCAGCTTTGTTCTTTTCCAAGACTGTCTTGGTTATTTGTGGTCCACTGAAGTTTTATAGGAATTTTAGGGTGGATTTTTCTATGTCTGCAAAAATTGTTGGGGTTTTAATAGAAGTTGCATTGAATTTGTAGGTTATTTTAGGTGATATTGACATCTTTACAATATTAAGTCTTTCAATCCATGACCATGTGATGTATTTCCATTTATTGGCACTTTTTTTGTTCAGCAACATTTTGTAGTTTTTCAGTGTACAAATATTTTGCCTACTTGGTTATATTTATTCCTAATTATTTTATTCTTTTTAATGTTACTGTAAGTAATATTGTTTTCTAATTCTATTTTAGATTTTTCTTTGTTAGTGTGTAGAAATACAACTAAATTTTGTGTTTTGATTTTGTATCTGTAACTTTGCTGAATTCATTTATTGGTGCTAACAGCTTTTGGGATGTGTGTGGAATCCTTAGGGTTTTTTACGTATAAGATCATGTTGTCTGTGAACAGAGATAATTTGACTTCCTCCTTTCCAACTTGGATGTCTTTTATTTCTTTTTCTTGCCTAATTGCTCTACCTAGGACTTCCAGTATTATGTTGACTAAGAAGGGACGAAAGTGAGCATCTTTCTCTTGTTCCTGAACTTAGAGGAAAAGCTTTTAATCTTTTATCATAGACTATGATGCAGCTGTAGGCTTTCAGTATATGACCTTTATTATGCTGAGGTACTTTCCTTCTATTTCTAGTTGGTTGAGTGTTTACATCATTAAACAGAATTGAATTTTGTCAAATGCTTTTTCTACATCAGTTGAGATGATCATGTGGTTGGTTTTTTTCACCTTTGTTCTGTTAATGTATTGCATTATATTGACTGATTTTCATATGGTAAGATATCCTTTGCATTCCAGGAATAAATTCCACTTGATCATGATATATAGTCTTTTTAATGTGCTGCTAAATTCTGTTGGCTAGTATTTTGAGGATTTTTGCATCAATATTAATTAAGGATATTGGTCTGTAGTTCTTTTCTTGTAGTCCCTTTGGATTTTGTATCAGGTTGACAGTGGACTCGTATAATTAGTTTGGAAGTGTTCCCTCCCCTTCAGTTTTTCGAAGAGTTTGAGGAAGATTGGCATCAGTTTTTCTTTAAATGTGTTGTGTAATTAACTGGTAAAATTTCCTGGTCCTGGGCTTTTCTTAGATGAGAGGTTTTCATTACTGAGTCAATCTCCTTACTAGTCACAGCTATATTCATATTTTCTATTTCTTCACAATTCAGTCTTGTTAGGTTGTGTGTTTCTAAAATTTGCCCATTTCATCTATGGTATTCAATCTGTTGGCATATAATTGTTCATAGTACTCTCATAATCTTTTTATTCTGTCTGTAAATATTGGTAGGAATGTCCCTTTTTCATTCCTGGTTTTACTTTTTTGAGTCTTTATCGTTTCTTCCGCGAGCTTTGGGTTTAGTTTAGTCTTTTTTCTGGTTCTTCATTAAGGCATAAATTTAGGTTGCTCATTTAAATTTTTTTTTTTTCCTGTGTAAGATTTTATAGTAAACATGAATTTGCCAGAGTTCAATATTAGAAAATCTTTGTCCTCTTATTTGAAGCCTTTTTTATTTAAAAAAATTTTACTTGATATCATAATTGTACAATATATGAGATAGAAAGTGATATTTGGATACATGTGTACAGAGTGTAATCATCAAATCATGATAATTAGCATATCCATTACTTCAAACATTTATGTTTACTGTTTTATACTTTCTAATTCTCTATCTTGTTATTTTTTAGAACATTAATTACAGTTGTTGCAGGGTCTATATCTGTTAATTTCATTATTTAGATCTCCTCTAATCTGTTTATATTGTCTTTTTTGGTTGGAATTTAGTCAATTCTTGTCTTTTTTTTCCTTTTAAAAAAATTTAACTCTTTTATTTAAAAAAAATTATTTCAATAGTTCTGGGGGAACAGGTGGTATTTGGATACATGGATAAATTGTTTAGTGGTGATTTCTGAGATTTTGGTGCACCAATCACCCAAGCAATGCACATTGTACCCAATGTGTAGTCTTTTATCCCTCACCGACCTTCCACCCTTCCCCCTGAGTTCCCAGAGTCCATTATATCATTCTCATGCCTTTGCATCCTCATAGCTTAGCTTCTGCTTATAAGTAAGAATGTATAATATTTGGTTTTCCATTCCTGAGTTAATTAACTTAGAATAATGGTCTCCGATTCTATGTGGGTTGCTGTGAATGCCATCATTTTGTCCTTTTTTTATGGCTGAGTATTATTCCATGGCATATATATATGATATTTTCTTTATCCACTCACTGATTGATGGGCATGTAGGCTGGTTCCATATTTTGGAAATTGTAAATAGTATTGATATAAACATGCAGGTGCAAGTGTCTTTTTCATATAATGATTCCTTTTCCTCTGGGGGATACCCAGTAGTGGGATTGCCAGATTAAATGACAGTTCTACCTTTAGTTTTATAAGGCATCTCCATACCGTTTTCCTTGCACTTGTACTAGTTTACATTTCTGCCAGCAGTGTAAAAGTGTTCCCTTTTCACCAAATCCCTGCCAAAATTGATTTTTTTGTTTGTACTTTTAAATTATGGCCATTCTTGCAGGAGTAAGTACTGCATTGTGGTTTGAATTTGCATTTCCCTGATCATTAGTGATGTTGAGCATTTTTTCTTATGTTTGTTGGCCACTTTTAAAAAAATTATTATTTTTTCTTATACTTTAAGTTCTGGGGTACATGTGCAGAATGTACAGGTTTGTTACATAGATATGCACTTGCCATGGTGGTTTGCTGCATCCATCACCCCATCATCTACATTAGGTATTTCTCCTAATGCTATCCCTCCCCTAACCCCCCCACCCTACTGCAATCCCTCCCCTAGCCCCCCACCCACTGACAGGCCCCAGTGTGTGATGTTCCCCTTCCTGTGTCCATGTGTTCTCATTGTTCAACACCCACTTATGAGTGAGAACATGCAGTGTTTGGTTTTCTATTCTTGTGTCAGTTTGCTGAGAATGGTGGTTTCCAGCTTCATCCATGTCCCTGCAAAGGACATGAAGTCATCTTTTTTTATGGCTGCATAGTATTCCATGGTGTATATGTGCCACATTTTCTTATCCAGTCTATCATTGATGGGCATTTGGTTTGGTTCCAAGTCTTTGCTATTGTGAATAGTGCTGCAATAAACATACATGTGCATGTGTCTTTATAACAGAATGATTTATAATCCTTTGGGTATATACCCAGTAATGAGATTGCTGGGTCAAATGGTATTTCTAGTTCTAGACCCTTGAGGAATCGCCACACTGTCTTCCACAATGGTTGAACTAATTTACACTCCCACCAACAATGTAAAAGTGTTTCTATTTCTATACATCCCCTTTAGCATCTGTTGTCCCCTGATTTTTTAATGATCACCATTCTAACTGGCGTGAAGTGGTATCTCAATGTGGTTTTGATTTGCATTTCTCTAATGACCAGTGATGATGAGCTTTTTCTTCATATGTTTGTTGGCCACATAAATGTCTTCTTTTAAAAAGTGTCTGTTCATATTCTTCACCCACTTTTTGATGGGGTTGTTTGTTTTTTTCTTGTAAACTTGTTTAAGTTCTCTGTACACTCTGGATATTAGCCCTTTGTCAGATGGGTAGATTGCAAAAATTTTTTCCCATTCTATTGGTTGCTGGTTCGCTCTAATGATAGTTTCTTTGGCTTTGAAGAAGCTCTTTCGTTTAATTAGATCCCACTTGTCAATTTTGGGTTTTATTGCCATTGCTTTTGGTGTTTTAGTCATGAGTCTTTGCCCATGGCGATATCCTGAATGGTATTGCCTAGGTTTTCTTCTAGAGTTTTTATGGTTTTAGGTCTTACATTTAAATCTTTATTCCATGTTGTGTTAATTTTTGTATAAGGTATAAAAAAGGGATCCAGTTTCAGCTTTCTGCATATGACTAGCCAGTTTTCCCAACACCATTTGTTAAATACGGAATCCTTTCCTTATTGCTTGTTTTTGTTAGGTTTATGGAAGATCAGATTGTTGTAGATGTGTGGCATTAATTCTGAGGCCTCTGTTCTGTTCTATTTGTGTATATCTCTGTTTTGGTACCAGTACCATGCTGTTTTGATTACTGTATCCTTGTAGTATACTTTGAAGTCAGGTAATGTGATGCCTCCAGCATTTTTTTTTTTTTTTTTGCTTAGAATTGTCTTGGCTCTGTAGGCTCTTTTTTGGTTCCATGTGAAATTTAAGGTGTTTATTTTTTTTTTTCCAATTCTGTGAAGAAAGTCAATGGTAGCTTGGTGGGGATAACACTGAATCTATAAATTACTTTGGGCACTATGGCCATTTTCACGACATTGATTCTTCCTAACCATGAGCATGGAATGTTTTTCCATCTGTTTGTATCCTCTCTTATTTCTTTGAGCAGTGGTTTGTAGTTCTCCTTGAAGGGGTCCTTCTCATCCCTTGTTAGTTGCATTCCTAGCTATTTTATTCTCTTTGTAGCAATTGTAAATGGAAGTTCACTCATGATTTGGCTGTCTGTTTGTCTGTTATTGGTGTATGGGAATGCTTGTGATTTTTACACATTGATTTTGTATCCTGAGACTTTGCTAAAGTTGCTTATCAACTTAAGGAGATTTTGGGCTGAAAACGATGGGGTCTTCTAAATATACAATCATGTCGTCTCCAAATAGAGATAATTTGACTTCCTCTTTTCCTAATTGAATACCCTTTATTTCCTTTTCTTGCTAGGAGATACCCAGTAGTAGGATTACCACATTAAATGGTAGTTCTACCTTTAGTTTTGTCCTGGCCAGATCTTCCACTACTATGTTGAATAGGAGTGGTGAGAGAGGGCATCCTTGTCTTCTGCCAGTTTTCAAAGGGAATGCTTCCAGTTTTTCCCCATTCATTATGATATTGGCTGTGGGTTGATTATAAATAGCTCTTATTTTGAGATACGTTCCATCGATACCTAGTTTATTGAGAGTTTTTAGCATTGAGCTAAAAATTTTGAATTTTTTCAAAGGCCTTCTCTGTGTCTATTGAGATAATTATGTGGTTTTTGTCTTTAGTTCTGTTTATGTGATGGGCTATGTTTATTGATTTGTGTAAGTTGAAAATTCTTTTCTTTAAGGTGTTGAATATTGGCCCCCACTCTCTTCTGGCTTGTAGGGTTTCTGCCGAGAGATCCACTGTGAATCTCATGGGCTTCCCTTTGTAAGTAACCCTACCTTTCTCTCTGGTTGCCCTTAGTATTTTTTCTTTCATTTCAACCCTGGCAAATCTGACAATTATGTGTCTTGGAGTTGCTCTTCTGGAGGAGTATCTTTGTGGTGTTCTTTGTATCTCCTGAATTTGAATGTTGGCCTGCCTTGCTAGGTTGGGAAGTTCTCCTGCATAATATCCTGAAGAGTGTTTTCCAACTTGATTTCATTCTTCCCATCACTTTCAGGTACACCGATCAAATGTAGATTTGGTCTTTTCACATAAGCTGATATTTCTTGGAGGGCTTTGTTCATTTCTTTTCACTCCTTTTTCTCTAGTCTTGTCTTCTCACTTTATTTCATTGAATTGATCTTCAATCTCTGATATCCTTTATTCTGCTTGATCAATTCAGCCATTGAAACTCGTGTATGCATCACAAAGTTCTCTTCCTGTGGTTTTCAGCTCCATCAGGTTGTTTTTTCTCTACACTTGTTATTCTAGTTAGCATTTCATCTAACCTTTTTTCAAGATTCTTACCTTCCTTGCATTGGATTAGAACATGCTCCTTTAGTTTGGAGAGGTTTGTTATTACCCACCTTCTGAAGCCTGCTTTTGTCAATTAGTCAAACTCGTTCTCCATCCAGTTTGTTCCCTTGCTGGTGAGGGGTTGTGATCCCTCAGGGGAGAAGAGTTGTTCTGGTTTTTGGAATTTTCAGCCTTTCCGTGCTGGTTCCTTCCCATCTTTGTGGATTTATCTACCTTTGGTCTTTGAAGTTGGTGACCTTTGAATGGGGTGTCTGATTGGATATTCTTCCTTTTGATATTGAAACTATTTCTTTCTGTATGTCAGTTTTCCTTCTAACAGTCAGGCTCCTCTGCTGCAGGTCCTCTCAAGTTTACTGGAGGTCCACTCCAGATCCTGTTTGCCTGGGAATCACCAGCAGAACAGCAAAGATTGCTGCCTATTCCTTCCTGTGGCAGATTCGTCTCAGAAGTGTACCTGCCAGATGCATGAGGTATCTGTTAGCCCCTTTTGGGAGGTGTCTCCCAGTCAGGATACACAGCAGTCAGGGAGCCTCCTGAGAGGCAGTCTGTCCCTTCATCAGAGCTCAAACACTGTGCTGGGAGATTCACTTCTCTCCTCAGAGCTGCCAGGCAGGGACATTTAGTCTGCTGAAGCTGTACTTAAAACCAGCGCTTTTCCCTGGTGCTCTGTCCCAGGAAGGTGGGGGCTCTATTTCTAAGTCCTGTTGGGCTGCTACCTTTTTCAGTGATCCCCTGCCCAGCAAGGAGAGAGTCTAGTGACACAGTCTGCCTGCAGAGTCCTTGCCAGAGCTGCTGTGGGCTCTGCCCAGTCACTGTGTAATCTTCCTGGAGACTTTGTTTACACAGGCAAGGTAAAACTGCCTACTTGAGCCTCAGCAATGGCAGAGCCCCTGACCCCACCGAGCTCAAACATCCCAGGTCGAGCTCAGACTGCTGTACTGGCTGCGAGAATTTCAAGCCAGTGGATCTTAGCTTGTTGGTAGCACCTTTGTGTGGCTGGGACCCACTGAGCCAGATCACTTGGCTCCCTGGCTTCAGCCCCCTTTTTCAGGGGAGTGAATGGTTCTGTCTCACTGGTGTTCCAGGTGCCACTGGGGTATGAAAAAAAATTGCTGTGGCTAGCTTGGTATCTTCCCAAATGGCTGCCCAGTTTTGTGCTTGAAATCCAGGGCCCTGGTATTTTAGGCATCGGAGGGTATCTCCTGGTTTGTAGGTTGTCAAGACTGTGGGAAAAGCACAGTATCTGGGCCAGAGTGCTGGGGGAAGTCCCTAATGGCTTCCCTTGGCTAAGAGAGGGAGTTCCCCAGCACCTTGCACATCCTGGTTGAGGCTACGCCCCACCCTGCTTTGGCTTGCCCTGCTTGGGCTGCATCCCCTGTCTAACCAGTCCCAATGATATGAACCAGGTATCTCACTTGGAAATGTGGGAGATCACCGGCCTTCTGCATCACTCTCGCTGGGAGCTGCACACCAGAGCTGTTCCTATTTGGCCATCTTGCCAGCAATCCCTGCTTTTATATCTTCTTTTGAGAATTGTCTATTCATGTCCTTATCCCACTTTCTGATGGGATTGTCTTTTCTTGTTGATTTGTTTGAGTTCCTTGTGGATTCTGAATGTTAGCCCTTTGTTGAATGCATAGTTCGTGAATATTTTCTCCTACTCAGCAGGTTGTCTGTTTATTCTTCTGATTATTTCTTTTGCTGTGCAGAACCTTTTTCATTTAATTAAGTCCCATCTATTTGTCTTTGTTTTTGTTCCATTTGCTTTTGGGTCCTTCATCATGAAGTCTTTGTCTAAGCCAATGTCTAGAAGAGTTTTTCCGATGTTACCTTCTAGAATGTTTATGATTTCAGGTCTTAGACTTAAGTATTTGATCCATCTTGAGTTGATTTTTGTATAAGGTGAGAGATGGGATCCAGTTTCATTTTTCTATATGTGGCTTGCTAATTATCCCAGCACCATTTGTTGAATAGTGTGTCCTTTCCCCACTTTATGTTTTTGTTTGCTTTGTTGAAGATCAGTTGACCCTAAGTATTTGGCTTTGTTTCTGCGTTCTCTATTCTGTTCCATTAGTCTATGTGACTATTTTTATACCAGTACCATACTGTTTTGGTGTTTCCTGTTTTACTTCTATTTGGTTCTTCTCTCTTAATTTCTTGGTTAATCTCACTAGTGGTCTATAAATTTTGTTTGTCTTTTCAAAGAACCAGCTTTTTGTTTCATCTGTCTTTTGTATTTTTTGTTTGTTTCAATTTCATTTAGTTCTGCTCTGATCTTGGTTCTTTTCTTCTCTTGGTTTGGGTTTGGTTTGTTCTTGTTTCTCTAGTTCCTTGAGGTGTGACCTTAGATTATCTGTGCTTGCTCTTTCAGACTTTTTGATGTAGGCATTTAAGGCTATGAACTTTCCTCTTAGCACTGCTTTTGCTGTATCCCAGAGGTTTTGATAGGTTATGTCACTATTAGTGTTCAGTTCAAAGAATCTTTTAATTTCCATCTTGACTGTATTGTTGACCCAAAGATTATTCAGGAGCACATTGTTTAATTTCCATGTATTTGTATAGTTTTGAGGTTACCTTTGGAGTTAATTTCAACATTTATTTCATTGTGGTCTGAGAAAGTACTTGATATAATTGTGATTTTCTTAAATTTATTGAAATTTGTTTTGTGGCCTATCAAATGGTGTATCTTGAAGAATGTTCTATGTACTGCTGAAAAGAGTATATATTCTGCAATTGTTGAGTACAGTGTTGTGTAAGTATCTGTTAAGTCCATTTGTTCCAGGGTATAGTTTAAGTCCATGGTTTCTTTGTTTACTTTCTATCTGGATGACCTGTCTGGTGCTGTCAGTGGAGTATTGAAGTCTCCCACTATTATTGTGTTGCTGCCTATCTCATTTTTTAGGTCTAATAGTAATTATTTCATACATTTGGGAGCTCCAGTGTTAGGCGCATTTAGGATTGTGATATTTTCCTGTTAACTAATCCTTTTTTCATTATATAATGTCCTTCTATGTCTTTTTAAACTGTTGTTGCTTTAAAGTTTTTTTTTTACTCCTGATATAAGAATAACAACTCCTGAACATTTTTGGTTTCCATTTGCATGAAGTATCTTTTTCCACCCCTTTACTTTAAGTTTATGTGAGTCCTTACATGTTAGATGAGTCTCTTGAAGACAGCAGATACTTGGTTGGTGGAGTTTACCCATTCTGCCATTCTGTACTTTTTAAGTGGAGCATTTAGGCCATTTACTTTCAACATTGGTATTGAGATGTGAGGTATTGTTCTAGTCATCATGCTAATTGTTGCTGAGTATCTTGTTTTTTGTTGTTGTTGTATTATTGTTTTGTAGGCCCTGTGAGATTTATGCTTTAAAGTGATTGTATATTGGTGTATTTCAAGGTTTTGTTTTAAGATTTAGATCTCCTTTTAGCATTACCTGTAGTGTTTGCTTGGTAATAGTTAATTCTCTCAGCATTTGTTTGTCTTAAAAAGACTTTATCTCCTCTTCATTTATGAAGTTTAGTTTTGCTGGATACAAAATTTGGGGCTGATAATTATTTTAAGAAGCTAAAGGTAGGCTACTTAGAGCTTGTAGGGTTTCTGATGAGAAATCTGCTGTCTGATAGGTTTTTCTTTATATGTTACCTAAATGCTTTTGCCTCACAGCTCTTAAGATCCTTTAATTTTTCTTGATTTTAGATGATCTAATGACTATGTGCCTAGGTGATGATTTTTTTTGTCATAAATTTCCCCGGTTTTTTTTAGCTTCTGGTATTTAGATGTCTAGATCTCTAGCAAGGCCAGAGAAGTTTTCCTTGATTATTACCTCAAATAAATTTTCCAGACTTTTAGATTTTTCTTCTTCCTTCCAAATCTTATGTTTGGTTGTTTAACATAATTCCAGATTGCTTGGAGGCTTTGTTCATTAAAAAAAAATTTTTTTTTTCTTTGTTTTTGTCAGATTGGCTCAATTCAAAAGCCTTATCTTTGAGCTCAGGAGTTCTTTATTTTACTTGTTCTTGTCTATTGTTGAAACTTTCCAGTATATTTTGTATTTCTCTAAGTGTGTCTTTCATTTCCAGAAATTGGGATTGTTTTTTCTTTATAATATCTGTTTCTCTGGAGACATTTTCATTTATATCCTGTATTCTTTAAAAAAAATTGTTTAAGTTGGTTTTCACAATTCTCTGGTACCACCTTGAGTAGCTTAATAATCAACCTTTTGAATTATTTATCTGGCAATTAAGATTTCTTTTTGGTTTGAATAATTGCTGGAGATCTAGTGTGATCTTTTGGGGGGGTGTTACAGAAACTTGTTTTGTCATAATCCCAGAATTACTTTTCTGGTTCCTTGTCATTTGGGTAGACTGTTTGAATGGAAATATCTAGAACTCAAGGGCTGCTAGGCAGATTCTTTGTCCCATGGGGCAATCCCTTGATGTGCTCTTCCCCTTCCCCTAGGGATGGGCCTCCTGAGAGCCAGACTGCAGTGATTGTTATTGCTCTTCTGAGTCTAGCAACCCAGTGGGGCTACTGGGTTCTGGGCTAGGACTGGGGAATGTCTGCAAAGAATCTTGTGATGTAATCTGTCTTCAGGTCTCTCTGATGGAAGTCGCAGGGGAGTGAAATGTGAAGTGGATTCTGTGAATCCTTGTTTGTAGTTTTGTTTAGTGCACTGGTTTCATTTCTTTTTTACGTTTTTTTTTTTTTTAATTATTGTACTTTAAGTTCTGGGGTACATGTGTAGAATGTACAGGTTTGCTACATAAGTATACACATGCCATGGTGGTTTGCTGTATCCATCACCTGTCATCTACATTAGGTATTTCTCCTAATGTTATCCCTCTCCTAACCCCCCACCCCCTGCTGTCCCTCCCCTCATCCCCCCACCCCCACTGACAGGCCCCAGTGTGTGATGTTCCCCCTCCCTGTGTCCATGTGTTCTCATTGTTCAATACCCACTTATGAGTGAGACGATGTGGTGTTTGGTTTTCTGTTCTTGTGTCAGTTTGCTGAGAATGATGGTTTCCAGCTTTATCAATGTCCTTGCAAAGGACATGAACTCATCTTTTTAATGGCTGTATAGAATTCCATTGTGTCTATGTGCCACATTTTCTTTATCCACTCTATCATTGATGGGCATTTGGGTTGGTTCCAAGTCTTTGCTATTGTGAACTGTGCCGCAGTAAACATACGTGAGTGCACTGGTTTTCTTACATGCTGGTTATGCTAGCAGTGACATGATTACATGGACAGACTCAGGACCTCTGGTTAGCCAGGATGTTCCAAGCAGTGGAATTCGCTGTTGTTTTCTCCTTCTTTGGAGCAATGTTGTTCTGTTATGAGTTGCTGTAATGGCTTGAGTTGGTTGGCCTCCAGTCAGGAGGTGGTGCTTTCAAGAGAGTACCAGCTGTGGTAGTAGAAGGTAGATGTAAGTTTGCCCTAAGTTGTCCAAGATACGTATTCAGGATTTTCAGGCAATGGGAGAGGCCATAGAACTCCCAAGAGTTTGTCTTTGGCTACCAGGACAGGTAGAGAAAAACCATCAGGTGGAGGCAGGGTTAGGTGGGTCTGCACTTAGACTCTCCTTGGGCGAAGGTTGCTGCGGCCACTGTGTGGGATGAAGGGGTGGTTCTCAGGCCAATGCAGTTATGTTCCAAGGGGGATTAGGGCTGCCCTTCCTGTATTTTACAGGATACCAGGGAAGTAGGGGAAAGCCAACAGTGACAGGCCTGACCCAGCTCCCACATAGCCAGCAAGGCCAGTCTTACTCCCACCATGAGCTGCCAACAGTGCTGAGTTTATATTCAGGCAGCTGGTGCACAGGGCTGAGATCTTGCCCCAGGCTGCAAGCCTCCCCACTGAGAAAGCAGGCAGGGCTTTCAGATCATGACCCTCCCTGCCTGCCTGCAACATCAGCTGCAGCTTCTGTGCTTATACCTGCACTTCCCATTCATTCCCTGGATTCTGCTCAGGAAAATTAGTACTTAGCTGAAATTATTACTAGAAGCTTCTTTCACCCTGTAACCTCTGCTTAGTTTTGCTGGCTACCTTCCCCAAGGATCCCTGTGAGATAAAGTCAGGAGTGGCTTCTTTGGGCTCAAGCTGGGGACTGGGAATGCCTACAGGGCTCCTCCCACTGCTTCTTCTACCTTTATATTTCACTTGGATCCCTAAATATGTTTCAGCTATAGTTAAGGTTAAATCCTCCTCCCTTGATCTGGATTTTCTGGTTCCCTAGTGGGGATGTGTGTTCAGAGGCAGAGTTATCCCCCTCTTGCATTTTGGGAACTCACAGTTTTCACCTGTCTCATGGAGTTTACAGTGGCATGCCTTCAAAGGGTCTATTTGAAGCCTTTTAAATAATAATTCTTACACTAACCACAAAACATATCATGTGGCAGACTCTTTCTAGAAGAAACTAGAATGTCATCCTGCGTGCAGTCTCCTGCACCAGCCCCAACCACATGAGCCCAGCTAGGAGCTCTCTGTGTCAATCTACTTTTCTGCAGACCACCATGGCTGCCCTGTTACAAGTCTTCTCTGCTGTTTCCAGCTTGTCTTCATTGAAAGCCCATGATTTTGGATCTCTTTTCTTCTTTTCAATGTTGTCTTTCTTTATTTTTGTCTTTGCTTCCTTCTTCTTTGCCAGGGTACACCTGTCCCTCCAGAGTTGCATTAGCACATGTCTTGAACGACAAGTTCTCGATCTCCCAGGCATGTTTTCCATCATGAAGCATGAAGATAGTATGGTCTGATCCCACAATGAACCTCTGGACATCTCATTAGCATTGAAAAGCCCATCCTGACAGAAGCTCATGATTTCCTCTGTCTCCTCAGTGGGGCTTCCTGATACAATGACAAACATATAAGAATCTTTCCTTGTATTCATCATTTTCAATATGCTTTCAGGCTTGTCCATGTCTATATATAAGAAGTTGACAGGTAGTGAGGGTCTCTTGTGCTCTGGAAGATCTTTTCTTATGTCATCATCTTTCTCCCACTCTACCAGAAGACATGCCATGTCTACATCATTGTAATCATGAATATCCTCCTTCTGGGGATGTGAGATAGCCTTACTGGGTGTTCTGGCTGGGCCCTTGGCTATGCAAGCCTCAGGTAGCTGCTGCCGCAGCAACAGGCCAGAGGTATGAATCAGGACCATTTCGATGCACACCCAGCTGGAGGTTGCCATTTCCTCTTTCTTCAATTTGTGTATATATGTTTGCATCTACAAATTTCCCTATTAACATTGCTTTTGCTGCATCCCATAGATTTTGGTATGTTGTGTTTTCATTTTCATTTGTCTCAAGATATTTTCTTTTTTTCTTTCTAATTCATTTATTTTTATTTTTTTAATTTTAAGTTCTGGGGTCCATGTGCAGAATGTGCAGGATTGTTACATAGGTAAACACGTGCCATGGTGGTTTGCTGCATCCATCACCCTGCCATCTACATTAGGGATTTCTCCTAATGCTATCCCTCCCCATGCCCCCACCCCCTTGCTATCCCTCCCTTAGCCCCCAGCCCCTGACAGGCCCTGGTGTGTGATGTTCTCCTCACTGTGTCCATGTGTTCTCATTGTTCAACACCCACTTATGAGTGAGAACATGCAGTGTTTGCTTTTCTGTTCTTGTGTCAGTTTGCTGAGAATGATGGTTTTCAACTTCATGTCCCTGCAAAGGACATGAACTCAGCCTTTTTTATGGCTGCCTCATATTCCATGGTATATATCTGCCACATTTTCTTTATCCAGTCTATCATTGATGGACATTTGGGTTGGTTCCAAGTCTTTGCTATTGTGAACAGTGCCACAGTAAACATACATGTGTATGTGTCTTTATAATAAAATGATTTTTAATCCTATGGGTATATACCCAGTAATGGGATTGCTGGGTCAAATGGTATTTCTAGTTCTAGATCCTTGATGAATTGCCACACTGTCTTCCACAATGATTGCACTATATTACACTCCCACCAACCGTGTAAAAGCATTCCTATTTCTCTACATCCTCTCGAGCATCTGTTGTCTCCTGATTTTTTAATGATCGCCATTCTAACTGGCATGAGATGGCATTTCAATGTAATTTTGATTTGTATTTCTCTAATGACCAGTGATGATGAGATTTTTATAATATGTTTGTTGGCTGCATCAATGTCTTCTTTTGAGAAATGTCTGCTTATATCCTTTGCCCACTTTTTGACGGGTTTTTTTTTTCTTGAAAATTTGTTTAAGCTCCTTGTAGATTCTGGATATTAGCCCTTTGTCAGATGGGTAGATTTCCCATTCTGTTGGTTGCCAGTTCACTCTAATGATGAACTATGCAGAAGCTCTTTAGTTTAATTAGATCCCATTTGTCTATTTTGGCTTTTTTTGCCATTGCTTTTGGAGTTTTAGTCATTAAGTTCTTGCCCATGCCTATGTCCTGAATGGTATTGCCTAGGTTTTCTTCCAGGGTTTTTATGGTGTTAGGTCTTACATTTAAATCTTTAATCTATCTTGAGTTAATTTTTGTATAAGGTGTAAGGAAGGGATCCAGTTTCAGCTTTCTACATATGACTAGCCAGTTTTTCCAACACCATTTATTAAATAGGAAATGCTTTCCCCATTGCTTGTTTTTGTCTGGTTTGTCAAAGATCAGATGGTTCTAGATGTGTGGCATTACTTCTGAGGCCTCTGCTCTGTTCCATTAGTCTATATCTCTGTTTTGGTACCAGTACCGTGCTGTTTTGATTACTGTATCCCTGTAGTATAGTTTGAAGTCAGGTAGCATGATGTCTCTAGCTTTTTCTTTCTTTCTTGTTTTTTGCCTAGGATTGTCTTGGCTACGCAGGCTCTTTTTTGGTTCCATATATAATTGACGGTGGTTTTTTTCCAGTTCTGTGAAGAAAGTCAATGGTAGCTTGATGGGGATAGCATTGAAACTGTAAATTACTTTAGGCAGTTTGGCCATTTTCATGATACTGATTCTTCCTAACCATGAGCATGGAATGTTTTTCCATCTATTTGTGTCCTCTCTTATTTCACTGAGCAGTGGTTTGTAGTTCTCCTTGAAGAGGTCCTTTACATCCTTTGTTAATTTTATTCCTAGGCATTTAATTCTCTTTTTAGCAATTGTAATTGGGAGTTCACTCATGATTTGGCTCCCTGTTTGTATAGGAATGCTTTTGATTTTTGCACATTGATTTTGTGTCCTGAGACTTTGCTGAAGTTGCTTATCAACTTAAGGAGATTTTGGACTGAGATTATGTGGTCTTCTAAATATACAATCATGTTGTCTGCAAATAGAGATAATTTGACTTCCTCTTTTCTTAATGGAATATCCTTTATTTCTTTTTCTTGCCTGATTTCCCTGGCCGGAATTTCCAACACTATGTTAAATAGGAGTGGTGAGAGAAGTTAGCCTTGTCTTGTGCTGGTTTTCAGAGGGCATGCTACTAGTTTTTGCCCATTCCATGTGATATTGGCTATGGGTTTGTCATAAATAGTTATTATTATTTGGAGATATATTTCATCTATATCTAGTTTATTGAGAGTTTTTATCATAAAGATCTGTTAAATTTTGTTGAAGGCCTTCTCTGCCTTCAGATTATTATTGTGATTTTTGTCTTTGTTCTGTTTATGTGATGGATTACATTTATTGATTTGCATATATTGAACCAAACTTGCATCCCAGGGATAAAGCCGAATTAAGAGGGGATAAACTTTTTGATGTGCTGTTGGATTTGGTTTGTCAATATTTTATTGAGGATTTTCACATTGATGTTCATCAAAGATAATTGGCCTGAAATTTTCTTTTTTACTTGTGTCTCTGCCAGGTATTGGTATTAAGATTATGTTGGTCTTATAAAATGCATTAGGGAGGATTCCTTCTTTTTCTATTGTTTGGAATAGTTTCAGAAGAAATGGTACCAAACTCCTCTTTGTACCTCTGGTAGAATTTGGCCGTGAACCCATTTGGTCCTGGAGTTTTTTTGGTTGGTAGGCTATTAATTGCTGCCTCAATTTCAGACCTATTGGTCTGAATATTGTCGTATTCAGGGATTCGACCTCTTCCTGGTTTAGTCTTGGGAGGGTTTAAGTGTCCAGGAATTTATCCATTTCTTCTAGATTTTCTGGTTTATTTGCATAGAGGTATTCATAGTATTCTCTGCTGGTAGATTGTATTTCTGTGGGATCACTGGTGATATCCCCTTTATCATTTTTTATTGCATCTATTTCATTCTTCTCTTTTCTTTCTTCTTTATTAGTCTGGCTAGCAGTCTATTGTGTTGATCTTTTCAGAAACCTAGCTCCTGGATTCATTGATTTTTTTGAAGAGTTTTTGTGTTTCTACCTCCTTCAGTTCTGCTCTGATGTTAGTTATTTCTTGTCTTCTGCTGGCTTTCGAATTTGTTCTTGCTCCCCTAGTTCTTTTAATCATGACATTAGGGTGTCGATTTTAGATCTATCCTCATTTCTCTTATGGGCATTTAGTGCTATAAATTTCCCTCTACACACTGCTTTAAATGTGTCCCAGAGATTCTGCTACATTGTCTCTTTGTTCTCATTGGTTTCAAAGAACATCTTTATTTTTATTTTCATTTCATTATCTATCCAATAGTCATTCAGGAGCAGGTTGTTCATTTTCCATGTAGTAGTGTGGTTTTGAGTGAGTTTCTTAATACTGTGTTCTAATTTGATTGTACTGTGGTCTGAGAGTTTGTTATGATTTCTGTTCTTTTGTATTTGCTGAGGTGTGTTTTACTTCCAATTATGTGGTCAATTTTCGAATAAGTGTGATGTAGTGCAGGGAAGAATGTATAATCTGTGGATTTGGGGGTGGAGAGTTCTGTAGATGTCTATTAGGTCTGCTTGGTCCAGATCCGAGTTCAAGGCCTGCATATCCTTGTTAATTTTCTATCTCATTGATCTAATATTGGCAGTGGGATGTTAAAGTCTGTCACTATTATTGTGTGGGAGTCTAAGTCTCTTTGTAGATCTTTAAGAACTTGCTTTATGTATCTGTGTGCTCCTGTATTGGGTGCATATATATTTAGGATAGTTAGCTCTTCTTGTTGCATTGATCCCTTTACCATTATGTAATGCTCTTCTTTGTCTCTTTTGATCTTTGTTGGTTTTAAGTGTGTTTTATTAGAGACTAAGATTGCAACCCCTGCTTTTTTTTTTTTTTTTTTTTTTGCTTTCCATTTTCTTGGTAAATCTTTCTCCATCCCTTTATTTTGAGCCTTTCAGTGTCTTTGCATGTGAGATGGGTCTCCTGAATACAGCACACTGATGGGTCTTGAACCTTTATTTAATTTGCCAGTCTGTGTCTTTTAATTGGGGCATTTAGGCCATTTACATTTAACATTAATATTGTTGTATGAGAATTTGAACCTGCCATTATGATGCTAGCTGGTTGCTTTGCTTGTTAGTTGATGCAGTTTCTTCATAGTGTCAATGGTCTTTACAATTGGGTATATGTTTGCAGTGACTGGTACTAGTTGTTCATTTTCATGTTTAGTGGTTCCTTCAGGAGTTCATGTAAGGCAGGCCTGGTGGTGACAAAATCTCTAAGCAGTTACTTTTCTGTAAAGGATTTTATTTCTACTTCACTTATGAAGTTTAGTTTGGCTTCACATGAAATTCTGGGTTGAAAATTCTTTTCCTTAAAGATGTTAAATATTGGCCCCCACTTTCTTCTGGCTTGTAGGGTTTCTGCTGAGAGATCCACTGTGAGTCTGATGTGTTTCCCTTTGTGGGTAACCTGACCTTTCTCTCTCACTACCCTTAGTATTTTTTCCTTCATTTCCAACCTGGTGAATCTAACAATTATGTGTCTTGGGGTTGCTCTTCTTGCGAAGTATCTTTGTGGTGTTGTCTGTATTTCCTGGACTTGATTATTGGCCCACCTTGCTAGGCTGGGGGAAGTTCTCCTGGATAATATCCTGAAGAGCGTTTGCCAACTCGGTTTCATTCTTCACATTACTTTCATGTACATAATCAAATGTAGATTTGGTCTTTTCACATAATCTGATATTTCTTGTTCATTTCTTTTCACTCTTTTTTCTTTAGTCTTGTCTTCTTGCTTTATTTATTTATTTTTAATTGCATTTTAGGTTTTGGGGTACATGTGAAGCACATGCAAGATTATTGCATAGGTGCACACATGGCAGTGTGGTTTGCTGCCTTCCTCCCCCATCACCTATATCTGGAATTTCTCCCTATGCTATCTCTCCCCCAACTCCCCACCCCCTACTGTCCATCCCCTATTTCCCCCTACAGACCCCAGTGTGTGATGCTCCCCTCCCTGTGTCCATGTGTTCTCATTGTTTGACACCCACCTATGAGTGAGAACATGTGGTGTTTGATTTTCTGTTCTTGTGTCAGTTTGCTGAGAATGATGGTTTCCAGGTTCATCCATGTCCCTACAAAGGACACGAATTCATTGTTTTTGATGGCTGCATAGTATTCCATGGTGTATATGTGCCACATTTTCCCTGTCCAGTCTATCAGCAATGGGTATTTGGGTTGGTTCCAGGTCTTTGCTTTTGTAAACAGTGCCGCAATGAACATTTATGTGCATGTGTCCTTATAGTAGAACGATTTATAATCCTTTGGATATATACCCAGTAATGGGATTGCAGGGTCAAATGGAATTTCTATTTCTAGGTCCTTGAGGAATCGCCACACTGTCTTCCACAGTGGTTGAACTAATTTACACTCCCACCAACAGTGTAAAAGCGTTCCTATTTCTCTACATCCTCTCCAACATCTGTTGTCTCCAGATTTTTTAATGATCGCCATTCTAACTGGCATGAGGTGGCATCTCAATGTAGTTTTGATTTGCATTTCTCTAATGACCAGTGATGATGAGCATTTTTTCATATGTTTGTTGGCCTCATGTATGTCTTCTTTTGTAAAGTGTCTGTTCATATCCTTCACCCAGTTTTGAATGGGCTTGTTTGTTTTTTTCTTGTAAATCTGTTTTAGTTCTTTGTAGATTCTGGATATCAGCCCTTTGTCAGATGGTTAGACTGCAAAAATTTTTTCCCATTCTGTTGGTTGCCGATTCACTCTAATGACTGTTTCTTTTGCTGTGCAGAAGCTATGGAGTTTGATTAGGTCCCATTTGTCTATTTTGGCTTTTGTTGCCAATGCTTTTGTTGTTTTGGTCATGAAGGCATTGCCTGCACCTATGTCCTGAATGGTTTTGCCTAGGTTTTCTTCTAGGGTTTTTATGGTGTTAGGTCTTATGTTTAAGTCTTCTAGGGTTTTTATGGTATCAGGAAGGGGTCCAGTTTTTGCTTTCTGCACATGGCTAGCCAGTTTTCTCAACACCATTTATTAAACAGGAATCCTTTCCTCATAGCTTGTTTTTGTCAGGTTTGTCAAAGATCAGATGGTTGTAGATGTGTGGTGTTGCCTCCAAGGCCCCTGTTCTGTTCCATTGGTCTATATCTCTGTTTTGGTGCCAATACCATGCTGTTTTGATTGCTGTAGCCTTGTAGTATAGTTTGAAGTCTGGTAGTGTGACGCCTCCTGCTTTGTTTTTTTTTTTTTTTTGCTTAGAATTGACATGGCTATGCAGGATCTCTTTTGGTTCCATATGAGGTTTAAGGTGGTTTTTTCCAGTTCTGTGAAGAAGATCCTTGGTAGCTTGATGGGGATAGTGTTGAATCTGTAAATTACTTTGGGCAATATGGCCATTTTCACGATATTGATTCTTCCTAACCATGAGCATGGAAGGTTTTTCCATCCGTTTGTGTCCTCTCCTATTTTGATGAGCAGTGGTTTGTAGTTCTCCTTGAAGAAGTCCTTTACATCCTTTGTTAGTTGTATTCCCAGGTATTTTATTCTCTTTGTAGCAATTGTGAATGGCAGTTGGTTCTTGATTTGGCTCTCTTTAAGTCTGTTATTGGTGTATAGGAATGCTTGTGACTTTTGCACATTGATTTTGTATCCTGAGACTTTGCTGAAGTTGCTTATCAGTTTCAGGAGATTTTGGGCTGAGACGATGGGGTCTTCTAGATATACAATCATGTCGTCTGCAAATGGAGACAATTTGACTTCCTCTTTTCCTATTTGAATACCTTTTATTTCTTTTTCTTGCCTGATTGTTCTGGCTAGAACTTCCAATACTATATTAAATAGGAGTGGTGAGAGAGGGCATCCTTGTTGAGTGCCAGATTTCAAAGGGAATGCTTCCAGTTTTTGCCCATTCAGTATGATATTGGCTGTTGGTTTGTCGTAAATATCTTTTATCGTTTTGAGATACGTTCCGTCAATACCTAGTTTATTGAGGGTTTTTAGCATAAAGGGCTGTTAAATTTTTTCAAAGGCCTTCTCTGCATCAATTGAGATAATCATGTGGGTTTTGTCTTTGGTTCTGTTTAGGTGGTGAATTACATTTATAGACTTGAATATGTTGAACCAGCCTTGCATCCCCGGGATGAAGCCTACTTGATCATGGTGGATAAGCTTTTTGATGTGCTGTTGCAATCGGTTTGCCAGTATTTTATTGAAGATTTTTGCATCTATGTTCATCATGATATTGGCCTGAAGTTTTCTTTTCTTGCTGAGTCTCTACTGGGTTTTGGTATCAGGATGATGTTGGTCTCATAAAATCATTTGGGAAGGATTCCCTCTTTTGGATTGTTTGGAATAGTTTCATAAGTAATGGTACCAGCTCCTCTTTGTATGTCCAGTAGAATTCGGCTGTGAATCCATCTGGACCTGGGCTTCTTTTGGGTGGTAGGCTGCCTCAACTTCAGACCTTGTTATTGGTCTGTTTAGGGTTTCGGCTTCTTCCTGGTTCAGGCTTGGGAGGATGCTAGTGTCCAGGAATTTATCCATTTCTTCAAGGTTTACTAGTTTATGTGCATAGAGATGTTTGTAATAATCTCTGATGATGGTTTGCATTTCTGTGGAATCTGTGGTGATATCCCCTTTATCGTTTTTTATTGCATCTATTTGATTATTCTCTCTTTTCTTTTTTTATTAATCTGGCTAGTGGTCTATTTTGTGGATCTTTTCAAAAAACCAGCTCCTGGATTTATTGATTTTTTGAAGGGTTTTTTGTGTCTCTGTCTCCTTCAGTTCTGCTCTGATCTTAGTTATTTCTTGTCTTCTGCTAGGTTTTGAGTTTTTTTGATCTTGCTCCTCTAGCTCTTTCAATTTTGATGATAGGGTGTCAATTTTAGATCTTTCCTTGCTTCTCATGTGGGCATTTATTGCTATATATTTTCCTCTAGAGACTGCTTTAAATGTGTCCCAGAGATTTTGGTATGTTGTGTCTTCGTTCTCGTTGGTTTCAAAGAACATCTTTATTTCTGCCTTCATTTCATTGTTTATCCAGTCAACATTCAAGAGCCAGTTGTTCAGTTTCCATGAAGCTGTGCGGTTCTGAGTTAGTTTCTGAATTCTGAGTTCTAACTTGATTGCACTGTGGTCTGAGAGACTGTTCATTATGATTTCCATTTTTTTTGCATTTGCTGAGGAGTGCTTTACTTCCAATTATGTGGTCTGTTTTAGAGTAGGTGTGATGTGGTGCTGAGAAGAATGTATATTCTGTGGATTTGGGGTGGAGAGCTCTGTAAATGTCTATTAGGTTTGCTTGGTCCCAGTCTGAGTTCAAGTCCTGGATATCCTTGTTAATTTTCTGTCTCGTTGATCTGTCTAATATTGACAATGGGGTGTTAAAGTCTCCCACTATTATTGTGTGGGAGTCTAAGTCTCTTTGTTAGTCATTAAGAACTTGCCTTATGTATCTGGGTGCTCCTGTATTGGGTGCGTATATATTTAGGATCGTTAGCTCTTCTTGTTGCATTGATCCTTTTACCATTATGTAATGTCCTTCTTTGTCTCTTTTGATCTTTGTTGGTTTAAAGTCTTTTTTATCTGAGATGAGAATTGCAGCTCCTGCTTTTTTTTTTGCTTTCCAATTGCTTGGTAAATCTTCCTCCATCCCTTTATTTTGAGCCTTTGTGTATCCTTGCATGTGAGATTGGTTTCCTGGATACAGCACACCAATGGGTTTTGGCTTTTTATCCAATTTGCCAGTCTGTGTGTTTTTATTGAGGCATTTAGCCCATTTACATTTAGGGTTAATATTGTTATGTGTGAATTTGATCCTGCCATTTTGATGCTAGCTGGCTGTTTTGCTCGTTGGTTGATGCAGTTTCTTCATTGTGTTGATGCTTTTTACCATTTGGTATGTTTTTGGAGTGGCTGGTACTGGTTGTTCCTTTCTATGTTTAGTGCCTCTTTCAGGAGCTCTTGTAAAGCAGGCCTGGTGGTGATGAAATCTCTGAGTACTTGCTTGTTCATAAAGGATTTTATTTTTCCTTCACTTATGAAGCTTAGTTTGGCTGGATATGAAATTCTGGGTTGAAAGTTCTTTCTTTAAGAATGTTGAATATTGGCCCCCACTCTCTTCTGGCTTGCAGGGTTTCTGCTGAGAGATCTGCTGTGAGTCTGATGGGCTTCCCTTTGTGGGTAACCTGACCTTTCTCTCTGGCTGCCCTTAGCATTTTTTCCTCCATTTCAACCCTGGTGAATCTGACGATTATGTGCCTTGGGGTTGCTCTTCTTGAGGAATATCTTTGTGGTGTTCTCTGTATTTCCTGGACTTGAATATTGGCCTGCCTTGTTAGGTTGGGGAAGTTTTCCTGGATAATATCCTGAAGAGTATTTTCCAGCTTGGATTCATTCTCTCCGTCACATTCAGGTACACCAATCAAACGTAGATTAGGTCTTTTCACATAGTCCCATATTTCTTGGAGACTTTGTTCATTCCTTTTTACCCTTTTTTCTCTAATCTTGCCTTCTTGTTTTACTTCATTGAGTTGATCTTCGACCTCTGATATCCTTTCTTCTGCTTGGTCAATTCGGCTGTTGAAACTTGTGTATGGTTCGCGAAGTTCTCGTGTTGTGTTTCTCAGCTCCATCAATCCACTTATATTCCTCTCTAAGTTGTTTATTTTCGTTAGCATTTCATCAAATCTTTTTTCAAGTTCTTAGTTTCTTTGCATTGGGTTAGAACATGTTCTTTTAGCTCACAGAAGTTTCTTATTACTCACCTTCTGAAGCCTGATTCTGTCAATGCATCACACTCATTCTCCATCCAGCCTTGTTCCCTTGCTGGTGAGGAGTTGTGATCCCTTGTAGAAGGGGAGGTGTTCTGGTTTTGGGTGTTTTCATCCTTTTTGCGCTGGTTTCTTCCCATCTTTGTGGATTTATCCACCTGTTGTCTTTGTAGTTGTTGACTTTCAGATTGGGTCTCTGAGTGGATGTCCAGTTTGTTGATGATGAAGTTATTTCTTTCTGTTTCTTAGTTTTCCTTCTAACAGTCTGGCCCCTCTGCTGTAGGACTGCTGAGGTCCCCTGCAGTCCCTGTTTGCCTGGGGATCACCTGCAGTGGCTGCAGAACAGTAAGGGTTACTGCCAGTTTCTTCTTCTGCTATCTTTGTCCCAGAAGGATACCCGCCAGATGTCAGTCTGAGCTCTCCTTTATGAGGTGACTCTTTGGATATACGGGGGTCAGGGAGCTGCTCGAGGAGACAGTCTGTCCTTTATAGGAGCTCAAGTG
This sequence comes from Ateles fusciceps, assembly GCA_036589455.1. Lineage (NCBI taxonomy): Eukaryota > Metazoa > Chordata > Mammalia > Primates > Atelidae > Ateles > Ateles fusciceps. The sequence goes on from JAZHEH010003051.1 coordinate 2,656,169, forward strand.
CTGAGCTGTGAGCTCTGTTGTTCATTCAGAGCTGCTGGACAGGTACGTTTAAGTCTGCTGCAGCAGAACTCATAAACCCCCCCACCCCCCGCTTTCCCCAGGTGCTGTGTCCTGGGAAATTAGGGCTTTATTTATGAGTTTCTGTTGTGCTGCTGCCTTTCTTCAGGGCTGCCCTGCCCAGCAAGGAGGCAGCCTAGTCACTGTCTGCCTGCAGAGGTTTTGCTGAGCTGCTGTGGGCTCTGCCCAGCTGCCCTGTGAACTTCCCCTGCAGTCCTGTTTATATGGGTATAGTTAGAACTGCCTCAGCAATGGCAGCCCACCTCTGTAATGGCGGACTCTCTCTGTAATGGCGGGCTGCCTCAGCAATAGCAGACTACCTCCATAGTGGTGGAGTGCCTCGGTAATGCCTCCCCCCACAGAGCTGGACCGTCCTGGGTTCAGCTGTGCTTGCTGTGAAACTCTCAATCCAGAGCATTTCAGATTGTGGTTTTTTTGTGGGGGTGGGACCAGCTGAGCCTGATCACCTGGCTCCCTGCCTCAGAGCCTTTTGTTTTTTAGTTGAACAGTCTTCTGTCTCCCAGGTGTTCCATTCACCTGTTGAAAAGGCACCGGGATCTGTGTGTTTTCCCGTGCGGTGACTTACTGTGCCAGCTGAAACAGCCGCGCTGAGATTCGTGGCACTTTTTTGCCTGGGAATCTCCTGGCCCGGCTCCCTGTTTCAATCCCCCTTTTCTGTCAGTTGAATGGGTGACTCTGTCTTCCTGGAGCTCCAGTCACCAGCTAAAATGGTGCCTGGACCCGTGTATTTTGTATGGAGAACCGCTGCGCCGGGGCGCTGGCCAAAACAGCCACACTGGCTGAAACAGCTACGCTGGCTGAAATAGCTGCACTGGCGACCCATGGCACTCCTCTGCCTGGGAATCTCCTGGTCTGTGGGCAATAAAAATCCGTCTGGAAATGCGGCATCCACTCACCCTCCATGCTTTCGCTGGGAGCTGCAATCCTGAGCTGCTCCTAATTGGCCATCTTGGATCCCTTCTTGCTTTATTTCTCTGAGTTGATCCTCAGTCTCTGATATTTTTTCTTCCGCTTGATCAATTCGGCCATTGAAACTTGTGTATGCTTCATGAAGTTCTCTTGCTGTGGTTTTCAGCTCCATCAGGTCGTTTATGTTTTTCTTTATACTGGTTGTTCTAGTTAGCATTTCATCTAACCTTTTTTTCAAAGTTCTTAGCTTCCCTGTATTGGGTTAGAACATGCTCCTTTAGTTCAAAGAAGTTTATTATTACCCACCTTCTGAAGTCTTCTTCTGTCAGTTCTTCAAACTCATTCTTCATCCAGTTTTGTTCCCTTGCTGCTGAGGAGTTGTGATCCCTTGGAGGATAAGAGGGATTCTGGTTTTTGGAATTTTCAGCCTTTTTTCACTGTTTTTTTTTTCCATCTTTGTGGATTTATCTACCTTTGGTCTTTGAAGTTGGTGACCTTTGGATTGGGTCTTTGAGTGGACATTCTGTTGATGCTGAAACTATTTCTTTCTGTTAGTTTTCCTTCTAACAGACCCCTCTACTGCAGGTTTGCTGGAGTTTGCTGGAGATCCACTCCAGACCCTGCTTGCCTGAGAATCACCAGCAGAACAGCAAAGATTGCTGCCTGCTCCTTCCTCTGGTAGCTTCATCTTAGAAGGGTACTTGCCAGATGCCAGCCAGAGCTCTCCTGTATGAAGTGTCTCCCAGTCAGGATACAAGGGGTCAGGGAGCCACTGAGGAGGCAGTCTGTCCCTTTATCAGAGCTCATATGCTGTGCTGGGAGATCCACTGCTCTCTTCTGAGCTGATAGGCAGGGGATGTTTAAGTCTGCTGAAGCTGTACCCAGCCTTTTTTCCCAGGTGCTCTGTCCCAGGAAGGTGGGGGCTTTATTTACAAGTCCCTGATGGACTACTGTCTTTTTTCAGAGATGCTCTGCCCAGCGAGGAGGGAGTCCAGTAACACAGTCTGCCTGCAGAGGCCTTGCTGAGCTACTGTGAGCTCTGGCAAGTCTCTGTATAAACTTCCTGGTGACTTTGGTTACACAGGCAAGGTTAAAACTGCCTACTCGAGCCTCAGCAATGGCGGACACCCCCTCCCTTCACCGAGCTCAAATGTCCCAGGTCAAGCTCAGACTGCTGTGCTGGCTGTGAGAATTTCAAGCCAGTGAATCTTAGCTTGCTGGTCTTTGTGGGGGTGGGACCCATCGAGCCAGATCACTTGGCTCCCTGGTTTCAACCCCCTTTCCAGGGGAGTGAACAGCTCTGTCTCACTGGCATTCCAGGCACTATTAGGGTATGAAAAAAAAAAAAAAAACTGCTGTGGCTAACTTGATGTCTTCCCCAATGGCCAGCCAGTTTTGTGCTGGAAACCCAGGGCCCTGGTGTTGTAGGCACTGGAGAAACTCTCCTAATCTCCTGGTCTGTGGTTTGTGCAGATCATGAGAAAAGCATAGTATCTGGGCCAGAGTGCCTGGAAAAGTCCCTAATGGCTTCCCTTGACTAGGAGAAGGAGTTCCTCAGCCCCTTTTGCTTCCCAGGTGAGGTGATGCCCCACCCTACTTTGGCTCACCCTCCTTGGGCTGTACCCACTTTCTAACCAGTCCTAGTGAGATGAACCAGGTACCTCAGTTGGAAATGTGGCAATCACCCACCTTCTGCATCACTCTCCCTGGGAGCTATGCACTGGAGCTGTTCCTATTCAGCCATCTTGCCAACAATCCCCTCTCAAGACATTTTCCAATTTCTCCTTTGATTTATTTTTTGACCCAATGGTTGTATAAGAGTGCATTGTTTAATTTTCACATATTTTAAATTTTCCCATTTTTTTTCTGCTATCGATTTATAGTTTCATTTCATATTGGTTGGAAGAGATAACTTGTATGATTTCAGTCTTTTTAAATTTATTAAGGCTTATTTTGTGCCCTAACATATAGTTCATTCTGGATAACATTTCAAATATACTTGAGGAAAACATTGTGTTTTTTTGCTTTGTTGGATAAAATATTCTATGTATGTCTTGTTAGGTCCAGTTGGTCTTTAATGTTGTTGAAGACCTCTATGTTCTTATATTCTGTCTTATAGTGTGTCTAGCTGTTCTATCATTTAAAAAAAGTAGGGTATTAAAGTGTCTTACTGTAACTATAGAGCTGTCTATTTCTCCTTTTAATTTTATCAATGTTTGCTTAATATATTTAGGACCTCTGAAGTTTGGTATATATGTATTTATAATTGTTATATCTTCTAGATATTTCAACCCTATATCATTAGATAATATCAACCTTTGTGTCTTGTAACAGTTTTTGACTTAAAACCTATTTTGTCTGATATTAGTTTAGCCAACCCTGCTTTCTTTGGTTATTATTTCTATAGTGTATCTTTTCCATCTTTCACTTTCAACCTAAGCATGTCCTTAAATCTAAAATGAGTCTCTTCTAGACAGCATATAGTAGAATCATGTTTTTGAAAATTTAATTGACCAATCTGTCTTTTGATTGGGAAGTTTATTTACATTTAAAGTTATTGCTGATAGGGAAAGACTCACAATTGGCATTTTGTTATTTGCTTTCTGTGAGTCCTGTAGTTTTTCATTGTCCCTCATTTCCTTCCTTCTTGCCTTCCTTTATGTTTAGTTAATTATTTTTATAGTGACACATTTTGATTACCTTCTCATTTTCCTTTGTGTATATTCTATAGATATTTTTCTATCTTGTAACCATGGGGATTACATAAAATATTATAAAATTATAACAATATGTTTTAAACTGATACCAACGTCAGTTGCATAAAAATGTTACTCTTTTAGAACTATATCCCTGTTATGTTGTTAACAGATTACATTTTAGTATATTGGGCAATTTTTTTTTTTAAATGGAGCCTCTCTCTGTTGCTCAGGCTGGTGTGGAGGGGCGAGATTGTGGCTCACTGCAACCTCCACCTCCCAGACTCAAACAATCCTCCCACCTTATCCTCCCAAGTAGCTAGGACTACAGGCATGTGCCACCACACCTGAATGATGATGATGATGACTGTATTTAGAGACATGGTTTCTCCATGTTGCCCAGGATGGTCTCAAACTTCTGGACTCAAGTGATCCACCTGCCTTGGCTTTCCAAAGTGCTGGGATTACAGGTGTGAGCCACTGTTCCCAGTCCTATTGTGTAGTATTAATGTGGATTTATTTTTTATGCTTTTGATTTTACATCCTGTAGAGGAATAAAAAGTGTAATTATAAACCAAAATTATAATATTGGTTTTGGTATTTATTCATGTGTTTACCTTTACCAAGGAACTATATTTTTATGCAGTTTTGAATTACTGTCTAGTATACATTTATTTAAATTTGAAGAGATCACTATAGCATTTCTTGTAGGGTGGGTCTGGTAGAAATAAATTTCTTTATTTGCTTTTCTGGAAATGTCTTAATTTGTCTCACATTTTTTAAAGAATAGTTTTGTCAGATATAGAATTATTGGTGAAGTTGTTTTCTCTTTCAGCATTTTAAATATATCTTCTATCTATTGGCTTGCATGGTTTCTGCTGAAAAATCTGATAATCTTATTGAGGACCCCTTGTATATGATAATTTGCCATTTTCTTGCTACTTTCAATCTCTTTTTAAAAACTTTTAAAATTTTTGTGGGCACATAGAAGGTATATATATTATGAGATATATGGGTTATTTTCCAAGTATACCTTGTGTGATAATCACATCAGGGCAACAGGGGGATCTGTCACTTCAAGCATTTATCCTTTGTGTCACAAACAATTCAATTATGCTCTTTTAGTTATTTTTAAGTGTATAATTATTATTGACTATAGCCACCCTATTGTGCTATCAAATATTAGGTCTTATTCATTCTAACTACTTTTTGTACCCATTAATCATACCCACTTCTCCCTGACTTCCCTACCTCCCTTCCCAGATTCTGGTAGTCATCCTTTAAGAATGTGTCTTTGCCTCTTGATAGCTTGATTATAATTGTGTCTCAGTGTAGTTTTCTTTGGGTTTATCCTACTTGGAATTTGTTCAGCTTCTTGTATTTGTATATCTATGTATTTACTCAAATTTGGGAAGCTTTTGGTCATTATTTCTTCAAATGAATTCTCTACTTCTTTCTCTCTCTTCTGAGATTCCTTTAATGTATATTTCGGTTGGCTTGATGGTATCCTATAGTCCCTTAGGCTCCATTCACTTTTTTTCTTTTGCTACTCAGACTTGATAATTTCAAATAACCTAACTTCAGGTTTGCTGATTCTTCCTGTTTTTTCTCTGCTGATGAACTCTTCTAATGTATTTTATCAATTCAGTGTTTGTTTTGTAGCTCCAGAATTTGTTTGGTTATTTTTCTTAAAAAAAATTCTATTTGAACTTATTTGTGACAGTTGTTTTAAAGTCTTTGTCTAGTAAGTCCAAAGCCTGTATTTCTTTAGAGTTGGTTTTGGAAATTAATTTATTTTCCTTTGAATGAGTCATATTTCTGTTTCTTTGTATGACTTGTGATTTTGCTTTTGTTGAAAATTGGGGATTTGAAAAACAGCCACCTTTCCTAGTCTTTGCTGACTGTCTCTGTGAGGAAGATGGTATACCTCTCATAAGGCCAACATGAAGGCTTAAGTTGTTTTCAGGTCTTTCGTCAGCATGCATATTCTCTGGGTCTGTTTGTATGCCTCCCTCCCATCCCAACCTCATTCCCCTGTATATACAGCCACTTTTAAATGTCTTAATTTCCTTAAAAATCTCAACTCTACTTCTTCTCAGGGCCTGGAACTTTGGCATTATTTCTTTCTGCAATCTCTTCTCTCCACATGTTCTTAAGTCAGAAGTCCCCCTGCAGTTTTCACATGCCATGGTACCCACCACTGCCATCAGTGTCTTCCAACCTGATAACCAAACAATGCTGGCATTTCTGTCTGAACTCTGTGTTAGATTATGCCGAAACCATTACTGTGATCAACCTACAGACAGGTCAGAATATTGCAAACAAGTTTCACACTTTTCCTTTCATCCTGCAAGAGGGAACCAGAAAATGGGTCACTTCCTCCCAACAATGCCATGCTAGAGAGAGGGTAGGGCAAGATTGAGCTAAAATGCCACAATATTACTGCGATTTTTAGCATGGCTTTTTTTTTTTTTTTTTTTTTAGTGGGCATTTACTTGTTTGCTGCAGATCTTTGGTCTCCAGGGATCCCATAAAGTTGTTTTAATTAGTCATTTGTTGTTTACTAGATATTTCCTTGGAAGAATGAGAGTCTGACTGGGTTTGGTGGCTCAAGCCTGCAATACCAACATTTTGGGAGGCCAAGGCAGGCAGATCATCTGAGGTCAGGAGTTAGAGACCAACCTGGCCAACATGGTGAAACCCTGTCTCTACTAAAAACATATATATTAAAAAATTAGCCAGTCATGATGGCACATGCCTGTAATCTCAGCTACTCAGGAGGCTGAGGCAGGAGAATTGCTTGAACCTGGGAGGTGGAGGTTCAGTGAGCTGAGATTGTGCCACTGCACTTCAGCCTGGGTGACAGAGGGAAACTCTGTTTCAAAAAAAAAAGAAAAAAAGAATGAGAGCCTGGAACTTCCTGTTCTATCATCGTGCTGATGTCGCTCGAGAAATATACTCTTAAGCACACATGAAATCTTTACAAAAACAGAGTATATGCCAGTTCAAAACTCAAGTCTCAATAAATGTCAAAAAATCAGTATTACAGGATACAGAAACTTTTCTTCCTTTAAGGCATTTAAAGTTAGACTTGATACTATAAAGGCAGTCTTACAAATTTCAAATCACACAACAAAGCAAATATTAGGTAAAACAGAAATTAGACTCAAATTACCTTTTTAAAATTAAAGTGGCAAGAAGGCATTTCAGATTGAAAAGCAAAACAAGGGAAAATCTAAAATACTTATAATTTGTTAATAGCAACAACAAAAAACTGTACATATAAAAGCTTGTGGGTTGCAGCTAAAATAGGATTTTGAGGAAAATTAATGGTCTTAAATGCCAATATTGGAAAATTAATGAGCCAAGCAATACTACTCTATCTTGAGTACATAACACAATGCTAGCACATAATAGACACACAAATATTTGTTGAATGAATTATTGAGTAAAACTAACTGAAGAAATTTGATAAAGGAAAACACAGAGTTGGTCCCAAAGAAAGGAGAAGGAAAGAAAGTAACAGAAAAGAAAATAGATATTATTGAAATAGAAAATAAAGATATAATAGAGGGAGTCAATAAAGTCAGAAGTCAGTTGTTCCAAAAGCCTAATTTCATAGATAAACCTATATCAAATATAGCAGTCATCTGGGGGGTGGAGGTTGCAATGAGCCAAGATCATGCTGCTGTGCTCTAGCCTGGGCAACAGAGCGAGATGCTGTCTTAAAAAAAAAAAAAAAAAGCAATCAAATCATATCTTGAATACTCTGGTAATTATTGTCTTCAGGTAAGCTGAATCAAAATGAGAGTATTTATCTTTGAGAATTTGTGTAAAGGCCCAAATTCAAATGCCCACATGTCCAGACAGATTCCCTTTTACTATTTTCCCATGGACAAGGAGTAACAGGGCATCAATATCATGGTAGCCTTGTTTGATTTGCTTCCTGCTTAGGTTTGTCTCCAACTGGGCAGACCATATGGGGAATTAGTCCATGAGAACCACACCACAGATGAGTTTGGATGTTTGCTCAATGCAGTGTTTTGATATGGGGACTGTGAAATTTAGAGTCTCAGATCCATTTCATTGGCCATTTGCACTGGCCTCTGTGTGACCTGTGATTAAGCACTGGCATGAGCCTACTCTAGTAGGCTATTGTAACTGCATCCTGGACTGTGACTCGCTTCAGTGGTGGGCTGGTGGCTAAGAGAAGTAGCAGCATCTATATTCACGGTACACAGGTGACGCTTCTTCACAGCTCACCATCAGGACTTCTGACCACTCAGCCATTGTACCAAACCAAGTCTAGCTTTACCCATCTTGATTTGGTGTCTTGAGAAACCAACTGTCGTTCTTATTTTAACATTAGGCTGCTTTCCTGGATATGCTTCCTAAATCTTTTGACTGGAAAATCTATTATTAGGGCAGATGAGACATTTATTTATTAATTCAACAAGTATTTATTGAACATCTCTCTTCCAGGTGTGCTATAATGAATAAATATACTATCTTCCCTGTTTGAAAGAAATATCTTTAATGGAGTTACGCCTTGCATATGGCTTACAGAATCAATGTGGACCATGTTTTTGCAGTGGGCCTCTAGATGACTCCAAGATTTATAGTTCTGATCACTTTTTGCACACTAGTCATACTACTACAAGTTGAATATCCCTTATTTGATATGCTTGGGACCAGAAGTGTTTCAAATCAGACTTTTTTTTTTTTTTAATCTTGAAATATTTGCATATAAATAATGGGGTATTTTGGGGATGGGACCCAGGTCTAAATACAAAATTTGTATTTCACATACACCTTATATATATAGCCTGAAAGTAATTTTATTTTCTCGTGGGGATGCTGAATCAAGTGTGTATTGGGTGCCTGCATTTTGACTGTGACCTCCCACATCCAGTCAGGTGTGGAATTTTCAACTCATGGCATCACATTGGCACTCAAAAATTTTCTGATTTTGGAGCATTTCAGATTTCAGATTTTTGGATTAGGGGATGCTCAATCTGTATTGCTAATCACATTTCCTTTTCTGGGACTCCAGGATTTCTAGGAAAAACAGCCTGAAATGTGTATATATATTTTATACACACACACACACACACACACACAAATATGTACTGAATGTGGCAGGATACACAAAAGAAACCACAGCAGGCCTCATCACACTATGTAGTCCAGGATGGACAACTGGGAAATGAGGAAGACCAAGAGCTCAGTGGGCATTGGGCAGGATGAGGCAGCTTGCCTGAGCAGAAGCACCAATGCAGACCCTGTGTCAGAGACAGAGCTTTACTAGAGGCTGACATTAATCAGAAGATGGATTTCACATGCATAGAATGTGGAAAGGCTGCATTGGTCTTTTTTGCTACCTTCATGCTTTAAGTTTTACTAGTCAACTTAAATGGAAATGCCATGATTGGCTCTGGTCCAAATTTTTATAAAGCAGTGGTTCTCAGAACCATTTTATACTCTTAAAAGTTCTGAGAGTCCAAAAGAACCTTTGTCTGTGTGAATCATGCTTATGAATATTTACTGTATTAGAAATGAAAACAGAACATTAAAAAATTACTTATTAATTTGAAAATAAGAGTAAGCCCACTGCATGTAAAACATAAAATGTTGTAATAAAAAGAACTCTATTTTTCAAAATAATCTAGTGAGAAGAGTGGCATTGTTTTACATTTTTAATGTCTGGCTTAATAACAAGCAGCTAGACGCTCATACCTGCTCCTGCATTCAATCTATGCCCATGTTCCGTGTCATGGAGCGTCTGGAAGCTCCACTCTATGCTCATGAGAGAATGACAGTGAAAAATGCAAATAACGTTTTTGTGTTATTAAGAAAATAGTTTTGCCTTTGTGGACCTCCTGAAAAGGCCTTAGACCCTCCCAGGGGAATCTAGACCACACTTTGAGAACACTGTTCCAGAATCTCATGGCTGACAAGGTGCTTTCGACATATGTCAACACTTGTCAGTCTTTTCCACATAGGTTTCCCTGAAGACAAAGGAAAGTAAAGTTATAACCCTGGGCCCTAGATGAAGCAGCTTACTGTAAGTGTGGAATTTCTTCTTCTTATTTTTTTTTTGAGACAGAGTTTCACTCTTGTTGCCCAGGCTGGAGTGCAATGGCACAATCTCGGCTCACTGCAACCTATGCCTCCTAGGTTCAAGGGATTCTCCTGCCTCAGCCTCGAAAGTAACTTGGATTATAGGTGCCTGCCACCACATGTGGCTAATTTTTTTGTAGTTTTAGTAGAGACAGGGTTTTACCATATTGACCAGGCTGGTCACATGCTTCTGACCTCAAGTGATTCACCAGCCTTCGTCTCCCAAAGTGCTAGAATTATAGGTGTGAGCCACCCTGCCCAGCTGGAATTTATTTAAAGATTGTTATTTTATATTAAACATTCATTCAAATTTTGCATGCAATTTCAAAATATCTGTTTTATTTTTTTCATGCTATAATTTTACTATAACTTAAGTTCTGGGGTACATATGCAGAATGTGCAGGTTTATTACATAAGTATACACGTGCCATGGTGGTTTGCTGCATCCATTACCCTGTCATCTACATGAGGTATTTCTCCTAATGCTATCCCTCCCCCTACTCCCCCCATTCCCCAACAGGCCCTGGTGTGTGATGTTCCCCTGCCCTTTGTCCATATGTTCTCATTGTTCAACTCCCACTTATGAGTGACAATATGAGGTGTTTGATTTTCTGTTCCTGTGTTAGTTTGCTGAGAATGATGGTTTTCAGCTTCATCCATGTCCCTGCAAAGGACATGAAGTCATCCTTTTTTATGGCTGCATAGTATTCCATGGTGTATATGTGCCACATTTTCTTTACCCAGTCTATCATTGATGGGCATTTGGGTTGGTTCCAAGTCTTTGCTATTGTAAACAGTGCCACAATAAACATATGTGTGCATATGCGTTTTTAGAATGATTTATAATCCTTTGGGTATATACCCAGTAATGGGATTGCTGGATCAAATAGTATTTCTAGTTCTAGATCCTTGAGGAATTGCCACACTGTCTTCCACAATGGTTGAACTAATTTACACTCCCACCAACAGTGTAAAAGCGTTCTTATTTTTCTACATCCTCTCCAGCATCTATTGTCTCCCTGATTTTTTATTGATCACCATTCTAACTGGCATGAACTGGTATCTCATTGTGGTTTTGATTTGCATTTCTCTAATAACCAGTTAGAGCCTAGAGAAGTTAAATCATTGAAACATTTACCTCTAAGAGGATTCCTCATGTTTATCCTGTGATGAGTCTTTTTTCATAAGTTAGTTGGCTGCATAAATGTCTTCTTTTGAGAAGTGTCTGTTCATAACCATCACCCACTTTTTGATGGGGTTTTTTCTTGTAAATTTAAGTTCCTTATAGATTCTGGATATTACCCCTTGGTCAGATGGGTAGATTTTCCATTCTGTTGGTTGCCAGTTCACTCTAATAATGATAATTTCTTTTGCTATGCAGAAGTTTTTTCGTTTAATTAGATCCCATTTGTCTATTTTGGCTTTTGTTGCCATTGCTTTTGGGGTTTTAGACATGAAGTCCTTGCCCATGCCTATATCTGTGTTTTATTTTAATATGACCAGTTCTCCTTTAATCATTGAAGCATTCACCTCCAAGAGGATTCCTCATGTTTATCCTGTGGTTTCTTATACACCCTGACACACTGAATCCAGCGTGACAAGCGTAGGTATTAAGGACTTCATAATGATGCCAAGTAGTGGAAACTAGCCCCATTTTTATGGATTAGGAAGTTAGAGCCTAGAGACGTTAAATACCTTTGTGGAAATAAAGATCAGCCAAATGAGAACAAAAAAAGGTTATTTATTCAGAGCTTGCTATAGCAAGGGAGTCAGCCATTGTCACTTGTGTTTTGACAGAGACTGAAAGGGAGGCAGAGAAGTGGGAAGGCTTCAGGAATGCCCTGATTGGCAGTTGCTGGCATGGGAAGCTGTAGGCAGCTAAGTAGAAGTGGGCATCCTATGTCATGGTTAGGAGGGGGCATATTTGGCTTTCTCTGGTTTGTCCTAGGGTGCAAGCAGGAACTGGAATTAGGGAAGCTGTTATTCATGAAGTCCTGGTGATATTGGGCCAATTGTTACAGGTGTTGTTTAGCTTCCTGGATTGTCACTAGAGATAGCATTCTGACATGCAAGTGTGACTTATAGTAGGCTGGCTTCCTGGGCTGATTGTAGATAAGGGGTTAGTTTCTTGGGAGGTTGCTGCAGGTTGAGGGGTCGGTGTTCTATTTTTATATTGGTCTTGCCATCATCCATTTGTATATTCAGTTTCTTAACTTGCTAAAATTTATGAAGCTAGCCAGTGGTAGATCCAGGACTTAAATCAAGGTCTTCTATTTCTGAGTCTTACGTCCTTTCCCATGTCACAGGCAGGCTGCCTTGAAACCAGGTAAACAAACATCCATGCTGTCTTTGCCCCAGACCTTGCCTTCATTTTTTTTTCCCAGTGAGTTTCTGTTTTACTCTAAATGTACTTGTCAATCCTAATTAAAACATGGTGTTTTTGGTGAAGCTAACTATATTCCTTAGACACTTAGATCAGAAGATTAAAACCTTCAATTTTGGCTGGGTACAGTGGCTCATGCCTGTAATCCCAGCACTTTGGGAAGCCAAATCGGGCGGATCACAAGGTCAAGAGATTGAGACCATCCTGACCAACATGGTGAAACCCCGTCTCTACTAAAAATATAAAAATTAGCTGGGCGTGGTGGCGCGCGCCTGTAGTCCCAGCTACTTGGGAGGCTGAGGCAGGAGAATTGCTTGAACCCAGGAGGCGGAGGTTGCAGTGAGCCGAGATCAGGCCGCTGCACTCCAGCCTGACGACTGGCGACAGACCAAGACTCCATCTAAAAAACAAAAAACAAAAAAGAAAAAACCCTTCAGTTTTACCCCAAGCAAAGTTTCTTTTTGTTCTCATCATTTACAGTATGCAGGGTAGGTGGGGAAGGAAGGGGGAGTACATTTGCCCCAGGCTCTGTTCACAGATGACAAAGATGTGGTTTAGTTTGGGTAGCATGTCCTGGTCAGAGAGTTCCTAAGGAAATGTTTGGAGGACTGACACAAAGATATGTTTGTAACACACTGGTCTTCCTGGCAGAAACTGGGCTGCATTGAGGGGTGGTTTGTAAGCAGGACACTGGTATGCTCTCTCTTTTACTATTAGGTGCAGCAACTGGCAGAAAGTGGGGGAACTCATATTAAGCAATCGGTTGCCCATGACTGGATATGTTAAGAAAGACAAGCTTTGGAAGACAATATTGTGGAATTATCCAGGCTGACAAACGGTCAAGGGTTGGAGCCCTAAATACAATAGGAAAACCCAGGGAAAAAGCTCTAAAGAGACATCCAGGGATACATTCCTTTTATAATATATAGTGTGTTACACTGTTCACATTGAACAGGTAATAGAGATTCAAGAGGCATGTGGAGTATTCAAGAGTATTCTCTGGGAAAAGTTCTATTCTAGGCTTTCAGTGCAATTTCCTACATTAAAACAAGGAAGGTAATGCAATGAAGGAGACTGAAGAAGAGGTCTCCAGAACGCATTAACTTGCTTCATTATTAATGCAGGGTGAGTGTTAATGTGATGGTTCTCTCTGGGCTCCCGTGAGAGCTCCAGGGCTTGTATTTGCCCCACCACCACCAAAGAAAAGAGCAATTTAAGCAATTTCCTGGGAGCTGCTCCTTCCATCTGTTTGCTTTTCAGTCTTTTTGGGAGCCATCTAAAAGGAGTGTTTTTTTTCTTCATTATACCCCAGAGGCTTTCCGCAGAGCAGAAATGAGGGGACAGGGAGCCTTCCGTTAATTGTTTGGAGTCTCCAGAGAGATTTCCCCCTTTGTTTAATTGTCTTGTATTTCCCTGGACTCTTTGCACTACCTCCCTCCTTCCTCTTCTATCCCAGACCTGGGAAAAGTGTTGCTGTAAGATTTAGATCTTGAAGCTAGAGCCCTGCCATAGTGAATACTGATTGTCCCAAAGGAACCAAAATATTTGAAGGTAAAATTTGATTCGATTTAAAGACAAAGCAGGGGAGAAAAGGCCCCATGGTGGGGTCAGCCTGTGAACTTTGTTGTGGCCAGTGCAGCTGCGTGTTCCCAGGGCTGTAGCTTGTTCTGCACGACAGAGCAGGCCACTCACCTGCAGTTTCCTCTTAGGTGACTGACAGCGATTTATCACGCTGACTCACCTCAGGCGACAACGGACAAGAGAGAAAGTAATGGCAGGGTATTTTGTAGTATAAATGCGCTTATCCACCCTGAACAATATTAGGAATCACAGTCTACTTGCTTGAGTTCCTGTGTGAAGTGGTTCTAATGAGAACTAGGTTTGATTATGGCCAAGAACAGGTGAAATGATGAGAAATGAAAGGTAGGATTGCCTTCCAGTAGGTAAAGTGACAAAAATAAAATCATTCCAGCATTGCAAAGGATCCCACGTGCTGAACTGTTTTAGGGAATGAGGCAAGGGGTTTAAAGGGCCATCTGCCTTACCTGTGTTTTCTGCTGGGAAATGGAAATGCTGTTAAGAGCATTTGTAAAACTTTCTGTTTCATAACCAAAGGAAAATATCTCCCTAAATAAAATGAAATTGTCACAGCCACAGCAGGTTATTCCAGAATTTCCTCTTCAATTTATGCTTGAATGCTCCATGGAATCTAAAGGCTCTGGGTGGGGTCAGTTCTCCTAGTCCCCTCAGGAATGCTGCAAGGTAGCCTCCCTATTGTGAGAACTGCTATCCAACTCCTTGAATCTTAAGGCTCAAAGAGCACATCAGAAGAGACAGTTTAGGAGGGAAGGCAGATTAGTCCTTACCAGGGACAAAGATCACATTCTTGCCTGTGGCATTCCGTTCTGAAGTTCTCCACAGGTTCCCCATTGCTTATCAAAGGCAAAACTCATCGTGTTAGGTTCACAGCTTTATTCCCAGTGATTTAGTCTACATTTCCCAAGGATTCATCTGTCATTATGCCCAACCTCCCTCCTAACCAACCCCAGTATGATCCAAGAGCAGGAGTTTGCCAAAGTAACGCACTCGAATATTTGTCCTACTGTCCAGCAAACATCCCCTGCCCTTGTATCGATTATAATGTGGAAATAAGCAAGGACCATCCACGTAAGAAGGAAAGGCTATTTATTCAGAGCATGCTATAGCAAAGGGAGTAAGCCACTGTCACTCGTGTTTTGACAAAGACTCAAAGGCGGGCAGAAGAGTGGGAAGGCTTCCGCTATGCCTGATTGAAGGCTGCTGGTGTGGGAAGCTGTGGATAGCTAGAAGTGGGTATCCTACGTGATGATTAGCGGGGCATATTTGGCTTTCTCTGGTTGATCCTAAGGTGCAAGCAGGGACCAAAATTAGGGAAGCTTAGTCAGTTATTCATCTAGTCCTGGTCATACTGGGCCAATTGTTACAGAAGTTATTTAGTTTCCTGGATTGTCACTGGAGAGAACAGTCTGACTTTCTGTTAGTAAAACTTACTGCAGGCTGGCTTCCTGGGCTGACTACTGCAGATAGCAAGGGTAGGATGTGGGTCAGAGTTCTGTTTTTACATATGGTCTGGCCATTGTCCATTTGCATATTGTCTCTCAGTAATGAACGCTGACAGGGAGCACAACCTAAATGGTTTTGGGAAAAGTGTCCTCTAGAGAGAAGGCAGCAAGAGAAACAGTTTCTAGTTTTGCCAGTTACATCTTGTACGTCACTACTGGTCATATAATGAGTACTTTTAAAAGAAAATGAATGGAATATGCTGCACTTATAAATGCTACTGCAGATATTTTAACACATTTCATTAAACTAGTAGGTGGAAACAAACATCCAAAAGTCTTGTAAAAACTGGTAAAATTTGCTAGATTTATAAAAAGAATAAGATCTGAGCTGAGTTTAATAACTAGCTTTTCTGATCTGCAACCTTAATACACTGAATGCAATTTTTAAAAATCCAAAGCAAATCTCTGAAGTGTAGGTTGTGAAAACTCTACACAAAAGCACACTTTATCTAAGTGATACACACCTGGTCACTAGTAAACAGCAGATATATATTTGTTCTCTTTCTTAAAAACACTAAGACAATATAGAATAGACCATACTGTTTGTAAAAATGATTTATTACAATGCTCATAATTATAAAAGAATATTAAAGTGCACAGAAATGAACATTAATGATAAACTTTACATCTTATGCCACAAAGCATCATGAATAGTTCTACTTCAGTTAAGCTGCTCATACATTTTTACCTTCTCAAACATAATATGAACATAAAATGGTACAAGAAGTGTTTCAACAACAGAGTACATTCTGACCCCCTATTGTGAATTAATGTTTTATGAAATTCAAGACACACATGCAATAAAAAAGGGAAGGCTCTGGTGACAGTTTACAAGATGGCCTTGTTTAGTTTTAAAATAACGATAGCTTTCCCTTTCTAATGACATATAGCTAAATTATCTGAGGGATGTTTAATGAAAATCCCCTGAGTATTTGGTCTAATATTTCAATATGCTAAAATTCACAGGCATTACAAAAGGATAAAAAGCTCAATTTCTCTAGTGGTTAACACTGGACAGGCTGAGGGCCAGCTTCTCCCTCTTCACAAGCTCATTGCCACGCCCATCAATTTCCCCAGGGCTCTGCCTCTGCAGCTACTTAGAGATGCAGCCACCACTGTTTGCAGACACAGCTCCATGATTTTCTTCACCACTGCAAGTCAGCCCTGGACTCAACACTGCAGATGGCATGGGGGACGACCCTGCATCTCACCCACAACTTTGCTCTTTTGGGCGTCTTAACAGTGTCAGATATTACATTTGTGGCCTTTAAATATGTAGAGGTTTTTTCCCTCCTGTCCACAGCAGCACATTTAATCTATGAAAAGGATTCTCTCTGCTCGGGCTATGAAAACAAATGCACATTTAAGTTTCATCATACATACAGGAGATAACGTAAAAACATTTCCTTTTCTATGTTGACATACGTGGCGAGTAATTGCCAAATTTAAACACTAGGAGATAGTCACACACTTCAGAGAAGAGAGGAGGTAATAGAGAGGAAGTGACATCCACTTCCAGAAGCAGTATCTCAGGAGTGAAGAGAGGAACAGTGGCACTGCCATCTTGGCTGTGAATGAGAGTTTCCTCCAGTGGGAAGAAATTCATTGTTCCATCCCAGTGCATGTGGTCTCATGTGGCCTGTCTTGAACTCCCTCTGACTGCATCATTAACATGATCAAGAGGGATAGTGAAATGGTGTCCCTGATCCATTGGGACAATTCAAAAGCCCAGAATACTGCTTTGATGGATCCTACATAAATACTTAATCACTCATGGCAGGCATTTGAAATGGGGACCTAGTGCTAATAAGCTACTTTATTGTAAAAAGCCTGTAAAATCTGAGCTTTCCTTTGCTGCTGGGATTCTGATAGGTTGGCTCCTCTGGCACCTGAGCATTTAACAGCATCCCAGTGAGTAGAGGCCCATGCAGCACCACCATGATGCAAATCACCTCCCTCTCCTGCATCCAGCACTGACCAGTTACCAGTAGGAGTGAGAAGGGCTGGCTCCCTGTCTTTTCCAGAGCACCCAGGAGGCCTGACACTTAAAAGGCAATAAAATGAAGCAGACTGCTAGGGAGAGCAAAAGTGAGGGGGCAAGATGTGCATGGCAGGACAGGAGCGCAGCAGGAAATCTCCAGATAATGGTAGTGTTTGTGACCAAACCGTTTTCCTTTATTACTCTTAACTGCCTGATTGGCTCTAGAGGAGGCTAAAAAACGAAAGCTAGAGTGTCTTTACTTGGTTAGGAATAATCTGGGTATATTCCTGTCTCTAGTACAATCGCACAGTTACAATCAAGTTACTGGGCCCAGAATAACAGGATGGAGGATGCAAGGAAGCCACATTCTTTATGGCAGCGACTTTGGTGTGTTGATCCCTTTGGCATATAGAAATAAGCCAAGTCCTGCAGACTCCTGGACAAAAGGCACTGCCCACACACTGACCACAATGAGGGCACTTGCTGTTCCTGCCCATGCACACGTCATGCCCCAGTGGCTGTGTAGTGAGCCATTCACGAAGGCAGCTGGTGATGTGTAATACTGCACCTTCTGTATCTAATGAATGAAAGTCAACTGGTAGAAGATTGATGGGCTTAGGTTTTCCAGGCAATTATGTTGATAAAAATGTAATTTTAATCATGTGGCATCACTGTTTTCCTTAGAAAAGATAATTATCCAGATCGACAGGAGTTACAATGCTCTTTGAATCGGTAACTTCTCCTACTTTTGTCATTTTATTCCCTTGAGATCTGCAAAGCAGTCAACATTGATTAGGCACAGAACCTCCCAGGAGTGCTCCTGGAAGATAAAAAGTGTCACTGTGGATTAGGACAAATATGCTTCAAAACCTTGCTATCTTCATTCTAACCCACTAAGAGTATGTCTTTGAGATGGAAAGACAGGCTCAAATGAAGACTGAAACTATATCCTCTGATTAACTGAGGTTTCCTTTCTGGAGGTATTGAAATACACCAAAATAATTGTGAATCCTTGAGTCTAGTTAGCTATTTTTAATCACAAGAAAGCTATTAAATCTATAATGATGGTACTGTAAGGAAAAGAGGATCCTGGAACAGATCAAGCAAGTGAAGAAATAAAACACGGCCTAAAAATAAAGGAGATCATGTACCTGAGAATAGAGAGAAATAAAAGCAATCAAACAGGAAAAAAAGAAACCATTCTTCTTTAAAAGGGGTGGTTTTTAAGCACATTCAGGGACCTTTTTTCTGTAAAATTCCAATTTATCAGAAAAAGGTAACATTTTAGGCTTTCCAGGTGATTAGTTTTATGCCCTTCTTGATCTAAGTTTTACATTTTCCAGTTCCTATACCGCTAGCTGAAACTGAAAAATAATACACACGGAAATGGCAACAGTTAAGAATGATCTTGCCAAAGTGACTTGACTTAAACATTCTCATTAGTGATTCCTAATATATTTTGACAGAGCTAAATTCCTTAAAGTGCTTCTCAGAACATAAAGCTCTTATTCTAATTTTGGTCGTAAATTGTTATCTACTGCTTCTATCATCCGCTCGGCTATCACCCCCATATTTTTCGTCATATCTTTGAGGTGATTCTCACGAAGAAGCTTTTGGGTTAGGTATTTTTCTCTTTGGATCTTGCTCTTCGTGCGTTTTGATACATCGGGAATTGCATATGAAATGAAAAATTTCACAGAGTAGATGAGGTGCTGGGGAAGAGAAGAAGAAAAATGTCACTCACAAAGAAATGGAGGAGAACACGGAGTTCCTTTCATTCATTCTTGATTGTCATTATGGCAGTTTATCTGGACAAGGCTGTGGACATTTTACACACACATTCAACCACTAATGCCATCATGTCTAATCAACAGTGTGGCTCTGTCTAGCAGCTACCATTACTTTATACATTTAAATAATACTATGTGGTATGTAGAAAAAGTATATACACACACACATAATGGTTATAAAGGATAAAGAAAAAACGAATACCCAAAAAAAACCACCATTAAACTTAAAAACTAGGATGCTGACAATGCTGTTGTATTTTATGTACTCTTTTTCTAATGGCCCTGCACTTCTCCTAAAGTCAGTGCTATCACAGTTGTACAAGTATATGTGTATCATTCTCACTTATTTTTTAAAAAGTTTGACAAAATGTGTGTATCTACCCCCAAAATATACTCTTGCTTGACTTTACCTTTATGATACTGCATGCAGTCTTTTGGAAATTACTTTCTTCTTTTTCTGGGGACAGGTTCTCACTGTCACCCTAGGCTGGAGTGCAGTGGTGTGACTGCAGCTCACTGAAGCCTCTTACTCCTGGCTCAAGTGATCCTCCCACCTCAGTCTCCCTAAGTAGCTAGGACTACAGGCATATGCCACCATGCTTGGCTACTTTTAAAATTTCCTTGTAGAGATAGGGTCTCGCTGTGTTGTCGATGCTGGTCTCAAACTCCTGTCCTCAAGCAATCCTTCCACCTTGGCCTTCCAAAGTGCTAGGATTATGGGCGTGAGCCACCACAGCAGGCTGCCTTTTGTTCAAAACTATTTTCTAAGATTCATCAATGTTATTCTATAAAACTAGACCATTAATTTTCACTGCTCTATAATATTCTGTGTGAATACACTATAATTTATTTGTTCCCCTATCAACAGGCATTGATCTTGTTTCCAGTTTTTGCATCAGAAGCAATGCTGTTGTGAACATTATTGTGCTTGAATCTTAGAGGATTATCTGCAAGTTTCTCAACTGTGTGGACCCAGGAGTGGGACTGCTGAGAGCCTATGTCACATGAATGTTCCATTTTATAAGATGACACCAAAACATTTTCCAAAGTAGTTATACCAACTTATACTCCCACAGCAGTGAGAGTTTCGGTTGCCCTACATCCTTGTCAGCACTTAATATCATCAAACTTTTTTTTTTTTCAAACAGAGTCTTGCTCTGTCACCAGGCTTGAGTACAGTGGTGTGATCTTGGCTCACTGCAACCTCTGTTTCCTGGGTTCAAGTGATTCTCCTGCCTCAGCCACCTGAGTAGCTGGAATTACAGGTGCCTGCCACCAAGCCCCGCTAATTTTTGTATTTTTAGTAGAGAGAGGGTTTTGCCATGTTGCCCAGGCTGGATTAAACTTTTTTTTTTTAAACCAACTTTGGGATTATGAAAAGGACTTTCATTTTGGTCCTACTCTGCATTTCCCTGATTGCTAATGAGGTTAAACGCCTTTTAATTTTTTATCTATCAAAAATCTCTGACCTAGCAAGGGGAGAGAGATAATATAAGCATAATTAAAAACAAATTATGCATGGTGTTAAAAAGTGATGAGTATTATGAAGAGATTCTTCTGTAGACTAGTCTGGATATGCCTAAGTGAGCAAACACTTTAGGAGGTGAGGAACAAGCCTTGCAAATATCAGAAGGAAAGACATTCTAGGCAAAGGGAACAGCCAGTGCAGAGGTGGTTTGGAGGAAGCCTCCAGAGTGTGTTTGAGAAATGGCAAGGATGGCGCAGGGTAGGTGACGAGGAGAGAAGTGGTGTCTGAGAGGCACTGAGGCGTGGCAGGATCCATGAGGCTTTGTGTGTCACTGTGAGGACTTCAGCTCTGACTCTCAGTGAGACAGGAAGACAAGAGCAAGCCCAGCGAGGAGACTCTGGCCCTAATCCAGGCAAACAATGATGGTAGCTCTGACCTGGTGGTAGCAGCGCAAGTGGTCTCACGTGCTCGGTGATATATTTATTTTCAAAGGAAAAGACAACCAGATTGGATATAGCGTAAGGGTTCCAAGGACTCTGGGCTTGAGCAGTGTTGAGATGGAGTTGCCATAATTAAGAGGGAAATACTGTGGATGGGACAGATTTTGGGCTGGGTTGGGAGCAGAACATTTGGAGTGGATGGAGGAAAACACAGGTGTGTGGGGCAGTAGATATGAGACATCTTTTAGGGGATCCAACCAGAAAGGTTAGGTATGCCGTTGGATTCATCGGTTGAGTCAGGAGAGGGACGCTTGGAAACAGCCATTGTAAGGTCTATTTAGCATACAGATGGTATTCAGAGCCAACAGACTCCAGGAGATCACCAAGAGACCGAGGAGAGAGAAAAGACAACCAAGGGATGAGTCCCAGGATCACTAAGAGAATAAGGGACTGGCCTAGAACCTGAAGTGGAATGGCCAGGGAAGGAGAAAAGGGGGCTAAAAAGCATGTTTTCCTAGGAGCCCAGTGAGGAAGAGTTTCCAGGAGCAAGTGATGAGGAAAGTCTCAAGTCAGATTTTCAGCGAAAATTTGACATAGATTTTCACTGAGTCAAATGCTGCTAAGTCAGGTGAGGGGGAGGTGGGGAAGTGGTGGCTGCTGGTTACTTTGGCAAGAGCAGCTTCAGTGGAGTGGAGTGGGTGAAAGCATGACAGAAAGAAAGAGGAATCGGGGGCAGTGTGCACTGGCAACTCATTCAGTGGCGCTGGCCACAAAGAGAAAAAGAGAAGTGAAGTAGGCCTGGTCAGGTAAAGATGGAGGGAATTTTGAGATGAGAGAAGTATTAGTGTGTTTAGTGATAATGGAAATTAGATAGTAAAGCGACAAAGGTTGATGCCGTAAAAAAGAGTTCTTTCATTTGTTCCTGAGGTAGGGAATATTTATAGATATGCGAAATTTCTGTGTTATGCCACCCTTGCATTTCCAGGTTAAAGCCTGGGGGCCTGATGTTATCTTTTTAAAATATATTGCTAGATCCAGTTTTGTCCATTTTACTTTTTTATATTTTATTGTGTATGGTAATATATAACATGATGTAAGGCACATGTATGTAGTGAAATGGTGCGAAATTTCTGCGTTATGCCACCCTTGCATTTCCAGGTTAAAGCCTGGGGGCCTGATGTTATCTTTTTAAAATATATTGCTAGATCCAGTTTTGTCCATTTTATTTTTTTATATTTTATTGTGTATGGTAATATATAACATGATGTAAGGCACATGTATGTAGTGAAATGGTTACTACAGTGAGTCCTCAACATCATCGACAGGTTTTTGGAAACTGCAATTTTAAGTGAAATGACGACATACAGTGGGTCTCGGATAACGTCAAATCCTTCAATGTTGTTTCGTTGCAGCATGATGAGAAAAAACCACTGGTTTAGTTACACGTTATCTTAAAGTCATGCTTTGCAAGAGCCTAATGAGGATGTTAAGTGAGTACTTACTCTACAGTGGAACAAATTAACATGTCCATCATCTCACTTTACACATCTTAGAAAGGTCTTTGCATCTATGTAATGAACAGGGTTGGCTTTAATTTTCCTTTCTCTCTTGTCTGATTTTAGGATTTAGGGCACTCTTAGCCTCACCAAACGAGCTGGAGAGTATTTCCTCTGTGATCTCTGAAGGCATTTGTATAGAATTGAAATGACCTGTTCTAAAAAGCTTGGTTATCACTCTCCAATAAAAACCACATGGTCTGGTGTTTTCACTGTAGAAAGATTTCAAAGTTCTATAATTTAAGGTTTATAGCTACCTTCTTTAGAATTCTGGAGATAAACTACTCTCTTCTGGCTTCCGTTGTTACTGTTAAAAAGCTTACTCCCATTCTCACTTTAGTTTCTCTTGTTAGCCAAAAGTTTGTTTCCTCTGATTACTTTCAAGATCTTACTTTTGGTGTGCTGCATTTTCCTTGCAATATGTGTAAGTGGGTTTCTTTATTCTGCCTAATACATGTCATGCTTTCTGCTCTGTGAACTCTTTCATCTTTTTTTATTCATTTTTTAAGGTTAGTATTTCTCATTCTTCCATATCACTTAACATCTTTTTTCATATTTTCCATTTTCTTAACTCCCTGTGATATATCAGGAGCAATTTTTTTAGACCTATCTTCCAATTAACAAATTCACCTAAACTTCTGTTTAATACATGTTAATTTTTTTCATTTCACCAATATAATTTCTAAAAGTTCCACTTGGTTTTCTCAAAATTGCCTTATAATTTTTTTTAGTTTGTTTGCTCTTTTTAAATTCTACCCATAATAATTTAAATATTTTCACAATCAGTTAATTTATATTCCTTATCCTGACTGTTCAAACCCTTGAGGTTACTGAGGGTCCAAATCAGTTGCTTCTTGCTGAATCTCATGCATGCTTTTTTAAAAAATCACCTCTTGTTATTGACGATCTTTGATTGTGAGCTCATATTTGATTAGCTTGATCTGAGAAAAACTTGCGGTCTAAACTGAGGACACTTTTCTCTAGAGAAGATACACATTTCTTTCTACTGAGAAAAATGCAGCCCTGCTTTGGGTCTCTGGCTTATCGGAAGTCTTAAGCTCAGTTTTTCCACCTCCCTTCCGACCCAAGGCATAGTCACCTTGAGCTCCGAGATGGAGGCACTGATGATGTGTACCAGAGCTTGCTCTCTGAGCCCTTTGGCACTTCAGGAGTGCTTACTGTTCACTACCCTATTAAAACCCATCACATAGGCCAAGCATGGTGGCTCATATCTGTAATCGTAGCATGTTGGGAGGCCAAGGAGGGCAGATCACTTGAGGTCAGGAGTTCGAGACCAGCCTGGCCAACATGGTGAAACCCCATGTCTACTAAAAATACAAAATTAGGTAAGCATGGTAGTGTGCACCTGTAATCCCAGCTACTCAGGAGGCTGAGGCAGGAGAATCGCTTGAACTTGGGAGGCAGAGGTTGCAATGAGCTGAGATCATGCCACCATGCTCCAGCCTAGGCAACAGAGTGAGACTCCATCTCACAAAAAACAAAAAAACAAAAACCTAAAAAAAACCTCATCACCAAGTTTCCGCGTTCTTTGTAGATTCTCTTCCCTTCCAGTGAGCTCAGAAATGCAAAGGAATTATCAAGCTGGCTCTAGAAGTTTTGCAGTGGGGATGGTCCCTTACAACATATAGTCCACGACAATATCAAAAGCAGAAGGTTGGCCAGGCGTGGTGGCTCATGCCTGTAATCTCAGCACTTTCGGAGGCCCAGGCGGGTGGATCACAAGATCAGGAGTTCAAGACCAGCCTGACCAACATGGTGAAACCCCATCTCTACTACAAATAAAAAATTAGCCAAGCATGGTGGTGCACACCTGTAGTCCCAGCTACTCAGGAGGCTGAGGCAGGAGAATTGCTTGAACCTGGGAGGCGGAGGTTGCAGTGAGCCAAGATTGTGCCATTGCACTCTAGCCTGGGTGACAGAGCAACACTGTTTCAAAAAACAAAAAACAAAAACAAAAAGAAAAAAACAGAAGGCCAATCACTTCATCAACTACATGTTTGAATAGAAACTTGTGACTCTTGCTGATATATCAGATACTGTACTTCAGAAAGCCACTTACGATGGTGAACTAATCATGAGTTATTTTTCTTCCCTGGTTAATGTTTGGTAGCTACTAAAAAGAACTAGTATAAGTACCAAAAAGTCAGGTAGTCTACCCCACTTCTTGTCTGCTGACTGGTTTTATTCAGAGCAAATGGAATCCACCTGCCTCAGCCCCTCTTGCTGGTAGGAAAACCACATGCTACAGTTCTGGCCAATGACATGTAGGTGAAGTCCACCATAGGGGCTTCTGCAAAGCATTCTTTCCTGACAGAAAGGACTGGATATGGTTAGCATCGACCTTCTTCCTGCCTTGCATGTACTATGTTATCTGGAATTTCAGCAGCCATAAGGGGACACAGAGCAAACCCAGAGAATCAGATACGTTGCTTCCATCAGTGAACTGGTATTGATTGGTTGAGGAGCAATCACATACTTTCGTAAACTCTGTTATGTGGGTTGGGGAGAGGGGGAATCAACCTTATTTGTTTAAGCCACAATAGACTGGGTTTTCTGCAGGTTAATACAACCATGATCTACCATACCAATTAAGCAACCTCTGATACTTTGCAATTCAGCAGTAGTTGTTCAGTATGCACAGGAAGCATAGTTGGCTAGATCAATTACAAATTTATAGTTGCCTTAGTCATTTTTCAGAGATGGTCAATTTCAAACTCTCCCAACAATAAAAGTTCCTCATCATCGTACTCCTCTTGAATAAGCCCTTTCACAGCCCAACATGCTGCCCAGTGCCCTAAATTTTACAAAGTTAGTAATGAATGAAATCGAACCCCCTTTTGTGCATAACATGCTTTTAAACTTTTATAGCAGATGATGCCCTCATTAATGAAGTGGTTTATGAGTATTTTCAGGTCAAAACTGATTGACATATTTCCTAAAATAGTTATTAGCAAGTGATAAGAAGAAGGTATCATACATGTTAAGTATGGAGCTGGCAACACCTAACAGAGCGTCTGCAAATACACAGCCTTATAAACGGTTTCAAAGCATACTTTTCCTACCTCCATAACAATGATAAAAGCCAGCTTGGCTGCGATGACGTGCCAATAGTAGATGTTGTGTTTATACTCGTGGGGGTGTCCAGGTGGGTATCGGAAATCACGATACCTGAAAACAAAATGAAGACATATTGGAAGACAAATTTTTTTGATTGAATACTGCAAACAAAGGCCCCATTTAAAAGAGGTCATGGCTGGGTGCAGTGGCTCATGCCTGTAATCCTAACACTTTGGGTGGCCAAGGCACGTGGATCACTTGAGGCCAGGAGTTCGAGACCAACCTGGCCAATATGGCGAAACCCCGTCTCTACTAAAAATACAAAAATTAGCCGGGTATGGTGGCATGTGCCTGTAATCCCAGCTAGTCACATGGCTGAGGCACGAGAATTGCTTGAGCCCTGGAGGTGGAGGTTGCAGGGAGCTGATATGGCATCACTGCACTCCTGTCTGGGCAACAGTGCAGGACTCTGACTCAAAAAATAAAAATAAAAAAATAAACGGAGGTCCTATTTGATTCAATGCTCTTTTAAACTGGACATCACATACGTTTTCTCTTAAAGCTCAATTTGGTAACAAAGCCCCAAAATAACGACAGTAACACCGCAGATGTTATCAGAGAATGATGGTAATGCCATAGTCCCTCTTTGTAGAAAAGAACCCATCTTTATAAACTAAAGTTTTAAATGTTTTCTCCAAACAAACATTTATCCCTGTTTTCTCAAGAGTCTAAAACAATTCCTGTTTTGGGGATCATGTTTATAAATTTATTTATATAATGGTATCATCAGGGTTCACTCAGCTATGGGGCTCTCTCTCCTCATATAGAGTACTATCTACTTGTTAAAATTTTTTACCTAATTAATTCCTTGTTGTCAGATAATCAAGTGTTAACTGCTATTAGTGTATCTTCCTTGGGTAGTACGTCTCTAATTTTATGCCTGTAAGCTATCAAACCTAGAAGAGTTTAATTTCTGATTAGAATTATGGAAAGTAAGAATAAACAGATTTGATATAGAATTGTAAAGAGGCTCCACTAGGTATAACACAAACGTTTATTCTGGGCTTATTTCTGGTTTCCTGGTTATATTACTGAGAATTTGGGTTAGTGAAGGCTTTGAGGAGTTGGACTGAAGAAACTTTAAAGCCTCTTGTTTTAGGTAAAACTCTGTGATCCAGGAAAGAAAGTTAATGACCTACAATCCATCAGCTTTATCAATTGGTAATTTAGCTGGTGCATACTGTCCACAGTTGAACTCACCAGCCGTTAACATCAATGCAGAGAGCTTTGGGATATTTTTAGATAATACTGTTCAGCTGAGGTATTTATATCTCTTATCTTTGTATGTACCTGTTATGTGAGGTGCTAGTTTGTCATCATTCAATATCTTCAGATTGTGCCTGAATAACACAATAGTCTTAACAACTGAATTCTCTTGGTTCTTGGGCCTCTTAAAGTTTCTCTATTTCTATGACTTTTCTTTGGAATCGATCTCCCTGTAATTGTTTGAAACTCTCATCTTTAAATACTGCTTTATGGTTTGGTCTGAAATTTCTAAACCTAGTCTTCATTAACTTTTTAATAAATATGCCTATATATTTTCTGATTTTCACTTAAGAGAAAGCTATGGGGAAAAAAATGTCTCTGGCAGCTCCATTCAAACGACACCAAATGCATCTGGTTGATCCTGAAGTTATATAGAAATAAAAATTAAAAAATTTAAAAAAACGACACCAAACAGAATTGAGTCACAAGAAAAACCCTTTTAAAGATGAAGTGTATTTTTAAACAGGTAAAGCAGAACTTGCCTGCATGTGGTATGGTTACCCTGCTCAGAGTATGGGTTTCCCTTGCTTTTGTTTTTGAAGTCTGCAACTCTGAAGACGGAGAGAGTGTTGTTGATGTACCCGTCCCATGGTGTAGGAAGTGTGGTTTCCGTAGGGAGGGACGGAGAAGGACCAATAGTACACCAGGCGGGGGATCATGTCTGATGTGAAAGCAATGATCATGGCCTATTTTGGGAGAAAACAAAGAGAAAATGAATTTATAGTTTTTATAGGTATAGTTAACAAATATGCTATGCCAGAATTACCAATTTCATCATGTCAATTTTTTTTTTTTAAAGATTCAGAAATCTTAATTCTTTCTTAACTGCAAAATACATGCAGACAGTGAGATAGGATCTTGCTCTGTTGCCTAGGCTGGAGTGCACTGGCATGATCATAGCTCACTGTAACCTTGAACTCCTTGGTTCAAGTGATCCTCATGAGTAGCCAGAATTACAGGTGCATTCCACCATGCCTGGCTAATTTTTAAACATATTTTGTAGCGACAGGGTCTTACTATGTTGTCTAGCCTGGTCTGGAACTCCTGGCCTCAAGCAATTCTCAGCCTCTCAAAGTGCTGGGATTATAGGCACGAGTCACTGACCTCAGCCTAGAAAACTCTTGCACATGAAATTACGGTGAATGTTATGAAAATAATTCAGCTTTATATAATTGATTTAGCACTTGATTTTCATAAACACAGAATGTAAACTGCATGTTTTTCTTGATCTAAATTTAAATAATGACCTCTAAGTTCACTTTTTTCCTGTATAGTATTTTGACTTGTTTAGACAAGTCAAACCATGACCTGATTTGTTTTAAAGTCTCAGTACATAGTTATATTTCTTGCTTCATTAGAGTGTTAGCATTTATTTTAACAAAATTTGGGTAGCGGAAAAACTATACTGGGGTTGTCCTTAAGCCTCTAAACTTCCAAAAGATTAAGTGGATAAAGTTATGAAAATTATAAATTATCAAACAACATACAGAAAATTTAGTATGTTCCTAGATAAAAGGAGTAAATATAGACCAATCATAAACCTGTGTCTGTGTCAGAGAGACATCTATTAGGATGTAAAGCTACTGTGAATTACATGAATTTTCTCTGAAATTCTTTCATTTGGGCTTTAAACTCTCCAGTGTGTAAAACTGGTTTGAAGGAAGGAGAAAGAATTTTTACTTTAAACCAAATTCTATGTGACTAAACCAGCTAAGTGATTCTGTCATTGACTGAAGCAGAAATGTTTTTGGCTTAACATGATTTTTAATAGTATTCATCTGAACATATGGTTTAGACACAGCAAGACCACAAACCAAAGCTCAGGCAAAGCAAGAAAAAACGAGGGGCTTTTCTACAGCAAACTTTCCCTCACTAGAACCAGCTCTGTCATTTCCTCTGATGTGAAAAACTCTGTGTGTATCTATATGCATGTGTTTCTGCCTGTCAGTACTGGGGTGCCACAGAATATTTTACCTTTTTTCTCTCAGGTTTCAATAGATTAAAATTTGCTGTTATCATTTAACTCAACTATATCTTTTATAGAATCACTGGCAGATGTGCATCAGGAAGCTACAAAATTCCAACAAGGAAGATAATTCCATTGTCTTTTGACAGATACTTTTCTTCCTGAATTGAGCTGCTCTGAGAGACATGCTGCACGAGTATGAATAAATGCAGTGTGCTTCATTTCCCATGCTGTTCTGCACACTATTATTTTCCATTTATATAAAAATAAATTAAAATTGGTCTTCAATAACAGATGCTCTGGCATGATACAACAATGTCAATTCAGTTTATTTATTGAACCAGCAGCTTTAAAATGAATGATTTTATAACAAATTCCTGCTTGATGCCCACTTTCACCCTGGTGGCTATTCTCTTCTTTTTGTAGACAGTAGGCTGTGAGATACACACTGGGTGTTTGAGGGAGTAAGACATGCATTTAATGCTTGCACACACATAAACATAGATGCCTATGTATGTGGACATATAACTGCATCTTGGAAGTGTAACAAATCCTAATATGGAAAAGAGGATTGCCCATAGTTTAATCAATGTCACAAATCTAATAAGCAGTTTTCTTAGGTTAAGTTGTAAGAAAAAGCCATTACTGGATATAAGAACCAATAGCACCAATTAGCCGGCATGTGTGTCTGTACACATACACACACGGAGTCGCCTTGGAAACAGCCAATCCTCCATCTGTGCTCATGGAGTGGAGCCATGGCATAGATGCTGGGAAAAGGTACCTAATACAATCAAACGAGAATCCTCGAGGAATGGGGGAGAGGTTGAGTCAACTGAATTTTCTGGTTAGTTGAAGGTCAAATAGAAACCCCTTTAGTTTCAAATCCTGTTGTGAAAATTTTCTTAAAGCACTCGTGTCCACGTTCTTGCCCAGTTTAGTGTATTTGAACATAGTGAACATAACAGATCGATTGTTTTATGACTGAGGAACTTGAAAGGCCTCACTGCCATTTTTCTGAACATCAGTCTTCATTTGGAGCACAGTAGATGTGGAAGGTGTGGGGTGTCTGGGGGAAAGGAAACTGACATCGCCTAGCAGCTGGTTTTTGTGTGAGATTTGCAGCTTTCTCCAAAGAAGTACAGATAGCATGCAATTCAGATAAATTTAAGGTTCTGGGCTGTACAGATGACAGATAACTTGTTTATCGTATAAAACTGTAGCCATAGTCCAGACAGCGACTGCTTTTGCAATTCGTCTTTTTTTTTTTTTTTTTTTTTGAGACAGTTTCGCTCTTGTTGCCCAGGCTGGAGCGCAATGGCGTCCTCTTGGCTCACCGCAACCACTGCCTCTCAGGTTCAAGCGATTCTGCTGCCTCAGCCTCCCAAGTAGCTGGCGTTACAGGCCACTATGCCAAGCTAATTTTGTATTTTTAGTAGGGATGGGGTTTCTCCATGTTGGTCAGGCTGGTCTCAAACTCCCAACCTCAGGTGATCCACCCGCCTCAGCCTCCCAAAGTGCTGGCATTACAGGCGTGAGCCACCATGCCTGGCGCTTTTGGAATTCCTGTGCCTCCAGTTGGGGTACCTGTCAGAGTCCTCACAGAGTCACTGTTAATAATGATGTTGAAGATGATAAAATAACAGCAGCTAACATTCAACAGAAACAAGGCTTCAGGCATTAACTCAATTCCCTAACAACTCTTTGTGGTTGGCATGTACTATTCTTATGAGATGTGGTAGGGAATTAATCATTTTACAAATAATAACATGGGGCTCTGGAGAGGTAAGGCCTGGCTCAAGATCGTGCAGCTCAAAGCTACAGTGCTGGAAACTGGAGCTCGGGTCTCCCTGACTCTAGAGCCTGCAGTGCTCAGTAACTTTTCCTCATCCAGAGCCTAACCTGCAGGCACTGTCAACTTCTGTTGTTTTGGCTGGGGACTCAGGGGAAGATGTGGCTTAAGAAATCAAAACTGGGAGATCACTTAGGGGGTGGTGCTCACCTGGGAGTGAGACTGTCAGTGAAATATGGGAGAGAGGAAATGACCCTAGTTTTTGGATGCTTCTTGGGAAGGTGGTCCTCTAATGGGCTGTCATGAAAATTGCATTGCCTGAGAAGTCCCTGTGGGCCTGTACATAAAAATGACACTGTTCAGATGGTCCATCATCAATGAATACAGGCTATAAACAACTGAGTTCTGTTCCCTCACAGCTGGGACATAATATACAGGCATGAGGCTGCTTCAGCCAATGACCAGAGCATGGTGAGCAAAGACCTAAGGGTGGGATGGGAAGGGTGACAAAACCCACTCACCTCCCTCATTTAAGGACTGCTGCTATGGAGAGAAGGAAGGTAGTTAGGAGTGTACAATCAGAAGCGCACAAAGTGTTTATACTTCACCATCAGAGTTAATATTTTAGGTTGATACTTTGGAATATGTAGTAAAATCTGGCAGAATGGTCTTATTTTAGGGCCTTCAAACTCTAAATTTCTATCCACATTATAAAAAAAGCACTTTCTGATAACTCCTCTTATAGTTATGTGAGGATTAAAAGTGTTAGTACTTATTATCATTACCATATTTCATATTGAATAAAAACTTTAGCAAATGAGCAATAACAGTACCTGTGTAGGAGGTCTTGACAGTTAAAAATAATTATACACAAAATGAAAATACATTTAACAAGTGGTTATATATCATATAACAACTATGTCGTTTATGTGGATGACAGACTTAGCATCTTCTTGCCGTTTTAAAAAAACATCAAACATTTGATTTCTTAGATAGCAACTCTAATGCATCTCAGGGCCTTCAGGGTCTTTACCCTGTAAAGCTTAGATCTACTCACATTGGTCACCACGGCCAGAATTGCCATTCCTTGCATGATGGGCTGCCATGCTCCGATGTCTTGGGCTTTCTCTGGTACCAGGCGTCTAAACTGGGTGGTCAGTTTCCATGCGTCCACTCTTATTTCCAATATATTGTTCACGAGAGCCAACAGAGGGGCCAGTGGAAAAGAGGCCACAAATAAGGTGACGAACCCAAACTGAATAACTGTCAATGGAATGGACACACATCATGGAATGGTGGTGGATGTGGTGGATGGAAGGACAACATATTTTCCTTTACTCTTGAAAAACAAAGGCAAACGAACTAAATCCCAGAGAGAAAACACATCTGTGGTAAATAATAATTTAGTGTTCAACAGTGAAAGAATTCAAACAAAACACAAATATGAAACCTCTGGAAAGAATAATTATAGCCTGTTTCTTTCACAGGTATACACTTAATAGGAGCAATATATTTAGACATCTTTAGTCAAGCAGAATTATTTGCTGGTAATAAACTTGAGACATCATAAGCATATTATTCATTCTCAGTGTTGAAATAGAATGTTGGAAGATGATTTGTGGTTTAAAATTTTTTTTAAAGAAAAATATTGTGGCATTATCTAACAAGTTAAAGAGAAAGAGAAATGGACCCATGGGAGGGCTATGCTTAGAGAACGTTGGAAGAAATACGCTGGGAACAAGCAAATGAGTGAGCTCCCCTGAGTCTGCAAATTCAAGTGCAGGGCATTCACAGAATGTGATATTACAAACCACAGAAATATATGTGATAAAAGGATCTTAAGTTATAATCCTTCCTTAAGAATCTTGAAGTGGTTGCAGTCCTTGTGGTCATAAGTCAAAATCTGAGTGCTGGCTTAGAAGTCCTTTTCTCCTTGTTTGTAATTGACACAGCCTTATTGTAAATGGGGCAGCAGAGATTTTGGGGTAAGTGATATCATGGAGGGGAAGAAGTAAGAAAATATCCAAAAAAGGGAAAATCAGTTTGAAGGTCTGCCAGTTAGGAGG
The DNA here is from genome assembly GCA_036589455.1 of Ateles fusciceps. Taxonomy (NCBI): domain Eukaryota; kingdom Metazoa; phylum Chordata; class Mammalia; order Primates; family Atelidae; genus Ateles; species Ateles fusciceps. The sequence continues at coordinate 2,688,919 of JAZHEH010003051.1, forward strand.
GTGGAGTCTAAGAGGAAGCATACATAGATATGTAACTAAGACTACGGATGGGAGGAAAACGTGAAGCCCCACTAGGCCTCATGTTCAGACAAGGAGCAGGGACGACTCTGACCAGAAAGGGCAAGGCTGCGGAGGGTGTGGCGAGGCAGGCAGAGCTGGCATTTGCTTTTGGTCTGAGAGGCAAAGGGCATGCTGCTGAAGAGCAGACAGGGCTAGAAGAAAGATCTGGTAAGTCCCACAGGCCAGGCAGGAGCACTCATGCAGAGAAGTCAGCCAGGCAAGGACCAGAGTTGGTGATGCTACAGAGTCATGAGCAGCAGCAACAAGCAGTGATGTCAACGTCCCTGTCTATGACTCACCCAACCCTAAATAACTTAGCCCCCAGGACATGCAAGTAATAGCAGTGTGTGGAGTGAGCCAGTCAACTGTGCTAAACTGGCAAGTGTGCGTCCTACGGAAAGAGACAGCTCACAGTCAGCCATGTCGGACTGAGGGCTCCATGTTGCCAGATCTCCTGATTGTTCAAGAGAAGCCAGAGATTAGGATTATGTTAGCAGTAAACATAGTTAAAAATCCAAAAGAGTAAAAGATACCATGTATAATGACAACAAAAGCATAGACTATTTTGAAATAAATTAATGAGAAACCTAAGACCACTATGATAACTGACTTAAGAAAAAACAAATAATGATGAATGAATGAATGGTAGGATGTGCCATACTCTTGACTGGGCAAACTCAGGAACATGTCAAATTGTTTTCCACAAAATAATTTAGAATTCTAATGTAAATTCTGTTAATAATCCTAAAGCTGACAGGTCAGCTGGGTGTGGCAGCTAATCCCTATAATCCTAGCACTTTGGGAGGCTGAGGCAGGAGGATTATTTGAGCCCAGGAGTTTGAGACTAGCCTAGGAAACATAGCAAGACCCTGTCTCTACAAAAAATACAAAAAGTAGTTGGGCTTGGTGGTATGAGAGCCTGTAGTCTCAGCTACCCAGGAGGCTGAGGTGGGAGGATTGCTTTAGTTGAGGAGGTGGAGGTTGGAGTGAGCCAGGACTGTGCCACTGCACTCCAGCCTGGGCAACAGAGCGAGACCCTGTCTTTCAAAGGAAGATAAGAAAAAAGCTAAAAAGTGAAAAGTGATATTAAAGTTCTTCAAGAAATATAAACAGGATGTTTGCATAGAGAGTATTAGGAACATTCTGAAAAAATAAAATGGGACAGCTCTGGGAGATATTATAGTATATTATAATGCTATGGTAATTGAAACAGTTTAGAACTAGTACATGAATAGACAGTATGAATTAAACAGGGTGAATTTTAAGAGCAGATGCAAATATTCATGGGGTTTTAGTATATTCGTATGAAGCAATACTTTGAAGCAGTGGATGCAAGTATTGGCACAGATAGCTAAGTCATGGGAAAAATTGGTATGGAGCCATCACTTCTGACACCAAAATAAATTCCAGATGGATTAAAAATATTATATTAAAAATAAAGCACCAAAAAAGCCCATATAATTTGTTCTGATATTCAAGTGAGAAAAAACTTTATAAGCAACTTTTGAAACCAAGAATAACAGCAACTTTTGAAACCAAGAATAACAAACAACAAAAAGTCTATACAAAACACCCACTGTGAAAACAAAAACAACCCTTGCCTGAAACATTTTCATAATCCCATACTGCTCTCTATGCCTTCTCTTCTTTCTTCTACACATTACAGTTGAGTCTTCTGAAGGAAATGTCCACCTTCACAACAAGTGGGAGAGTAACTAGTCCCTGAGGCCCTCACCACTGCACTGGAGCTAATCTTGCTAACTCTGCCGGTGGCTGCATGTTCATAAAGCTGATGCTCCTTTTCAGTTCTGATTTAGGTGATTTCTTGTGACACGGTCAAACAGTCCCTCTACTGTGGAATATTTATTTCCCCTTGATTTCTTTTTTACTTAAGAAATTTTAAGAATTCAAAAGATATATTGAAAAACAAACTAAAAAAGCCCTACCCAGCTATAGCACTGCTTCCACTTCCCGCCCCAGGTCTAGCAATTAGGAGTGTGTGGGCGCTGGCTCTTCCTTTCTTCCCCTATCTGTATTTTCCATTATGCTGCTTTTCTGTCATGTTCAAATTCCTCTAAAGCAACATTATCATCTCCCAAGCCTTCTCTGTGTTGACACAATGCTGCTGGATTTCTTCCCATTGCTCTGCTGTTCTTTTTCTTTGTGGGGGCCTCCCTCCCTTTTCACTCTTCAAATGTCCCTTTTCCCCAGGGCCTCATCATCAATTCTCTGTCCATCTCTCTAGATACTTCTGCTAGGCATGCCTGATTCACCCTCATGGCCTCACCCATGGCTCCTCTGAGCTCCTGACTGGTGTGTCCAACTTTCTAATGGGACACTGCCTTTCAGATGTTTCACGCTAAAAATATCCAACACTGAGCCATTTCCTAGAGACCAGCTCCTCTCCTTACATTTTGCCCTGCATATTCGGTCTCCTGGAAGTTATCTTTATTTTGTTCCTCATCTGCTATGCAATTCACCCCTTTAACACCAAATCCATCTCCCTCTCTTTACTCCTATGCCCACTAAATAGTGGGTACCTATTACTTGTTGTCTGGGTTACCTGCTGTAGGCTCCTAAATCATCTCCCTCCCACCACATATGAGTTCCATCCAAAATATTATCTTCCATTCTGCTGCTTGATTGATCTTCTTCCACATAAACATTATGCAATTCTCTTGTTTACAAATATTCCAGTGGATCTCAATTTTTTTAAGAATAAAGTTCAAGTCCCCTGGCTAACCACACCAGACCCATCATCATATGCTCCCTGCCTACCTGATATTCCCACCTCTGGATCCTTTGTTCACTTGCCATTCTTTGAACTGACCAAGCTGTTGTACTTCTCTTCACCACACTTTAGATAACTAACTTTCATTCACCCTTCAAAATCCAGTTCTTAATATCATCTGCTCAAGGAAGTCTAATTAGCATTCTCCTTCTTAACTGCCCACCGAATGCTGAGCTCCATGAGGGCAGGGACCAAGGGCCCTGGTATCCCCAGCAACTGAGTGTTTGACACAGCAGGTGCTCAATAAATGTTTAAATAAATAATTGAGTGAATGGACAAATGAAGAGACGGAGGCCTGCAAATCCTCCCAATTACCTACTTGCCCTTTTGGAAAGCTCATCCTGCAAAGGTTAGAAGACTTCCTGGCAGGTGACGGGCTCGAACTGAGCAGAGATGAGAGCATGAAGGGAAGAAAGCCTGAGTCCTGGAGAGTGCAGCAGAGGCACTGGTGGGTTGAGCATAGGAGGGAGAAAAAGAAAGGGGTACAAGGAGCTGCTGAAGAATAGCTGATATTCATTATAGTACATTACATGGAAAAAATCATATATGAAGGTCATTGTTGTAGCAGATTTTAAAAAATTCACTTGGAGATAGATGAAGATAAGATCAAGGTACCATGGCAAGGGTGGAAGAGGCAGTGCCAGAGACAAACAGGGCCCATTCATCACTTTAGTGTATTCTGTTTAGGGGCACCTGCCCACCAGGAAGGCCTCACCAAGTTCTCAGGACACCTGTGTCTGTGCAGTACCTTACTGAGCACAAAACAGTATTTATGGCTTCCAGGTTTAAATATAGACAGACTACTATTATGTTCTGTGTCGGAGTACTCAGAGTCAGGAACACTCTGAGAAGCAATTTGGGTTAACACCTCTGAATTACTCCAATAATCGCAAAGGATGGTGGGAAATTCACTAAATAAAAAATGTTTCACTCAAACAGGTCATACAGAACTTGGTGACAAGTGGGTGAGGGATGTTAATGTTAAATCAACTAACAGTTATATATGTGTTGGAGCTCCAAGTTCAAGTTGCTAAAATGTTTATGAGTTTGAGGTTCCGGGTAATGGCGCAACAGCAGAGGACTCGGCAGCTGCTCCATCGGGCTCAGTGCAGTGGGGGAGAGAGGCAGGCACAAAGCACATACCACCACGACAGGTAGCAGGTGCTGCTAATGCCTAGAGAAAGAGCAGCAAAGCTGCCTGAAAAGTTCAGAGGCCTTGCTGAGACTCAGCAGGACTTGTCAGGTAGGAAAGAAGGAAAGAGTTGAGGCTGGGTGCAAGGCCAAGCAAGGGTAGAGGCTCCAGCCTTGCTTTCTGGAAGATGTTTCCCTTAAGCAGTAAGAGCCACAGTTTAAAAGGGAGATGGTGGTGTCATTAAGGAATATGGGGGAAATGGAAAGGAGGGGGATTGTGTGGTGGTGGGACCAATACCAAAGGCACTCAATGTTTATTTTTAGGGAAATGAAAACAATTCAAAAGGCACTTAGAAATTCTGTCTCTCACAGACTAGAAAGACAAAACACAGATTTCATTCTCCTGCTGACCGCACAGAAACAGACTGCCTACTCCCAGAAATTCAGAAATCAAGTTTTCTCAGTCGTTAGGTATTATTTAGATAACAGAAAAACAACTTAATAAACCTAAAAATCTGTCTATAAAAGCTACTATTCTATCCTTTCTTGTAGGGCAGGAAGAGGCAGCATTATTTAGTTGATAATTATTTTAAAGGACCTATGAAAACTCTACAAGTCATATCAGCTTCTCCCCCAAACCACATGACCATATAACTTTCCCTTTTGATGTCACTTATTTAACTAATCTTCTATAGAAAAATAACTTTTTAAAATTAACAAACGATATTCTCCCCCAGGATGTTTTTTTTTTTAATGCTGTTAATAGTTCCAGTAGGAACTATTTACAACTATGATTCATTTTTGAATAACAGGTAATTGTCTTACAGTCCTTCTGAAAATAACCAGAATAATAAATAAGGATAGCTTCTACATATGTCCTGCAGCTACACCCTTAATGAAGCCTGGTCATGAAACATAACAAAGCAAAAATGAAATTTAAATCAGGTTCTGGGCTGCTGCAAAGTATTGTTGACTAAAGAAGCCACAAGATGAACCTTTTACTCACTGAAGGAAGCAGATGTGTTTCCATGTATAATGTATATTTTTAAAAGCAATTATTTTACATATAGAATGATTTAATAAAAACCACCTTCTAACTGCAGACTTGTAAACAGGAACCACAAAGGGTGTCTTTGCCAACATGCAAAGCCCTATGCATAAACGCAAGGCCTGTCAACAAAAATGTGTTTCTTTTTCTATTCTCCTAAGCTTAAAAAAAACTGTAATTCAGTGCAATGGTTAGCTGAAAGGGCACAGATACAAAACATGTAAATTGTTAGCTGTCTATTAGATATAAGCATGTCATGCATAATACAAAAGATGGTGTTTCCTATGGAAATCTATTTTGAGATGCTTCCATTTAAAGGCAACTGAGAGCTCAAAATCAAGTCCCACTGAAAAGAATAAGAGCCCAAGCAAATAATATAAAAATGGACCGACATTTAGGAAAGAGAGGACCTGTGCTAAATCTTAATTCCAGACCAGCACAATGGTTCGAAATTCAAGCAAGTTATGAGCCATGAAGTCACTCAAGGAACCACGCAGAAACCACTTGCCAGAAGAAATAGATAGGCTGTCAAAGGCAGGCAGGTGATGTGAAAGTGAGCATCTCAGGACTATTCCCGCCATGAAGCAGCATGCTCCTGCCAGCCTGCTTAAATGACTCAGCTCAGAAGTGTCTCGGCCAACAGCTGTGCCTGCATGAACTCCAGGCCAAGCTGAATCACACCTAATTATATTTGCTGAGTTCATTCTCAGACAACATGATTAGAATGCTTTAAGAATTCATGGTAAAGATGGCCAAGCCCAGTGGTTTATGCCTGTAATCCCAGCACTTGGGGAGCCATGGTGGGTGGATCACGAGTTCAGGAGTTCGAGACTAGCCTGGCCAACACAGTGAAACTTCGTCTCTACTAAAAATACAAAAAATTAGCCGGGCGTGGTGGCAAGCAGCTGCAATCCCAGCTCCTTGGGAGGTTGAAGCAGGAGAATTGCTTGAACCCAGGATGTGGAGGTTGCAGTGAGCTGAGACCACGCCACTACACTTCAGCCTGGGTGACAGAGCAAGACTCCATCTCAACAACAATAACAAAAAAAATGCATGGTAAAGATGGCTGGGCCAAGTGGCTCATGCCTGTAGTCCCAGCACTTGGAGAGGCTTAAGTGGTTGGATCATTTGAGCCCAGGAGTTCGAGACCAGCTTGGCCAACATGGTGAAACCCTGTCGGTAATAAAAGTCCAAAAATTAGCTGGGCGTGGTGGTGCATGCCTGCAAGCCCAGCTACTCAGGAGGTTGAGGCAGGAGAATCGCTTGAACCCCGGAGGTGGAGGTGGAGGTGGAGGTGGAGGTGGGGGTTGCAGTGAGCTGTGACTATACCACTACATTCCAGCCTGGGCTATAGAGTGAGACTCTGTCTCAAAAAACAAACAAACAAAAAGAATTAAGGTAAAGATGTACCTCAGTGAATATTCCATTTCATTCCACGGTAATACATTTCTAGCTTTGTACAACATAAATATTAACAAAGACACACATGGCCACCTTATCTGAAAGTCTGATTGTATAATTTTATCTAACGGCAAAAAAATACTCTTCGATATGCTAGATGTTAATTTGACTCAATAACAGATGCTTTTGGGATCCACAACATGCTCCAGTGTGTTTTATATCACTAAAAACTTCACTAACAACTTACTCATTTCAAGATATTCATAAAATAATCCCAGTTTTCCCATAGGTTGGAGATGGTAGTCCTGTTCCCATCGTGGGCTTATCTTTTCTGATCCAGAACTCTGTGAAATCGTCCAATTAGATTCATGATCCAGCTGCCAAAAAGATGAGTTTTATAAATTAGAATGAATATTATCGGCCAAGGTCATAAAAATATTTTGCTGCTGTCTCAAAGCTGCACATGTAATCTTCTGAATAAACTAATTTTTTTGTTTGTATGCTAAATTTATTTTTATTTCTGCCTTATTCGAAAATATTTTGAAAAATAGGACTACATACCTGGGTTTATCAAAGCTGCAGCTGCTATTTTTTTCTCCTACCTTTTTCCTGTGGGCGGCTTAATTTTTAAAAGGCCGTTTCCTTCATTTGATTAACTTCAGTTATTTGTTTTTTCATTTCCCCCCCATCAATCAAAATGGTCTTGCCAGTATGAAAATCACCAGAGAAAACAAGATATAGTAGCCTAGCTGCTGGTAAATGCTGTGGAGAAAACTAAGTAGGGCAGGGAGTGCTTGCATTTGTGTCTAGGGAGGAGTGGGGATGGTGGCCGGCAAAGGCCTCACTCACAGTGATGTTGAATAAGGATGTGAAGGAGACAAAAGAGTGAGAAACCTGGGGGGAAAAGTCCCAGGTAGAGGGAACGGTGATGACACAGATCCGGTGGCAGGAGCAGGCCTCCATGGTTCACAGACAGCATGCAGGGTAGGGCTAAGGGACCACTGTCAGGATTCTGGGCGTTTTTTTTTACACTGAGGGAAGTGAGGAGCCATTGGAGGGCACTGAGCAGGAAAGTGACAGAATCTGACTTTAGATAAAATAGGTCCAAGTCCCTATGTTAAGCTGAATCATTTAAGGACCAGATGAGTGAAACGCCTCCTCCAGGTTATAATGCAAGAGCTAGGACACAACAGCCTGGACCGTGTCCCAGTGCTCCGTCCACCCCTGGATAGTGCCCCACTGAGCTGCCCACTGTCTCTGTTTTATGTCGTGTTTTTCCCCTCTCTCAAAAGCCTTGTGGCTGAGATAAATCCTTCCCCCTTTTTTTATGGCAATTTGTCTGGCAAAAATCTGAGTTGGCAGTAAAATGAGGTGTGCACCTGTGGCATAAAGAACGTTGTCTCCTTGAGCAACTGCCGGCTTGTGGTTTACCTGTGGAGTCATCAGAAGAGGCATGACAACAACTCCAAATACAGATCTAACATCTGGATACACTGGCTGATTAAACATGTGGGTATGGCCTTCAAACTCTGACAATGAGAAGGCATCGCACAGTGGTTAAGAACAGTTACTGCAAGAAAACCAGGCAGACCCTCATCTTCTCCATCACATGTGCACGTGTGCACACTCAGCCGGCGTAAGACAGGGAATACAAATGGCTCACTCTGCTGGGTTTCCCACTGCTACTGATCTCAGGGCTCACTTTTTACTGACTGCTACTAAAGTTTTACTCGGGAAATTATCTCTACTACAGGAGACATCTCTGGCCTCACAATCTTTCTCCACTTCTTTCTCATCGATGATGTTAGAGAGGCAGCAGGAGGCTGTGGAAAGTGGAGGGGGATATGATCTCAGACACCCGTGAATCAGAATCCACACTCCATTGCTTAGCTGGTTAACTTTGGTAAAAAAATAAAATGGGGGCCAGGTGCGGTGGCTCACGTCTGTAATCCCAGAGCTTTGGGAGGCTGAGACAAGTGGATCATGAGGTCAAGAGATCAAGACCATCCTGGCCAACATGGTGGAACCCTGTCTCTACCAAAAATACAAAAATTAACTGGGTGCGGTACAAAAATTAGCTGGGCGTGGTGGCATGTGCCTGTAGTACCAGTTACTCAGGAAGCTGAGGCAGGGGAATTGCTTGAACCTGGGAGGCGGAGGTTGCAGTGAGCCGAGATTGTGCCACTGCACTCTAGCCTGGAGGCAGAGTGAGACTTTGTCTCAAAATAAATAAAAAATAAAAATTTAAAAATAAAATGGGGTGATAAAACCTACATTGCCCAAGGCTGCTGTCAGGATTAAATGATTCAAAATAGGTAATGGATGTAGCACGTTTCCTAACACATAAAACCCCCTGTATGGGATTTTCTGTTGAGCAATACAGGCTGCACTGGCTGAGAGGCCAAGTGTAAATATGGCCTATGTTATGTAGAATCTTCGCTTAGTGATCCAGGCCACCTGGATTAGTGGTTCTCACTTCAGCACATACAAGCATGACATGGAATGCTTGTGAGTAGTGCAGCTTTCTCTGCTCCCAATCCAAACGTCTTAGATAAGCTCCAGAATCTGCAGTTTTGTAGCTATTCCAGGGAGGCTGTGACTCAGGTGGCACCAAGGACCACACAAGTCCATCACCCTTCATGACACCTAACTCTAAGGTCACTGGGTGTGGTTTCTATTGGTTTCTCCTTTGCTCTGCCTCCCACACTTCCAGCCTCAACCTCTTGCTGAATCCTTTCCAGAAGCAGATCTTTTTCTATCTGGGCTGTAAATCACATCAGAATTCAAATTCAGGATGACACTTCTCTCCTGGCAACTACTTGTGTCATCTGAGGCTTCCCTCTCATATCAGGTCATCTTAAAAGTCTTTCTTACTAGCTTTCTTTTCTGAGTTGCAGACGCTGAGCCTCTTGTTTGGTTTTCCTGAGTTGAATCACTCTTGTATACTAGGAAATCCATCCATTCTTGCCTTTGGTCTTTTGGGTTTTCTACTGGTCTGTGCTTCTAGTGCAGGGACCTCAATCTTGACTGTACATGAGAATCACCCACAGAACTTTTAGAAACATATACACACCAGATACCTTTTCCTTGGCCAAGGCTAGAAGCAGGGGTTACAAAATAATTTCCATAGGAATTTACCAGGTGTATTATCATAGCCACATCATAATAAGTTGTGCTTTACTAAGTCCTTATTTTGTAAAAAAACAAGGTGAGAAGCACTTTGCATTTCACTTTCTCTTCACCTCTATTATCACATTTAATCCACATAGTGGAGATAATCATCATTTCTGTTTAGGACATTCTACAGTATTCCCACTTGCTAATTTTGAAATACAAGCATACTTCACTAGCTGAATCTACTTTATGTGTGAGTTTACTGTTTGTAAACTTTGAGTGTGAATAGTGAAGACACCTATATTTAGGACTCTGCCTATAGCTTATCCTCTCTCCAAATCCTATCTTGATAAGGACATTTTCTCCTAAAACAGTTCTTTTTTCTTATTATACAAATAAGTACACTTACGTATATAAGAAGAGTATTTGTGTTACAATATACAATCTATAAACGTATATATCAGAAAAATATAGCCATCTACTATTTAAATACCAAAAAATGATGCTATAGGCATTTTGGATACTTAATTCTCATTATTATCCCTGACATGTTATCATAAAAATTTCTCCAGAGTGAGTTACTTAACACAGGAATTATACTAGCCTTTTATCAAGAACAGAGTAAAATCCCCAGGAGTGCCTTAAATATCAAAATACTAAAGTGGAACTGGGAAGGCCAAAGGGCTCTGAGCTTGCTCTCTGAGTCCTGCTGACAACTCTATAATTTACTGATGTGATGTATCTGAAGCATAGAAGGCACTCATTCATTCACTCAGCTGCTTCCTACTAAGTTCCTGTCATATGTCAGGTACTGGGAAGACCCTAAAAGAAACCTGGATCCCTGAGCCACATATGCTCCTTTCCTTGTTCCAAGAATACTACTAGTCAAGGGGTATGGGCCCAAAGGCAGGGAGGGGAAAGGAAGGAAGGAGGAGAGAGGAAGGTACATGTGTGGTGAAATACATTTCTCCATGTTTCTCTTGATGTGAAAACAACTGCTGACTTAGAAGGCTTTTCTCTCTCTTCCTATCTAGTTTTGGGGGTAAATATAGTTTTGGATAGCAAGGATAACTGATATATCTTTGATAAATTAGGATTTCACAAAATCCTAATTTATGAATTTAATGAAAAAAGGTAACAAAACTGGCACCTATACAGCAGTCACTCTCTAATTTGGCTAATACTCAGCATTCCCAGTTTTCAGACAAGAAAACATAGGAGAAGAAATTTGAAGGCAAAGTTTATATCACTATAATTTTCAACAATTAGCTTACTTGAAGTGAAAGTATAAGCCACGGATAGTATAATTCATCATTTAAAATATTTCATGTGAACAAATTTCATTTCATAAGAATTTCTCAATACCAGTTTAGGAAACAGCTGCTAAAACCAATGTTACTGAAACAAAGCGTTAAATAATTAACCTACTTTTTCAGAAAACACTTTTTAATCTAAGAATGGATTAAGACTTTCCTCTATTTTATGTATTTGTTTTCATTTAGAAACAAACAGTACTATTTATGCATGACCTACTTTTACTTATCTGGAAAAATCTGAATATGAGCTCAATGAAAGTGAGGGTATTTTCTGTAGAACAGGAGTTAAAAAATGAATTTCACAGCTAAAGCCAGAATCCCTTTTTGGGTGGAGGAAGAGAAAGGAGGGAGATCTTTGTTTAGAGAAACACCCTGAAAGTTTCCATTGAAGATGGAGAATAGACCTGGTAAAGAAATCTGGAAGGATGCACTGAAACCCAGAGTGAGTTAACTGCTCAACAAAGAGAATGAACAGAAACTTTGTGACTAGGGGAAGAGAAAAAAGAAAAGCCAGGAGTGGGAGGAAAAAGGAGAGAGAAGCTGTATGTGATAGAGGGGGAGAGGGCAACATGGCAGGAGGTGGGAGCCTATAAATAAGGGTGATAAATTTTAACAAATTCCCAGCTATATAGTGGGATAAAAGACTTTTTATAAAGGTGGAGGTTTTTTGTTTCTGAACTAAAGAAGGGGACAGGTGATGAGAAAGACAAGGAAAGGAAAATGGGGGGAAGATGACAGAAGGCAAGAGAGGTGACTACAGAAGACAGTCACAAACACGAAAGTTTGCTGGCTTTGAGATGGAGAAGAGGTCACAGAGCAGGGAACATAGCTGGTGGCCTCCAGAAGCTAAGCAAGGCAAAGAGATGCACCCTAGAGCCCTTGGAAAGGAATACAGCCCCACCAACACCTTGATTTTAGTCTAATGAGACTTCTGACCCCCAGGACCATAAAATATTACATCTGTGTTGTTTTTACATCATTAATCTTGCAGTAATTTGTTACAACAGCAACAGAAAACCAGAACAAAAAGCTCCCTGAAATTTGCAGAAATTGCAGATGGTGTTGGACTTTACTTTTTGATAGGGGAGGGGGCTTAAGTGAAAATTGTAACAGGCAATGAAATCTTAGTTAACATCTGAAGTTCAACTATTTTGTTGTTCTCAATTTCTAGGAAACCAACAGTAAATCAAAACCTTTGTGGTTACTGTAGACAATTATTTCTTAAAACATTATGTATCCCAGTGCCTTAGGATCATAAGAGAACCTCTATTCTTAAAAGTTGGGACTCATGGGATCCTGTATTTGAATCCCACAGTAGCCTTTTAATGCTAATGTGAAATCGGGTAAATCATTTAACCCCTTTAAACCACAGCTCTTCATTAGCAAAAAGGAGATACACATAAGAATAGTTTGGTAGATTAAACTTAATACAGTGACTAAAATTCATACTGATTTTTAAATGCATAATATATAGGGAAGAGAGAAGAAGGATGTGAGAAACCGTGGAATTACACAGTTCACAGCTCTAACCAGTGCTATCGCTCAAAGCACTGTGATTAGTCAGTCACCAACAACAGCCTAGTTATAAACAATAACTATAGCCTAGGTATAAACTATAGCAGATGGGGATTTACATTAAATATAAAGAAGGTTTTAAAATATGATTATTAGATCCTGGCTGCATTTACACTGTTGGTTGGACTACGTTGTCTGGAGACCTTTAATAATAATAGATTCTGATCCATTTAGAGGTGAACATGCAGCTATGTGGATATGAAGGCAAATGATTTGGGTAGGTGGGCTGTTCTATCCCTTGTCCTGTTACCCACAATTTAACACTCACGGCAATAATACTTCTTGTATGTTATTCCAGATTGCTTTTCCTCCCATGATTATTGTCAGCTGAGTTGTCAGTTCAAGAAGACAGCCACCTGGGTCACACTGGAAGGTTAAAAAGAAAATCTCATTTAAATATTCAATGGGTCTAAGTTGAAATATAGGCATTAATTCTATTTTTCTGATATTTGTTCTGTTTAGGCTAAAAAAAAAAATCTAAGGAATTTACAATAAATAACTATTCATTTTGGTAACTGAGAGAAAATTCAGCTTAAATTGGCAAGAGAATACAATCATATATTCATACCTCTTCATTTCTGTATTTTCCCAACCAATAAACTGGGTCTCCTGGATAGCCTACAAATTTGCCCTTAAAGAATGCTATGTAGAAGCATGAAGAGTAGTAGTTGACAAACTGGAATAAGAACATCTTCATGGTGAGGCTGTTCTCATAATCAGTCTGGGTCCTTGGGAGTTCTGTAGTTAAAAGAAAGACAAATAAGATTTTAAAATTGTGAACAGCTTTGAGAGTCTAATCAAAAATACTGATACATGAGTTAACACGTTAACAAAATACAATTCACACTGTTTCCATTTAAGCTGTTTTGAATTCCTTAATATAGCCACTGTGTTAATTCCAACTTTGCACATTGTTATAAGAGTGTTCTCCCTTACTGTAGTAATACAATAGCCCACGTTTCCCTGCCCCCACAAAAAAATCAACTGTTCCTTAAAATTTACAAGACAGTGTTATCAAATAAGCAAGAACTGCTATAGATATAATTGACAGAAAATTATTTTCGAACTGCCTGCTAAATGATATTCTCGTTTTCCTGAATTGCAAATAAGGTGAGTCTGCTGAACAAAACAAGCAAAACAAGGTGCAACTTGGTAGAGGCATTTGGGAAAGACCAAATAGGTCATCTTCCTAGTGTGGAATTTGAATTAGTTTGATCATTTTAGATGACTACTGAGCAGACATTCAGAGAACGACTCAGACGAATGCAGTGTGGGAAGCACTTAACTTGGCCACTAAGCAGCTGCCTGGGATACAAGCCAGAGAGAAGAAACACATTACAAAATCCAGGGCTGATGAGAATTATATTAACATGAACAGCACGGGGGAAGACACGTAGCAGAGTGACAGCTTTCCTCTCAGCAACAGAGGAACCTATTTGCCACTGGAATCATGACCCCTATTCCACTTATTTGCAATAAAGAGACTATTTACTTTCAACAATAGAGTACACGATCTAATGTAATTGAAAATGTTATTCAACGCTGATCTGTTTACACAGAGCTTGGACATTATAATGATTGTCTTTGCTTTGTCCCTTTTACTAATGCAAAGCTGTAGATAATTTATTTCCATACATGCTAGAGAAAGTATGTTTAAAAATTGTAACCTATTGGAATTGAAAAGCCTAAAAGATAACAGTCTCTATTTTTGTCAGGTTCTAAAAAATATGTCAGAAGTTACCTAAGCTATAGTAGGACCTTACCGAAGTTAGTAATCATAATTGCCACTCTTTCATATATGGTGTTCAGAATCATGATAATGATAAAGCTGATGATGGAGGCCGTGATGGACGTGGCTGTCTGTGGAGTCAGGTACTTCTGGATTGGGTCTGTTCCATTAAGGTTCTTAAGTTGTGTAGAAAATACAATAAACACTGAGAGCCTATAGACAATGATCCCAATAACTGAAGCGATGATCAATAGGATCTGAAAGCACAATAAACACAGTAGCATGAGATGCACCAATAACTGCATTTGCACTGTTAAAAACTGACCCCACACTTAACAAGGGGGGTGTGTAAAGTGATGTAAATCTCACATAAGTGATACCAGGGAAGTAGAAATTCTGGGATGTTAAATTTTTTAAAAAGAAAAAGGAATGATGGATGTGAAAAGAAGGCACATCCACATATGTAAGATGTTAACAAGAGGAGAAACTGGGTGAAGGGGGTGGTGAGAGGGAACTGGAAATGCTAATTTCTGTTCATTTTTTTTTTGTAAACCTAAAATCACTCTAAAAAAAAGTCTATTAAAAAAGAGTATCTTCAGACAGCATAAAAATGGAACAATAGTAGCATACTCTGGTAGAAGGAAAAAATACCTGAGTATAGAACTAAAGAAACCATCATTTCTACAATTACTAAATTATTTAAGTTATGAGTTAATGTTTTTTGCTCAGTCACACTCCATTAAGGAGATACATTTCCTTGCAACAGAGAAGCTATCACCAATTCAAGTGTCAGCAGGTGCTAGCTTTTGTTTTAATCACTGTGGCAGGGGAGAGTCTGAGCACAGCCAGTGAAGCTGGCACAGAGGTGCCCTGAGCTAACTGTTGGTACTGGCAGCAGGTCTCTGCTGATAAAAGCTTCACACACTTTTCACACTCAGATCTTATAACCTTAAACTGGCAGTCATTTGTACCTGCATTTCCACAAGATTGACACCAGTAGTCCACTGTATTTTTGACTGCATAATCCCCAGTAAGAGAGATTTTCATTTTCTCAGTAAACAGATTTCTCACCACTGAATGATGCACATTAAAGGCCCATGAATTTTCCTTACTTGAAACACAGTACTAGACACTGTTGGAGAAGCATCTTTAAACTGTTTTCCCTACATCTACTTTCACCAGGACCATGCACTCAAGGTGTGTGACTGCTTGTGATGACAGGAAAGTTTCAGAGAAGGGAAACTGAGGTTAAAGCAAAGCATATCTTGTTGTTGATTGTAACAGAGAGGCCAGTTGTCACCTGTGGAGAGCAGTAAAGGGAGTGATCACAGGATGGTCCTGGGGCTAGACTCTTCTATTTGAATACTACCTCTACTGGGGCTTCAATATCCTCTCCTGTATACTAGGAATACTATGGCACCTAACACTTACGGAATTGTTGAGGATTCAATGAGTTACTTTAGGTAAAAACAGAATATTAAGCTCAAGTACATGAAAAGCACTACGTAAGTATTAGCTACGATTATGGCAACCAAAGTAAAGTGTTAAAAAGATGTTTTTCTTGCTCTTTAAGCAATCTGCTTGTAGAGAAGGCATTACATGTCCCCTATATCTTTCTCATTATTTCCTTTCCTTCACAGTTAAGTCTCAGCACTTGTGAAATGAGTAAGATTTGTGTGTGTATATGTAAAAATTAGTTAAGGCTGAGAAAAATTACAAAAGATGAATCAAGTCATCCTCTCTTAGCACAATACATATAGGCTGTTTAAATATTATATATTTAAAAAATTATCTCAAAATTTTTATTAAGTAATGATAAAGATAGCATACTTTAAATGCTTTCTGTTCACCTTAGCACATGTATATTTGTTTAATCTCATAACAGGCTTGTGAGGAAGGTAGTATAACATTATCTCTCTTTGCTGATGCGAAAATAGAGGCTCAAAGACATTAAGCAATTTGTCCAAGATTAGATAAGTAGTAAGTAAAAGAACTTGGGTCTCTTAAGATTCTGAAGACACAATCATCTCTCCACGGCACTGCCTCCCACATGGTTTACAAAATAAATTCTAATTCATTCCAGAGCTTTTTCAAACTTGTTAAGTTCCCATATTTCTTTGGGGTTCTTCCCATACTTCAATATTTCTTCATAGGGACAGGAAGCTTTTTATTCTTTTTTCTTCAAGTTTATAACTTATTTCTGATTCTAACTTTAATACTATTCCGATCATAACTTTAGAATGTGGTCGCTGTGAACAATTTTAAAGTACCTTGTAGTCACACTGATTGCTTTTGCTAGCCTGGGTCTGTTGCCCATCCTAGAAGAGAACCCAGATTTTGCTTCAGGGGAAATAACTCCTCCTGTTTTCAGCCCTGGAGTGTGGGTGGGATTGCCCTCATGTACTCCAGAGGTACATGATTGGTTTGAGACAAACAGGTAACATCCCGCCGGCCTCAGCAACTGATCCAGGGATTGACACATAACTAAATAACAGCCACTGAGAACGTGAGTAGACATCTGTTAGTGCCCATGGGAAAGAGAAGTTCCCCTGTCAAGAGAGAAAGCTGCTAAAAAAAAAGACCTCTCTTTGCTTGGAAGATGTGACATCTGGAATGCTGCAGCCATTCTGCTACCATGAGGAAGTGTCTAGACCCCCCATGCCCAGGAGGCCACCTGACACAGGATGAAGGGAACAAAACACAGCCCTTGATAATATCTGGTCTGCAGTATCTAGCTTTGACCGAAGCCATACCTCAGGTCTGGAATTTTCAGTTTCAGAGAAAAAATAGGTGAAAAGAATAAATCCCACCTTCCCCTCTTTTGCTGTTGTTTAAACCAGCTGAAGACTGATTTTCTGCCAACCATAACTGAAAGACTCTTAACAAAAATAGCATTAAATAGGAAAAAAGTTATCTACTATCTACATGTAGGCACAATTCCTTCAGGATTATGTATGCATTATATGCATATTTAAAACCACTTTACATATTTCATCCTTCCCTTAAACCTATCATAAACCATAAGCATTTTTATATGACTTAAAATATTTTCATGACCATACTTTCTCATGGCTGCACAATATTCCACTGTTTGAAGAGTGAGAAGTAGAATAGTTTGGTTGATATATATATATATATATGTGTGTATATATATATGTGTGTGTGTGTATATATATATACACACACACATAAATAAAATGTTGTGATAAGTATGTAAGTCTTACTGACATTTATTTACCATTTTCAACTATTTCCTGATGGAAAGTCCTAAGAGCTAAATTAGTGGATTAAAGCATATGAATATTTTTTGAGACTTGATACACAATTGCCCAACTGCCTTCTAGGAAGCTGGAGCGGTGCAGAGTTACAATAGACTCGTATCAGAGTAGCTGACTGTTGTACTTCACCCTCACAAACACTGAGTCCTATCATCCAAGAGGTGAAAAATCACATCTCATTTTAAATGTGAATGGATTTAATCACTACTGAGATTTGGCATTTTGTAATGCTTACTGGTCATTATATTCTTTCTTTTGTAAATACATATTTATGTTGTCTCTTTAGCCACTGAGATCTCTGGTGTGATCTTCTAGGTTATCTGGACTCTACGTATTAAAGGTATTGACCTCTTGTTTGCCCTATTGTTAACAAATACATCTTTTGGTATTTTGTTTACACTTAGGATACTTCTGATGTATGGAAATATTTAAATGTTTTCCTCTGAAACTTGTTCTATTGCTAGTAAGTTGAGAAAATCTTTTTACATCTAGAGATCATATATTCATCAATATTTATTTGCAGTTTTTAATTTTTTTTTTTTTTTTTTTTTTTTTTTGAGATGGAGTCTCGCTTTGTCACCCAGGCTGGAGTGCAGCAGTATGATCTCGGCTCACTGCAACTCCGCCTCCTGGACTCAAGCAATTGTCCTGCCTCAGCCTCCCAAGCAGCTGAGATTACAGGTGGACACCCGGCTAATTTTTGTATTTTTAGTAAAGACTGGGTTTTGCCATGTTGGCCAGGCTGATCTCGAACTCCCAACCTTAGGTGATCTGCCACCTCGGACTCCCAAAGTGCTGTACAGGTGTGAGCCACCATGCCTGGCCTTTAGTTTTTTGTAATGTATACACTGAATGCATATTTAAAACCATTTTACATATTTTATCCTTCCCTTAAAGGTACTGACCTCTTGTTTGCCCTATTGTTAACAAATACATCTTCTGGTATTTTGTATACACTTATATACTTTTGAAATCTATTATAGTATGTCTTTTAAAGTAAGATTTTAACCTTTATTTTTTCCTCAAATAGCTAACAGGTATTCCATTACTATTTCATGAATAATCTCCACTTGTCTGATGGATTTATAATGCCTCTCTTCTGACATATTACATTTTTATTGGTATCGGGCTATTTCTGGGCTTCACGTGCTATTCTAGAATCTGGCTGTTCTTGAGCCAATAAAACTCTCACTAAATTATTACATTGCTAATATGATTCCATCAATAAACCCAAAACTAACTTAACAATTACTGATATTTTAGAAAAAATGTATTTCTATCTAGAATCATTCATTTAAGGATTCCTCTACATCTTTCAAGAGTTTTTATGTTTTCTCTGATAGTTGCCATTATCTTTTTGTTAAGGGTATTACTAGACATTTTATTTTATTTTTTTTTTTAGATGGAGTCTTGCTCTGTTGCCCAGTCAAGTGCAGTGGCATGGTCTCGGTTCACTGTAACCTCTGTCTCCTGGGTTCAAGCAATTCTCATGCCTCAGCCTCCTAAATAGCTGGGACTACAGGCGTGCGCCACCATGCCTGGCTAATTTTTGTATTTTTAGTAGCGATGGGGTTTCACCACGTTGGCCAGGCTGGTCTTGACTCCTGACCTTAGGATATCCACCCGTCTCAGCCTTCCAAAGTGCTGGGATTACAGACGTGAGCCACCATGCCTGGCTGACATTTTATTTTAATTGTTGCTGTTGGAAAATTTTAGAATTCTTAATGCCCTCCATTTGGTCTTCAGGAACTGGAAAATCCTGTCACTGATTTAAACAGATGAGGTGAAAAGAACTAGAAGATCCACTGTGAACAGGTAAGATATTTTGAACCTTGGGAGTTGCTCCATGTGGTGGCTAAAATAGTTCTCTGGAAACATCTGCCTGTCTGTCTGTCTCTCTCTTTCTCTCTGAGACCATATAGTTTCCAAGCTCAGCATTTAGTTTCCTCAACATTTAAAATTAGATATTAAAAAATTTGTTACATAATAAAAACAACTTTAATCATTAAAAACATTTTTGTGATAGAATTACCCAGAAAAGGACAGCACTTGCACAGAGGGTTATCCGTAGACATTTTCCCCAGGCAGTAAAGGGAATACGTTCTTCTTCCTAATTACAAAAACAAAAAAAGTTCAGTCAATCAAGGGATTACTGTAATAAAATTATTTTTCTCCCGCCTGGCCGGGAGAAACTAAAAAATTAGTTTGCAAGCATAGTCTCATGACTCATAATTGCACTTTTTTGTTAACAACTTCAAAGTCACACATCACAAAACATGTGCAGTGTTCATTTTAATACGTTTTTGGAAAAAGCAAGCATGAATAAGCTGTTTATCGGTCATGACCCAAGCTCAGGAATCTGAGTGTCTGATGGTGCCAAGCTGTAAAGCTATAATCCTGAGCTTGTCTTAGGTTTTAGAAATTGCTGTGATAATAGCACAGAGCCCAGGCAGGGCAAAAAGTTTCACAGATGTCTGCAAATCCTAGGTCTCCACTATGAGTTTCTTGGTTGAGCTTTATATATTAACTTTGAATGATGATACACTTTTAGAGGATTTCCATTTTATAGTTTATAAGAATATATTTAAGTTCTTAAGAGTAGAAATCAACACTCTACATGATTTTCCTGGATTATAAGAGCAGCCTAATAATAGCTGCAAATACTCACATAGTATCTAACTCTGTGCCTGGCACTATTCTACATACCTTTTATACATTAACTCAATCCTTAGCTGCAATCATGAGGAAACAACTCTATTATTCCCATTTTATAGATGAGGAAACTAAGGCACAGAGAAGTTAACTAATTTGTCCAAGATCACCCAACTAGTAAGTTGCTGTGTTCAGACAGGAACTCTGGCATCAGAGACTTATCAAAGGGAGGGGGATGTGGGCATTAAAAGTGAAAGGCGGAACAACCATAAAGAAAAAGGAAGCTTCACTTGCAATGCTTTAACAAGGAACATTTCAAAGGAAATTTAACTTATAAGCTGGCAACTTTAACTATAAAATTGGCAGGTTTAAATGACCAAATTGTCTTTTCTTCAGTATTTTGCCCATGTTACTGGTATTATAAGATTCTTTTAGTGCTCAAGCAACTCTATAAACATGTAATTTTGTTTAAGTTTCAGCTTTCATTTCTGAATATACAGTCTTTCAATAACATATGCTTTGACCCTGTCCTCCCTAGTAAACAGCAGGAACTATTCATAATGGGGGATTATTTGAAGCTTGTTACATTGTGAAAGACAAATGTCACTTTCTACTGGTAATTGAACCTCATTTTCTCCCATCTGTACAAGGAAGAGGTTGAACTGTTCTCTCCAGTTCCTTTTAGTGCCAACATTTTGTAAATCTGTGATTCAATTTATAAAACCTATAGTTGGGAACATTTTCAGACGTTCTTAGTAAAAGCATTTTCTTTCTAAGAGCTATTCGTATTCAGAACCTACTGTTCTTAGGCTGATGACTCCAAGTACAATCAGCTCAAAGTTTTCTGTGTTGATAGGAGCAAGAATGCAGATGATTTAAAAATCATCTTTCAGGGACTTTGGAATATTTATACAGAGAGAATATAATTTTATTTTTGGAGCAGTGGTAGCAGCAACAAATCTACGTTTCCAATCACATAAAATACCTAGCACAGTACCTGAATGTAGTTGGACCTCAAAAAATATTTCCCTTCTTCCTTTCTCCAACTTTAGGATAAAAGCCACACTACTTTCTGCACATCCCAACCAGAAGGTGGAGCAGTGACAGAGGCTTACTGCAAGATAAAGGGGCAGCCGGTCTAGGATGAATAAGGGGCCGGAATAATTAAAGTATATGTGAAAAATTGAGAATCAACTATAAAATCTAATGCCTCTTTCCTTATACATCTGCCACAGTAAAAATTATTTTTTTGAATTTTTACTGTTTTTATGAAAGAAGGGACCCCACTTATCTCCTTTGTCTACTATTCTAAGCAGTGCTTCTTTACCTTGGCTGCACATTAGAATCACCAAAGGAGCTTTAAAAAAATCTGTGCTCCGAACACCTACAGGTTACTAAGTATCAGAGTATGTAGTGATGGAACTAAGGCATCAATATTTTTTAATCTCCCCCAAGTGATTCTAATGTGCCGCCAAGGAGGAGAACCACGGCAGTAAGTAGACTAAACTGCATCTAAATACGACCCTCCTTACCTGAGTAATCTCATTTATCACTACGTGAGTACATCGTGCTTCATATTCTGGCCGGGCTTGTTCTTCCTGCTGTAACTCAACAGTATCCCATTCATACTCAAGCTCTGCTTGGCGTCGCTTCCAAAACTCCAAAAACAAGGTAACTAACAAAGAGAGAGAACAGATTGTGTGGATCTTCGATGATGACTGATGTTTCAGAAATCTGTACTGAATAATATTAGTTATCCATTGTATTAGCCTGTTTTCACACTGCTATAAAGAACTACCTGGACTGGGTAATTTATAAAGGAAAGAGGTTTAATTGACTCACAGTTCTGCATGGCTGGGGAGGCCTCAGCAAAGTTACTCACCAGTCATGGTGGAAGCTGAAGGGGAAGCAAGGCACGTCTTATGTGGCGACAGGTGAGAGTGAGCAAGGGGGAAATCCCATGATCCAATCACCTCCCACTAGGCCCCACCCCTGACACACGGGGATTATAATTCAACATGAGATCTGGGGTGGGAACACAGAGCCGAACCATATCATCCATAATACTACTGTACGTGGCAAATCAAATCTAAATTATAAAAAAGGGAAAAACATGATTTTAAAGAAAATGTTGGTAATTTACAACGTTATGATATAGACTATAGATTCTGGGAAAGGCAATAATGTGATGGTCAGAAGACATGTAAGTATGTCTGACACTGAAGCATATGTTCCAGTACTTTATTGCCAACTAAAACACAAATAATGATCGTAGTTCCAAAGCAGCTCATGGTCCATCCTTCATCTGCTTTTCGCCACATCCTCCTCCTTGTACCCTCCCTTTCTTCCTGAGGGCCTAAAGGGGGAAGAGGAACACTTTAGGATGTCCCAAATAAATTAATATTCATTCATATGGAAAACTGGTATTTTTCCTCAATCTTATGTAAAGTAGGACTAAATTTTTTAGGAATCATTTTCCAGAATTTTTAACTTCAAATAATAAATAATTAAATGTTACTTGAAAACTGCAGTTTCAGGGTAAATCCCCTATGCCCTTCTAATCAGACTGCTAACCCTAAGTCCTCCTATAAAGAAATTCTGTAATCACCACTGTTTTATCTACAAATATTCTTTGAGTGTCTACTATTAGCTGGGAATAAAGAGAAAACAAGACATAGTCCTTGTTACAAGGAGCTCCTAGATATATGGGAATTATACTATACTTGAAGTGACAGGTATAGTCGATTATTAAGAGGGCTATGATAAAGGTAAGCACAGGTTGCTCTGGGCACACAGAGTAAGAACATCTAACTGGGTGTTTTGGGGAAAGCCATCCCAGAGGAGGGGGACCACCATGATGAGTGCCTCAGAGCTGATCAGGTGAAGGTGGTGGTGGGTGGAACACTAAGGCCACCTGCCTCCAGGGAGCTGCACGTGCAAAGGCAACGAGGCCAGAGAGCCAGATACTTCCCCCAAACTGCAAATAATCTGGTAGCAAATGAAAGGTGGGATGGAGGTGGGGCAGCCAGGTAAGAGCTCTGCAGGAGCATATCACAAAGGGTTTTGTATGCTTTGAAAGGAGTTTAGAGAGTTTGACGTACAGCTGGAGGAGACTTTGAAGGTAGTCTAGAGTGAGACTAGGCCAGGGAGACCTACTGGCAGGTACATGTCCAGTAGACAGGTACAAGTCTACAACATAGAAGGAAGATCTGGGCTGAGCTAGATTTTCATTGTTTTAAGTGGCAACTGGGGCAATAAGAGAATAAGATCACTAAATGAGGTGCAGGGTAGTAGTTCACACCCTGGCAGCATGTAAGAGGACCACGGACCTTTTACAAAATATTGAACCCAGGCACCGCCCTGGAAATTATTATTTTTTGGTCTGGAATGGGGCTTGAGCACAGTTTGTTTTTTGTTGTTTGTTGTTTTTAAGGTTTAATAAACAGTGAGGGTGAGACTCACTGGAGTAGAGAGTGAATGAAGAGAGCCAGAATGAAATCCTGCAGATCCTGCAAACCCTGCAGCAGGCAGCCTAAGGGATGCACCTGTAAAGAGCATGAATCCAACACTCCCCAATGACAAAGACAACTGAACATGTTTAAAAGAACTCACTTCCTAGTAATGTTTGTTTTAACTACTACTTTTCCAGGAACAGTAAGAGTAGAAATAACCTTGATATTGGAATCTGGATCAAATTGTTGAGTGTTTTGTAGAGAGGGTGATGGCCACTGAGAAATGACCAGACATTTGTGCTCCTGTCCCTGCCCATGGGGGAAATGAAGTGAGTATTGGCTTGTCAATGGGATGGAAATCTAAAGGGTACCAGGTCCTTTTGTGGACTGAGCTGTGACTGGCTGGTCTTGCTGCCCAGCTGAGTCATGCTGGCCTCAGGTGGCAGATACTCCCCAAAGAGACCCTATTGGGAGGAATGAGTCACCCATGAGCCAACCCTCCTTAGGCTGCCTATGAAGCAGCATAACATACACCATCCCTTTACTAAAGCCCCTCAAGGCTCCAGATTTCCTTGATAAACCCCTGTACACCTCCATCAACAGAAGACCCTACTTTTTAATCTATCAGGAATCCTACTTCCAGTATTGCATATGCCCCAACCCCTGAAGCTCTCTCAGCTCTGTCTCCCCCTCTGTAACTATGAAATCATTCCAGTGGTCATGTGCATTCTCTCAGAAAGTGCCCACTTTATTCCCTGTGTCAACCCTTCTCTGCCCTTCAAAATATTAATACATAGCACTCATGCATCCTGACCTACATCTGCTTCTAGGTCTACTGTCTATCATGCCCACTGAAATGTCAGTGGGCATGTGCAGGGATTTGGTTTTGTTCATAGCAGAAGCACTAGCACATAGCAGGCACTTAATGAGTGAATGCACTGAATGAACAAACTGAAGGAAACCAGCCAGAAGCTGGAGGACCCCCACCACCTGGGGGAATCATCCACTCAGAGGTCCCAGCTGACTCCGACTGCTCACCTCTACACATAACCATCCACTCTCCTTACTCCCAGCTATGCTAGTCTACTTGGGCCTTCAGTACCTCCTGTACAGACATACCATAATTTATCGTGCTTTACAGATAGTGTTTTGTTTTTGTCTTTTTATAAATTGAAGGTTTGTGGCAACCCCCACGTTGAGCCTTTATCAATGCATTTTTCCAACAACATGTACCCACCTTGTGTCTGTGCCACATTTCAGTAATTCTCACATTTCAAATTTTTCATCATTACTGTATCTATTATAGTGGTCTGTGATAAGTGATCTTTGATGTTACTATTGTAATTGTTTTGGGGCAACATGAGAGTGTGCCCATATAAGACAGTAAAACTGACTGGGCACGGTGGCTCATGCCTGTAATCCCAGCATGTTGGGAGGCCAAGGCGGACAGATCACCTGAGGTCAGGACTTCGAGACCAGAGACCAGCCTGACC
The DNA here is from genome assembly GCA_036589455.1 of Ateles fusciceps. NCBI lineage: Eukaryota > Metazoa > Chordata > Mammalia > Primates > Atelidae > Ateles > Ateles fusciceps. Next base: position 2,713,959 of record JAZHEH010003051.1, read on the forward strand.
AACATGGAGAAACCCAGTACCCAGTCTCTACTAAAAAATACAAAATTTGACGGGCGTGGTAGTGCATGCCTGTAATCCCAGCTACCCGGGAGGCTGAGGCAGGAGAATCACTTGAACCCAGGAGGCGGAGGTTGCAGTGAGCCGAGACTGCACCACTGCACTCCAGCCTGGGAAACAAGAGTGAAACTCCGTCTCTCAAAACAAAAACAAAAACAGCAAAATTAACAAATGTGTGTGTTCTGATCATTCCACTGATCGGCTGTTCCTCCATCTCTCTGCCTCTCCTCTGCCCTCTCTATTCCCTGAGATACAACAATAGTAAAATTAGGCCAATTAATAACCCTACAATGGTTTCAAGGTGTTCAAGTGAAAGCAAGACGCACACATCTCTCACTTCAAATGAAAACTAGAAATTATTAAGTTTAGCAAGGAAGGCACATTAAAAGCTAGAGCAAGGCCAGAACTCTCTTCAATTCTATGAAGCCTGAGAGAGGTGAGGAAGCTGCAGAAGAAAAGTATGAAGCTAGCAGAGGGTGGTTCATTAGATTTAAGGAAAGAAATCATCTCCATGGCATAGAAGTGCAAGGAGAAGCAGCAAGTACTAATGTGGAAGCGGCAGTAAGTTATCCAGAAGATCTAGCTAAGATCATTGAAGTTAGCTGCACAACAGACTTTCAAGATAGATCAAACAGCCTCCCATTGGAAGAATATGCCACCTGGGACTTTCACAGCTAGAGAGGAGAAGTCAACTCCTGGCTTCAAAACTTCCAAGGACAGGCTCACTCTCTCGTTAGGGGCTAATGCAGCTGGTGACTTCACGTTTAACCCAATGCTCATATATTTTAAAAACCCTAGGGCCTTTAAGAATTATGTGAAATCTATTCTGTCTGTACTCTAAATGGAAAAACAGAGCCTAGATGACAGCACATCTGTTTATAACATGGGGTACTGCCATGGAATACTTTGCAGCCATAAAAAACGATGAGTTCATGTCCTTTGTAGGGACATGGCTGAACCTGGAAACCATCATTCTCAGCAAACTGACACAAGAACAGAAAATCAAACACCGCATGTTCTCACTCATAGGTGGGTGTTGAACAATGAGAACACATGGACACAGGGAGGGGGAGCATCACACACTGGGGTCTGTGCGGGGGAAACAGAGGAGGGACAGTGGGGGGGTGGGGAGTTGGGGGAGAGATAGCATGGGGAGAAATGCCAGATATAGGTGATGGGGAGGAAGGCAGCAAATCACAATGCCATGTGTGTACCTATGCAACAATCTTGCATGTTCTTCACAGGTACCCCAAAACCTAAAATGCAATTTAAAAAAAAGAAAAAAAAATGGTGTACTGAATTATTTTAAGCCCACTATTCAGAAAAAAAAATTCTTCTTTTAAAAAAATTACTGCTCATTGGCAATGCATCTGGTAACCCAAGAACTGTGATGGAGATATACAGAGATTAATATCGTTTTCATGGCTATGAACACAAATCTTCTGTAGCCCACAGATCAAGGAGTCATTTCAACTCTCACATTTTATTATTTAAGAAATACATTTCGTAAGGCTACAGCTGCCATAGATAGTAATTATTTGGCTAGATATTGGCAAAATAAGCAGAAATCTTCTGGAAAAGATTCACCATTCTAGATGCCATTAAGAACATTTATAATGCATGGTAGGAGGTCAAGACGTCAACATTAACAGGAGTTCAGGAGAAGCTGATTCCAACCCTCATGGATGACTCTGAGAGGTTCAAGACTTCAGTGGAGGAAGTCACTGCAGACGTGGCTGAAAGAGCAAGAGGAACTGAAATGAAGCCTGAAGACGTGACTGAACTGCTATAGCGTCATGATCTAACTTGAAGGAATGAGAAGTTGCTTTTAATGGATCTGCAAAGAAAGTGGTTTCTGGAGATCGAATCTACTCCTGGTGAAGATGCTGTCATTATTGAAATGACAACAAAAGATTTAGGATAGTATACAAACTTAGTTGATAAAGCTGTAGCAGGGTTTCAGAGGATTGACTCCGATTGTCAAAGAAGTTCTACTATGGGTAAAATGCTATCACACAGCATCACATGCTACAGAGAAATCTTTTGTGAAAAAAGAGTCCACTGATGTGGAAAACTTCATGGTCTTATTTTAAGAAATTTGCATAGCCACCCAAACCTTCAGCAACCACCCTCCTAATCAGCCAGCAGCCATCATCATCGAGGCAAGACCCTCCCTAGCTAAAAGATTAACACTCTCTAAAGGCTCAGATGACATCAGCATTTTTAGTAATGAAGTATTAATTAAGGTATGAACTTTTTTTGACAAGGCTATGCACCCTCACTGGACTACAGTATAGTATGACCATCAGTTTGCACTAAGAAACAAAAAATTTGTAAGGCTCCCTTTACTGCGATATTCGCTTTCTTGTAGTGGTCTGGAACCTAACCCAGTGTCTCTGAGGTATTTCTGTACCCTAGAAAGAGGCCAGGATAACCCCAGATGGAGAATATACCATGAAGCACTGACAGTTTCCTGGTGAGATCAGGCTTTAGCATCTTGACTGCAGGGGAGGAGTCCAGGGTCAACATGCTGAAGGAATTATCATGTGTACTCTTCTACCTCACAGAATGCAAACATACTCTTCCAGCATAACCATTTTTTAAAGGATGTTGTGACTAAGCACATTAAAATCTTGTTGCAGTTTGACACTTACAGGTATACATAAAACAAACTGGTACTTATAAGCCTGTTAAAATTAGGCTAGAAGACTGGTGGTTTCTTATTCCTGCACTAGAAAGAAGAGTCTGCACCTGTGTCACATGAGGTAGAATCAAAGAGACTAAACTGACATTTTCTAACCCATTCTCATTTTTTCACAGCACCGAACAAAATAATGCAATTATATCAGTAAAAACCAAATATTTCTGCATCTTTCTAAAAGCTTGCTGCAACTTCATTAATACACACTGTATTTTGCCATCAATCTAAAGACTAATAATAACCAAATTATGACAGAATTCTTATTCTATGCTTGTCACTTTCTGCCTATGGGGCTTTAGGTAGTTGGCTTAATCTCCCCGAGTATCATCTTCTTCATCTTTAAAATTGGAGTGTGACAGCCATTGATTTACTCAGTAAGTATCCAGTGTCTATCTATCCAGTATCAACAGGAGATAATTCATGAAAATATTCTTAACTTTTCTCACAGAGAGCAACATAAGAATTCTAGTCGGTGCTTTAAGGGAAGAACAGTTGATGTCCTCTTCCCTTCTCCCTGAACTTGAACATAAGGAGTAAAAATGCTTCTGCCTCCCAAATCCTGAACTATAGGAAGCAGTTCTGCCTAGAAAGTGATAGGACTGCAATGCAAGCAAGACATGGCCTGGTGAGAAATAATGAGCTGTTAGCAAATCCTTGAAGGGAAACCCCTGGGAGATGGAGCAATGAGCAAGTGTTTTGGTTCCTTGTTTCACTCAGCCACAGATTCTGCAGGGTCTATGGAAGGCACTGCTAACCTAGTAGTCACCCTGTGTTTTGGAGTACTCCTGCACCATATCAGTGCTGAATCAATGCTGTGTGTCCCAGATTGAGGGCATCAGGCCCTGGGTGACTGTGCATGATCACAGACAGGAACTCCTGTTCTGTATCTTTTGCTCTCTACACCTGCAATAAGACAACTGATAGAACTCCAGCAGGAAGCACTGCATTTCTGTTGTCTGGCAAACCAGAGGTGCTACTTGATTAGACACTGTTAAAGCTCTTATATCAACATATAATGAGAAAAAAAGGTTGTCTGGAACTTGGGGATCATTAACAGCTCTTCCTCTTAATCAGGATATTATTATATCTAAACAAAATATGCATTAGATGAAGAAGATGCCCATATACATAAAAAGGTTTCAGGGCAGGAAAGTGGTGGTGGTGTTATATCCTGCAGTGTCTAAAGACAAGACCCACTCTGGTAGACGGGAATGTTCTGGTTGCTGTAAGAGTTTGCTACTGAAGGTCTAGGATGTTTTAACAGGCCTCAAAACTATTCAGGCCTCTTAACCCACAGAGACAGAGATGTTAGATTAAGTTGCTTGGCCTTTATTGTAACTTTTTTTTTTTTTTTTGAGACAGAGTCTGGCTCTGTTGCCCAGGCTAGAGTGCAGTGATGTGATCTCAGCTCACTGCAGTCTCTGCCTCCCGGATTCAAGTGATTCTCGTGCCTCAGCCTCCCAAGTAGTTGGGATTACAGGTGTGTACCATCACACCTGGCTAATTTTTGTATTTTTAGTAGAGGCAGGATTTCACCATGTTGGCCAGGCTCCTCTCAAACTCCTGACCTCAAGTGATCCACCTGCCTCAGCCTCCCAAAGTGTGGGGATTACAGGCATGAGCCACTGTGCCCAGCTGTTTATTGTAACTTCCTAACTCAAGGGCTAGAAACTCTCTTGGGTTTCTAGGGTTCCAGATCTGATTTTTTTAAATGTCTGTCAGAAGCATTTGCATATCACTTAAGTCAGAAACTGAGTTGAATGGAGTCAGGGTGGTGGTAGTAGGAGCTGCATTATTTTGCTGGTGTGGACCCAGCAGAAACAGCACAGGTGTGGAAGTAACAGTCACAACAGCTGTTTTCTGATCCCCAACTGCAGCTAGTTAGGCTTCCTGATTCCCCCAGGTCCTTAGTGAGTCAGATGATGGTGGAAATAACTAGGCCTAGTTTAGAACTCACCCCCAAAAGGTGAAAATTAAACATTGCAGTCATGCAGCCAAGAGTATGATTAGGGAGAATCAGGTGTAAGCAGGCAAGATGCAACAAGGAAGGGAGTGGGCAGGATGTGTTTAGAACTTTTACTTCAACCATGGGTTGGTGTTTAGGAGTCTATGAATCAGTATGAACAGGTGGCCTGCTTTATCTTAAAAGGATGGACATTTTTAAAATAAGTATATGATTTGTATTATATTGATTACAAAAGGTTTTCTACTCTCAACTTTTATAATTTCTAGGGAGCAGAAAATACTCTAAGTGCCGTATGCATCTGAGCACAAAAGAGGTGCTGCAGGAACATGATGGTGGTGATATGAATAACTTCACATGAGGCTGTCACCTGTTGGTTCTGCAATTCCAGACTTTCTACAAAGTGGTTCAGAGCAGTGGTTCTCAAAGCAGAAGTAACAAGGAAAGCCACACAAAGCACCTAAAAAGTTTGTCATATATATCCTTAAAGATATACATATGACGCTACAGGCAATGCTAAAATATTTTCTGCATTCTAAAATCAGAAAAAAATCAGCAGCCAATGTGTAAGTCAGTTCTATAACCATGGCGTAGTTAATGATCAGACAAGGGAAGGTTAGCTAAGAAATTTGAGGCTTGTCTTTCTAGTGTGAAAATTAACATATATTTTTTTGCTTTATTTCAAATATCTTCTTTAATTGGGGCTATCAACATCCATTAGTTTATGGAGTTCAGTAGATGTGTCAGAATGCTATACATTATGATTGAATGCTGAGAGTACAGTTAGGTTAATAGTTAAGAGTACTGACCCGGCCAGGTGCAGTGGCTCACGCCTGTAATCCCAGCACTTTGGGAGGCCAAGGCGGGCGGATCACAAGGTCAGGAGTTCAAGACCATCCTGGCCAACATAGTGAAACCCTGCCTCTACTAAAAATACAAAAAATTAGCCGGGCATGGGGACGGGCGCCTGTAATCCCACTCACTTGGGAGGCTGAGGCAGGAGAACTGCTTGAACCCAGGAGGCAGAGGTTGCAGTGAGCCGAGATTGCGTCATTACACTCCAGCCCAGTGGGCAGTGTAAGACTCCGTCTGAAAAAAAAAAAGTGCTGACCCATGTGTTCAGCACCTAAGCTCTTACTTTAAAAAAAAATTGATGTACTTTACAATGGAGGAGCACAGAGGTTCTTAATACATAAATTCAACCTTTATTCTTCTATGTGTCAAATATTAGCCAGAGTTTGGTCTCCAGCCAAAACATGCTAAACGGCTGAATGCCAATGAAACTGGGACGTTTGGCCACCTTACAGTGCACTTTATCCACTGAGCGGCAACTAATATCTCTAAAAAGTGAGCAAAATAATCAAGATTGTCTGTTTTGTGATCCATTTGGTAATTCTTCATAGGCACAATCACTGCCAAAGAGAAATACTGCTGAGGACACTGTAAAAAACTGATTCTGTGAGTTATATATGTTGATGTGTCATCCTTTCAAGAAAAAGAGACTTGGTTCAGTCTCTTCCTCTGCCTTCCTATAACCTGAATTCTGTTGTTCTTCACACTTATACAATGAAATTGGACATGCATTTAATTTTGAAAATTGAAATTTTTCTTCTATGTTAGAACATTCAGATCAGTTAAACATTTAAAGTTTGCATTTAAAGAAAATGATAATTGCCTCATTGTATTAATGATGCTATGGAAAGTAAATAATATAGTGTTAAAGTTCCCATATGGGAATTAATTATATCCTGTAGGAAGATATCTGTTCTAGTTAGTAAATAGTTTATTATGAGTAGCAGATACTTATTAAATATCCACTCATATAGAAGTGTATAAGGAAGAAAGCTCACCCATAATCACTGTTGCTACTTCCTCCTCACCCCCCACCCCCTTAAAAGTTAGATTGTATCACACTGTGGGGGCTGTTGCAATAATGGCTTCCAATGAATCATGCCTCCTACATCCAAGCCACTGGGTAGTGCTCCCACCTGCCCACATTGATTCTGGTTTGGCCATGTGACTTATTCTGGCTGATGGAACCTTAGCTAACGTGATGCAACCATAGCCTTAAACATGCATATGCACCAGGGCTTGTCCTTTCTTCTCTTTAGAACTCTGAAACCAACAATCCTGGGCTAGCCTATTTGAAGATGAAAGACCATGTGGGGCAGAGAAGCCTTCCCAGCTGAGCCCCACAGACCAAACCAGGTTTCTAGTTGTCAGATCACCTATCCCCAGTGAAGCTGCCAGCTTACTAGAGTCAGGTGAGCCAGTCCAGGCTGAAGAACCTCTCAGCTGACCCAGAGAATGATGAGAAATAATCAATATGAGAAATAAGGTTTGCTGTTTTAAGCCACTATATTTTGATGCAGATTTTAATATAGTAAAAGCTAAGTGATACAATGTCCTCAGTTATAAATGGAATTCTAGGGGAGTTGATAGCCTACATAAAACTGTGTAATACTATCAAATTGAGTGCATGAAAAAAATAAAAAATAACTTACCCCATACTCCCATAAATACTGCAAAGATGAGGGTTCCAAAACTGTCAAAGATGCACAATTTCTGGAAAATATAAATGACATATAAATGAGTCATATCCTCCACTTATTAGGATTTGGTAAATATGAAATGCTTTGTCTATTCTACAGGCTGAAGTTCTTTTTAAAGCTGATGCCTAGTTTAACAAACATATCTACTATATACTTACAGATGAAATTTGATTCTTTTAAAAGCAAACAGTCTTTGCTGTATTAACCTGTGTATTTTCCAATGGAACTTTGCATATCCCAATGAGGAAATGGGTATACTTCTTGGAATTGCACTGCGTTTAAAGCCGCTATTGAGCTTGAATAACAGCCTCTTATGAGCTGTCATAATGGATTTGAGGAAGTAGTATTGCTCTAGGAATACACTGACCCCTAAGCAACTTTTAGAGTTATGATTTACATTTTATGATCATCTCACCCTGGTCAGAGAGTAAGTTTAGGATTCCCGTTTTTCCTGTTAAGAGACATACAAAGTTGAGGTTTATCTCAAGGTGGCTCTCCTCCAGGAGAGCTCTGTTTTCCAAACCCAGTGATGGCTTTTCTAGTACCACTGATAGATGCTTCTATTGGAATAGGATGCACAGGTGCTTTTGCTAACATTACAATGAATATAATGATCATGAATGATAAATAACATATCTGGCCAAAGGAGGCTTTATTCACTAGTTCTGCTAAGTTTTACCTCTTTGCTAGTATGAAAGTAGCCTATCTCCCTCTATGAGTTCCTGGAAAATATTCTAATTAGTTACTAATTTTTCATTAGTGAGCATTTTTACATTTTCTAAAAAACAAAGATAATGAAAAAAGTGACAAGCATATCTACTCTATGACAGATCATATAAAAAGTAAAGACAGGGACTGGGTAGAAAAAGAAGCTACAGGTTAAAAACAAACAAAAAAACCCACCACCACCACCACCACCAAAAATACCCTCTTCAAATGTTAAAGAAAATTCAAAGCTGGTTCGAAGTAGAAAGTCTACTTTGTTTTAGGTGATTTTTTGGGATGCTCTTTATACTCATGTAAAGTGGATAAAGCTTCATCTATGTAAAGACATTAGTTATTTTCATAAAAGAATAACTACATTTCTCATCCATCTGATTTTCAAGCCTCCCTCAATCATCCACATTGATCGTGATGAGAAAGCAGGCACAATCCTAAATTGTCTGTCATCCAATTATTCTTCTCAGACATCTCAAAGAAAACAGAACAAATGCATGACAGCTCTGGGGAACAAGGCTTTCCACCTACTCCTCCAGTCCAGGGATTCCACAGACCACATATTTCAAATCTTTCAGCTCTGAATCTTATGGAACCGTCTTCTCCAAGTTAACTTTTAATGTTATGCCTTATCCTTTATTGTAAAATTATGATAAAAAAAGTCTCATAAAAAACAGTTCTGCATGTTTTAATGCTATTATTGAAGATTCTGTCCAATGCCACTTCCATTTTAGGAATCAGTGTAATCTCAGTATTTGACAACACTCTGCTTGCTTTGACACTTCTACCCACCTACTCCAAAAAGAAAATCCCACCTGTGAATTCTTAGCTCTACTCTGTTGAGAAAAAGTCAACAGGAACACATCTGTCAGTGCTAGAGGAAAGAATGGGAGCATTAAGAAACAGCAAGTGTACTGCCAATGTAAAGATCACCCCAGCTGCCTTGCTCAAGGCGAGGGACATGCCTGGCACTCCTATGAGGGGGAGTTAGGCCTGGATGAAGTTTGTATTCTTGCCACATTATGAGACTCCTGGACCCCTGAGAAAGAATAAGATGGCTGACTTCTTTGCTCTGTTCCATGAACTACGTAAAAACAGGAAGTAAGGGAAAAAGGAAGCAAGGAGCTTACTTGGTATGAAGCCTAGCTTAGCTTGCTTGGCAGAATGGCACAGAGAGGGCAAGACAGCCGTGTTAAGAGCAGTCCGAATTAGCATACTGCTTTAGTCACATACAGCAGGAAAGAAAAGAAAGAGCTGCATATGTAGGCATGATGATTTTAAGCAGATAAACCAATTAGAATGCTGGGGGGGAAAATAACAATTTGTTATGCTTTCTTCCTGCAAAGTGGCAAAATCAAAATTTTATAACTAAATGTGTTTCTATAAACAAAATATTAGAACTTACCATATTTATCTTTTATCCTGCCAGCTAGAAAGCTGAGTCTTATTCAATAATCACAAAAACAGTATGAACCCTTATTTTCATAATTGTTTCCTAATTTCCTTGCTCCTGGTTTTATATTTCTATTTTTAATTTTTCAAAAGGTAAGCATATCTGTAAACTAGTGAGTTTACAGATACGTCTTTCCAAAAGAAAGACGTATACATGAATATATAAATAAATATATGAAGGAAAAAATAATTTGCAAACAGAAAAGCCAGAAAAAGTGCTTTTTCTTTTCTAACTTTTTTTTTTTTTTTCCATTTCAGCCTCTTACTCATATTCTTTTATGTTTCCTTCCCTTTGTAAATCACTCTGAAAAGACTCAAGGGATCCTTTGGAAAACTGGAATAGAATTAAAGATTCATTTTCTTCTCAAAACAATGAAAAAATGCACATGGGGCATATTTGAAAGTCATGTGCTTAAGGATGAGTAGGTGGAGCAGAATAAAGAAGAGGTGGGTATGGGGAGTGTGAAGGAGAGAACTTCTTAAGGAAAATGAAACTTCCACTTGCACCTTTGTAGATGCATCTGCCTTAAAGCCCGTGCTCTGGGATGCAGCTGACTAGTGCCCTTTAGGCTGTGAGTCAGCATCACTAGAAGCAGCTTCCCTCTTACTAGCTTCAAGTCTTTCACTCTATGTGATCTACGACAGATATTTATAGAATTTGTGTTGGTTTGGGAGAGGGGGCTTAATTTCTAAATTAAGTGTAAAAATCCATCTGTTGACAACACCCAGCAATCAGCTTAACTAAGTAGTGAAACAATTTTTCAAACATAGAGCTGGATCTGAGTAAAGTGCTTGCACCGTCAGCTGGCAAAGAATATGTTAATGGAGAGAAATGTAGATTTGTTATAAATTTCTGACTTTTCCAGTTACTAGGTGGGTGACTTTGGGCAGATTATGTGATCTCCCAGACCTCCAGTATTTTACTCTGTAAAATGGAGATAATGCCTGTTCTGCCTATCTCACAGGGTTGTTGTATGTGTCAAAAGTGATAACCACAAGAACTACGCAAAGTATGAAATAGAAAGTGTCATAATAGTAATACATTGTGTTAAAATCGGACTTACATGGAGTAGGCTACAATGTTCTAGAGCCACTAATGATTCCTAAACTCTCATGGCAGAACAAGGGGATAGAGAGAAGATCACCGGGGGGAAAGCTTATGTCAGAACTGTAAGAAAAATGCTCTGAAGTAAGCTGACCATCTTTCTTTCTGTCCAGTTTCTACCCTGCTTTCAGTAAGCTCCCTCCATTCTTGATGCTCATCCTAAACCTCCCAAATTTTAAGAAGTCATAAAGCTCAGGACAATCTGCATGTATAAGGAGAGCCAAATGTGTTTTCGGGCAATGTTTTAAGACAAATACCTTTTATCACATATATAAAACCCTTCTCATGCGTAGTTATAGTCTAAATCTGACCATCAGGGTCTTCAAAATCTAAGCAGTTTTGGCATATGTTGAAAGGGGAAAAACAGAAGTACAGATTTCAGGTTTCCTCTTACTTGAATTAAGAAAAATACTTACACAGGTTGAGTATCCCAAATCCAAAGCTTTTTAAATACTGACATAATGTTCAAAGGAAACGCTCAAGGCAGCATTTCAGATTTTGGATTTTTGGATTAAGTATGCTCAACCAGTAAGGCTGAGGCAAATACTCCAAACTCCAAAATTCAAAACACTTTGGATCCCAAGCCTTTCAGATAAAGAATACTCAACCTGTAGTAGTAAATCCATTAAAAAGTATTTATTTATAAGTTAAAACGGGTTTGAGATTTCTGCGTTGATTACTTGAAATACTCAAATAGTTTAGATTCCACTATTACCTCACTGACACTCCATGAGATTTTATCTAAGGTCTTAAATCACAATTCTATTATTTATAAAAGAGGAATAAAACATTGTATATTAATGTCCAGAATGCTTGAAAGGTTAGTTGAAAAATATCTGTTTGAATTCCTCAGAGGAAAAAATATACAGTATCTATGTTATATCTAAATTATCATTACAAGAAAAAAATCTGTAGGCATAAATATTGGGAATAGCAAAAATTACCTTTGAAGACTCGCAAGTAATATTGAGTTCCAGAATGGACAATGCTCATCACACTGAGGACACATTATGATCTTGCCGCCAATATCAGGATGACAAACTTCTTTGCTAAAAAGAGAGAAATAAAACTTAATTTAAAAACATTTGATCAATTCAAAGCAGCATGATAAAATCCAATATCCATTATAATAAGAAACAAAACTAATCTTGTAAAACTAGAAACAGAAGTAAATTTCATTAACCTGATAAAGGCTTGTTACATAAAACTCATTAAAAAATCATACTAAATGGTAAAATGCTGAAAGTATTTTCTTTAGATCAGAAATAAAGCAAAAGATTCTGCTATCACTGTTTCTGTTCAGCTGGAGGTCTCTGCCAGCATTGTATATCAAGTAAAATAAGGCCATAAGGATAGGCCAGGAAAACAGAACTGTTATTACTAACAGATTACATGATTATCTATATAGATGACTCAATAGAGCCTAAAGATAAATTATTAGAATTAAGTTGAGTAAAGGCCAGACGCAGTGGCTGACACCTATATAAAAACTGACTATACCAGAGCTGGCTAAGCAAATCCCAGCACTTTGGGAGTCTGAGGCAGGTGGATCGCTTGAGGTCAAGAGTTCAAGACCAGCCTGGCCAACATGGCAAACCCCTCCTCTACTGAAAAAAAAAACAACAACAAAAATTAGCTGAGCATGGTGGTGCACGCTTGTAACCCCAGCTACTCAGGAGGCTGAGGCAAGAGAATTGCTTGAACCTGAGAGGTGGAGACTGCAGTGAGCTGAGATCATGCCACTGCACTCCAGCCTGGATGACAGAGTAAGGCACTGTCTCAGAAATCAAAACAAAAATAAATTGAGTAAAGTTTTCTGTATGCAAAATCAGTATACAAAATATACACAGGGACACAAAAATGATTATGTCCCCATATACCTGTAATCATTAGGGAATAATACTTTGTGTTTTTTTTGGTTTTTTGTTTTTTTTTTTGAGACAGAGTCTTGCTCTGTTGCCAGGCTGGAGTGCAGTGGCGTGGTGTCGGCTCACTGCAATCTCTGACTCCTTGGTTCAAGCAATTCTCCTGCCTCAGCCTCCCAAGTAGCTGAGATTACAAGCATGCACCATCACGCCCAGCTAATTTTTGTATTTTTAGTAGAGACAGGTTTCACTATGTTGGCCAGGATGGTCTCAATCTTCTGACCTCGTGATCCATCCGCTTTGGCCTCCCAAAGTGGTGGGATTACAGGTGTGAGCCACTGCACCCTGCCAGGATATCATTCAAAAAATACCATTTCAATAGTGTAAAAAATATAAAGTGTACAGGAATAAATCTAATTCAAAATATATTAAGATTTATATGGAGAAAACAATTTTTCTGAAAGGCAGTGAAGAAGACCTACACTGTCATATTCACAGTTTATAATTATCAATATTTAAAGATATCAGTTCTCTTCCATTTAATCTATAAATTCAGTGGAAGACAAAGGCCCAGAACAGTCAAAATGTTTCTGAAGACAAAGGCATTATGGGAGAGGTTAAGAAAAACTGATCAACAGAAGAAAATAAAGAGGTCAGAAACAGATCTCTTGCCTATATAAAAACTGACTATACCAGAGCTGGCTAAGCAAATTAGTAAAATGAGAACTAACATTTCAATAAAATGGGTCTGGTACAATAGGATATCCATATGAACAAACATAAAATTGAACCCCTGATCATATTTTATACAAATCAATTCCAGGTAGAAAATGAGAATGCCAACGTACCAACTTGTTAGAAAAAAAAATGTAGATAACCTTAGAGTAAGGAGAATCTTATAAACAAAAAACAAAAAAGCATAAACCACAAAGAAAAATATTGATACATTCAAGATATTTTAAAAGAATGCCATTAAAAAGTAACATTAAAGGGAGAAAAATATAAGCCACAAATTGGTAAAAGTTTTGCAGACATAAAAATGACAAAGGATTATTTGTTAGAGTATTTAAAGAACTCCTACAGTCAATAGCAAAAAAAAAAAAAAAAAAAAAACCCAAGTAACATTGCATGCTGCTCCCTCTAGGAGAAGCCATTCAGATAGACTTGTATGTGACTAGAACGGGAGTTATGCAGTTAGGTGGTCTTGCAAATAACTAAGTAAAAACAAATAGGCATGGGAAACATTCTAGAATAGCTGAGTAAAGATCTTGGAAAACGCTTTTCCTCCATAAAAGCAATGAGAACACCAGCAAAAATTGTCAAAGTCAGCCTCTGCAGAACTCTGGAAGTTAACCAAGTGCTTGATGTCATGTGAGGGGCATTTATTTGAGGAAAACTGGCTAAATCTCTATAAGAGCTGAGCCCTGTGGCATTTTAACCTGACTGATTTCCATCTCCATCTCCCTAGCTTCATGGTAGCCTTAAAAACCAACAGCCTTACAACTATAGAAGCTGTGAAAAGAGCAGCCACTGAAGGGGGAAGTAGTCTAAAGCTACCCAAAAATCCCATCCTCAGAGAAGTCTTAACTATTTGACCTGTCTAGCAGCTCCCCTGAAAAGCTCCATGCTCAGGGTTTGTCACTGTTTTTAAACCTCATACTCAGAGCTCATACTGTGCAAACAGCACTATCACCAAAGTGTCTGTTGAAAGCAATTGGAAAGAATTATTTTATATTGTAGCTCCCTGAGGCAGTGATACCAGTAGAGGTTAACAAGAGGTTAACCAAAGAACTTAAAAGGAAAAATCAGGAAATAAGATGTGCATAGGGGGCTCTAAAAAGCTCCAACATAGGTCAGGCATGGTGGCTCACACCTGTAATCCCAGCACTTTGGGAGGCCGAGGCAGGTGGATCACTAGGTCAGGAGTTCCAGACCAGCCTGGCCAAGATGGTGAAACCCATCTCTACTAAAAATACAAAAATTAGCCTGGCGTGGTGGTGGGCGCCTGTAATCCCAGCTATTTGGGAGGCTGAGGCAGGGAATTGCTTAAACCTGGGAGGTGGAGGTTGTAGTGAGCCAAGATCGCACCACTGCACTCCAGCGGTGACAGAGTGAGACTCCATCTTAAAATAAATAAATAAATAAAAGAAAAAAAAAAAGCTCCAACATATTCCTGAGATTGCAGAAGGCCATATGCGTGTGTAGGACAGTGCACATGGCCAAGAAACACCTGAGAAAACTTTAATTGCTCACCTCTGGCTGACTTTGAGGTTCTGCATTGGCAAGAAGGAAAAGCTACGGAAGAGCTGAAAACTGCCTCCTGGAGCATTAAACACATTCCCTGATGTGTTTACTCAAATAGAGCCATGAGGCAAAGGAAGATAAATGAAAATTACTGGTACTAGGCATTTAATGCTATCACCACCTAATCCAATCATTAGCTAACAACAAAACTTACTGGACACAGACTTTAGTGGCCACACATGACAAAGACAAAATTTACAGAAGTAGTTCAAGAAAGTAACTGAACAAAGGGAAGAAGAAGTAGCAGCGATAATAATAAACAGAAGCAACAAACCCTGAAGAAGGGAAACATCTGATTTCCAGATTTGCTATATTATAATACTTAAAATGTCTAGTTCTCAGTGTAAAATCTCTAGATACATCAAGAAACAGAAATGTATGGCCCTAACACAGAGAGGAAAAGCAGTCGGTAAAACTGTCCTGTGGACACCCAGATACCGCATTTATTAGATGAAGACATTTTGTATTTAGCAATTACACATATTTGAAGAACTAAAGGAAATCTTGCCTAAAGAATTAAAGGAAGCATAAGAAAGAAAGTATCAATAGAGATTAGAATTATTAAAAGAACGAATTAGCAAAGTACAATAACTAAAATAAACTCATGAGACGGGCTCTTCAGCAGATACGAAATAGAAGAATCAGCAAATTGAAAGGTTAGGTCTATTAAGATTATCCAGTCTGGCCAGGCACGGTGGCTCAAACCTGTAATCCCAGCACTTTGGGAGGCCAAGGCAGGCAGATCATGAGGTCAGGGGTTTGAGACCAGCTTGACCAACATGATGAACCCCGTCTCTACTAAAAATACCAAAAATTAACCGGGCATGGTGGTGCGTGCCTGTAATCCCAGCTTCTAGGAGGCTGAGGCAGAAGAATCGCTTGAATCTGGAAGGCAGAGGTTGCAGTGGGCTGAGATCATGCCACTGCACTCCAGCATGGGCAACAAGAGTGAAACTCCATCTCAAAAGAAAAAAAAAGCTTATCCAGTCAGAAATGGAAAGACAAAGGGATGAGGATGAAAGAACAGTCTCAGAAATTAGTGGGGCACCATCAAATATGCCAACACATACATTATAGAAGTCCCAGATACAAAAGGAGAGAAAGAAACAGAAATAATATTTGAAATATCAGTGGCTAAAAACTTCCCACATTTAATAAAAACGCTATTTTGCACATCCAGGAAACTCAACAAATTCCATGTAGGATAAACGCCAAGAAATCTAAACCTAGTAGTATCATATCCAAAGTGTCAAAAGACAAAGACAAAGGAGTCATGGCAAAGAATAATGACAGTAGAAAGAGAAAGTAATTCATCACATACAAAGAGTCCTCAGTAAGATTAACAGCTAGCTTTTCACAGAAACCATGGAGGCCAGAGGCAATGGGATGATATATTCAAAGTGCTGAAAGAAAGACTGTCAAGCACGTATTCTATATCTAGCAAACCCATCCTTCAAAAATGGAGAAATTAGGACATCCCCAGATAAAGAAAATCTGAAAGAATCTGTTGTTGGCAAAGACCTGCTGTATTAGTCTGTTTCACGCTACTGATAAAGATATACCTAAGACTGGTTCACTTATAAAGAAAAAAAAAGGTTTAATGGACTCACAGTTCCACATGTCTGGGAAGGACTCACAATCACGGCAGAAGGCAAAAGGCATGGCTTACATGGCGGCAGGCAAGAGATAATGAGAGCAAAGTGAAAGAGGTTCCCCCTTATAAAATCATCAGATCTTGTGGGACTTATTCACTACCTTGAGAACAATATGGGGGAACTGCTCCCATGATTCAATTATCTCCCACCAGGTCCCTCCCATAACATGTGGGAATTATGGGGGCTACAATTCGAGATGAGATTTGGGTGAGGACACAGCCAAACCATATTACTTGCCCTACTAGAAACACAGATTAAATACCTTTAATAAAAAACCTGAATCTGAAATGCTCCAAACTCTAAAACTTTTCAAGTGTTGACATAATACTCAAGGAAAATGCTCACTGAAACATTTTGGATTTGAGATGCTCAAATGGTAAGTATAATGCAAATTTTCCAAAATCTGAAAATAATCTGAAATCTGCAATGCTTCTGGTCCCAAGCATTGTGGACAAGGAACCCTTAACCTATACTAAGTGTATCCTTCAGTCATAAATAGACACTTGACAGTATCTCTAATCCCCCTAAAGAAATAAAAAGCAGTAATAGAGCTAACTACATATATAAATATGAAAAGTAGTATATTTTTGCATGTCACTATTTTCTTCTATTTTATTTAAAAGACACAAAGCAACAATCATGAAACTGTTAGTGAGCTTATAATGCATTAAGTTGTAATTTGTATGATGATAACACCACGAAGGAGTAGAGAAGAAAGAGATTAATACCAAAGTGAATTTTTTATATACTATTTGGAATTAAAATTGCCATTAATTCAAAATATATTATTTTAAAATAAGTTGTTAATTATAATCCCTAAGGAAGCCACTAAATAAAGATCAAGAAAACAATGGAATTAAAATGGCATACTAGAAATATCTATTTAACACACAAAAAAAGTAGCAATGAAAGAACAGAAAAGAGACAAAAACATATATTAAACAAACAGCAAAATGGCAGATGTAACTCCTACTTCATGAGTAATTACATTAAATATAAATGAACTAAATATTAAAATCAAAAGGCAACAAGTGGAAATAAATGAAACAGAGGATATTAAAGTAACAGAAAAAAATCAACAAAAGTTGGTTCTTTGAAAAGATAACAAAATTGGCAAACTTAGGCTGATGAAGAAAAAGGGAGAGAAGACTCAATGGGTTAAAATCAGAAACAAAAGGGGGAACATTTCTGTTACTCTTGCAAAAATAAAAAGAATTATAAGGGATTACTATGCATAATTATAAGCCAACAAATTAGACAACCCAGATAAAATGGATGAATTCCTAGACAAATATGGACTACTTAAGCTAACTAAAAAAAAAAAAAAATAGAAAACTTGAATAGACCTATAACAAATAAAGAGATTGGACTGACAGAAAAAAAATTTCTTCAAAGAAAAGCCCAGGGTCAGATGGCTTCGCTAATAAATTCTATCTACCATTTAAAGAAAAATTAACACCAATGTTTCATAAACTCCTTTAAAAACAAAGAAGAGGGAATACTTCTCAACTCATTCTATGCAATAGTATTATGCTGACACCAAAACCAGACAAAGACAACATTAGAAAACTAGATACCTAACATCTCTTGCAAATACAGATGCAAATCTTCAATAAAATACTAGAAAACCAAATCCTGCAACATATCATAAGTACCACATACCATGACCAAGTGGGATCTATCCAGGAATGCAAGGATGATTTAACGTACAAAAATCAGCAATCCTTGTAATATACCATATTAATAGAATAACAAACAAAAACCACACACAAGATAATGTCAACAGATACAAAAGGAGCATCTGGCAAAATCCAACACCCTTCATGATTAAAAGCACTCAAAAACTAGGAATAGAACTTTCCCAACCTGATAAAGAGTATCAGTGAAAAACTCACTCATACTTAATGGTGAAAGACTGAATGCTTTCCTCCTAAGATCATTATATTGGAGGTTCTAGTTAAGATAACCAGGTAAGAAAAAATAAAGGTCTCCAAATTGGAAACGAAGAAGTAAAATTACTTATGTTCACAGATGGCATGACATTGTTTACAAAAATCCTAAGGAATCCATCCAAAATACAATTAGAGCAAATAAGCCAGTTTAGCAAGGTTGCAGCACACACACACAAAAATCAATATACAAAAAGCAATTACATTTCTATACACTAGCAATAGGTAATCCAAAAATTAAATTAAGGAAACAATTTATAATAGCATCAAAAGAACAATGTACTTAGAATAAATTTAAGAGGAAAAAGAAGTATGAGACTTATACATTAAAACTATAAAATATTGTGGATAGAAATGAAAGACCTAAATAAATGAAAAGACATCTTGTGTTCACGGATTAAAAGACTTAATATTGTTAAGATGGTGGCAATACTCTCCAAACTGACCTATGGAAACAACATTATTCTTATCAAAATCCCAGGTGGATTTTTTTTTTGCCAAAGTAGATGAGCTGATCCTAAAATTCTCATGAAAATGCAAAAGACCCAGAATAGCCAAAACAATCTTGAAAAAGAAAAATGAAATTTTGAAGTTTCCAATTTCAAAACTGACTACAAAGTTACAATGATCAATAAAGTGTGGTACCTGCAAAAAATGCAGACATGTAGATCAATGGAAAACACGTGAGAGTCTATAAACAAACTCCTTAATTTTTGGCCAACTGCTTTTTAACAAGGGTGCCAAGATAATTCAACAAAGAATAGTCTTTTCAAAAATGGTGCTGGTACACCCAGATATACACATGGAAAATGTTAGAGTAAGACCCTATCTCATAACATTTACAAAAATTAACTCAAAATAAATCATAGACCTATATCCATAAAACTCTTCGAAGATTAATATTGAAAAATACTTCATGACTTTGGATGAATGGTTTCTAAGATATGACACCAAAAACACAAATAACAGAATAAAAGGTAAACCAGACATCATCAAAATTAAAAATAATTTTGCTTCAAAGGATACTATTAAAGAAAGTGAAAACACAATCCATAGAATGGGAGAAAATATTTTCAATGTATCTGCTATGGTTTGCATGTCTTCCAATTTAGGTATTGCCACTGTGGTAGTATTAAAGAGGTGGAGACTTTAACAGGTGATTAGGCTAAGAGGGCTCTTCCCTCATGAATGGGATTAGGTGCTATTACAAAAGCAGTTGATGAAGGGAGTTCTCCCCACTTGACCTTCTGTCTTCTGCTATGTGAAGGCACAGCATTCCTCTCCTCCAGAGGATGCAACCCTCACCAGACACCAAATGCCGGAAACTTGATCTTGGAATTTCCAGCCTCTCTAACTATGAAAAATAAATTTCTATTCTTTACAAATTACCTGGTCTGTGGTACTGTGTTATAGCAGCACATAGAGACTAAGACAATATCCAATAAGGGACTTCTATCCCAAATATATAAAGAATGCTTACAACTCAACAATAAAAAGACAACACAATTAAAATAGGCAAAGGATTTGAACGAACAGGTTTCTCCAAAGAAGCTATGCAAATGACAAACACAAGAGAAGATGCTCCCATCAGTAGGCATTGGAGGAAACAGTCAAAACTGCAATGATGTACCACTTCATACTAGCTAGAATGGCTATTTTTTTAAAATGCTGATGGGGGATGTGAAGACATTAGCGTCCTCATATATCGCAGGTGGATATGCAGTCACTTTGGAAAATACTATGGCAGTTCCTCAAAATGTTAAACCTACAGTTACTGTATATCCCAGCAATTCCATTCTTTGTTATATTCTCAAGAGATGTGAAACCATGTGTCACCACAAAAACTTGTCCATGAATGTTAATAGCAGAATTATTCACAATAGCCAGAGGAGAAACACCCAACTGTCCATCAATTAATGAATAAACAATGCAGTTTATTCATATAATGGAATATTATTTGGCCACAAAAAGCAATGAAGTACTGATACATGCTACAACATGAATGAACCTCAAAAACAGTAAGTGAAGTGAAAGAAGACAGTCACAG
The DNA here is from genome assembly GCA_036589455.1 of Ateles fusciceps. Classification (NCBI taxonomy): domain Eukaryota; kingdom Metazoa; phylum Chordata; class Mammalia; order Primates; family Atelidae; genus Ateles; species Ateles fusciceps. The sequence goes on from JAZHEH010003051.1 coordinate 2,734,326, forward strand.
AAGGCTTTATACAGTACAGCTCCACTTTTATGAAATGTCCATAGAAAATCTCTAGAAACAGGAATTAGACTGGTGGTTGCCAGGGGACAAGGGAAAGAGAGATTAGGGAGTGAGTGCTAATGGTCACTAGTTTCTTTAGAAGACAATAAAAATGTTCTAGAATTAGATGGTGGTGATCACAACTTGGTGAGTGCACTTAAAACACCTGAATTGTTTACGTATTTTTAATATTTTCAGTTTTATTACATACTGAATAGATTCCCAAGAATAGAAAACATTTAAAATATTTAAAATACTTGAATGTCCAGAATAGGCAAATTCCTAGGAAAAGAAAGCAAATAGATTAGTCGTTGCCAAGGGCTAAGGGAAAGGGGTACACCTGAATTGTACACTTTAAAAAAGGGCATTTTATGGTATGTAAATATCTATATATAGCTGTTATATTTTAAAAGGGACATAAGGGTCGGGCACTGTGGCTCATGCCTGTAATCCCAGCATTTTGGGAGGCCTAGGGGGGGGTGGATCACAAGGTCAGGAGTTCGAGACCAGCCTGGCCAATATAGTGAAACCCTGCCTCTACTAAAAATGCAAAAATTAGTTGGGTGTGGTGGTGGGCGCCTGTAATCTCAGCTACTCGGGAGGCTGAGGCAGGAGAATCGCTTAAATCCAGGAGGCAGAGGTTGCAGTGAGCCGAGATTATGGCACTGCACGCCAGCCCAGGTGACAGAGCAAAACTATCTCAAAAAAATAAAAAGAAAAAACAGGGGCAGAAGCTTTAAATAAGCATTTGATAGAAACTATGAGGCTAACTGAAAATGTTTATAATTTATGTATTTCAAAGTTATCTCATAATTAAATAATTAAAGCCAAATAGTTTTGAGCACAGGGAGTATATCCCCAAGAATTTCCCTCAATTTTCTGCAAGTTAATCTGTGTGAAATGCTAGGAAATATGTGATGTAACTATAATGGTGACTTCATAAAGTGAGATAACAAAACAACCCATGAGGACCTTATAAAAATGCAACTTTTACATTTTGAAATTTATTTTTGAGATTTTTTTTTTTATTATTACTAGAACAATGTACAAACCAATAGAGAAGCCAAAGACAAATTTAGAGAAAAGGTAACAACATTCAGCCGTTGGTCCAAAACTCTTTTTCAGTGAGGCGGGGGAAGAGTACTTCAAAAACCATCGGCAGCTTTCAAGCTAAGAAGCCAGAATGGGTACAACACGCTTAGAATCCTCTGTTAAAAAATCTAAGGGTAATTATGTCTACCCATCAGGGCTGCCATGTAAGCACCCTACCTCAGGAACAGGCTGACATGCTTGGAGCTTGAAAAATTTGGTCATCAGCTCATTGCTGGTGCCCAGTAATTTTGATCTAGCTGTCACACCTGGATAGGGGCCAGATGATCAAGAGAAAATGCCTGTTTCCATGCTGCATCCCCAGTGGAAGTTGAGACCACCAAAAGCAGAGGTCTAATAACACCATTCAGAATAGTGATAGTGAAATTCAGAGTGCTCTGGCACCCACATATGTCCCTTTAGACAGTGCAGCTGGTGTTTGAATTTCAACCTCAGCACAGACTAATTTTTTATTACATTTTGTTAAACACTGTATGCACTATTTTTTAAATATAAAAACCAAAACAACTATTGTTTGAGTTTCTAAACACGCACTTTTTAGTACATATTAAGAAATCATTTCTAAAAGTAAAACAAAATAAAACAAAAAACAAAAACCCCCATCAATTTTCCCAGTGAAACCCTGAAGAAATCAGAGCTGCCTTTGGCTCACATCTGCAGGGCCAAGTGTACATTCCTCTGGGGGCCAAAAGTTCAAGGGCAATCCTCCCGCCTCCAGTTCTCCTTTCTTTTTCAAACAAAATACTGTCTTAAAATATTGGAGTGTTTCCTAGGGGTAATATTCCTGTCAGAAACTGGGCTGGATTATCTAAGAAAAAAATTTTTCCATTTCACTTAGTAGTTATGCTCAGAGCAAAAGGGATACATCATCTCAAACAATTCGTGTTCTGCAATCAGTCTTGTCTTACCAAAACAGTTTAAGACCATGAAAGTAATTTTATGTCTAATAAACTTTTCAGCGTGGCAACAAGGAATAAACAGAGGTTACCTCCATGTACAGTTATCTTGATTAAGATATCCGTAGAGAAAGCAGGCCACGCCTACGACTGCTGCCAGGAGAAGCATCTGAGTGTAATAGCCCAGCCAAGCAAAGTAGATTCCAATCTTCTCTCCATAATATTTCCTGAAGAAAGACAGAAATTATTTTTAGAAGATACAAATAATTACTCTGCAGCTTCATCCTAATATTAATTTCTGATTTTAATTAAATAAAGAAGGCTTTAAGCTTAAACCTGACTCCATTCACCCTTAAAACATTCATTTTCATAGCAGACCCTGAATTCTACTATGAAACAAAAAGTATATTACACATCATAGAAGAATCGATCACTATCGCTGGTTTGCCTGCGGCAAGTATATTAAAATACAGCAAGGGAGAGAAAAATGCTGATTATGGAATAAATAGAGTATAACTATCATTCTTTGTAAAGACCAGCACTATTTTACACATTCTCCAAATGACTGTTCTTTATATGCATGAGACAAATGAACATGACCAATCTGCTCAGTTATTTGCTTTTACTTAACTAAGGAAGTTCCCTGGAGGAAATGTAATGTAAATCACAAATATGGTTGACCCTTGAACAACACAGGTTTGAACTGCACAGGTCCACTTAAATGTGGGTTTTTGTTTTTTTTTCCAATAAAAGATATACCTAGTGTGCCTGCCTCTCTTGCCTCCCTTCCACTTCCTCCACCTCTTCCCCGTGTCAACCCTGAAACAGCAAGAATAACCTCTCCTCTTTTCCTCCTCTTCAGCCTACTCAATGGGAAGACAAGGATGAAGACCTTTATGATGATCCATTTCCATTTAATGAATGGTACACTTACTTTCTTATGATTTTCTTAATAACATTTTCTTTTTTCTAGCTTAACTTTGTTGTAAGAATATAGTATGTAATACATATAACATTCAAAATATGTGTTAACTGACTGCTCATATTATTGATAAGGTTTCCAGTCAACAGCAGACTGCTAAGTTTTAGGGGAATCAAAATTTATATGCAGGTTTTCAACTGTATGTGTGTGGGGTGTCAGTGCCCTACCCCTGTGTTGTTCAAGGGGCAACTGTAATAATAAGAAAAAAATAATACTAATCTGTAGTGGAATGTCTCTCTGACCAAACTTTTTGCAAAACTTATGTGACAATGAAAGAAGGGAGGATGCATATGATTGAGGAATCCATCACCCTGTATTTCTTATATCTAGCACTTCTATTTTTTCCTAAGTTTAAAAAAACGATTAGTGGTATACTCGGGTAAAACTGAAGAGGCCAGGTAGGCAAGATTAGAAGAAAGGAGGTTGACCAAGAAGCAGTGCCAGAATTGTTCCTGAAAGGGAGGTCAAGTACAGTTAGGCAGAAAGAGGGTTTAGGAATGAAGAGATGGTTCAGGTGACTGCTGCTGTTGCTGATATTCCCCAAGACTGCCTCATTTCTGCCTTCATCTTGATCTGCAGAACAAGGAGGTTTACAGAGCTCTGAGGCCTGCGTGAAACTTCAGGCTCAGTATGGAGCTGGGCTGAACTCCCTGGTCTTATCCTCGTGGGGACTTAGCTCTGAGCAAGACCTGAAGTCCTGGGAGACTTCGGATAGGAACATCCCCCGGGCTGAACCAGCACTCACAAAGCAGGTCTGAGACGAGCTCCATGGGGCACAAGCCTGGGTATGTGTCACATCCACAGGGAAAAAGAAAGAGCTGAGACAGACCTGAAAATGGAACTGGGAGATGGGAGGAACACAGTGTGCTGATCTTCACATGCCTGGAGCTTTGCTGTCTAGCTCACGGAAGGCAGGCAAATGGCAGGTTCAGTATAGAGCCCGGGAGAGAAGTCTGCCCATGGGTTTGAGACACTTTGGCCTCTTTTTGGTTATGCTTTCTATAATAAGTTTTCATCAGCCATCCATCCTGGAAATGCCATATTTAAATTGGAAAGAATCTTAGAAGTTGCCTGGTCCAACCTTCCAATAATAAAAATATCCTGCTGTATTTAGAGAGCTGGTCAGGCAGTCTCTGCTTCGTTATTTACTGTGACAAGGAGTTCAATACTTTCTATGGCATCCCTGTTACACTGGAGGCAAGGCCGGAAAGATTTTTTCAAATCTTAAAAGGAAATCTGTCTCTCAGTTCTTGCTGAAAAGCTAGAAATAATGAGGATTCCTTCAAATGCAGTATTTTGTGATCATTGCCCCTCTCTGCCAAACACCTCCCAACTCTTAAAATCAATTTAACAAAATTCAGCTTTGATTTTTAAAACCAAAGTTACAAGTATACAGTCATTAAATAGTCTAATAGCGCTAGAAGGCTGGTTATAAAAAGGAGCAGTCCCCTGCCCTCTCCCTATTTCCTGCTGTCCAGAAGGAGTCACTTTAAACTCTTATAGCTGATGCTTACAATATTTACTTCCTCGTCTCTAAAGAACATGCAAGAAGTGCTGCTTATTGACTTTTCAGTTTTGTGAAATCTAACCTATAGACTTTCTATTCTGGAAGATGAGGATTAAGCTCTCTTTCAACCCCTTGCCTCATCTACACATCCACATGTCTATTCCCATCATCTTGATATAGTTACAATTTTTGATTAGATCAATATTCTTGCTTTACATTATTATGATTCTATAAACACTGATCACAGCTGAATCAAGTCATTGCTATAATTACTTTTCCTCCCTGCCCAATGTCTTGTTTTCCCTAGAGTTAATAATTGTCTTGATGGTTCATTGCTTAGTTTTCTGTGTACTTATCAACAATTCAACCCCAGACTCTCCCCTAATGTGTAACTTTCTCAGTAGGTTCAAACACATGAGATCATCTATCAGTTTCATCTCCTTGAATAAATGCCCTCAGACCTCCTCCAACCTTGACTGACTCTCCAAGCCCCACTGCCAAACTGTATCACCTGGAATCTACGTCCCTCTCTCTTGTGCTAGCATTTCCTGTTTACTAAATCTTATGTCTTCCTTCTTGGTGGAGCACCTTCTCCAGTACCTTGCACATCTAACCTGTGAAAATTCTTCATATTTAACAGTTTGAGCATATATAGTTTTATATATATATATATATATATATAAGAGAGAGAGAGAGAGAGAGAGAGAGAGAGTGAGTCATATATATATATATATATATATATATATATATATATATATATGGTCAAACTTTCCTTAGACATGTGAAGTTACTGCTGTCTTTGAGTGTGTAGTGTTATTGAGAAGTACAGTGCTATTGAGTCTTGATCCTTTGTAGGATTTTCTTTTCATTTTGCTTTCTAAAGGCTAGCAGGATCTCTTTGTCCGCAGCATTCTGAGCTGTCGTGGTGGAGTGACTCAGTGGCTCTATTTTCATCTTCTGGGCTGGGCACTCAGCAGGCTCTTTCCACCTGGAGACTCATGATGTTCAGTTCTTCAGATACTTCTCTGGAAGTACTTCTCAGATTTCTTCCCTACATTATTTCTCCTCTGGTTTCTGACACTCCTATTATTTATACGTTATACCTCCTGGACTGATCTAATTTTTAATCTTTTCCCCCTTTTCTATCTCAAGTTTTGCTCTGTGCTCTGCATAATTCTTTCAACTTCATTTTCTAATGCCTTCTATTGGTGTTTTTCTGTCTTATCACATTTTTGGTTTCCAAAAGCTAGATTTTAGTCTCACAATGATCCTTTTTTATAGGATCCTGCCCTTGTCTTGTGAATATCCTGTTTTCTTTATCACTCTGGGGGTAAAAATGGGAATTTGGGAGGGCAACCTTTTTACCTGTGCAAAGTCTGTTTCCCATAGGTTGCTGTTTCCAGTTTGGTTTACTTTTTGGGAAAGAGCCCATTTTCCCTCTGTACTCCCTGGGAACCACAGATGAGGTTTAATAGCCTGAATGCTCAAGGGTTACTAGTGGAAAGCAATGAAGGGAAAGAACATGTGGAGCAGGGACAGGGAATAGTTTAATGCATTTCCCCTAGCAAAATATATTTAAAATAGTCAGGAGTAAAAAAAAAAAAAAAAAAAAAGCACATAGAGAATGATTAAGAACCCATCACCCTGCCATCAGATGCTAATAGTTTAACATAAAAGTAAATTAATAAATGGAAACTTCACATGAATGTCAACCTAAAATATCTGCATATGTACAAACACCTTTTAAAATCTTATTCTACAGGGTAACAGAGTTAATGAAAGTGCCTCTTCATGACTGTAATCCCGGCCATAAAAATGAATGAGAAGGGAATCCGAGTATGACCACATGAAATAATGAAATGAAGTCCCTTAGGAAATAATGAATCTAAGCAATAATCATTAATAGCTGCTATCATCACAAAAAAGAGACAACTGGAAATTATATACCTTCTGATGTAAGTACCCAACTCCATGTATCAAGTATTCTTATATAAAATTTAACCTTAATCAGATTAAGCTTCTAGATGAGCATCCAATTACTTAGCTAATGCAAATACACAAATTACTTAGTTAAAGCAAATAGAGAGGAACATATTCAACAACACCACAGGAGAGAATGAAATCAGCAAAATAGGGAATGCAAGATATTCCTGCAACAATGGCAAGGAAAACAAGAAATAAACAGTGAAACTGAGACCAGAAGAAATTTGAGAGATTGTATTAGCTGCAACCTCTGCAGCATATTTGGATCCTGCTTTGAACTACAAAACCATTAAGTGTTTTTTCAGACAGTAAGGGAAATCTGAATCCTGATTATTTGATGATATTAAATAAAACAATTTTTTTTTTTGAGACAACGTCTTACTCTGTTGCCCTTGAGAGCAGTGGTACAATCACAGCTCACAGTAGCCTCAAACTCCTGGGCTCAAGCAATCCTCCCGTCTCAGTCTCCTGAGTAGCTGGGACTACAGGTATGAGCCACCATGCCTGGCTAATTATTTTTTCTTTTTAAAGACTGGGTCTCACTATTTTCCTGAGGCTGGCCTTGAACTCCTGGCCTCAAGTGATCCTCCTGCCTTGGCTTCCCAAAATGCTGGGATTAGAGGACTGAGCCACCTCAGCCGCCTTCCTTTTCAAAAGTGGGTATTCTGGTTATGTTTAAATGCCATGAAATTTGGAATTTGCTTCAAAATGATCCAGTGGAGTAGGGAGTGGGGGAGGGAAAGAAGTGGGAGTAAAAGTGAAACAAGATTAGCTATGAGTTTATAATTTTTGGAGCTGGGTGACAGATGAATGCAGGCTTGCTATGATACTCTATTTCTGTATATGTTTGAAATTTCCCATGGTAAATATAAAACAAAACAAACTATTCTAAAACTCTCACTTTTAAGATCTAGTAGTTTTCCCAAGTAGATGTGAAGTGCATGAGGCATTGAGACACCATAAAGAACAGGTACGTGGCTCCAGACAGACAGGAAGTTAATTCTCCTCTCCTCCTCACTCTCCACATCCAATCCATAAACAAGTCATGTTGACTCGACTCCCCAAAGACATCCCAAATCTGCTCCCACAGGCTCTTTCCTGGCTTACTTGAACAGCCTCCTACCTAGTGGTCTCCTTGCTTCCTGTGCCCCTTATAATCCACTCTCCACATTATCTTTGCAAAATGTGAACAGGGGTACAATGACTTAAACATTTAAAATATTACAACTGCTTCTCACTGCAATTAAAGTCTAAATTCTTTTCAGTGCTCCTGCTACCCCTCTAACTTCATGTCTTAACATTCTCTTTCTCACTAGCACTGGTCTTTGATGTTTCCTCAAACTTGTGCATCTCAGGGCCACAGTACAAGCTGCCCCTATTCCTAGAAGGACTTCTCCCAAGTCCTCAAAGTACTGCCTCCTCTTCACTATATGGTCTCAGCTTAAATGTCACCTCCTCAAATATAACTCCCTCAACTCACTTCCCACTCTGCCCTCCCAACCTATCGGACTGTTATTTCTTCACTTCAGTCAGAAATTCCATTGGCTTGTTTGTGTGTTCTTGGCCTGTCTCCCACAAGCCAGTATCTTTGGCCCTGCCCAAACAATGTAAGCTTCTGGAGGAAAACCAACAGGGTACCCTGGGAAGAAAAACTCCTGAGATAGTCATTGTGTCTTGCTAGATACAATGAAATAGAACCTAGCAGCCAATACAGGAAAAAAGTAAATATGTATATGTCTTACCATACATCTAACATTTACTTCTGTGCAATACAGAATCTGGTGGGTCTGCATCCCAGTTCCTGGGATGGGTGGGGGAGAGGAGGGGTAACCTCTAAACCTTTGGAACTTCCTGAGTTAACAGTGCCTTTTTATTCACGGCGGGATCCGTGGACTATGCCTGATAGTTTACGCCAGTGAAGTGACTCATGGTGGGCCCCTAGAGAGTTGGTGCTAATGAGATGACTCAGGGTGGTGGCTGGTCATGCCAGAAAGATCAACCATGTGATTGGAGAACTGGAGCTTTGAGCCACATGTTACTGTCCATCTTCCAGGGAGAGGATGATACTGGAGATTGAGCCACATAAGTAGTGATTCAATAAATCATGCCAACATAACTAAGCCTCAATAAAAACCCTGGCCAATGAAGCTCAGCACTCTGGGTTAGCTCCCCTAGCTGGCAAGAGTCTTTTGAGTACTGTCGCACTCAGCTGCTCTGGGGGTAACAACCTGAGTGCCTCTCTCTGGAGTACTCCCTACAGTCCTTCACCTGATAAGATCCAAGGGCTGCTTTTTGTACACGCTTCGAGGATGAGCCCATTCTCTGTACAGAAGGTACCGTTCATTAGGGCAGCTGGGATCCTCTGACTGACGGCGGAATTTGCACTGTGAAACAGAAAGGAAATGTGAACACCATAATCATGTTTTCACAAATCTGTTTCTTAAACGTGATACAAATACTTGATAGTCAATTGTGAATAAGGGGTTCTCATAAGCTGGAAGAGGGGGGAAATACCATCTAATGTTCAGTGATTCTGAAGCAGGCATGGTACTGCCCTCCTTGGTGGTCATTTGTGAATGTGGGCAGGGATGAAGTTTTGTTTCTTGAATAAGCTAAGTGTATAACTTCCTGCTTAAATTCAGTTGCCTTTTTTCCTGACTCGTTTTTCTTCTTCTGGGACTAGAACCAGATTACCGCTCAGCTAAATCTTAGCATAGGCCCTGACCTTCACCCACCTCCCTCTCAAATACTACATGGGACCATTTGTTACCCTGCATACAGGACCACTGCAATTAGAAGAGGCTTTAGTGGAAAAGACCTGGCCATGAGCAAATGTCAACTGCTATAGAATCTTGGCGTCCCAAATTAATATTCTTGACAGCTATTTGCAAGTGGTCTCAAAATTCACGTCCTGCTATTCACAATTAGCTAAATTCAGTGAGGCACAAAAGTAAAACACATGGACTCTCAGGCTGGATGGCTACACTGGGTCTTTTAGGGTCAGCATTTACTTCACCCAGCTCCCTGTTCTCTAGTTTTTCATGTGTGTCAAGCTGCTGTTTAGTCCTAGTTTTAGTATGTTATTTAGTACATTTCAATATTGTCTCTATCCACAAATAAATGTACTACACAGAAGCAATTATCAGTCTCAGTCTTTGCTTTCTTTGGTCTTACAGAGTCAGATAAACTGACAGTGAATGTTTATCTGACTGATAAATACAATATAATATAGTATTTAGCTTATTTCAATGACAGAGTTTAAACAGCTTTAGTTATAATGTCCCTGCATTTATAGTGGTCACATTTTAAAAATTTCATTTCATAAGAGATGCTCTCTGCTAGAGAAGTACTCTTGAATTTGAGTTGCTGTAGTCTCAGAATGTAATCCTTAAAAAACTGTCAACAATCTGAGATACTGCCATTGTCACAACAACCCTGACAGATGCCTTTTTAAAAGCCCAGGGATATTCCAGGGGACAGTTTAAAAATGGTAGTCCAAATGAGGAAGAAAAGTCTATGTTACAGAAAATGATAAAAGAGAAGGTCTAACATGTATTTTGCTGACAAAGAACTAATCTTTTCTGGTTGATAATAACACCTGCCAGTAATTATGAAAACAGCTAATACTTATAATAGTATTTATTATATGTTAAGGACTAACATTTGACATGGATTAATTTAATCCTCTTAACAACTCTAGGGGTAGGTAACAATTTATCCCCCAGCTTATTGACAAGGAAATGGAGGAAGAAAGACTAAACGACTTTCATAAGATAATCCAGCTAGGAAGTGGCAGAGTAGGCATTTTGGTCCCAGAAATGCTAACACAGATTAACTGCTAATCTATACTGCTTTACACATTAACTGTAAGAGAGAGACTGTCCATTCATTTATTCCCTCCTTTAAAACTGAGTATCTTTATGACCGGGATCCATCTGTGAATGGAAGACCTGGTTCTTACCCTAAATGAGCTTGTAATCTTGCAGTATTTTCCCTTAATTTTACTAAGGAAGAAACTTACAGTCAGGGAAGTTAGCCCTTTGCTATTGTCAACATCAGAGTATTCAGAAGGTCTTTTAGTTTATTTTTGTCTTTTAACTTACATCATGGAGTGGGAATGCTGCCTTGTAGATCCCAGAGTTTACAAGTCTGTTGATACCAAACTTGCTAACATTGTTTATCACTTGATACTTGACCCGAGAGAGGATGAAGTAAACCTAAAAAGATTCCAAAATAGAGTATGTGGTTATACAGTGTAACTAACCAATCCAATCATTGTTTACTGCTGTAACACGAATCTGACGGCACATTTCTTTTCTTTCTGTGCAGTTTTTAAAAATAAAACTAAACCAACTAAACCACAAAACAGTAGGTTCCAAATTACCTCAAGACAGCAACTAAATTTGGTTTAGACTTACAATGCGGCTTCTGGTGGCTGGATTGAAGAAAGCATCTCTATCAACAATGTAAAAATCATTCATCCGGTTCTTCTCAAATGGGGCAGTGAAAAACTCTTGCTCTGGCTTGATGATGCTTTCATCTACACTGAGGACTTTGGTAAACCAGTTGAGCGTACCAAAGGCTGAGGACCGGTTTTTCAGATCACTGGGTTTCAGAGGCAATTTGATGTGCATTACCTCAGCATATGTACATAACACCTCCCATGGTGCATGTACTTTTACAAATACAAGCTTGTCATCCAAAACCTATATTGGAAAAATAAACACACATAACAAGAAACCAAACCAACTATTTTCACAATTTTAAACACATAAATTTTTCTTATGTTGTTGGTAACTTTTTAAAAATACATAGAGAACACCAGTAAAAGTGAAGATAACAATAAAAACAGATTTGCAAACCATCATAAATTTTTGCCTTAAAGACAATTTCTTGAATTATTAAGTAATTCAAATCATCATAGTTCTTTCATAAAACTATGAAAATAATTTATAAAATGAATAAAACCAAACTTGTCTATCACTCTACCCAAATTATTGAAAAATTACAGTAAAAAATTGAAAAATTACAGTAAAAAACTAGAATATTCATTGTAGTGCTATCATAATGAAAAATTTTTAGTTTTCTAAACCTCAGATGAACTGTTTACTGTCTATCTGTTCAATATGTTATGTGGCTGTTAAAAATGTCAAGGAATTATATTTATTGACATAAAGGCATTTGCCATATATTAAAGGGAAAAAGCAAATTATAAAACTGTGAAGTGGTAATTCTTTTTGAAAGAGAAAAAAAAAGTGTATATATATATATTTTTTTTTGAGGAAAACAGCTAAGAAGGACTGCAAAATTTATGGATAATTAAGATACAGATTTATTTTCCTTATTCTTACATTTTCTAATTTTTTTTATCATAAACTATTTTTTGTATAACAAAAAAGCTTTTAAAAGTTTCTTAAAGGAAGAAAATAATCATTTATACATGTATTCATTGTAAAATTTGTTGGCTATTAAAAAAGATCTGCTGGTTTTGAGCAGAAGAAAACAATATATTCTATACAATGCAGATTCTGATTGACTCCTCTCCCAGTCTATGACTAAAATGTGGCCAGGGCTGTGTGTTTCCAGTGTCACCCCAGTACTACAAGCGGAAGCTGCCCAAGAACAGCGGTGAGTCAAGGGCTGTAAAGGGACCAGTACTTACTGATCTTGTTGCTTCTAACTGCAGGCCATGACAGATAAGGTTAGATTCGTATGCTTGTCTTTTTCTCTGTCAAAAGAAATTGGAATATATGTTAGACCTTTAGTTTACCAAAGGCAGAAAAAGGTGTTTTTTAAAAAATATTAATAAAAAAACCAAACTAGCGTGGACCTGAAAAAGAAATGCATCAGCCCCAAATGGAACAGAAGCAATGAAGTGGCTCTTGCTGCTGGTGACCTGTAAGTGCTGGATCCCCCAAGAGAATAACATGGAGGGTACTTCGATGTCTTTGCCTGTCCTGGTGGGGTTTCAATCATCTGAGGTAAATCATAGTATCCTGCTTTGACACAATCCCAGGGACTTTTTTGGCTCACAAAAGCATACAAATGGAGCTTTCTGAGTCCTATTCACTGATATGAGTTTTCAGAGTTGAAGATCCTACATTTTAAAAATTTGATATCCATACCAGGCATTCAAATGGTTCAATTACTGGATGTGTATGTGTCATCCCTGCATACCTTGACCAAATTCAATAAAACAACATAGGCAATTTTGGCAAAATTCAGGTAATTTTTTTCTCTCTCCAAGACTGAAATGTTTGTGAAGCTATAAATGTCTAAATCTATAAAAAAAAAGGGAACTAAATAATTGGTAATATATTTATATTATACGGACATTTCAAAAGATACAGAATAAACTATACTTACGGATATTAAATTCTAGATGCCTAGGCTTTTGCTAAGCTGTGCCCAAAGTTGTAAGGGAAGCATGTTAAGATGGAGATTGTTTGACCTTTTAAAAAGAATGCTTTTCATGACAAAACAGTGTATACTGCTTTGTGAAATGAAGAAAATGGGTAGGAACAGAGGTTAAGAACACAACCTGCTATGGTTTAAATACATCCCCCCAAAATCATGTTAGAAACGGAATCCCCAATGCAATAGTGTTGGGAGGTGGGGCCTACTGAGGGGTGATCAGGCCACAAGGGCAGACTTCACAAATTAATGACATTATTACAGGATGGGGTTCATTACCATGGAATGGGCTCCTTATAAAAGTTTGGCCTCTTTTGTTTCTCTCTAACTAACCCTGTTTTTGTTTCTCCCCGTTCCTCCTCCCTGGCACCTCTCTCTCTTCTCCCCCTCACCATGGGATTACACAGCAAGAAAGTCCTCAACAGATGCCAATCCCCTTGATCTCAGACTTCCCAGCCTACAGAACTATGAATTCTAATTCCACAGACTAATTTATAAAGAACAGAAATTAGTTCTGTTAGCAGCACAAAATGGACTAACTCACCAGGTCTACCCCGACCCACCATATTCCCAACTTGAACTTGGGAAGTTGACTCAGATTCATTCTACTTCTTATCTAAGCAGTACTTCTTCCTGCTAAATCCTAATTCTCATATTTTGATTCTTACATAGGAGCCCAGTCATTATTCCTGACTTACCTCTTATTATTGCATAAAGCATCTTGATCCCACAGACAGTGTTCATCAGTATATGCCTGACATGGTTTTGATTTGTGTCTTTGCCCAAATCTCTGTAACACACACTTCCTGGGTTCAAAATCTGATTTCATTACTCATCAGCTCTATGACCCATGACATGAAAATTAAACTCTCTATGCCTTATTTTCTTCATCTGTAGAATTAAGCAAACCCACTTGTTTCCTTTTTAGCATGTTGTGAAAATATGATTTAAACTACATAAAGCACATGAACTAGAATTTCCATTTCCAATAGTGACAAGACGTAACTTGGAGCAAGCCTTCCACTGAAGACAGCTGAAAAATCTGGGTGAAATATTTACACTTCAGCAGTTAACAAGATAGAGGGGGAACTGCTAGGTCTAGGTCGAGATCTTTTAGTGGGTCTGGCAGTCAGGCACTTTACCCAGGGAGCAGTACTTGTGATCTGCCCACTCAGAAGGGACAGAGGTGGGGATGAGCTGCTGTGCTATGTACAGGGCCTAGAACATACAAAACACCCCATAAACTAAAAGTAGGTGAAGCTGCAGAAAAAAGACCAAAGGTTAAAAAGTGAAAGAATATACCTGGTATTTGGCTAAATCTGAGTCCAAGTGGAATCCCTGATGTATTGTGTTGAAGTATCAGAAAAAAGATATTGCTTTATTTTTATATTGTTAAAAAATGGTTATATAGTACTTAAAATATTCCAGACACTATTCTAAAAGCTGTACAGATATAGTACATTTAACTGCTTGTTGCAATTTAAACGTACAATAGAGTAACAGAGAAAAGCAGCAAGTGGTATAACTTCCCTAAAAAGAAGCAAATGGCCTAGAAATGCCCCATTCAGATAAGGGTAAGGAGAGTTTGAAGTACAGCTTGCCTACTCTGCTCCCCCGCAAGTGACTGTCCCCTCTAGGTGTCCCCATCACTGCCATCTCTGCAATTCATCTTGAGAAATTCTTCAGCACTTCCTACCCCTGACCCACCATATTCGCAACCTGAACTTGGGAAGTTGACTCGGATTCATTCCATTTCTTATCTAAGCAGTACTTCTTCCCTCTAAATCCTAATCCTCACATTTTGATTCTTACATAGGAGCCCAGTCCTTATTCCTGATAGATTACCTCTTTCTTTATATTGGGTAAACCATTTTGATCACACAGACAGTGCTCATCAGTATATGCCTGACATGGTTTTGATTTGTGTCTCTGCCCAAACCTCATGTCAAAATGTAATCCCTAATGTTGGGGGAGGAGCCTGATGGGAGATGACTGGATCATGGGGGTGTGGGTGATTTCCCCACTTCCTGTTCTGGTGATAGTGAGTTCTCATGAGATCTGGTTGTTTAAAAGCGTTTAGCATCTCCCCTTTGCTCTCATCCTCCTGCTCCAGACATGTAAGATGTGCCTTCTTCCTCTCTGCTTCTGCCATGATTGGAAAGTTCCTGAGGCCTCCCCAATCATGCTTTCTATACAGCCCACAGAACTGTGAGCCAATTAAACTTCTTTTCCTTATAAATTACCCAGTCTTGGGTAGTTCTTTATAGCAATAGGAAAATTAGTACAATGCCTAATACATATTTGTTGAAAGAATATTCTCAGCTAGCATTAATTCATTTACAAACATTTCTTGAGTGTCTTCTATTTTGCAGGCATCTGCAAAGTGCTGATTGTTGAAAGAAGAATTTAAAATAGTCTGCTACAGAGGAATTACAGAGAAACTCAGGGTCCAGTGACCAAAGACTTTCTCCCGAAACAGAATTACTCAAACATTTATTCATGTGCTTTCTGACACTATAATGGACATCTGCCATTCTTTATGGCCGCCCGTTTTAAACTCCTACTAGAGCCCACATCTACTACAGCAGACAAAAACACAGGCACTCCTTTTCCTGGTCTCCCATGAAACTTAGTTACTGGCACTTGAGCTAGGCCCTGTCAACCAGATTACCTGGCTCCAGACTCCACATTGAATGCGAGAGATGCAAAAAAGCCAGGCCAGGCAGAATACATTCTAGGGTGGCTGAGGGAGCCAATGCCAGTTCCAGAGACGGTAGAGGTTACGGCAGGAGCTTTCCACAGCTACTGCTAGTCAGTGGTGCCAGTGGTGCTGGCAGCAGCCCTGTGGCCAGGACAGCAACCGTGCTTTTCTCCTACAACAGGATTTGGGGTACTGCTTCTGGCTGCCTATCTCTAAGCTTATTTATCTAACCATTCAGGAGAATCTGTGGATTCTCTAACATTTTTCTGATAAACTCCTGATCTGCTTAAATTACAGCTCATTGCTGATACTGGTAAGCAAGAATCCTCACTAACCAAGTGGCCACAAACTAGGGAAAACATGTTAGCCCCAAACCTAAAACACGGTACAGCAGAGGGAGGGAGTGTTCTGAAAGGACCAGACACTGTGACATTCTTTCCTTCAGGGGGAGATGACTCGCCATGAGGCTGTACAAAGGGCAACCCAGATGGTCTCACTAGCAGGCCATAGCAGGCAGGATCCATGCCTGTGTCTTTGGTATCCTCTAAAATTCAGCCATGAATTTCACTTAGCACATGAAAGCTCAGGCCCAAGGATTTTAGCTCTTGGAGATAAATGTCCTTTTCCTTAGAAGAGTAGGAGAATCAGTCAGAAGAGGGTCTTCTCCAGTGCCTTGATGGGTACTTTAACAATTAAGTGCTGGTAGGGAAAAAAATCATGTAACTCTGTTGAATGGCCTTATTACGAATTCATGGTTCCCATACAGTTGGGCTGTCTCCTTCCTGGCCCCTAGCTATCCAACAGGGAGCTGTTCCAAACTTTTCAGGTACTCTTTCACTCAATACCTAACTTTGAGGCCAGCATGCTCTGCAGGTGACCTCGCCTCCTTGCTTACAGAGAAAAGGGCAGCCACTCACTGGAAACTCCTGCCGGTCTCTTTCTACCTATCAATAGCTGGGCACCACCTCTCTTCTTGGTATCAGAAGTCCATCCTTTTCATCTCTTCTTGAACTTACTTTGGCAATACTTCCTGTTTTTCTCTTCATTGCTTTTACTCCTCTGCCAAAAAACACCTCAAGTGTTTCCCATTCTTAAGAATATTAAGTCCTCCCATGGCCCAGCCTGCTGTTCAATTACTGCCCTCACTTCAGAGATGTCTTTTAATCTTGATATCATCAGCACTTAGAACAAGTCTGCAACAGAGTAAGCATGCAATAAATGTCTGACGAGTGAATAAACTGAGTGAATGGTGGATCGATCACTGCCTGTTATGCAGGAATGAACTAGGGAGTATAAATTCTCTCTTCTCAGATTTTGTTCTAACAGCCCCTGTAGCTCTTGCAGTTTGGGTTTTCCTCTTACTCCTGGGCATAGTGGTTAGATTCAGAATCAAAATTGAAATCCTGGCTCTGCCATTTACTAGCCCTGTGATGTTTGAGCAAATAATCAACTCTATAAGCATCAGCGGTTTCGTCTGAAAAAATGGAGGGGAAGAAATAGCTTTTCTTTGGGATTGTTTTAAGGATTAAGCCTTATCATGGGCATAAAGCACTCAGCATGATGCCTGGCATATAATAAGCACTGTAGATATGTCAGCCATCGCCATTACCCTCTCACTACCTTTCAACATGCTCAACTTCCCTTATTCCTTTAAAAAAAAAATTCTCTCTACTCTGCAGGGTTTAGAGGCTTATCTAAATACCAAACATCTAATAAAACAGGCAACCCCACGCACTCTGGCTCTACACATGCACCCAGTGACCCTTTCATCCCTGCAGTGGGACACCACTACACCATTTTACTGGAACCCTGAGAGTCACCCAGACCTCCCCTTCTTGACTCTTCTGCACCACTTGGCCATCCTGATCCCAGGCTACCTTCTTTGATATCTGATGGATGTTTATCTTTTCATTCGCTGAAGGATATGAACATATCTTTTTATCTCTTCTCTTCTGCCTCATTTCTATATATAATAAGGTAGGTTCCCTGATGAGAATCTATAGTATATATGAATATCATAGATGCAGAAAACATTAGAAATACTTCTCTTCAATCTCATTTTAAGAGCTTGATATTCTCTCAGAGAGATGTACCATTATTTATGTAACCAATCTCAAATGGGTACTTAGGTGGTTTTTACCTTTTTGCTATTATGAAAAATCTTTGTGCATCCATTATTATTTCCTCAGAATAAAGTCCTAAAAGTAAAATTGTTAAATCAAAGAGTATATTCAATTTTAAGTTCTTTAATATGTATTGCTGTACTGCCCTCCAGAAAGGTTGTACTAATTTATTCTATTTTAAGCTCTTTACAAAGAACTCCTGAGATATTTACCTGATTTCTCTCAGGATAACTGGTAGACCTTGGAGTTGGTTTATAATGCCCTCTATTTTACCACCAACTATAAATACTTAAACAGTTGAATCAAGGATAGGACATTTTTATTTGCTTAAAAACATTAATATATCACCTTGGTGTCACTTTAATAAGACAGTTCTTGTTATTTTCCTCTGGCATGGCAATTCACAAAGAACCAGTGGAATATTTAAAAAATTGATCAAACCAGTTTCTTGCTTTGTCAGGTAGCTAAAGTAAATTAGCATATGTGTTATATTTGTCAAACAGGCACATATCAAGAAATGACTGCTTACTTAAGAAAAAGATTACTTAAGTCTCTTTAATATGAAATCATCATCTTTACTTTACCGTAGAATTTACACTTAGATAAGTAACAGTGTTCTTGACATTTAAAAATTAGGGTAGAGCTGTCTTCCATGTTAAAAATGAAAGATAATTAATATTGCATATTGGCTGCCATAGCCATTGCTCAATATTTGCTGAATAAATGAATATCTGAGGCTACACAATTTCAAGGTAAAAATTATCTATGTGCCTTACTGGAAACCTTACATACAAGAATCTAAACCTGATAGTCTATGGTCTCTATTTGGCAGTACAAAATGTTTAAACTAGACTCACTGACTTAAAAAAAAAAGTCTCGTCATAAATTGTGTTGTAAATTCCTATATCTCTAGGGGGGCAAATACATCTGCATTGCAACCAAATTTTATTTTTTAACCTACTAGAATTCTAGTAAAGCCAAAGTGACTGTCATCACTGAGGATCTACGTACATCACAAAAAGATGCATGTGATTCTATTATTGCTGGTGGAGAATGGTACTGTAGGTTCAAGGTGAAAAAGGACAAAAGCACCTACCACATTGCAGAAACCAGTATCTTATTCATACCTCTTTTGAGAGGTTAATAAAGCTGTCAGGGAAATAAAGAATAAAGCAATCAAAATTACACAGGACAGACTGGCATAATTAAGGAAGCTTTCTGTCCCTATGCACCCTGGATTACACATTACACATCTCATCTGGCTTAGTAAAGTCATTGTTGTGAAGGACTTACTTGTGAATTACACAGTAATAGTACTGATTGTAAACACAAACATCTACCATTTTCTTTCTATTACCCAACTTTTTTAGTGTAAAAAGCAGGGACTACAATGTCTAAGTAGTAAAATTAATGCATATACTATGATGATAAAGTAGAAATCAGTTGGGATTAATGAAATATATGAATAGATTGATTTCAAATATTCTTACAGCTTTGTTAAGCAAAGTATTGATGGTGCTGTCACTGTATTTTCAACTTGCCAATCTTTTTTTAACCTACAAAGATGCAAGAGAAATAAGTCATAGGTACTTAATTTGTGAAAAAATTAGTCTAATTACTCTAAGTGCTATTTATTAGTTGTATGTTATGTTCTCCAGAAGGTTTGGTAAGCAGAATACATTATTTAATTGGAATTTAATTTAAATTCAACTGTTCACAATAAAACATTTAATGTTAATGGACTGATCTGATAAGGAATTTACTCAAGTGAGTAATGCCTGTTCATTAGGGAACAAAAAACAGATGAGCATTTTAAAAGATAAATATATAATGGAGTGAATATTTAGCTGAAGTCCACTTCCAAATATGCCTTTTAAATTAATATCACAAAAGAAAGAAATGCTCATGCTGGGTAACACAGAAAACAAATTCAGAGAAGAAAAAATAAACACCCATAATTCACTGCCAAGGTAACTACTGTATTAGTTAAGTGTACTATAAAGTTTTTTAGTAAAGTGTTTTCCAAACTTATCTGCTAATAGGAACAGCTTTGGGGAGCTTATTTAAAATGTAGATTCTTGAGCCCCTCTTCTGGAGATACTGACTCAGCATGTATGGGATGGGCCCGGACAATCTATTTTTAACAAGTGACTTTTCTCATAGGACAAGTTTAGGAAATCCATTTTCTAGGACACACCTTTTCTGTGCATATATGTATGCACAGGTGCACACAAGCAGCTATTCCTTTCTGTTTATCACCGTCAAGCCTGTTTTATAAGAGAATTTGGTATAGCTGATTTTGCCAGTCCTGTAGCCCCTTACAGATGATCTTTTAAAAAAGTGACACATTTACCCTGCTGGTACCAGGCAAATGACAGCCTCTTCATTCAAACCTATGGCCAGATCTCAGAAGGAGTAATCAGAAAAAGGCTTTTCTCTTCTCCATGTCTTTTTGAACGTGTTGTTAAGACCCTCAGTAGGATAAAATATAATAATCAGGTCTTACTTTTCAGAATTTCATTGTCCTCGCTGTTTTTAAGGTTTCAGTCCAAAGATATTTCCCATTTTTGAATTAAGAAGCAAGAACTGGATTCATTGCTCTTAGTGATGATACTCAAAACTAAAACCAAATGTGCTTATACCAGCAACACATTTCATAGCTGTAATTTGAAACTGCTGATTCTAATTTAATTTATTTCTTTTTACCTACAATCTTAGTATAAGCAAGTAGGCTGTAAAGCAAAGGAAAAGACAAAAATATAAAGACCTCGCTGCTTTAGTCTAAAATATTTAGGAACTAAAGATAGATTGGACTTCACTCCCTAAAACAAAACACCGAACACCTGCCAAAAGTTAGCTGGGAAGTAAAACCACCCAACACTGGCTGCCACATCTCTTATTGAACCTATCCTAACAGGAGCCTCAAGTTTCCAATTCATGAACTACCTGTTGCAAATGTCATTCCCAGGAAAACCTTCCATGCTGTTTTGATTCCTCATGATCCACCCCCACCTCCAACCTTCTGCTATCTCTTTATTTCTTCAATTTGAAGAAGGTAAGCCAATTTTTAGTCTATGCAAGCATGCCTTCCTCTTTATGAGAATCCATGAGACAAATTTTTCTCAGGAGGATCCTGAGAAGGCCACTGTGTTGCTTTGGAACAACCAGTTTTGTTTTTATTGTGTTGAAACTTTATGTTATTAATAAAACCCTCTTATTTTCTTTGGCAACTAGGAAGTTGACAGGCAAATTTGCAGCTGATCTCTAACTTCTGAACAAGACCTTATGGCTGATGATAAATCATTTTATCACTCTGACGCATGGCTTCATTTTATTTTTCTGGCTTTTATATTTCTTTTACCCTGATTTAGTCTTTAGTTACTTTCATTCTTGATGTATTTCCATAGGTGACCTTAAATACTTTTTTCACTTTCCTCCTAACATTTATATTTAATTGATAAATAAGAAATATATATCATGTACAACATGTTTTAAAATAGGAATATATAATGGAAGCCAAAAACAAGCTGATTAACATATGCATTTACAGGTCATAAACTTTTGTGGTGAAAACACTTAAAATCTACTCCTTAGCAATTTTCAAGAATATATTACTAACTATAGTCAGCTGTACAATAGTTCTCTTAATCTTATCCCTCCTATCTAAAATTTTGTATCCTTTGACCAACATCTCCCCAACATCCTTGCACCTCCAGCTCCTGGTAATCACTATTCTACTATCTACTTCTATAAGTTCAACTTTTTTTTTTTTACAGTCAATATGTAAGCATCGAATACTATTTAATAAATCATAAATTCATTCACGCATTGCTTAACAACAGGGATATGTTCTGAGAATACAATTTCATCCCTGTGTGAACACCATAGAGTGTACATATGGACACACACAAACCTAGAAGGTGTAGCCTACCACACACCTAGGATATATGGAATAGCCTGCCGCTCTTAGGCTACAAACCTGTACAGCATGCAACTGTGCTGAATACTGTAGGCAGCTGTAACACCATGGTAAGTATTTGTGTATCTAACTCTAGAAACGGTACAGTAAAAATACTGTATAAAACATTTTAAAGACGGTATAACAGTTTGGGGCACTTATCATGAATGGAGCTTGCAGGCCTGGAAGTTGCTGTGGGTGAGTCAGCGAGTGAGTGGTGACTGAACGTGAAGAGCTAAGACATTATGTGCACTACTGTAGACTTTACAACACTGCTCACTTAGCTTAAAACATAAGCACACTCTATAGCTGTACAAAAATTCTTTCTTTATAACCTTATTCTATCTTAAGTATTTTTCTCTCTCTTTTTTTTTTTTTTTTAACATTTTAAACCTTTTTGCTGAAAACTAAGACACAAATATACACATTAGCCTAGGCCTCCACAGGGTCAGGATCATCAGTAACACTGTCTTCCACCTCCACATCTTATTTCACTGGAAGGCCTTCAGGGGGCAATAACAGAAACGTTATCATCTCCTGTGATAACAGTGCCTTCTTCTGGAATACCTCCTGAAGTAACTGCCTGAGGCTATTTTACAGTTAACTTTCTTTCTTTTTTGTAAGTAGAAGGAGTATACTCTAAAATAATGACAAAAAAGTATACTTTTAAAATACACTTATAGTATAATAAACACATAAACCAGTAACATAGTCATTTATTACCATTAACAAGTATTATGTACTATACATAACTGTATGTGCTACACTTTTATATGACTAGCAGCCCAGCTCAGTAGGTTTGTTTACACCAGCATCACCACACACATGTGAGTAATGCATTGCACTATGATGTTAAGATAGCTATGATGTCACTAGGCAACAGGAATTTTTCAGCTGTGTTATAATCTTAAGGGACATCACAGTATATGTGGTACACTGCTGACTGAAACATCATTAAGCAACTTGTGACCATAAATAAATAATTTAATGTAGTATTAACATAAGTAGGGTGTTTATAAAAGTAAACACTGCATATTAAAGTTAATAAATGAATGCTCTGAGTTATACTATCGGTTATAATACTATCTTATTAGGCAAAAATAACCAATACTTATAAGACTTAATGATGAATCAAGCCATACGATCACCTCAATAGATATAAGAAAAAGCATTTGATAAAGTTTAAAACCCAGTTATTATAAAAATGCTTAGAAATCTAGGACTAAAAGGGAACTCTTCTAACTTGCCAAAGAAATGTATCAAAAATGTATGGCAAGTGTAATATTTAATAGTGAAATTTTAGAAATATTCCCATTAAAATCAGGAGCAATACAATGGTGACTACTATGTGTATCGGTTTTGTCCAAGAGGTCATAGCCATTGCACTCAGACAAGAAAAAAAGCATTAATATGGCAAAGACAGCAAAATTGTCATAATTTGTAGACAATATGGTCTTCATTTGAGAAAATATCATTAGAAACTACTACAACTAAAAACTTATCAACGTTCTTAGCACTTAAAAAAATCAATAAACTTATTTTACACACAGTAGGTCATAATTGCATTTAAAATGCCTCTGACAATAGCAACAAACATTTTAAATACCTGAGAAAAGTTAATAAAAATGTACAAGATCTCCATGGACATTACAGGTTGAATATCTCTTATCCAAAATGCTTGGAACTGTAAGTATTTCTAATTTTGGACTTTCAGAAATAGAATATTTGCATTATACTTACCAGCTGAGCATCCACATCTGAAAATCCAAAATGATCCACTGAGCATTTCTTTTGAATGTCAAGTCAGCACTCAAAAAGTTTTGCGTTTTGGTGCATTTTGGATTTGGAATGCTCAACCTGTATTATAAAGCTTTACTTAAAGGATGGTAGATCTCAATAAAAGGAGTGATGTATCATGTTCATCTTAGTAAAACTTTTTGGGAAGTTTTTAAACATTTCCCAAGAGATCTCATCCAGACTCTAAGAAAACTGTTCTAGTCTCATGATGATTCACCCAAAACAATGAATAATGGTTTTCAGAAGCTCACATGCTCTATAACCAATTAGTCAGCTGTCTTACAGTATTTGAAAGATTGAATTAAATTATAATTATATAAATTTAAGCTTGATCACTCATTTTTTAAAAATTCTTTACCCTACAGTCTCCATTGGCCAGATCCTTTTGCCACACACTAAAGAATTCTTAAGGTCAGATATGAAATACAAATATATACTTCCATATATAAACTTTCCAACTTCCAGGACATGAATTTTCCATTAACTTTTAGGAATGGATAACTAAATTTTTAAAAGTAAATAAATAAATCATATTCAGGATTGCTTGCACTGTTTTTGTGGTACCTCTTCCCCATCTTCACCCTCATCTGAACTGTACCATTACTTGGTCACTAACACATTTGTTTGAAGGCAGGCAAGTGTCAGACAAAACAAAACTCAAAAGATCAGTTCTGCCAATTGTTAGCAGTTCTGAAAGAAAGCAGCAATCACTAAGAAACCTGAGCAAGAGGAATTGGAGAAATATATGGGAATTTGTTTTATATAAAACATCTTTGCTCTTTACAACATGGATCAAACATATTTAGATATATTTAATCATGTACTGTGCCAGATACTGCTGGCTGCCTACAGAACAGCCATTCTCCCCTCTATTACTAAGAAAAGTCTGCTTGTTCTTTTCGGTGTTCTGTGACCAGGTGATTCAAGAGACGAAAGACCAATCTTATTTAGTCTATGCTAATGATAATTCCATTCATGTTGCCAGTAGTTGATTTAGGAAGAGATATGTAACAGACAATGAATTGTGAAAGGAAATCTACAAAGGGACCTTCTAAAGGAGATTTCTTTCCTCTTAAAAAACAGCCCTGAGAAAGGGCATTCCTTCTTTCTGCCTCTGGCTACCTGGAGTTGCAACAGCCATCTTAAAATCAAGAGAAGACAATTTAAGAGCCAACATATTGAGGATGACAGAGCTGGAGGATGGAATGTCTTCATTCAGCCAATAAACTCACCCAGAAACGGCTGTGTCTCCACACTACTTACATGACAAAGTAATTATTTCCTTTTAGCACTTAAGTCATTTTGAGTTTGATTTTCCTGTTATTTGTGATTTAAACCTTCAAACATTCTGTGCCAAGCCCAGTACAGGATAAACGAGTGTTTGTTGCAGAAGCAACTGATAATCATCGTCATGTAAAATCTAAATGTAAACGGTTTATTCTTTTTAAAGGAAGGCATTGCATTTCTTAAGTGTTTTTGATAATATGAGTGACCCAAGTTATGTGATATTGGAGGTTTGGCTAGAAAATTATTTTCTTTTTGCTTAAGGGATGATACATCCTTTTTAATATTCTATGTTTTTAGTGTTTGTAGCCCTATCACTTCTATCTTTCTCCAGCCCTAAAAAGTGTTTAACATTATCTTTTAGATAAACCCTGGCAGAGTCAACCCTGGTGTTGCTTTAGGAAATCAATATGGTTTACAAATAAGATTTTTTCTTTCAAAGAAAATAGGATTTTGAATTGCCTTTCCTTGGTATTGTCCTAAATCCTCAATAAGGCCTGACAAGGAGTATGATGGAGCTCATGAATGTTTTTCCAATTAAGAAAAACGTGATTCCAAAGCTAAGCTTTGCATTTTGGTAAAATATAAATTAAGTAATACGTGCAAATACAGTCTGAAAACACTTCAAAGCACAGCTTATAAAAACGAACATCAAGGTATATCAATCTATGAGTTCAAGGATTGCCAAAATTAATGATGATTTTTTTCCTCCTGATTTATGAGAATTACCTTGGGACCTATGTTTTGTCTGAGGCAAATGCAGAACTGATTAATAATGTAAGCAGCTCTAGGGCCCTTCACCATGGCAGTAAAGCTCTTGTCTAAAACCAGAACTGTTTCTTTTATACTTTAATGGATTAGATCTGTTTAACTTACTTTATATAGTGCTCAATCCAGATCCATTGGCATATGGATACTTAATGAATATTTGATGATGGTGACTATGACTGTGTAGAATATAACTTAGTGTCCACAGGAAAATGAAAGTACCCTAAGCTATCTTACTCTAGTGATAAAATTGTATAATAACAGGAGAGTCATGCCTTTTCATATCAGGGCATTACTTTAAGAAAAATCCCAAATAAAAAGGGAAGATACGAGAATTAACATTTATGATCTAATAATGCTAAAAAATTATGTAACATCTATATATGTCATTTAATTTAATCTTAAACATAATTATATGGACTAGGTATCAGGATCCCACTTTCCTGAATCTAAGATGCCACTGATTGTATGGTGGCCCAATATTTTATCTATTAATAAGAAAAAATTCAACAATGAAATTATGACACAGCATTTATAAGATCCAACTGATTTTAGAGATGTCAAATGTAAAAAAGAAAAAGAAAAAAACATTGATAAGAAAATCTGCCCTAAGTCACACAGCCAGTTAGTAGCTGTAACAAACACAAGCTAGCTGTCCACCAAATAATACCGTGCTCCCTTTTCATAGGGTGGAGTTCCTGCTTAGAAATAGCTACCCAGCCAGAAATGATACTTTCCACTCTTCTGCATTCTGATCAGTAGCATGTGAGCACAAGTGATGTAGTTACTTTGAGGCCAAAGTGGTAAAGAAGCATGAGTACTTTCTTCAACCTATTTACCATTTATCTATGTTGATGCTCAGGATGACCCTGAAGTCTACCTTGGAATATGGCAGAGCCTCTGTGAGGCTTGGGTTTCTTGATAACTACAAAGAACAGAGGACCAACACCAAACCATGTGTCAAACAGGGATGCTACATTTAACTCTGATGTGAACAATACACGCGCTGTTATTGTGTTAAGCCTCTGTCAACTGGGGGCTTGTTTGTTACAACTAGAATTACTCCAATAGAGTGGCAGAATTAGAACTTGAAGGTCAGGTTTCAAAGTTTGAGCTCATTCTGTTCCATCATGCAAATATAAAATGCTAAACTTAACCCCCTCTGAAACAAACAGATGAATAAAACAGTACTGATTACTTCACTTTTTAAAAGGTTTTATCACTTGGTTTGAAAGAATGGGCAGAAATCAACAGATTTAAAGTTGGTATATTTCAAGGAGACAGTCCAGACAGAAGCTGTGTATGTGTGTGCGTGTATGTGAACAGGGGGAGGAAAAAAGGATGAGAAATGATTTCTAAAGTGGGTCAAAGCAACACACATTTGCATTCTTTTTGGTCTGTTTTAGTTTAATGCAGTTTGGGTACAAGTAAAAAAATTCCAGGGAGTTGTTCATGACCCTGCCCTGTTTTAAGATCCTGAGATAAAGATGGCCCTTTACCTGAAAAAAAGCTTGGTGCAAAGGAAAGGGAAGAGAGAGCAGCTTGACTGGCAATGGCAATGAATGAAAGGACAGGAAGGGAGGTGACAGAAAAAACGAGAGGTCAAGAGCACAGTTTGAGGTGGAAATAAAAACTGTGCTCTAACCCTAACCCTAACTGGTTAGGGTTTGAACCACAGCTAGATCACTTGCCAGACTAGAGTCCATGACCTTGTATACTCATCTAATCTCTCTAAGGGTCATCTCTATCATCCAAAAAATGGTGTGATTGTAGAACCCACCTCATATTGTATGAAAGGAGAACATGTATGCAAAATGCATGTACAATACCTGAGTGGGCACACGTTGAAAGCTAGTTGTTATTATACTTGTCATTATTAATCATTAGCTTCCTATCCCACCTAGTTAAATAGCCAGGCATGCTTTCAAGGTAAATCTCTTCTGTACAATACAAAATCCAATTCCTTGAAAGTCTGCTTTCAGCTGTGAAATCAAATGAGGTTAAGTGACCGAGGAAGTTTCTGATTCAAATTTACAAAATGTTTTGTTAATATGCCTTGAGAGAACATGAGCAGAGAAAATATGAAAGCATATTTTGTGTACGATATTTTAACACCAGTTTCACTTTATTACTTATACAAAATAGCAGTTTTTTCATTTTACGATATAAGAAATAAAAAGAAAAATAGCATAAAAACTTACCCTTTGTTTTTCATTTGTACCCTTTTTATTGGTCTCTTTTCTACTTTCATCCTCATACACTAGAACAAAGTCAATTCTTCGCTGGCCATCATTAAAAAAGAGGGAGTCAGATTTTCCATTAAATTCTTCCTGTGTAACACAGAAAACAAATTGTAATATATAATTTTTTGGAAAAGTGCTGATTTGTAAGTGTTAATTTTCTAGCTTTAATAGGTTTATTGTGAAAGAGAAATACACATCCACTATTAGTTAGCTTACCAAGCAGTCATGGCTACTATGACTATGATATGGCAAACATGGTCTATTCTTGGTGAAAGGAAGTCTTTGAATTGAACAGTACAGCATTATTCTATAAACTCACGAGAACATATCAATATTACGTATGTAACACAATCATCCCAGAATTATTTCCATCTCAAATAGCAAAGGCCTATCAAGGTCGAATATGAACACAGTAAACAAAACTGCCTATCCAAGGTTATTTAACAAGAAAAAAAATCTAAGACAAAACACTGTTGATGAAAATCTCATCCTTCTTCTGTCTTATTTTCTAACTTTTTACCATTTTTCATGACTTCCTTTTGGACCTACCTCACCACTTTACAGAAGATATCATGGAATAACTTGAAACAAATGCCAAATATACTTCCTTATATGCAAAAGCTACACTAGTCATTGGTATTGTCCCCAAATCTACAAATCATGCCCCTCATACCTAGCACACAAATTTTAAAAAACCAAAAGAACCTTTAGGTCCATTCAATTTATCTTCCTTTCAATGAGGACTGTACTATTGGTGACAATCAGGGCTATTCCTAGACGAAAACTGTGCATGGAAGGGAAAAAAAAAAAAAAAAAAAATATATATATATATATATATATATATATAAAATTTCTCAGAATAACAAAGGGGAAGGGGGTTCCAGTGGAATACAGTCAGGAAGACCTGGTAATCATTGCAAACATCTGAAAAGTGTACAAAAAGCAACTTGTTCTCTGTAGCCCACATTCTGTTGCCTTTGGTGGAGCCCAGCAGGAGCTCACTGAAGTTCTGAAGAATTAGGCCTGGAATGAGAACCACATCTTTATATGGCTCCAGGCACTCTTCCCTTGCACAGTGGCACAGGTTGGCAGTTAGCTCCCAGATAATCTGGTCTGCATACATACCTCCCATGTGTGATGAAGACCATGCCCCTTTATTTGAAGGAAAACTCCACTGACTTGGTAACATTTGCCTGTGTGAAATAAGTAGGTCAAACTCCAATATGGTACTATTAAAATGCAATACCAGAGAAAAGAGTGCCAGTCTCTACTGCTGTGAAATCCAGGTTTTCTATCTCTTGGCAGAAGACACTACTACACAACGGGGAAAAAGGGAGAAACTAAACACTAGCCTGGAAAGAATATGTAACAAGGGAACTGGCCTAAATAAAAACTGATAGTTAAAATTCTGAAGTTAAATTATTTGTTCAAGATCTGAATAAAAGCAGTCAGATTAGGATCGTTGCTCAAATTCTTGTTTATGTATAAGGGTGTCTGAAACTTTCCCTGGACAGCAAGTAAGACCGTCTTACTGTATCAGAATTTCCAAATAGCCTATTCCTCCCCTGATATGGTTGTCGTTTACTATGAGATTGGAGAGCATTCCAGGCTCGCTTGGGTCTCAATCTTTACACACAGCAGGATGCAAGAAAGGTTTACTGTCGAACAATAAAGTTGAAGAATTACACTATGAAAAATAAACAATATTAAAATATTCACATAATTAATTTGAAGTGCAACTGATGTGCAAATATGGAAAAAAAACATGCGGCTCTCTCCAGCTTTTAAGACTAGTAAGACAAAGTAGCTAATTCCAAGAAGAACACAAAGGGAAAAAAACTGTAATAACAATAGAGAACTACTGAAGTAAAAACATGGAATCTTCTATTTTTCAGTAAATTGTGAATCCATGTTTAGAAGCAAAAGCCTTTATGTAAATATTTAGATTTCACAAAATATAAAACATAATAAAATTTTATTTACATGCCATGCAGTTATGAATCACACATATTCCTAAGTGTTTTTCCTAACTATAGCAGCGTTAGGCATCAGAGTCAAGGCATGAGTAATAAGTAGAATGTTTTTTTCCCCCAAACAAAATAGTGCAAAAATATTACAGAGATAGAAGAGATCAGGTCAAATGTTCTTCCTTTTATTTTGATCAAAATGCAAAATGCGAAGTTCAAGAAAAACACCAATAACGGAGCCAAAAAAGTGCCAAGAACTGCAGGTACGGAGGTTGACTTCTGATGGTGGAAAGACAAGTACTGTGGAAGCCGGGATGGGGAGGAAAGGAACTAACATATTAGTAACAGTGGACACACAGGGGAGCCACACAGGAAGTCAGCTCAGTAAATGGTATGTACAGTAGGTCGAGTAAGTGAGCTTGTTTTTGACCAGACCAGGCATTCAGGAATGTGTTGACAGCAAAGAAGTAAGGTGGAAAAGGAGCCCATTCGAGGAGGAAAATACATCCTGAAGCTCAGACTCCAAGTCTGTTTTAGAGTCAAGCGTGTCAGGATGTTCCAAGAACATCCCTTGGTGGTGACTCTAGGACGATCAAGGTGTACTCAGGAGTGGCCCAGAATGAAGTTTGTACAAATCACACTGTCTGCTTCCTGCCTGGTAACCATACTATTAGCTTCTGAAGGTTTGTGGCCAGGTCTTGCTTGTTCACCTTGAGTTCTCTGCTGAGAACTCAGGAGCTCAGGTTTACTTTTTTCTTAGAATTAAAAAAAAAATGTTTTTCTGATGATAAACTATATACTCAACACAAAAAAATTCTGAAGATACAAAAAAGTATACAGAAAAAAATAAAAGTCATATGTAATCCCATCTCCTAGACATGAGCTAAGTTTCTTAAAATTTTAGAGTACATCCTTTCAGGCTTAGATATACATACATGCACGCAAGAGCACACAAACACACTAAACAAAATGGTACCATATTATGCATACTGTTTTGTAAACGTCTATTATAGACACTTGCTAGCTTTATTGAAAGCTCTACAACATGTATAATAGCTGCAATATAATTTAGTAAAACAGTTCCTCCACTGATGAGCACAGAAGTGGTTTCCAATTTTCTGCTTTTATAAACACTACTGCAATGAGCATCTTTGTACATATGTATCTGTGCACATGTTCAATCACTATTTCCTTAGGCTAAATTCCAGAAGCAGATTTTAAGTGTTACAGCCTTTTTAAAAGCTTTTGATACATAGGTTGCTAAACTGTCATCCAAAATATTTATAAAATCAATATATCCACCAGCAGGGTATGAGTGCTTTGCTCCACTCTCATTAGTGTTTTCCACTTCTCCCAATATGACAGTCAAAAATGTGTATTTTGTTTTTTTCATGTATACCTTTTAACTAGAGAGTTCTAACTTACTGCCCAAATAAAATACTATTTTTTTTTTTTTTTTTTTTTTGTGGAGTGCTTATTACTATCTTTCACTTAATGGAACAGTCTTATTAAACACTTTTCAGTAGATTGTCTTGGGTCTTCTTACTTTTGAAATTCTAAAAACCATACAGGTAACTGAGCAAGTAGGTAAAGGGCAATACAAACTAGGCCTATATGATTCTACGTGGTTCAGTCTGGGACCCCTGTCTGCTAAGAGAAGACTGCTAAGTGGGGGGAGGGCACCAAATACCTCTTCAAAGGTAAGCACTCAACATGAGTTACGGAGAGACTGGTTATTAGAAGTTCCTATGCATCCCTGGATGGCGCCTGCACCAAGTAATCCAAACACAGAAATGGTGTGATTTACAGCCACTGTGAACCCTGGTATCCATTTGAACAGGCGGCTGGATAAGACAACATCAGAAGGGGTAGCAGCTGCTGGGAGTAGATGGTGTCCCAGCACAATCTACTGGGGTTGTGGTCATGAAAAGAAGATAGGGAATGATGTGTATCGTGACCTTAAAAGAGTTCATTTTTACTAAATTAGTCCCAAAAGGAAAAGGGAGAAATATTCCAGGGAACTGTCAGGCAGGTGAACATGTTTTCTGTAATGTGGACACTCATCTGGAATGTGGCATGCTAACTTTAGAAGGGCACCAACCTGTTGACCGACTTTCCATTATAATTTACATGCCACCTGCATAACTACCAAGTTATCAATTGTGTATTTTAACTCCGACATTCCTTTACATTCAGAACATACTACTTATTTGGTATACAAATAATTTCTGTTGCAAATTAAAACTCATATGCAAATTCTTTAAAAATAGTCTTGAGTTTGATAAATTAAATGGCTATAACTAGTTCTCAAACAGCTGAACTTGTTATTTTGTCATTTCTCAAGGATAGATGTAGTTCACTTATAAATAATATCATTAGATTGTGCCATGAAATGCCTTGTTGTTGTATACAAGGGAATGTTCACATATAATGGCTTCCTGATTTCACCTTTGTTTCCCTTTGCCTGTGTTAAACTCTAGAGTCTATCATTAGAATACCACATTTTAGACCCTGGTGAGGATGAAGGTGCAATGCTTTGAGCTTAATGATCATCAAATATTTCCCTCTAGTTCATGCCAAGGAAGCAGTACTTTTATCAAATAGAGTTCTCATAGGACTTTAAGTATTCTTAAAATTTCTGAAAAAGGGGAGAGGAAATATGAAAACAGACCTTTGAAATGACATTTAAAATAAAACTTCCTTAAATGGCATTAATTAACAAGGGTGAAAGATGCTGAGTTAGGAGTCTTCTTATGGGGTAGGGGACTCTTACTGAATCTTTTTCTTAAACCCACAGTTATAATTGTAATTTTCATTAGCCTGACTAAATATATGTATTTTTGGCTTTCCTGTTTTCCCACAGACTTTTGACCATTTTATTATTTCAATTTAGCCTTCTTTAAAGGTGATCTGCAGAAAAGGGGAACAATAGTCAATAAATGAAAAGAAAAAAATGTGAAAATGCCTACAGTTTTGTTTTTATACTCTCCCTTTCTAGAGGAAATCTTCATCCATTTGGACTGTTCTCATCTGGAAGCAGTAATGTTGGTAAAAGAAACGTAGGAGAGATCCAACTGCAAGATATCCCAATAAAGCATCACAAAAGATAGATATAATAAAACAAGACAAGTGGTAAAAGAGGACATTTGTGAGAGTGAATGATTATCCTCCTAGAGGCTAACCTCTTAAGGTTCCAATATCCTCAAGGCACCTTGCTTTAATATCCATCGTGGATTTAATATCCATCGTGGATTTAATATCCAGCCATGCTTACTTCAAGTTTTTCTGACCCTATAAGCATTTTCAGTTTGTACCATCTCCTGAGGAAGAATGATCTGTAGTTCTTCTACTTAGACAAAATAGTTATCCTAGATTACATTTCTAAACTTTTAAAGAAATAGCTCCAATGTTCTGGAATCAATTAGAACCAAAATAATATTGCCACAACCAGATTCTTTATAATGTAGTGAACTTTCACAATATTCTATCCACAAACTTTAAGATCCTTAGTTTCACGGAACAACAAATGTAGCTTGACCTTGTACCTGCACGTTCCGCTCCACCCCTCCTCTGATTCTTCTTAATTAACTATACTTCAACTGTCTTTAGCTTATCTATGTTTGGTCCTCATAAATACCAGTGGCTCCCAGTTACCAAATCAATAGCTGTGAATTGCCCCCTTTCCTAGGTCACCTGTGTTACATGTGACTGTGTTATGTTAGTAGACACCTGTGTCAGGTTAGCAGTCCTCAAATTTTAAGCTATAGCTATTCATATTTAGTTTGAGCTGAAGATGACAAATAAGGTGTAACTAAGGGCGTAACCAAGTAGGAAGTCTTGGGCTCTTAACTAGGTTCTCAAGAGAGTTTTTCTGCAGCTTCCCTTAATGTTACAATCCATCACTCCCACCCCACAGTGACATGTATTTGAAAGTCATCTAAGGGTTTTTCTTGGTACAATTTCTTTGGTGAACTCATCTTTTATAGGTTTCCATTTTCAGTCTTAGTACTGCCCTGGGCTATTTTTAGCTTTTCAGCTGCACAAGAGTGCTGTCATCATCTGTAACTCCCTAGTCAAATGGTTATGTCATGTGTACCCCTGGGCCATGATCTCAGACAGCTGCTCTGGGGATCAATGTTGCAACTTCATTCAAAGCTAAAGGAAGAAAAACAAATCAGAGTACCTAGTGCCCAGGAAAGCAAAGGATTGTGACAGATCCTACCAGTTGGTTCACGTTTTATGTAGATACTACTTTCTTCCTTTAACTCAAAAAGCGGTTTACAAGAATGGCTGTTCGTCGTGGTGTGGAAATGGGGGATGCACAGATGTCTCCAAAATACAATTTTTAAAAATGAATGACTCATTTAAAACAGTGGTACAAAAACGTTTTAAGCTGACTATAGATAGTAAATAAATAAAACCTTAAAAAACTCGATTATTGAGAATTTAAGAAAGTGCTCTGAAGAAGTGAGGTTTTAGATAATTAAACTCTATACCAATAACATAATTTTTAACTCTTAAAAGAAGATATTGAATGTAACTCAAGCTACTATTATTTTGGAGGTAAAAATGAAGAAGAGTCTAAAATGAGAATAAAGGGCACAGACTTTGGTATCTGGCAGAACTACTAAGTTCAAATCTTAACTGTGCCACATGCAACTAGCCATGTGCCTTTGTGTTTATATTGTATCTCTTTAAAGCTAAATTTACTCATTTGTAAAAAGAGAAAATCATAGAAAGGCAGGGTTATTGTGAAGATTAAGTGAGATGATATACGCAAGGCAATGGCACAAAACCTGGAACTCAGTAAAAGCTCAATAAATGTGAGCTTTCAAAATGGTGCTCTCTACCCTAACAGGTAACAGTTCTTTACTGATTCCTAGCTGCGTTGGGTGCATTCACGTTCCTTATAATCACCAGAAACTTCCACCTGCATCTTGTTCCTTCTACTGTTACTCAGATTATCAGGGATTACGTCCTTTAGCTATCAATTTACCTGTCTTTAATAGGTGTTGTATTACCCTATTACTTGCTGCTTCTAACATACTTTGAATTGGGCAACCAGATTAACTGAATTTGTTGACATTCTCTCAAATTAAGGAGTAGAGCTTTGGTTTTGGACATCAGAGGCTTTCAGTCTTCAGGTTCTGAGTAAAGTGTGATAAACAGCAGGGCCTTATTCCACAAAAGAATAAAATATGGTAAAGGCTATTAATACTATCATTAAATTGTATCCTACACCTTCTCCTAGCCTCTTCAAAAGGAGACTTAAGACATTTGGTGTCAAGAAGAATGAATACAATACCATTAAAGAATTATAAACAGAATCAGAGCCAGAGAAGGTAGGAGGAAGAAAATGTACTAACCATTGGGACAATTGTAGTTGTTGTGATCTTAGCATGAAAACTGGCACAAAGCCTCCTGGCAGCAGGGCAAAGGGAAAATATGTTCAATGATACAGTTCTGCTATCAGAAAAAAAAGGAAGCATTCTGATATTTTTTGAGAGGATAAAGTCTTATGTGAGACCGTATAAAAAAGCACCCATTTTTTTTTTTTTTTTTTTGCATTTCCCCCAATAGACAATGTCCTTGGCAAGCAATTGGGGTTATGCAATATCAAGTATAGGTGACCCTTGACTTTTTCATCTTTCTCATATTGCCTCCACCTCTGAGGCAGTTAGTTTAACTTTCAATCTGTGCCATCTATTGACATCATTCTAGTCTGCGCTCTTGGACCTTGCTAATGAGAGTACAACTAACACCCCATTGGTCTCCTTGCATCTGGTTCTCCTGTTCAACAATTTACCTTTTACATGGCCACCAAAAGGATGTTCCTAAACCAATACGCTCAGCAAGTCACAGAAGGGTTCAAAAACCTTTAGCTACTCCCAGCAACCTCTAGAGGAAGTCTAAACTTTTCAGGTGAGTATTTCAGATGCCTTATAATCTGATTATATGTCACATTTTATAAACTATTACTCCTCATTCCTAACTTTCCAGCCCAACCACCGTTCTCATCAGTCTTTTGACTATGTCATGGTCCTTCCTCTCTCTACTCTTTTGATCACATGGTTTCTGGAATCCCCTCCCCCTCTCCTAATTACCTACTCCTTACCACCTATCCAAATCTTAATTCTCCTTTAAGGTCCAGCTCAGTTCCTCCTTGGAAACCTTCCTACCAACTTGGGTTCATGTTTCTCTCTTGTTGAACCACCCTCTGTGCCAATTGATGTGTGCTCCATAGACCTCTTGGGGTTCCTGACCCTTTTGGGGGACCTGCAAAGTCAAAACCATTTTTATAATAATACTAAGATGGTATTTGCCTTTCTAACTGTATTACCATCTGCAATGATGGTACAAAATCATGGTGTGTAAAACGGCCAGCACCTTAGTACAATTCCGAATTGGCACCAGATTGAACTAGCAGGCATTCTTCACCACCAAATACTCACAATGAAAAAAACAAGTAGTTACTTCCCTTAAGAATGTTCTTGACAGAGCAGTAAAGTACTAACTTTACTAAATCTTAAACCTTGAGTACACATCCTCTTAATATTCTGTGGGAAGAAATGGAAGTACCCATTAAACATTTCTGTTGCACACAGAAGTATGAGGATTGTCTCAAGGGAAAGGGACTGCAGGATTTTTGAGCTGTGTGTTAAAACAGTTTTTTTTTTTTTCCACAGAATACCATTTTTACTTGACAGATGATGGACACAAAATTTGGTTACACAGACTTGGGTATTTAGCAGATACTTTCTCAAAAATGAACAACATGCAACTGTCATTTCAAGGAAAACAATTGACAACATTTACTGTTAGTGACAAAATAGAAGCTTTCAACCAAATATCAGAATTTAGGACAATTGAATTAACCACTGTGAATTTGACAGCTTCCTTTCTGTTGAGGCTGAAGGTAATGTTAACAAATGTGATTTTTTTTCCATATAATGAAATGAGTAAATATTTGTAAAATCTACTTAACTTAGTGAATCGATACTTTCCAACTGACCTAAGCATGGTGGTAAAAATCATGCTTGGGTAAAGATCCTTTCAAAACGCAAGGCAAGATTTTCATGTAGGAAAAATACATTAATGCAGTTTCACATTTCACATTGCGGAACTACCACTTGTTGAGTTTTATTGTGAAATCCAAGAACATCCACAATTATCTGAAAAGGCTTTAAAATATGCCTCCTCTTTCTGACTACCTGTCTATGTAAGACTGAATCATCTTCATGTACTTCAACCAAAACAACATATTGCAACTTTTGGGTACAGAATCATATATAAGAATCCAGCTGTCTTTTCTTAAAGAGATTTGCAAAACTGTATTAAAAATGATACCCTTCTTGCTGTTTTAGAAGACAGTTATTCTACATAAATATTTATATTAATGTGTATTTTTATTATTGGTTATATTTACATGAATTAATACCTATTTTTTAAATTTCTCAGTTTTAAGTTCTAATACAGTAGATATCAGTAGATATATCCATATTAAAAAAAACCTCTTTGAGGTTGATACTTTTCTATTTAGAGTGTGAAGTGTAAGAATATTAAAAACTTAGAACTGATTTTTATACCATTTATTTTGGCTCTTAATTTTACATCATACGTTATAATAGTATAATACATACGTAAGTCATGTATTTGTATGTACATATACCATCACCTTAACTGGAATATAACATTGAAGGAAAAAATATTTTTTTGTTTTTAATCTGTAACAGCTAAGAAAGTGAGCCAACAGATACCTACTGAATTGACTTGAGGTAACATGTCAAAGTATTTAACATAACAATTTTATTTAAGTTTTATAATTAGGTTGCAACAGACTAAGTCCATTCCAGAAAATTCAAGACTCCATTCCATCCAAATGCAGTTGTCAGTTTCTATATTCTATTAACATTTTAAATTGTATTCTTTTGAAGAAAAGTATTTCCCTCCTATCTTTGCACATGCAGTTCCCTCTTCCTAGAATCTCCTTTGCTCCCTTTCCTCTTCATGGAGACTTACCCTGGTCCCCCCAGCTAGCTTAGGTTTACTCCTTATATGCTCACAGCACACCTTATACTTCTCCTTAAATGTCATTTCTCACAACTTTGTCGAGTTATTTCTGTAATTATTTGATTAATGTCTGTCTCTCAGTGGACTATATGCCTCAAAGGGAAACAGACTGCCATCTCTTCAGTGATAATTACCAACAGTACCTGCTCAACAGGGGCTACAGAAACATTAAATGGATAAATACTATTAAATAAATTAACGCTTTATCCTGTGATATTCTATAATATGGCAGATAAATTAACAGGGAAAAATTCCATTACACATCACAGAAGAAATAAAGAAATCTGATTTCAATTTTTAAAGGAATTATTTAGAGAACAGCTCAGTGGGTGGCAAAAGTGGCAACGGGAAAACTGTGAGTACAGGGAGGAAGGATGGAGCCTACCTGAGGGGGTTAGCACTGGAGATGAGAAGAAAGGGACAGACTGAAGCTATAATTTATACTTAGAATCAGCAGATCCTGGTAATTAACTGGATGGGGGACAAAGAGCCTTGGGTTTCTGGCATGAGCAGCTGAGAGGATGATGATTACATTTATCAACATTCAGAGAACTGGAAGAGAAAGAAGATTCGGAGTGAAAGACTAAGTCCCTGAGGTTCCTATGTGGCAGTATATCAGCATGTGGGGCTGAGAGGAAAGATTTAAGAAAATAAACGTGGGAGTTGTCAACATAGAGCTAGTCATGGAAGCTGAGGAAGTGAGTGCCAGGAGAGAGAGAGAGAGTGAGAAAAGATGAATGGGGCTGGGCTCTGAGGAATCTAACTGATGGGAAGTGCGTGGGTGACAAAGGGTGGGAAGCAAAACGGTAGAGAAGTGGCCAGAGATAGAGAAATGGTCAATGTAAGATTATCTTTGATTCATTTCTCCCTCGCCTCCAACTCTCCTTTCCATGTTCTCTGCTTCTACCCAGTCCCCACTGGGAATATTATGGTCATCTCCTAACTGGACTGCCTGCACATTGCTTCTCCACAGTTCATCATGCATCCTCCCACCAGAATACTCTTTCTACAATGGTGTTTTCCAACACAAGTAGCCATGAGCCACACAAGGCTATTGAAATTACATGAATAAGAATTAGTTAAGAATTCAGTTCTTCGGCCTCAATAGCTACATCACAAGTTGTCTCCATACCCATGTGTGGTCAGTGGCTATCGTGTTAGCACAGAGACAGAACATTTGCACCATGACATAAAGTTCTGTGGGACAGTGCTGCTACAGTGTTGCTTTCTCTCTTCAGCTCAAAGGCCCAAACTCTTTAGTTCAACATTTCTGCATTCTACATTATCTTTCCAACATCATCTCCTCTCCCTTCCCAAGATCAACACTAGGTTCAATGCAAACTGGGCACACTCTACTCATTACCACCTTCATTGATATGTTCATGTAATGCCATTTGGACCCTCCTGTAATACATCCCCTGTGATAGTTATGTATCA
The DNA here is from genome assembly GCA_036589455.1 of Ateles fusciceps. Taxonomy (NCBI): domain Eukaryota; kingdom Metazoa; phylum Chordata; class Mammalia; order Primates; family Atelidae; genus Ateles; species Ateles fusciceps. The sequence continues at coordinate 2,773,605 of JAZHEH010003051.1, forward strand.
GCTTGGCTAGGCCATGGTACTCATTTATTATGCAATCAAACACTAATCAAAGTGTTGCTGTAAAGGTATTTTGTAGATGTGGTTAACATCCACAATCAGGTGATTTTTCAAGTAAAGAAGAATTATTCTCCATTATCTGTGTGGGCGTCATAAAGAGGTCAGTCAAAAGACCTGGTAAAATCCTGATTGATACAGATTTTGACAAAGATTTCAGTACCTGCCAAAACGTCGTCTTCAAGGTTGAGCTATATACCATTTTCTTCAAAAATACAAACCTGATTTATATATATAAAGCAATTTTTAAAAATATATTGCTGAGCTCAAGCAGTTCTCTTGTCTTGGCCTCCCAAAATGCTAGGATTGTAAGCATGCAGCTCAAACCTGATTTTTCTAATGATTCTTAAACTTGGGTGTACATTACAGTCATCTTTTAAATGTTATATAAACACACTCATGTTCTACTAAGACCAAGATATGCAAATGCAAGTGGAGCTTGGGCCTTCAAATTTCAAAAGCACACTCTAGGTAATTCTGATGCACAGTCAGAGTTGAGAACTACAACCCTAACTGAACTCCTCTAGCACTTCCTAAGTGCCTAACAGAACTCATCAAACTGTACATGCTGCCTTACAGAGTCTTTCTCTCAATCAACCAACCAACCAGTGTCAACTGCACGACTAACATTTGTCAGACCATAAGACAAGGCAGGAGACTGAGGTGAACAGCATGCCCACTCTTGACCCTTTGGGTAAATGTTAAGATAGACCGCTTTGTATTTCTCTAAGCATATTGATTAATAAATACTGAATTAAAATTTTACTGCAAAATTTAGTGAAGCTAATAGTGGCTTATTCAAAATAGCACATAAATAGCCTATTTCTAGTTCACTGAAAATTATATTAGCAAGTGTTAGTAAGTGCTTCACATATTTATTAATTGATAGGTTATGCTGTTGGTATTTTATAATATTGTTGGGTATGATTAATTTTCAACCTTTTGATAATGTGGTAGATACTTAAGTGTCTGTAACTGTACTTTCTCAGGGACACAAATCATCAAGACTCTTGCCTGCTCTTCTAAGAAGAATAGAACAAATTCCTGATACCAACACACTCTGATTTCATTTGAAAGGGAATGATACGGGGTATGGCAGGGCTGAGCAATGTAGGGATGTGGCCATTTCAATGCTAGCTAGCTCTTTCCCTGTAATGTGCTTAGCCAACTACAACCATCCATAAATGTTAGATAAGACTATTCACTATATTATTATTTTATGAACATCCTTTTAAGATAGCTAAAATGTTTCTCAATCACCATGCAGTCACTGAACAACACTCCACCCCACTGAGGATATCTACTGCTGATTTTTCTCCTTTTCATATATGGGGAAACTGAGGTTCTAAAAGGTAAAAGGAAAAGCGACTTGTCCACAGGGGCCTGAGAGCAGAGCTGCATGGAAAGATAGGGCTTCTAATTCCCTGGAGTCCGTCTTATTATGTTCAACTGCCTAGGGGAATCCTAGAAGGGCTTTCACCTACAAAAAAGAAAAATTAAAGCAAAAACACTTTTCAAAGTCTCAGAAGTACCTCATCTAAGTCTACTCTCTTTTTAATCTTCTTCTTCCTTTATATTTCACAAGGTAGTATATTTGCTTTTAAAACAAAGTGGACAAAAGTACATGAAATGATAGTGACACCATTAGCATCACTGAATGATCTGTCAAATTTTTCATTATTTGTTTTTATTTTAAGGAAGTGAGGAAAAAAATCTATAATTTTTTCCATGCATCTTGCTAAAGTCAAAACACACAAATTTGTGATCAAATTTTATTCCAGCTACAAGTATGGTCTTGACTTGATATATTCTAATACATGCTAACATCATAAAGATCCATATTATTGGTTTGCCCATTATAATTAATGAAGATGCTGTTTGGTAGTCATTACAATCTGTCAGGTCACATTATTCTACATTTCAAAGAGTGACTTGGGAGAAGGGGAGCTATAAATGCATTTTCCTTTTGAAGAAGCCATTAAGAGTTTTCTGGGGTAAAAGCATATTTATAGTTTCTTACCAGAGACAGACTTTAGGAATACATTTGAGACTTAGAGTAAAGAGGCACTTTATATTATTATTTGTTAAAATAAAGAAAGCTACAGTTAACTAATGGGACTTCAGAAATAAAAAAATTTCAAATCATCTTTCCAAAGCCCTTCAGCCTTCCCAATTAATTAAGAGTTCAAAATACAGGAGGGATGGCAGCAGTTGAAATCCCACTGGTTTCTCCTTTCCAATTTTCTAGGAATCTTGTGAATTCACATTGTGTGTACATTCCCACCAAGTTCTGTCTTCCTCTTTAAATTTTTATTATAACATTTTACATCCATGCTGCTTTTTAGGTCATGGCACAATGAGGTTTTTATCAGCAAACTCTCAACTTTAACTCAATTATTTTGCTTCTGTGGCTTTCCTGGCCATTATTGTGATTATGCTTCTAGATGACTCATAATCAAATGAGTTCCACGGTAAATACTGATATCACATCTTTGTTCAGAATGCCCAGGGCTCCCTGCTTTCCTCATCCATGTTTTTGTCAAATTAATTTTGACATTCCCCAGATAACAGATAGCTTGCTGAATTTCTAATGTAATACTTTGTGGGGCAAGAAATCATAAGGCATTTTATAGCTAAGGATTTCTGGAAATAGTGAAATAGCAGAATGAACACTGTTACATGGAGAAAGGGTTTTAATCAATTATATCATTTGGCTGCTGATAATTTGTTAAATGAGGAAAAAACATAAAAGGGAGCAATGCAGACACATCAATGAACTGCATAAAACTCACTGGGGTGAGACAGTCACAGAAACCTCCTTTTCCCTCACTCTCCACGTTCTGTAAGTTACCATCAATTATCAACTAGAAATTGCCAATTGCCATGTCCCACTGACATGCCCTGGTTCAGGCATTCGTTATCTCCATCCTAGATTGTATCAGTTTCATCTGTATTTCAACTCCTCCGAGGTGTGAGGTATTTTAATTATGAGAACGTCTTTCCACTGAAATGAAATCTAATTGCTCATATATACCTTCTATTCATGGGTCTTAATGCTGTATTTTGCAGCGCCATCCCCCATTTACTCTTGACAAATATTTAAATCTTACTTTCACATTCTTGCCTAAATACTAGGATCTTCCACCATGCTGATCATTCCCTCTCAATATGCTCCCCCTTTAAAGTCAGCACTCAGAACAGGAGGTAGCTTTACCAACACCGAGCAGGAGAAGCCTAGTATTTCCTTTATTCTGGACACAGGTACAAATGCAACCTAGATTTTCATTTACCTTTTGACACTGTTATCACATGCTCAATTCACATGGAGCTTCATTAACCAAATACCCAGCCATTTCATGTGATCCGTCATTACTCTCTGCTCTTATGCTCTTTACTTAAACAGCTGATATTTATGAATTAGGGGCAGGAATTTACTTTAATTCATATTGATTTTTGTCTCCTCCAGAAATTGATTTTCATCCATTATTCCACAGTTTTAAGAACAATTGCCCAGATAAGCATGCTGTCACCAGGCACACATTTCTTCATTTTGTATTTAAATACAATTTTTTTCCCCCACACATCTTGCTAAAATCAAAACACACAAAAATGTCTGTGGCTCTCTCCTATTCTGCCAGTCTAATAACCTCCATTTAAAAAAAGGAATGTATTCAGTTTGGGATGACTTATTTTATTAAACTCATCATGTTGGCTCCTAATGATCTTTTTCCTAATATTCACAAACCATCTGATTAAACATCTTGTTCTGGGATATGGAGATTCGTGCTCCAGCTCCAGTGTCTCCATTTATGAGAATTTAGCCTATGCCCAACTTCTACCCTAACTTCACCCCTTTTTGAGAACTGTCACATTTGCCCCACTAGGTTCTGGCACCTGTCCCAGTCCCTGTATCACTTTGAGATGACCGGCTGCACTTCCACAGGCAAATCTACAAGCTCTTTTAATACCCTGGCCGATGTATAATTTTTCTAGACAGGAAATTTAAACTCATTTGGAACAATTATATTTCTTTCTAAAATATTCTTGAGCAGCATAAGCTTCTGTAGCCTTCACCAAATCTTTAATCATTTCAATCTAAAGTTCACTTTCATTAGCAGAAAAGACAAAAGTAATATAGAAGCTGGTAAGCTGTTTTCTTGCTAGTCTCATACAATTAAACTGACTCCTTAAACTGTGGGCCCACCACTGCTTCTTCATCATCTCACATAACTCAAAAATCAACCAATCTCTCTTTGATCATGCTAAGCATTTTTTCACAAGCCTCGACTCAGTCACTCAAGACTTTCATTTTACACTCACATTTTTAGGCTAAGAATGGAAAAAAATCAAAGATGAGAGTATTCAAGAGGATTATTAGTACAGAATGATCATTTGTTAGCCTTTTGAGTTTAATGGGCTTTAGCAGGTCTGGCCTGGCAGGGCCCAGCAACCTAATCACCATTTATGACTGCTTCTCTGGGAAAATAACATTCTGCATTCCAAAGAAGTGACTCAGAAAAAAATTTCTAAATGACATATTTGCATGTTGAACTGCTTCACTTTTGCTCATACTCCGCAATTGTAACAAAGCTATGATTTAGCTTTTGAATCAGCCACATAGAGCAAATATTCTTCCATATTCAGACAAAAATGCACATTCCATCACCTTCTGTTTTTGAATGCACAAAAAGCTGTCAACCTTGAAATGCCATGTGAATTCCTACCACAGCAAATGGGCCAATTTAGCAATTCTTACTAGTCAGTTTATCTCTGATCTCATTTCCCCCTTTCAGAGTCCTTTTGCCAAATTAATTTTCCTTTGTTTGGTTTTCTTTTTTTTTTTTGGTTGCTTTTTCTTTTTAGTTTGGCAAACTTAGGACCAAAGACACCAGGCAAAGTCATCATGTTTCTTTGTTTATAGAAGGCAAAAGAGTGTAAGTCCAAGTGAAAAAAATGCTTGACTGAGAGGGTACTGTCTTATTCCCAAACTTTCTGATCCTGAAGATCTGGGAGTCTGTGAGCAGACCTTGGGACTTAAGTTGGGTTTCTGGGATTAGCCAGAAAGGTCTTGGATTAACCATAAAATAAACCAAAATATTTTTCAATAGCCCCAACACCAATTCACTTGCTTCAGAAATAACCAAAACATAATCTGAACTACTCAGGCAAAAAAAAGGTGAAAATAGATCTTTGAACTCACTTTAACAAAACCTTCAAGCAAAAATGTGTAGACCTGTGGGCAGCTGGCTCTGATTCTCTCATACCTTTCACACCTTAGGGTGAAGAAGTAAGATTAATGTTCTTTTCCCAAGTGACACTTCCAGACCATTACTCCTCAATGTTATTGGAAGAAAATTTATTTTAGGTCCACGTGAATAGAATGCAACCCCAAAGCTTCCTAAAGTCTATCATTTCCAAATTCCCACCTGCTGCTCCTGGTTTGCTGAAATGCAGATGCCAGGCTCTTATGTTCCTCTCCACTGTGTGTCCTTCATCACGTCCACAGACAGCACATGACCAGTGCACTCTGGCCCCTCAGCGGCTTCACTTCTTACTGCCAATCACTTTCTCCCTTTCATGCGCTAATGCCGTAGTCCCACCCCAGCCCTTGCCATTCTGAAAAATTCAAGAAGCATTTATTTAAGAAATATTTAAAAAGCATTTATTTAGGAATCCCTCTTTCTTAACCACAACTACATCATCTGCTCATTTCACAAGATCCCAGAGGCCCCCTGACTTTTTCTAATCAATCTGCCGACCCTTTTCTTTCTTCCCTTCCTTCTATCTTTAGGGCCACATTCCAGAGCTCACTGTTTCAGTGACACCCTTGCCAATACTGTACTCTCCGTAATGCTCATCTACAAAGCCCCAACCCTGGCTGAAGCCTGCTAGCTGCTTTCTCGCTGTCTGAGTGATACTGGAGAAAGCCACACAGCAGGGGAAGTGTGTAGCACTGTAAATTCATTCAGGATCATCAGTCCCACATAGGCCCTTGCCACAGCCCAGAAACCCTAGAACTTTTTCCCGGTTTCTCCAGTTAGCCTGCTCTCTCACTCTCCAAATCGGTTAAGTCAAATGATTTGCCTATTCCACACCTGCTCCCTCAAGCTGGACTTGAATGGGAAAAGCACACAACCACCCAACCTTGACCATGACCACTACCCTTGAGTAGGTTCTCATTGCTGCCAGCAATCACATTCCATTTCCTCAGTGCATTCACTCTCCCACTCTTCCAGATTAGGGTCTCACCCCTTCTCCTCTCTCTTCAGATCTCTTTTCCCTCCTCAGTCTTAGCTAATGCCTTGCTTTCCGTTTCATTGGTAAATAAAAACCAACCAAGAAAAAGCTTTAGCAGTCTCCTACCATCAAATCTATTAAACTAATTTCACCTGTGTCCCAATATGCTGGCTTCCCTCTTACTTCTAAGGAACAGTCCCTACAGCTATGGCCAATCCCTTCACTTATAGATGAGATTCCCTTCTTACCCTCTCAGGCACATTATTCCAGTGATCCTTCCCTCTCACTCATCAGATTTTCTCTTCCTACTGAACTGCTCCCACTACCTGACAAACAGTAATTCCTGCCGTCCTAAAACTCTGTTCATGGTAATCGTCCTTCCAGATACTATCCCCTTTCTCTATATTCTTGTTTGCCTCACCCCCCCAAAAAAAAAAATTGGTGTAACCTATATTCTCTGTATCCAGTTCCTTTTCTCCCATTCTGTTTTGAATCCTTTCCAATAAGGTTTGGATTCTACTACTCAACCCAAACCCCTCCTGTCATGGTCTTTCCCCTATTGTTAAATACAACAGTCAATTCTCCATCATCATCAGAATTTGGTCACTCCTTCCTACTTTATATTTTCTTCGCCTGGCTTCCAAGATGTTTCACTTTGCTCCCACCTTACTGGCTCCTCCTGGCTCAGCCTGTCCTGCTGATTTTTCCTCATAGCCCTGACCTGTAAACACTGGCGCCCCAGAGCTCAGTCCAGCATCTCCTCTCTATTCTATCTCACTTCTTTACTTGCTGCTCTCATTTAGTCCCATGGCTTTAAACATCATCTGTATGCTGACAACTCCCAGATCTGTAGTTGGGCCCCTCTCTTTAATTCTTACACTAGATTCATATATCCCACTGCATACTCATCTCTCCACGTGAATGTCTCAAACTTTACATATCCAAAACAGAAGTTTGATTTCTCCCCCTGCATATCCTCTCCCTTAACTGCTCCTTCCATAGTCTTCTGGGTCAAAAACTTGGAGTCATTCCTTGACTGCTTTTTCTTGCACAGCTCACATTTGATCTGTCAACAAACTCCATTGCTTCTACCCTCTGAAAGTATTCAGAATTTGAGTATGTCTTTCTACCATCATAACTAACACTCAGAACCAACCCACCATCATCTCTCACTTTTATTCCTGAGAATGTCTAATAGGTCTCTCTGCCTCTGCTCTGCTCCTCCATAATCTATTCTCAGCACAGCCCAAGGGATCCTATGAAAACAGGTCAGTTCAGGTTGCTCCTCGGCTCAAAATCTGCCAGTTTACCCTCCCAAAGGCTCACCTTCAAATGACTTCACAACTCAGAGTAAAACCGAAGTCTTTACAGTGGCCTATGAAGTCCTCATATCTATTGCTCTCTCGATCTATCATTCTACTTCAGCGACAGTGGTCTTCCATTTCCTTAAACATACCTAACAAACTCTCCTACCTCCAGACCTCTGTGCTCCTCCTCCTTTCAGGAATGCTCTTTCTCCAGATTTCCAAAGAGCTTGCTCCAGCAGCACCTTGAGGTTTTTTCACTTGGCAACTTCTCAGTGAGATATTCCCTAAACGCCCTATTTAAAACTGTCATCCCCCCACCACACACACACACACACACACACACACGATCCCTACTTTTTCTCTAAAGGATATATTATCTGACGTTTATTTTGTGTTTTATGTCTCCCCCACCAAAACGTTAGCTCCACAAGTGCAGGATTATTTTTTTCTGTTTCTTCACCTAAAATAGTAGATATCAAATGAATATTTTAGTGAATTAATATTTTAACTCTTCCTTGGGATCACATGTGTTTCCATATGGTTGAAGATAATTAAATTTGAATTTCAGGGAATCAAAAGTATCTTCTATAAAGTAGTATCTTCCCTCAAAAAGGGAGTCAGTTACATAAAATCTCAAAGGGGGGATAATTACTCTTTAGACTTCCTTCTGTGTATCTATGATGCTTAATTAATAGGACATATATTTGTTCCACTTTAATCTTCATCTTCCTGGGTCTATTTTTCTGTTTAGCCTTTCTAAATCCTGTGGTTTCATCATCTTCCCTATTTTATCCTATTATAATCCCAATACTCTTTTCCCATCCCAAATTCTTTATTATTTATTCCAAATTTAGTAGAGGCTAACCAATGAAAAACATCCTTGGTTGGCACAAGATCAGAGGTGATGAGAATCTTCCAACTTCTCAAAAGTCAGTAGGGTTTTATATATAAACCCTGAGTTCTAGAACAGCTGGAAAATAGGGTATTACTAGTCAGTCTCAGATCATAAAACATAATTCCTTCTCTTTCCTTCCTTGTGTTTTCATGTTGACCAGAGACTGATTTCTATCCATGGCAGTATCTTCCACTTTGCTGTAAGCAGATTCACAGACGTTAGATCAGAATCCTTTCCCAAGCCCTATCCTCACCCTGTGTGTACTGAGGCAACTGGCTCACTGAGTTCCCGGGTGTCAACAGAGTCAGAGTTTCTAGAAACAGCCTTGACCATTACTGCTCCCACTGCATCTTCAGTTGTTGTTTTTTTTTTTTTAACTCCTTAGGGCTTGGAATCAACCTGGGGTCTGCTGGGCCAGCCATAACTGCCCTTTATATCTCCCTTGCTCTTAACCAGACCTGGGATTGGGCAAACCACGGGGAAGCATGGGATATCCTGCATGCAACCATGTCGCAGAACATTTATCTGCTCCATCGCCACGTGGACGGCTCCCCCATCCTCAGTTTGAATCACATGGCCTATTTCTGCAGTCTCTACTTTTAAGACTGAACTCTACAAAGTTATCTGAGTCTTTGGTACTCAGTCTCCAGCCTTACTGTAACCAATTCCCTTCCCCAGAATCATCATGCACCTAATCTATTTTCATCCATGTTCCCAAATGATAGTCACCGTTCACACAGTTCCAGAGCATCTGGCTATGCCACCACATTCCTGACTACATCCTCCATGAACTAACTGCTTTCAAAGTAACAATGGGTAAATTATGCTTATCAATATATTGAACAAATAATGTCAGAGACGATAACAATGTTGGAGAAAACAAAACAGCATGGGAAAATGTTCATGACCAAATGTTAATGAAACAAGTTATAAAACAGATTTCATTGTGCTTAAACAAAAATTGAATCAGGATTGAGACACTTTCCCCACCACAGCAAGATCATCAAGTGACTTTCTGATGCTAGTATTTGCCGGTTTCCTTTCACCTTGACTCTCACCCACACACCCACCTTACCTGGGAGTGTGTCTATGTCACAGTTTCTAGTTTCAACATGTTCCCAGCTCCTTATAAGCTTTAGTGTAGCAAGAACACATGCACCTTATGTTCACATGTCTGTTCACCACTTACCATTTTTGCATAGTTTGGCTAAACTTACTTGCCTCAATCTGAAAAGTGGGGCAGGAGCTGGAGAAGAGCAACACAGATATGCAGGTGACAGGTAATCAATGAACAAACTCCACAGTGAGCGAGAAAAGAAGCCACTGGGGGATGCTGCCAAGAGCAAGGCAGGCTGTGGTCTCCAGGCCATATGGGAAGTTCACAGCAGCACTTATTTCACTGTGATTTATGCACACTATACAGCAGTGCTGGCTTTACCCAACTAGTCACTTTAGAGACACCTGAGCTGTGACGGAAAACTTTAACGTGCTTATGATGCTGGCAGCCAACACTATTCAACAAGCAATGTTCTCTTAGGCCTTGTTTCAAAGAAAAACAAATTCTGAAGGAAATGAACTAATAATGATAAACATTTTAGTCTTCCTGTTAGCCAAACTCTATAAATACACCCCATTGTCTAAAAACACTAGGCTCTTAATCCTTCTAAAATCTGAACTATTTGAGGATAAGGCCTGAGTAAACATGAACTAGGCTTTGCTTTATTTCGGTTCAACTCCACAAACTGCAGTTGGACTTTCCAAAATGCCAAATGGAGAAAAATAGAGTATTGATTTTTCAGCTCCTTTTATTCCTCTTTTCAGTCTTCTTTTTTCAATTTTGGGTTCTTTCTGCCCCCAGGTTTGTACTGTTACACCCATTTCTGATTTTAAAATGTGGCTTGAATCAACTTACCTGATTTAGTGCTGGCATTTGCCTGCCTATACAGTGGGAACAACCCATTTTCACTGATGCTGTAAGCTTCTGCCTACAAAAAGAGCTGATTTTAAATATAATGCTTGATTCCCTTGGGCACCCTATTCTCAAGGCACCACTTCTACACCTTCTGTTTGTTTACCATGGAGACAGCAGTTTAGGTAATGCATGTTTACTGAGGAACTGGGAGTACACTGGCTAGGCTGATGCTAAGGAGAAAACACAGCAGCTATTTACATGCTACACAAAGAAGTGGCCTTAATGAGCATGAGATGAGTGAAAATCTATGAAGCACAAGAAAATCTCAGATTCCCTCCTGAACATGTTATGAACCCATAACTAGAGAAAGATAATAGGATACAGAAATCCTTTATCAACCACAGACATCGGGATATTGATTAACAGTTTACAATGCCATCAATGCAGTCTAACAATAGAATGACTCTCAATAATTCTGTAAGCATGAGAATGAAAAATTAAAAAGTGGGGATTTAGCCTAAGAATCTCCTTCCAGCTTGGGTGTTCCAAGATTCACTGTGAAAATAAGTCTTTCAATAAGGGAAATGTACTCTGTGAGCCTGGAGTTCTACCCCTGGTCATTCTAGCTTAGACTAGCTGTCTTCCACTTTGAAAATGAAACGTGGTAGTCAAGAAGTTAATGCTGAGATTATTGGTGTATCTGCCTTATGTGTGGCAGCAACACTGCCGAAATTTGTCAGTCTCCAGCACTGCAACACACTCAAGGCTGTTCTTGAGGAAAATACTTTTATTTTCACATAGGGAATTGGTGTGAACTATGTGTAAGTTTACCGGGTGCATCAACACCTTGTTGCACACACCTCTCTTTAGATTAGATATGTTGCTTTAAAAGTATTGACAAAAGCAGCTAAAAATAAAACAACAAAAAAGCGGCAGCTCCATGAGTGTCTACCAGTATCATACTTAAATGTAAAATATCTGTGTCAATTCTGCTTTTGGTCTCTAACTGCAAAAGTTAGAAAAACCACAAAACTGTTCTGCTGCTTTAAGATGCAGGACTATTGGCGGGCATTCACAATTTCCCTTTACCAGAAATCTTATTGAATATAATAGAGAAGTCATTGAATACTATGCCTTTCTATTATATCCAGGTGATTTTCACAGTAGGCAATCTGCTAGAACACCACAGGAGTCCTACACTTTGAAATAAAATGGCATTGTGGATACAGTTTTATGTGCCATCCCTCTTCAGTCCAGAGCACTCTCTAGTTTCTTTACTCTTGGTTGAATTGACCAGGCAATCCATAAAGAGTGAGCAAGAACAGAAAAAGCACATAATGAGGGTTTTTTTTTTGTCTTTATCAATAATACAATTGTGCTCTGCCAATTACCGGAGTAGTGATTGTATCACACTTTGAAAATAAATCAAAAAAGATTTCTGCTTTCCTAAAGTGGTAGGCCATTTGCAACAGGGACAAAAATCAGGAAATGTAAGTGGATCCTGGCATGTTTTTCCTACACATCTGGTACAATAATATGGTACATGAGTCACAGAAACACTTCTTCCCAACCCCCCCCACCCCCAAATACGCCTAATGTAAAAATCTATTTGGTAAGGACATTTTGCATACGGCATACTATGTGCTTAATTTTCTTTAAACAAGGCATTAATAGAATCACAATATCATCTAATAAGATTTTTAATTCCTTAAAGGTAGGAACCATGGCTAAATCTTTTAATTAGTCCAATTTAGTGGGAGCATTTAGCTCCCTTCTTGGTAGTAATAACCAACAGAATATTCCTAGCCCTACAAGATACAGGTAGGTTGTATCACTGAAAGCTCCAGGATGAAAGGGAAAGTAGACTATGTTCGTTACCAATGACTGGCACTGGCCAGCGTACCTGTATATGCTTAAAGACTGCTTTCCAGAGATACTAACAGCAGATACTGATAGCAATGGTATCAATGAATGGAATAGGAGTTTCAGAAACAAGATTTTATTCCAATTTGCAATTACATGAACAATATGAAGAACAAACATATAGAGCATGATGCTGAGACAATCAAGTTTAGCAACCTATTCCCCAGAGACACCAGAGCTCTGAATGCACAGTCGCTGGCATAAGATCTGTAGCCACCGAAGGAATCAATTCATTAAAAAACTTTTTTCTCATTTTGTGAAAAATCTCTTAGCTAACCAATACAAATTTAAGATAAAGTAGTAGTACTCACAAACTCTGGGGTTCGAAAATCTTGCTGACTTTCCAGTGATCCCAAATCGGAGATAATTGTCTGTCCAAGGTTTTCCAACACTAAAAATAAATGAACGAATATATAAACAAAATGAAACACAAACTTGCATTGGCTCACATACTCCTTTACTTTTAAATCAGCAGCACTGGGTTATTAGCATTTGTAGTACATGGACAGATTTATATTATTTAATACTTTGAGCTATCAGATTATTAAAATATCTATAGCAGCTGTTTCATCTATTGGATCTACTAGACAATGCCAGGGTTGTAGGACACTAGGTCTTCAAATTCTCTAGGCGAGGTCTACCACTGAAAATCATTTAGCTGGTACACAGCAACCAAATGTTACAAAAGTCTAGCTAAGGAACACTTTGGCCTACTGATGTTCTTTTTCTACTACATCTCAGGGTACCACTGCGGAGGCCCTTTGCAGGTAGCAATTTTCTTTTTCTTTTTTTCCTTGAGACAAGGTCTCACTCTGTCACCCAGGCTCAAGTGCAGTGGTGCAATCACAGCTCACTGCAGCCTCGACCGCCTGGGCTCAAGTGATCCTTCCACCCCAGTCTCCCAAGTAGCTGAGACCACAGGTGCATATTACCACGCCTGGCTAAGTAAAAAACTTTTTTTTTTTTTTTTTTCTGTAGAGACTGGGTTTCCTTATGTTGCCCAGGGTAATGAGTCTCAAACTCCTGGCCTCCAGTGATCCTCCTGTCTCAGCCTCCCAAAGTACTGCGATTACAGGCATGAGCTACCACGCCTGGCTAATTTTACTCTGTTAGAATAGCAGTATCTGATAGAAATATAATGGAAGCCAGAAAGAGCTTACTAGTAGATACATTTTTAAAAAAGAAACAGGTAAAATTAATTTTAATAACATAATTTATTTAACCCATACTACTGTAAGATCATTTGAACTTGTAATCGGTGTAAAAACTACTTGTGAAATTTTTACCATTTTTGTATTCAGCCTTAGATATCCAGTGTATATTTTATACTCACGGCACATCTCAATTCAGACCCACATTTCAAAAGCTCAATAGCCATTTGTGACTAGGGGCCACCATATTGGACAAGTGCAGTGTTAGAGAGATAGAGAAACCAAATCCAAAAAGGTCATTCTGCAAGATGCTATAGTTCTATCTTGTCAAAAAGTTATTGACATGAATAAAATGAGCTGTTCCATGTTAAAAGACACTGAGAGCAAAACAATCATTTGCAGCATGTGATTCTGGATTGGATCCTGGTGTAAACAAATGAGATGTAAAGAACTTTTCTTTTTTAAATTGGAAAAATTTGAATAGAATTTTTGCTATGTAAGAAAATGTTTTGAATTAAATAAATATAAAGAGATATTCTTAAATATTTAAGTAAGCTTAAAGAAAAATTTAATATTTAAATAAGTTTAAATAAATATTCTCATTTATCAATAGGTCTAGCTTCTTCAACAAGTCAATGATATTAAAAAGGGAGATCAGATTTAAAGAGCCCTAAGGGACGTAACCACTAGCAGTATAGGGTCTTCAACTGGATACTAACTTGGACAAACCAGCTATAAAGGACTTATTCTTCAACACTGGAGCGTCTGAATATAAAACTATTAAAAATTACTTTTGGCTGGGCATGATGGCTCACACTTGTAATCCTAGCACTTTGTGAGGCCAAGGCAGAAGGACTGCTTGAGCCCAGGAGTTTGAAACCAGCCTGAGCAACACTGTGAGACCACATCTCTACAGAAACCTTTGTTAATTATCCAGGCATGGTGGTGGGCACCTGTAGTCCCAGCTACTTGGGAGGCTGAAGCGGAAAGACTGCTTGAGCCTGGGAGGTTGAAGCTGCAGTGAGCTGTGATTATGCTACTGCACTTTAGCCTGAGTGACAGAGCGAGATTCTGTCTCAAAAATAAAAATAATTCTTTTAATTTTATTGTGTGTGATTTATCTTGGCTTTGCAGTGACTTTTAAAAATGCATACTATTTTTTTTAATCCATTAAAAACTTTTGTAGAAGAGAAGGCTGCGTTCTTATTGATCTACAAAAATTCCTTTCAGTGACCCAAAAAAAGAAACCTCAACATACATATAGAGCAGAATTATAAGAGATCTCTATGTGATTGTTTACAAAACCAAAATCACCACCAATTCAGCCAATTCAGTTACCAAATACTCAGGTTTGGCACCTCATTAAAAAAATCTCCTAATATCTGGATTCAATTTCAGGTTCACACAGAATTTGGGGGAAAAAAATACCTCACATATTTGTACACTTAGGACCTGAAAAGAAATGGCAGTAGAAATGACAGTACAATCAAGTGATTCTAACTCTTATGAAAAACCGAGTTCATTAGAGGATCCCCTACGTGGGAACCAAAGCAGCAACCAAAGCAGGAAACAGATGAGATGAGCAAAGGCTTGAAGACCTGCAACCACTGCCAAAATTAAGGTGCTTGCCTCTGAGAACTCCTGGAGGGCTACAGTAATCACCAAGCAGTCTGTTACACTGAGAGAGTTGTAACATACTAAACTGGTTATTCCAGTACAACAGCAGTCCAAGATAATTACACTCCTACAGACCATCTTTAAAACTTGCTAAAATGTGCTTATACGCGAGGCTAGGATAAGTGTGTTCTACGTTGGTGTTGTGCAGCTTGCTTTACATTTGGAAGACCTAATCTTTTTATAGAATTACAACAGATGTTAAAAGAAATTATATCTATGGTATTTATGATGTTTTGGTTTTTGGCAGAACCAGCCAACAAGAAACTATAATACTGTAGATTTTTTTTTTACACCAGTATCATAAATCCGATGGAGTGACTTGACATTTTATCTAGATTCCTACATGATTAGATGCCTATTTATCTGTTATCTATCTGAGGTCAACAGACGCAACAGAGCTGCTAAAGTTGATTTTTCTTTTTTAACAATGAGGACAGGCTTAAGCAAGTATGCATTGTGCCTAAAGACAGGAGAAACAATATTACCCAGATGTTCTATCAAATAAACAGTATCTATGTAGCTTGAATGGATTTGTGAAAGAAATTAGAACTATTTATAGTTTTAGTTATTCTGCTGGTATGGAAACATAGATTCACTGGTTAATGTCAATACAGAGAAGAAACTGTAAATCTGAGTGAATAAAAACAGAAATGGCTTTATTAAAACATCATCCAGGTGGAACAAAGCCACAGTTGTTGCTCTCATGACCTGATACAGTGCTGAGAAGCAAATGATTTATGAGGCCAATATGATAATTATACTCTCACTACTAAGGTGCTCTAGTTACTGTTTGATATTCTCATTTATGGTAATCTAACATAACTGAAAAAGTTCATTTCTCAGCAAAAATAGTCAAAATCAAGGTGACTCTGAGGGCTTTCTATTAAAATGAGCAGAATCAAGAAAAAATTCTGAAAAGGCAAATACGTTCATTTTATTTCTTTTTTTAATCATGTTTTTCTTAAGATATTTTGAAATGTATTTTTAGTACTGTCACTATGCCTCAGCCTTATACAGCAAAAGTACTGTCTTCAGAGGCATCATGATTAGTTCATTTAATTTCAGCACCTGGAACAACAGTATTTGGGACCTCTATGTCACCTGTTCATTAAAAGGCTGACTAGAAAGCTGAAAACTAGTTATTCTAATGTGATGACAAAAACCTTGGTCTTGATATGTCAATGGGTTTTGTATGGATGCACAATGAAAGTGCAGTTGAAAATCAGGTTCAACGAACACTCAAAATCTACTTTATATTTTGGACAGATATTGTGTTGTAAGGCTCTAGGGAGGCCAAGAGGAACCAGACAAGGTTCCCTCTTCTTGAACAAAGAAACCCGAGACATAATTAATGTTAATTTTGGTGTCATTTCTAAATGGCACACTAGACAGATTTATGTAGTACTGTAAGAATACTATCAATCGGATTACTATAGATAAGCATTGAATAATTGATGATTTGGGTCAAAAGAAACCCACTAAATAGCTTCTTTTCCTAAATTTAATGGAATTAATTATATAACACTTAGTGAAAAATAAAAGAGCATACCTAAAAAACTTTATCAATGCAATTAGCACAGTGAAATTGAAGAAAAAAGTCCTTGGTGGTACCACTTCTGACTTACTTCTTTGATAGTCCAAAATGAAGGGCCCCTTAAGAAATTTCTAGAGGCCCAGTCATATTAATAACGCCACACTGGAAGCCTCAGTAGAACGTTGCAGTTCACATGATTACTTACCTACCAATTAGAAATGGAGTAACTAACATTCATTGTCCCAATTATAAAATAAAGAGAAAATCCATACAGCAAAGTTGTTGGAGACTTATATAAACTGGCCAATAAAAAGAGCCATTTTCTACAATTTTATAACTGAAAATACAAAATGATCTCACAGGAAATTCATGGTTAAAACCCCATATACTTAATATGTAGTGCCCTAGGAATAAAGATAATCAGAATTAGACATCCACATTTTATCCAACTTAGCACTACTAGCACGGCAGATGGTTGGGTCCAACAACTCATCTGTTATGGGGATTGGTTGCCATTAAAATTATCAGAGAGATAGTGAATATATATAGACAGAGAGCAAGTAAAAATATAACAGGGCCTGGTACAAAAGGCACTGGGCATAGACTAAGGGGATTGACTGGGTTCAAGTTCTGATTCTGTCATTTCCTAGCTGCATGATCCTCAGCAATGCTTATTCTCAAATTTATCTAAAGCTAGTGATAATATTACTTTCCCTGGTTATCTTACAAAGTTGGGCAAAGGTACAAATGACGATTTACAAGCATGTTGTAAAAAGAAATAAAGCACTATATAAAAATAAATTAAGTTCATGTAATAGACTCAATGATGTGAAGAAACGTAAATAGAAATGTACTTAGTATTTTGTGCCTGGCATTTCTAAATGTCTTATCTTATTTAATCCTATTTTTGTCCCTGTTTTCACAGACGAGGAATAATTCAAGGTTATTAGCTGCATGAAGTTAACCACACAAAGTGACACAATGGGAATCTAAACCTGTCTGATTCCAAAATTGCACGTCTTTTTAAATACATTAATTTGTCTCCTGAGCTGCTGTGAATAATCCAAGGAATCCTGATGTTAGATATAAGTTGGTAAGAAATTAAAATAGCACTGTATGTATAAATTTTTAAAATCAGCAAATAACTGCTTCAATATAGCCAGAGATATAACAGACTTACACAATTTGGAAAAAAAGGAAAAAAAATTGTAGTGAAACTTATTTATATAACATTCACAATTAGAACTAATGGGAAAGCTCCACAGGATAAACAGATACAATATTCTGGTAAGTGGTTAAAGACATTTGTGTGCCAGGGATTCATGTGCCAGGGATTCATGTGCTAGATAAGTAGAGATACCAAGATGAGGAGGGTACAGAAACTACCCTCAGGAATTCTGTGATCTAGTCAACGTACAACTCAAGAAATGTCAAAGGAATGGCTCGTATTATCTTGCGAATGAGGATATGTTCACATATCCAAATTGGGCAGGATGTCTAGAGATCTGTCATGCTGTCTTCTACCTGAAACTCTTCATCTATTTGATAGAAGCCTCTGAACACTGAATCTCAGCATACATCTGACATTTGACCTGAATGCCAGTATTCACCAGTTATTATTCTAAAAGCAACCACATGGGTGGATCACCTGATACCAGGAGTTTGAGACCAGCCTGGACAATGCAGTAAAACCCTGTCTCTATTAAAAATTATCCAGGGGTGGTGGCATATGCTTGTAGTCCCAGCTACTCAGGAGGCTGAAGCACAAGAATTGCTTGAACCTGGGAGGCAGAGGTGCAGTGAGCTAAGACCATGCCACTGCCCTCCAGCCTTAACTGCCTGTAATCTCAGCACTTTGGGAGGCTGGGTGGACGGATTACTTGAGGTTAGCAGTTCAAGACCAGCCTGGCTAAGATGGTGAAACCCCGTCTCTACTAAAAATACAAAAATTAGCTAGGCATGGTGGTGCGTGCCTGCAATGCTAGCTACTCTGGAGGCTGAGGTAGGAGAATCACTTGAACCCGCGAGGCAGAGGTTGCAATGAGCCAAGATTGTGCCTTTGCACTCCAGCCTGGGCAACAGAGTGAGACTCTGTCTCAAAAAAAGAAAAAAAAAATACAGAGAGAGTAAGAGCAACCACATATGGGGCCCACCATTTCCCATCACTTCATGCTTTCCAGATTGCTGGGCCTGCCCAGTCTCACTCCCCACATCACTTCAGCTGAGTCTATCCCCACCCTCCTTGTCCTGAATCATTCTCTGATAGTCATAATTGTTCTCCAGGTTCCAGTATCTCCTTCTCTGGCCTCAGTTTAACAGGATGTGCTATATTTTGGTGAACAATGAAGTGAGAGAAATTCTACTTCCCTTATTAGCAGGAAGTTGTAGGCTTGCAGAGCACAGGCCTTGTGATATTACAATGAGATTTTTAAATAGAGCCAGTCATTATTAATGCAAAGAAATGTTAACAATAAAACATAAAATACGAACATAGAAGCGTCGCTTTCAAAAGCATGACAGCTGTGTATTGCTACACAGGACAATGGACTTGAATCGTGAGAGCGCTACATGGTCTACCCTGAGGCTCAGGCACAGCACTTAACACTAAGTCTCAGTTTCCTCATCAACAAAATGCAGATTATAATGCCTACATCAGAAGATCACTGTAGAGAATAAGCTAAATGACATATACATAGGAAAGTGGCTTGAAGACTCTTAAGTACTATATAAACATTATTTAGTACTTATAACCATCATTATTTTTAACTTCATTTTTAAATATGTTTTATCATCCTTTGCCTCATTAGGCACCAATTTTTCCTTCTGACTTCTACCTTAACAATCCCTGTCCTTCACTCCCTTTTTAAGTATTAAAATAAATTTAAGCATAGAAAAGGATAATATTAATTCAGCAAATATTTTTGGATAACTACAACACTGGAGGCAATGTTGGTTACTTGTTTCTAACGAATAGAAATGTCAATCAGGAATGTCTTTCCTTGCTTGTCTGAATCTGGATGGATCAGTCTCCTACCCCAGTTTGCTACTGGCAAGTAAACTCAATGACTTAAAATTTACATTTAAAAAAAAAAAATTGCATTCTCTTCTAACCATTTGTAGAATGCAAATTCCAAATTCAAATTGATAGTTTTCATTACAGTTCTTTGTTGTTCCCATAGGAAGTCAGGAGCTTTTTCTCCCTCCCTGCACCTGGACCCCTTCTCAACAAAGATATTTCTGTAATTATCATTCCCACTTCAGCTACTGTTTCTAAAAGAAAGAAGGAAAGAAAAGAATCATTCATGAAGATATACACTTTGTCAGGGTAAGAACATTTTTGACTCATGGCCAGGGCCCAGTACTATACATTTGATGATTCAGAAAATTAATAAATATTCTCTCCGCATTCCGGTAAAAAATGCTTTTCCTCAAAGGTTCCCCTTTGCTGTGCTACCCTTCTTGAATGATGTATTATCGTTAGTTCAATTCCCCAAACCAAAAGGGGAAGCCATTCTTAACCTTTCTCTTTCCTTCACTATCAATATTTTGGTAAGTCCCTACATTATATCCTTTGTATTTTCAATCTATCCTAAGTATCTTTTACCTATCTGGAATGCACACTCCTATAGCCCCTGTGTTACTCTTTCCTCACATGTGTATTTCAATGGCACTGCTTATGTGCCAGGTTAAGTTACTTGTCTCCACTTCATGCTCCTACAGCACTAATTTGCATGTCTAGTAAAACCTGCCATATCATTATAGGTGGAGCCAAAAACTCAATCATTGCATTATTATCTATTAAAATACAGTATTTTTCCAGTTGGGCATCCACTTACAGAAAAAAAAAAAATTTTTTTTAAACAGTGATTTTTAATTTTTATTTATTTATTTTCTAAAGCTAGTTAGGTGAAGCAGTGGGAGAAGGAACAAAGAAATCTGTAACTGGTTGTGATCAATTAGTTGTAAACACCACTGCACTCGGACCAGCCAAAAAGAGTGATTTTTACAAGCAAAATTGGCAGCTCACATTGAACAGAATTCCAAACTATCACATGGTTACTTTTTGACAACTGCCCACCACTATAGAAGATAAAATCTGGGGAAAAGATAGGTGTTGATCCTTCTTATCACACTGTATGGTCATTGTTTTTCTTGTCCACTAGTCCATGAGCTCCTAGAAGGCAAACTACTGTCTTGTTCAACTCTGTATTCTGAGAACCTGAAACAATACCTTGCATATTACAGATACTGAATAAATTAACGAGAAAATGAACAAATGATGGAATTACAAATTTGTTGTCACTCCAGTACAGTTACTAGTGCTTTTCAATTCCTCAAAATGAATTGCTTGAGAGTGCTTCTATTTCCAGAACCATATTGCATTGCACTACACTGTGATACACACACACAAAGCAGACTAATAACAGTGTCCCTTCAAGACCAAATATTCATCAAATATTTGGACAATATTTACCAAAAAGGAGCCTCTGCTGTACTCTGCCCACTGCTCACTGTTCCAGCAACTCACCAAATAGGAACATGCTCTTACCAGCAGCACGAAACATTCCACAGCAAAAAAAGGGAAATGGACAGTTTGGTAAATCCTTTATGCTTCTCACTCTCCTAGCTCTACCGTAAGTGACAACTCTTGAGGATTTCTGTCATCTACAAATAGCAGTATTCCTGAGAAGAGTTTCGGTAAGCACAATCTTCTCCACCTTGTAACATTTCCATGTTTGGTGTTGTTTCGGCTCCACTTACAAACTCTTTCCCTATTCCCACAAGCCTTCTCAGCCCCAATAGTTCAGCTCTAAAAATACATCTAGAAGTTAAACATGCATCCTTTTGAAGAGCTGGAAACAACTATCACATTATTCATTCTCACAACCAACTGGATTATCTAATGCTTTTATAGAAATACCCAATGTACACTGCAAACCTATGAGATTCACCGTGAATTCATGAGTTCTCTTACCATCTTATAAAATATGTATTGCAGTAATATATTAATATATAAGCAAAAAAATTGCCACTTTAGCCATTTTAAGTGTATAATTCAGTGGCAATAATTACATTCACAATGCTGCACAGCTGTCACCACCATTTCCAAAACATTTCTAATCACCCCAGAAACTAACCATTATGCACGAATTCCCTATTTCCCTTTCTCCCTAGTCCCTAGTAATCTGTAATCTTTCTTCTACCTCTGTGAACTTGCCTATTTAACATATTTCATGTAAATAGAGTCATACAGTATTTGTCCTTTTGTTTCTAGCTTACTTGACTTGTATAATGTTTTCAAGGTATATCCAAGTTGTAGCATATATCAGAACTTTGTTACTTTTTATGACTGAATAATATTTCATTGTATAGATACACTATACTGTGTTTACCCATTCATCTGTTGATGGATACTGGGGTTGTTTCTACTTTTTGGCTGTTGTGCATAATGCTGCAATGAACACTGTTATACAAGTATCTAAGACCCTGTTTTCAATTCTTTTGGGTGTATAGCTAGGATTTGGAATTGGGGGTCATATGATAATTATGTTTGCTTTTTAAGGAATTGCCAAATTGTTTTCACAATGCCTGCCCGATTTTACATTCCCATCAGCAACGTATGAAGGTTCCAATTTCTCCACATACACCCCAACACTTACTATTTTGTGCGTTGATTTAAAAAAAAAAAAAAAAAGTAGCCATCCTGGTAGATGTAAAGTGGTATGTGGCTTTGATTCTCAGTTCCCTAGTGGTGAATGATGTTGAGCATTCCTTGTAAATCTTCTTTGGAAAAACATCTACTCAAGTCCTTTGCCCATTTTCCAACTGAGTCTTTGTCTTTTTGTTGAGGTCAGGAGTTACTTATATATTCTGAATATTAAAGACTTATCAGAGATATGATTTCCAGTATTTCTCCCATTCTGTAAGCTGTCTTCACTTTCTTAATATCCCTTAATGCACAAAAATTTTTAATTTTGTCAAGTCCTGTTAACTATTTTTAATTTTTTTGTTCACGTTTTTGATGTTCTATCTAAGAATCCACTGCCAAATCCAAGGTCATGAAGATCTGCCTTTGTGTTTTGTTTATAAACTAAGCTCTTGCATTTAGGTTAACCTATTTTGAGTTAATTTTTGTCTATAATGTGAGGTGGGATTGAACTTTGTTCTTTTTGCACGTGGAAATCCGGTTGTCGAAGAGACTTTTCTTTCCTCATTAAGTATATTTGGCATCCTTTTCAAAAGCCAATTGGGCCATAAAAATGTGGGCTTATTTCTGGACTCTTGATTCTATTCCTTTGGTCTATATACCTGTACTCAAGACCACACTATTTTGATTACTGTAGCTTTGTCATTAACTTTTGAAGTCAGAACACATGAATCCTCTGACTTTATTCTTTTTCAGAATTGTTTTGGCTATTTGGACCACTTGCAATCTCATATGAAATTGTGGATCCACTTTTTCATTTCTGCAACTTTTATCATTTAATAAACAGATTTATAAAAACTTAGATTTAGCATTAAAAATAATCATACAGCTGAAGAGTAATGTTATTTAATTTTGCCAATTTGGTATTGATTTTAAAAGCCTGGCTTAGACAGCTGATATTCTATAAAGCACAAACAGTATTAACTGTAGAAATACGTTCCAATAATACCTTGGAACGCTACTACATTGCTTCACAGTCTAACTGGTTCAGGTCTCCCAAGACCCTCAGGGCTTGAAGTTGAACATTATCCTGGGTTTGCAACTGGTTATGGCTTAGCTGAAACTTACTTCTAGTCACTGACCTGTCAGTTCCCAGATTATACTGATTGCACATGTCCTGGGGATGAAAAAAAGACACCACCTTTAAATTCCTATTGTCTTTCAGCTCAAAGCACATTTGAGTCATAACTTCACGCTTAACTTACCAGAGTAGGCCTGATTTCAAAACCAGTTTTTGCAGCTTAGAAGGGACAAGAACATAAAAATAAAAGGGGTAAAAAAAATACTATAAGTTCACATTCCCTTATCCAAAACCTTTGAAGTCAAAACCTATTGTTTCAGAATTTTTCAGAATTAAAAAATTTTTTTAGAGAACTGATCCAAGATGGCGGATTAGACACAACTCCAGCACACAACACCCAGCAAGAGAGACACAGAAACCCAGAGATCTCCTAGCTCCAACCAAGGTACCAGGTGCATTTCAACGGGTCTGGTTCGAGGGTGAGTAAAGCCCACTCAGGGCAGACGGAGGCGGGGGAGGGGTGCTGCTTCACCCAGAAAGTGCATCTGACCGGCCAGTCGGAGGCTCCACCTCTGGCGCTCTGGTCCAGATACAGCACTTCCCCCAAAGCCTCAGCAATACACAGAACAGGGGATCTTTGCCAGTCAAGCACCAGGAATTACAAGTGCAGAGTTGAATAAGAGTCTGCAGACTGAGCTATCACCCCCTCCCGCCGCCCTGGAGAGAGAGGGAGCTGTAAGCCTGGGGAGCTGTAAGCAGGAGCAGCTGGGCAGCCCCTACCCCACGACCTGAGAGAGAGAAAGCTGAAAGGGGGAGACAGCCTGGTGCAGCTGGGCGGGTCCCTACCCTCCCCAACAAACCCCAGAGGGCTGAAGCTCTGACTCTAGTGGGTTGCACACTCCAGTCCCACAGTCTGAAATGAACACTGAATGATCCAGTCCAGTGGAGGAAGGGCACAACCCACCACTAGAGGGGTGGGACTGGGTTACATGTTTTAACAAAAAACACAGGAAGCCTACGTAGCAACGGGACGGCATTCTTGACAACCCAGCAGCACCTACAGGTCAGCGGAAGAGGCAGGCCTAACCTCCCAGCATAAACAAAAAAGACACAGGAAGCTTCCCTAGTAACCTGAAGGAGTCCTTAGAAACCCAGTAGCATCCCCCACAGGCAGACAAGCGACCTCATCAAGCAGCTCTCCGACACCACAGCCAGGTAAATCCACAAAGATGGGAAAAAATCAGCGCAAAAAAGGTGAAACCATCAAAGACCAGAACACTTCTTCTCCTTCAAGGGATCACAACTCCTCAACAACACAGGATCACAACTTGATCGAGAAGGAGTGCGAAGAATTGATGGAAACAGGATTCAGAAGGTGGATAATAACAAACTTTTCAGAGATAAAGGAACACGTTCTAACTCAATGCAAAGAAACCAAAAACCTTGAAAAAAGGTTAGATGAAATGTTAACTAGAATAACCAGCTTAGAGAAGAACATAAACGACTTGATGGAGTTGAAGAACACAGCATGAGAACTATGTGAAGCAAACACAAGCTTTAATAGCCGAATCGATCAAGCAGAAGAAAGGATATCAGAGATTGAAGATCAACTCAATGAAATAAAAAGAGAAGGCAATATAAGAGAAAAAAAGCGAAAAGAAAGGAACAAAGTCTCCAAGAAATATGGGATTATGTGAAAAAACCTAATACACGCTTGATCGGTGTACCTGAATATGACGGGGAGAATGAATCCAAGATGGAAAACACACTCCAGGATATTATCCAGGAGAACTTCCCAAGCCTAACAAGACAGTCCAAATTTCAAATTCAGGAAATACAGAGAACTCCACAAAGATATTCCTCAAGAGGAGCAACCCCAAGGCACATAATCGTCAGATTCACCAGGGTCGAAATGAAGGAAAAAATGCTAAGGGCAGCCAGAGAGAAAGGTCAGGTCACCCACAGAGGGAAGCCAATCAGACTCACAGCAGATCTCTTGGCAGAAACTCTACAAGCCAGAGAGAGTGGGGGCCAATATTCAACATCCTTAAAGAAAAGAACTTTCAACCCAGAATCTCATATCCAGCCAAACTAAGCTTCATAAGTGAAGGAGAAATAAAATCCTTTACAGACAAGCAATTGTTGAGAGATTTTGTCACCACCAGACCTGCCCTACAAGATCTCCTGAAAGAAACACTAAGCATGGAAAGGAACAAGTACCAGTCACTGCAAAAGCAAACCAGTTGGCAAAGACCAAAAATGCAATGAAGAAAATGAGTCAACTAATGAGAAAGAAAACCAGCCAGTAACAAAATGGCAGAATCAAATTCACACATAACAATATTAACATTGAATGTAAATGGCCTAAATGCCCCAATCAAAAGACACAGACTGGCAAACTGGATAAAAAGTCAGAAGCCATCGGTGTGCTGTATTCAAGAAACCCATCTCACATACAAAGACACAAATAGACTCAAAATAAAGGGATGGAAGAAGATTTACCAAGCAAACGGAGAACAAAAAAAGCAGGGGCTGCAATCCTAGTCTCTGATAAAATGGACTTCAAACAACAAAGATCAAAAGAGACAAAGAAGGCCATTACCTAATGGTAAAAGGATCAATTCAACAGGAAGAGCTAACTATCCTAAATATATATGCCCTCAACACAGGAGCACCCAGATATATAAAGCAAGTTC
Source organism: Ateles fusciceps (assembly GCA_036589455.1). Classification (NCBI taxonomy): domain Eukaryota; kingdom Metazoa; phylum Chordata; class Mammalia; order Primates; family Atelidae; genus Ateles; species Ateles fusciceps. The sequence goes on from JAZHEH010003051.1 coordinate 2,799,719, forward strand.
TTAGCAATCTAAAATGAGATTTAGAATCCCACACAGTAATAGTGGGAGACTTCAATACTCCATTGTCAATATTAGATCAATGAGACAGAAAATTAACAAGGATATCCAGGCCTTGAATGCAGAGCTGGACCAAGCAGATCTAATAAACAAATACAGAATGCTCCACCCCAAATCCACAGAATATACATTTTTCTCAGCACCACATTGCACTTACTCTAAAATTGACCACATCATTGGAAACAAATCACTCCTCAGCAAATGCAAAAGAACAGAAATCATAGCAAACAGTCTATCAGACCACAGCACAATCAGACTACAACTCAGGATCAAGAAACACACTCAAACCCACACAACACTTGGAAACTAACAACTTGCTTCTGAATGTTGACTGGATAAACGATGAAATGAAGGCAGAAATAAAGATGTTCTTTGAAACCAACAAGAATGAAGACACAACTTACCAGAATCTCTGGGACACCTTTAAAGCAGTATCGAGAGGGAAATTTATAGCAATAAATGCCCACCAGAGAAGAGAGGAGAGATCTAAAATCGACACCCTATCATCAAAATTGAAAGAACTAGAGGAGCAAGATCAAAAAAACTCAAAAGCTAGCAGAAGAGAAGAGATAACTAAGATCAGAGCAAAACTGAAGGAGACAGAGACACAAAAAATCCTCCAAAAAATCAATAAATCCAGGAGCTGGTTTTTTGAAAAGATCAACAAAATAGACAGACCGCTAGCCAGATTAATACAAAAGAAAAGGGAGAAGAATCAAATAGATGCAATAAAAAACGATAAAGGGGATATCACCACTGATCCCACAGAAATACAAACTACCATCAGAGATTACTACAAACAGCTCTACTCACATAAACCAGTAAACCAGGAAGAAATGGATAAATTCCTAGACACTTGTACTCTACCAAAACTAAACCAGGAGGAAGCTGAAACCCTGAATAGACCAATCACAGGGGCTGAAGTAGAGGCAGCAATCGATAGCCTACCAACAAAAAAAGTCCAGGTCCAGACAGGTTCACAGCCGAATTCTACCAGACGTACAAAGAGGAGCTGGTTCCATTCCTTCTGAAACTGTATCAAACAATACAAAAGGAGGGAATCCTCCCTAACTCATTTCATGAGACCAACATCATCCTGATATCAAAACCAGGCAGAGACTCAACTAAAAAAGAAAACTTCAGGCCAATATCCATGATGAACATTGACACAAAAATCTTCAATAAAATACTGGCAAACAGACTGCAACAGCACATCAAGAAGCTTATCCATCACGACCAAGTAGGCTTCATCCCGCGGATGCAAGGCTGGTTCAACATACACAAATCCATAAATGTAATCCATCACATAAACGGAACCAAAGACAAAAACCACGTGATTATCTCAATAGATGCAGAGAAGGCCTTCCACAAAATTCAACAGCCCTTCATGCGAAAAACTCTCAATAAACTAGGTATTGATGGAACATATAATAAAATGATAAAAGCTATATATGACAAACCTACAGCCAATATCATACTGAACGGGCAAAAGCTGGAAGAATTCCCTTTGAAATCAGGCACTAGACAAGGATGCCCTCTCTACCACTCCTATTCAACATAGTACTGGAAGTTCTAGCCAGAGCAATCAGGCAAGAAAAAGAAATAAAGGATATTCAGTTAGGCAAGGAGGAAGTCAAACTGTCTCTACTTGCAGATAACATGTTTGTATATCTAGAAGACCCCAACGTCTCAGCCCAAAATCTTCTCAAACTGATAAGCAACTTCAGCAAAGTCTCAGGATACAAAATCAATGTGCAAAAATCACTAGCATTCCTATATACCAATAACAGACAAACAGATAGTCAAATCAAGAGCGACACCCAGTCACAATTGCTACAAAGAGAATAAAATACCTAGGAATACAACTAACAAAGGATGTAAAGGACCTCTTCAAGGAGAACTACAAACCACTGCTCAACAAAATAAGAGAGGACACAAACAGATGGAGAAACATTCCATGCTCATGATTAGGAAGAATCAATATCGTGAAAATGGCCATACTGCCCAAAGTAATCTATAGATTCAATGCTATCCCCATCAAGCTACCAATGACCTTCTTCACAGAACTGGAAAAAACCACTTTAAACTTCATATGGAATCACAAAAGACCCCGCATAGCCAAGACAATCCTATGCAAAAAGAACAAAGCTGGAGGCATCACACTGCCAGGCTTCAAACTATACTACAAGGCAATAACCAAAACAGCATGGTACTGGTACCAAAACAGAGACATAGACCAATGGAACAGAACAGAGACCCCCAAAAGAAACATCACACATCTACAACCATCTGATCTTTGACAAACCCAGCAAAAACAAGCAATGGGGAAAGGACTCCATGTTTAATAAATGGTGTTGGGAAAACTGGCTAGCAGTGTGCAAAAAGCAGAAACTAGACCCCTACCTGTCACCTTACACTAAAATTAACTCCAGATGGATCAAAGATTTAAACATAAAACCTAACACCATAAAAACACTAGAAGAAAATGTAGGCAAAACCATCCAGGATATAGGTATAGGCAAGGACTTCATGACTAAAACACCAAAAGCAATGGCAATAAAAGCCAGTATAGACAAATGGGATCTAATTAAACTCCAGAGCTTCTGTACAGCAAAAGAAACCATCATTAGAATGAATTGGCAACCAACAGAATGGGAAAAAATTTTTGCAATCTACCCATCTGACAAAGGGCTAATATCCAGAATCTACAAAGAAGTAAAATAGATATACAAGAAAAAAAACAACCCCATTCAAAAGTGGGCGAAGGATATGAACAGACACTTTTCAAAAGAAGACATATATGAGGCCAACAAACATATGAAAGAATGCTCATCATCACTGGTCATTAGATAAATGCAAATCAAAACCACACTGAGATATCATCTCACGCCAGTTAGAATGGCGATCATTAAAAAATCAGGAGACGACAGATGCTGGAGAGGATGTGGAGAAACAGGAGACACTCTTACACAGTTGGTGGGAGTGTCAATTAGTTCAACCATTGTGGAAGACAGTGTGGCAATTTCTCAAGGATCTAGAAATAGAAATTCCATTTACTAGACCCATAGGTAATCCCCAAAGAACTATAAATCGTTCTACTATAAAGACACATGCACACGTATGTTCACTGCAGCCCTGTGTACAATAGTAAAGACCTGGAACCAACCCAAATGCCCATCAATGATAGACTGGACAAAGAAAATGTGGTATATATACACTATGGAATACTACGCAGCCATAAAAAACAATGAGTTCGTGTCCTTTGCAGGGACTTGGATGAATCTGAAAACCATCATTCTCAGCAAACTGACCCAACAACAGAACGCCAAGCACTGTATATTTTCACTCATAGGTGGGTGTTGCACAACGAGAACATGTGGACTCAGGGAGAGGAGCATCACACACATGGGACAGTTGGGGGGGGGGTAGGGGAGAGACAATAAAAGGTGGGGAGGGTTAACATGGGGAGAAATGCCAGATATAATATGCACCTAAAGTAAAATAAATAAATTTTAAAAAAAATGAAAAAAAATTTTTTTACATGTATATGTTTCTATTACTAATGCATCCCCCAGTGAAGTCTGGAACAGCACACGTTACCCAAACACATTCATTATTTTGCAGCCAGATAATATAAATATTCATTTGAGGGGGAGCTACTAAAAAAGGTAAATAGTCTTGTGTTGGTTGAGGTCAGATATCTTCATTAAATGAGTTCAACTCTGCCAGGTTTTATAACCAAAAATTTTTTTCAGCACTTTATGGATGCATTCTTAGCAATTATGAACCTGTAATAACTAAGAATATATTCAGCACCCAATAACAGATTACACAAAATCTCAGTATAGCAGCCTGTCATATACACACAGAGCAAAAGGTTGGCCAATTACCTTTGAATGAAAAACTAATTGACTGGAAAAGGGAAGGACCCCATAGGGTTTAATTTCGTCTCATCATCTCACAAATTGAGTATTTACCAAATCAGTATTTCCCCTAGTGATCAGCTACAAATAAACTCTAACCCAGAAAGGAAATCCTAAATTTGGATAAAAGGAAAATCAGAATTGATATACCACTTTTAATTATCCAAATGAATAGAAAGTAGTCATTAATATCTAATATTAGCAAAGGGGCTGGGAATAAACACACATTGCCGGTGTGGGTGGTATAAGCTTTCTGGGTAGCTATTTGGTGGGTATAGCAAAAGCTTTAAAATTATACTTACCCAGCTGGGTGTGATGACTCACCCCCATAATCCCAGCACTTTGGGAGGCCGAGGCGGGTGGATCACCCGAGACCAGCTTGGCCAACATGGTGAAACCCCATCTCTAATGAAAAAATACAAAAATTAGCCAGGTGTGGTGGCGGGCACCTGTAATCCGAGCTACTCGGGAAGGTGAGGCAGGAGAATCACTTAGAACCTGAGAGGTAGAGGTTGCGGTGAGCTGAAATTTTGCTACTGCACACCAGCCTGGGCGACAGAGTGAGACCATGTCTCAAAAAAAAATAAAAATAAAATAAAATAATTCATACCCTTTGATCTTATAATTAATTCTACTTCTAGGAAATAATACTTGATTGCTTAAATAAATTAGGATACAGCTATATGACTGTATATAATGCAATTGTTTAAAATAATTTATAGAAGACTATTCATGACAAAATTTCAGCAATATATCTCAATGTGAAAAAGTAGATTATAAAATGTGATATAATATAAACCCAAAAGAATTAAAAGTAGGAGCTCAAACAGATATTTGGACATCCACGTTGATAGCAGCATTTACAACAGCAATTCAAGTGTCCATACATTGGCGTATTATTCAGCTTTAAAATGGAAGAAAATTCTAACATATGCTACAACATAGATTAATCTTGAGGACATCATGGTAAGTAATATAAACCAGTCACAAAAGGACAAAGAATGTAGGATTGCACGTATATGAGGTACTAAGAATAGTCATATTCACAGAGACAGAAAGTAGAATGGAGGTTGCCAGGAGAAGAGAGAATGGGAAGTTATTTGTTAATTGGTAGTTTCAGTACCAACCTTTTGCAAGATGAAAAAGATTCTGGAGATGGATGGTGCTGATGATTGCACAACAATGTAAATGTAAAACTATTATGTATTATATGATCCTAGACTTATATTGGGGTAAAAATAAATGTAAGCAAAAGGATAAGGAGTAGTGGGATGTCAGATGATCTTTATTATCCTTAATGTTCATATATGAACACCTTTCATTCTCACAACATTTCTGCAAGGTAACATAAGTACTACAGTTACCTTCCTATCATTGATGAAGAGGCATGGAGAAGTCAGGTATTTTGCCCAAGATCACACAGCTAATGAGCAGTGGAATCAAAATTTCAACCCAGGAGCTCACAGGTTATGCTTTTAACCACTATATTATACTGCCCTCTTGGTCTTAAGAAGCTCTCTCTCTCACATTATTCAGCTCTCTGTTCAATATCCCTGTCTCAGAGAGGTTGTCCCCTGAAACCCTCATTTAGGCAACTCCAGAGTAGAGCCACCATTCTGTTATCTTGCCCTGCTGTACTTTCCTTTAGCACTTAATAATAATTACATATTAAGAATGTAAGTTTCATGACAGCAGAGATCTCACCTTGTTCATGGCTGAATCCCAGCCACTAGGATAGTTCCTGGACCATGTTAGGTGCTCCATCGTTAATCTGTTGAATGACTGACCAAATGAATGCATAACTAACATAAAGCTGAATGCTGGAGTAAGACAGGCCTAGATGCAAATCCCAGACCTACCACTTCCTAACCACCTCAGCTTAGGCAGATCATTCAACCTTCCTAGCCCCCTCAGTGTCTGCACCTGGAAAATGGAAGTAGTACTTCCCCCCTCAGGGTTGTCTTGAGGATTAAATGAATTGTGGCATGTAAAGTGTTTAGTTACTTACCCATAGTAACACTCCAAACATTAGCTCCTTGTATTGCAAATGAGAGGGGGGAAAAAAATGCTATGCTTAAGCCTGCCTAAGTTCTTTTCATTTTTAAAAGAGGGCTATACAGTTTTAGAAAATAGCTGTTGAGAAATAAAGTTGCTAATGATAGTTTATTAAATGTTACATCACACTAAAGATTAGGAAAACTGTATGCAAATCTGGTCTAATACTGAAAGTGAGAAGAACTCAAACATATTACCTCTATCTAAATTCCACTTTTAAACGTTCTATGTTGTATTTCTAAATCATGCCCCCTACTTAAATCTTGAATGTATGGATATTTTTTAAGTCATCAGTCAAATAGACTGAAACAATAAAAATTCCTTCTGGATGGATGTTTTGTTAGTTCAGGGTATTATTTTAGGCCAAATATAATTGAATGCTTTTATAGTTAAGATTAAATTCAAATTCAAGTTGAGTGTAGTGATACGTACCTATAGTCCCAGCTACTTATGAGACTGAGACAGGAGGATTGCTCGAGCTCAGGAGTTCAAGTCCAGCCTGGGCAACACAGTGAGATCTGTATCTCTTAAAAAAATTATAAATTCATATTCGGCCACTTCCCATCATGCTGCCACTGCTCAGAGGTAAACGGTGGAAGGAGTAAAGTGCAACCCCATCAGTAGATGCCTTATTCTTGTTAAGCCTTCCACAGCCCAGTAGCCTCTGGTGACTTCAGAAACAGGACATCTAGATCAGGCCCCAGACATTCTCTTTTCCTGAGGGGTAGCAGCGGTGATGGCTATCTTAACTAAGGCCGTCACCAAGTGCTCTGAATCAGGTAGCCTTCTGAGGGAAACTCAGACTTCGGGTGGGGAGGAGGAGTCTCAACAAGAAGCATCTGCCCCTGTGCCACAGGGTACTAATCTCTTTCAGCCTATAACACTCACAACTACCTCCTATCCAGATCGTCCCAGTGATGCAGGTGCTCCACACAATTACCTGCTAGCTTTTTTTTTTTTGAGATGGAGTCTTGCTCTGTCACCCAGGCTGGAGTGCAGTGGTGCGATCTCGGCTCACTGCAACCTCCCCATCCCGGGTTCAAGCAAATTCCTCTGCCTCAGCCTCCCGAGCAGCTGGGACTACAGATGCGTGCCACCACGCCAGTCTAATTTTTTGTATTTTAGTAGAAATGAGATTTCACCATGTTGGCCAAGATGGTCTCGATCACCTGACCTTGTGATCCACCCGCCTTGGCCTCCCAAAATGCTGGGATTACAGGTGTGAGACACGGCACCTGGGCCTTGGTAGCCTTTTTACTGCAGCATTTCTCAATTCTGAATTTAAAACTTTTAAAAGGCGCTTGAATCTACGCTGTTTTCTCCACAAATAATCAACTCCTCGTGTCTCTTCTTTCATTATACTTTGATAGTTGATTGTGTAACTTGAAATTATATTCAGGTGCTAGTTGGTAACTACCTCCTACTACTCTCCCCAGTAGATGGGGTGGGGTGGGGTGTGGTGATGGATGGGAGGCAGGAACACTGCCTCCAAATTGGGAAGCTCTTTATTTAATAGGTCTGAAGGCCATTTCTTCTAGAATCCCAGCCCGGACTTCAATCATGTGATTATATTCTCCAGGTGGCCAGACGTAGCTAAGGAAATTCAAGCATTTTTACTCTAGAAAACATCATAACTTACTTGAGATCTTACAAAACAAACAGATTATCTGAATACAGCTAAATTATCTTAGAGATTCAAGCTATTTAAAATGTCTTAAATATGCACTTAACATGTTAATTATAGAAATAATAGAAATGACATATAAATCAGATTGTTCCTCCCTGGGGAGTAATAATCCTGAGGCTTGTTCCAGGATTAAATGTCTTAAATTACTAATCCTTTGTGGTTTCATCTGAGGACTGCTTTTGTCCTTGTCCTTTATGTGCCAAATTTATACAGACTTTCACACATAACAACTATCATTTACTTAGCATGCAGTATGAGCTCAACATTACAGTAATTCTTAGAGATACAAACACAGCCACTAAGGTATTTACGTGTGAAAGCTTCAGGTAAATAAAACATACCAGTGACCATCTGGGGAGAACAGATGCCTGCATAGGGACTGGGGTAGCCCAAGAAGAGAATCCTAAAGCGGTGTGGCTGAGGGTTGAAAGAGGTAGCCCCTGTTGGGCATGAGCAAACAATACCCCTTTTAAAATAAAGGCCTTAGCAGCAGCCTCAAAAGCAAAAGTTTCTCTATGATCTCCTCCTGCCCTCCTCTCTCTCAATCCCATTCTCCCCTGAGGCTGGCCACAGAAATTCAAAGGTGGGTCTAGAAGCCAGAATACCTTTGGAGGGATTTTTTACAAAATTATACAGAAAGGTGGAGATAAAGAAATTCCGGCCATAAGATTCTGGCCATAAAGTAATTATCTGATCTACATTGTTTGACTGTATGTCATAAAATCCACATTCCAGAGAGAGTCTTGCCCCATACCCAGAAGGAAAGAATTCTGCTCAGAAAGGCCAAGAAGAGTCTGGATAGACAGGCCTTGCTGGGTTTCCCCCACTCCGTCTATTAGCATTAGATCAGATCCCTTTTTGCCTTTGTGTTTCTATATGGCTGTCCGTACTTTGTTGAATCTAAGCATAAAAATGGACAATTTCCCTGTAACTTTGGGTCTTCATTCTGAAGGTTTCCATATCATCTAAAAATACGACTTAAATAAATTTGTATGCCTTTTCTCCTATTAATCTGCCTCTTGTCAGTGATTTTCAGCAAACCTTCAGAAGGCAAAGGGGAAGTTTTCCTTCCGCCCTACACCCCTAAACCATGTCCTGATGGATGCATAAGAAGAAGTAAGAGACCATCTAAGAGGCTGTTGTGATAGGAAAACCCAGGCTGGAATAACAGTGATGGTGGTGGCAGTGGGGATAAACAGAAACAGATGGAGTCCAGTGACATTAAGGTATTAGAATCAACAGGCTCTGCAGGCTGATTGGAAAGGAAGATGAGAAATGCTTAGACTGAGTCCTGACTGACCTTACCAACTGGGTTCACAAAGTAAGAAGGGCCTTTCAAATCTAACTCCTCCTTTACCAGTTTCAGTAGGAAATGTTAGCTCCCATTATTATATAGAGAAAGTAGAAAAAATAGATGCTATTACATGGAAACATTAAATTCTATAATTGAATCAACCAAATTACATTTATTCCTTCAACCAACAAATATTAAACTCTTGCTAGACGTTAGCACTGGACAAGCTCTGGAAATACAGCAGTAACTGAGGACCCCACCTTTCCCCACCCTGTCCTATCTACCCACTCCTCCTCATGGGAAGGTGGCATACTCCCTCTGATTGTTGCCCAAAGCCTCCTCCTATGACATGGCTCCCATTCCCACTGGCCTTCCTGCTATAGATTATGCAGCACCTTTTAATGTGACTTCAACCTACGCTTCATTTTCAACTTTGTCAACATTTTTCATGCTCAGATTTATTCTATCTTAAAAAAGTAAAAAGCCCCTCCTTAGGAAATGTAGCACTATCAAAATGTTAAATGTGCATACACTTTGACCCCACACATTCTACTTAATTCCTGTACATATTTGGAAAGATACAAATATGCATAAGTACGTTAAGATGTTCGGTGTAACATTATGAGACACCAAAATTTCTAAGTAATACTAAAATATCCAGACAGTACTACAGCACAGTAGAATAGTATGCATCTACTTTAGGGAGTGACATGTCTATAATGTACAAAACAAAAATACAAACTTTAGCAGACTACATAGCAATAAAGTAAATTTTCTGTATATATGAGAGTGAGTGATAGCCAGAAAAATCTTGAAGGATACACCTCAAACTATTCACAGCAGCTATATATGAGCGAATGCAATTATGGAGATTATTCTCAGTTGCACTTTTTAATGTTTAAACTTTTACAACGACTCATTGTAAAATATACTGCTTTGTAATCAGAATAAAACAATAAAGATAAAAGGTTACCAAAACAGTTGAAACAACTTTAATCAGCCTTTCCACTGCACGTACTGCATTGTGACATAGTCCCTACTACTACTGATAAGAATCTAAGCACGCTAGGACTCCTCCACCATGGACTCAGCCTCCACCGTCACCAGCCAGCTCCAAGGTCCATAGTGACTTGCATGCTGCTAAATCTAATGCCCATTTTACATTTTTGCCTTACTTTGACATCTCAATGAGCTTTGACAAAGTTGGCCATGACTTCTTTGAAGACTCTCTCCTCTTGGTTTCATTCTCTTAGAGGTTCTTCCATTTCTCTGATTTCTTCCATTGGTACCTGCTCCCTGACAGCGCCTTGACTTCTGAAGATATTCAGGGCTCCATCCAAGCCCTGCTCCTCTCATTTGTCCGCTGGTAACTGTTAACACATGTAGACTAAAGGTTCCAAATGCACTGCTCTATTTCAGCCATCTCTTCTGAGCCATAGATTCACATATCCAACTGTCTATGCAACATCCTGGCTTGGAAATGTCCCAGGCATCTCAGACTCAGTATTCACACAGGACTTATGCTACCCCCTCAACCACAAACACACTCGAAGCTATTTTTCAATATTTCTTGTCTGCATAAACAGCACCCCCACTTATTTGGTTGGTCAAGCCTGAAACCTGGTTGTCATTCTTGACTAGCCTCTCTTCTGCATCTCTCATGGCCAAACACTGACTCTCCTATGGTGCTGAAGAGTTACTGTCTTCTTCTCTTCATCTCATCCTGCCAAGCCCCTGGCATCTGTTATTGGGACTACACCAATCTCATGACCCGCCACCTGCCAGCAACTTTCTTCCCCTTTTAATCATTTATCTCTTCAGTAGCCAAAGTAACCTTTGAAAATAAAATTCTGACCAGTACTTTTCTGCTTTAAATATTTTAATAGCTTCCCATTAGGAAACCACTTTCAAATGTAAGATAACAAACACATGTTACTTCTGTAATGGGGAATGATAATGGTTTCGGTGTTTGTCTCCTCCAAATCTTATGGTGAAATATAATCCGGAATGTTGGATGCAGCAACTAGTGGGAGGTAATGGATCATGGGGGCACATTCTCATGAATGGCTTAGCACCATCCCCATGCTTATGAGTTCTAACTCAGTTCGCATGAGATCTGGCTAAGAGTGTGGTACTTCTCTCTCCTGCTCCTGCTGTCGCTATGTGATGCGCTGCCTCCCCTTCACCTTCTGCCATGATTGTAAACTCCCTGAGGCCCTCCTAGAAGCAGATGCCAACAGTGCACTTCCTGTATAGCCTGCAGAACTGTGAGTCAAAATAAACTTATTTTCTTTATAAATTACCCAGTCTCAGTATTCCTTTATAGCAACGCCAACGCAAAAATGGACTAACATGGGAATAAATAAGACCAATGATTTTTAAAGAAGCCTGGTTAAATACAATCATCATGAGAACAGGAGCTGTATCAATTTAGTTTACTGCAGAACCTCAGTGGTTAGCCAGAATCTTTGCACACACTTGACACTAATAAATACTGACTGAATGAATAAATAAGGTAGGGTTGAGGAAGGTATATTTTTGTTCATTTGTTGTGCCTTATTTTGTAAGATGAAACTTGTTTCATATTACCTATTTTCTTTCTTCTCTCTCTCTCTCTCTCTCTCACACACACACACACACACACACACACACACACACTGATGGAAAAGAGTGAAAGAAAAACACAGGCAGATCACTGATAGAGGTGTAGGTGAAAGCATTAACATTAATCAGAAATATGACAGATGGGAGAAACAAAGATTAATGTAAACATGCATTATATATAAAATATAAATATTTGCATATATAACCTATTATATATAACACACATATACAATACAATTTACACACACACGTATATGCAGTTTTGGAGGGATGGAGATAAAAGAAGTTGAGGCAGTAGCCCCTGCAGGTTTCTTTTCCTTTCTGATTTAAGAAAATGATCTACTGAGAGGCCAAGAGGGTGTGGAGCAGAGGAAGGCAGGGAGAGTTTGAAACAGTTTCGTGATTGACAGCAGACCATCAGCTGACTCGGTGTGCCGGCTCAGTTTCTGTTCTGCCGAGTTTTTCTTCTGAGCTCTGTAAATATTCAGGACTCCAATCTTCTTTTTGGCCTCTTGTCTCTAAGGCAATGGTTTCCCAGAATCAGTGCAAGAATCAAATGTGTAACAATAACCTGGGGAACTATGCAAAATGATTCCTACACCTTGCCTGATGGAGATTCTGTGCTAGTAATTGGTTGGTGAGGGGTTGGGTCCCACGTACAAGGCAAGTTGTGAAACACTGCCCTTTGGTCTGTATGCCACAGGGTCACTGACCTCACAACCACATTTTCTCCTCAGTCATTGTACTGACCACAGCTGTGCACACTGGGTTAGTGATCAAACTCGTCAGTCAAAGTCACAGTGACATGCTATGTCCACTCTGCCTTTCCATCCAGCTGAGAAGCAGCAACTTAGAAAAGAGAAAAAAATATAGAGAGATGGGCCTATTATCTCTTCAAACATAGCTTTGATGGGAAGGACACATTTCCTGGTGGGTGCTCCCAGGATGGCCATCCCTGCCAGAGGGCAAAAGGGGAAAAAATAGACCACTTTATTATCTTTCCTGTTCTTCTGTTCAAAACTAACATTTTATCTAGCTATTGAGAACATGAATCCAAGTATGCTTTGGAGCTGAACTGTTATCAGCTGAAAATAGCCCAGAGGGGAAAAAAAATTCAGAATTTTTAACCTTTTAACAGCTGTTGTTCATGAAATGTGGGTTGCAGTTTTACTTGGCTTTGAAAATGTCCAGAATTACTGAGACTGACTAAAGAATACAAGGAGAAACTTAACTTTACATTTCTTCAATTGGCTGCCACAACTCTGTTTCCTATTCTGGTGTTCAGTTATACACAATGATTTCAACTTCTTGGAAATAAATCTATGGGTAAAAAGAGATCTTAAACCATCTTTGTCAATCCTCTAGTCTTATAGATAGGAAATAATGACAAGGCAGGATGCCCAGGATTAAAGAGGGTAGCAAATCTGGGAATGGAACCCAAGTGTCCTAACCCTTGGACCAGGGGCTTTCCACGTATTTGCTCCCCACTGTAACAAAAGAGTTGAAGTTGGTGAAATGGAGACTCACGAATCACACAGAAATTTGTTTCACAAGTGTGATCAAATGCCTCCTAAGCAATTAAAAACTCATGTCAGTGAAACTTTATTTAAAGACGGAGGACTGAATATATGCATTTAGTTCTGCCCCCTCCTCAAATACTAGTAGAACATAAACCAATAAAGACAAAGAATAAAGAAAAGGAGAGATGGTAACACAATTTTGGGAGACATTGTGTTAGGCAAGTGGCAACTGACTTAGCCAACTGTAGAAAGTACAATACTAAAATAGGAAAGCCTCGAAGCAATTTCATTTAAATTATAAGCCCTAAAGAGGGTGGCAGCAAAGGCTCCTCTGGAAGTGGGGCTGAAGGTAAGGCAGGAGAATGGCTGAAAGTCTGTTTATTAAGGAGTTGGACCCCCAGATTCCCTTCCTCATGGCTTGAAGACAAGTGGTTGCCTCCCGACCTCACCCTACCTAGGAAAAGACTTAAAATGTCTTCTCTGGAAAGAGTGAACAGAGGCTCTTCAGACAGGAGGATACTAGGCACAGTTAAGGATGGGGATCCCATACTGAAAAGACAGATTACACGAAAGATTACTGCTGAATGATGAGACTCCTAGACTTCCACTTAGATTTCTGACTGGTTATATTTTCTCTTGGTCTGATGATTAACTTGGGAAGTGGGTGGGGTGGGTTTTAGTAATTCCTAAAATTACTAACAGAGTTTCCTAAGTAAATAGCCAGACAGGTCACCCTACAGTGAAGTCCATAATTGCCAAATGCCATCCACTACTACAGAACTTCCAGCCATCTTTCTAGATAGCTACTCAAAAATTAGAAGGGACAAGACTTTCCAGACACTAAGAAGGCATCTAACAGAGAAACGGTAAAGCAACTTGGTGAAGAGAGAAAAATCACATGAAAAAGAAATTTAAAACAAACAATAAAAAAACTCTAGCATCATCAGAGATCTGAGAAAAGTGCATCCATGAAATAAGGACATGACGATATCAGAGAGGGGGAGAAAGAGAAATATTTAGGGAATTAAAAAAAAAGAGCTTTTGAAATTTAAAATGATGGCAGAAATTGAAAACAGAAGGCTTCAAAGATAAAATTCAGGAAAAGTTCAATAAAGCTAAGCAAAAAGAGATGGAAAATAGCAAACACGGAAAACTGGAGAACTAATTTGGGATAGCCAATATCCAAATAACAGCAGTATTCATGGATCAGAGAAAAATGGAAGGCAAGTAACTGTCAAAGAAATTTCCCCAAACTGAAGAGCATTAGGAATTAAAGAACACCTTTCTCCCATAACCGGAAAAAAAAAAAAAGAAGGACACTTTTTTCCTTTAAAAAATGGAGTTGGGGGTTGGGCAAGGTGGCTCACACCTGTAATCCCAGCACTCTGGGGGCTAAGACAGGAGGATCACTTAAGGCCTGGAATTTGAGACTAGCCTGGGCAACACAGAGAGACCAGGTCTCTACAAAAAAATCTTAAAATTAGCCAAGTGTGGTGCATGCATACAGTCTTGGCTACTCAGGTGGAGGGTGGTTGAGGGGTGGGGAGCGGGGGATAGCTTGGGCCTGGAGTTTGAGGGTGAAGTGAGCTACGATTGTGCCATCTCACTCCAGCCTGGGCAACAGGGCGAGACCCTATCTCTAAAAATATATATATATATAATAATTTTTAATTCAAAACAAAGGAACCAGGTGGGGCTTGCCATAATGAAAGGGTCTACTGAGTTTCCACCATACTAATCATTATGGAATTTCTAAACTCTAATTCAGAGAAAAGTCCACAAAATTCCAGAGTGGAAAAGTTTTTCATACAAAGGATCATAAGTCAGAATGGCAGGAACTTTTCAAGAACAACTTTTGAAAGTAGAAGACTTCAAAATTCTGAGAGCAGATAATTTCCACCTTTGAATTATATACTTAGTCAAGCTACCAACTGAAAGCCAGAGAAAAATACAAGCACTGTCAGACTCGCAAGTTTCAAAAAAATTACCTGCCTTAAACCCTTTCTCCATAAGACACTGGGAAATGTAATCCACCAAAATAAAATAATAACCCAACAAAAAAATAAGACATAAATGTAGGGCTCCAATGTAAGAAAGGCAAATGGAGTCCTCCAGATGGTGGTGAAAAGGAATCCCTCATGCGACCAAGGTCTAAAGACCAACCTGGGCAGGGTGGAGGAGATTAGAAGGCTGTGGGGAGGAATCTCCCCCAAAGGATGAATCTGACAGGATTCCATGCATGGCTGATTACATTGAGAGGAGATTTACAATTGGGTAAAAGTATGAGGTTGAATTATTCATAACTATATGAAAAATTAAGAAATAAAATCAATATCTGCTGTATAGTCTCCAGAGGAAAAGTAATCAAACTATATTACATGGCTCATCTGTGGAAAGTATTACATAGTTACAATAAACACTGCATATTGATCTTACCAAAATTGTAACACAATTACAACTGAGGGAATGGGGGTTGGGAAAATTTGTGAGAGAACAGAAGGGGCCTGGAGTAAGTGAAAAAGAGCTAAATACTTCTGCATCAATAGATAATACTTAAAACTGAAAAACAGATAAATTATAATTTAATATGTTAACTAGAGATATAGAGGTAATTACTAAAAGAATCAGCTACAATTAAAAATCCTGGCCTCTGGGGAACAGAGAACAGAAAAGGAGATGCAGCTGGTTTTCATAACAAAACCTGCAATATTATTTAATTTCTGAATTATGTAAACATTGTAACTAATTATGTAAAACTTTGACAAAAATAAAAACTTTTCATTTTTTTTTTTCCCTTAAAAAAGATGGGGAGCTCATGGCATGAACACACATAAACGTAAAGTCACTGCTCTGGCAGCTATGATTTGCCAGGCACGTGCTAGATGCATAAGATAAAACAGTGAACAAAACAGAAAATGTCCCTTTTCGGGGAAGCTTATGTTCCACAATAAAAACTAAATATAAGTACTCTTAAAATAACTGACTCTGCTTGGAGATAAGAAGGAAATAAACAAGTTGATACAGCAGAGATTAAGAGATGAAAGTATTTCGGGTAGGGTGGGTCAGAGGAGCCTCCCTGAGGGGGTGATACTTAGGTTGAGACTTGAAGGATGAGAAGGAGTTGGCTATGCAGGGCTGCAAGGAGAGCATGCAAGGAAAAAGAAAATGCAAGACAATGGTTCTGAAGCACAAAGTATCTTGGTGTGCTCAAAGATATGATCAAAGATCAGTGTGACTGCAGGTTAGTGAAGACACGAGAGGCTGAGGAACAAGTGAGGCTGACCAGGAGGCAGGAGCCATCACACCATGCACTGACAGGTAAGCAATGGCATGGCACCACCGCATCACAGAGCATACTTCTGTGGCAGGAGTGGAAACAACAGACCTGTCATTAGACTAAGCTTGAAGTCCAGTTAACGAAGTTGGCCTAAGATGACAGCAGTGGAGACAGAGAAGACATTCAAAACCACTTTGAAGCTAGAAGTACTGCGGGGAGAGGTAGGACAAGGATGATGTGCAGGCTTCTGACTTTATAAACTGGAAGGATGGTGGTACCATTGACTAAGATGGTGAAGATACAGAGTGTAGGGGCAGGATGTGGTAGATGGGACATGGAAGCAAATCAAGAGTTCCTTCTTGGAAATGAGACATCGATCCAAGAGTGCTGTCAAGGAGGGAGGAGGATACGGTATCCAGAACTCAGAAGAGCTCAGTGTTGCAGATACACACCTTGGAGAGTCAGCAAATTAATGGTATTTAAAGCCCTTGAAATAGATGAGCATGTAGAGAGAAGAGGTATGGCTTAAACCACAGTATGAAGAATTCTCAACATTCCCAGGAGGCCAAGTAATGAAGGAAATGCCAGCAAAGGATCAAGAAATGGCCAGTAGAGAAGAAGGAAGGCCAAGTTAGAAGGTAATTTCAAGAAGATAAAAGAAAACTGTGCTTAAAGCCATTCAGAGATTCAGTAAGACAGGAACGTATCCACTGGACGCAGCAACACACACAGATCTTGAATGACTCTGCCAAAATCAATTTCAGAAGAGTGATGGAAAAAGATACCAGACTGTAACAGACTGAAGAAGAAATGAGTAATAGAGGCTGTAGTACATGTAGACAACATTTTAGAAGTTTTGCTTTAAAAGGAAACAGAGAAACGGTAAGAGATGGAGAGGGATCTAAGTGTCCAGAGAAAGGTGTTTTATTCTTTAGTTTGTTTTTTTTTTAACACAGGGATTCCAGAACATTAATTTACTAACTCCTTCAGTCGTACAACTTATCAAGCACTAGACCCAATGTCCTTACGGAGCTTACAATCTACTGGGATAGAGACAACAAACAAATAAACATATACTAATTTCAGGGTGGAGATAAATGTTTTAAAGACAAATAAAGCAGGTTAAGAGGACACAGAGTAACAGTGACATTTCAGATAGATGAGTCAGGGTGACAGCTCTGAGTAGGTCATTCAAGAGAAACTAAATGAAGTGCAGCAGCAAGCATCCTAGATGAGAAAGGAGTTGGGAGGTGAGAGGGGGTTGAGAGGAGGATAAGGACAGTGGCCAGGCAAAGGGTGACATGTCAAGGGACAGGTGTGGCCTACAGCACAGTGAGACAGGCAGAGCGGGAAGAGGATGGAGAGGTAGCAGAGGCCTTACAGTACATGGTCAAGAGTTTGGATTTTATACTGTTTGTAGAGAGGCCACTACAGAAAGTATAAAGGTGTAAAGAGAAGGATCACTGTGACTGTTCTGTGAACTCAGACCAAGAGGTACATGAATGGTAGCATGAAGCAATTATAGGAGTCCTTGCAAAGCTTAGTAGTGGCCTGGGCTCCGATTTCGGTGTGGACACAGGAGATTAGGAGTGCTTAAATTTGATAATATGAGGTGTTACAGAGAATCAGGAATCAAGGATGACTTCAGCTTTGGGGCCTGAGTGACTAAGGTGGTATCACTGCAGAGGTTAGAACAATGGAGGAAGTATAGGCTCACGAAACAAATCAACAATTTGGTTTTGGAAATGTTAAGTTCAACTTATCTACTAAACAACCAAATGAAGAAGTAAAGCAGACAGCTGTAAAGCAAGGGAGAGATAGGGAGTAGACATAAGTATGTGGAAGTTATCCACATACAGATGGCATTCAGGGTCTTGCAAATAAATGAGATCACCCAAGAAGTGGAGACGGAGAAGACGGTCAGAGCACTAAGCCCAGGGTGCTCCAAAGTGAAGGGGCCAGAAGAGTAGGATCCAGCAGGAGCGATCGGGAAAGCACAAGTGAGCAGAGAGCAGAATCAAGATAAAGTAGCATCATGAAGCCAAGTAAAAAAAGAATTTCAGGAAGGAAGGAGAGGTCAGCTATGCCCAGTGCTGCTGAGATAAGCATGAGCTCCATGAGAAAGTTCTGGGAGCCTCTGTGACTCATGATGAATGAACAATGCTTTGCGATAACATTCCTTACCCGTAAGTGTATTCAGACCACTTAGTAACTCTCAGTTCATTTAGAACACTATGCCTCTGTTTCCAAGGATGACTCGCCCCATGGCAAGCCTCCTTCAGGATTCTCCTAGGAAGCAACAGAGGAGATCCCTGTGCCTATGAAATAGAAATGGCTCTAATGGGTAGGCTTAAATAGGAAGCAGACCAATGCTCATAGCAAAAAACCCGATTTGTTAGGGCAGAACAGAACCATTCTACAAATGTCTGTATTTTTCTAGCTCACAGCACATGAGAAGAAAATCAACAGCAGTCAAGTTATTATCATTCCCATTCTACTGATGAGGAAACTAAGGCAGAAAGAGGTTAAGTGACTAGCCCAAAACCACACAGCTAGTAGGTAGAAAAGCCAGGATTCTCAAACCTAGGAATCAACTTAAAAAAAGAGCAAATTATTAACCAGTTTGCTTGGCTGCCTTCCCCAAATATGTAGTTTCTGAGAGTCAGATCACAAAATTCTACCTGACACTGTATGACTTTTGATCAAAATTGGCCATCCTTTCTTCCATTTAAAAATATTTAATTGACAAAGATTGAATATATTCAAGGTGCACAATGTGATTTGATATACGACGTGTAACAATTACCACAATCGAATGAACACATCCCATCACCACTCATACTGTGCTTTAGATGCCCGGAACCTAGTCATCTTTAACTTAAACTCTGTACCCTTTGGCCAACATCTCCCCATTTTCCCCAACCCCCAAGCCCCTGGCAATCAATGTTCTACTCTCTGCTTCTATGACTTTTTTAGATTTCACGTGTAAGTGAGGTCATACGGTATTTGTCTTTCTGCGGCTTATTTCACTTAGCATAATGGCCCCCAGGTTCATCCATGTTGTCACAAATGGCAGGATTTCCTTCATTTTCATGGCTGAATAACATTCCGCTGCATATATGCACCAAAATTTATTTACCCATTCATCCATCAATGGATACCTAGTTGTATATCTTGGCTATTGTGAATAATACTGCAATGAACACAAAAGTGTGGATGTCTTTTCAAGATACTGAGATCATTCCCTTTGGGTATATACTCAGAAGTGGGACTGAAGGATCATGTGGTAGTTCTATTTTTGATTCTTTTGAATCTTCATACTGTTTTCCACAATGGCTGTGCAATTTATATTCCCAACAGTTTACAAGGATTCCCTTTTTTCCATACCATTGCCAACAGTTTTTCTAGTCAACTTAATGTTGTTTATTAAAAACTGTAAGGGAAGCTAAAGCCAGCCCTCTTCCACCAACATGGTAAACGCTCATAGTTAATAATGTCTCTTCTGGAGAATTATCTACTCTTATGACATGAAAGGCCATGTTCAGCAGAAATACACAAGGACATCAGACATACTTGGATTTAAATTTTGGCTCCTCTCTCTAGTGTACAGGTAAATGGAAAAATCTGGTATAAATAGGTCCTAATTATAAGTTATAAAGGTTTGATGACATGACATAGATGAAAACGCTAAAAACGGAGCCTTATGTATTTCAAAAACCCTTCTTCTTTCCTGTCCCTTCTCTTCACTTCCAGAATGCACTGAGGAGCCTCTGAAGTTAGTGTGATAGAAACTGGTTACTCATCAATAGTTTTTCTTTGTTAAATTTTTCACCTACATAGCAGCAAAAAAAAAAAAAAAGAAAGAAAGAAAGAAAAGAAAAGGTGGTTCTTCAGATCTTCATATTTTATCTTCACAAAAAAATTTGCATCTTCACTCAATAAAAGTTATTTAATATAAAAATGTTTTATATTTACCTCCAACTAAATTGATTTGCTTTCTCTTGAAAGTTTGGGGAATATTTGTTTTAGGAAGGTTTTCCATGAGATACAGTGACTTCACTTCACACTGCCACACTACCTCTTACTCTCCAACATGAAGGTTCTTGAAAATAATGCATGAAGTATGAAGTCTTACTAAGATTTCAAAGTGGATCTTCACATTTAGGTTATTATTCTGTCCTGTTTGCATCATCTTTAACATCTTGGGGTCTACTCTACAACGTAGCCCAGTTTGCAGTTTTAGTTCCAAAAAATTGTAACTATGTATTTTCCACCCAAGAAAATTATTACTTTCCAGCATCTTGACAGTGAGCCTCCTGGCCACCAGCAGGCTAAGCAGATACTAGCTATTATCTTGCTTTTAGAGAAAAGTCTCTGGTACAGCTACAAGGGTAAACACAAATAGTACAAATCTGAAAATATGTTTCCAGTAAACGTAGAACACTGGCCAAGGATGATCCTAAGTAAACTACAATAACAGAAGAGTTTTTTTTAAATCATTAGGCAAGACAAACATACTAATCCAAAGAAGCCAAAGGATTTAATTCAGCTATACTAACAGAATGTGGCTGCTTTAAAATATTATAGATTGGTGTAAGAGTGATTGTGTTTTTTGCCATTAAAAGTAATGGCAATTACTTTTACTTTTGGACCAAATAATAATTCAGTCCTTAAAATGTATTTTTTTTAATAGCATCATTTACTTTTGCACCAAATAATTATTCAGTCCTTAAAACATATTTTTATAAAATAGCATCATTTACTTCACACACTTTTTCTTGTTAGGTAATGCCACATACTCCCTTTTGCTATGCCATACACACTTGTATGTTATTCGAAGGTCCCTGGGGTGTTGTACGTACCTTGAGTAATGTGTAAGGTCACTGAAATCTTGTTTTCATTATTTTGTCATCAAAGTATCCTTGCCAAACATTTTTTGCTAAAACTCTCTCTCCTGGAAGGCAGGGTGGGAAGTTCTTCCTGCTTATAAGATCCTGGCCCACAGTACAGTGAGCCATAGACAGGTAAGAAAGAACTTGTGCGGCCGGGCATGGTGGCTCACACCTGTAATCTCAACACTCTGGGAGGCCAAGGCGGTGGATCACTTGAGGTCAGGAGTTTGAGCCCAGCTTGGCCAACACAGCAAACCCCGTCTCTACTAAAAATACAAAAATTAGCTGGGCATGGTGGCATGCACCTGTAATTGCAGCTACTCAGGAGGTAGAAGTTGCAGTGAGCTGAGACCACACCACTGCACTCCAGCATGGGTGACAGAGTGAGACTCTGTCTCAAAAAATAATAAATAAGTTTTGCTTTCTGAAGTTGTTTTCTGAAGCATGCATATAATAGATTATTTTCAGCAATCCAGGTGGACTGAGGAATAAAAAGTTACAAAACTTCAACAAATATTATCTGAAATCCCACTACTGTTACAGAAACAACAAGAACGACACAGTCCTGTTCTCCTGAACCGACAGTTTGAGAGGAAAGGAAGGAAGGAT
This sequence comes from Ateles fusciceps, assembly GCA_036589455.1. NCBI lineage: Eukaryota > Metazoa > Chordata > Mammalia > Primates > Atelidae > Ateles > Ateles fusciceps. Next base: position 2,821,637 of record JAZHEH010003051.1, read on the forward strand.
GCTGTTCAAACACAAAGGAAGGGGATCTTACCCAGGCTGGATGGGAGGTGAGTGTGAGGAGCCAGAAAAGGCCTGGAGGCGGGAACATCACCTGAAGGATGAGGAGGCATCAATAAATACAATAGGCCAATATAAGGGATGGTGTTAGGCCACAGACAGAGCAGTAGGAGGCATCAGATCTGCCTCTATAACAAGGACCTGACCTTGTGCAAGCCATTTGACCCTTCCTGCTCTAATTTTTCCTTATCTATTATATGGAATGGCTAGGATCATGTCAGTTAACCTTAACTCCTGCTGTGCAACAAAATCACCTGAGAGCCTTCTAAAAGACTCTAGAAAGGTAGTTTCAGGTGGTGGAGCATCAGTGTTTCTTTCACGAGCTCTCCAGATGATGCCAATCTGCAGCCAGGGCTGAGAACCACTGGATGAGATAAGCTCTGCAAGGCCCTGACATCTTAGGTCTGTGGTTCACAACCCATGGTGCACAACAGCATCCTCTGGGGAGCTTTTAGAAATCCCAGTGTAGGCTGCATTCCTGATAATTAAACCAGATTTCTGGAGGTGGCCTCAGGCATCAGCAATTTTAAAGTTCCCAGGTTGATGCCAAGCTACAACCAAGGTTGACAACCACTGTTCTAGGCTCTCTTATACTTCAGTTCCCTATTATGGCCAATGAAAGATGGGAAAATTAAAAAGAAAAGTATGTCAAATTAAAAAGAAAGCTAAATGCTGAAGGCCACCAAAAGATCTTAAATAGTATTGTACCACACATGGATGTGTGTGTCATTCATGTTGATGCCTGACAGGTGGGAAATGCCCAATCCAAAATGCTCTCAGTTCTAAATTTAAAATTCAATGGAATACTTCTATAAAATGGCTCCATGGTGTGTTCTCTGCAATACTGAGTTAGAATTTGATTTGCATGGTTGACTGTAATATGAACATTACATTCCCTACCCCCGAGGTTACTTAAATCCACTTATTAGGCAATGGTGAACTAAACAAACAGTAATTAGAAACACTCCAGACTACCTTTTAAATCTGTTGCTAAATTATGTTTTTCTTGCACCAAAGCCCATACACACAGCATGTCCACAAGCATCACAAAACCAAAGCCTCAGAAATATTTACACTAATAAGGGCATAAGCTACCTCTGGGCATTCACACTGGATTCTGCAGGGAATTAAGGGCTGCTTTAGAAGATGACTATTCATTGCTGTTATTTCTCACATCTGGGTAAATAAAGCACTGCCCGCATGCGGTTAGAAATCCCAGGTGAAAATGAACTCTTCAGGGGTCTGGAGATGACGAATACCTCTGATAGACTGTCTCATTTCCTGAAATGAGTCAGAAGTGAAAGTAATTCTTCAGAAAAGACCCTCTGCACTATGGCACAGCTTATAAAATAATGCCAGATGATACCTGTGGCTAAGAAGCTGGCCCCAGAGAAGAAGGGAGGGTCTGGGAAAAGGACCGAGCCTCTGCACCACACTTAATTTCAGGGTTGCCGCTGTTAGCTTAGAGGGTCTGCAAATCCAATGAGCGGCCAGGCGTCTTGGTCTCCACTGTAAATCTTGATTAGCAGTGAGAGTGCTCACATTCCATTAGAGAGCTGGCCCCTTGCCAATGGGTAGATGCAGCCAGAAAGGATGTGCTGCCCTGAGCATGGAAATAGCAATTCTTACAAGAAAAGCTGTTTTCCTTAACTAAAAATAGTCTATGCCTGTTAATGATTCAGACAGACCTTCTTCCTGGGGAGGACTATGACCTAATGCTTTCCCTTCCTATTATACAGAAAGAAGAGGTATTGGCATATGGTCAGGTACTGGAGGACAGGAAAGAACGAAATACCTTTCACAACAACTCATGTAAAGGCCAATAAACAGGAAGGTGAAAAACAAAGATTGTCTTCACCAAGATCAGGGGCCAGTTATTCCTCTTAGGTAGCTCTTCATTATTTATTTCATCTTGGTTATGTATGTTTGTATGTATTTATTTTATTTATGTATTTAATTTTTGAGACTGTCGCCCCGGCTGGAGTGCAGTGGCGCAATCGTGGCTCACTGCAATCTCCGCCTCCTAGATCCAGCGATTATCCTGCCTCAGTCTCTCGAGTAGCTGGGATTACAGGCCTGCACCACCACACTTAGCTAATTCTTCTATTTTGTAGAGATGGGGTTTCACCATGTTGGCTAGGCTGTTCTTGGACTCCTAACCTCAAGTGATCTGCCCACCTTGGCCTCCCAAATTGCTGGGATTACAGGCATGAGCCAGGTGCCCAGCCCTGGATTTTTAAAAGGAATCTAGCTCCACTGTTTGTAATGGAGTGGTGGGGGAACCTGAAAACAATCTACATGGCCATTAATAGATGATCAGGTAAATTAAAGCACATACACAATGGAATATTATGTAGTTATTTAAAAGCCAAATCTGTGTGCAGATGTAGAGATATCTATACTCCCTATGACACATTAATACATTAAGAAATGCATCTGGCCTTTGTAAACATTTTTGTAAATGTTTTTAAAGAAGTTGCCTAGAATAGGAGAGGGCTGGGAGACAGTGTTAAGTTTTCTTTTATACCCTTCAATACAGTTCCACTTATCTTTTCATATACCTGCACCCTTCCCCTTTTAATAATAGGCGTAAGTGGAGGGCTATTTCTGATTTCTTCTTTATGCTAGTCTCTTCATACATAATTTAAAACAAGTAGGGGCTATTTTATTTTTTTGGGATGAGAGTCTCCTCTGTTGCCCAGACTGGGGCACAGTGGTGCAATCTCAGCTTACTGAAACCTTCACACCTTCTGGGTTCAAGTGATTCTCCTGCCTCAGCCTCCCAAATAGCTGGGATTAAAGGCACCTGCCATGATTCCCAACTAATTTTTGTATTTTTAGTAGAGATGGGTTTCACACCATATTGGCCAGGCTGGTCTCGAACTCCTAATCTCATGTGATCCACCCACCTTAGCCTCCCAAAGTGCCGGGATTACAGGCATGAGCCACCACGCCTGGCTCGTAAGTGCCATTCTAAATAGATATGATAGAATCATAGCTCCCCAAAAATCAGATGTGGAAGCCCTAACCCCCATACCTCAAAATATGACTGGATTTGGAAAAGACAGGGCCATTAAAGAAGTGATTAAACTGAAAATGAGACTGTGAGAGTGTGCCCTAATCCAATCAGACTGGTGCCCTTAAAAGAGGAAGAAATTTGGACACCGAAAGATACCAGAATGCACACATGCAAAGGAAATACCATGTGAGGACACAGAAAAGATGGCCGTTGGCAAGCCTCAGAAGAAAGCAAATGTACTGATACCTTGACCTTGGACTTCTAACCTCCAGAACTGTGAGAAAATAAATGTCTGCTGTTTAACAATTCAGTCTAAAGTATTCTGCCATGGCAGCCCCAGCAAACTAATATAACAGATAAATAGATGGATGCAATTGAACTAGCACAACATGGAGACAGTCACCCATAAGAGTCTTCAACAGGTGAAAATCCCACTATATCCACCGTGATGCTGATGCCCCCGTGATGCTGATGCCCTCATCTGCCTTGTGAAGAAACAGGAGTTGATGGAGCTTCTGACTAAATCATGTTCACCCTGTTAAGTGGCTCAAGCTGGGACTTGAATGAGTTTCCCACCTCATCATTCAGGACTCTTTCTGCTCCTGCCACTTAAATGATGACATTTTAAACCCCATAACTCAAAGAACTAGAGCCTCAGATATAAATATATATATACATTTGTTTTTTGAGACAGGGTCTTGCTCTGTCACCCGGGCTGGAGTGCAGTGGCATAATCTTGGCTCATGGCAACCTCCACCTCCTGGTCTCAAGCAATCCTCCTGCCTCAGCCTCTCTAGTAGCTTGAACTACAGGTGCATGCTACCAAGCTCAGTTAATTTTTTAAGGTTTTTGTAGAGATGAGGTCTCACTGTATTACCCAGGTTAAGCCTCACATATTTTATTACCGACTTTTTAAAGCTTGGCTTATAGTCAAAAGGCTGATAACTAATGAAAGGGAAAGTGTCACAGTAATATTAATTCAATTTTTTAAAGACTTGGCACCAGCGTTTAAAACAAGTATGGAGAAACAAATGATATCCCGTATTTATGTGCCAACTTAATCTTTTACACTTTAAGACATACAGTTTCAGACCACAATGCAATTAATTTTTTAAAGTATGGTGATCCAGGGCTAAAACTTCTTTATGAAATTTTATAGATTTTTTACAAATTTATTAAACCTCTCTTTAAAAACTGGAGTTTAGAGATCAATCACATAGAACCACAGACTTTGCCTATAAAATCTTTAACCTATAAAGGCTTAACCTATAAACCTTTGTCTTTAACTTGCAAAGATTTGTCAGTGGGTTAAGAAGCAGACACCTGAAAAGATCAAAACCCAAAGATAAATACAGTACAGTCAGTTCAGGCTACAGACATTCAGAGGAAGGTGGAATCACTTTTGCCTTGAATGGCCAGGGAAAGTTTCACCAAGGATATAGGGTCTAAGCCAATCTGGAATTAAAAATAAAAGCTAAGGAGAAGTTATTTATGTTCAGGTCTGCCTGACCCCTGAGTATACGGTTCTGAAGGTGAGAACTGTGTCACTAAGATCCTAACAGTGCCTGGCAAATAGTAGGCATCTGCCAGCTGGAGCAGGGAAACAGGTGGACAAACACACAGCATGCTCATGTTAGCGTAGGTCTATACTGCAGGATTTTTGTAAGGAAGTTGCAGGATACAAGATTTAAAAAGTTGGGGCCAACTGGTAGGTAAACTGAGGTTTGGGCTTTATCCCTACACAGTGTAGAGTCTACGGAAGTGTTTCTGGAGGAGAAAAACACATGATGGAACCAGCAGTGGAATGCAGAATGGACTGGAGGTGGCAGAGAAACAAGAATCAGGAAGGTTAACTGGGTGATCAGCTGGCTAAAGTCTCAGCTTCCTAATCTGTAAAATGGGCATCATACTACCACAGTAAGCACTCAAGATATAATTGCTATCATTATCATTTATTGTTATTATTATTCCACACTGTAAGATATAGAAGAAAATGAGTAAGAGAACAAATGTGAGGTGTAGAGCCAGTATTTATATGTCACCTCAGGGTCTCCTCAAGTTCCTTAAACAGACAATGGTGAGGCCATCTGTCTTTTTGGGAATGGAGTGTGCTATATTTATTCGTTAGTTCTCCATAACTTCTTATTTCAATATAGTAGATCCAACGCAGGAGGAACAGATAACTGAAATGATCTTTAAAATTGAGACTACAAAATCAACTTTAAATTGCTTTTATACAGAAGTAACTATACGGACTAATGCCAATCAGTTTTGAAACACTAAATTAATGGACCCAGCTATAAATCCAGGAAATCCATTTTCATAATGAAAATGCCAATGCCTTTTTAAATTTAAGGATGGAACTGCCAACATAAAAGGCTTACAGTCAATGAGCAATTGCTCCTTTCACTCATAAATGAAAGAGCCTGATAACTCTGAATTGTTTCTGAAACTCTGATTATCAGAAATAGTTGAAAATATAAGCTACAGGATTTTTCAATCACACAATTACCACTTGGTATTGGAGCTCAAAGCCTCAGACCAAATTTGGTGTGCTGGCTTTGTAAGTTCCTTTCTCAAATTATCAGGGGACGAAAGGTCTTATATTTACTGTCATGATATAGAGATGAAGTTCAACTGCAGATATTAGCACTCTGTCTAGTACAAAACAATGCTAACTTTTGTTTGTAAATTTGATCTTAGAAGGGGAGATTTAATATACACCAAAAAGTGTATGTGCATTTACATAAATACATGGGTATCCAGAGTAAAGTTTCACCAACTAACCATTGGTAAAATTAATGTATCAGACGTCTGTGCTATTCCTACCTTCAATATTAATTGTCTATTTTAAAACTTTACTCTTTGGTCCGTAACAGGTTGCCATACTTACTAACTATATCAATGGCGGATGTATTACTTCTTAAAATAAAAGCCAAGCCCCAAAAAAACTATCCAAAGGGACTAAATAAGACAAAACTGATTACTTTTGCCAAAGTCAACAGAAACTTTCCAAGAAACAAAGAAGCCAAGATGAAGAGAACAGTCAGCAGTCCAGCCAATTAGTAGGCCAAGGACAGAAGAGGATAAGGAATGCAAACTCACTAGCATAATTTCTGGTTGACAGGCATCAGCCAAGACACACATATATTCAACACTCAAATAACATCTTAGAAGGAAGAGTACAGGGCAAAATTAAGACGTGGGAAAAAGAAAAAATTCCTTTAAGGAGAGAATATTTGCTCAAAGCCAAAAAAAAAAAAAAAAAAAAGGAGAGAATAAAGCCTGAAAACAACAAGCAGCAGGTAATGGGGTGATCAGCAGCTAAATCAAGAGACATGAGCTGTAATCCCGCTTTACATCTAACCAAACTGGTTTCCTAGGTTTCCTTCCCAATGTTCTTTAACTTTTCTAAGTCTTAGAATCTTTACCTGTAGTTTCAACAGGGAAAATGATGTAATAGCCAAAGGTCTGATAATAGACTAGGAGTTTGTTTAGATGATGAACAGATACTTTTAAGGGGGAAAAAAATAGGCTACTTTTATTTCACAGTGACTTCAAGTTCACAAGAATGAAATTTCACAGAAGGGGAGTCAAACTGTCTGCACGCACAGTGAACACAGCCCTCAAGCATTTGTCAAATCAAGGCCTCTGAAATGAGCACAAACACCTGGATTACCCGCCACATAACCTCAGCCTCAGCCACAATCCCTTTGTCTCTGACCTGACTCGGCTCTTCCCAGTTGGATATACTCACTTCTCAGCCCCCATTCTTCCCGTAATGCTGCCAGAGGCAAGTTGTACACACAGCTACATAAAGTTAGGAGAAGTTTAAGGTAAAACAGGCAATGGAAATCCTGGGTGCAGCTCCTACCCTTAAGAATAGCACAGTAGGTAACTACTAGTGTTCTAAATCTTAGGCCAGTCCCAGCAATCTGGAAGGCTAAGGTGAGAAGAATGCTTGAGGCCAGGAGTTTAAGACCAACCCAGGCAATAAAATGAGATCCAATCTCTACAAAAAACAACAAGCCAGGCATGGTGGTTGTAATTCCAGCTATTCAGGAGACTGACGTGGGACAATCACTTGAGCCTGGGAATTCAAAGTAGCAGTGATCGCACCACTGCACTCCAGACTGGGAGACAGAGCAAGACCCTGTCTCTCAAAATAAAAATAAAAATATCTTGTACTGGCCCCTGTTAGATTGTACTGGCCCCTGTTAGAATGTATGGCCCAGTAATTTAACTTCTCAAGAACTTCACAAAATAATGTGAAATGTAGACAAACATTTATACCCACAAATATCTCTCAATATTATTTATAACAGCCAAAAAATCTGATGCATGCTAGATCAGCAACAATCAAGGAATGACTATGCAAAGTATACCTCAAATTAGGTTTCCGTCCTACATGATCCCATAGACCATCTGCTTACCCCTCAATAGGACTCAACCTGCCTACTAATTATCCATTTCCTCCAACAGGTCCTGAAGGACAAACACCACATTTTGTTCACTATTTTCACCACAAAGTCTAGCTTATAGTGAGCACAAAATAAATATTTGTTGAATGTCTTCTGGAAAATATCTAAGTAAATTTTATGTGATGGAATGTTATTCAGCCATTAAGTGTGGTATGTGAAGGCTTCTTAAATACAGGGAGTGCTGATGATGAAAAGCTCTGGAAATGGATAGTGGTGGTGATTGTACAACACTGAATATACGTAATGCTACTGAATTATACACTTAAAAATGGTTAATTTTAGATTATGTATACTTTACCACAATAAAAGAGATAAACTAAACATAGGGAGTGCTTATGAGGCAAGTTACAAGGCAGGATACCATATATCTAAACTATATAAAACTACACTGCATTTTTTTTTTAAAGGCAGGAAAGCACCACACTAAAATATTCATGGTGGTTTATCTTTGAGGGGTAGTGTTGGGGTGATTTTTGTTTTATTTGCAGTTTTCTGTATTTCCCAAAATTTCTACAATGGCTCACATATAATATTTATAATCAGAAAAAGACATCAAGCAGCAGAAGCCAGGGATAGAAAGGTTTACTTGTCAGTAGGTTAAACCTGGATCAAAATCATTCACCTTGCTATGATCCTTGATGATTATACTTGTATACTGCATATCATTCGTGCTTGCCTTCACTGTATAGTCCATAAAGCATGCCATTTAAGTAAAAATTATACCTTTTAAAATTGAAATTATTTAGCTTTTGCTATGCCAGAAAGTATGCCTTTCAGATGTGATGCACCTTAAGTATGCTTTGCCTAGGCTGAGAAGCAGCAACTGATGGTTTTAGACATACAAGTGACCAACTGGCTCAAATGCACAGCTGTTCTCGGAGGTGAAAGGCTTTCAGGAATCTGTGATGAGCCAGTCTGCAACAGCTCAAAGAGACTGACACATCCAAATGGCCTCAATAAACACTAAACTCGTCAAATTTACAAATAAATTACAAACAAGTCCTTTGGAGTTACATGAACTCATGACTGAAGTAACAGAGTTAGGACTGCCACTTATGCATTACCACCATGAGTTCCTGGCCTCAGTTGTCCCACAAATAAATAGGGATAAAAATGCCTCTTTCTTGGGTAAACAAGATGTTTGCAAATCAGAGCTGGAGGAAATCCTGAGCCTGCTAACAGCAGCTGTCCAGTCAATATCATTAATTTCCTTCCTTACCCCTCTTTCGATCAAGTGTCCAATCTAGGATAGCCAAGTGAAATGCTAAAAATGACCCACTACCTAGAACTAACAAAGTTAACATAATAGGAGAATGGGAAGATGTTCTGAATCCTCTTCCAGTTTTACTCCTCAGAAGCCCTCATAAGATGCAAACCAATTTTTCCTATTCTTCATTCCTCAATAATTGGAAAATAACTACTCTCTGTGTCCTTCGCATACCTGGAAACCTGATGTCACTCTTAAGTTTCTTCTTCAAACCTTTCATTCCTGGCATGGTGGCTCACACCTATAATCCTAACACTTTGGGAAGCCAAGGATGGGGGATCACTTAAGGTCAGGAGTTCAAGGCCAGCTTGGGCAACATAGCAAGACCCCCATCTCTAAAAAAAAAAAAAAAGCCAGCCAGTCATAGTAGCACATGCCTGCAGTCCTAGTTACTGAAGAAGCAGAAGTAAGACGCTTGTCTGAGCCCAAGAGTTAGAGGCTGCGGTGAGCCAAGATGGCGCCACTGTACTCTAGCCCGGGCGACAAAGCAAGACAACTTGCACCTTGTTTCTTAAAAAAAAAAAAAAAAAAAAAAACTACTAAACACAAATGATAAAAACCTTCATTCCTTTAAACATATCTGTGGTTTCTCTTGGTTCTCTGCAAGCTCTCCCTACGTTATGTTAACTGGATGGCCTCTGAATCCCTCTGAGCAGGACTTGGCATAGCACAAGGCTAGCACCTAATTCATGTATCCCAGAGAGCTTAGAAAAATACAATAAATTGTTATGCTTTGGAAGGTTACTTGTCTCTGACTGATGAGGGTGTGCAGTGCCCCTGAGACAGATCCAAGTGTGACCCACAGTGCCCTCCAATTTGCTCCCATAACCTTCGTCCTTTGCTTTGTCTTGCACTTGCCAACGTTGTTCAGCAAGCTGATTGAGTCTGAGATTGCATCAGATTCAACACTGCACCAAATCCCTCCCTTCAAAAGAACAGCCCCTAGCTTTACAAAAGATCTGCCGGCTTCCTTCCTTGATTAGCTCTTATTTGAGTGCCTCAGTGGGCAAAGGAGGAAAGGAATTGAAAAAGCAAGGATAATGGAAATATTCAGCTGTTTAAGGTGACCTTTGTGCAGGCTGAACTGTACAAACCAACTTCACTACCTTTGGGCTACAAAACTCAAGTTCATTCTTTCAGTAAACATGTACTGAGCCAGCACTAAGTAGTAGGCATTCAAAAATCAACCATTTCTGCCTTATGGAAGAAAAGAATATCAACAATTCTGCCACAGTGCAGTATGTTCTAAAACAAAAATATATACAAGGTTATTACAGCTGCACAGAGGGCAAAGGACACTGAATCTGCCTGGGCAGAATTCGAGGGGTTGGGTAATTCACACATCTCTTTACTTGCCACAGGGGAATGAATGAGCTGACCTACAATGCCGGCGGGGGGCTAGGGCTGTTGCAGCCTTTTAATGCAGTCTATTTAATGCCATTGCCATTGACTTGCTTTGGTTGCTATACATACTTTCCTGCTCTCCTCACATATTCACTTATTTTCAGAATAAAACATACGGTGTTTCCATTCTCTCTCCAGTCTTTCAACCCCATCATGTTTCCTGCCCTGGAGAGTTGCTTTGACTATCAGAGAAGGAATACTATAATGGCTTAGTTGGAGCAAATAAAGAGGCAAGAATAAGCCTGTTTGCTAAAAAGGAGCCGGAAAAGCATGTGCAGAGACATTATGAGAAGTACCCACTGCGACCAGGCCCTCTGCTGCTCCAGCAGGTGAGTACCAGCCCTGTGAATGCCCAGGGGTATCCCTGCCAAATGTAGCTGAAGATATTTGTCTTCACATCAGCTTCTATCTCACCTCATCCAATTCTAGGGTATATTTGTTAAAACAGTGGTTCTTAACCTTTCATAGTCCATGAAATCCTCTGAGAGAATCTAGTGAAATCCAATGACTCGCTCCATAGAAAAACTTTCAAAAGCACAAAAATACAAAATATTACATACAATTTCTAGGGACACACAAACTCCAAAACCTATACATGGAAACCAGGAGGAAGCATACCGTTTAGTTCAAAATCCTTGAGCCTGTACTATGTGCCAAGCACCATGGGGACACCACCTCAAACTTAATGCTTGACCATTCTGAATGTTGGACTGTCCTCCAACATCCTGCCTTTGTTCCATGTAAAGCTTCTGCCTGGAACACTTGTCCCAGTAGTTTAAGCATCACCTCTTAAATAAAAATAATGGAAACTTTATGAACCCATCACCGTAATCCACCCTTCCCCCAAGAAAGGTGAATTACTCACTTCCTGCCCCACCATTCTCTGCAGATACTTGAATCAGAGATCCTACAGTAATTGTTACCTTCATGTAGTCACATCCCTTTCTCTATCAGACAGTGGCAACCTGAGGGAATGGGCTGTAACTTAATCATCTTTTATTTTCAGATCCTAGTATAAAGTCTCTATTCTGGAGGAAAACATTCCTTTGGAGGAAACAAACACAAAATCAGTTAATTTTAATACAAGTGTCCTAATGCTCAAACCTGGTGAGTGATTTTTAAGCAAAATCTTAGAGGAGAAGTGGCAATAAACTAGACAAAATTGGTGGGGGGGGTGGGCATTATCAACAGAGGGGTCAGCAAGGCATGCAGCAGAAACACAGTGTACAGGGAAGGTAGCAATTCCAGATTCATGGTGACTAAACAGAAAGGCAGGAAGCAGGTGTAAGAGGTGAGGAGAGAAGTAAAAAAGAATATGAGGGTAGAGGGCACCAAATGAGGTATAGGGAGCTTGGACATATCCCGGAGGTGGAAATCACTGGAAGATTTTTTTCTCCCTTTTCTACTTAGAAAAGTAACGTGATTATTGTAGGAAATGGAGAAAAGGCAAGAAGATGACAAACTCATAACTCTATCATACAGAGACAACCATCATTACTGTTCTCTCATCCTTATGTGCTATGTTAACATGTATGCATGTGTATGTAACTGGTTTGTATTTTACTTTGATTTTGCTTAAATTCATTAAGTATTTACTAGTAGCAGACGCTATGCTGAATACACTACATGTATATCATTTCATCCTCAAAATAATTCTTCACAATTATTCATTGTAATCCATTCTAAGGAGGACAAATTGGGGGAGGATGTCCAACATCACAAGGCTGATTAATATGTATTTAATAGCAGAGCTGAGAAATTCCACATCAAGTTTTCTTCAAAGACTTCATTTTTTTCTTATTTGCACGTGTTTAACTTATAAATAAATTACTTTTTCCAATTTTATCAGAAAAATCCCTTTGGGAATTTGATAAGCAATGTGATACACCTAAATATAAACCTGGAAAAAAAAAACCATTACTATATTGTTTTCCCATATAAAGAGCATATAAAACTCTTGGCATTCATTTTAATCTTTTCTTAATCTTGGCAAAGTTTTCTTCATTGAAGGCTTGTAAGTTTAGGAGGGTGGCATGTTCAGATATATGCTTTGGACAGATAAATCTGGCAATAGTATGAAGGAAGACAGATTTGAGGAGACGAGATTGGAGGGCTGAAACACAAACTAAAAGAGATGGCCACAGTTCAGGTGAGACACAAAAGCCTAGAACCAAGGCAGTGATGCGTGGTACGGAGGGCAGGGAACAGCCTCAGGAAAACACGGAAGGCAGAATTCAAAGGACATGGAGCAAAAAGAGGAAGCAGAGTGGTAGAGGAAAGAGAGGAAGTCAGGGAGAGCGGGTGAACTGGGGATGCCATTCACAGAGAGGACACAGAAGGGATGCATTTTGTGGTGTGGGGGAGGAAATAACTAGTTCAGCTGTGAACTAAATCACTGAAATTATCCCAAGTGCCTACTCTATGCTGAGTGCCTTGCTGAGTGCTGAAGAGTCTGTGGCACATCAGGCTGGGATGGCCCCAGGACAGGCAGACTGGGGGTAACAATGAGCAAAGAGATCAGGCTGGGCAGAGGGGTGCATCTTGGTGGAGGTGGCCTGGACGGCGCTCTGAAGCTCTAGGAACAGATCTGAAACTGCAAGTGTGAATGAGCCTGCCCTCAGAAAACATGCAAACAGTATGAGAACAGAAGCCGGCCAAGGTTGAAGCTTGAATTAAAACAGTGTTTTAAGCTGGACAGAAGCAGCAGAAGTGCCAAAAGAAGAACAGAAAGTAAAATAACCCAATCCTGAGCCTATACTGCCCCTGGACTTCTTGGAAAGAATGATTTTTTTTTTAATTCAAAGGTCACTCAGTCGACTTTAAACATTAAACAAAATCACATAAAAAGTCTATGATGAGGGCAAGAATTTGCATCTCCTGGCTGCCTCTTGGAGCTTTATCCACCAGCCATACGGAATTGATGATTAATATTCAGTAAGAAGTGAATGTATAATCATGTGCCTGCCATTCAAATGTGAAAAGAAATGTTTTCTGCTCAGTACACCCAATAATACATTAATATATTTTCAGTTTAAAATACATTTATGAATAATTTTAAACATTTTATAGATTTCCTGGCAAGGATGATAATAGAACAATCTATTTTCACTGCTACATGAAACAAGAGGAATGAAAGGTTCAGTTAATCAAGGAATTTAATATGCTTTATAATAAATATCAAACAGTCATTACTTCAGCTATACAAAGGGTGGCTGAGGTCACAATATGATTATAATAGCAAGAATTTGTGTCCATATATATTCTCTGTCAGTTACTTAAATTTGCATAAGAAGTTTCCTCTATGAATTTTTTGCTAGAAATCAAATTTGTCTTGATTTATACATGAGCAGCAATAATAAGATTTTGTAATGATTAACACTAGTAACAATCAAACAAATGGAAAACACTAACCTTTCCAAGGTACCAATGCAATGACAAACAGATGGATATGAAAATAAATTACCTGCACTGCATTACGTAAATGTGGTTTAGAATATCAGGAAAGCACCAGAATCTGAAATGATTACTGTGGCAGTGTTTGATGAGGGCAAGAAAGAAAAAATACTGTGAATTCTTCGTCTTTTGTCATCTTTGTCAACAGTGTATAACCATGTGTTGTGTATGCACACGTGCGTGTTCAATTTTATGACATCCTGATAAGAAGAGATGCAGTCACTTCAAGGTCATAGGGAGAGGTCAGGTACAGTGGCTCACATCTGCAATCCCATCACTTTGGGAGGCCGAGATGGGTGGATCACCTGAGGTCAGGAGTTCGAGACCAGCTTGGCCACCGTGGCAAAACCTCTTCTCTACTAAAAATACAAAAATTAGCTGGGCGTAGTGGTGCGTGCCTGTAATCCCAGCTACTTGGGAGGGAGGCTAAGGCAGAATTGCTTGAACCCAGGAGGTGGACGTTGCAGTGAGCCAAGATCCTGCCACTGCACTCCAGTCTGTGTCAATGGGGGGAGATTAAATCTCAAAAAAAGAAAAAAAAAATGATCATGGGAGAAACCTGGGGCCAGATGAAGATGTATGATCTAAGCTAATGGAGTCACTGTTTCCCCTCTTAACAACCACTGCCACTAAAATATATACTCTAGGGTTGTTGTATTAACTCTGTTACAGTCTACTAGTTGTAACTCCCAGGGTTCTCAGTGAGCAAAAAGTTTTGTTTAAAAATGGCTTTGGGATGATTCTTGGTGAATTAAGAATCCTATGATTTCATGATGCTTCCTCTGGGAATAATATCCAAAGAGTTAATGTCCACTACAATGTCCTCCAGCAACACTCCTGCTTATATTGAAGAAAAAAATTCCAAGGCAGAGGGAGAATGCTCTAATGATGGCTAATCTAAGTATTCAAAAGTAACCAAGATTAACCAACATGTTAAATACTTGATAAGTATCAGAATAAAAAGGATGGGGAAAGTATAAATGAATAAATGATAGAAAACAAGGTGCTACAAAATTAAGAGCATTCTAGTCAACAGAAATACAGTTGTGTTCAATTTGATCATCTAGACATGCAAAATTAGGGTAACAATTTTTTTTAGGATTTATAATGTAAGAGACACATATGGAAAGTTTAAGTTAAAAACTAGCTTATTCTCAGTAAATCATAAAATATGAGTTAAAATTTTGAATCAAAGCTTCATGAGGGTTATTTAAAAATGTAATTTTTTTATGTCTTGACATTCAAATAAAGGTATACAATAAAACAATAGAGCCAGGAACTCCTGCTGTTATTCATTCAAATATGTTGAGCCTGTCTGTTTATGGAACTTAGCCATAATGCATATTTCTACTTCATTTTTAACAAAGTAGGTATAATCTTACATATTTGTAATTCTAGGAAATTTTCAGAATCCATTTAATCATAAATAGCTATCTAATGAAAAAGTTTATTGTCACCACTTTATGTTCACTCCAAAGTATGATAAACATTTCTTAGCCAAATTTTTAAAAATCCAACCAAATTACCAAAACTAAACTGTACTTAACTGATCTTCCAAACAAACTTAAAATGTGACAGAGTTGGTCCCCTAAGTACAAGTGATTGTTAGTATCTATGAAGCCTTCAACAAACTGTCCAGTTCTCTGCAGTCCTGTCTTCTGGGAGACAGAAAACAGGACTTTGTTTCTGTTCTGAAAAATTATCTTCACTGGGCCAAAGTCATAGATTGGCAGATACTGCCTCCCCAGGCAACGACCATCCACACTATCCCCATCCTCCTCTCCCACTATTCCTTGGCCCACCTTCAGGAGGTATAAACAACTGGGTTACAAAGTTAAGTTTCAGAATCCTTGAGTAAGCTTCCCTTGGCCCTCCAACTAAATTCATAATCTCTCTCTACTGTCTTCTCTCTGTACCATCCAGCCTCCACCAACCTCCTCATTCATAAGAATGGCGAACTTTCTTGGTGAATGGTGAATTACTACATGGAGAGTTCTGAAGAGCTATCGTAAACCTAAAGCATAAACCAAATACTTCTAGGCTCATTATAGGGGTTATTAATATACAATCATGAAATCAGCAAGCTGGGAAGAATCTCAGATGTAATCTAAGCCTAAACTCCTCATTTTTACAGATAGTGAACTATGATAATGGTGATTGCCTACAACCAAAATAAACTGACTCAAAGTAACTTGCACATTCGTGTAATGTCAGTGGAACATCTGAATTACACATTTTCACGTTTAGAGGCCTTAAATCCTTGTTGTAAGAGGTGGTTCATTTGAACCCAGGTTCTTAATGTTTGCATGTATCTTCTAATTTACAGTTATGTGCAGATTTAGAGATAATATTTAAAATTTTCAGATCCTGCACTTCTTCCATAGACCCTGAATTTATATTTCATTTTTATCAATAGCATCAACATGCCTCTCATAAACTATTTAAAACAATGAATGACTCTATACATTTAAGATTTCTGAACTGCATTTCTCTTCTCTGCAACTGGATCAGTGGCAGGGGGCCTAGAGGGAAATGAGAAAAACAAGCTCTGGATTCCCACAGACTTTAGACATTATTAGGTGCTGTCATTATTTTCTCTGTATATTCTCATTTTCTCTCAGTGACAATGTAATACGCAATTAAACAAACATGATATTAAAGCTTACAGAGTGTTCCCTGCTCCCTGCAAGGATCATGATATATGTCTCACTATTAACACAAATTCTCAGCAGAACAAAGGTGGACAGTTTAAAACGTAGACATGATAAGCTTTTAATAAAACAATGTTATGTTAGCATCTAGAAACAGTAAGCAAGAAAAATTCAGTGATGATTTTTCTCCCCCAAAGAAGTCTCAAAAGAAAGATATCCACATCCAGGTAAGTCAGGAACCATGACAACTCCCCGTTGTGTGAAGGTTTCCACAAATCTTTAAAGCTGACTTAGAGAAAGAGATTAAGAATATATCCTTACCATAATTTGTCCTTTGGAGCCAATATTTACATTTAGACTTGAAGTGTGTTGATGACCAAAACCATTATATACAAAATATAAAGAAATAAAATACAAAAATTAAAATAAATGCTGTTCTCCCTAATACCTTCATACTTTTAACTTTGAGCCTTAGAAAAATGTGAGATCTGTTTGGCTCAGTGGAAGGGTGCTCTGCTCCAATAATACAATGCTTTACAGGCCTCGGGTAACAAAACTCCTTCACAGGGGTGAAATGAGTATTTAATGAGAACGCTGATTGTCAGCCAGATTTTAGCATGTGTCCTAAGAAACAACAGAGATACATCATTTCTTACAAACAGTAGCTGATAAAAACAGTAGTTAAAAAACAAAAACAAAAACAAAAAAACACCTAGACTTCAAAAAAAAAGATTATGCGTCTTTGAAGATGCAGATATGTTTGCATTTGGAGTTCTCTGGCCACTTTCCTGTAATATTTGCTTAGATAATTTATTTCAACACTTTATATCACCACCTGTTATACTGAGGATAAATACAGGTCTCCAGGAGAGATAGTTCGAAGTATCTCACTTTATGGAAACACGAAAGGATCAAATCAGGCAGTTTGGTTGTTTAATCATAAATTGCTATTTTCCAATTGCTAAATTTTTTTGTGTGTGTGATGGTGTGTTCTGACAGGTGAAGCTGGCACTATCATGAGCTTCTTTATGCCAAATAACTATTGGAAATGAAAAGGCTGAAAAACATCCTGTGCTCTTCTTTCTATGTTAAACCCATGGGAGATGTTCTCAAACTCTACTTTTCAAGATCACAGTATTCTTTATATTAAATAACAATTAAAAAAAGCCTAAGAAGTGACTGAAGAGCCACGAGATGTTAGCTGAACAAGTAAAATGTCTATATGCAAATACTGAATCAGAGAATGAACAGGGAAGAAGGAATATAGGGTGTTACTTTTGAACATCAACATTCTCTCAGAGGGCAGAAGGCTCGCTTTTCAACTAGTCAAGGGTTCAAGAAGGCTAAGTCTAAAACAGTAAGTTTTACCACAATTGAACAAACTCTACCACACACAGTGAACAGGACTATATCAACTTTAAACCATAGCCTTTAAAACTCCTCTCATTAGATGATGGAGGCTATGGCCCCTCCCCCCTGAATCTAGGCAGCCTTTTTGACTGCCTCATCCAAGGGTGCATGATGAGAAAGGTACTTGTGACTTAGAAGGCTAAGTTTTCTAAAACCATGTATCTTCTGTCTTGTCCACTGGAACATTAGTACGTGGGCCCTGTAGTAAGTCCCACTACAGGGGCTACCATGATGGAGGGATCACAAGTAGGCACTCTGATCTACAGTCCCATCTGAACCCAGCCTTCCAAATCCTCACCAAAGTCAGAGAAACATGCCGGATGCCATCTTGAATTAAGCCGCCTGCCAGCTGAACACCACTCAGTTGAGCCTTGGCTGAATCTCTATGCAAAAACTATGAGATATAATAAAAGGGTTGTTGCCTTAATTCTCTAAACTCTAGAATAGTTTACCATGCAGCAAAGAGAATCAAGAATTTGGAAGGGATTTTGAAGATATGCTAGTCCCACTGTTTGCTTCTAAGGAAATTAAGACCCAGACCGGGTAAGTGTGAATCCAACAATGCTAGGTAGTAATCGGGTTAAAACTAGAAGCCAAGTCTCTGGGGTCCCAGCTCTATTCTTTCAAAGAGCTCACTTTGGTTTCCTCATATCCCACCCTCCACTTTCACTATCTTACTTTGTGGTTTTTGTGGGTTTTTTTCTTTTTTATGAGACAGGGTCTCACTCTGTTGCCCAGGTAGGAGTGGTGCCATCAGGGCTCACTGAGGCCTGGACCTTCTAGGAACAAGAGATTCTCCCACCTCAGCCTCCCAAAGTTCTGAGATTATAGGCATGAGCTATCATGCCCATCCTATTTTATTATTATGTGAACTCAAAAAGCAGCAGGGCCAGATACGGTGACACATGCCTGTAGTTCCAGCTACTCATGAGGCCAAGGATTGCTTCATCCCAGGAGTTTGACACCAGCCTGGGCAACATAGTGAGACCCTTCCTCCCTTCCTCCCTCCCTCCCTCCCTCCCTTCTTTCTTCTCTCTCTCTCTCTCTTTCTTTTCTTTCCAGAGCATGTCCTTAAAGGCTGTATCTTCTCCCTATTTTTAAAAGTTAAGGCTAGGCACAGTGGCTCATGCCTGCAATTCCAGTGCTTTCAGAGGCTGAAGTGGAAGGATCACTTGAGGTCAGAAATTTGAGGCTAGCCTGGGCAACATAGCAAGATGACTCCTTGATTAAAAAAAAAAAAAAAAAAAGGCCAGTGTAGTGGCTCAAGCCTGTAATCCCAGCACTTTGGGAGGCTGGGGTGGGTGAATCACTTGAGATCAGGAGTTCGAGATCAGCCTGGCCAACATGGTGAAACCCTGTCTCTACTAAAAATACAAAAAAATAAAAATAAATAATTTTTTAATTAGCTGGGCATGTTGGCATATACCTGTACTCCTAGCTTTACTCAGGAGGCTGAGGCAAGAGGAATGCTGGGATTCAGGATGCGCCTGGGAGTTCCAGGCTGCAGTGACCTGTAACTGTGCCATTGCACTCCAGCCTGGGTGATAAAGCAAGACCCCATCTCCATAAATAAAGTTAAGAATAATTCTGACATATTTTCTTCTGTCTTTATCTCAAACATTTTCCCTGGATGAAATTGGAAAAGAATTACTATTTAGAGAGCATGGAATAAAACTTCTGATCCAAGTTTGCTTCAGCAATGCAGACATTAGTATTAGCCTCAAAAACCTGCCTGAAATTTCACCTCTTCATTCCCATTTCACGTGAAATATCTTCAGGTAAACATTGCCTACTTTTTTAGCACTTATACAGTCAATGTTTTGCTCCAGCTAGTTAAGAAAACTTATGACTGTTTATTATCTCTAATAACACAGTTCTTGATTTTTTTAGTTAGTTGACATACTTAATAAAAGGCAACACTGGCCAGGCCCGGTGGCCCACATCTGTAATCCCAGCACTTTGGGATGCTGAAGCAGGTGGATCACAAGGTCAGGAGATCGCGACCATCCTGGCCAACATGATGAAACCCCATCTCTACTAAAATAGAAAAAATTAGCGGAGCATGGTGGCTCAGGCCTGTAGTCCCAACTACTCGGGAGGCTGAGGCAGGAGAATCGCTTGAACCTAGTAGGCAGAGGTTGCAGTGAGCCGAGATCACGCCACTGCACTCCAGCCTGGCGACAGAGCAAGACTCAGGCAACATTCAGCTTCCCAAAGTTAGTCTTTTGTGGAACAGTTTACAGGACACCTTTCAGGACACCTCTGCCTACCAGGTTCAAGGCAACATTCAGCTTCCCAAAGTTAGTCTTTTGTGTGAACAGTTTACAGGACACCTATCAGGTGATCTTTAGGCTCCACATGAACCTGAAATTGAAGATTAATGATCTGCTCAGTAGAAGCATTCTCATTAAGCATGTCAGTCTTTTGGATACTGTGTTCATTAAACTGTTAATGAATAAAGAAAAGACAATTTCAAAGATAAACAAGTTCAGGCAGCTGTTTAAAAAGGAAAAGTACATAAGATATTGGCATGCGCAGAACTAGCGCACTATAAGTAACTAGAGGTTCCAGGCCCATAAATGGTTGAATGATTTTTGGGGATTCATCAGTGTCTAACATTTTCATCCAGAAGAAGCTGTTCTCTAAATTTACATGAAATATTATCAAGATTTTTGAAAATCAGGTTTACTATCTGATGTCTCTCTCTTCTTTTAATAAAATCTGTATCTTAAAGAACAAAAGAAAACAAAAAAAGAAAAATAAAGAAAACTAAAAAATAAAATCTGTATCTTCCATATCCTATCCTGAACATAAGAGATCCCTCAACAATGAGAATACCTTGCCCTACCAATGAATTAGTTCTCAGTAAAACACTAAATTTTCAAATGCGTGACAGCACCTTCCAGAATTAGAAGAGCTCTATTACACCCAAAGGATTTTCTGAATTTATAAACCTTTATAAACTTTCAGAATATTTAAATACACCAAATTTTAAAAGGCAGCAATTTAAGGAATAAATGTTTCAGGATAATTACTCGAGATGAAATGCTAATCACAACCTTAAAAATATTTGCAAATATTTCATGAACATGATACAACTAGGTTAATTTCCTGTGTAACATTATTCCTACATAATAGTTTTTTAGTCATGCATTTTGTGATTCTGTCTCTTTAATACGGAAGCTGCAGTTTCAGTTCAAACTAAGTTACTGTATTTATAAGGCATTCTAGACCCAGGACATTACAGCAGTTGGGATAATGCTCTCTGTCAGCTCGTAATTTAAAATCTTTCAAAGCAGCTTAATATTTGTGTTATTTCATCCTCACAAAAAGTTCTGTGTGGTGCCACCAATACATATTATGATGATTTTAAGACAACCTGAGGACCAGAGAGGCTGAGTAACATACTACACCACCAGACTACACCAACCTGACTCAGGGTGGCAGCTTCCATTTCCACAGCAGATTCATCAAAAAAATAAAGTACTATAAATGGCAATCTTACTTTTGGCTAAGGCTGCCCAAATGGGCCCAGACCAGGTATCTTTGAATTGAAGAATTCTAACACTGACTAAGTGAGGACCCACATCTACTATTTAAATGACTTCTGCCAGGATCTTCCTCCATATTCCTTCAAGCAAATTGACCCCAAATGCTTGTTTTTGTTTGTTTTTCTAAAAAGTCTACTTTTTGTAAAATATATTTTCTTTACTACCTCATCTGTTTTCCTTATGAACACAGAAGAAAATTCAGCTGTGCTACTTGGCAGAAAGCTTAACTGAGTAGTGGGACAGGGTAATGGAAGCACAGGCTGACTCTGCACATCAGTTTCCTCATCCATAAAATGGATGTTTTCATATGACTCTTGTAAGAAAGTGAGACACAGTGTTTTGTTAACTGTAAATTGCTACAGCTACACAAAATGAAGTTATTACTGCTACATATGCATGTCAGGAAAAGAAATTAACTTTATAGCACTATTTATGAAATGTTTTCCTTCCATTAACTCATTGTCATATCCACGTCACTTTTCTATCTGTGGAGATATTAGGAGGATTTTCAAGTGAATAAAACAAAACTAACACAAATGAGACAATATAGATTATAAAATTCATAATCTCCCAATACATTAGCAAATAAAATATTTATGCTATTCTTATTGTATCTGTTCATGCTTTTATCTATAACTATATGCTATGAACTGAACTGTGTCCTCCCAAATGTATATGTTCAAGCTCTAACCCCCAGTATGATGGTTTGGAGAGATGGGGCCTTTGGAAGGTCACTGGGATTAGATGAGGTCAGGAGGGTGAGGCCCTCATGAGGAGATTAATTCTCTCATAAGAAGAGACAGGGGAGTTCACACACTGTCATGCACACATTCTCTCTCTCCATCATGTGAAAATACAGAGAGACAGTGGTCATTTGCAAGCCAGGAAGAGTGCCCTGACCAAAAACTGACCACGGTGGCACTCTAATCCCAGACTCCTAGCCTCTAGAACTGTGAGAAAATTTCTGTTTAAGCCATCAAGACTTTGGTACATTGTTATGGCAGACCTAGCTCACAAGACAGCAGACTGACCAGGAACCACCTCAGTGATTGAACCTAAATTCCAATCCTGTCATAACCATCTGCTTGCTATGTAACATTATGCAAATGGCTTAACTATTCTGATCCTTAAATTTTGCATCCAAAAGCTGGGCGTGGTGGCTTATGCCTGTAATCCTAGCACTTTGGGAGGCTGAGGCAGGCGGATCACCTGAGGTCGGGAGTTCGAGACCTGCCTGACCAATATGGTGAAACTCCGTCTTTAAAAATAATAGTAATAAATGTAAATAAGTAAAAAAAAAAATTGCATCCAAAAATGGGTAATATAATAGCACCTAACTAAAGGTATTATGACTATTAAATGTGTTAATACACATATTTATAATTATGCCTGGCACTTAACATATGTTGCTGTCTTTATGCACCTTCTTAGTTTTTAACAGTTAGGCACAGAGGAGACAATAAATTCTGAAGTGATGAATTTCATTAGAAAGTAGGATAGAACTGCTGGGCGTGGTGGCTCACACCTGTAATCCCAGCCCTTTGGGAGGCCAAGACAGGCAGATCACTTGAGGTCAGCAGTTGGAGATCAGCCTGGCCAATGTGGTAAAACCCTGTCTCTACTAAAAATACAAAAATATGGCCCTACCACCCTAACGTGCCCGATCTCATCTAAAAATACAAAAATTAGCCAGGCATGGTGGTGTACGTCTGTAGTCCCAGCTACATGGGAGGGTGAGGCAGGAGAATTGCTTGAACCCAGGAGGCGGAGGTCGCAGTGACCGAGATAGTGCCACTGCACTCCAGCCTAGGTGGCAGTGAGACCCTGTCTCAAAAAAAAAAAAAAAAAAAAAAGACAAAGAAAGATGGAACTAGCCACTAACCCATCCATGTTGAAGTCATCTGGTCTACCCTCCTCACTGGAAGCGGGGATACATCCAAATGATCAGACATTGATCATTTCTTGTTTACTTGTCAACATTTTCAGGGAAACAAGTCTACATTTGGATCTCATTAAGTGTTTAACAATCTATACCATTAGGTTAGTTACAGGAATGAATTCCCTAAATCTGACAGGATTCTCTCTCTACATCCACTTCCACAGCTGGTGTTCCTACATTATCACAGGCTGCTGGTCAACTTTTCTTTCAAAGCCCAGCAACTTCAGCTCCATTGCTGTTTCCTTGCAGTTAGCAATGTTTACTCTGACTTGAATTCTCAAATGTAGAAATGTTTCAGGCACTCTATTGACCCAGGTTAAAAAAATCCTGAAGAACTCAAAAAGGATTACACTGGGAAGTGCAAGAAAACAAAAAACCGCAAAATAAACTTTCACCAAGTTTCAGTCTTTCCTCATTGGCTCCAAGCTGTGGCTGATGAATGATTCTAATCAGAACTATTTACCATAGAAGGTAAATGAATATATTCATTTTTATTCATTCCTATCATAATATTATGAAAAGTGAGCCCCAGTATAAACTGAATAAAGACACCAGAGGAATAAAATCAATTAAAGACGTACTGTGTACTTACACTGAAGCAGACTTGGCAATTCAGTGCTTTAAGCTAATTTCTCTCTTGATATTTTCAGAATCTAATTCAGTAACACAAGTAACGGTTATTAGTAATATTAATGTACCATATGCTATCTCAGTCAACTTAATAATGTTCTTGGGTTTTTTTTTTTGACTAAAATGTCAATCTAACATGTGGAATCCCACCCAAGAGAATCTACGCAAAATTACAATTAACGGATTCATTCTATAGGCATAGTAATTAGTCATGAGACCATTCACGAATGCCTGTAATTAAGTTATTTTACATATTACAATTTTACTTGAAATCATGACTACTATAAATAGTAACTAGCACCACGCATGTACCAAGCCCCTTAGTGCATTATCGCATTTTAACTTTACAATGAGAAGAACAAAGGCTCAAAGAGCTTCAACAATTAAGATTGTACAACCAGTAAGTAGTGGAGTAACGATTTTAATTCAAGCATTCTAATATTAGAAAATAAGCCTTTTCTACTGCTTTGTACTGGATATAGATGGAAAAAAATGCCAGTAAAACAGTGAAAAAGCAGATTCAGGCAAGGAAATACATTTTCTATTAAGAGCCATGGACACCACTAACCCAAGAAAGGAGAGAGTCTATTGAGGTTCTCAAAAAAAAAATCAGTTTTTTCCATTTTTTTTTTTTTTAAAGACAGAGTTTTGCTCTTGTTGCCCAGGCCGGAATGCAATGGCATGATCTCGGCTCACCACAACCTCCGCCTCCCAGGTTCAACCGATTCTACCGCCTCAGCCTCTCGAGTAGCTGGGACAATAGGCACGTGCCACCACGCCTGGCTAATTTTTTTGTATTTTTAGTAGAGACAAGGTTTCACCGTGCTAGCCAGGATGGTCTCGATCTCCTGATCTCATGATCCGCCCACCTCGGCCTCCCAGAGTGCTAGGATTACAGGCGTGAGCCACCGCACTGGGCTCATATTTTGTTTTTTAAGATAGAAAATGTCTTATGCCTCCAATTTTTATATTAAGAAAAAAACATTACTAATACTAAAAATCACAGAATTAGCAGCTGATTACCTACCAGATTTAGTACTTTGGAAGAAAATAATGCAAAAATTTAAAAGAAATGTACCCATTATCCATTTTCATTTATGTGGCTTACAGAACTCCACTACCAGCTAGTGCTGACCAGCATACCAGGGAACTTCAGTCCACAAGGTTGGTGGTTTCAGGAACTGGCACATACATAATTCCATCAGAGCCATTTGCTGAGATTTCTAGGGAAGAGAAGCTATCAGAACTTTTTCTTCTGGGGGCCGAGCGGGGCAGTTCTTTGCTGAGAAACTACCACTGCCACTCTACTGCAAGGGGAGAACTGAAGTTAAGGGGTTCCTGAGAGCAACACTGGCTCCTGAAGCTAGGGATACCGCTGAACCTTTCTGTTACTGCATTAATAAATTATCTTTATTGTTCAAGCCATTTGATATAAGCTCTCCATCCCCACTAGGACCAAAGATTAACAGAAAGTCAAAAGTCAAGAAATGTTTAAACATGTACACATTCTCTATTCCTTCTTTTGTCTTGCCCCCCAATACAACTACCTAAGGGAATCCATTGTAGTACACCCATTTTAAAGCAGGCAAACCTTATGAAACCTCAGTATGGGAGCCGATGATGACAGCACAGGAAAACTGAGACTTTCAGTTTCAAAAATATCGGCCAAGATTTCTACAGCACCAGGCAGTTAACAAATTGTGACTCATGAATTCTGTACCATAATTATCCCAGTTTTACAGAACTGACAATCCAGTCCCCTTTTGGATCAAGGATCCCCTTAAGAATCTGATGAAAACACCAGAGACCTGAGGATGTAAAGAAACATATTTTCCATATAGTTGAGAGAATTCAAGAACCCCCTTCCCTCCAGGCCCACCCATGTAGATCCACAGACTCCCACATTAAGAATCCCTATGTAGTAACCACTGCTTGGGCAGTAAGAAAAATAGTAATGGGACAATCAGCATCTTCCTGTTCAGTTTCTCAAAAAGGTTATCCACTATCCCTGAGACTCTACAAGTCTCCTCAAAGATACCTAACAGATACGCTCCTTTAAAAAGCCTGATTCCCAAACAGGGAAAACGTTCACTTATTCATCTTTCTTTAGTTACAATAAAAATAATGTGGCAATCACAAACATAAGAACATGAACAGAAACTTTCACTATTCTGTCACCAGAAGTCAAATATGATTTCGGACTATTACTGTATTTTCTTGTTCAACAATTCAAGTTATTGGGACTCTGTATAGCATTTATATTTGATTATTTGTAATCATTTTTATAAAACAAGGCAAACAGCCCTTAGTATAATTTCCCTTTATACACTGTTACGATGAAAAAGAGTTTCAATTTATTTTCTCAAACTGCACAGTACCAAGCAACTTGCTATAAATGAGAAGGCAATCTAGACCAAGCCTGAATCTCTCCTGTTAATTTGCAGTAATTAATTACACTAAAAATTTACTCAGGTTGGGCGTGGTGGGCCCATGCCTATAATCCCAGCACTTTGGGAGGCCAAGGCGGGTGGATCACCTGAGGTCAGGAGTTCAAGACCAGCCAGGCCAACACGGCAAAACTCTGTTGCTACTAGAATAGCCAAGCGTGGTGGTAGGCACCTGTAATCCCCGGTACTCGGGAGGCTGAGGCAGGAGAATCACTTGAACCTGGGAGGCAGAGGTTGCAGTGAGCCGAGATCGTGCCACTGCACTCCAGCCTGGGTGACAAGAGGGAAACTTCATCTTAAAAAAAGAAATTATTCATAAAACACCTCTCATAAGAAAAAAAAACATTTAATCACTGCTTTATATGTCAGGAAACAGATATGCAGAAAAATTAAATGCTTTACTCCAGGTTATCATGGGTGGACAATACTAAGAAAGTGATGCTTTTAGAAGTTCAGAATGCATGGCCAAGGTGACGCCTAAGTAAGTTCAGACTTCAAAAAGCTACAAAACAATTTATCACAATTACTTTTTTGTTTAAAAGAGGGTCTCACTCTGTTAGCCCAGGCTGGAGTGCAGTGGCACAATCATGGCTCACTGCAGCCTCCACCTCCTAGGCTCAAACGATCCTCCTGCCTTAGCTGCCTGAGTGGCTGAGACACCAGGTGCACGCCACCCCACTGGCTAATTTCTCTTTATTTTTAGTAGAGATGAGGTTTCACTATTTTGCCCAGACTGGTCTTGAACCTGGCTAGGGTTAAGCAATCCTCCCACCTCAGTCTCCCAAAGTGCTCTGATTACAGGTGTGAGCCATGTGCCTGGCCACAATTATTATCTTATTACCCAAATAATCTCTCATTACTTGTAGAAAATAAAGTAACAAGTAGACAGAGTTACAGCAGAAATTACAGATGATAGATTTTCTATACATGTTTGCAAAATATTAATTATTGAATACTTTTCTATTCCAGTTGCAGATTAAAAGTCAGTGTCAGGACCGCCTTTTACCCCCAAAGGTGTGTGAAAATTGTAAATTTTTCTATTTTATCTATAAAAAACGACATTCAGAGGGGGAACTTTTCTCAATCCATTTTGAACTTTATATGTGAGTTCATAAAAATTAATGATCGACAGTGCACACACAGTAGCTCTAGCATTAGTTTGACAAAAAAACTTACAGTTTACCTCTTCACAGAATTTATCACTTTCTTAAAATTAAAATTTGAGTCAGATGTCTTCTAAGTTCTGTCATATCACAACAGGATTAGGGCTCTTTTGCCCGTGCATGTGCCTATAACTAATTTCCCTCTCCTGAGGCAGAGAGGACCCTTCTCCACTTTATATATAGCCTCTTTCACTTCCAAGGACAGTCAGCCTGACCTACTCTGGATCCAAGAGGGAGCAATGGAGGCTGCCTGGAAGGATCTACCCCAAGGGTAGATTAAATGCCTAGGAACAAACTCAGCTCCCAGCTGGAGAAAGGCCACCTGGGAGGACACAGTCACCCAGAAATGTAGAGACAGGCATGCTAGTTTAGGAATACCATCAGTGTGAGGTAGGGAAGGAAAAAGCCAGGAGTGGTTCTCAACTTTGTGGATTCCTGGTATATTTTCAAATACTGAAATCTTTGACTAGGGGACTTTTCTTGAAGCTGTATTTGCACAGGACTGAGAAAATATGCATTTTCCATACTGAAGAATGAGCAGTGTGCTCAAGAGCCACAGGTGCTGGAGTTAAAAGGCAGCGCAACACCAAGAAATCAGCTCTCCTTGCTAGCTCTGCCTGGATATGATGCCACTCAACTAGGTCACCCCTCAGCCCTGGGGGAGCTGCTTTGGAATAGAATTGTTTCCTGCCAGGCCTGGATTTCTATTATGCTCGGGAGGTGGCTTTCCTACCTTGCAGTAAACACTTGATCTTTCGTAGGATGCCAGGCTGAAGTTAAGCCTCCTATCTCTTATTGCAGGAAACTGTACCCCACTCTTATTCACAGAGGTACTTGGAACAGCCAGCACAATATGACTAAGGAAGTCTTGTGAAAACACAACACTTTGATCACAATTTAGGGCTAAGATTTAAGGTACCACCAGTACGACAGCTAAAGAAGGGAACAGAAAAGTACAGCTCCTGTTGCTCAATCTGCGGGCACAGACAGGCCACCACCAGAGTCTGCTACAGGAAGAAGTAGAAGTAGCCCCACACTGGAGAAGGACTTTATTTCCAGGGCAAGAGGGTGATTAGGAAACACTGGCAAGACCAACACAGAATCCAAAGAACTAAAAGGACTGAGTTCCTAGCCATGTTTCTAAGAAAGGAGTTTGAATAACTGAGGAGAAAAGGACAAGCCAAATTATTACAACTGAAAGGTTACTGCTAGACTGATACATTGTAAATGCTGAATTGCTTCCTCTTGCCTGCTTGGAGTCAGAATTGGTTCCAGAGACTGGAATGTGGCTGAGCTAGGAAGTGGGAATAAAGAGTCCAGGGGTGGGAGTGGGAGGGTCTGTGAAGGCTGGAATCCAGGGAAAGCCCTAAGCCTGCTTCAACCCAGTCAGGGAAAATGACTAAGAGTGGAAACTAGGTTCAAGAAATCATGAGTCATTCTTAAAAGAAACCAACATCAGTGTCAGTAACTTCCCCTGGGAACTTGGAACATGTGCCTGCACAAATATTTTGCAATCTAATATCCTGCATCAACACTGAACCGCTCCTTCATTTGGATAGGTCACTCTAATTTTTCCATTCTCACAGCTCTTTCAGTTACCAAATGAGGCTAACAATATCTGTTTATAATATTTTTACCAGTAAAAAAAAAATCAGACAAAAAGTGACCTTTCGGAGAAATAAATTATTACATGTGAACTCTTTACGCACTGGGAGAGTCTGCACAGTTCCCTCTGAACCAATGTCACACTCATCGGTAAACTCATCAGTGGAACAATCCTCAGAATGAATATGCAGTTCAGTTTCACAATCACAGCAGCAATTAAAATCTGAATTTCTCTACAATGAGATAGGAGTGAATTTTCCTCACACATTCTCTTCCAACAAAACATTTGCTAATTTCCTATAATAGGCAAGGCATTATGTGAGCTGCTTAAAGAGATTACAAAAATAACTAAGAACAAAAGCTACTTGACTTTAAAGTAAAAACAGAATTAGAAGGTTAAGGATTGTTAGTTTGCTACCTATCAGAAATCTAATACTTCAAGATTTAATTCAAAATGCTTTTTCCAGATATTCTTGCAGTTCCAATACACTGGATTACTTCTGATACTTATAACATGGATGAATCCCCCAAATATATTGTGCTCAGTGAAGCCAGGCACAAAAGACTGCCTTCTACATGACTTCTTTAGAACAAAGTTCAAGAATGGGCAAAGTCAGTTTACGGAGAAAATCTTTAAGTGTTTGCAGGGACCACAGGGAGGGAGGTTGACATGAAAGGGGTACAAGGGTGCTGGAAATGTCCTCCATCTCTTGTTTTGGGTGGTGGTTATACAACTGTCATAACTTAAACTTATCAGTTAACTACATTTTACTGTATGTAAGATATGCTTTTACAATGTTAACTAAAAATATCACTAGACTAAATAAGCAGTACTAGGAATAGAGGGTTCAGACAAGAACATGGCAAAAGATAATGGTAGTATTTCTTACACCTGATCTCAATGGCATTTTTACAGAAAATATTCCCAACTTGGAAGGAATTAGAGGTATCAGATATAACAATTTAATAATACAGGCATATTACCTGCTAGATTTCAGTCATGTATGAACTATCCTTACATAAAAAAAAAAAATAAGATTGTTTAACAGCAAATGAAAACAGAATTTGCATCCATTTCTTCTTGCCCTATGAACTGAAAACAAAGCAAGCTTTAATTTGCATTTTCCTTATCACTCTATTACTAGAGTGCTTTGGCTATTCACAAGGAAGGAATTCCCCAGTGTGACTCTCTAATATTAGGATTTTTCAAGGGTAACATATCTTGAGTGAAGCATATCAGACTCATCGGTAGGTATTTTCTACCCTTACAAATTCTAATTCATGCCCTAGGTGTTTGGTTGTGACTCTCAGCTGAAGTCAGGTTAAACTCTTTCTCCGGACAGGAATGAGTCACATCCCTCAGCCAGCAGAGCAGGAAGTCTGGAGAGCCATTTCCGGCTGAGAAGCCAGAGGCTTGTTCTCTTCTAGCTCCCTGCCTCTCGCTTCCTTGAAAAGAAAAGATGGAGTGCAGGGGAACAGATGTACCTGCTCCCTCTCTTTCCTCCTCCTTTGAAAACTCCAGGAAGCTACACAGAATTGCTGAGGTCTAAGCTTACCATGGCTTCTCCTTTAGCACAAGGAAGGAAGATAATTGTGCTACACTGAAATGCAAAGAAAGAATGAAGAGAACTGGAGTGACTGACTAAGTTTTGTTGCCTTCCAACCCAGGGCTATTATTTCAGCAAGGAACAAAGGGGCATTAGAACCACTAGCAACAGTACTACTTTGCAAAGTACATTAACAGCTGTAGAAATCAATATAAACAAAACCTCTGCATGGTGAATTCCCTGAGTACAACTGGACTTGTGAGCCTGAAAGCATTTGTGGTGTTTTACACATTAATCTAACGTACATCTTGAGCCTTCTCATAGACCTGTTTTATAAAGAGTTGATAATCTAGGGCCATGTTATTTTTAGAATGATAAGAATAACAGGTGCACTTGTCAGCCATCTCCCAGTGAAAGCCCATCCCCTTGAACTAGTTATGGATATGCCCAAGTTCTGTTCTCAGCTATCCTGGTTCAGTCTCTTTTTTCACAATCTTTAAATATAATCTGCTGGTATGCTGTTGGTATGTTTGTCTTCCCTGCCAGGCCGCCTACTTTGAGAGCAGGGGCCACTTCAGTCTTGTTTGTTGCTCCATTTCTAGTACCTAGCACAATACCTGGCACACAGAAGGTGCTGAACAGATATCAGGTAAATGAACACATTTCTGTGTACATTTTTAGTTTTCATTTTATCACTTATTAGAATATAAGCTCCAGTGAAGATGGGATCTATTTGCTTCCTTATCTCTACACCTTAAATATACCACACGTATTTACTGAATTAGTAAAGATTTTGAGACAAGATAAATCCAGTGCTCTGAGCTAAATGAAATCTCTATGCACATGATTTTTTCAAAAAGTAGTGGGCCTGACTTACGAAGTTGACTCATTGCTAGCAAATTACAGTCAGCTTTCAGAGGAGTTTTTTTTCTTTGCCAAATAATTTAGTCAAGATAGTGACTGAACTCTTCAAAATAAGTATTTTGAAGTATAAAACAGGCCACTAGCCACAGTAAAGGCAACTGTAACTCCCAGGAAAACCATGATTACCCCATGGCTCAAAAGCCTTTTGCTGTGTTTGCTTACCCTTAGAGCAGATAAAAGCCCTGTTTGGAAATGTTCGTGTCTCTCTATGATTTGTAGGCTGTGATATGCCTGTTATAGAAGCATGTACCCAGTGGGCAGTAAGTACCATTTAAATTTAAATGGAGGCAGAAAATATGAAATGGTCTGGCAATCTTCGGATAGAGTACAGTCTGAAATCTAGTGGACAATAAGAATTGCAATTCTAAATGCAGTAAGATGAAATTTTGCCTTTCATAGAAAAAGTAACTCCTATGAAAGGCTTAAATACAAAGCAAATAATCTTAAACTCTACTTTATTTGGGGATAAAAACAGACATCTTCCTTTCATTTTGCTCTCACCCATTCAAATGAAATGGAATATCTAAACTTTTCTTAGGTCTGATAATGCTGAAGGGGGCCTGCCAGTGTTTAAGTTCTAACGTGGTTATAGGTTGAGTCACTCCCAACTTTCAAGCATACAAAATGACAAGCATTAACTCCTGTCTCTATTTTGCAAATTAGATAGGGATTATTTCTTTTTTTTATATTAGTAAATTCAAAATGACTCAAACTACCAGGGTAATAATCTATGTGTTCTTTTTGCCTGTCATTATATTCATCTAACAAGTTATATTTGACATCAAACTTAACAATACTCAATGACTACAAATTCTAGTCTTGTAAGAAAATTAAACATTTTAGAATTTTTTCCTTCTTTTTTGAGACGAGTCTTGTTTTGTGACCCAGGCTGGAGAGCGATGGTGCAATCTTGGCTCATTGCAACCTCCGCCTCCTGGGCTCAAGCAGTCCTCCCACCTCAACTCCCCGAGTAGCTGGGACTACAGGCATGCACCGTCACTCTTGGCTAATTTTTGTATTTTTTTGTCAAGACAGGGTTTTGCCATGTTGCCCAGGCTGGTCTTGAACTCCTGTGGGACTAGAGATGTAAGCTAAGCCACTGCACCCAGCCTAGAATTTTTCCTTTTAAAATAATCATTAAAATAAGTAAAAACTACAAATATTCCTTTATTAAAAATTCACATGATCAATATTAAGAACACTACTCTTTAGACCTTAATACAAGACACTTTAAAATCTTAAATTTGCTAAATTAAGAAATGCTCTTATTTCTTAGATATTTTCTTTAGTAGAAAGGCTATCAAAATGTCATCTGATATTCCATTATGAACCTTACCTTTCCTATTAAAATTATATATTCAAAATGACACAATTCTGTTGTGAAATGTATCTACTGGAAAATGCAATTTTATTTAAATGAACTCACTTACATTTCTCTGCTTAGTTGTTTTACAATGACTGTGCAAGGAACCATCCCTCATATTTTATATATACTGATAACAATCCAGTAGAGTATCAGTACCTGCTCTGTATCATCCCTACATTTTTCTGATATGGAAACCAAGGCCCCAAAGTTATAAGAAGCTGCTCAAGACCAGGTTATTTTCAGTCATATCACATAGCTCTTCAATAATCAATACCTTTCATTCATTTACCCATTCATGCAACAAAAACTTACTGATTGCCTCCTATGCATCACGCACTAAGCTGCTCACTGAGGTGAAAGTTTTCCTCAAGATACTCCCAGTTTAATGGAAAAGACAGAAAGTGGCAATGAGCTGTATGAGTGGAAAGAACAGCCTTGAAAGAAAGGCAAAATCTCTAATAAAAAACAAAAGAGGTAAGCCTGGGTTAAGACTTAGGTAAAACCAGCTACCCACAATGTTGATAACATTACCTTATAACAATGGAAGGCTTTTAGTGTATCAGGCACCACCATGCTGCAAAGTAAGATTTTTAAACGGCATTCTTCATTCGATAAAACCATTGCGTATGAAGTAGGTTCTAATATTAGTTCCATCTTACAGAGGAGGGGGAAAGTTGTGTTAATCATTCAGGGTCACATGGCTGATGAATGTCTAGGCCAGAATTTGAACTCACATCTGTCTAAAAGTAAAGTTTAAGTAGTAGCAGGTCTCCATCTCTATGCAGAGCCAGGCTAAGCTATCTGATGAAAATAATAAGACAGAGGTAGAATTTAAAAACAAACAAACATAAAAATAAAACTGAGGAGAGTGACAGGCAGCCCAAGAATAAGAAAAAAGCTGACATGGGAACATTAAAAGGATCACTGGCCAGCATGGCGGCCCATTTCTTCCTCACCATAGCCTCGCCACAGTAAGCAGGTACCTGTCCACATCCTTGGCCAAATTAAGGTGATGCTATCTATATCTCTAACAGATGGCATATAATCTTTCACCACAGAGAAGAGTATCCTTTTCTTTTAATCGCCAGAATAAGTACTTATAATCTAATTCGAGTTTTCACCTTCAAATCCCAGACCCTCAGAAAGATCACCTTTACCTCATCTCTAATACCCACACTTAGCTGGGGGGGTTGGGGGAGGAGTGGATCTGCTCCAGTACATGGCCTGGTGTCTCCTTCTCCCCTCCAGATCCAAGTGGCTACAGATTCCCACAGCATTACCATAGTCCTGAGAGTGTGCAGGGATATCATGGTGGCTCAGAAGCTCCCTCTCTCAGAGACCCAAGATAATCTCCAATTTTAAAAAGATTCTTAGAAAAATGAGGGGCAGAAACTGATGCTACCTGTATACACAATGGCTGAAAATTAGCAAGGTGGAAAGTGAGTGGGAAGGATGAAGAGGTCAAACAGGTTTTAAACATGAGGTCAAGATCCTTCCCCTCAGCTGCTGCCTGAGTGCCCTGCCTCCACCAAATACTGCTCTCCCACTACCCAACAGTGAGATCTGAAAGATTCCTCCTTATTTCCACATCTCCAGTCCTAAGAACGGAATTATGTAGAAGTCTAACCACTGAGAATCCCACCATTAATCTTCCTCTCCTGTGTTCTCCTGTGATATTCTAAAGACTCAAATTATAATAAATGCTAGTAACTTCTTAAATGTTTCCTTCCGCACTTTTTGTGCACACAACTATACGACGACACAAAAAAGAAGCATGCATACTTTAGAACTGCTTGGGCAGGTGCAGTCGCTCACACCTGTGACCCCAGAACTTTGAGAGCCTGAGGTGGGAGGATTGATTGAGCCCAAGAGTTTGGGACCAGCTGGGCAACATAGTGAGACTAATCTCTAACAAACAAACAAGCAAACAAAAAGGCAGGCCTAGTGGTGCATGCCTGTGGTGCTAGCTACTCAGGAGGTTGAGGTAAGAGGATCACTTGAGCCTGGGAGTCTATGCTACAGTGAGCCATGATCATGGCTCTTCAACCCTGGCAACAGAAAGAGACCGTGTCTTAAAAAAAAAACAAAAAACAAAAACAAAACCTGGGAGAATAGGATAGGACACAGGGACCACTGATGAAACTATAATCCCTACATTCATGAGCCATTTATCGGGAGCCACTATGTGTCAGCCCCTATGATCATTTGCTAAGATTCCCTGAAAAGGGGCTCCCCCTGAAATCGGTTTCCTAGAATCAGGAGAATATTGTCAGTCTGCCCAAAGATCTGTAAGAGGAAAAAACACACACAATAATTATCTCTTTGCTGTTTGCAGAAACCACACGCTATTCTTCTAACACCTTTATCTTTAAATGAATGCGTCTGCAGCACAGCCACTGTCATGATTACCCTTAGCCTGACACACTTAGCAGTTCCTACAGGCATAATATCATTATTGAGCAGTTCCTACATGCATAACATTAGATAGAGAACCACAAAAATAGCAGTGTTTGAGGGGGAAAGGACTTAGTGAGCAGAAGAATAGCTGTTTCCATGACTGCTTTTCTTAAAAAAAAAAAAAGAAAAAGAAAGAAAGAAAGAAAGAATTATAGGGTGATAATGTAACTGCCACTCGTAAGTGTCTAAGTGAAAAGGGTCCCTGCCCAGTTCCATGCATACCACCTTGCATCCTCTCAGCAACCACACAAGACTGAAGATACAGGCTCAGAGAGGCTGAGAAGCTTGCCTTTAGAGGACATGGCATAAGGTGCTAGGTGACCGTAAACTTGAGGTCATGTGACCGTTAAGACTTTCCTCTTCGCTCCTTACTGCTCTACATCAACAGTAGCTAATTACCTTTAAGAGCTCATCTTCTTCCTAAGCAACATTTAAGATTAGTAAACTGTTTTTTTACTATGGGTATCACTTTGGGAGGTCAAGGCGGACGGGATCACTTGAGGTCAGGAGTTCCAGACCAGCCTGGCCAACATGGTGAAACCTTGACTCTACTAAAAATACAAAAAATTAGCGGAGCATAGTGGTGCACCTGTAATTCCAGTTACTCGGGAGGCTGAGGCAGGAGAATAGCTTAAACCCAGGAAGCAGAGGTTGCAGTGAGCTGAGATCATGCCACTGCACTCCAGCCTGGGCAACAGAGCAAGACTCTGTCTAAAAAAAAAAAAAAAAAAGGAAAGAAAAGAAAATGATTTTTGTTAATTTTTTAAAGAAAGAATATGTTATGTTTTATGCAATTTAGGCATTCATAGCTTGTTTAATAAAATGAAACAATGCCATTACTTTAAATCATAATATAAATTACAATAAAACTTTTAAAATAATATTAAGGATCTGATTGAGTTTCATATGCAAAGAAAATGTATCGTTTTTTAGAATTTAGTGGGAAATGTGTTTTTCTTAAAAATTTAGTACAAATCAGGAAAAAAAAAGAAGCATGTATAAGACTGTGTCTGTGATATCATCAGAAAACTTAGTCAGCCATCATTTTGTCTGTGCAAAGCCAAAGATTATTTTTCAAACATCTAGATACATTGTCTAGAGAAATCATGAAAAATTCAATTATAAACAAAATCTTAGTTTAGATAAAACAAGCTTTGAAAACAAGCCTGTAATTTGCATAATTGTACTCTGTAAAATAGCATCTATTTGCATGACTTTGACCTAAGGCTAAAGTTCTGCCAAAGTTATAATAAATATTAGAAAAGAGAACTTTAAGTGCCAATGTCCCCTTTTTTTTTCGATTTCAAGTATTTGTATTTTAAAATACTGTGGGAAATAGAATTCCAAAATCCTATTATGAAAGCATTAAATATAAAAGCACATCTGGACTTCGCAAAAGAATGTATTTTCTTTCATTTGTACTTCTGGCTGCTGAATAACTTACTGCAGCAAGATCTTTCCATTAGTATTCAAACATGTAGCCAGGGCAATAATAATTACTATGGCAGAGTAAGTTGCCTATTAACCCTTCAACTTGTCTTCTATGCAAGCGTTCCATCTGATGTGTTTTGGCTGAACAGTATTTGAATTGCTCTTGGTCCATGTCCAAAATATTTTATTGTTGACATACTCATCTAGTATTCTTCAAACTGTCTGCTTTTTGGGACGGATGCTAATTAATTTTAATTGCAATGCCTAAAAGACAAAACTAAAGAAAAAGAAAAAAAAACAATAATGTCATAAGACAATCACTTAGCTGAATAAAATTCCCTCAATCTGTATCTTTATATATGATTTATCAATCAGTCAAGTAGTACATTTCCTTGGCTAAAGGTAATTGGAAATATTTTCTGTTCTCAAATTGACCACTCTTGCACAGACCCAGCCCTGAATGCATCATAATCAGGCAGCTTAAATCATATGGCATGCAAAGCTTCCATTATAATCTTAAAATGTCCCAAAACATATATTTTGTTGAGCATCTACCATGTGAAAAACATTATGATATTCAGGCTGTGAGATACAAAGATGAATAAGAGAAATCTTCCTTCAAGATGAGTGTTTTTGGTTAAGAGGTACAGCTAAAATACAAAACACAAACTGAGTAAAGCATAATAGAAGAAAACCTAAAGGATTAGAGTGGAAACTTATTAAAATATAAAATTTTAATCACTTGCTACAGACATCCCTAAGAGATCAATACCATCCTTGAATTTAAGGCCAAATTGTGAGATTCTTTTTTTTTTTTTGAGACAGGGTCTCACTCTGTTGTCCAGACTGGAGTGCAGTGGTACAATGACAGCTCACTGGAGCCTCGACCTCCTGGGTTCAATCAAATCTTCCACCTCAGCCTCCCAAGCAGCTGGCACCACAAGCATGTGCCATGCCCAACTTATTTTTGCAGTTTTTGTAGAGACAGGATCTTGGTATGTTGCCCAGGCTGGTCTTGAACTCTTTGGCTCAAGCAATCACCTTGGCCTCCCAAAGGGCTGAGATAACAGGCATGAGCCACCATGTGGGATTCTTAATATTTTATAATCTCCCTTCAAGAATATCAGAATTAAAATCATATATGACTGATGGAAGTCTTCATAGGAGCATATGGGCTAAATTTATAGGTTTCCAAAAGAAAAAATAAATGTAGAGCAATCAACATATGTGACTGCTGCAACCCCTTGAGAAAAGAGGAGTGTGTATACAGCTAAAATACAAAATACAATTTAAGTAAGAGGAACTCTTACTCTTTTAGAGCTGTGTTTGTCTCAGATCCAAATATTTTAAGAGGATACTGGAGAACCTTCTGGAAAGCAGTTATTTGACTTGAAAGAATGTGCAAATCATGTCTGTGGATTTGAAACCGAAAATAACAAAAGGTTTATAAAAAAGAAGCAAGACTATTCTAACGAATGAGAGGTTGTTATGTTGCCCAGGTTGGCCTCGAACACATAGCCTCGCCTCCTCAAGCGCCAGGACAACTGGCATGAGCCACCACGGTCCCAGCAAGACTATTCTAAAAGAGACTTTGAAGATAGTTTGCTTTGTTTTTTAGCTGTCATCTCCTTGGTAGAGGGGGACATCTACACACACGTATGCATATACAATGTATACATATGTGCGTTTGTGTATATATGTATGATATGTATATAACATGATCCCTTTGCCATAGTGAATAAGACCAGGGTAGTATCAAGGTTTAATTTCTGAGAAATCATCGTGCCTTTAGGAACACTCAGGATGTGTTGTCCTAGCCCCATGCCCTCACCTGTCTTCTCATCTCTCCTGGGCAGCTGGCTCCACTGCTGCCCCAGTAGAGCTGTCCTGGATTCCCCTAAGCAAGGTCACATGCTTTCTCCTTGGTATCACCACTGAACCTGGTACAGATCTTGATTATGGTTATTAATCACAAGTTACTGAAATTATCTGTTCACCTGTTTCCTTTCTAGATAGTGAGGTACTGGAGGAGCAGGGACTCTGGAACCTAGCAGAGTGCCTGGTAAAATACATACACTCAGCATTTTTAGAACAGATAACTGAGAGTATTTCAAAGTGCCACAGAAGAAGAAAATTCTACCAGGGCCATAAAACCACTAGGGCATTATGTTAATCAAATTATTTAAAAGAATAAATCATCCATTCTTTCCGTAATTATTTGCTTGGCTCCTACCACCAGCTTAAAACACAAAGCACACAAGATACCAACCTTCGGGGAACTTACATTTTAGAGGAGAATGAGAAAGAGACACAACTCTTCAAAATTATAACAATGGAATATGTACAACATTTACGATATTTTGCATGATCTCTAGAAGACTCAAATAACCTAGGCCATTCACCAGGAAATTCAAACTCTAGTTGCAGGAATAATAAATGCAAAGATAATGAACAACAAAGACAAAATAAAGGATGAATGCTAACTGCATAGAACAAAAAATAACTGAGAATTCACTGTGGGCACTCTGGGCTAGAAGGATTATTAATAACTTTCTGGATTTGTGACAGACTTGGAAGGGGAGGGCGTCTGTGAGTAGAAAAACACCAAGTGTTTTTTCTGTTCTCTCACTCAATACTCAACACAGAAGAGTTCTGACCAAATGTGCAAGGATTTCTTCCCAGAACAAACAAGCAATACATTCTGCAGTGGATACCAGCTGGGTATCCTCCAAGTGACTTATGACACTATTTACCTGGAGATGGTATCAGATCCCACAGTTAAGGGTTCAGCCCCACAAGGCTGCCTGCAACTACTTCTAATGCCAATCACAAACCCCAGGTCATTTTACCTGTGCTTCTGATGGACTAGTTATAAACTGGGGTTCCCACAGCCCCCTCCTTGGGTTCCATTAATTTGCCAGAGTGACTTGGAGAACTCAAGGAAACACTTCCGTTTACTGGTTTATTATAAAAGATAAAGAGATGCATGGAGTGAGGAATAGGGGAAGGGGCACAGAGTTTCACGCTCCCCCCAGGGCAATCCACCTCCAGGTACCTCCACTGTTCAGCTATCCAGAAACTCCCTAAACCAGTTCTCTTGGACCTTTATGGAGACTTCACTGGACAGTTATGATTGAACCATGTGGAAAAGTGATTGGACAAAAAGCATATGATTTAATCCCAATAGAGTGAAGGGGAAACCCAGCAAGGCCTGTCTGTTCAGATTTCTCTGGCATCTCTGTGCAGCATTCCTTCCTCCAGGGTATGGGGCAGGACCCCTTCTGAAATGGGGTCTTATGGCCTACATTCAGACAAGGTAGATGGGAGAATTTCTTTATGGGCAGTTCTCACACACAAAGGTGGTGAAAGATTGTATTTTTAGTTTCTAAAATTGGAGCGACAAAGGTAAAAACAGGGCAGAAGGTCAGAAATGGAGATTCTGTTTTCTGAGGCCTGTTTCTGAGGCCTAAAGCACCCCAACATTATAGCAAGAGTTATAGGAGTTACAAGCCAGGAACCATGGACAAAAACATAATGTGTCATAATATCACGGGGAGCCACTGAAAAAAAGAAGGTGAGGCTGAAATTACTAAGAACGGGAATGGTCTGAGACAATGGTCAGAGAGGAAAATTCTAAGACTTGTTGGAACAATAGAAAATTCT
The DNA here is from genome assembly GCA_036589455.1 of Ateles fusciceps. Classification (NCBI taxonomy): domain Eukaryota; kingdom Metazoa; phylum Chordata; class Mammalia; order Primates; family Atelidae; genus Ateles; species Ateles fusciceps. Next base: position 2,862,102 of record JAZHEH010003051.1, read on the forward strand.
CTCCTCTTGCCACCATCATCCTGGGCTCCTCTCTGCTTGCTGAAAACAATCAGCAGCTGAGACCCTACAGATGCCACCTGTTTCATAAAGCTCTCAGACCCATTCTTCTCTATTCCCATGACCACTGCAGGCATTTCTGACCCCAACTACTGGAAAGGCTTAGCTCTACTGTCTCCCTTCCCAACCAACTTTAGAACGTGCTACAATGGAGATCTTTCCAAAAGCAAATCCAATCCTATCACTCTTTTCATTAAAATCCTTCAGAAGCTCCAAATCACATACAGGGTAAAATTCAAAATCTTTAAAGCATATGGAGGATCCTTCACAGCATAGCCTCTCCTTGCCTTCCCTTGCAGGCAACTATTTGGAACTCCAGACTCTCCTCCAGCCATTTTGGCACTACATTCGCCTAGTCTTTCAGCATCTGAACCAAAGATCTCTTCTGTGAAGCTCTCTCCCATCCTCTCCCTTTGGTTTTGTATGTACATTTTATTGCAAATGTCTGTCTGAATGATGCAGAGAAATCCAAACTCAGTTTCTCCTTCTGTACTCTCAACACAATAAAGAATACGTTTATAACCAGATGTGGGAAAGCTGCTCCCCACATGACAAGCAGGTAGTCTTTCAGCAATGGACACCAGCTGGTGTCCTCTAAATCAAGTTAAATTGAATACTATCCACCTGCAGAAAGCCTCAGAGTTCACAGATTGAGGGCTCAGTCCTACATGGCTGCCCTCTACTTCCGATACGAATCACAGGACCCAGGTTGTTTTGCCTGGATTTCTGACCCACTGAGGGTCACAACAACATCCTCTTTGGGTTCCATTAATTTGCCCAGGCAGCTCACAGAATTTTTGTGTTTTTATGGCGGCTTTACTATATAGGCATGACTGATTAAATCATTGGCCACTGGTGATGAAATTAACCTTCAGCCTGGCTCTCCGGCTCCAGTTTGGGAGATGGGGCTGGAAGTCCAACCCTTTAATCCTGCCTTGGTCTTACCAGCCCCCATCAGGAAGTTAGGCGCTACCAGCCATCTGTCAACTTATTAGCATACAAAAAGACACATCACTTTGAAAATTCCAAAAGTTTTAGGAATTGAATGCCAGGAAGCTGGAAGAATACTTTATGTATTTCATAATATCACAGTCTGGTTCTAAGGAAATTTTCTCCTGAAAGACACAGGTATGTCTTACTCATTTTTAGTCTCCCAACACCTTCCCCAGCACCTAATCCTGAAACTAGCACAGAAGGATTGTTCAATCAATGTTTATGAAGGAAGACTGGGGCTAGTATCAGATTTACAGGTGATTAAACCTGAAGTAGGTAATAAGGGAATAGAGGTGGGTGTGGGAAGGTAAAGTCTATGTAAAAATGTGACAGTTTTAAAGGGAGCCAATAGCTGGACCATATATCTCAAAGGCCATGGACCATGTCCTCTGTCTACCCCCTCAATGACATGACCATTAGTGATGGGGATCAGAGAGTAAACTACCATAAACAGACTAGGAACTCAGAGCAACCAACCATCCACAAACGAAACCTTTTTCTCTGAACAATCTGAGTAGTTCCTGATAGCTTATAGTCTTTTCTGGAACCACTTTTTCTCCTTGAAAGAAAAAGCTTGATCACAGAGAACAGAATGCAAGAAACAAAATAAAGCAGCATGCTAATCTGATTCTGCATTCTGGCTATAAAAGTTATTCCTATCGCTTTCTACACTAACAGGAAGAGATGCTGAATTTAATTCACTAATTAGTGGGGGAAGGAAGGGGCGAAAGCAGCCAAACACACTCTTTTGCACACTTGGCAGGGTAGCACACAACCCGCCTCCCAGGGGCTTGCAGCAACATGATATCTACCAGTGCAACAGGGGCTTCAAACCACAAATGTCCCACCACTACTGCCTGGATGTGGCTTCAATGGTTGGTTGGTGGCATTGCTTTAGAAATAAGTGGCCTATTACAAAAATGCTCAAATGCCAACAGGTTGCCACACGAGCAGACCTTTGGAAATAATTTCTGCTGGCCATGACTCAAGCAAACAAAGAAAAGACACCCATAGTGAGATATACCATTCTTAATTCTCCAGATCAGTTCATTCTAAACTAGAAGGCAACACTGACACAAAGTACTGAACAGCTGGACACGGTGGCTCACACCTGTAATCCCAGCACTTCGGAAGGCCTAGGCAGAAGGATCACTTAACCTCAGGAGTTTGAAACTAGTCTGGGCAACAGTGAGACTGCGTCTCTACTAAAAGAAAAAAGAAAATTAGCCAGGAGTGTTGTCACAGACCTGTGGTCCCAGCTACTCGAGAGGCTGAGGTTGGAGAATTGCTTGAGCCTGGGAGGTCAAGGCTGCAGTGAGCGGTGACTGTGCCACTGCACTCCTACCTGAGAGACAGAGGGAGACCCTGTCTCTAAATGAATAAATAAAAGTACAGTGTTTCAAAAGTAAGCAGGAATCTACTGTTTAAAAGGCCCTAAATCCCTGCTACTAGAGGGTACATTTCCACATATGTACATAAAGCGTGTCTATGATATAATCAGGGACCACATCCAGTTAGAAAGTTATTTTTTTGTTTTTTGTTTTGTTTTTGGTCTCCTGCAAATTGGGCCATTATAATGTCAGATGGTTTACCCAGGAACTCATATCAAAATAATTCTTCTGTTCCTATAGCTTTCTATAGTAATAGGAAGAAATGCTGAATTTAATTTACTAATTAAATTAGCTGGGTACAGTGGCTCACACCTGTAATCCCAGAGCTTTAGGAAGTCAAGGCAAGAGGATCGCTGTAGGCCAGGAGTTCAAGGCTGCAGTGAGCTATGATCTTGCCACTGCATTCCAGCCTGAGTGACAGAGCAAGACCCAGTCTCTAAAATAATAATTCTCCCACTCTAATTATAAAGGTAATATTAATAGAGGGATATCACAGAAATCTTCAGTACACAAGTAGGTTTCAAACTATTATACAACTACTGACAATGACAATCAAATACTAGGAGAAATATATTAGTCAATAGCGTTAGCACAGACCTGCATTGCAAAACTAAAGGCAGAGGTTAAAATTATTATCTTCATTTCACCCGTCTCCTCTCCCACAGCTGGAAATAATAATTATTTTGTAAAAGGCGGTATACCACTATCAGCCTACTCCTGGTAATCTTTAAAAAGTCTTACTCTTTTGTAAAGGCATAAACTTAACATGAGCACAGTTAAATATTTTCTGATATAAAATCACTGCAATCCACATTAAATTTGTATTTCCAAAAAAACAATCAACTAGGTGGACATGGTGATGCCTGAAGTTCCAGCTACTTGGGAGGCTGATGCGGGAGGATCACTTGAGCCCAGGAGGTCGAGGCTGCAGTGAGCCATGATCAAATCACTTCACTGTAGCCTGAGTGACAGAATGAGACCTTGTCTCCAAAAGAAAGAAAGAAAGAAAGAAACAGAAAATAAATCACATTCATAGATACTGGGGGTTAGAATATCAACATACCTTTCATTCACTGAAAGAAAAAAAATTGCCAAGCCCTGTTTAAATGGTACCTGTTGCTTGACATAAAACATGTTGAGATGACCCCTATAGTAGAGGCCCCAGGCCCCTCAGGGAGAGTAGGAAATGTCCTACTAATATGAACAGTAAAGTATTAATATTAGTAGTTTCTAGAGGGGTGGGGGGAGAGTAGAGATATTTAACTTTTTCTTAAATATATCTACACTGTTTGACTTGACAAAACTAGCATGAATGACAGCTGCCATTAAAAATAAAAAGAGCGTATTGCCACACACTTCAGATAAATTTATACGATGCCTAAATAGGTAAACACAGGCTAGACCAAATTACTTTCTAAACTCAGATTTATTGCTGGAAGAGTAAAACAAATAAAGCTCAGAGCCTCTTGCTTACTTCAGTTTCCATTTGAGCTTCTGCCTTCATTTACTTACAATACTCATTATAAACAGTGCACCTCGCCGTAAGAGACAAGAATACTTTCCTGGGAAACAGACTGTGACAATTTTACTGTAACTTTTTAAACTTCGCTCCTATGATTTATATTTTATGCAATCATCAGGTACTACTTAATCTTGCTAAACAGTAATAACAGCCATTGTGACCCAGTACTAAGAGTATTAATCTGCACTGGACTTACAAGTCCGAAAACCTGGGTTTCAAAGTGTGAGAAGCTGGGCAGACCAACCTGTGCGCTTCTGTTTTCTCTCCTATAAAGACGACTACTATTTGCTCCCCCGCTTAAGGATGAATATCTAGTAAACTGTTCTTAAATGAATGAATGAAAGGTGAAACTAAACCATGAAGTGTAATCTCCTTTATTGGATTTGTCCCTGGACAACCAAGAAGTTACCAAATTCTTTTGATCTAAATGATTCGTGCCTAAAATGTGACAGAAATAAAAACCACACCCAACTCCTAAAATTACGTTACTTTTGAAGTTATTAGAGGACAGGCTTTAGAACATCAGGCAGGATCTGTTCTGTTTTAAAATTGATTTGGCATCCAGGAGACTAAGCCGAGTAGCCACAACAGACTGACATGGTAATTTAATTACAGTCTTCTGGAGGGACATTATGCCATCATCCCCCGACAGTGTTCTCTTTAGGGACCTGATTTTCTCTTTAGTCCTCCCATTCCTTTCCCCTTCCTCACCTCCTCCCACACCTTTGGTTTGCCTTTTTTTTTCTCTCTCTTAAAACAGCTCTCCCTCCGTTCGGCTTGTCACTTCCATGCATTTTTAACTTTAACTAGAAATGGGGCACCCCAGATTTGCTCCCCAATCCCCAGGGACCCTCGGGACTCGTGGGAAATGCCCTGCGGTCCACACTGCCTGGGGGATTCCTCCTCTCATCACTGCCCCGGCAGGCTCTGCAGATGGGAAAGGGTTCTCAGCGCGCGCCTAGCGACCACAAATCACTACCCGGGGCCGCCGCCCGCGGCCTCAACCCCCCCCCCAGAGCCTTTGGTCGGCTTTTACTTTAAGGTGGATTCAGGTGGGTCACACCCCGTCCTCCAAACGCTGGCCCGCTCCCAGGACCCCGCTCTGGGGCTCGCCCCTGTGCCCAGGCTCCTCGGCATCCCTAGCATTGTGGGAGGCGGGGAAGTGACCCAGAGTTGCTTCTGAGTGGAGATTTTAGCACGCGAAGGCGTCCCTGCTGCTGCCAGACTTTTCAGGGGCGGAATCCCCCGCCCTTCCGGAGCCTGTCCTCCGGGCCACCACGCGCCCCGCGCCTCCGCCCTCGCCGGGGCCGCACCCGGGCCTGAGTCTGCAACCAGCTGGGGACAGCAGGCTTCCTCCCCCGCCCGGAGCGGCCGAGGGTCTCGGTCAACCTCCCCTGCGCTGAGGGTAGCGCCCCCGGGCAGTCCCCGAACTTCTTCCCGCGTTGGCTCGGCTCTCGGGTGGAGACGCTGGGACCCTTCGCTCACCAATATCCCCATCGTCGTCGTCCTCCTCTTCCTCCATTTGTAGCAAAACGTTCCTGCTCATCTTTTTCATGTCTCTCCCTCAGAATGCGGCTCTGAACTTGGCACGAAGTTAGGGGCTCCCAGGTTCCGGAACAGCACGGCTCTCCCGGGGGTCGAGTTGGGGACCGCGGGGCGCGTGTAGCTGGGGCTCAGGGTCCGCTCTGCCCAGCCCACGCCTGGGAAAGCCGAGCCCAGACGCCCGCCGACCCGAGCCCAGAGCCGGAGGAAACCTCTCTCGTGCTGAGCGGGGCCCGGAGACTGAGCATGCCCAGTGCGGCCGCCGCGGCTGGCTGCGGAATGATTGAACTTCCCCCGGTTTTATGAGGCGCGCAGAAGGAAGTCGGCCGGCGAGAATGGAGAGGGGAGTAGTCCCGTCCTGCGCGCAGGAGAATAGCTGGAGTACGAGGCGGGAACACGCGAGGGCGGGAGTGAACGGGGTTCCCCAAACATTGATCCCCAACAGGGCAGCTTTTCGTTCCAAGGTCGTCTGCGGACACACACTGCGGCTTGCTTTGTTTTAACCTCATACTGGAGAGGGGGGGAAATGCCGCTACAGCAGAACTGCACCACCCTGGTAGGCGAGCTCGTTTGAATGGCGTTTAAAGGCGACGTGGAGCTAATAATAGGGGATGTTAAATTACTCTAACTCCGAAGTGGGGAAAGTGGAATCTGTAGGGGTAGGGTAAGATCACGGGGAAGTGGGGGGTGGGAGGAGAGGCAAAACTCATAGAGAATAAGCAAAAGAAGAAGGGGCGGGACGGACGGGGGTAGGGGGTGGAGAAAATTTTCTAAATAGGCGTGTGCACAAAGGCAGGAGGATTTCCGCATACGCTGAGGTCGCGGATAGTTGAGAAGCGCCCCCTATTCCGCCGCAGGAGCACACAGGGAGTGGTCGGAAGATAACCGCTGAAGCGTGCAGCCTATTAGTCCGCTGTGTCAGAGGCAGAGGAAGCTGAAGGCCACGAGACTTAGATGTAAACTCTTCTAATGTGGAAAGCTATAGTAAGGGAAAAGCAAAGTAGTGAAATAAAATAAGGCAGAGCGTTTTTATTTTTATTTTTAATGCTTTCCCGGAAACCAAAGGAACCAATAGGACAAATACCAAGGGATTTAGTACTTTGAAGACACTTGGAGTTGTTTGAACGGCAGGTTTTGGGGATTGTGTGTTTACAAAACTTTTTCAAAAAAACCATTCAGGTTGGTCAATTTTTACTTCTCAAAAGGGCTAGAAGGTATATTTAAAATCTTGGTTATATGTGTTATTGTCTACTCCTACTCACTGAAATTTTTTATATTTTTTTCCACTGAAGTGCTAGGGTTATTACAATAACGCTAAATCTACTGTGCATTTTTTTCTTCCATATACTTTTTTGAGACGGTCTCACTCCGGTGCCTAGATGGGAGTTCAGTAACTAGAACTACAAGTGGAACACACAACTACGTGGGGGTTAATTCTTAAAATTTTTGTAGAGACGGGGAGGTCTCCCTATGTTGCCCAGGCTGGTTTCGAACTCCTGACCTCCAGCAATCCTTACCACGTGGGACTAATTCTTAAATTTTTTGTAGAGATGGGGTCTATGTTGCCCAGGCAGGTTTCAAACTCCTGGCCTCCAGCAATCCTTACACCTCAGCTCCCTAACTTATTTTTAATGTTTTCTATGAAAGAAAGAAAACATTGAGACCAATCTAAGTGGGAAGATAGCCATGAATATATACATTAAAAGACATGATGAAATTACTTTTAAGAAAATATCTGTGGGCCGGGTGCGGTGGCTCACGCCTGTAATCCCAACACTTTGGGAGGCCGAGGCGGGTGGATCACAAGGTCAGATCGAGACCATCCTGGCCAACATGGTGAAACCCCATCTCTACTAAAAATACAAAAAATTAGCTGGGCATAGTGGCCCACACCTGCAGTCCCAGCTACTAAGGAGGCTGAGGCAGGAGAATTGGTTGAACCCATGAGGTGGAGGTTGCAGTGAGCCGAGATCATGCCACTACACTCCAGCCTGGTGACAGAGCGAGACTCTGTCTCAAAAAAAAAAAATCTCTGGACAGTGTTTGAGAGGGAAGAAAAAGAAAAAAAAAAAGAAAATATCTGGGAAACACTATACTTGCTACTGAAGGTACTTTTTTGAATAAAGAGAACTGTTTTCAGTAAAAGAGACAATACAGTACTCTGAAGATAGGAGGAAAACAATGAGAGAAGAAAGAAGATGAGAGAGATTGTTTTCTTTTACTAAAGTTTCTCACCTGAGCTTGTGAAACTCACTAAAATAGAAACTTCTAAAGTGTTTTGGTTACATGATCAATTTTTACAATTCTCATATAACAAATTTTTGTGTAGTACTTTTTATGTGCTAGGAAAAGTTTTACGTGTTTTACAGGCATCCAGTCATTTAATCCACGTAACAACCCTAGAGACTGTTATCCCCTTCTTCAGGTATGAAGCAACTTGAGCAGCTTGTCCAAAATCACACAGGGAGTAAATAGCGGAGCCAGGATTGAAATCCGAACAGCTTGTTTTAGAATCTGTGCTCATAGCCACTTCATAAACCACCTCCAGAGACTCCCAATCCATTTTTTTTTCCAGATCACTTTTTTCCCCACCAATTCTAAATTCAAAGTCTCATCAACTTCCTGCCATAGTTCTTTCACCAAATGTTCTCATTTTTATGTACTAAGACTTTGCTCAAAGTTACTTTGTAGTTAGAAAATTATTGTAGTTGGTTTTTCAAGTTTCCATTAGTCATTTAGAATTCTTCACAGATTTTAAGAATTTGCATTTTTCTTGCTTGATAAATGTTGCAGAGAAACATTGTTGGCCTTATATGTAAAGGTAGCTGTTGCTAGAAGGGAACTGAATTGCTTGCTAACTTAGGTTAACTATGAGTCTATTACTAGTAAATTCCATTCTTTCCTCTAATCCATTTTATTTCCTACCACGTCTCTTGCGCATTTTTTTTTCAATTGAGTAATATATGCCTCAAAAATAACCAAGATAATAGGCCTGTGTAAGAACCACACTCTTATCCCTAAGAATTATCATCCATACAATAATAATTTGTGAAATAAAATGTTCTTAATATATAGCCAGGTTATTTGTATTTGCAACAGGGATCACAGAACCATTATTTTCTCATTCATTCATCATTAACTACAACTTTTGGTCGCCAGGATATTCTTTCTCTGCCCATCCTGTAAATGTTGCTTTTTTAGCTTCAGGTCTTGGGCCTCCTTTCTTCTCATCTTTCCCTATAGAACTCATTTAGTCCTATAACTTTACTATCTAGTCCAGGCAGGGACAGTTTCATGGGCATTCAAACAGTGTATTCACACAGAGTCCTACAGCTGTAAGGGCCTAACACTTGGGATTTAAATGTTCTGTGGTTAATGCCCATCAATGATAGACTGGATAAACAAAATGTGGTATATATACACCATGGAATACTATGCAGCCACAAAAAGGAATAAGATCAAGTCCTTTGCAAGGACATGGATGGAGCTGGAAGCCATTATCTTCAGCAAACTAACACAGGAACAGAAAACCAAACACCACATGTTCTCATAAGTGGGAGCTAAACAATGAGAACACATCAACACAGGAAGGGGAACAACATACACTGGGGCCTGTGAGGGGGTGGGGTGCAGGGGGAGAGCATCAGGATAAATAGCTAATGCACGTGGGGCTTAATACCTAGGCGATGGGTTGATAGGTGCACCATGGCACATGTTTACCTATATAACAAACCTGCACATCATGCACATGTATCCTGGAACTTAAAATAATTTTTGTAAAAAGGTTCTGTGGTTGCCATCCTGAAATTCCTTTTTTTCTTTTTCCTTCTTCCACTTTTATTTTAGGTTCTGGGGGTACATGTGCAGTTTTGTTATGGGTAAATTGTGTGTTGCTGAGGTTTGGTGAATGAATGATCCTGTCACCTAGGGTAGTGAGCGTAGTACCCTATAGGTAGCCTTCCAACCTACCCCTTTCCCACTCTCCCAGGAGTCTCCAGTGCCTGTTGTTTCCATCTTTGTATCCATATGTATTCAATGTTTAGCTCTCACATATAAGTAGGAACGTACAGTATTTGGTTTTCTGTCCCTGAATTAATCTGCTTAGGATAATGGCCTCCAGCTGCATCCATGTTGCTGGAAAGGACATGATTTTGTTCTTTCCTATGGCTGCATGGTATTTCTGAGTTCTCTGAAAAATCTCCAAACTGCTTTTTACAGTGGCTGAACTAATTAACATTCCCACCAGCAGTGTATAAGTATTGCCTTTTCTCCACAACCTCGACAACGTCTGTTGTTTTTGACTTTTTAGTAATGGGCATTCTGACTGGTATGAGATGGTATCTCATTGTGATTTTGATTTGCATTTCTCTAATGATTAGTGATAATGAGCATTTTTTTTCATATATTTGTTGTCTATGTGTTTATCTGCTTTTGAGAAGTGTTCATTAGCTTTGCGCAGTGGCAGTATCATAGCCAATGAGTTTATCCAAGGCGCAATTATTGCTAATTAAAAACTTTTACCAATACCCCACTGTGAAGACTTGCAATATAGTTGGCATTGGCAATTTTTGACAGTCTCTATGGAGACTGGAAAAAAAAGAGAGAGAGAGAAGTGTTCGTTGATGTCCTCTTCCCATGTTTTAATGGAATTGTTTCTTTTTGTTTATTAAGTTCCTTACAGATTCTAGTTATTAGACCTTTGTCTGATACATTCTCCCATTCTGTAAATTGTCTATATACTCTGTTGATAGTTTCTTTTGCCATGCCAAAGCTCTTTCCTAGGTCCCACTTGACTTGTCAATTTTTGTATTTGTTGCCATTGCTTTCTGGGACTTAGTCATAAATACTTTGTCAAGACAATGTCCAGAATGGTACTTTCTAGGTCTTCTTCCAGGGTTTGTATTGTTTTAGGTCTTATATTTAAGTCTTGAATCTATCTTGAGTTAACTTTTGTATGTGGTGAAAGAAAGAGGTCCAGTTTCAACTTTCTGCATATGACTAGGCTGTTATCCCAGAACCATTTATTGAATAGGGAGCCCTTTCCTCATCGCTATTGTTCACTTTGTCAAAGATCAGGTGGTTGTAGGTATGTGGCTTCATTTTTGGGTTCTCTATCCTATTCTATTGGTCTATGTGTCTGTTTTTATACAGTACTGTGCTGTTTTGGTTACTGTAGACTTTGGTTAGAAGTCGAGTACTGTGATGTTCTTTGTTCTTAACTACATCTTTGTTATTTTATTTTATTTTACTTTGTTTTATTTTTTTGAGATGGAGTCTTGCTCTGTCACTGAGGCTGGAGTGTAGTGGCCTGATCTCAGCTCACTGCAACCTCTGCCTCCTAGATTCAAGTGATTCTCCTGCCTCAGCCTCCCAAGTAGCTGGGACTACAGGTGCACACCACAATGCCCAGCGAATTTTTGTATTTTTAGTAGAGACAGTATTTCACCATGTTGGCCAGGCTGGTCTCAAACTCCTGGCCTCAAGTGATCCACCCGCCTTGGCCTACCAAAGTGCTGGGATTACAGGTGTGAGCCACCATACCCAGCCCAGTTTCGTTATTTTTGCTTAGGATTGCTTTGGTGATTTAGGCTCTTTTTGGTTTCATATGAATTTTAGAATGCTTTTTTCTAATTCTGTGAAAAATAACTGATAGATTGACAGGAATAGGATTTAATGTATAAATTGCTTTGGGCAGTATGGCCATTTTAACAATATTGATTATTTCAATCCATGAACATGGAATGCTTTTCCTTTATTTTGTGTCATCTCTGATTTCTTGCTGCAGTGTTTTGTAATTCTCATCGCAGAAATCTTTTACCTCCTTGGTAAGCTGTATTCCTTGGTATTGTATACTTTTTGTGGTTACTGTAAATGGGATTCCTTTCTCTCTTTTTTTTGTTGTTGTTCTCTTTCCTTCCTTCCTTTCTTCCTTTCTTCCTGCCTTCTTTCCTTCCTCTCTCTCTCTCTCTCTCTCTCTCTCTATTTAAGATGGGGTTTCACTGTGTCACCCAGGCTGGAGTCCAGTGGCATGATCACAGCTCACTGCAGCCTTGACCTCCCAGGCTCAAGCCTTTCTCCTGTCTCAGTCTCCCAAGTAGCTGGGACTACAAATACATGTCACCATGCTTTGGTAATATGTGTTTTATTTTTTAAAAAGACACGGTCTGCCTGTGTTGCCCAGGCTGGTTTTGAACTTCTGGGCTCAAGAGGTTCTCCTGCCTCAGCCTCCCAAAGTGCCGGGATTACAGGCTTGAGTCATGTGCCCAGCCAGGATTGTGTTCTTGATTTGGCTCTCAGGTTGGGTATTATTAGTTTATAGAAATGCTGCTGGGTTTTGTACATTGACTTTATATCCTGAAACTTTCCTAAAGTTATTTATCATCAGTTCTAGGATCCTTCTGGCAGAGTCTATGGGATTTTCTCGGTAAAGAATCACATCATCTACAAAGAAAAAAAATAGTTTCACTCTCTCTCTTCCCAGTTAGATGCCTTTTATCTTTCATTTCTTTCTCTTGCCTGATTGCTCTAGCTAGGACTTTCAGTACTATGTTGAATAGGAGCAATAAGAATGGGCATCTTTGTCTTATTCTAATTTTCAACAGGAATACATCCAGCTTTTTGGCTGTTCGGTATGATGTTGGCTCTGAGTTTGTCATATATGGCTCTTATTATTTTGAGATATGTTCCTTTGATATGTAATTCGTTGGAATGTTGAATTTTATTGAATGCCTTTTCTGCATCTACTGAGATGATCATGTGGTTTTTGTTTTTAATTCTGTTTGTGTGGTTAATCTTATTTATTGATTTGCGTTTGTTGAACCAACCTTGCATGCCAGGAATAAAGCCAACTTGATCATGGTAAATTAACTTTTTTATTTTTGAGACGGAGTCTTGCTGTATTGCCAGACTGGAATGCAGTGGTGCAATCTCGCTCACTACAGCATCTGCCTCCTGGGTTCCAACGATTCTCCTGCCTCAGCCTCCCAAGTAGCTGGGACTACAGGCGCTCACCACCATGCCCAGCTAATTTTTGTATTTTTAGTAAAGATGCAATTTCACCATGTTGGCCAGGATGATCTCTATCTCTTGACCTCGTGATCCGCCTGCCTCAGCCTCCCTAAGTGCTGGGATTACAGGAGTGAGCGATCTGCCCACCTGGTAAATTAACTTTTTAATGTGCTACTGAATGTAAGCATGACTGGTTTTTAAGACCTGCTTGTCAGAGAGTTCACTCTCATGGTGCTTCTTAGCAGAAGCCTCTGTGTCTTCCTGCAAAGGCCTCTCCACACTCTGCTTGAGTGTCCTCATGACATGGTGCAATGCAACAGAGTAGATGAGATGGAAGCCAGAATGTCCTTTATGACCCTGCCTTAGAAGTCGCAAATTGTCTTTTCTTCTATTGGTTACCTGTGTCAGTCTACTGTATACACTGTAAGAGGGGCTGATGCAAGAGCTTGAATACTAGAGGCGGGGACCACTGGGAGCATCTTGGAGTATGGCTGCCACACATTTCCACTATCTTGTTCTGACTCATATTGCCATCATTCTTCATTCAGTTGATTATTCATTCAACAAATATTGCCTGGGTGGTAATCCCAGCACTCTGGGAGGCCAAGGTGGGTGGATTGTCTGAGGTAAGGCGTTCAAGACCAGCCTGGGCAACATGGTGGACCCTGTTTCTACTAAAAATACAAAAATTGGCAGGTCATGGTAGTGTGAGCCCGTAATCCCAGCTATTTAGGAGGCTGAGGTAGGAGAATCATTTAAACCGGGGGAGGTAGAGGTTGCAGTGATCATGCCACTGCACTCCAGCCTGGATAACAGAGTGAGACTCTGCCTCCAGAAAACAAACAACAACAAAAAACCATCAAATATTTACTGAGAACTATATGCTGGCCATTTCATGGATGTTGGGGATTCAATAGTAAAAATGAAAACAGACCAGTTTCTGGCCCTCATGGCCTTCCATTCTAGTGAATAGAGACAAATAGATATGTCAGGACATGACGGGTACTAGTGAGAAAAATGAAGCAGGGCCAGAGTGACAGAGAATGACGACTGAGAAAGGACCTTGTGTGGGGTGGTCAGGGAAAGCCTCTGATAAGGTGACCTTTTAGCAGAGATCTGAAAGAAGTAAGGGAACAAGACATGTAAGTACGTAAGGGAACAGGGTTTTAAGAAGAAAGAAATACGAAGGCCAGAGCCTTGAGGACACTCATGCTTAGTGTCTTCAAGAAGAGCAGGGAGGCCAAAGCGACTGTGGTATAGTGTCTTAGCTCACTTTGTGCTGCTATAACAGAATACCAGAGACTGGTAATTTATAGTAAAGAGATGTATTAATTAATATTTCTGGAGGTTGCAAAGTCCAAGATCAAGGGGCTCACATCTGGAGAGGGCCTTCTTGCTGCCATCCCATAGTGGAAGGTGAAGGGCGAAAGAGGATAAAGCTTGAGCTGGTATTAAACTCATCCTTTTATAATAAACTCACTCTCAAGATAATGGCATTAATCCATTAGTGAGGGTGATACCCATGACTCAGACACCTCTCATGAAGGTCCTGACACTACTGCATTGTGGACCAAGATTTCAACACATCACTTTGGAGAACAAATTCAAACCATAGCACATACTGGTGGAGGAGGAGAGTGGTAGGAGATGGGGTCAAGGTTGGTGAGAGAGAGGGGAGTGCTACAAATCACTTTGGGCCACATGGAGCAACAGAAGGACTTGTGCTTTTACTCTAAATCTTATGGAAATAATATTTGAAGTAGATGGGTGGTATGTTAAAGGATCTTTCTGACTGCTTTATGGAAAATGGAGTGTAGAATAGCAAATGTAGTCACAGGGAGACCAGTTGGGAGACTAGTTGTATAATATAGTGAAGAGATTTGCTGGGCACAGTGACTCACACCTGTAATCCCAGCACTTTGGGAGGCCGAGGCAGGTGGATCACCTGAAGTCTGGAGTTCGAGACCAGCCTGGCCAACATGGTGAAACCCTGTCTCTACTAAAAATTCAAAAATTAGCCAGGTGTGGTGGCGCTTGCCTGTAATCCCAGCTACCCTGGAGGCTAAGGCAGGAGAATCGCTTGAACCCAGGAGGCAGAGGTTGCAGTGAGCCGGGATAGTGCCATTGCACTCCAGCCTGGGTAACAGAGCGAGACTCCATCTCAAAATATATAGTGAAGAGATGATTGCAGTCAACTGGGTGGTAATGGTGGATGTGGATTATGTGTTTTGAGGTAGCTCTGAAGAGTTTCTGATGTAGTGAATTTGGTATGAGGAAAAAAAAAGTCAAGGATGACTCTAAGGTTTTAACTTGAGTTATTACGCAAATGGAGTTGCTGTGTCTGAGATGTGAAAGACCAGAGAAAAGCAAGGGGGTGGGGAAGTAGGTGTTTTGTTTTGGACCCGTAAGTTTGAATCCATGTGGAGATGTCCAGTAGGCATGAATCTGGAGTTTGGAGGCAAGGTTTGCACTAGAAAAGGACTTTTTGAACTTACTGTACCTTCCCGGTGAAAGCAAACTCCTTCTCAAATTCTCTATTTGTTGGGAAGGAGAGAATACATTTATCAGCTTAAGAGCTGCGTATCAAATACCAAGGGGCTTTACTGGGCTGATTTGCTCCAGTAAAGAGATAACTCAGATTGAAGCTGATTTTTGTTTCTGTTTTGGTTCATTGTCATTCTCCAGGACCCACCTTTCTTATGCAAAGAACAATGAGTAAATGAAATAAGAAAGTGGTCTTTGATGTGAGCATTAATCTCTTTGACTCTATGATAAACCTGGGTTCTGAGGAGAGAGGGTTCTAATGTTGGGAAGGCAGAACCTTGAGATTATATATATTTTTTGAAGGTGGCAGGGAATTAGGCCAGATTACCTATAGCCCTGCTCAAAAATGAACTAATACAGATAATTTTTTTCATTAGCAAATTTTCTGAGTTAAGTGTTCTTGTTCTGTGAGGGAAGGCTGGCAAACAAATCCACTTGAAGATTTTAGAAAAAAGTTAATAAAGTGCCCTTTCCCATGGCAGTCTCCTGAGTCTTGATGTGTACCTTCTTGCTATGGTATAAGGATCATTGCAAAAAATAGGATTAGAGCTACCCACATTGCTGGATTAGATTAGAACCACAGCATGAGGGCAACTGGCTTAGTGGGCAGGATGCTTTTCTTAAAAAAAAGAGAGACTTGGTTCTTTGGGCTTATGAAGTTGAGTAGAAGCCGCAGTTTTGCCGGTAGCTTGTCCTCAATTGTCATACGGGATGGAAAACATCAAAGACCCACAAAATATCCACATGCTCAGTGTAATATTATGGAATCTGAGTCATTGCTGGGGTTGGGGGTGGGAAATGAGGAGAGGTGGAGAGGGGGTTTATAACACAATCACAATCTCAAAGTTATTTTGATTTTAATTCCGTTTTTAAAATATATGATACTTTAAAAAGCAAAGTATCAGGGAAAATATGACATGAGAATCTCACTTACAAAGAGATTCGAAATAACCCCTGCAATAATTAGAGCAGTGGTTTCAACAACTGGGCAAACCACATCATGGCCGGATTCCCCAAGACACTTTACTGACTTGCCATGTAGTATTTTCACTAGTATTTAATTTACATATCTCCTTTTCTAGAGCGTTGCTAAATAGTTTTGAGACCTAACAAAGGAGCATATTTTCATGACCATATTTAACTCAGAATTACCTAAGCCCTCTTGCCACCTTTTTTTTTCTCTTGGCACCTTTTATCTCATTTACTGAGATTGTATGGCCTGCAAATCTGAAAATATTTACTATCTGACCCTTTCCAGAAAAAGTTTGCCAACCCCTGGGTTATACTATATCTTCCCTTGGCTTAATTTTTAGAAGCTATACATTGGAGATGGAACTGTTTCATCTTGTAAACAATCTGCATAAACGAATACTTAATCACTTTATGTGTTGATTTTCACTCATTATTTTCAGCAATTACACATTTTTTCCCTATAGTTTATCATGGAAGAAGTCACAAAAGACTTCATAGACTTAGCAGGCAACTCAAAGTGAGGGCTGTTTTGGACAAGAATTAAATGTCCTTTTTGGTTGAATCAGGAAACTGAACAAAATCATGCTTAAGAATGGAGATGTGAGTCAATATTTACTTTTTCTTCCCAAAGTGTCCATGGGGCCCCTCAATATCTGGGAGCAAATAGGCCAAATACTCAGGTGTCTCTGCTTCCTTGATGGCCTTGGGCACCCCTCAAATTTGTTCTCACCCACCTGGGCAACGTGCATTCAGGAGCATCTTGTCACCTTTCCTCGACTCACTTCCTGTCATAGACGTCTATCAATGATGCCGATTTGCCTCCCTCCATATGCTGTATTGGGCCAGCCCTCCTTCCATGTGTTCCATTCTCTGTATCTTCCACAAACTTGTTCTTCTCCATGTCTTAGTTGGAACCTGCTGCTACAGTTCTGGGCTGCGGATCTTTAGGAGTTTTGAGACTCTTCATAATGGACACATCCACCTCTTTGCCTTGGGGGCAGTCACTCCACGCAGACATCTCTGATTTGGTTTCATTGACACCTCTGCTTGTGAATACACAAGAGTGTGGGATCAAAATTGCAGGTGATGCCCTCATTGCTGACCAGCATGAAAAGCCCCAGCAGTCCTGGTGGAGGCAGTCGTGCAGGGCAAGGATGGTTGGCTGTGGTGGGTGTCCAGCTGTGCAAGTGCAGCTGAGGCCCCTGGCCTGCAGCTGCTACTCAACTGCCCAGCCCCACACCACATCCCAGTCCCTGAGCACCACCTTCCTTGGCAAAGTCGATGCCCTTGTTGGCCCGGGTCCCCATGCCACACAGCTGTGTGGGTCAGTATCTGCAAGACAGGAGACTGGGGGGTAGGCCGAGAGCACCCAGCTGAAAGCAGACTTAGCTGCTAACAGGAAACTTTTTTTTTTTTTAGATTGTGGTAAAAAAGAAAAAACAAATTTACTATCTTAACCATTTCTGAATGGTTCAGTAATGTCACATATGTTCACATTATTGTACAATAGATCTCTGGAACTTTTTCATCTTGCAAAACTGAAACTGTGTACCCACTGAACAATTCCCCATTCCCTCCTCCCCCCAACTACCATTCTGCTTTCTGTTTCTATGAGTTTTGCCTACTTTAGATATCTCATGTAAGTGGAATCATACATATTTGTTTTTTTGTGACTGGCTTATTTCACTTAGCATAATGTCCTCAAGGTCCAGAAGCTATCTTTTAGTAATTTCTGTTTTCTCAGTAGAATGGAAAATAAAGTCATTAGCAGAAGTGAGCACATGGAAGAAGGTTTAAGCAGAAAGACATGGACTATCTATCTAGAACAGCTGAAAAGCTGTGGCTGAGGAGGGGGATGGAGCCAGCTTCCAAGGTTGAGGAAGCAGCAGTAAAGTTAGTTGATTAAAGTGAGCACATGGAAGAAGGTTTAAGCAGAAAGACATGGACTATCTATCTAGAACAGCTGAAAAACTGTGGCTGAGGAGGGGGATGGAGCCAGCTTCCAAGGTTGAGGAAGCAGCAGTAAAGTTAGTTGATTACAGAGAGGAGTTATGAGCAAGTACATAAATAAGCTGGCAGAAGGCCAGAATGAATTTTATGCTTTTGATTGGAATTGGAGATTGTGTGAAGTCATGGTACTTTAAAACATATACCTAGCTAGGTAGATATAGAAACAGATGTACATATGTTTGTACATTATATGTTTATATATATATTGTGTGTATCTTTGCATTTCCTACTTTAATCCAATGAGAAGGTGTAATGGAAATAAAATCCTCGTAGCTATGACCACATTTAGCACCGAGATCTTGGTTTCTAAATACCAAGATCTGGGTGCTTGTCGCTAAAGGAACTGGGCTCCTGGGAGAAATGGCTGCTTCCAGGACTGGGCAGAAAATGCACAAGAGGAGCCTGCAACATTTCCACAGGTCAGAAAGTAAGGAAGAGCTTTAAAAATGATGAAGATGGGAGGCTGAGGCAGGAGGATCACTTGAGGCCAGGAATTTTAGACCAGACTGGACAACACAGCAAGAACCCTCCACACCCCGCTGCCATCTCTACAAAAAATAAAACATAAATAAATCAGCTAGGTGTGGTGGCATATACCTATAGTCCTAGCTACTTGGGAGGCTGAGGCAGGAGGATCTCTGGAGCCCAGGAGTTT
The DNA here is from genome assembly GCA_036589455.1 of Ateles fusciceps. Lineage (NCBI taxonomy): Eukaryota > Metazoa > Chordata > Mammalia > Primates > Atelidae > Ateles > Ateles fusciceps. The sequence continues at coordinate 2,880,796 of JAZHEH010003051.1, forward strand.
GAGGCTGCAGTGAGCTATGATTGTATCACTGCACTTTAGCCTCAGTGACAGAACAAGACCTTGTCTCAAAAAATAATAATAATAAAACAATAAAAAATAAAAATAATGAAGACTTATCAAAAGGGCACAGGAAGTAGCCTGAAGGGACTCCCACTGACCAAATCTGGGAAAATTTGAGCATCCAAAGAAATAAAGTAATAGACTATAACCTATTGAATATAATAGAAATCCATGAGTCCACACAGATATAAATGAATGAATGAATGATGAATAGGGAAAAGGGGAAAAGTCTTTATTGCAATAGAATGCAAGTAATAAATATCACTACTTGGCAACTGTCGTGATAATAATGGATTCAGACACAAAGCACCAATGGATGCCAAAACAAGTAGGTGAAAGTTTATTGAGGAATGGGACATTTACGTAGTGTCAAAGATTTTCCCCCACAAAATACTTCATTACAAAGGTAAAAATAATAACTTTATAGTGGAAGAATCTGACAAACAGCAAATCTGATATTAGTCAAAGTAACATTAATAGAAATGAGACAAAGTAACATCACATACCATCTGATATGTCATACTGAGAAGAATACAGCATAACCTCTATCAATTTCCTATTATAAAGGTAACCTGAATCTAATCATGAGGAAACATCACAGAAACCCAAACTGAGGGGCATTCTACAAAATAATTAGCCTACTATCTTAAAAAAAGTCTAGGTTACAGAAAACAAGGGAAGACTGAGGAATTATTCCACATTGAAGTAGGTTAAAGAAATATGACAATTAAATGAACCCATGATTCTGGATTGGATCCTGGAAGAAAAGGAGAAAAAGACTTCCTATCAGGACATTATTAAGATAATTGTAGAAATTAAATGAGATATCTTAGATGAAAGCGTTATATCAGTATTAATTTCCTAGTTTAGATGGCTATACTGTGGATTTGTAGGTGAACATGGGAACACTTAGGGAACCTTGTATATTCTTGCATCTTCTCTGTAATTTGGAATGTACCTTAAAATGTACCTTAAAACAAAAAACAAACCCAAAAGAAAAGGCTCCAGTGGCTTACTGCCGCCTCTAGCTCCATAAGGACACTTCCTCACTTGGCCTTGCTGGCTCCTGCCTTCATCTCTTTTCACTCTTCTCTTGCTCTTACCTCTCCAGCCACTGTTGTCTTCTTTTGCTTCTATGAGCGTGCCAAATGGGTTTCCATCTCACAGCTTTGGCTTTGTGTCTGAATCCATTATTATCACAACAGTTGCCAAGTAGTGATATTTATTACTTGCATTCTAATGCAATAAAGACTTTTCCCTGTTCATCATTCATTCATTCATTTATATCTGTGTGGACTCACGGATTTCTATTATATCCATTCTTATTTCCACAAAAGATTCCTCCTGGTCTTCACAAACTCCCATTCCTTCTCATCCAGCTGTTGGCTCAAATGGGTCACCTTAGGCTTTTTCATTTTTTTCCACTGCATTGTGAGACTTACTTGTTTGCCTGTTTGTTGCCTATCTTTCTTGAGTAAATCTAAGCAAGCTCACTGAGGGCAAAGACTTTGTCTCTTCAACCCAGCATCCCCCAACAGCTAGAACAGCGCCTGATGCATAATAGGGCTTAATAAGAAATGCTATCTATATGGCTTCAGAAACATTTGTTGAACTAATATAATATTAAGCTCCTAAAGAAGACTTTTACGTTGCCTCTTGGAATTCTAGCCCTTTGACATGATGTGATTAACAGAAAACAACAGCAACTAAAAGAGAAAGAGGGGAGAGAGAGAGAAAGAGAAAGAGAGAGAGAGACAGACAGACAGACAGAGAAGGAAACAGATGTTGGTGGCCAAATATGACTGGGAAAGGCCCCACACCATATCCTCTCTTTGGGATTCACAAAGCCTCTCAGAAACCCTCCTGTAATAAATCCTGTTTGCCTGAATTTAGCAAAGCATTTCTTAAATTTATTTGAACATGGAATTCTCTTTCCATTTGCTTTCAGAATATGAAATGTTAAATGCTATGCTAGGATTTTTCTAAAGTCCATGTTATGATAATAGAGGCAAAAAAACTCTACAATTTATATATATGTAAAACATTTTTTTAAATATATATATATTTTGAGACAGTCTCACTCTGTCGCCGAGGCTGGAGTGCAGTGGCATGATCTTGGCTCACTGCAACTTCCGCCTCCCAGGTTCAAGCAATGCTCGTGCCTCAGCCTCCTGAGTAGCTGGGATTACAGGCGCATGCCTGCACACCCAGATAATTTTTGTATTTTCAGTAGAGACTGGGTTTTGCCATGTTGGCCAGGCTGGTCTTGAACTCCTGACCTCAAGTGATCCACCTGCCTCGGTCTCCCAAAGTGCTGGGATTACAGATGTAAGCCACCATGCCTGGCCTTAAAAAACTGTAAACACATAAGAAGTTGCCTCTTTGACTGGACAATGTAGCCACGGATGGCTGGAGGTTGTGCTTACTGCAAAGTAGTGTTGCTGATGCACACAGAAGCCAGTACCATGGCACCAACTTTTAAGAAAACAAAAAGTGTTATTGCAGGTTTGACCAGCAAGGAGACAGGAAGCAATGCTCAGTCAAATCTGTCTCTCTGAGCTAGGTCTAGGGGCAGGTTTCCCAGGCACAGTAACTATGAGAGAGATAGGAAAATGCAAGGAGGCATGATCTGATTGGGTCATGTAACAAGATCATACCGGGTCCTTGGTTTTTAAGTTCCTACTGCAGCAAAATAGGTTACCCCTTGCTTCCTAATTTGGTCCCCATTTCTTGATCCTGGTACCTACGATCTGCAAGTGGTTGACTTTTTCATTCTGGCTGGCTCCAGGGCACAAATCAGGCACATTTGGCTCATCTGGCCATGCTCAGGTTACATGACTTACAACCTGGGGGTCCATTGCAATTGAGAAGCCACTCATTATTTTGTTACTGACAAAGTTGAACCAGATTGTACAGTAGGACGACCTCTGTATTGGCAATCAGATGTGTAATGTGGTTTCCCCCAGGGACGCTGTCTCTGGCTGCTATGGAGAAGGAGCCTGTGGATTCCAGCCCTGCTGTGGATGCAGGAAAGAACTGTGCAGGCAATGGGGGCTATTGTGTTTCTCTTTGATCCCAGAAATGAGAGCTCAGCTTAAAAAACATAATTATAATGGACTGGTTTTTTTAAAACCAATAATTAGTTTTTCTCCTACTAATTTATGTAAGATATGGTATTCCTAAACAATCATTAATGCATTGTTTTTATACTTTTGAATGACTTTTGAGAATGTGTAGATTGTAATTGTTACTAAGAGAGTTTGTTTTAAATCCATGCTCTACCCATGTTTAGCCTGATTTGGTTTTACCAGCCCCTTGGTACTATCACAGCTCCTCCACCCTCCAAACAGAAGATTGACTATATTTTAAAACTGGATGTGAAAGGAAGTCACATGGTTGCTTCTTCATGAGGAATTTCTCTGACCTAAATCTGTGTTCCTTCCCTCTTCTCTCCACCTACACCTCCCTGCTACTCCCATCTCTCATACACACAGTGGCAAGAACACAGAAAAAAATGCTTAGGATTTTTACCAAAGGTCTGGAAATTCCAGAAAATGTCCCTAGCATCATACTATTTTTCCCCCTCTGTTCATTAAGTCAACAATTTAAACCCTGATCCATCTCCGAATTCTTCCTCTCCTCAAATGCACCTTTCTTCTCCCTTTTCTTTCCTTATATGTTCTAGTGTGAGAAAGTTTTTTTTTTCTTTTTTCTATCAGAAGCTATTCCAGACCTCAGAATTCACAAAAAGTTCAGGTGAGGGGAGGTTGTATGCGGCAGGGGTCTTCCTCGCCTATATATTTAACCACCACTGGGGTAAATGTGAAGTGGCCTTGATTTCCACATGGGTGTAAAGCATCCATGTGGAAAGGCAATCATGGCCCCAGGGATATGACCACATTGGCTGGAAGGCAGGTTCTATACTTCCTGGCTACAGCTTCTCACAAAGGAAAGTCCATATATTTAGACCCAGGATAGCAAACCTTCAGAGCCTCTTCTTCCCCATCTCCAGGGGCAGAAGAGAGGGCAGGAAGAGAACTGACATGGCTTCTAAATGGCCACACTGAACAGTATCCACTTTTGTGTTTCAGGTTAGAAAGAAACCCTAAATGAGTGGTGAGAGAAGAAAGTGGTTAAGAAGAAAGATGGGCCCGGCGCAGCGGCTCACGCCTGTAATCCCGGCACTTTGGGAAGCCGAGGCGGGCGGATCACCTGAGATCAGGAGTTCAAGACTAGCCTGACCAACATAGAGAAACCCCGTCTCTACTAAAAATGCCAAAATTAGCTAGGTGTGGTGGTGCATGCCTGTAATCCCAGCTACTTGGGAGGCTGAGGCAGGAGAATTGCTTAAAACCCAGGAGGGGGAAGTTGCAGTGAGCCGAGATCTCACCACTGCTCTCCAGCCTGGACAACAAGAGTGAAACTCTGTCTCAAAAAAAAAACAAAGAAGGAAGGAAGAAAAAAATTAAATATCCTCATAGACATCTCAACCCAAATACAATATTTATAGGTAATACTTGTAGAAACTGTCTAAACCTGGGAATACACACACACAAACACATGGACACAGGTAATATATAATACAAATAAATATCAATTTATTTTATTGGGGTGAGTGGGTCCCAAGAAGAAATATGGAAGGATGATCAGTTATAGGTCTCCATTTTTCAAAAGTCTGCAAGCAGTCCAGAGATACCATAGAGACAACATTTCTGAATCTAAACAGTGAAAAAGGCTATAAAGGGGCCATTGTTCTCACCTGGAACTTTTCATCCTTACCTGTTTTTTAAAATTTAAAAATATCCCTGCAAAAGCATTTACCTTAAAACCTAATCAGGCTGGGCTTGGTGGCTCGCGCCTGTAATCCCAGCACTTTGGGACGCCGAGGCCAGCAAATCATGAGGTCAGGAGTTTGAGACCAGCCTGGCCATCATGGTGAAATCCTGTCTCGACTAAAAATACAAAAAATTAGCTGGGCATAGTGGTGAGCACCTGTAATCCCAGCTACTTGGGAGGCTGAGGCAGGAGAATTGCTTGAACGCGGGAGGTGGAGGTTGCAGTGAGCCAAGATCATGCCACTGCACTCCAGCCTGGATGATAGAGTGAGACTCTGTTTCAAAGAAAAAAAAAATCTGATCAGCCAATATCTTCATTATCATACAGTTGTTAAAAACAATATCCCTCTAATAGTAGTAATAGTTTATAGAGTGATAATGGGGAGGGCGGATACTAGGAAGAAGAACCTTGCCCCCTTCAGCATTTCCTTGAATGCACTTTAACCAAATCGTTCATAATCAACTGCTCAGCCTGACAGGATAACTAGTTCTGCTTATCCCCTTGCTGAAGAGCAGTGACTTATCTCGTTGAGGACCAGTGACTCATCTGTTGTTTTGGTAGTTATGATGAAAGTATAAAAGGCATTTCAAATCAGCTAGAGTAAGAACATGATAACCCTGCTGAATGGCTTCTCCCTTTATCTCTTCTATTATATAAATACTACCCCAGGCTAAAGCCTGAATATTTGTTAATCTGGTCATTTAACAATGAGTCTTTTAAAAAAGTTGTTGAATTGTTTTTCCATAGGGATCCAAAAGGTCTAGTTATACCTACCATAAACAGGAGGAAAAAACGAGAGGAGAGGCTTTTGAACAGTTTGCACCCTCTAAGAAACAAGGAATGGAAAGGCTGTTCCCTGCTGTAGGGTTATGTATTTTACAAATTTGCTAAGCACTGTAGTATGACACATAGTATACTCTCATATTATGTGCTAAGCAAATTTGTAAAATGAGAGAAAATGTTCTAACTCAACTTCTTCTTTTCAAGTCTCTCCTCTTGTCTCAAAGTCTGCTCTAGAAAAAGAGTATCTACCTAGTTTGAAAATGAGATCTCCAAATATGAACCTAATAAGGCCTTGATTTAGCTCAAGTCTTTACTATGCTACTTAGAAGCTGTGTCAACTTGGGCAAATTGCTTAACTTTTGTATGTCAGTTTCCTTCTTTGTGGTGGGAAGAAGAGACCTATTGGAGATAAAAAATAGCTCACACATTGTATATCAGTGTTCTCCTCACACAACAAATATTTACTTACTCTTACTATGGGCTGTCCACTTGGGATATAGTGGTAAACAAGACACAGAACACATCCTCAAGAAGCTTATAGTCTGATGAAAACTTATATGAGGGCCTTCTATGTATGAGTCATGCATTTGCTAAGGACTTTCACACATGTAGCATCAATTAATCCTCACAATAGGAGTGTTATCACTCAGGATTTCTGGCCACTTACAACCTCCACTCTCGCCTGTGACTGAGTAGTTTATTTCTTTCAATAAATATTTATTGAGGGCATACTATGTGCTAGGCACTGTGCTAGACACTGCAGATTTAGTGGGGAATCTTGTTGATGGATCAGCTGTATTCATTGGGCACCTCTCGTGTGAGGTTCTGGATTTCTCATTTAGTCTTCACACCATGGATGTGTGGTAGAAATTATCCCCAGTTTACGGAAGAGGAAACTGAGATTCTGAGGGGTTAAACACAAAGGATACATAACAAGGATATTTTCAAGGTTATAGTGTGAACTGCTGTGATAAGGAGACTACGAAATGTAATGGCTTCATTCATTAATGTTTATTTCTGACCGTCTTAACAGGCCAGTGTGAAATCTGAAACCCAGATTTCCTTTCTCTTGCCACTGTCATCCCCTGCATGGCCAAAGCTAGGTCACGATCGTAGTCATATTCCAGCATATGGGAAGGAGGAAAGACAGTATTCAAGGCAAGTAACTTTGTTCGAAGTAGATGCCCCCAAGTTGTGGAAATCTTTTCAAATTATATCCTGCTAACCTGAACTTAGTTGCATGGCCACATCTAGCTGCAAGGGAGGCTGGGAAATGTAGCCTATGGCTGAGTAGTCATGTGCCAGCTGAAACTTAAGAGATTCTACTAATTAGTAAACATAAGGTGACAATGAACACTAAAACAATTAGCAGTATCTGGCATAACTAGTAAGTGATGAAGCAGGAATTTAAAATCAGATTTGCTTGAATCTATTCCATGTCATCACCTCTTAGACACTTGAGTGTGCCCCAACACAGATTTGTAAACTTTCTTAAAACATTATGAGATTTTTTAAATGATTTTTTTTCTTTTAGTTCATCAGCTATCATTAGTGTTAGTGTATTTTATGTGTGGCTCAAGACAATTCTTCTTCCAATGTGGCCCAGGGCAGCCAAAAAATTGGATACCTCTGCATTAGAGAGACCCTGAAGCAATATGAGAGAGAGAGAGAGAGAGAGAGAGAGAGAATCCAGCTGTGCCAATGTCTAGCAGAGTCCTGTAGTCCAGTCATCTCAACCAAGATGCCAGAAAAGTGACTGAGCCATCTTGACTGTTCAGTTTAGTGGCACCCACAACTAACTGTGGTCCCAGCTGACATCACGCAAAGCAGAAGAACCACCCTGCTGAGCCTGTCAACTCACAGATGGTGAGCGATAATAGAATAGTAATTGTGTTAAAATACCAAGTTTTGAGATAGTTTGTTATATAGCAACAGATAACCAAAACATTTAAAATTAAATCCAGCTTCTGAATCTCACAGTAGCCTACCAGGCCCTACATGATCTGTCTCCTGCCTAACCTCCTGGACTTCATGTTCTATTCCACTCCGTATGTCCTGCCATATGGCTTATACCTGTCTCTGAGACATACTCTGTGCCTGGAATGCAGTTGACCTATCCAAACAGCCCAAAGGAAGCAGATCTCTTCTTTTTTATTTATTTATTTGTGAAACTGTATTGTTTTGTTGTCCAGACTGGAGTGCAGTGGTGCAATCTTCACTCACTGCAACCTCTGCCTCCCGGGTTCAAGCAATTTTCCTGCCTCAGCCTCCCAAGTAGCTGGGACTACAGGCGCATGCCATGATGCCCAGCTAAGTTTTATATTTTTGTAGAGACAGGGTTTTGCCATGTTGACTGGGCTGGTCTCGAGCTCCTGACCTCAGGTGATTCACCCCGCCTCCCAGAAGTGCTAGGATTACAGGTGTGAGTCACCATACCTGGAAGCAGATCTCTTCTTATTCTCCTCTCTTCCTCCCCACTCTCTACCATGCCGGTTTACTTGCTTCAGAGTAATTATTATTTTCTGAAAAAAATTGCATTTGTGTACTTGTTTATTGCCTATCTCTCCTCTCCACTCCCTCTAGTACCTAAGCTTCAAGAAAGCAGACACCTTGTCTATCTGGTCAACCAGATGAAGATTTATCATGAAGCTAAGATTGCTTATGCTCAAGGGCCCTCATTGCATATGCCCCTTCCAAAGCCCCATATTTAGTTTTGTATTTGTAATTTTGTATTTCTTTTCTTAAAGAAGGTTCCTCAAATTGTTTAAACCTGAGGCCCCTGTCAAAGATAAACAGCTATCCATCAGTTAAAATGGTAAAATATTTTATTTAATAAGTACTGACAGTGGGGAAGAGTTGAGCTCCATACCAAGTTGTGCAGGGGGGTTGGGGCTTTTCTTCTCTTTTCTTTTTCTTTTTTATTTTTTAGACAGTGTTTCATTTTGTGACCCAGGCTAGAGTGCAGTGGTGCAATCTCAGCTCACTGCAACCTCTGTCTCCCCAGGTCAAGTGATTCTCCTGCCTCAGCCTCCTGAGTAGTTGGGATTACAGGTGTGCACTGCCATGCCCAGCTAATTTTTGTATTTTTAGTAGAAACCAGGTTTTGCCATGTTGGCCAGGCTGGTCTCAAACTCCTGACCTCAGGTGATCCACCCACCTTGACCTCCCAAAGGGCTGGGATTATAGGGGTGAGCTGGCAGGACAGGTGGCTGGTGTGGGGCTTTTCAAAGGGAGAATGAGGGAGTAGGAAGGGGGCATGGCAAGGGCTTGAGCAGAGTTAGGGAAGTGAAAAATCATAAAAAGCTGGAAGGGGAATGGATCTATGTGAAATCCATCTGAATTTGCTAATTGGCATTTGTCAAATTTAAGCCTCTACCCTTCCAGAGAGATGGGGGAGTTGGGCCCTATCATTTAGCTTCCACATTCATCTCTGAACAGCGCTTTCATCCTGTCACTTCCCTATTCCAGAAATCTTCAGCAACAACCACATGAACGGAGAATAAAATTCAAATCCCTTAGCCTGCCATTCAAGGCTGGCTACAATCTGCTTGTTCATCCTTATCTCCTACTTCTTGTCTTCATAAACACTGTACCATAGCCAGACAGGTCTCTTTACAGCTTCCTGAACATTCCTTGCTCCTTCCGTCTACCCATTAATTCACATTACATCATCTTCACATTTACATCATCTGGAGATCACCTTTCCTCCTCTCTTAGACCCCTGTGAACCTTATCTCTCCTTCAAGATCCTTCTCCATGAAGCCTTCCCAGACTCAGGTAGACCCAGTGTTCTCTCCCTCTTCTGAACTCTGGCCAAGCAGGCCATTCATTTAGAACTGCCTGCCAGCCATGACTAGTTCCCTTTACTCACCGAGCCCCACCTGCTGATCTGGATTATACAAGCACTTCGTCCAGGGATCATATCCTCACTGCACCCATTCCTAGTTTAGAGGCCCCAGCGGATACTGAGGTTCCAGAGAGGCCAGTTGGATTGTATATTTGGAACCCACTGAGAAGAAATAACAGAATTTTATAGCTTCTTTGAAACCAAGTAAAATCACCAGAAATGTGAACAGACAAGAAAGTCATGTAAGATGCCAATATAATAATTTAGTGTAAGTACCTAAATTACAAATTCTTCAAAGATAGCTCTATAATAGTTCTGGAAAAGTACCTGGCACAGGGGCATTTACTGCAAGATTGCACACTCAAAGATATTACAGTATAGTAATTGATAATGTGGTAATAATAGTGGTGGTGATATTGCTGGCAATGCAAAGCGAACTCTAGCCCTTTAAGGTAAATGAGACATTGGTATTGTTTGACGGGGTCCTGCAATGAGCAGAAATTATTGTCACTGCTTTCTATGTTAACAACACCAAAGGAAACAAAGTTTTTCCAAAGGGAAGAATAATTTATATTTCATTTTTTAAAAATGGTTACATTTTCCCCAAGGCATAATGGAAGAGTCTCCTTCAAACAACATACTTCTAGAAAAGAAAGTACTTTTAGGAAATGGGGAAGAGCTTTTGTTTCCTGCTAGCATCAGGCTTTTTGTCTTCTTTTGTGTGTGTGTTTCAGCGATAGGTGAAATGACAGTTCTTTAGTAGAAGTTAAAATTATAGCCCTAAAAAACCTACTAAAATACAGTATTTTATTTCAGCTTAGACTCATTTCCAATTGCGTTTAATCTTTTCCAGGCCTGTTATTGCTTTTTCTTACAATTTCCAATGTGATAGGACATTTTTAGTCTCTTTTGCCCTCTATTGAATTGCACTGGTAATAACAGTAACTAGCAAAATGCTAGTTCTCTAGCATGTAGGAGAAGACATAAATATTTGATCTCAGATCAGTGATGTGTGTAATTGTTGCTATAGAGAAAACCTTTGATTGCTGCCCAAATATGGAGGCTTATTAAAATCTAATTTCTGGATCTTTTCCACATATATAAAACTCAGAACATTTCATAGTATATAAATTAACCCTTCCCTGTTCCTATGGCAAGCTACTCTCCATCTCCCAGGAATGGAGTGGTAAGAAACGCGTCTCATCCACAGGAATAGAATTTAGATATGAGAAAGTAATTCTTTCAATAAATACTGAAAAATTCAGGAAAGAAATATCAAGGGAAATTGTGGATCATCTTGTCTAAAAATCATTACAAATAAGACAGATTCTCATTTGTCTGTATATCTTTTGGATATTAGTATTGCTAGTTTCAGAAAAATTATAGTAAAGCAAAATAGGAAAAAAATGAAAGCAATTTATATATTAGCTTGCCTTTGTAATTTAATAGCAATTAAATGCTGTTCATAAATTGTATTTGCAGAATTCCAACCATAAAAAGCAAACAAATTATGCAAAATTATTTGGGCAACAATGGCACAAGTATAATATGTAAAGTTATTCCTTTTAATACTTACAGTGCAATTGTCAGTGGGATTTGGCTACTGGTTGACTCATCTCATTATATACAGATGAATGAAGTACTAAAGAAGCAGATAATCCTGAAGCTTAATATATGTTAGTTTCAAAGCCTCTCTGCTGTACTCAAAGCTGTTATAGTAACACAATTGACTGATCTATCTTCTACCTCTTCTGGTTTCCCTCCTTCCCTAATTAGATGGGACATGAATCCTAAAAGGATAAAAAAAAATTAGCAAAGTAATAATGTAGGTAACCCAAGAGGGCTAGATATACAAATCTTCCCTTATATAATTCAAGATTGACCAAAAAGTAAATATAAAAACAATCTAGGGAGAGTTTTAGAAATCTAAGGGGCTTGAATTCTCTTATTGGCATACATTATGCAACTAATTTCACTACTAGGATTGACGATTAGAGAGGCTAAAAGTATAAGCTAAGAAACTAGACTCTGGAGTTGGCCGGAAGCGGTGGCTCATGCCTACAATCCCTGCACTTCGGGAGACTGAGGCGGGTGGATCACTTGAGGTCAGGAGTTCAAGACCAGCCTGGCTAATATGGTGAAACCCTATCTCTACTAAAAATACAAAAATCATCCGAGTGTGGTGGCATGCACCTGTAATCTCAGCTACTTGGGAGGCTGAGGCAGGAGAATTGCTTGAACCTGGGAGGCAGATGTTGCAGTGAGCCAAGATTGGGACACTGCAATCCAGCCTGCACGATGGAATGAGACTCCATCTCAAAAAAAAAAAAAAAAGGAACTAGAAGTTCAATATGGGTTATGCCACTTAATTGCTGTGAGATCATAAGCAAGTTTTGTAAGTCTCTAGGCCTCAATTTCCTCATCTGTATAATGAAAAAATAAAACTTCATAGAATTGTTCTGAAGGTTAAATGAGAAAATATCTGTAAAATGCTGGAAAAGGACTTGGCCAGAACAGGCTTCCGATTAACAGCAGTCATCATCATGACAGCGATTATATTTTTCAACATTAGCATCATCGCAATGCTTATAATTCTCAACACTATAATTTTAGCAATAACACTTATATTAGTAATATTTAATAACATTTTAGCATTAACAATAAAAGTAACAGTAATAGCCTTAGAAGAAAAATTTCCCTAGGCATTTGCTGGAAAAGAAAGCAAAGAGAGGAGGTCTGACTTCTGTTCATGCTCCCACCCTGGACTGCCATTATGCTTGCAAACTCAATATTGTATTTGAGGCTGTGACCCAGGGCAGGAAAAAGCCCACAGTATTTCTTGGCATCACCCGTGGGGACACCATTGTGATCCTGTGTTTACTGTCTACTTTCTAAGCAGAGTTTGGAGCTGTTTAGGTAACTGATCAACCAGCGACCATGGAAGGCTTGAGCTGTCAGTTATGTAGTTCTTTGTTTTGGGTATATACAGTCCTAGTTTGGGCCGAAAATTAGAATGAGGGGATTTGTTTGACTTTATAACTTTTTCACATAGAAAAGTATTGCACAACCCTGGGCCCTAAGAGTCAGACAGGATGAGATTTTTATTCTCAAGACATATGCATAATTCTGAAGTAAAAAGTAGCAATTTGTTTCAAATGTAGAAATAGGCAAATCGAATGTTATTTTTCTTTTTTGCCGTACTATTTGAAAAGTTTACAGTCATTATTTCTGAAAATTAATATATATCATATTAAACTATTTAAACAGGGTAGAAAGGTAGGCCATGGAAATAAATTCTCCTGCCATCCTAACCCTGATATTTGAGTTTACTTTCTCAAAAATAAATATTGTTACTGTTTGATTATTATGTTAAATCAAGACACCTTCCTCTGGGATTTTCTTGGTGTTATACTGAGCAGAGGTATAAATATCAGAAGACTCCTCATCATCAGATTAAAAAACAACTGGGCCAAGCACAGTGGCTTATGCCTGTATTGCCAGCACTTTGGGGGTCAAGGCAGGCAGATCACTTGAGGTCAGCAGTTCAAAACCAGCCTGGCCAACATGATGAAACCTTATCTCTACAAAAAATACAAAAATTAGCCTGGTGTGGTAGTGCATGCCTGTACTTCCAGCTACTCAGACTAAGGCAGAAGAATCACCTGAATTCTGGAGATGGGGGTTTCAGTGAGCTAAGATCACACCACTGCACTCCAGCCTGGGTGACAGCAATACTCCATCTCAACAAAACAAAACAAAACAAAGCAATTGCTTTCTCACTCTAGAAACTCTAAGGAGGCAAAGTCAAATATGTTGTGTCAAAAGTCTCTAAAGGGATGTTCCTAATGGTTCTTGTATTATAGAATGACCCTGGGAAAAGCACTGAGGATCTTTTCTTCCTGGACACGGACTTAGACTTTGAATTTGGCTTTGGGACCACTTTAATTTGGATCTCAAAGATCATGGTTTACACGGATAGTTCTGAATGCAGTTTAATTAGGCATATATGATTGCATGATAAATACAGAGGAGTATTATTTTTTGTGTGTCCTGTTATCTCCAAGCTAAATATGAATGGCAACAGCAGTGCAAGGCTTGAATTGTTCCACATTTGTTACCCTGCAAAATGGGCTCTTCTTGGGTAATAACTTTTTTTTTAATATATATTTTTATTGCATTTTAGGTTTTGGGGTACATGTGAAGAACATGCAAGATTGTTGCATAGGTACACACATGGCAGTGTGATTTGCTGCCTTCCTCCCCATCACCTATATCTGGCATTTCTCCCCCATGCTATCCCTCCCCAACTCCCCCCCCCACCCCCCCGTCCCTTCCCTTTTTCCTCCCGACAGACCCCAGTGTGTGATGCTCCCCTCCCTGTGTCCATGTGTTCGCATTGTTCAACACCCACCTATGAATGAGAACATGCGGTGTTTGATTTTCTGTTCTTGTGTCAGTTTGCTGAGAATGATGGTTTCCAGTTTCATCCATGTCCCTACAAAGGACACGAACTCATCGTTTTTGATGGCTACATAATATTCCATGGTGTATATGTGCCACATTTTCCCTGTCCAGTCTATCATCGATGGGCATTTGGGTTGGTTCCAGGTCTTTGCTATTGTAAACTGTGCTGCAATGAACATTCGTGTGCATGTGTCCTTATAGTAGAACGATTTATAGTCCTTTGGATATATACCCAGTAATGGGATTGCTGGATCAAATGGAATTTGTATTTCTAGGTCCTTGAGGAATCGCCACACTGTCTTCCACAATGGTTGAACTAATTTACACTCCCACCAACAGTGTAAAAGCGTTCCTATTTCTCCACATCCTCTCCAGCATCTGTTGTCTCCAGATTTTTTAATGATCGCCATTCTAACTGGCGTGAGATGGTATCTCAATGTAGTTTTGATTTGCATTTCTCTAATGACCAGTGATGATAACTTTTTTCTTTTTTTGAGATGGAGCCTTGCCCTGTTGCCCAGGCTAGAGTGCAATGATGCAATCTCGGGTCACTACAACAACCTCTGCCTCCTGGGTCCAAGCTATTCTCCTGCCTCAGACTCCTTTGTAGCTGGGATTGCAGGCATGTGCCATCATGCCTGGCTAAATTTTGTATTTTTTGTAGAGACAGGGTTTCACTATGTTGGTCAGGCTGGGCTTGAACTCTTGACCTTGTGATCCATGCCCCTCGGCCTCCCAAAGTGCTGGGATTACAGGCGTGAGCCACTGCGCCTGTCCTGGGTAATAACTTTTAAACAATCAGAAATCCAATGAGATATTTTAGTCAATGTCCTTCAGTTAGCTGCTACATGGTAGGCTTAGTTAGTTGCATTATCTTTTCAGTTGGATCTTTGAGGTAATAGAAACTGATGATAAAAGGATGAGATCTTTTTCCTGCTCACAAACATCTTTGATATTTATTTATTTATTACTATTTTGAGACAGAGTTTTGCTCTGTCACCCAGACTGGAGTGCAGTGGTACCATCTCAGCTCACTGCAACCTCCACCTGCCAGGTTCAAGTGATTCTTCTACCTCAGCTTTCCAAGTAGCTGGGCTTATAGACACCCATCACCATGCCTGGGCAATTTTGTATTTTCAATAGAAACAGGGTTTCACCATGTTGGCCAGGCTGGGCTCAAACTCTTGACCTCAAGTGATCCACCTGCCTTGGCCTCCCAAGGTGCTAGGATTACAGGCCTGAGCCACTGTGTCCACAAACACCTTTTAAATCAGGTAAAAGCAGATCAGTGGTCAGAAACTATAGCAGATGGCAAATTGTGTGTTGCCAGTAACAAGCTGTAAGTTATGCTTCCTCTACCAACACATTTCACACTCTTCTGCTATTGAGTTACTGTTTAGTGGCCTTTTGTTTCAACTTGAAAATTTTTTTTAAAGTGTTTCTTTTAAGGTAGATCTAGTGGTGATGAACTTCTGCTTTTGTTTGTCTGGGAAAATCTTTCTCTCTCTTTCATTTTTGAAGGAGAGTTTTTCTAGGTATGGTATGCTTGGTTGGCAGGTTTTCTTCTTTCAGTACTTCAAATATATCATCCCACTCCCTTTTGGCTTGTGAGGTTTCTGCTTTATTTCTCTTTCATTTTTTTCTTTTTTATTTTTGGGAGCGCTAAGCAGACATCTCTTTCATTTTTGAAGGAGAGTTTTTCTGGGTATGGTATTCTTGGCTGGCAGGTTTCTTTCAGTATTTCAAATATATCATCCTACTCCCTTTTGGCTTGTGAGGTTTCTGCTGAAAAATCTGCTAACAATCTACTGGAGGACCCCTTGTATGTGACAAGTTGCTTCTCTTGCTGCTTTCAAAATTGGTATTGTCTTTAACTTTTGACAATTTGATTATAATGCATTTCAGTGTGGATTTCTTTTCTTTTCTTTCTTTTTCTTTCTTTCTTTCCTTCCTTCCTTCCTTCTTTCTTTCTTTCCTTCTTTCCTTCTTTCCCTCTTTCTTTTGAGATGGAGACTTGCACTGTTGCCCAGGCTGGAGTTCAGTGGCATGATCTTGGCTCACTGCAACATTTGCCTCCCATTTTTAAGTGATTCTTGTGTCTCAGCCTCCCAAGTAGCTGGGATTACAGGCATCTGCCACCATGCCCAGATAGTTTTTGTATTTTTAGTAAAAATGGGATTTCACCATGTTGGTCAGGCTGGTCATGAACTCCTGACCTCAAATGATCCACCTACCTCAGCCTCCCAAAGTGCTGGGATTACAGGAGTGAGGCACTGTGCCTGGCCCATGGATTTCCTTAGGTTCATATTTGGCATTCCTTTGGGTTTCTTGGATCTGGATGTTCATTTCCTTCCTCAGATTTGAGAAGCTGTCAGTTGTTATTTCTTTGAATAAGTTTTCTCATTCTTTCTCTCTTTCTTCCCCCTTTTGAAACTCCCACAATACATATTTGGTCTGCTTCAATGGTGTTCTATAATTCTCTTAAGCTTACTTTACTCTTTTTCATTCTTTTTTCTTTTTGCTCCTCTAATGGAATTATTTCCAGTGAGCTGTCTTTGAGTTCACTGATCCTTTCTTCTGCTTAATCTAGTATGCTGCTGAACCCCTCTAGTGAATTTTTCAGGTAATTTGTGCTCTTCAGCTTCATTTCTGTTAATATTTCTCTTTGGTACTTTTAAATATTTTCTATCTCTTCCTTGAAATTCTCATTTTGTCTATGCACTGTTTCTCTTAACCTCTATGAACATCTTCATGAGAGCTATTTTAAATTCTCTATCAGGTAAATTATGTAACTGTTTCATTAGGTCATTTTCTGAAGATTTGTTTTGTTTTATTGTTTGGAACATCTTTGCCTGGTGCTTCATTTTTCTTGACCCCCTGTGTTGTGTCTCCATATTAGACAAGGCAGGTACCTCTCTCAGTCTTTATAAACTGGCATGATAAAGGTGAAGACCCCCACCATTCAGCTTAGTCATAGATTCTGAGAGTCTCTTCCAGCTCCTTCCCTCCCCAGGAAGGAGCAGTTAGCTGTGTTTTTGCCTATTTGCCCTGTGCTAAGCCATGGGTATGAGAGAGCTATGGCATCTACTAATCAAAGCTACTGTTTCTGTTCTCCCCCATGTGACTAGATTATACTGGACTCATTAGAGCTCCAGGACTGGTGAGATAGATGCAGGTTCTTTGGGAAGGCCTGGAGGAGTTACAGTACTAGATACATGGATCAATTCTTTCCCCCTCCTCAGGGGGAGGCTAAATGCTGGGATTTTCATATCATTGGTCCTCTTCCCTGTGCTGAGCGGGGGGAGAGGACGAATGATATCTACCAACCCACAGAGCTGTCTCCATTTCCCTCCAGGTGGTTAGACTGTGCCAAACCTTTTTTAGTTCCATGACTGGCAAAATAGAAGCCAGTCCTCTTTGGAGACCCCTCAGAAGAGTTAGGGTGCTATGAACCAACCCCTCTCATCCTCTAGGTGAAACTAGGAGCTAGCAGGTCTATTCTTGATTGTATGGCACTGTGCCAGGGCAGTGTCTCTAGCAAGAGGGTGTCTTGAATCTCCCTAATAGTTTCATTGAGTTGGTTTCATATTCTCTTGGCATGCGGAAGTCTTTCAATTCATTTCTGATTGCTCACGAAGGAATCTGTCCATGAATTGTTGCTCAATTGCTGTGTCTGTAGGCTGGGTTGAGGTGGGCCCAAGCTTCCTACTCTGCCACCAGAATTCATCTTACCCTTCCCTCTTTCCTTCCTTCCTTCTTTTCTTCCTTCCTTCCTTCCTCCCTTCCTTCCTTCCCTCCCTCCCTCCTCCCTCCCTTCTTTGTTCTTTCTTCTTTTTCTTTTTTTTTCTTTCTCTCTCCTTTCTCCTTCCTTCCTCCCTTCCCTCCCCTCCCCTTCCCCTTCCCCTTCCCCTTCCCCTTCCTTCCTTCCTTTTTGCTGGGGGTCACAGCCATTGATATGGGATTGCTTTTCCCTCAAGGGGGAAACATATGTTAACATGTATTAACCACTAAAATTGAGCATTAGCTTTTCTTTCAGATACTCTTTATAGATGATAAATGCAGGTGAAGAAGAGGATCTCTGAATTTGGAGAAGATTACCTCAAAGAACAAAGGTGTTGTCTATTAATCGATACTAGGGAGACTTAGGAGGTTTGAATAAGCTTACCAGGCTTAAGTTTCTTAGAGGTAGGGTTGAGCATTTTTAACTGGAAAAGTTGATACTTCATCTGTTATAATCTAATATCTCTAAAGTAAGACTGAATTATAACGATAAGAAGGTTGACAATCAAGAAGTCTAGAAGAATCCGATTCTTTTTATTTTCCTCAAGAAAAAGTACAGAACTGAAACATTAATATTAATTATCATAAGTATGTTCTTTAAGAAGGTGGGATGGAATACTAAGCACTTGTGATTTCAACAGCATTTCACTTGGTCTTACTCCATTTTGTTGTTGTTGTTTCTTAAATTTTTTCCTTTTTTTTTTTTAGTTAGTATCCATCAAATAGCTCCTATATTCAAAGCAGTATGCTAGGTACCTTGGTCACAACGGGCAGCAAAATTTGACCAGTCTCTGGTGACCTGAAGCTTAGAAATGCTTAGGTAATATGGTAACAGGAAAAGATATATGTTTTCCAGTGCAACTTAATTAACTGGTATTCTGACTTATGCATCAATCTAAGATTACTTCATTAATGTGAGTCCCCAAGAGGCTATCTAGATACATGGATTAAATTGAGTTTCTAAACCTACTAAGTGGAGAGCCAAACTATGGTGCTTGGAGACCCATTAAAGGCACAATCACTCTTTGCAGTGCTTCTGGGTGCTCAGCAGGCATCTCACTCTAATAACTCTAGGCCATTCTCATTTATTTCAGTAGTAGGGGAGGACGTCCTATACCAAGTCACATATACCACTGCACGGATGCCCTCACTGAAAAATATGAAAAATAAACATAGATTTTGTTTTTGTTTTTAATAATAGTATCTGTTGGCATGCACCTAACATTCTTAGTGTGTGCACATGCAACTCTAGAAAGGAAAACAGAAGTGAGAAAGTGTTAGAAACAGAGGTGGGTATGAGGGGGATTTTTCAAATTAGAAAAATTGGCATTAGAAGGCAGATATAATTCAACAGTTAAATAAAGTATAATTAAAAACCATGATTTCAAAGCATCAATCATGCTTTTCATATTCCAAACTTCAAGAATTCATCCTATTATATTTTTATTATTTTACATTCTGAAATCACCTAAAGCATTGATCTAAATCTACCATGTAATTACAAATTTCTTAAAAAGTCCTGAAGTCCTTTACAAATTACTCATTTACTCAAAATTAAGTGTTATATTGGCTATTATATTCTCTAATAAATCATTTTATTATTTGTACAAATGATTTACACATTTAACTATGGTTTTTAGCTTGCTGCTTTTTAAATCTTAAGCCCTTGAAAGATAAAATTTTAAAAATGCTTGAACTAATATATTTTACATGAATTGAATGATTCAAAAACAACCATAAAAGAAGCAAATCCAATTGTATCTACTTGGAATTGCTAAATGATTTCCATCTATGTGTTTTTTAATTGTCCTCTATTTTTATTTTGTAACTTTTACCCAGTATTTCATAACTAGATGTTTTCCTTAATTACTCTGACCCTACAATGAGAATAAAACTAAGATAGCACAAACATACCCTGACACAGTTGTGCAGAAAACTCACATTGGACTTTGTTAATGCAGGCAAAGCATATCCCCAAGGCTTCTTTTTCTAGTCCCTTTTTTTCCAGGGCACAGCTCTGGAAGTGATCAATAAATTGTTTCCCTCAGAGGGGTATGGCTTGAGTTGAAAAAGATTTCAACCATAAATATATATTTATTTTCTTTGTCCCTACAGAATATATGCTTATTAATTTTAAGAAGTTTTATTTCAGCATTGTGATTTATTACAATAATAGTAATAATAATACTGCTAAAATTGGCATCATGTATATATTAAGTACTTAACCAGGTTATAATACCACATTGTTATGGAACATGAAAAGTCATTACTTACATTGAGTTCATTAAAGCCACACACACAAAATATAAATTTTTTTTTTTAAATAAAAAGAAGTTTAAACCCGCTTCCCAGGCCAGCTGCATCAAGTGGCCAGGTGCATATCAAATTCCTCAGGTTACCACTGTGCACATTTAGGCTTTGTTTGCTTCTCCAAAGCCTTCCGCCTGTTTGAGTATAATACTGGGTCCCTCCAGCTTAGCTTTACTGCATTACAAAATATAAATGACAAAAGAAACAGGCAAGTACGTTCACAAAATAGGTAAAAGTTTAGTGCTTACTATATGGTTAGCACTTTGTCAAATGCGTTATGTGTATTCACTCCTAATCTTCATGACAACTTTGGAAAATAGATATTATTATTCTCCCCATGTTAGAGGTGAAGAAAGTAGAGTCAGCCGGGCACAGTGGCTTACTCCTGTAATCCCAGCACTTTGGAAGGCCAAGGCAGGTGGATCACTTGAGGTTGGGAGTTCGAGACCAGCCTGACCAACATGGTGAAACCCCATCTCTACTAAAAACACAAAATTAGCCAGGCATGGTGGCACACGCCTGTAATCCCAGCTACCTGGGAGGCCGAGACAGGAGAATCACTTAAACTCAGGAGGCAGAGGTTGCAGTGAGCTGAGATTGTGCCATTGCACTCCACCCTGGGCAACAAGAATGAAACTCTTTCTCAAAAAAAAAAAAAAAAAATAGAGTCACAGAGACATGGCAAGTTAGTGTCAAGACCTGAACCCAGGCAGTCTGGCTTCAGTGCTCAAAGTCTTTACCATTAAGCTATGTTACTGCTTTGTGACACCACAGAATCACAAACACTGTGATTCTGAACAGATCACAGAAAAGAACCAGGGAAGAGAAATTAGGGAATCCAAAGAGAAATCAAGGATTTATTTCAGTTCTTTTAAGATACATAATCACTGTTTTCCCAGGCCCGTGGATAAACTAAGGTTGCAAAACAGTATTGGTGGGCAGTGTCTGTGCCATACCAGGAGAGGACTGAGGGCATTAGCTGTTAGACTTCAAATGTTCTGGTCTGGCCAGTAACATCACGTTTGTGGGACACAGATGTATCTTACCTAGGTACTATTCAAAGGTCATCACCCAGCAACCTTCTGATGGTTTTGTTTTCCACATCAATCTTCCGAAGAGAGAGAATGCCCTCATTACAAAGGCATGATTGTTCTGATATCTGAGACAGTAATGTCTTTTTACAAATTCATAGACTGATGTTTATCTGTATATGCCCCGCCCCTAGAATCCACCACGCAACATATCCCCCTAGTCATCCTGCATTAGATGTAAGGGGAAAGCTAGTGACCACCACAACCCCAAGAATACTCAAAGTCCCTCCCTTTCCCCATCCTCTCACTGCACTTGGGCCAAGTCACTTGTGCCTTAGAATGGAGGGTTCCAGGAGTTTCCATCTTCCCTCAAACAAATTGACCCTTGGTGACCCACCCCAGCATTCCAACTCATGTCCCCCAGCACTTCCGGCTCTCCAAGTGGGTCATTAGTCACAAAAAATCTCAAAACAACAATAACAATAATTATATCAAAATCCTGGAGTGGCTATGATAAAGAAACTGAGGCTCAGAGAGTTTAGATGACAATCGAGAGAGCTGAGCAGGACCAAATCCAATCTCCTGCTTCCCACCTCTATGCTGCCCTCTAGTGGTGCATTGTCAATAGCCCAGCTTCCAAAGGCACCTTGTGGAACGTTCTCCATCCCTGTCCCTTTGCTTCTTTCTCTCAGAAGAAAAAGAGATAAACTATTGATGCACAGAATAACTCAGCAGTTGAGGCAGAAAGACATGTTCTTGTCCATAGTTCAGTTTTCAAACTAGTTTTTCCAAATATTTTGAGAAAAGATGACCCTATCATAAATTCAAAATTTACTAAAATGCTGTTACTGCAGTACAAGCAAATTTAAAAGGTCCATTTGCGTATGATTTGATATTCTGAAAGACGACAATAGTAACTATGGTAGCCTCTGGAACATGTTGCTCCAATGCCACTGTCAAATTATTTTTAAGGAACACCATAGAACCTTAGAATTCTACCTTTCTAGACTATATAGTTTATAAATTTTATTGACCTTCAGGTCTGTGAGAAGGACACAAATGTTGGCAATGTAATACTGCCATATAAAGAATATTGTTTCTAGATAAGCCTGGGAAGCACTGTGAGACCCCTTCTCTACAAAATAAATAAATTTTAAAAAGTTGGCCGGGCGTGGTGGCTCATGGCTGTAATCCCGGCACTTTGGGAGGCCGAGGCGGGCAGATCACCTGAGGCCAGGAGTTTGAGACCAGTCTAGCCAACATGGTAAAAGCTCATCTCTACTAAAAATACAAAAATTAGCTAGGTGTAGTGGTGCAAGCCTGTAGTCCCAGCTACTCTGGAGGCTGAGGCAGGAGAATTGCTTGTACCTGAGAGATGGAGGTTGCAGTGAGCTGAGAGCATGCCACTATACTCCATCCTGGGCAACAAAGTGAAACTCTATCTCAAAACAAAACAAAAACAAACAAACAAACAAAAACATTGTTTCTCTTTAAAGCATTTCAAAGAAACCGGCTATACTTGGTATACATTCTTTTTGTTTTCTCCTGATATATTCCTAATACTATATGCGCATGTAACTATCATGTAACAATATGGTAACATGGAATTACTACTTTCAGTTTATAGCCTCAGAAGCAGGTGTCCAAAATTTCATGTATATCCACGTACATTTACACATAGATAATATGTGTTTATATAATTATATGTTAATTGCTGTATTCTACTAAATCTTAGAAAGGTATGTGAAGAGAAAAACATTCTGGTCAAAGCAAACTCACATACTCAAGTTAAAAATCAAGTGTAACATTAGAAACCATCTTTCTAAATTCATAAGCCAAAAACAAAGTTTCAATTCCTTATTTCTTTAGTTTAAGAGAAGAGGGCTCTGGACACTTAAAATTTTGCAAAATCTCTTTCAATCACATTTCACAAGACACTTGCTACAGCAGTGAATTTGAACCCAGGAAGAAATAGCAATTCTGTAAACATGAACTCTTTCTTGCAATCTACAACATGATCTCTGGACCAACTATCCTCCACGGCAGGTGCAGCAGATGCTATCAGTCTCCAGTGCTCACTTAGAGGCTTTTGTTGTACCCTTTCGACCAGTGGGCAAAAAGTGAATACTTACTTTGGTGAATTGTGTTCATCTTCTCAGAGGACAGAGGGCTTTACAGCGATGTAACCAGGACATTTTGGGTCATGTTTCTGCCTGTTGGCTGTGAGAAGAAGAACAGATCAAACATCTGCAGGGTTAATTTGGAATCTGTTGAGTTATGATGTGCTGGGTTTTGTGGTTTTTCTTTCATAAATTCATCAAAGTATGAATTCTGCTTTGGAAGTGGCGACATCTGTGATACAGGAGAAGAGACATTCTACTTAAGTCATGATGTCTGCAGAAGGTTCTCAACAAAATCTACTAAAGGCAGTAATGTTGAAAATGGAGAATGAAGGGACTTTGACTTAGAATGACAGGAAAACCCAGTTGCTTGCTGACATTGTCCAAATCATGCAGGAAAAGAAAAGTGAGTAGCGGTTTAGAAACAGGATATAAACAAATGTGAGCATTTAGAATTTCTGATCTTAAGTCTACCTGATAATTTAAATTACTTCAAATATATGAATTGTTTTGATAGTGCCAGAAATGTAAGCAATTCTCTGTTTTCTACCTCTATTACTTGTCAATTATAGCAG
This sequence comes from Ateles fusciceps, assembly GCA_036589455.1. Lineage (NCBI taxonomy): Eukaryota > Metazoa > Chordata > Mammalia > Primates > Atelidae > Ateles > Ateles fusciceps. The sequence continues at coordinate 2,904,602 of JAZHEH010003051.1, forward strand.
AAAGTCTTCCAGATGTAAACTACACAAAGAATTGTCTTACCATAAGCAGTAATATACTTCAATGGTTTAGCAAAGGAGTAGGCAGTGCAGGGACATATCATAGAATTCTAGCATAGTTGAAACACCTCAGCGAGTTCACAGAAATCCCTTACACAGCTTGCCATGGTTGTGAAAGAGCTCTTCCCTAAGTATTTTCAGTAACGAGAGAATCACCATCTCAAAAGGCAAATCATTCTGTTTTCAAATTGTTAGCCTGTTCTTTTTCATTTTAAGGTTGAAATCTATCCCCTATCACTTCATCTCTTGGTCTGCTCCCTGAAGCTATGAAAATAAAATTATTCCTCTTCTATCTTATAGCCCACTTGATATTTAAAGTTCACTATTGTATTTTGCTTGTCTTTCTCCCTTCCTAAGTATCATTTCCTCAAAGCAATCATAACATAACTAATAATATTTCATTCCTCATCTGCCATCCCGATTGTGCTCAAGTTTGAGCTTTTGAAATCTCTGACATTCCTGTATCTTGAAACTCTCTTCCTCTTTTACCTCTGTTTCTTCTTTTAAAGATGACCAAGAAAATTCCCTCTCCCACACCCTCTAGTTTTCATTTTATTTCTCTTTTCTTCTTCAAAGTTGACATTTTTGAAAAAGTATTTTGTGTTCACTTTTCCCACTTCTTTCCTTTCAAAGCAATTGTAACCTGGTGTTCATCTTCATATCCTGCCGAAATCATGTGTGATAGGATCCCTGTTGACCCTTAAAGATCAGTGGGCAAAGGGACCTAAGAGTGGACCTAGGTGTGAGACAGACGTGGTTTCTTGGATCCACCCCTTGCTAGTTTTGTGACCTTGGCAATGTATTTAACTTCTTTCAGTCTTGGTTTCCTCACTGATATAATGAATTGTTGTGAGAGCCAAATGAGATAATGCAAGAAAAGTGTTAAAGTATCTGGCCTGCAGTTTGTGACCAACATCCGTGGTAGTCATTATTATTATTATTTGCTCTCACGAATGGTTATCTTACTTCATTTTTGCTGCTGTAACAAAGTATCCAAGACTGAGTAATTTATAAAGAACAGAAATTTATTTGCTTATAATTCTAGAGGCTGGGAAGTCCAAGATCAAGACACTAGCAGATTCAATTGTCTGGCGAGGGCTGCTGTCTACTTCCAAGATGGCCTCTGTTGCTACAACTTCTGAAAGGGAGGAACATGATGTCCTCACGTGCGGCAGAGGGCAAGCAAGCCTCTTTTAAAAGGACCTCAGTCCGATTCACAAAGTGGGGAGACTTCATGGTCTAATCACCTCTTAAAGGCCCCATTTCTTAATACCATCACATTGGCCATTAAGTTTCAATATGTGAATTTTGGAGGGGGACACATTCAAACCATAGCGGCCATCAAAATTTAGTGTGCATCAGGCTCACCTGGTGGGTTTGTTAAAACAGATTGCTGGGCCCTATCCTCCAGTCTGGAGTGGGGCCTGAGAATATGCATTTCTAAGAAGTTCTCTGGTGATGCTGATGATGCTGATTCAGGAATTATACTTTAAGAACCACTGTGGCCAAAGTCTTTGCCATAACAAGAGGATCAGCAGCATTGACATCACTTGGAAGCCTTTTTAGAACTTTCCCAGTCAGATCATTCATTGTCATGATTGACAAATGAATTAAATGAATCATATTTTGCATGTTAACAATTCACCAAATGATTCCTATGCACATTAAAGTTTGAGAAGCATGGGCCTCTCATGAGATATTTCTTGGTCTTCATATTTGTTGAGTCAGGACAATCTAGTGCTTTATCTCTCCCTTCTTTTAGATACTCTTTGATTTTTCAAATATAATTTTCTCCTGGTTTTTCTTCTATCTCTTTGAGTATTTCTTTTCAACCTGCTTTTTTGTAGTCTATAGCTAAAATCCTCCACTGGGTTTTATTTTCTCCTGTTTCCACACGGCATACTTGTATTGTTTAAGATTAGATTGAACAGGAAGTAATAGTAAGCCCACCAAAACAATGGTTTAAACAAGATAAAAGACCATTTTTTCTCATGTCAAATGTAGGCAGTCCAATGATGGTATGATAACTGCTCCACAGAGCTTTTAGTTACTCAAGGTACTTCTATTCTGGTTCTTCATACTTCATAGCTTCCATTTCCAAGGTCACTGAGGTTTAAATACCACAGATACCACATGTGCATATCAGCCTCTAGGAAGGAGGAAGGGATGCACAAAAAAGGTCAAAAAGCAGCTGCCAGCTTTGAAAATCTACCTCCTGATACATCTGATTATAATTGGCCAGAACGAAGTGATCTGGCCACAGCCAGCTGTACTGGACAGTGGAAAATGTAGTTTGGCTCAGTTTAAAAGTGAAGTTATGAGGAGGCTGGCCAAGATGACCAACTAGAAGCAGCTAGTGTGTGCTGCTCTCACAGAGAGAAATAAAATGGGAGAGTAAATACAGAAACTTGAACTGAAATGTTTAGGTATGTGTGTTGGGATTTATCAAGAAAACAACTCAACTCATGGAGAATGGGGAAAAGCAAGGCAGGGTGACTGCCCACTCAGGAGTGACAAGGAGCTAGGGGAGCCTCGCCTACCCAGGGAAGCCATGAGTGAGTAAGTGACCCCAGGGACCCTGCTTCACCCACAGATCTTTGCAACTCTTGGGGCAGGTATCCCCTTATTATCCTACTCCACCAAGGCCTGCAGTCTGACACACAGAGCTACCTGGCAGAGCAGCTGCTCAGGCACATGTGGAGCTCCAGGGCTTTCAGATATCCGGGCTTCCCAGAACAAGCAAATGCAACTCTGGCAAAGTGGGAGGTTAAGACCCCTGTACATACCCTTAGGAAAGGGGCTGAATTCAGGGGGTTGAGGAGCAATACTGTGCAGGCCCTGCTTCCATGGCACCTTGTAGGATAAGACTCCCTGGCTTACAACTCCAGCCAGCCACTGATAGTGGCAGCATTACAGCTCCCTGGGACAGCTCCCAGAGGGAGGGGATGGGCCACCATCTTTGCTGTTTTGTTGCCTTAGGTATTGTTGCCTTCAGTGAGGCTGCCCTACGGAAAAGTGGCCAGACTGCTTTTTTTTTTTTTCCATTGGTTCCTAACCCTGCTTCTCCACACTGGGCGGGATCTCCCAGCTGGGGTCACCAGCCACTCTTGCCAGTGTTTTCCAGCTGGCAATGGTTCTGAGCCTCCCTGGAACAGAGCTCCCAAAGGGAGGGATGGAGTGCCATCTTTGCTGTTTCACAACCTTAGCAGGTTGTGCTTCCTTTGCCATAGGCTCTAGGGAGTCCAAGGCAACGAAAGACTAGAGTAGTCCCCTGGCACAGCACAGTTCTACAGAGAAATAGCCACACAGCTTTTTCACATGAGTCCCAGATCATGTTTCTCTTCACTGGGCAGAATCTCCCAATCAAGGTCTACAGCCATCCCTGCTGGTGTGTTCAGGCTGGCAACAGGTCTGTACCTCCTTGGAATGGAGCTCCCAGACAAAGGGGCAGGCCACTATCTTTGCTGTTTGACAGCCTTCACTGTTGATACCTTCAGGTGCTGGAAATCTGAGGTGACTAGGAACTGAAGCAGACCCCCAGCAGGCTGGAGCTGCCTTATGGAAAAGTGGCCAGACTGTTATGTGGGTCCCGATCCCATATCGCCTCACTGAGAAAGTCCTGGCCTGGGTCTCCGGCCACCCCTCACTGGGGCTATCAAGCCAGTAGCAGCTCTGCAACTCCCTGGGACAGAGCACACAGTGCTGTCTCATAGCTCTCACCATTGCTGTCTTCAGGCTCTGGAGAGTCCATGAGACTCTCCAGAATCTGGATCCCCAGCACAAAGCACCTACCTCCTAGAAAAGTGGCTGAACTGTTCTCCATGCAGGCTGGTCCTCACTTCTCACAGGGCAGGACCACCAGACCTGGGATTCCAGTACAACCACTCTGTCTCCATCTGACCCCTTCCATCAGAAGCAGCCCAGCAGTTAAAGGAACACATACACACAGAGATGAGAAAGAACTGATGCAAGAATTCTGGCAACTCAAATGGCCAGTGTGTCTTATGTCCTCCAAACAACTGCTCTAGTTCTCCAATAAGGGATCTTAACCAGACTGAGTTGGCTGAAATGATGGAACTAGAATTCAGAATATGGATAAGAACAAATATAATCAAGGTTCAGGAGAACAGCAAAACCCAATCCAAGTCAAAATAAAATGACACAGGAGCTGACAGATGAAATAGCCAGTATAAGTAATAAGTGAACTGATCTGATAGAGCTGAGAAACACACTGCAAGAGTTTCACAATGCAGTTGCCAGTATCAAGAGCATCATAGATCAAGCTGAGGAAAGAACCTTGGAACTTAAAGATTGGCTTTGTGAAATAAGACTGTCAGACAAAAATAAGGAAAAATGAATGAAAGGGAATGAACACAACCTCTGAGAAATGTGGGATTTTGTAATGAGGCCAAATCTGCAAATCATTGACATCTCTGAAAGGGACAGGGAGAAAACAAGCAACTTGGAAAACATATTTCAGGATGTAGTCCATGAAAACCTACTCAATTTCACTAGAGAGGCCAACAGTCAAATTCAGGAAATACAGAGAAGACCTGCAAGATTTAACACAAGATCATTCCCAGGACACATAATTGTCAGATTTCCCAAGGTTGAAATGAAAGAATGTTAAAAGCAGCTAGAGAGAAAGGGCAGGTTGCCTACAAAGGGAACCTCATCAGGCTAACAGCAGGCCTTTCAGCAGAAACCCTACAAGCTGGAAGAGATTGAGGGCCTATATGCGATATTCTTAAAGAAAAAGAATCTTCAATCAAGAATTCCATAGCCAGCTAAACTAAGCTTCCTCAGCAAGGGAAAAATAAGATCCTTTTCAGATAAGCAAATGCTGAGGGTGTTTATTACCACCAGACCTTACAAGAGATCTTGAAAGGAGCACTAAATATGGAAAGAAAACACCACTACCAGCCAATACAAAAGCACACTTAAGTGCACAGACCAGTGACACTATAAAGCAACCACACTAACAAGCTAGTAACCAGCTAACAATACAATGACAGGATCAAATCCACACATATCAACACTAATCTTGAATGTAAACAGGCTAAATGCCTCATTTAAAAGGCACAGAGTGGCAAGCCGCATAAACAAAACCAAGAACCCAATGGTAGGCTGTCATCAAGAGACCCATCTCACATGCAATAATACTCATGGGTTCAAAATAAAGGGATGGAGGAAGATCTACCACACAAATGGAAATCAGACAGAAAACAGAGGTTGCAATCCTAATTTCGGACAAAACAGGGTTTAAACCAACATAGATCAAAAAAGACAAAGAAGAGCATTACATAATGATAAAGGGTTCAATTCAACAAGAAGACTTAACTATTCTAAATATATATGGACCCAACCCATGAGCACCCAGATTCACAGAGCAAGCTTTAGAGACCTACAAAGACACTTAGTGAGAGACTTCAGCACTCCACTGACAGTATCAGATCACTGAGGCAGAAAATTAACAGAGATATTCAGGACCTGAACTCAACATTGAACCAAATGAATCTGATAAACATCTACAGACCTCTCCACCCCAAAACAACAGAATATACATTCTTCTTATCGCCACATGCCACATACTCCAAAATCAACCACACATTCTGACATAAAATAATCCTCAGCAAATGCAAAAGAACCAAAATCATACCAAACACACTCTTGGACCACAGAGCAATAAAAATAGAAATCAAGACTAAAAAAATTGCTCAAAACCATGCATTTACATGGAAATTAAGCAACCTGACTTTGGGTAAATAATAAAATTAAGAAGGAAATCAAGAAGTTCTTTGAAACTAATGAGAACAAAGATACAACATATCAGAATCCCTGGGACACAACTAAGGCAGTATTAAGAGGGAAATTTATGGCACTAAAATGCCCACATCAAAAAGATAGAAATATCTCAAATTAACAACCTAACATCACAACAAAAAGAACTAAAGAAGCAAGAGCAAATCAACCCCAAAGTTAGCAGAAGAAAAGAGAGAAACAAAATCAGAGCTGACCTGAAGGAGATCAAGATACAAAAAAAAAATCATTCAAAAGCTTCTTGATGTGCTGTTGGATTTGGTTTGCCAGTATTTTATTGAGGATTTTTGCATCAATGTTCATCAGGGATATTGGACTGAAATTTTCTTTTTTAGTTGTGTCTCTGCCGGGTTTTGGTATCAGGATGATGTTGGCCTCCTAAAATGAGTTAGGGAGGGATTCCCTCTTTTTCTATTGTTTGGAATAGTTTCAGAAGGAATGGTACCAGCTCCTCTTTGTACCACTGGTAGAATTCGGCTGTGAAACCTTCTGGTCCTGGATTTTTTTGGTTGGTAGGCTACTAATTGCTGCCTCAATTTCAGATCTTGTTATTGGTCTATTCAGGGATTTGACTTCTTCCTGGTTTAGTTTTGGGAGGGTTTAAGTGTCTGGGAATTAATCCATTCCTTCTAGATTTTCTGTTTTATTTGCGTAGAGGTGTTTATAGTATACTCTGATGGTAGTTTGTATTTCTATGGGATCAGTGGTGATATCACCTTTATCATTTTTATTGCATTTATTTGATTCTTCTGTTTTCTTCTTTGTTAGTCTGGCTAGCGGTCTATCTATTTTGTTGATCTTTTCAAAAAACCAGCTCCTGGATTCACTGATTTTTTTGAAGGGTTTTTCGTGTCTCTATTTCTTTCATTTTGCTCTGATCTTAGTTCTTTCTTGTCTTCCACTGGCTTTTGAATTTGTTTGCTCTTGCTTCTCTGGTTTTTTTAATTGTGATGCTAGGGTATCAATTTTAGATCTTTCCTGCTTTCTCTGTTGGGCATTTAGTGCTATAAATTTGCCTCTACACACTGCTATAAATGTGTCCTAGAGATTCTGGTACATGAACCTTATCCATCACGATCAAGTCAGTGTCATCCCTGGGATGCAAGGCTGGTTCAACATACACAAATCAATAAATGTAATTCCTCACATAAACAGAACCAAAGACAAAAACCACATGATCATCTCAATAGATGCAGAGAAGGCTTCAACAAAATTCAACAACCCTTAATGCTAAAAACTCAATAAATGAGGTATTGATAGAACATATCTCAAAATAATAAGAGCTATTTATGAGAAACCCACAGCCAATATCATACTGAATAAGCAAAAATAAGCATTCCCTTTGAAAACCAGCACAAGACAAAGATGACTTCTCTCACCACTCCTATTCAACATAGGATTGGAAGTTCTGGCCAGGGCAATCAGGCAGGAGAAAGAAATAAAGGGTATTCAAATAGGTAAAGAAGAAGTCAAATTGTTTCTATTTGCAGGCAATATGATTATATATTTAGAAGGCTCCATTGTCTCAGTCCAAAATCTCCTTAAGCTGATAAGCAACTTCAGCAAAGTCTCAGGATGCAAAATAAATGTGCAAAAATCACAAGCATTCCTGCACACCAATAACAAACAGAGAGCCAAATCATGAGTGAACTCCTATTCACAAATGCTACAAAGAGAATTAAATACCTAGGAATACAACTTACAAGGGATGTGAAGGACCTCTTCAAGGAGAGCTACAAACTACTGCTCAAGAAAATAAGAGGGGACGCAAACAAATGGAAAAACATTCCATGCTCATGGTTAGAAGAATCAATATTGTGAAAATGGCCATACTGCCCAAAGTAATCCATAGATTTAATGCTATCCCCCATCAAGCTACCATTTAGTTTCTTCATAGAATTGGAAAAAAATCACCTTAAATTTCATATGGAACCAAAAAGCCCGAATAGCAAGACAATTCTAAGAAAAAAGAAAAAAAAGCTGGAGGCATCACACTACTTGACTTCAAACTATACTACAAGGCTACAGTAACCAGAACAGCATGGTACTGGTACCAAAACGAGATACAGACCAATGGAACAGAACAGAGGCCTCAGAAACAATGCCACACATCTACAACCATCTGATCTTTCACAAATCTGACAAAAATAAGCAATGGGGAAAGGATTCCCTATTTAATAAATGGTGTTGGAAAAACTGACTACCCATATGCAGAAAGCTGAAACTGGATCTGTCCCTTACACCTTATACAAAAATTAACTCAAGATGGATTAAAGATACAAATGTAAGACCTAACAGCATTAAAAAACCCTAGAAGAAAACCTTGGTAATACTATTTAGGACATAGGCATGGGCAATGACCTCATAACTAAGACACCAAAAGCAATGGCAACAAAAGCCAAAATAGACAAATGGTATCTAATTAAATTAAAGAGCTTCTGCACAGCAAAAGAAACTATAATCAGAGTGAACAGGCAACCTACAGACTGGGAGAAAATTTTTGTAGTCTACTCATCTGACAAAGGGCTAATATCTAGAATCTACAAAGAATGTAAACAAATTTACAGGAAAAAAAAAAACCCCATCAAAAAGTAGGCAAAGAATATGAACAGACAGTTCTCAAAAGAAGACATTTATGCAGCCAACAAACATATGAAGAAAAGCTCATCATCACTGGTTATTAGAGAAATGCAAATTAAAACCACATTGAGATACCATCTCATGTTAGGATGGCGATCATTAACAAATCAGGAGACAACAGATGTTGGAGAGGATGTGGAGAAATAGGAACACTTTTACACTGTTGGTGGGAGTGTAAATTAGTTCACCCATTGGGGAAGACAGTGTGGCATTTCCTCAAGGATCTAGAACCAGAAATACCATTTGACCCAGTAATCCCATTACTGGGAATATACCCAAAGAATTATACATTGTTCTATTATAAAGACACATGCAAATGTATGCTTATTACAGCACTGTTCACAATAGCAAAGACTTGGAACCAACCCAAATGCTCATCAATGAGAGACTGGATAAAGAAAACGTGGCACATATACACCATAGAGTACTATTCGGCCATAAAAAAAGATGAGTTCGTGTCCTTTGCTGGGACATGGATGAAACTGTAAACCATCATTCACAGCAAACTAATGCAAGAACGGGAAAGCAAACACTGCATATTCTCACTCATAAGTGGGAGTTGAACAATGAAAACATGGACACAGGGAGGGGAATATCACACACTGGGGACTGTTAGGGGGTGGGTTGATAGAAGAGGGATAGCATTAGGAGAAATACCTAATGTAGGTGACAGGGTAATGGATGCAGCCAACCACTATGGCACGTGTATACCTATGTAACAAACCTGCATGTTCTGCCATGTACCCCAGAAGCAAAGTACAATAAAAAAATCCAAAAGATCAACAAATCCAGGAGCTGTTTTTTTGAAAAAAATTAGTAAGATAGGCCACTAGCAGCCAGGCATGGTGGCTCACACCTGTAATCCCAGCACTTTGGGAGGCCAAGGCGGGTGGATCACTTGAGGTCAGGAGTTCAAGACCAGCCTGGTCAACATGGTGAAATCCCATTTTTACTAAAAATACAAAAATTAGCCGGGTGTGGTGACTCACACCTGTAGTCCCACATACTTGGAAGACTGAGGCAGGAGAATTGCATGAACCCGGGAGGCAGAGGTTGCAGGGAGCTGAGATCGTGCCACTGTACTCCAGCCTGGTCAACAGACCAAGACTCCATCTAAAAAAAAAAAAAGAAGAAAAGGAAAGATAGGCCACTAGCTAGACTAATAAAGAAGAAAAGAGAGACACTCCAAATAAACACAATTTGAAACAAGAAAGGGGATGTCACCACTGACCCCAAAGAAATACCAAAAGCCATCAAAGACTACTACAAATACCTCTATACACACAAACTAGAAAGACCTAGATGAGACAGATAAATTCCTGGATATACACTTTCCCAAAACTGAACCAGGAAGAAATTGATTCTCTAAACAGATCAATAAAGAGCTCTGAAATTGAATCAGTAATGATTAGCCTACCAACCAAAATAAATAAATAAATAAATAAAAAGCCGAGGACCAGACAGATTCACAGCCAAATTTTATCAGAGATACAAAGAGCTGGTACCATTCCTACTAAAACTATTCCAAAAATTTGAGGAGAAGGGACTCTTCCCCCAACTCATTCTAGGAGGCTAGCATCATTCTGATACCCAAAACCTGGCAGAGACAAAAGAAAAACTTCAGGCCAATATCCTTGGTGAACATTGATGCAAAAATACTCAACAAAATAACTACAAACTGAATTCAGCAGCACATCAAAAAGCTAATCCACCATGATCAGTAGGCTTTATCCCTGGGATTCAAGGTTGGGTCAACATATGCAAATCAATAGAGGTGATTCATCACATAAACAGAACTGAAGATGAAAACCACATGCTTATTTCAATAGATGCAGAAAAGGCTTTTGATAAAATTCAACATCTTTTCAAGTTAAAAATTAGCAATAAACTAGGTATGGAAGGAATACACCTCAAAATAATGAGCCATCTATGATAAACCCACAATCAACATCATACTGAATGGGCAAAAACTGAAAATATTCCCCCTTGAAAATGGGTACGATGCAAGGATGCCCTCTCTCACCATTCCTATTCAACATAGTATTGGAAGTCCTGGCCAGAGCAATGAGGCAAGAGAGAGAAATAAAGGCATCCCAATAGGAAGAGAGGAAATCAAATTATCCCTGTTTGCAGACAATATGATTTTATACCTAGAAAACCCCATAGTCCTCAGCCCCAAAGTTCCTTTAGCTGCTAAACAATTTCAGGAAAGTTTCAGGATACAAAATCAATGTGCAAAAACCACTAACCTTCCTATACACTGACAACAGCCAAGCCGAAAGGCAAATCAGGAAAATAATCTCATTCACAATTGTCACAGAGAGAATAAAATACCTAGGAATACAGTTAACCAGGGAGATGAAATATCTTTACAACGAGAACTACAAAACACTCCTCAAATAAATCAGAGATGACACAAATGAAAAAATATTCCATGCTCAACAATGAGTTTGTGTCCTTCGTAGGGACATGGATGAATCTGGAAACCATCATTCTCAGCAAACTGACACAAGAACAGAAAATCAAACACCACTTGTTCTCACTCATAGGTGGGTGTCGAACAATGAGAACATATAGACACAGGGAGGAGAGTGTCACACACTGGGGCCTGCTGGGGCGGGTAGTGGAGGGACAGCAGGGGCTGGGGAGGTTGGGGAGGGGATAACATGGGGGAGAAATGCCAGAGATAGGTGATGAGGGGGGGGATGGAGGCAGCAAACCACCTTGCCATGTACATACCTATGCAACAATCCTGTATGATCTTCACATGTACCCCAGAACCTAAAGTACAAAAATAAAATGGCCATACTGCCCAAAGCAGTTTACAGATTCCATGCTATTCCTATTAAACTACCATTGACATTCTTCACAGAACTAGAAAAAACTATTTTAAAATTCGTGTGGAACCATAAAGGGCCCGAATACCAAGGCAATGCTAAGCAAAAAGAGCAAAGCTGAGGGGCATCATGCTACCTGACTTCAAACTATACTACAGGGCTACAGTAATCAAAGCAGCATGGACAGTATGGTACTGGTACAAAAGCAGACACTGGACCAATGGAACAGAATAGTGAGCCCAGAAATAAGGCCGCACACCTACAACCATTTGATCTTTGACAAAGCTGACAAAAAGAAGCAATGGGTAAAGGACTCCCTATTCAAAAAATGGTGCCAGGATACCAGGCTAGCCATATTCAGAAGACTGACACTGGACCCCTTCCTTACACCATACACAAAAATCAACCACTATGGATTAAGGACTGAAATGAAAAACCCCAAACTATAAAAACCCTGGAAGACAACCTCGGTAATATTATTCTGAATATAGGAACTGGCAAAGATTTCATGACGAAGATACCAAAAGCAATTGCAACAAAAGCAAAAACTGACAAATAGGCTCAAATTAAACTAAAGAGCTTCTGCATAGAAAAACTATCAACAGAGTAAACAGACAACCTACAGAACGGGAGAAAATATTTGCAAACTATGCATCTGACAGAGGTCCAATATCCAGCATCTATAAGAAACTTATGCAAATTTACAAGAGAAAAACAACCCCATTAAAATGTGGGCAAATGACATGAACACTTATCAAAAAGAAGACATACATGTGGCCAATAGACATATGAAAAAATGCTCAATATCACTAATAATTAGAGAAATGCAAATCAAAACCACGATGAGATGCCATCTCATACCAGTCATTAGAAAGTCAAGGCCAGTATTGCTTATCCTGAAATCCCATCACTTTTGGGAGGCCGAGGTGGGCAGATCACCTGAGTTTGGGAATTCGAGACCAGTACTAAAAATACAAAATTAGCTGGGCATGGTGGTGCATGCCCGTAATCCCAGTTACTTGAGAGGCTGAGGCAGAAGAATCGCTTGAACCTGGGAGGCGGAGGTTGGAGTCAGCCAAGATTGTGCCATTGCACTCCAGTCTGAGCAACAAGAGTGAAACTCCGTCTCAATAAAAAATAATAAAATAACATGTTGACAAGGTTGTGGAGAAAAGGGAATGCTTATACACTTTTGGTGGGAGTGTAAATTAGTTCAGCCACTGTGGAAAGCAGTGTGGTGATTCCTCAAAGAGCTGAAAACAGAATTACTATTTGACACAGCACTCCCATTACTGGGTATATACCCAGAGGAATATAAATTGTTCTACCATAAACACACATGCACGTGTATGTTCATTGCAGCACTGTTTACAATAGCAAAGATAGAATCAACCTGAATACCCATCAATGGCAGATTGGATTTTTAAAATGTGGTACATATATATACCAGGGGTCCCCAAATGCCAGGGGTTCCCAAATGCCAGGGGTTCATGGCCTGTTAGGGACGGGGCTGCATAGCAGGAGGTGAGCGGTTGGTGAGCAAGCATTACTGTCTGAACTTCACCTCCTTTCAGATTAATGGCAGCATTAGATTCTTATAGGAGCCTGAACTCTATTGTGAAGTGCATATGTGAGGGATCTAGGTTGCGTGCTCTTTAACCACCCACCACCTTCCATTTTCCCCATCATCCCCCCCACCCCTCTGTTAGTGGAAAAAATGTCTTCCAAGAAACCAGTCAACTGGTGCCAAAAATGTTGATTGCTGATACATGCCATGGAATACTATGCATCCATAAAAAATGATGAGATCATGACCATTGCAGGAACATGGATGGAGCCGGAGGCTATTATCCTTAGCAAACTAACACAGAAACAGAAAACCAAATACTGCATGTTCTCAGCAGTGTGAACTAGATAATGAGAACACATGTACACAAAAAGGGAAAAAACAGATGCCAGGTCCTACCTGATGGTGGAGAGTGGGAGGAGGGAGAGGATCAGAAAAAATAACTATTGGGTACTAGGCTTAGTGCCTGGGTGACGAAATGGTCTGTACAAAAAAAAAAAAACAAACCCATGACACGAGTTTATTTATATGACAAACCTGCACATGTACCCTTGAATCTAAAATTAAAAAGTGACAATATTACCTACTATGTAAAAAGGTCAACTAGCAGTCTGCCATAATCCGCTGCATGTTTTATAATTCATCCATGTATTATCCATCTTTATGTAGAATACACTCAACTCTCCTCAAGGGAGGTAGATTAGTTTTCTAGAGATGTCAGAATAAACTACCATAAACCGGATGGCTTAAACAACAGAAGTTATTGTCTCACAGTTCTGGGGGCTAGAGTCTAAGATCAATGTGTTGGCAGGGTTGGTTCCTCTTTCTTTGACTTATAGTGGCTGTCTGCATAGTGGATATATACACAAAGGAGTGTACACACCCTGCAATATTGGGAGTAATATCATCCTCTCCCCCACTGGATATTAGGAACAATATCACAGGGGGGATTGTACACCATTTGCGATATTGGGAGTAATATTATCCACCCTCCCACCATAGATATTAGGAACTATATCACAAGAGGAGTATATACCCCCTGCGATATTGGGAGTAACATCTTCTTCCCCCTCTGGGGGAATATCACAGGAAGGGTGTTCACCCACTGGGATACTGGGAATAATGTTATCCCTTCCCCCACTGGATATTAGGAACAATATCACAAGGCTGGTGCACATCCCATGAGATACTGGGCATAATATCATTCTCTCCCCCTGGATGTTAGAAACAATATCACAGGAGATGTACACTCCCTGTGATATGGGAGTAATATCATCCTCTCCCTCCCTGGATACTAGAACAATATCACAGGGGGAGTGTACACCATTTGCAATATTGGGAGTGATATCTCTCTCCCCCAGATATTAGGAACAGTATCACAAGTGGAGTGGACACCCCCTGTGATATTGGGAGTAATATCTTCTCCCCCCCCACCCCTGGATATTAGGAACAATATCACAGGAATGGTGTACACCCATTGCAATACTGGGAATAATGTCATCCCCTCCTCTGCTGGATATTAGGAACCATATCACAAGGCTGGTGTACATCTCTTGTGACACTGGGCATAATATCATACTCTCCCCCCCTGGATATTAGAAACAATATCCCAGGGGGATGTACACTCCCTGCAATATGGGAGTAATATCACTCTCTCCCTCCCTGGATATTAGGAACAATATCACAGGTTGGGCGTACACCCCTTGTGATACTGGGAGTAATATCATCCTCTCCCCCCCCTAATATTATGTACAATATCACAGGGGGGTGTACATACCCTGTGATATTGGGAGTAATATCATCCTCTTTCCTCCTGGATATTATGAACAATATCACAGGGGGAGTTTACACCCCTTGCGATACTGGTAGTAATATCATCCCCCTGCTTCTCTAGAGATTACAAACAGTATCACAGGGTGGTTTACATCCCCTGTGATAGTGTCATCCTCTCTGCCTCCCCCCCCACAATGTTATGAACCATATCACAGAGGGGTGTATGTACCTTCTGTGATACTGGAAGTAATACTATCCTTTCCTTCCCTGGATATTATGAGCAACATATGTACATCCCCTGTGGTGTTGTTCATAACGGCATTCTCTCCCCACCTTGGATATTACGAATAATATCACAGGAGGGTGTACACTCCCTGTGATATTGGAAGTAATATTATCCTCTCCTCTGCTGGATATTACTAACAATATCACAGGGTTGTGTATACCTCCTGCGATATTGTGAATAATATCATCCTCTTCCCCCCTGGATATTACCAGTAATATCACGGGGTGCTGTACACCCTCTGCGATATTAGAAGTAATATTATCCTTTCCCTTTCTGGATATTAGGAACAATATCACAGAAGATGTGTATGCTTGACCTGTAAAGTCATTCTCTCCTCCCCTAGATATTAGGAACAAGATCACAGGTGGGGTGTATACCCCCTGTGATATTGGGAGTAATATCCTCCCCATCCGGACATTCTGAATAATACCACAGGGGGTCTACACTGCCAGCGATATTTGGAGTGTATACTCTCCACAATATTGGGAGTAACATTACTCTCTCTCCTGGATATTACGAACAACACTACAGAAGGGTGTATACCTCCTCCGATATTGAGAGTAATTTCACCCTCTCCTCCCCTTGGATATTACAAAGAATATCACGGGGGGGGTGTATACCCTGTGCAATGTTGGGAGTAATATCATCCTTTTTTCCCCTGGTTATTACAAAAAATATCACAGGGTGGTGTACACCTCCTGAGATATGAGGAATAATATAATCCTCTCTTCCTTTGGATATTATGAACAATATCACAGGGGCGTGTACAACCCTTATGATGTTTGGAGTAATATCATCGTTTCTACCCCTGGATATTACGAACAATATCACGAAAGGATGTACACCTCCTGTGATACTGGGAGTAATATCATCCTCTCCCCCCTCCCCCCAAATCTTATGAACAATATCACAGGGGGGGTTTACGCTTCCTGTGAAAATGGAAGTAATTTATCCTCTCCCATGCTGGATATTACAAACACTATCACAGGGGGGTGTACAACCCCTGCAATATTGGAAGTAATATTGTCATCTCTTCCCCTGGATATTAGGAACAATATCACAGGGTGGTGTACATCTCCTGCAATATTAGAGTAATATCATCCTCCTCCTCCTCCCTGGATATCATGAACAATATCACTGGGGGGTGTATACCCCCCTGTGCTTATATCCAACTGTTCAATCCCATCTCTTGTCACTCTGCTCTATGCTCTTTTCACTTCAGCCATTCTGGGTATTTGTTTATTTACTGTTTAAACTTCAGTTTGTTTACATCTGGGCTTTCAAACAAAGTTTTTCTTCCTCCTGTATTACTCTCTCCTTTCCTCTTCAACTCATCATTTAAGTATTGTCTAGGATGCCCTTCCTTCAGGATTGCCTTCCTCAGCCCTCCAGACTGGGTGATATCCCCCTGGCACACACTCCTGTAGAATCCTGTGCTTCCTTTTTCATACCATGTGTTCAGCAAATATTTATTGAGGTGGGCACCGTTATATGAATGGGAGATGCAGCAGTGAAGGCAACAGACAAAAATCCCACCCTTACAGAGCTCTGTTGGGAAGGCAAAACATTCCCATTTCTATCTTCAGGGCTTGAGATGGGTCTGAGAATTACATTGGCATGAGACAGATTAACAGAAGAAAAACACACATTTATTTTACATTTTACATAACATGGGAGCCCTTATAAAGAAATAAAGACTCAAAGAGGTGACAAAATCTAAGTGCTTTTATATTAGGTTGAACAAAGAAGGTGATTGTGGAGAAGTAGTTAAAATGCATGGGGAGCCTAAAGAAAGATAAAAATTATTTTAACAAGGCCTGTTCATACACAGTTCTTTCAGTCTCAACTTACTGTCTTTAATTATAAGAATGTTTATTTTCTCCTGATATAAGGAAGGCATATCTTACATTGGAATCTCATCATCTGTTTTTAGGAAAAGGAAGGGGGACTCAAAATGTCCTCCTTGCATCTGCTGTTTTTCAAAACAGTCACCATGCTGGAATGGCATATTTAGGGTGGTGTGTTCTGACTCCTGTGGCTTACACTCATCATACTTGGAGTCAATTGTTTACTGTTTGTATCATCTGTTAGACTCAGCTTCATGAGGGCAAGAATGTATCTATCTTATTTACCATTGTATATCCCTCCACCTACTATTGACACATTGTAGGTGTTTCGTGAATATTTGTCAAATAAATGAATGGTATAAGAGGTTGGAGATTCACCTGGACTGGTGAGATTTATAATCTGGGGGTTTGAAAATGCCACAGCAGAGAGTTTTAGCATGGCCACTGGCATAAAACTAATCATCAAACTTGGAAAGCTACAAAACCTGCTAGAAATTATGATTTATCTAAAAATGTGGCTTGACCTGTAAAGTGGACGCATTTCAGGCTTTCTGCGCCACATACTAATTTTACATTTTTTAAAAAAATTTAATGTTGAAGAGAGTAGGGTGGATCAAGAACAAAAACACCACAGCCCTAGTGACTCCGCGGAAGCTTTGGCTGGCCTCCATAAGGTTATTGTAGGGAGTATTTTAAAAGCAATCTTACATTTGTTTGTGGGCAGGTTACATTTGCAGAACGCTTAGAATGTTGATTTCTTTTATCTCTGTATCTACTGGCATGAGAGAACAGAACTAAGGGGAAAACTAATTTTGCTTTCAAAAATGTATTATTCTGCAAATTGGTTTTAAAACTACAAATAAATACTGGTTTGGAATGAGGAGTTTGAAAGAATGAAGACCTCTTCACTTCTAGACTATAAATTCCTTGAGGACAGGGTCTGCATCACATTCATATTTGAGCCCTCAGACTGAGCACATATCCTGACAATAATAAATTATCCAGAAGTATTGTTTTTAAAATTTTATTTTAATTAATTTATTTTTCTAGAGATGGTGTCTGGCTACATTGCATGGCCTGAAGTGTAATGGCTATTCATAGGTGCAATTGTGGCATTCTATAGCCTTGAACTTCTGGGCTCATGACATTCTCCTGCTTCAGCCTCCTATCTGGGCCTACAGGTGTGGGCCACCATGCCCAGTTCATATTGTTTTTTTTTTTTTTTTGGTCATGAATTAAGAAAAACAGTTTCTTGAGTAGGAAAAACATCAAATAGCTTATTTTAGTATAGAGACAAAAAATAATTAATTCACCAGAGTTTTCATTTTTTTATAGATTATTTTGATGTCGTAGATATAACCAGGAAAAGTCAACCAAAATCAAAAGAAGGAATTTTAATTTGATTGCATTATAATATGTATTTACAGCTTGCCTACCTCTGTAAGAAAATCATAAGTACAATAAAATAAAACATATAAAACAAAACCATAAAAGGGAAACTAGACAAGAAAATTACATTAATAAAACATCCTTGAGAAAAGTCCTAGCAATTTAGCATGACACTTGGCTCTGAGTTTCCTATAAGCCACTGTAAAGAGGAAAACATGATGCAATACACACTTCTTATTGTCCAATAGAAGGAAATATTGTAGTTCAACAGGAGAGACAAACTTTTTCCTGGCCCTGAGATAATTTATCATCTTTGAACTTATATAGATGACATGGAAAAAAATAGAAACAGGATCCTTAATGCCAATTTTATAAATAAAGATGAAAGAGAAAATATATGTGAGACCACTTCTGTTTTCAGCAGTGAGAGATGAGGACGTAACATCCAGTCATGGTTCTACAAAAGCTGTTTCCTGAGGGTAAGATGGTGCAGTTTTGTTTCTCTGGAATGATACAATGTAAAACTTGGAGAGGATTAGGAACCGAATATTGGCCAGGCACAGCAGCAAGTGCCTATAATCCCAGCACTTTGGGAGGCTGAGGAGGGAGAATCACTTGTGGCCAAGAGTTCAAGACCATTCTGGGCAACATAGCAAAACCCTGTCGCTCAATTAAAAAATTAGCCAGGCTTGGTGGCATACACTTGTAATTCCACTTACTCAGGAGGCTGAGGCAGGAGGATCCCTTGAACCAAGGATTAGGAAGCTGCAGTGAGCTACAGTTGCACCACTGCACTCTAGCCTGAGAGATACAGTGAGATCCTGTTGCTTAAAAAAAAAAAGAAACACAGTATCTCCCTTGGTTATGTGTATCTTGAAGTACTAGGGTCAGTCAAGGTGCATCAGAAGTTAGGGGTGGGGTGGTGCATGAGTATGTAGAGGCTTGGAAGGTGTGGGAAGAACTAGGCCATGAGGAGAGCTCTGAGCCTTCATCTCTACTCTTGTCCCAGCTTCAACCAGTGATGTTTCTCTCTTCTAGGTTTTAAATTTCCAGGTCCTCATAATATTTCCTTTGAAAGGAAAGGTCTTCTGGAAGATGGGCGAATCTGGTGTATTATACATGTTTATTGATGAAGCCTTCCCTGACCACCCTATTTAAAAAGCACCCCACCTGCCCTGGTCCAGCACTCCTTATCTGCTTTCCCTGCTTTGTTTTCTCAACAAAGCTTACCAACATTTAATTTACTACATAATTTACTTCTTTATTTTGTATATTGGTCAGGGTTAGAGCGGGAAACAGTACCCTTGAACTGGAGGACAGTGTAATAAAAGAATGATTAACAAAAGTGTGGGCAAGCTTTATGGAAGCTTCAGAGGGTTACTGTAATGTGATGGGGCCAGCAACCATGGTGGTCGTGGTGGTGGTGGGAGCCATTGCCACCCCAAGGCCTATAGAGGAAAGTGAGAGAACAGTTACCAGGACAGAGGCACCTAGAGAGGATAGCCACATAATGCAGGCTGCCTCATGGAGAGGGATGCATCCATCCCTTGACAAATCAAACTCAACTTTTTTTCTCCTCTTGTTCTCTGATCTCTTGCAAGTTCCTCCCATTGGCTAAATCCAGCTGGAGGCAGAAAAGAAAGTGAGCTTGTGGATGCAGTCTCTACAGATGGGCCTTGCAGGGCACAGATCAGAGTGAAGAGCGGACCAGGAGGTGCACAAAGACAATGTCTTCTATATTTCATTTGTCTTTTTCCTCCCACTAGTCTATAAGTTCTACGAAAGATGGGATTTGTTTGTTTGTTTGTTTAGATAGGGTCTCACTCTTGCTGCCTAGGCTGGAGTGTGGTGGCACCGTCATAGCTCACTGCAGCCTCAAACTCCTGGGCTCAAACAATCCTCCCACCTCGGCTTCCCAAAACACTGGGATTACAGGTGTAAGCCACTGCAATGATCTCTTGCATCCCTTGTGCTTGGATTAGTGCCTGGCTCAGAGTTGGTACTCACTAAATATTTCTTCAATAACGGAATATCAGTTGTTTTCATGTGAGTTTCAAAACTCAACTACAATAGTGTAGTCATCACAGGCTATTTGTATCACCACAGGAGACACTTTTTGATTTGTTCTCCTCATCTCCCTGATTTATATGAGTAATGGTTAACACTCTCCTCTCTCTCTCTCTCTCTGTCTCTCTCTCTCCTCTGTCTGTCTCTGTCTCTCTTCATATATATATATATATATGCACATATACATGTGTGCTTGTAGCCCCAAAATTAGTATATAAAAATTTATTATATTATTAGCTCTTTTGAAATGGTCTTCAGCTAGATTTTGAGTAACCATATTTAGAAGAAAAACCTACACAGGCATTTTCTGTTTATTAACATAATTCAAATCATTAAATCACCTTTATTTCATATGTGTCTCAGGCTGCCAAGGACAGCATTATCTTCTTAAGTCCTATGCCTTTCAATACAGAAATAATCGTAGCATAAAACTTCAAGTACAACAATAGTTATACTATTAAACTGTTAAAGATTTAGCACAGAAAAAACTGTTTTGAACACCCGTCTGCTAGGGCAAAAAAAAGGAAGGTCAGTGATTTATTTGAATGGACAGATGGGTCATAATGTATTCCTTCATAGTGATCTAATTTGGTCTCTGACAAGCTGTAAAAAGAAGTGACTCAGAGTACAATGTCCTTCACTGACACAAATGTGGGGCTCCAGGGAACGGGCTTCTCTACCTACCCTGCCCCAGGGGCTGGGCAAGGGTTGAGGTCTGCCTCTTTAGATACAGGCATCAGACAGTCTGGGAATTACAGAGACCAGGAGCAACACCTTGACTCACCTCAGGGAGTCTGTAGGAAACTAGTGCCATCTGTCAGTGTCAGAGAGGCTCAATTCAAATGGCAGGCATGGCTGAGAAAATGAGCAGGTGTCTGCTGCCCTAGTATAATCTGGGGAAGAGTTTTGAGACTTGGGCTCCATAGATAGCACTCCCTCTAAGGCAATTTGGGAATATCATGACAAGTCTCTATCAAAGTGAGTGTGGTTGATTGCTCTAAATGTGTGCTGTCCCTCGATGGGGTACTGCTCCCCAAAGGAGGATTTCACATTCCCTCTCTGTTGATACCAGGAATGATCATGTGACTTGTGTTGTTGGTGAAGTGGGGACAGAAGCTTCTGCGTGCTCCATTTTGTTACTGAAACACCAGGGGTTCAGTCTAGGTCCTGCTGCTTTCCTCACAGAAAGCCAATCACTGGGACAATGAGTATTGTCAGGGAAGAAGGTTTCGAGTGCTGCAGCCAAGGAGATGAGAGATCACTCTAAAATCCATCTCCCTGCCCAGCTAAGATCAGGGGTTTATATAGCAGGAAAGAAATGTAATTACATGCAGGAAAACAAGGATTAAGGAGGGGTAAGAAAGAGGAGTTGGTCAATAGGAAACAGGTGGTTGGTTAGGTGATCATGATGGTGAGGTGTCTGGTGTCTCATTGTCCAGATGTGGTGATCTGGTGGGTTTCAGTTCCTTGATACTATCTGGGAGGCCTGATGGTTGGTTTCTTGAGAAAGGAACTCAGATAAGACAATTGTAATTATCTGAAATTTGAAGACTGGGAAGGTCAATTTCTATGTTTATTTGAAAGAAACAATAAACATCAGTTTGATGGAACAATTGGCCAGTTTCGATCTGCCTCTGCCAAAGACAATGTTCCCCAGGGAGCTTTTTCATTAGCTTGTGTCCTGGAGTAAAGATACATGCCCACCCACAGTGGACATATAATATGAATGGGAAATAAACCTTTATTGAAATAAACCATTCTTTCTGGAATTGGCACTCCAGAAGGACAAATACTGGAAGCTGCAGTGTAAGACACTGAGATTTTGGGGGGTCAGTTGTTACCACAGCATAACTTAGGCTATGCGGACTGATACAAGGAAGTCACATCTCTCTTTGTCCCTATTTGTTCATCCTATGGTAGGTAACGGTTATCATGGGGCAAATAACTTGTAGAACTCACTAACCATATAAAATGATAACACAATGAAGGCTGAGGAACTTGAAGCAGGAACTGTCAGGTTAATGGAGAGTTAGCAAGACACAATCATTGCCTACCAAGAAATAATTTGAACTTGACAGTAGCCAGAGCCAGGGTATGCTGGTTGCTTCTGAGGCTGTAATTAGCTCCTGCTGGTCATTTGAGGATTTTGGATGATGCACTGAAAGGAAGATATCAGGTAACTGTTATAGCAGTCTATGCCAAAGACATGGAAAGCACTAGCATGCTTGGGCAATAGGTACTGGCATAATGTAACAATAATATCTGGAATTGGCACTCCAGAAGGACAAATACTGGAAGCTGCAGGAGGTGGAAGCATTAAAAACTGTCAAGTACAGGGCAGACAGGCTAACTTAATGGGTGAGCTCAGTCCACTCCAGGGCTGATAAGTCCTATCACTCTCCCTTTCTACAGTTCCTCCTCCTAAGAGACATATAAATCATATCCAATGACCTAATAAAATAATAAGGTTTGTCTGAGTTTTGACAACAGAAAATAATCGAGAGCCTCAAATTCAGAGGGAGAGAAATAGGAGGCATTTTAAAATTGCTTTCTCACCAGAATAGGGGAAATCTAGAGATGGACAAAGGTTATGCTCTATCCACAAGTTGTCAGTTTTCTGAAAATGCCCACAAATCTGTCATACTTCATATGTGATACAGAAAAGAGGTTCAGTGAGATTGCTTTTCTGCTACACATTGTCTCTGTAAGGTACTTGAATGGTCTGTTTCTGGCAGGAGGTTAATTTATTGGAGATCAAACTTCTCTCTCTCTCTCTCTCTCTCTCTTTCTCCTTCTTTCTTTCTTCTCACCCCTTCCACCATGTGAAGACATCATGTGCCTTGCCCCTTCCACCATGTGAAGGAGCTGCCTTGCCCCTCCACCATATGAATTCTGGAGGTACACAAGCATTCAGACCATAGCAGCAATAATTTTCTTCACTTGTCAAAAAATAGCACTACTATATCTATTTTTAAAATTGCATCCAAATGTAACAACTCTCTTCAACTCCTGTGATTTAAGAGAGGTCCAGCCTCTAAAATGGCAGAGTCCACTGGTGGCTGGTCCACTGAAAGTGAGAGTTTCCTGTTCTTCTTTGTTCCTTCTCATGGTTCCACCATGACAAGACACCATCTATGAACCAGGAAATGGGCTCTTACTAGACAACATCTGTTGGCACTTTAATCGTGGCTTCCCAGCCTCCAGAACTATGAGAAATAAATTTCTGTTGTTTGTAACTTATACAGTGTATGGTGTTTTGTTAGTTATAGCAGCCCAAATAGACTAAGACAGTTCCCATATACTACACTGTGTCCCCCATTCCTATTTGTATTTTGAAGCTCCAGGTCCCAATGTGATGATAGGATTTGGAAATGAGACATTGGGAAGTAATTAGATTTAGATGAGGTCATGATGGCAGGGCTCTCACAATGGAATTAATACTCTTATAAGAAGAGACATGAGGGAGCTTGTTTCCTCTCTCTCCACTGTGGGAGAATACAAGGAGAAGGTGGCCATCTGCAAGACAGGAAAAAACCCTTTCCAGAACCTGACCCTGTTGGCACCCTGATCTCAGACTCTGATCTCAAAGAACTGTGAGAATGTAAGTTTCTGTTGTTTAAGTCATCCAGACTGTGGATTTTGTTATGACAGCCTAAGTAGACTAAGACAATGATCAAGTGGGAAAGGGTCAAATGTTCTACCATTGTTCTATTGGTTTCATCTTATTAAAAATTCTAATATCTCATTTTTCATATTAAGTCCTAAAGTGACAGGTTTAGGATATTCAAGATTCTACATGTATCACACAAGCCATTCAGAATCATAAACGATGGTTTTTAAAATTCATAAAATAAATCTCATCCTTTATTCAAGATAGTTTTGACTATCCTAGATCCTTCGCATTTCTATGTAGATCTAAGAATCAGTTTGTCAGTTACCACTCTTTCTCTTTAATGGAATACTCTTGACCCACTGATCCATTTTGTTAAACTTGAGCTATAATATGAATAGCAAAATGCAAATATAGAAAATGTAAACAATGAAATATATATAGGGCAAAAATGTGACTAAAGTGTAAATAATGTGGAAATATGCAAATTTCCACAGGTAGAACACACAGGAATAACATAGACAGAAGTTGTCACCACTTTCTTCTGGAGGCAAACAGGCAGCCTAGTATGCAGGAGAGAAAAGGGGTACAACTTATTTAGCTCCTTTGGATGCAATCCTGTAATTCAGAGGTTCCCAACTTGGGGGCCAGGGACCAGTCTGTGGCCTATTAGGAATAGGGCTGCACAGCAGGTGTGTGGCTGGCAAGTGAGCATTATCATCTGAGCTCCACCTCCTGTCAGATCAGCAGAGGCTGACCAGGCTCAGTGGCTCATGCCAGTAATCCTAGCACTTTGGGAGGCTAAGGCAGGCAGATCGTCTGAGGTCAGGAGTTCGAGACCAGCCTGGCCAACGTGGTGAAACCCCGTCTCTACACAAAATACAAAATTAGCCAGGTGTGGTGGTGTGTGCCTGTAGTTCCAGCTACCCAAGAGGCTGAGGCAGGAGAATTGCTTGAACCCAGGAGGTGGAGATTACAGTGAGCCAAGATTATGCCACTGCACTTCAGCCTGGGTGACAGAGCAAGACTCAGTCTCAAAAAAAAAAAAAAAAAAAAAATCAGCAAAGGAATTAGATTCTCATAGGAGCTTGGACTCTATTGTGAATTGCACATGTGAAGGATTTAGACTGTGTACTCTGCATGAGAATCTAATCCCCCTCCCAGTCCACTGAAAAATGGTCTTCCATGAAACTGGTCTCTGGTGCCAAAAAGTTGGGAACTGCTGCTTTAATTAATAACAATGTACAAAAATGCAAATAGCATGAAAGTATGTTAACTGAGAAATTTGTGCTATTAACTTGGTGTTAGCTGACATGAATTCACTTTTATGTCCTTTCAGTACTTGCACAAACTTTTAAAAACTCATGGTTGTTAGAATATGATGGAATTTCTGTGAAAATGTCTTAGTCTGGGCTGCTATAACAAATACCTTAGAGTGGGTAGTTCGTAAACAACAGAAATTTATCGCACACAATTCCAGGGACTGGGATGTCCAAGATCAAGACACCCCGCAGATTTGGTGTCAGTTGAGAACCTATTCCTCAGAGATGGCGCCTTCTAGAGGACACCATGTGTCTTTGCATGGTGGAAGGGGTAAATGGCCCTTGCACTGCTTTTACAAGGCCACTAATCCCTTTTATGAGGGCTCTGCTCTTGTAAATTCAGGAGTTCCTAAAAGTTCCCACCTCTTAATACTATCACATTGGCAATTAAGTCTCAACATATAAATTTAGAGAGGATTCATTATTAACCTAACATTTCAAATTGGGGAAATGTATGTGAACAAAATGATTTCAATACCTTTTCCTGTAAAATTGTCAAACTCCTATTCATTTGCTATGAATAGCAAAATAAATAGCATTTTTCTATTCATATTATAGCTTAACTTCAACAAAATGGATCAGTGGGTCAAGAGTGTTCCATTAAAGAGTAAGAGTGGTAATTGACAAACTGATTCTTAGATCTATATGGAAATGCAAAGGATCTAGGGTAATGAAAACTATCTGACAGACCATTTGGAAGATCCCTGGAGACCACCAGTTATCAACAAACTATAAGAAACTCCAAAAGTCAAGGTGATAATGTTAATTTCAAAGTAGAATTTAAGGTTGAGAAGTACTATGCTGGAAGAGTAAGGATGAATAACTTTCAACCCATTAGAGGAAATAAATTTGAATAAAGAAAATAACAAGCATTTTCTCATGTGATAAAAAAAACTCTTCAGAACCTTTCCTTTAATTGGCTGCTTAATATTCTATTGTGTAGTTGACCAGCAAACTGAATTCAAAAATACAGTAAAAGATTTCCCCATCATAACAACACAATAGTGATTTATTATTAGGACTTTTATTAATTCTATAAATCAAATCAATAGGATCAGGGAAAAATAACAGTAATGGATGACAAAAGGGCACTTTAAAAATTCAACACCAAGTTCATGTTTTGCTATGTTCTTTAATAACTTTCTATAGCATGGAGATTTATATTTCCTTGAAAATATGTAAGAACTAAAACAAATCCTTCCAAAAACCTTTTATTTTTAAGATAATGATTTCATAACTTGCATTTCTTGGGTATTGATGATGATTGATCTATTCAGATTTTGTTGAGCTTTGTAAGTTCATTTTATTCATTTAAATTTTCACAGAAAATTGTCTATTTTTTAATAATAAAATGTATGGGCATGGAATTATGACTAGTCCTCTACTATCGTTTATTATTCTCCTTTCTAGCTTTTATAATAGTTCTCTTTTTGTCTTTATTTTTGTTTGTGAATTTTGACTTTCATTGATCAGGTTTATCAGAAGTTTCGTTATATTTTTTCATCAAAATTTTCTTCATTTATTTATAAAAGCTACTTAAAAATTCATTAATTTCTGTTTTTATCTTTATTATTTTTCTCTCTGCATTATTTAGAATTATATTTATTTGTTTACCTATGTCTTTCAACTGGAGTTGGATTATAATATTTTATTTTAAAAATTTTAATAAAAATTAAGATTATATATTTTCCTTTTAGGGCAGTTATTAGTTTATTCAACAGTCTTACTGAATGTTGGCTGGGGACCAGGCAATATTTCAGGTGCTGAGGATACAACAGTGAACAAAACAGACAAAAATCCCTAGCTTCATGGAGCTTATATTCTAGTAGGAGACGTTGAAAATTAAATTAAAGATGTAAAACATTATGTAGTATATAGGAAAGTGATAAATTCTAGGAAAATAATAACAGCAGAAAGGGGGAGAGAAGGAATTCTGAAGAGTAGAATTTGTAACATAATTAATGCTATACTTTAATTTTATTTTTGTCTAAATAGTATGGATTTGCATTTTTTCTCCTTTGCCAAAATTTATTGAGAAGAGTGCTTTAAATTTTCTAAATGGATTTTAAAACTCTTATCATTTATTTCTACTTTTGTTGAATTGTGGTTTGAGGATGTGACCTGTACAGGTTTTGGGTTGTGTATTTATTAATGTTTTCTTTGTCGCTGGGCTGTGTCCGTTTCCATTGTTCTGAGTGCAAGTGCCTGAAAACCCAGCTGAGGGGCTTGAATGACTAAGGGGATGATTGTGACCTGCAACAAGTCCACAGGAGAAATCCCTGGACTGCCTTGAAGGAAGCAGGCTCTTCTCTTTTTTCTGCTCTGCCAAACTTACGATGCTGCATCTTGGGCATCCTGTGTATGGTCCAAGCAGAAAGGAAGAGGAACAGGAAGAGGATGCACATGTAGATTTGTGTTTCTGTTTCTTTGGCAAGTACTGAACCACATGGGCACTGCTGGCCACAAGATAGCCTAGCTGGGTTTGTTTTCAGTTTTCTAATCTCTAGCTTAAAGAATAAAGTTTATAATGACTGTCAGATAAGCCAACCTAATGAATCTAGTACAATATCAATTTTTATCTATGTAACAAAGATACGGAAACTATATATTTTTGCAGGGGGTCCTTGGCTCTCCAACATTAAAAATTATTTATGTCATTGTTTATTTTTTGCATACTTGACCTGTCAAAAGCTAAAAAACGGTCTAATATAGTCTGATGGAATAAACATATTTTTGTTTCTGCTTTCATTTTAAATAATTTGAGTGGCTGGCAAGATGGCTGAATAGGAACAGCTCTGGTCTGCAGCTCCCAGCAAGATCAATGCAGAAAGTGGGTGATTTCTGCATTTCCAGCTGAGGTACCCAGCTCATCTTATTGGGACTGGTTAGACAGTGGGTCCAGCCCATACAGTAAGCCAAAGTAGGATGAGGTGTCACCTCACCCAGGAAGCACAAGGGGTCAGGGGAACTCCTTCCCCCTAGCCAAGGGAAGCCATGAGGGGACCTTGCTGTGAGGGAATAGTGCACTCCAGCAAAAATACTATGCTTTCCCCACAGTCTTCACAACCCACAGACCAAGACATTCCCTTGGGTTCCTACACCACCAGGGCCCTGGGTTTCAAGCAGAAAACTAAGCAGCCATTTGGGCAGACATCAAGCTAGCTGCAGGAGTTTTTTTTCATACTCCAAGTGGCTCCTGAAATGCCAGCAAGATAGAACAATTCACTACCCTAGTAAGGGGGCTGTAGCCAGGGAACCAAGTGGTCTAGCTCAGCAGATGCCACCCCCACGGAGCCCAGCGAGCTAACTGCCTTGAAATTCTCGCTGCCAGCACAGCAGTCTGAAGTTGACCTGGGATACTTGAGCTTGGTGGGGGAGGGGGTGTCCACCATTACTGAGGCTTGAGTAGGCGGTTTTCCCCTCACAGTATAAACAAAGCCACAGGGGAGTTCAAACTGGGCAGAGCCCACCTGAGTGCCCCAAAGCTGCTGTAGCCAGACTGCCTCTCTAGATTCCTCCTCTCTGGGAAGGGCATCTCTGAGAGAAAGGCAGCAGCCCCAGTCAGGGGCTTATAGATAAAACGCCCATCTCCCTGGGACAGAGCACTTGGGGGAAGGGGGTGGCTGTAGGTGCAGCTTCAGCCAACTTAAATGTTCCTGCCTACCAGCTCTGAAGAGAGCAGCGGATCTCCCAGTACAGTGCTTGAGCTCTGCTGAGGGACAGAATGCCTCCTCAAGTGGGTCACTGACCCCTGTGCCTCCTGACTAAAAGATATCTCCCAGCAGGGGTTGACGGACACCTCACAAAGAAGAGCTCCAGCTGGCATCTGGCGAGTGCCCCTCTGGGATGAAGCTTCCAGAGGAAGGAACAGGCAGCAATCTTTGCTGTTCTGCAGCCTCTGCTGTTGATACCCAGGCAAACAGGGTCTGGAGTGGACCTCCAGCAACCCAACAGAGCTGCAGCAGAGGGTCCTGACTGTTAGAAGAGAAACTAACAAACAAAGGAATAGCATCAACATCAACATCAACAAAAAGGACATCCACACAGAAACTCCATTTGAAGGTCACCAACATCAAAGACCAAAGGTAGATAAATCCACGAAGATGAGGAAAAACCAGTGCAAAATGGCTGAAAATTCCAAAAACCAGAATGACTTTTCTCCTACAAAGGATCACAATTCACTAGCAAGGGAACAAACTGGATGGAGAATGAGTTTGATGAATTGACAGAAGTAGGCTTCAGAAGATGGGTAATAAACTCCTCTGAGCTAAAGGAGCATGTTCTAACCCAATGCAAGGAAGATAAGAACCTTGAAAAAAGATAAGATGAATTGCTAACTAGAATAACCAGTTTAGAGAAGAAGATAAATGACCTGATGGAGCTGAAAACCACAGCACAAGCCGGGCGTGGTGGCTCACACCTGTAATCCCAGCACTTTGGGAGGCCGAGGTGGGCGGATCACGAGGTCAAGAGATCGAGACCATCTTGGCCAACATGGTGGTGAAACCCCGTCTCTACTAAAAATACAAAAAATTAGCTGGGCGTGGTGGTGTGCACCTGTAATCCCAGCTACACAGGAGGCTGAGGCAGGAGAGTTGCCTGAACCCAGGAGGCAGAGGTTGCAGTGAGCCAAGATCGAGCCACTGCAACTCCAGCCTGGCGCCTGGCGGCAGAGCAAGACTCTGTCTCAAAAAAAAAAAAAAAAAAAAAAAAGAAAAGAAAAAAAAAAAAAAGACGAGAACTTCGTGAAGTATACGCAAGTATTAATAGCTGAATTGATCAAGCAAAAGAAAGGATATCAGAGACTGAAGATCAACTTAATGAAATAAATCATGTGAAGACAAGATTAGTGAAAAAAAAATGAAAAGGAACAAACAAAGCCTCCAAGAAATATGGAACTATGTGAAAAGAACAAACCTACATTTAATTGGTGTACCTGAAAGTGACGTGGAGAATGGAACCAAGTTAGAAAACACTCTTCAGGATATTATCCAGGAAAACTTCCCCAACCTAGAAAGCCAGGCCAATATTTAAATTCAGGAAATACAGAGAACATTACAAAGATACTCATCAAGAAGAGTAACCTCAAGACACATAATTGTCGGATTCACCAAGGTTGAAATGAAAGCAAAAGTATTAAGGGCAGCCAGAGAGAAAGGTTGGGTTACCCACAAAGGGAAGCCCATCAGACTAACAGTGACTCTCTCTGCAGAAACTCTACAAGCCAGAAGAGAGTGGGGGGCCAATATTCAATATTCTTAAGGAAAAGAATTTTCAACCCAGAATTTCATATCCAGCCAAACTAAGCTTCATAAGTGAAGGAGAAATAAAATCCTTTCCAGACAAGCAAATGCTAAGAGATTTTGACATCACCAGGCCTGCCTAACAAGAGCTCCTGAAGGGAGCACTAAATATGGAAAGGAAAAACCGGTACTAGCTACTGCAAAAACATACCAAATTGTAAAGACCAGACACTATGAAGAAACTGCATTGACTAATGGGCAAAATAACCAGCTAGCATCATAATGACAGGATCACATTCACACATAACAATATTAACCTTAAATGGGTTAAGTGCCCCAATTAAAAGACACAGACTGGCAAATTGGATAAAGAGTCAAGACCCATCAGTGTGGTGTATTCAGGAGACCCAGCTCACGTGCAAGGATATACATAGGCTCAAAATAAAGGGATAGAGGAAGATTTACCAAGCATATGGAAAGCAAAAAAAACAAAACAAACAAAAAAATGCAGAAGTTGCAATCCTAGTCTCTGATAAAACAGTCTTTAAACCAACAAAGATCAAAAGAAACAAAGAAGGGCATTACATAATGGTAAAGGGATCAATGCAACAAGAAGAGCAAACTATCCTAAATATAAGCGGACCAATACAGGAGCACCCAAATTCATAAAGCAAGTTCTTAGGGACCTACAAACAGACTTAAGACTCCCACACAATAATAGTGGGAGACTTTAACATCCCACTGTCAATATTAGACAGATAAACAAGACAGAAAATTAACAAGGATATTCAGGACTTGAACACTGCTCTGGACCAAGTGGACCTAATAGACATTTATAAAAGTCTCCACCCCAAATCAACATAATATACATTCTTCTCAGCACCCCATCACACTTATTTTATAGTTGACCACATAATTGGAAGTAAAATATTCTCCTCAGCAAATGCAAAAGAATGGAAATCATAACAAACAGTCTCTTAGACCACAGTGCAATAAAAATAGAACTCAGGATTAAGAAACTCACTCAAAACCCCACAACTACATGGAAACTGAACAAGCTACTCCTGAATCACTACTGGGTAGATAATGAAATTAAGTCAAAAATAGATAAGTTCTTTGAGACCAATGAGAACAAAGACACAATGAAACAGAATCTCTGGAACACAGCTAAAGCAATGTTTGGAAGGAAATTTATAGCAATAAATGTCCACAGGAGAAAGCAGAAAAGATCTTAAAATTGACACGCTAACATCACAAAAGAACTAGAGAAGCAAGAGCAAATAAATTCAAAAGCCAACAGAAGATAAGAAATAACTAAGATCAGAGCAGAACTGATGGAGACAGAGACATGAAAAACCATTTAAAAAAAATCTGTGAATCCAGGAGCTGGTTTTTCAAAAAGATTAACAGGAAAACAGAGAAGAATCCAATAGACACAATAAAAAATGATAAAGGGGATATCATCACTGATCCCACAGAAATACAAAGTACTATCAGAGAATACTATAAATACCTCTATGCAAATAAACTAGAAAATCTAGAAGAAATGAATAAATTCCTGGACACATACACCGTCCCAAGACTAAACCAGAAAGAAGTCGAATTCCTGAATAGACCAATAACAAGTTCTAAAATTGAGACAGTAATTAATAGCCTACCAAAAAAAAAAAAAAAGAAAAAAGAAAAAAAAGCCCAGGATCAGACGGATTCACAGCTGAATTCTACCAGAGGTACAAAGAGGAGACGGTACCTTCTTTCTGAAACAATTCCAAACAATAGATAAAGAGGGACTCCTCACTAACTCATTTTGTGATGCCAGCATCCTCCTGATACCAAAAACTGGCAGAGACAACAAAAAAAGAAAATTTCAGGCCAAGATCCCTGATGAACATCAATGCAAAATCCTCAATAAAATACTGGCAAACTAAATCCTGCCAAACATCAAAAAGCTTATCCACCACAATCAAGTTGGCTTCATCCTTGGGATGCAAGCCTGGTTCAACATATGCAAATCAATAAATATAATCCATCACATAAACAGAACCAATGACAAAAACCACATGATTATCTAAATAGATGCAGAAAGGCCTTCAATAAAATTCAACACCCCTTCATGCTCAAAACTCTCAATAAACTAGGTATTGATGGAACATAATAAAATAATGAGAGCTACTTATGACAAACCCATAGCCAATATCATACTGAATGGGCAAAAGCTGGAAGCATTCCCTTTGAAAACTGGCACAAGACAAGGATCCTCTCTCTCACCACTCCTATTTAACATAGTATTGGAAGTTCTGGCCAGGCCAATAAGGCAAGAGAAAGAAATAGAGTATTCAAAAAGGAGGAGAGAAAGTCAAATTGTCTGTTTGCAGATGACATTATTGTACATTTTGGAAACCCCATTGTTTCAGCTCAATTTCTCCTTAAGCTGATAAGCAACTTCAGCAAAGTCTCAGGATACAAAATCAACGTGCAAAAATCACAAGGATGCCTATATACTAATAACAGACAAAGAGGCAAATCATGAGTAGCTCTCATTCACAATTGCTACAAAGAGAATAAAATACCTAGGAATACAACTTACAAGGGATGTGAAGGACCTCTTCGAGGAGAACTACAAACCACTGCTCAAGGAAATAAGAGAGGACACAAACAGATGGAAAAACGTTCCTTGCTTATGGATAGGAAAAATCAGTATCATGAAAATGGCCACACTGCCCAAAGTAATGTATTCAATGCCGTCTTCATCAAACTACCATTGACTTTCTTCACAGAATTAGAAAAAAATGACTTTAAATTTCAAATGGAACCAAAAAGAGCTCATATAGCCAGGACAATCCTAAGCAAAAAGAACAAAGCTGGAGGCATCATGCTACATGACTTCAAACTGCACTACAAGGCTACAGTAAGCAAAACAGCATGGCACTGGTACCAAAACAGAGATATAGACAACTGGAACAGAACAGATGCCTTGGAAATAATGCCACACATCTACAAACCATCCGAGCTTTGACAAACCTGACAAAAACAAGCAATGGGGAAAGGATATCCCATTTAATAAATGGTGTTGGGAAAACTGGCTAGCCATATGCTGAAAGCTGAAACTGGATCCCTTCCTTATGCCTTATACAAAAATTAACTGAAGATGATTAAAGACTTAATCATAAGACCTAAAACCATAAAAACTCTAGAAGAAAACCTAGGCAATACCATTTAGGACATAGGCACGGGCAAAGACTTTATGTCTAAAACACCAAAAGCATTGGCAACAAAAGCCAAAATTGAAAAATGGGATCTAATTAAACTTAAGAGCTTCTGTCCAGCAAAAGAAACTATCACCAGAGTGAACAGGTAACTTAGAGAATGGGAGAAAATTTTTGTAATCTATCCATCTGAAAAAGGGCTAATATCTAGAATCTACAAGGAACTTAGACAAATTTACAAGAAAAAAAATAAATAAACCCATCAAAAAGTGGGCAAAGGATATGAACAGACACTCTCAAAGAAGATATTTATGTGGCTAACAAACATATGAACAAAAGCTCATCATCACTGGTCATTAGAGAAATGCAAATCAAAACCACAGTAAGATAGCATCTTATGCCAGTTAGAATGGTGATCATTACAAAGTCAGGAAACAACAGATGCTGGAGAGGATGTGGAGAAACAGGAACACTTTTACACTGTTGGTGGGAGTGTAAATTAGTTCAACCATTGTGGAAGACAGTGTGGCGATTCCTCAAGGACCTAGAAATAGAAATTCCATTTGACCTAGCAATCCCATTACTGGGTATATACCCAAAGGATTATAAATCATTCTACTATAAAGACACATGCACATATATGTTTATTGCAGCACTGTTCACAATAGCAAAGACTTGGAACCAACCTAAATATCCATCAATGATAGACTGGATAAAGAAAATGTGGCACATATACACCATGGAATACTATGCAGCCATAAAAACGACGAGTTCATGTCCTTTGCAGGGACATGGATGAAGTTGGAAACCATCATTCTCAGTAAACTAACACAAGAACAGAAAACCAAACACCGCATGTTCTCACTCATAAGTGGGTGTTGAACAATGAGAATGCATGGACACAGGGAGGGAAACAACACACACTGGGGTCTGTTGGGGGCTGAGGGGTTGGGGGAGGGCTAGCATTAGGAGAAATACCTAATGTAGACGATGTTGATGGGTGCAGCAAACCACCATGGCATGTGTATACATATATACAAACCTGCATGTTCTGCACATGTATCCCAGAACTTAAAGTATATATTTATATATGATTCTTACTTCCTATATTTTAAAACCATTTTATTGAATGCTTACAGGCCAATGGGAGCTCTTGATTGTGGACTGATGCCTTTTATCCCATTTCTTTCTTTTTGACTTGAATACTCTTTTATGCAATTTATGGCATAAAATAAATTGTGCTTTATTTTACTTTGCACTGGGCTGGAACATCTTGGCCCACTCTTTTTTTTCTTTCTTCTTTTATTATACTTTAAGTTCTGAGGTATATGTGCAGAACGTATACAAGGAAGGGAAAGTAGAAGTCAATTTAATCAGGAGTACAGCCAGGTTTGAGTTTTGGTGTTACTGTGGTTGCCTTATTTCAGAGTTTTAGAACCTCGGTGTCACTGACATTTTTGTCTGGAGAATTCTTTGTTGGTGATGGTGGTATACAAATGCCATGATGGTTTGCTGCATCCATTACCCTGTCACCTACATTAGGTATTTCTCCTAATGCTATCATTCCCCTATCCCTCTACCCCCTGCTATCCCTCCCCCTACCCCCCCAACCCTGACAGGCCCTGGTATGTGATGTTCCCTACCCTGTATTTATGTATTCTCATTGTTCAACACCGACTTATGAGTGAGAACATGCAGTGTCTGGTTGTCTGTTCTTGTGTCAGTTTGCCGAGAATGATGGCTTCCAGCTTTATCCATGTCCCTGCAAAGGACATAAACTCATCCTTTTTTATGGCTTCATAGTATTCCATGGTCTATATGTGCAACATTTTCTTTATCCAGTCTATCACTGATGGGCATTTGGGTTGGTTTCAAGTCTTTGCTATTGTGAACAGTGCCAGAATATTGGTCCATTCTTTAATTGTATTTAGTTAATTGTCTTTAATTGATTTTCATATTTTCAACCAAACTTTTTATCTCTTACTTTCATTATATACTTCCTTGTTTGCCTGTTTATTCACTTATCCATCATAAATATTTGCTGAGAAACTATGGTGTGCCAAGCAGTTCTTGATGCTGGAGATACAACAGGAAAAAAAAAAAACAAAGACTACAATAGTGAGACTATTACATAACATTGAACAAGTATGACCTAAGAATGTAATAGCTAAATAACTGTATGAAGTTGAATAGTGTTCATTCAACTTCATAACTATGGCCCTCGTTTTATCCTGGTCCATTTCCTCTTCTTTCCCTGGCTCCAACATAATTGAGTAAGAAGAACTAGCTTAGCATATGGGGGGGGGCAGTAGCAGTGACAGGAAAGAGAAAAGAAGCCAGGGAAGCAGGATATGGAGTATCAAGTCAGAAAGAAAGAGGATAAAAGGCATCAATCCACAGTAAAGACTTATCATTGGCCTTTAAGTACTCAATAAAAGTCACGAGAGAAAGGACGAGGAAAGGGCTAGGTTATTTTTGTCCTGTTTTATTCCAAACTCAACAAGCAGATATGTTCCTACAGTTCTTTGGTGGAAGAGTTAAAGGAGAGAGCAAAGGGAGACAGGTGTGTTATTTTAGAAAAACAGGGAAGGAAGCATGGGGAGTGAGCAGTGCTTTTTCTTAGGCAATTCACCTTTGTAAGGCTGTTTCCCACAATTTATTCTTCTCTCTCCAATCTTCTGACATGTGCTTATAGCTTAGCTTTCACCTAGGGGAGACCAATTAGGTCTTTTGCTTTTCAGATCATTCCCAGATGGCTTTCATCTACCACCAGGTTGGATCTCTATTGAACCTGTACGTTATAATCTTGTGTTTTTATCCTCATTTGCTGTGGACTTGAGGCCTTGTGGGTGTGCATACCAGAAAAGTTGGGAGAGAGAGTATCCACAAGTTAACACTTCAAAATCGATTACTCTATCCATTCAGGACACTTAAGTGACTTGTCTTCAGTCCCAACTCAAAAGCAGAAGAATCAGAATTTTAAGTTAAATTTTCTTACTTTTGGTTTTGTGCTCAGTCCACAAGCAATATCTCATTTTTTAGTGTTTCTTTTTAAACATTTTCCCCCCTTTTTTCAATGTTTCTTGATTTCCTAGCCTATGTCTCTTTAGCCTGCAGATAAGTTTAGAGAATGCCAGAGGAATTCTAGAGGACAGACATAGTTGAGAATGGCTTTTCTTGTATGTTTGAGAGAATGTGTAGAAAAGAACTTTAATGGTTGTGTGCACATTCCTTGTTTGACAGGAACTGTTATCTTCTCAATGCACAGTCCCTGATAATTCACATTAGGGTGTGAACAAGTGGGTTGAAGCAGAAAGAAACAGTGCATTTCCTGCAGATTCTTTCTTAACTGATAGATCTCCCCATGAAGACAGACAATTTTTCCACCTCCCTTTGGGTAGATTTATTGGCCAATACAGTTGATCATTGAACAATAGGGTTTGAAATGCATGGGTCCAATTATATGCAGATTTTTTTCCAGCCAACCATGGATGGAAATACATTATTGTAGACTATGAAACACACCTATACCAAGGCCTGACTGTGAGACTTGAGTATTTGCAGACTTTGGATTGTCCTGGATCCAATCCTCCTTGAACAATGAGGCATGAATGTAATACTTTTTCCAACTGGAGGGTCCTAGTGTTAACTTCTGCTTCATTTCTCCATCGTTCACACCCTCACCTGAACCCACCTCCCTTAGTTTCAGGCTCAGTCTTACCCAGTCCCAGAATTATTATTTTTCTAAACCATTAACTTTTGAGAATAAAGGTACTATAAAATACTTCAAATAAACATATAAACAGAAGAGTACAATAAATCCTCACATACTCATCAGCCAGAATCAACAATTACCAAATTGTGGCACACTGCACTATGTACTTTTTTCTTTGTTGAAATATTTCAAAAAGCATATCCTACACTTAAAATCATTTTACCTCTACATACTTCAAATATGGATTGAGGGACAAGCTATTAAATCCCATCGAGGTGTAGAATGTATTCTCCAGGTTCATGACTTACCAAATTCATTAATACACATCCCACACATTTAGTGTCTAAATGTTGAACTCAAAGATATAAATTAGAAATTAAACAAATCAATTGATTGTGTTCACTCTAATATTTGGAATAAAAAATTCAACATAATTTAAAAATCAATCCATGAGTCAACGGATTCATTGAGAATGAATCAGTTGGATGGAGGGCTGGAACTCCAGCTGGGATGGCTGCTGCTTCTCCAATTGGCTGCTGAAGAGCAGGAGACCGTGATCTTCTCCTTCCCCAGCCATGCAACCAGAGTGACTGTGGTGAAAGCCCTGGTCCCTCCTGCACTGTTTCTACTCAGCTGTGCAGAAATCTTCGGAATTCCACAATGAAGTCATTCTCTAAGACCAGCCAGAGTCCCACCTGCTGAAAGGCTTCGGTGAAGTCCTTTCTAATTATGGCGTCCAGTCAGCACTGTCTTTAGCACATGATTTAGTAATTACTGCTTCATGCATACATCTTGCCTTCCTGGGTGGACTGCAAGATATCAAGGGTAAAACTATGTTTTGCCTTCTATAATGTAACTTCAAGTGCCCAATAATGATGGCATAGCAGGCACTCAATATATATTGAGTAAGGGGTAAATGCAGCTCAGCTTTAACTTTCGTTGGGCTGAAGTTGCTTAGTGTCAATTTTTTTGTTTAGAATCGGGGGAGAGAGAGAGAGAGAGAGAGAGAGAGAGAGAAAACACTCTGCAGAGGCATTTTTGCCTAAGAATGTAGATTAAAAGACACACTGCATTGTCCTTTGTCCATCCACTTGTTCAACCTGCCTTACAAGTCCTCTGAAACCCTGCCCATTTTGTCTTTGCCTGGACAACATAAAATGTCTCTTTTTCGTCCCTTGTACAAATGACTAGGGCAATTGTTTGTTGTTGGCAGGTACTGAGGTATGACCACATGTTTGAGTCCTAAAACCCTACATAAGAAATCAGTCCCTAACTGAACCCATACCCAAATCAACAGGCTCATTCCTGCAGCAGCACCACGGTGCCACCAAGTGGACAGTTTTTGAACAATTCAACTCATCATGAACTGACAAATCGTTTTGGAACTGAAGCATTCATGGCCCACTCACTTAAGCAAGTGAGTTTTAGATTTTATACTCTTCAATCTCATACCTTGTATGTTTAATGAATTCTAACAATTGCTTCACATGCGCTTCTTGAAATTTTATTTTCTTTAACTCCTGTTTTTGATTTATTTAAGAAAATTCTTAATGAAAACATTTATGATGTACAATAACATGGGCACTTTTCATTTCACTGTATTTTGAGAGAAAACAAGTTATTCATTGTATCTGGGTTAATTTTCAAAGGATTAATTACATTTCCTAGGAAAGTCTACATAAAGGGGAAGAATGATTGCTTATATGATATATATGTTGGCTATGAGCAGTTTTGATGTTTGACATTTTCTGCAGTTAATCTT
Organism: Ateles fusciceps; assembly: GCA_036589455.1. Classification (NCBI taxonomy): domain Eukaryota; kingdom Metazoa; phylum Chordata; class Mammalia; order Primates; family Atelidae; genus Ateles; species Ateles fusciceps. The sequence goes on from JAZHEH010003051.1 coordinate 2,943,743, forward strand.
ATATCTTACTGTTCAGAACATCAAATGAATTGTGATGGTGCAACAGAACATCCATCTACAAAAAATGAACCCAAATCTTACCTTGAACCATAGACACAAATTAACTTGAAAAGGATCTGATTGTCACAAACACTTCAAGCCCCAGCTGACTGCCCACTTTGAGAAAGTCCTTGAAGAGACAAGGCAGTTCTAGCACACCTTACTCTCTTTTACTTAGCTAAATCTAAAAGTATCTCACCTACATTTTTCATTTTTCTCAATGGAGGCCCCATATGATGAATTTTCTTTTTTTTAATGAAAAGGTATTTGTTCATTTCAATATTAAATATTTCTTTTCTTTTCTTCTTCTTCTTTTTTAAGACGGAGTTTTGCTTTTGTTGCCCAAGCTGGAGTGCAACGACATGATCTCAGCTCATTGCAGCATCTGCCTCCCAGGTTCGAGTGATTTTCCTGCCTCAGCCTCCTAAGTAGCTGGAATTACAGGTGCATGCCACCACATCCAGCTAATTTTTTTGTATTTTTAGTAGACGGGGGTTTCACCATGTTGGTCAGGCTGGTCTCGAACTCCTGACCTCAAGTGATCCACCTGCCTCAGCTTCCCAAAATGCTGTGATTACAGGCGTGAGCCACCATGCCTGGCCACTTATTTAAGTATTTCTAAAAGTCTATCTTGGGTCTATATAACTTAGGGCAGTGTATAGTTTTATCCTATATGGGAAGATTGAAAAAAATTTGAATTTATATCTCATAAAACTAATTCATAAAATGTAGGCAAGTGCATTGAACTAGTAGCTGTGAGATACAAAGTCTAATCCCAAGGATGAATCAATATTTCTTTCTCTTTCTTTCTTTCTTCTTTCTTTTTCTCTTTCTCTTTTGTTCTTTTGTTCTTTCCTTTCTTTCTTTCTTTCTCTCTTTCCCTCCCTCCCTCCCTCTCTCCTTCCTTCCTCTTTTCCCTTTCCTTTCTCTCCTCTCTTCTTTTCTTTTGATAGGGGTCTTGCTATGTTGCCTAGGCTGGTCTCCTGGGCTCAAGCAATCCTCTTGTCTCAGCCTCTCTCCTGCCTCAGCCTCCCAAATAGCTGGGATTACAGGTGCACCCAGTTCCAGGGCTGTTTCAAACCACTATGTGGCCACATATGAGACATTTAAGACTCTTAGCTTCCACTTTTGTAAATGGAGGTAGTTAATGCCCTCCTCTAAAAAATTTTGTGTATTCCTAAGATCATGTGTTATGCTGTTAATAAGGAGTCGGGCAGGATCTTTTAAATTCCTTCCTTGTCTCCTGTTTCTCATGACTGTGCATATTTGCAAGTTATTAACCTTACAAAATGAACTCTTTTCTTAAAAGTTGTTTGAGACCAAAAATTAATTTTGATGGACACTTATGGAAAATTTCTCAGAGCTATCTATTTCTTTCACATTTTCTAAATGCATATTACAAGAAATGTATTTCTATATTTTTGCCAACTTTCAAATATGTTTAAATAATAGCGTCAGAACCACACATCCTAAATGTACCATTTAAAAATACCTCCACTATTTTCCATAAAAGGAAAGGCACAGATTGACCTTAGTGCACTGCATCTGGAGCCACCATGCCAGGGTGAGTGACATCACACACAAGATCTGCAGGTATAAAAGAGGCATGAAGATGCAGTGAACATGCACTGGACAAGGAACAAGAAGCCTTGGATTTCATTCAGCCCGAATCTATTACATCTAAGCACCTGAACATGAGGAAAATCACTTGATGGGTCTTAGCCTCTATTTTCTTATCTGCAAAGTGGTGATAATAAGCCCTACCAAATACATTTGGTGGTTCTAAGGGTCATACATATGAAATAAGTTTCAAGGAAGTGTGCTGAAACTCTGAAGGGCAACAATAATGGGAATCTTTTGTTTAGTAGGAGGACATTAAGAAGGATTAGGAAGGTGGGGGGAATAACATAGAGAATCAAGGATGATTTAGAACCATTAGCAAAAAGTGATGTGTTCTCCTGTAGAACTGTCAGAGCCATGAGCTCTTCCTCATCACTTTCTCCCTTGTTAGGTGAATGATGGGAGTAGACCTGACCTTCTGTCCATGACCCATTTAGTTCAGATAATAGGAAGGGAGAGTTAGTTGGATGTCACAGTCTAAGAATCAACAGAATAATAGAAGAACAAGGGGCAGAAAGAGGGCAGAAGAGGAGGGGGACAGAAATCAACATTACATTACCATGGTGGCGAGTCAGACACGGTGCCAACCACTGCATGTACTCTTTTTTTTTTTTTTAACATACAGAGATGGCTTTTGGATTCCCAGTGGTAGGAAGATAACCTTAAATGGATCAATATAAAATAATTATTAAAAAACGAAATAGAGAATTATTAGGAATGTTTTTTATTTTTTAAAAGAGAAGAGGTCTGTAGTCTTTAAAAATATCAACATCATAAAAGACAAAAAAAGGCTGTGGAAGTGTTCTAGATAAAAGGAGGCTAAAGATACGTAACAAATAAATGCAATACCTAATCTAGGCTGAGTTCTGTACCGGAGGAGGAAAAAAATGCTATAAGGGACATTACTACGTCAATCGACAAAACTGGAATGTGGATGGCAAATTAGATAAAAGTACTGTATCAATGCCAAACTTACTAAAGCTGAAACTGTACTATAGCTATGTAAGCAAATACTTCTGTTGTAGGAAACATACTGAATTATTTAGGAATGATGGACCATGATGATGTAACTAGTCTTTAAACTGTTCAGGAATAAAAATATTGAGAGAGAAAGGAGAGAAAAAGATAAGAGTGAGAAAATGGCACAGAGTGTCACAAATGGGTGAATCTGAGTAAATAGTACATGAATATTCTTTGTGCTGGTCTTCCTTGTACAACTTTTCTGTATTTTTAAATTTATTTCCAAGTAAGTTTTAAAAAGTAAAATAAATATGTTAATGAAGTCCACTGATTTATCAAATGTTCTGTCCCTTATATCTTTTAGTTATTATAATAACATTTAACATCTACATGACTCTTAGCCATTTATTTTTATTTATCTATTTATTTATTAATTATACTTTAAGTTCTGGGGTACATGTGCAGAACGTGCAGGTTTGTTACATAGGTATACGCATGCCATGGTGGTTTGCTGCATCCATCACCCTGTCATCTACATTAGCTATTTCTCCTAATGTTAGCCCTCCCCAATCCCCCCCACACCCCCTGCTATCCCTCCTCTTGCCTCCCTCACCCCCTGACAAGCCCCAGTGTGTGATGTTCCCCTCCCTGTGTCCACGTGTTTTCATTGTTCAACACCCACTTATGAGTGAGAACATGTGGTGTTTGGTTTTCTGTTTTTGTGTCAGTTTGCTGAGAATGATGGTTTCCAGCTTCATCTGTGTCCCTGCAAATGACATGAACTCATCCTTTTTTTATGGCGGTATAGTATTTCATGGTGTATATGTGCCACATTTTCTTTATCTAGTCTATCACTGATGGGCATTTGAGTTGGTTCCAAGTCTTTGCTAGGGTACACAGTGCCACAATAAACATATGTGTGCACGTGTCTTTATAATTGAATGTCTTCTAATTCTTTGGATATATACCCAGTAATGGGATTGCTGTGTCAAATGGTATTTCTAGTTCTAGATCATTGAGGAATTGCCACACTGTCTTCCACAATGGTTGAATTAATTTACATTCCCACCAGCAGTGTAAAAGCATTCCTATTTCTCCACATCCTCTCCAGCATCTGTTGTTTCCTGATTTTTTAATGATTGCCATTCTAACTGGTGTGAAATGATATCTCAATGTGGTTTTGATTTGCATTTCTCTAATGACCAGTGATGATGAGCTTTTCTTTTCATATATTTGTTGGCTGCATAAATGTCTTCTTTTGATAAGTGTCTGTTCATATCCTTCACCCACTTTTTGATGGGGTTGTTTTTTTCTTGTAAACTTGTTTAAGTTCTTTGTAGATTCTGGTTATTAGCCCTTTGTCAGATGGGGCAGATTGTAAAAATTATTTCCCATTCTGTTGGTTGCCGGTTCACTCTAATGTTAGTTTCTTTTGCTGTGCAGAAGTTCTTAAGTTTAATTAGATCCCACTTGTCTATTTTAGCTTCTGTTGCCATTGTTTTTGGTGTTTTAGTCATGAAGTCCTTGCCCATGCCTATGTCTGAATAGTATTGCCTAGGTTTACTTCTACAGTTTTTGGCTCTTAGCCATCTATAAAGTACTTTAACATAATTTTTTTTTTTTACACCTCATTAAGTACCCCCCGTTTTACCAATAAGCAAACTGACAATCACAGATTTCTTGTGAGACTTTGGCTAAATCATGTTTATATCTTCATTGGCTCCCTTAGTGAATGAATGAAGGAAAGAAGGCAGGGATGACGAATGGACTTGTCCCAAATTACAGACATCGAGTTGCAAAGGTAGGACTGAGAACTACAGTTCAATACCTTTTTACCCTTTGCAGTGTTAAGTATCACACAACACACTCAAATCTTTGCAGCTGTTAAATACCACACAACACACTCAAATCTTAGGCCAGGATTAGCCATTATTTACTTACTCTTCGGTGATTCACAAGTCATAAAATCTTACAGTGCCTTAAGCTTTAACTTTTATGTAGGCCAGTTATCATCCTGTAGCTAAGGGAAATGCCAGTTGAAAAACTGTTAAATCCTGGAAGAGTGAGACTTATCTTGTAGTAAACCTCAATATATTGATTTTATAGGAGATGCTATTTAATCCAAGGTAAAATTATTTTATATAGAGATTTTGCCTAAGCATGGGAATTTAAAAGATGTTATCAAGTATCTATACTGCTTATTTCAGTGGTAAACCTTACCCCTAGTATGAAATACTGTGTACTGTTACACTGAGCACTTCAAACTTTTTTACTTTTTATTCTCAGCATTTGAAATGAAAAATCCTAGACAGCTAAAGGAATTTTCTCTCACAGGTGAAGAAGAGGCCCATTATCAGCAGCAGAAATGGTTTCTGGGAACTTTTTATCAGTCATCTTTGTTTTAATCAGTGCCAAGTATTTTTTAGACATTTGCTGAACTTGATTTCCTTTTAAAGTGCAAGAAGTTGTAATAATTAAAAGCAATGGCAGCATATACATGAAGAAAAATGAAAGTATTCAGAATAAGAATGCAGGTTCTGGGAAAGGCCTACTCTAAGTGTACATACCTGGGTAATGAAGAAAATCAGGTATCAGTGGCAGCTGTGAGAATATGTCATGACTCGGTCTACATTCATGAGTGAGTCTTTAGTCAACCTGCTGACCCGCCTTTTCGTATGTGAGTAATGAATCCACTTTTGGATACTCGTGTGGAGATGTGTTATAGTTGGGAGATGACAGAAATGTCATCGCGGAAGAATAGCTGGACATTTGACAAGGCTTGAAATGTGATTATCCCAACTGACTGCTGCTTGGTAATCAAACTTCAACTGAGCAGTCATTTGGGGAAAACAGACACGGCTCATGACTCCCTAGTCTGCATTCAGCTCTCCATCCCTCCTCTGATACATTGTATTGCTCTGCTCACCAGGAAATTAAAAATCAGAGGCCAGTTGATTCTTCTTGTTTTTTGTTTTTGTTTTTGTTTTTGAGACAGGGGTCTTGCTATATTGCTCAGGCTGGTCTTGAACTCTTGGGCTCAAGCCTCTACCTTCCAGGTAGCTGGGATTACAAATGCCCACTAGTATGCCCAGAGCAAGAGAATTCTTAATGCTTAGCCAAAAGCAAATGTTTTAAGCAGTACTTTTTTTATAGATTCCTAGCTGAGTAATCAATAGCAGGATAATCTTCTCTGGCAAGTTATCTATCCTCCATGAGTGCTCAGTTTGTAATTAGAAGCTTGTGCTAATGTGAGCAGACAAGCCTATAGGGCTCATTTTCATGAGAGAAAAGTTACTCCTTAATTCAGTATACTTTATTCAGTAAACATGGCATCTGCTGCATGCCATGGATTGGAGATTCAAAGTGAATAAACTGACTCCCTGCTTCTTATAATTGGAAGGACAGATAATTAAACATGATTACATATGGACACAAAACATTATATACACAAAGACAGGATACAGTGAGTACATGTTTCTATGGGAGAATATTTGATAGGCACCTAACCTGCCCTTTAATAGTCACTTGACCCCTTTGCAGACCAGGGAAGGGATTGTGGGGAGAAGACAGCTAAACAGAGTACTGAAGCACACATATAGGCCAGAAAAGGGGAACAGAAGAGAAGAAAGAAATTCCAGACAGAAGGGCTAAAATGTGCAAAGGTCAGGAGGCAAAACAAAGATCATGGTAGATTTTTGGAACTGCAAGAAATTGGTGTAGCAGGAGCTAAGGAAGGGCCAGATCATGAAGGTCTTCAAACGCTATTCCAAGAAGTTTGGATTTTACTCTAATGGTTGTAAGGCAACACTGAAGGGTTTTAAGTAGAAAGTAGAATGATTGAATGCATGAAGAATGCATTGGCATGTGGGTAAGCCTGGAGGCAGAGATTCTAGTAGGGAAGCTATTGTGAAAATGCCAGCTGAGGAAGCAAGGTGGTCTGAAGGACTATAATTCAAATCCCTTATGTCATACACCTTCCTACAGCTGTGTGCTGTGGACTGAAAGTTTGTGAGAAAGAAGAGGTGAGAGTGAAGGAATTTTGAACCCATCTGTGCTCTTCGCCCTTTTAAGAGTTGTTAAATCATGGCATCTTTATTTTTAAAGAATCAGACACTCAGAATAACGTGGTCTGAATACTGTAATTTGATGGAAAAAAAATTTCATGTTACTCAACACTGAAATAGAGTAGTGACACTTGAGTACCTAATAGGCAGATCAAACATGTTAGGGAAATCAACAAAGTTGTCAGATTTCACCAGTTGTTACTAATATACTCTTTTGCATTTATCTTATGATTTGTTGATGAAATATTTACAAATAAATACATTCATAGGTTAGAGGTGAAATTTTTTCCTCCGTGAATTCTTAGTTTTAGAGTGAAGAAAATTGTATCTTGTTTATTTTGACACACCCCATACCTCAGACCCGGGACTAGCATATAATAAATGCTTAATAGGAGGTTGAGAGTCAAGAATTAAAAACATATTCCCTGAAATTAATTTTCTGGGACCTTTAGTAATTCTCATAAAAATTATAAGGAATTCCTTTAACATCAAACAAATATCAATTGGATATAAAATAAGCAAATACCATATTCATTTGGTATAAAGGTAGCTTCAGATATATTTATACAACTTACAGAAACTCAGTGGGAAATGTATGGGTACATCTGAGTAAAGAATTTGGTATTTTGAAACTTTGAACTAGTTGGAATGAAAAAAGTTGAGTGGTTAAAATAATGGATGGGATGAACTAGGGGTTTAATGGTGACTCACAATTTTCTTCTCAAGGCTGTGACTCCAGAAAAAGCATTTTCTAGCTTCCTCTAATTCCTACAAAGATAATTCTAGATCAAGAACTGGAAAGCCTTTGAATATAAGAATTGGAAAAGCCTATGTGTGTACATATACTTAACCATCAATTGTGTCCAAATCTTCAGACACAATTATAATATTTATATAATATATATTTATAATTATAAAAACCTCTTGGTTTTAAGAAAAAAATACTTTAAAAATGTTAGTATTGCTGGGCATGGTGGCTAACGCCTGTAATTCCAGCACTTTGAGAGGCTAAGATGGGCGGATCACGAGGTCAGGAGTTCCAGACCAGCCTGACCAACATGGTGAAACCCCGTCTCTACTAAAAATACAAAAATTGGCTGGGCAAGGTGGTGCACACCTTAATCCCAGCTACTCAGGAAGCTGAGGCAGGAGAATCGCTTGAACCTGGGAGACAGAGGTTGCAGTGAGCCGAGATCGTGCCACTGTACTCCAGCCTGGGTGAAATAGTGAGACTCTGTCTCAAAAAAAAAAAAAAAAAAAAAAAAAAAAAAAAAAAAAAAGTTAGTATTGAATATTCCTGGTCACTTTGAGTGATGCTCTTGTAACATGAAACCTTTATTTTTTTCAACAGAAGAACAATATTGCAACACTTTATATATCTGTACTCTTCTATAACAGTACAGGCATGAAAATGTATTACACCAACCAAATTCTGTACTGAATGCATGCTACCACTTTCTTTAGCTTTTTCCTTTGTATTTTAGTCATGAGAGTGCTATAGACAGGAATAATACTTTCATGGAGACTCCTTACTAGATATTTAATTAAGATCAATCACTACGAATGATGTTGGTAATACCTTGCTCCCAGAAAATTTGCCTTTAGTATATTATTCCAGATGCCTTTTTTTCTTACTGATACATAATGTAATTTTATTTAGCTTTAAATTTAAGTTGTATGCATCCAAGGAGCTTTTCCATTTTTTCCTATTGCCTATACAATACCTTAGCTGATATAACAAGAGTTCTAAGCGGGGAACATGGAGAATTTTGGTTTAAGTGGAAATACTGGGACTTGTACTTTCCTGTTGGTGGCAGCACTGCCTTTGCTTTCTGTGTCCAGGACAGGAAGAGTTTGAATTGAAAGTAATCAGTACCAAATTGAGCATTCAGGAAGGGGATCTTTAAGTACAGAATGTCTTGAATCAATTAGGTGTGTAATAATGAAACGATTATATATGTACAGTAAAGCAACTTCATTCTTAAAAAAAAATTCACAAAAACAAATTGATTTAGAGATGGTATATTTACAGGACAAAAAAATGGCAAAATCTTACAGCTAGTGAGCTTTTCTATTAAATTTAAAGTTTGATACTGACATTAAATTTTTAAAATTTTATCAGTTCCTCACATCCTATTTTCTTTCAAGGAATGGAATATGTTAACAATAAGAGAAACTTGTAGGCATGCCACAGTAAAGTATGCTAATTTTGTATGATATAGAATGCCTTGCATTTGATAGCTTTTTGTGGTTTATAGGCCTATTACTATGCCTCATCTCATTTTCATCTTCTATTAACTATGTGTAATATTCCCAGCACAGGAAGCAAGAGGTTAGAAAGGTACAGCAAACTCAAGGTCACAACCTGGTATAGAACCCAGGACTTGCATCTTCTAATCCAGTATCACTTCCACAAAACTTCATTCTTACAGTTTTTTTTATTTTTTAATTTTTTTAGTGGAGGTATTTGTCTATTACAAATTGTTTTGGACACCTGGCTGTATTAAAATATTGTTGTAGAATATTGAGAAATGTCTTTTACATTGATAAATAATAGACATTTTTTGTATCACATTTAAAAATATTCCTTTCATTTAAAAATGTTTGAGTAAATTTACTATACACACATATAAATTAAGGATAGATGCTAATCTTCTTGATAAGTTAATGAACATGTGACTGATATTTTATCCTACATTCTGAAATAATAATTTGACATTAATTTCTTTATCATGAAAACTATTCACTCATCAGTTTACATCATGCCCTGATTTCATTTGAGGAAATACTTTTTTATTTTTTATTTTATTGCACTTTAGGTTCTGGGGTACATGTGAAGAATATGCAGGACTGTGCACAGGTACATACATGGCAAGTGGTTTGCTGCCTCCATCTCCATCACCTATATCTGGCATTTCTCCCCATGTTATCCCTTCCCAAATCCCTACCCCCTGCTGTCTCTCCCTAAGGCCCCCCCAACAGACCCCAGTGTGTGATGCTCCCCCTCCTTGTGTCCATGTGTTCTCATTGGTCAACACTTGCCTGTGAGTGAGAACATGCGGTGTTTGATTTTCTGTTCTTGTGTCAGTTTGCTGAGAATGATGGTTTCCAGGTTCATCCATGTCCCTACAAAGGACATGAACTCATAGGTTTTTATGGCTGCATAGTATTCCATGGTGTATATGTGCCACATTTCCCCTGTCCAGTCTATCACTGATGGGCATTTGGATTGGTTCCACGTCTTTGCTATTGTAAACAGTGCTGCAATGAACATACATGTGTATGTGTCTTTATCTTTTTTCTTTGTTTTTTGTTTTGTTTTTCTGCATGTATCTTTATAATAGAATGATTTATAATCCTTTGGATATATATCCAGTAATGGGATTGCTGGGTCAAATGGCATTTCTATTTCTAGGTCCTTGAGGAATCGCCACACTGTCTTCCACAATAGTTGAACAAATTTACACATCCACCAACTCTGTAAAAGTGTTCCTATTTCTCCACATCCTCTCCAGCATCTGTTGTCTCCAGATTTTTTAATGATTGCCATTCTAACTGGCGTGAGATGGCATCTCAATGTGGTTTTGATTTGCATTTCTCTAATGACCAGTGATGATGAGCATTTTTTCATGTTTGTTGGCCTCATATATGTCTTCTTTTGAAAAGTGTCTGTTCATATCTTTTGTCCATTTTTGAATGGGCTTGTTTGTTTTTTTCTTGTAAATCTGTTTTAGTTCTTTGTAGATTCTGGATATTAGCCCTTTGTCAGATGGGTAGATTGCAAAAAAAATTTTTCCCATTCTGTTGCTTGCTGGTTCACTCTAATGATTTTTTGCTGTACAGAAACTCTGGAGTTTAATTAGGTCCCATTTGTCTATTTTGGCTTTTGTTGCCAATGCTTTTGGTGTTTCAGTCATGAAGTCCTGGCCTATGCCTATGTCCTGAATGGTTTTGCCTAGGTTTTCTTCTAGGGTTTTTATGGTATTAGGTCTTATGTTTAAGTCTTTAATCGATCTGGAGTTAATTTGAGTGTAAGGTGTCAGGAAGTGGTCCAGTTTCTGCTTTCTGCACATGGCTAGCCAGTTTTCCCAACACCATTTATTAAACAGGGAATCCTTTCCCCATGCTTGTTTTTGTCAGGTTTGTTAAAGATCAGATGGTTGTAGATGTGTAGCGTTGCTTCCGAGGCCTCTGTTCTGTTCCATTGGTCTATATCTCTGTTTTGGTACCAGTACCATGCTGTTTTGATTACTGTAGCCTTGTAGTATAGTTTGAAGTCAGGTAGCATGATGCCTCCAGCTTTGTTCTTTTTGCTTAGAATTGACATGGCTATGTGGGCTCTCTTTTGGTTACATATGAAGTTTATGGTGTTTTTTTTCCTGTTCTGTGAAGAGGGCCATAGTAGCTTGATGTGTATAGCACTGAATTTATAAATTACTTTGGGCAGTATGGCCATTTTCACGATATTGATTCTTCCTAACCATGAGCATGGAATGGTTTTCCATTTGTTTGTGTCCTCTCTTACTTACTTGAGCAGTGATTTGTAGTTCTCCTTGAAGATGTCTTTTACATTCTTTGTTAGTTGTATTGCTAGGTATTTTATTCTCTTTGTAGCAATTGTGAATGGCAGTTTGTTCTTGATTTGGCTCTCCTTAAGTCTGTTATTGGTGTATAGGAATGCTTGTGATTTCTGCACATTGATCTTGTATCCTGAGACTTTGCTGAAGGTGCTTATCACTTTCAGGAGATTTTGGGCTGAGACAGTGGGGACTTCTAAATATACAATCACGTCGTCTGCAAATACAGACAATTTGACTTCCACCTTTCCTAACTGAATACGCTTTCTTTTTCTTGCCAATTGCTCTGGCTAGAAATTCCAATACTATATTGATTAGGAGTGGTAAGAGATGGCATCCTTGTCTAGTGCCAGATTTCAAAGGGAATGCTTCCAGTTTTTGCCCATTCAGTATGATATTGACTGTGGGTTTGTCATAAATAGCTTTTATTATTTTGAGATATGTTCCGTCGATACCTAGTTTATTGAGTTTTTAGCATAAAGGGCTGTTGAATTTTGTTGAAGGTCTTCTCTGCATCTATTGAGATAATCATGTGGTTTTTGTCTTTGGTTCTGTTTATGTGGTGGATTACGTTTACAGACATGCCTATGTTGAACCAGCCTTGCATCCCTGGGATGAAGCTTACTTGATCGTGATGGATAAGCTTTTTGATGTGCTGTTGCAATTGGTTTGCCAGTATTTTATTGAAGATTTTTTTCATCTATGTTCATCATGGATATTGGCCAGAAGTTTTCTTTTCTTGTTGAGTCCCTGCCGGATTTTGGTATCAGGATGATGTTGGTCTCATAAAATCATTTGGGAAGGATTCCCTGTTTTTGGATTGTTTGGAATAGTTTCAGAAGGAATGGTACCAGCTCCTCTTTGTATGTCTGGTAGAATTCGGCTGTGAACCCATCTGGACCTGAGCTTTTTTTGGTTGTTAGGGTAACTGCTGCCTCAACTTCAGCCCTTGTTATTGGTCTATTCAGGGTTTCAACTTCTTTCTGGTTTATGCTTGGGAGGGTGCAAATATCCAGGAATTTATCCATTTCTTCCAGGTTTACTGGTTTATGTGCATAGAGTTGTTTGCAGTAATCTCTGATGGTAGTTTGTATTTCTGTGGAATCAGTGGTGATATGCCCTTTATCATTTTTTATTGCATCTATTTGATTCTTCTCTGTTTTCTTTTTTATTAATCTGGCTAGTGGTCTATTTTGTTGATCTTTTCAAAAAACCAGCTCCTGCATTTATTGATTTTTTGAAGGGGTTTTGTGTCTCTATCTCCTTCAGTTCTGCTCTGATCTTAGTTATTTCTTATCTTCTGCTAGCCTTTGAGTTTTTTTGATCTTGCTCCTCTAGCTCTTTCAATTTTGATGATAGGGTGTCGATTTTAGATCTTTCCTTGCTTCTCATGTGGGCATTTATTGCTATAAATTTTCCTCTAGACACTGCTTTAAATGTGTCCCAGAGATTCTGGTACATTGTGTCTTCATTCTCATAGGTTTTGAGGAACATCTTTATTTCTGCCTTCATTTCATTGTTTATCCAGTCAACATTCAAGAGCCAGTTGTTCAGTTTCCATGAAGTTGTGTGGTTCTGAGTTAGTTTCTTAATCCTGAGTTCTAATTTGATTGCACTCTGGTCTGAGAGACTGTTCGTTATTATTTCCGTTCTTTTGCATTTGCTGAGGAGTGATTTACTTCCAATTATGTGGTCAATTCTAGAGTAGGTGCAATGTGGTGCTGAGAAGAATGTATATTCTGTGGATTTCGGGTGGAGAGTTCTGTAAATGTCTATTAGGTTTGCTTGGTCCAGATCTGAGTTCAAGTCCCGGATATCCTTGTTGATTTTCTATCTTGTTGATCTGTCTAATACTGACAGTGGATTGTTAAATCTCCCACTATTATTGTGTGGGAGTCTAAGTCTCTTTGTAGGTCATTAAGAACTTGCTTTATGTATCTGGGTGCTCCTGCATTAGGTGTGTATATATTTAGAATAGTTAGCCCTTCTTCTTGTATTGATCCTTTTACCATACAATGCCCTTCTTTGTCTCTTTTGATTTTTGTTGGTTTAAAGTCCATTTCATCAGAGACTAAGATTGCCATCCCTGCTTTTTTTTTTTTGCTCTCCATTTGCTTGGTAGATCTTCTGCCATCCCTTTATTTTGAGTCTATATGTGTCTTTGCACATGAGATGGGTCTCCTGAATACAGCACACTGATGGTTCTTGGCTTTTTATCCAATTTGCCAGTCTGTGTCTTTTGAATGGGGCATTAGCCTGTTTACATTTAATGTTAATATTGTTATGTGTGAATTTGATCCTGCCATTTTGATGCTAGCTGGTTGTTTTGCCCATTAGTTCACGCAGTTTCTTCATTGTGTCGATGGTCTTTACCATTTGGTTTGTTTTTGGAGTGGCTGGTACTTGTTGTTCCTTTCTATGTTTAGTGCTTCTTTCAGGAGCTCTTGTAAGGCAGGCCTGGTGGTGATGAAATCTTTAAGCAATTGCTTGTTTGTAAAGCATTTTATTTCTCCTTCACTTATGAAGCTGAGTCTGGCTGGATACGAAATTCTAGGTTGAAAGTTCTTTTCTTTAAGGATATTGAATATTGGCTCCCACTCTCTTCTGGCTTATAGGGTTTCTGCCGAGAGATCTTCTGTGAGTCTGATGGGCTTCCCTTTGTGGGTAACCTGACCTTTCTCTCTGGCTGCCCTTAGCATTTTTTCCTTCATTTCAACCCTGGTGAATCTGATGATTATGTGCCTTGGGGTTGCTCTTCTTGAGGAATACCTTTGTGGTGTTCTCTGTATTTCCTGGACTTGAATATTGGCCTGCCTTGCTAGGTTGGGGAAGTTCTCCTGGATAATATCCTGAAGAGTGTTTTCCAGCTTGGATTCATTCTCTCCATCACATTCAGGTATACCTATCAAATGTAGATTAGGTCTTTTCACATAGTCCCATATTTCTTGGAGGCTTTGTTCTTTTCTTTTTACTCTTTTTTCTCTAATCTTGCCTTCTCATTTTATTTTATTGAGTTGATCTTCGATGTCTTATATCCTTTCTTCTGCTTGGTTGATCCGGCTATTGAAACTTGTGTATGTTTTGCGAAGTTCTCGTGTTGTGTTTTTCAGCTCCATCAATTCATTTACATTCTTCTCTAAACTGTTTATTCTCATTAGCATTTCATCAAACCTTTATTCAGGGTTCTTAGTTTCTTTGCATTGGGTTAGAACATGTGCTTTTAGCTCAGAGAAGTTTGTTATTACCCACTCTCTGAAGCCTGTTTCTATCAGTTCATCAAAATCTTTCTTCATCCAGCCTTGTTCCCTTGCTGGTGAGGAGTTGTGATCCCTTGGAGGAGAAGAGGTGTTCTGGTTTTGGGTGTTTTCTTCCTTTTTGCACTGGTTTCTTCCCATCTTTGTGGATTTATCTATCCGTGGTCTTTGTAGTTGGTGACTTTCAGATGGGGTCTCTAAGTGGACATCCTTTTTGTTGATGATGAAGTTATTTCCTTCTGTTTTTTAGTTTCCTTCTAACAGTCAGGCCCCTCTGCTGTAGGACTGCTGGAGGTCCACTCCAGACCCTGCTTGCCTGGGGATCACCTGCAGTGACTGCAGAACAGTAAGTGTTGCTGCCAGTTTCCTCTACTGTTATCCTTGTCCCAGAAGGATACCCACCAGATGTCAGCCTGAGCAATCTTTATGAGGTGTCTCTTTGGATATACTGGGGTCGGGAAGCTGCTTGAGGAGACAGTCTGTCCCTTATAGAAGCTCAAGAGCTGAGCTGTGAGCTCCATTGTTCTGTTCAGTGCTGCTGGGCAGGTACATTTAAGTCCGCTGCAGCAGAACTCATAACCGCCTTTTTTTTCCCAGGTGCTCAGTCCTGGGAAGGTGGGGCTTTATTTATAAGTTCCTGATGCTGCTGCCTTTTTTCAGAGATGCCCTGCCCTGCTAGGAGGTAGCCTAGTCACAGTCTGCCAGCAGAGGCGTTGCTGAACTGCCGTAGGCTCTGCCCAGCTCCTGTGTGAACTTCCTTGTGGTTTTGTTTATAGGGGTATAGTTAGAACTGCCTTGGTAATGGTGGTCTGCCTCACTAATTGCAGACTGTCTCTGTAATGGCAGACTGCCTCGGTAATGATGGATTGCCTTGGTAATGGCGGACTGCCTCGGTAATGGTAGATTGCCTCGGTAATGGCGGACTGCCTCGGTAATGATGAACTGCCTCGGTATTGGGATGTCCTTCCCCCCACAGAGCTGGACCATCCCCGGGTCCAGCTGTGCTTGCTGTGAAACTCTCAATCCAGAGTGTTGAAACTGCTGGTCTTTGTGGGGTTGGGACCTGCCAAGCCAGATCACTTGGCTCCGTTTCAGCCCCCTTTATTTCAGTTGAATGGGTGACTCTGTCTCCCAGGTGTTCCAGGTGCCAGTTGAAACAGTATCCAGATTTGTGTGAGTTTTTGTGTGAAAACCTGCTGCACCAGCTGAAACAGCCGTGTTGGAGACCTGTGGCAGTTTTCCACCTGGGAATCTCCTGGTCTGTGGGCAGTAAAAATTCATTTGGAAATGCAGTGATCACTCACCCTCTGCGTTCTCACTGGGAGCTGTACTCCAGAGCTGTTCCTAATTGGCCATCTTAGGAATCTCAGTGAGGAAATACTTAAAACGTACCTTTGATCCACTGATTTAAAGAAGTATACATAAAACACAAGCCAAATAAGTAGAAAATTTATTGCAACATCACCACTTGATTTAATAAAAAGGGCAGAATCTCATCAATGATAGACTGGATACAGAAAATGTGGTACATATACACCATGGAGTATATGTACATACAGCCATAAACAGAATGAGTTCATGTCCTTTGCAGGGACATGGATGAAGCTGGAAACCACCATTCTCAGCAAGCTGACACAGGAACAGAAAACCAAACACTGCATATTCTCAGTCATGAGTTGGTATTGAACAATGAGAACACATGGACACAGGGAGGGGAACATCACATACTGGGGCCTGTTGAGGGGGATCAAGTACTAGGAGAGGGATAGCAGGGGGGTGGGGGTATTGGGGAGGGATTGCATTATGAGAAATACCTAATGTAGATGACAGGGCGGATGGATGTGGTAGATCACCATGGCACATGTATACATGTGTAATAAACCTGCATGTTCTGCACATGTACCCCAGAACTTAGAGTATAATAAAAATAAATAAACAAATAAATAAATAGGGCAGAATCTAATTTTATTCTGTCCAGAACAAAAGAGGATAGAGATGTGCAGAAGCACTGGGCATCCAGGTGATGCGTACCCAATATCAGCCTGTTAAACTAATTTTAAAAACTCCATTTAACCAGAATTTTGTACATAGCTGGTGCTCCATAGTACTGACTGGTCAGTTAACTGACTTCGGTAACTTATTGATCTGACTGGCTTTTTCCTTATCTGTTTTCCTATTTGCTGTCTAGTGGGTCCATCTCTTGTCAATTCATTTCCACCTTCAGG
Source organism: Ateles fusciceps (assembly GCA_036589455.1). Lineage (NCBI taxonomy): Eukaryota > Metazoa > Chordata > Mammalia > Primates > Atelidae > Ateles > Ateles fusciceps. The sequence continues at coordinate 2,960,482 of JAZHEH010003051.1, forward strand.
CAAGGCTTTTCCCTTAAAACTGGTTTTCTTGCTGTTCTTTGATTTAATTTTGTCAACATTCTGAGAAGGGCATTATTTTTGAGCAGGAGTGATGGCAAATGATGACTGGACTTCCTATTAATTGAAGTGGCTCCTCTGAGCATGGGAGGCATAAACGCTGTGAATATGGGAAGACATCTGATTTTGTAGAGATGATTTTCTCCATTTGTCATCTAGCGGTGGCTGAACAACAGTTCTTTCTCTGTTTTTGAACAAAAAAGTTCTTAACCCAAAGGAAAGTGTGAAGTAACTGCTGCAGCTTGGCTTCGTGGCTCTCACTCTGCTGTATTCCCCAGGTCTGGGATTCTTTGAGCTTGTCAAGTCCCTCCATCTTTCCAGCTTCCCCATATCCCTCAGCACTCTAATTAGCGTAAGCTACTCTGAAGTGGTGTCCTGTTTTCTAAAACCATTCTCCATGCCCCACCCCTCCAAGAGAAACATTTTAATTTCAATAGGGACTTTGCCAGCTGGTTGTCAAAAGAGCAGCAATTAAACCAATTCACACCAATATGTGTAGTAATCTTTATAATAATATTTACATTTTAGAAGAATACACTTTTAAACCAAAAAATGAATCTTATGACAGAAGTTCATATAGGTAAATATAGGTTTGAGCCAAGAGTGTTCCAGATACTTATTAAGTGGAAGTTTATTCTCATCCTTATTCAATCTAGATATTTTGAAGAATGAGAATTTATTGGGATGAAAGCTGGAAATTTGCTTATAAATTGGTGCCATGCTTGGTCAAGCTCTGCTTGCATCTGACTGCCCTGTAAATGGTTAAGCTGCCATGTAGTTTAGTCAAGGACAGTCTCAGTAATTTAATGTATTACATTCCTTCTCAGATATGAACGAAAGGGTTACTAATGTGAAATTTGCACCAGAGAAATATTAAAGGCAATTTCTGTCTTTAGCCAGCTATGTGGCCTTGCAAGGCAAGTTATATAAGCTTTCTAAACAACAGCTTTCATATCTACTTCATGTGACTGATGTGTTTAATTCCTGGATAGGAAATATCATTAATATTCCCACATTTGTATATAAACTTAAAACAATTATCAGAATTTAATTGCTGCTATTGTTGTTGTTTTTTAGATGGAGTTTCACTCTTGTCACTCAGGCTGACGTGCAATGGCAAGGTCTCAGCTCACTACAACCTCCGCCTCCTGGGTTCAAGGGATTCTCCTGCTTCAACCTCCCGAGTAGCTGGGATTACAGGCATGTGCCACCACACTCAGCTAATTTTTGCATTTTTAGTAGAGACAGGGTTTCACCATGTTGGCCAGGCTAGTCTTGAACACCTGACCTCAGGTGATCTACCTGCCTCAGCCACCCAAAGTGCTGGGATTACAGGTGTGAGCCATTTTGCCCTACCATTGTTGTTGTTTTTAACTTATCAAAATAAAGCTAATGTGAAAGAATAAGTATAGAAATATTCAAGAAAACTGTGAAAGGAAACAAATAGTAAAGGGGAAATTACCATACAGATCTTATTAAGTTGGTGCAAAAGTAACTCCAGGGTTTGCAATTACTAGTGTACAGTAATTTACCAATGGCAAAACCTGTAATTACTTTTGCACGAACCTAACAGAACTCCCTGTATGGCTACTGCAATCAAAGTAATGTGAATATTGGCTCAAGAATGAACAAATCAATGGAACAGAATAGAAAGCACAGAAACTGATTCACATATTCTTCAAAATAAATAATATACGATAATGCTTACATTTCAGTTTAGTGGGAAAAGGAAGGATTACCTTATAAACAGTGTTAAAATAATGGAATATTCACCTTAAAGGAATAAAAATAGATTTGGAACTTACAGCAAATACAAAGAGAAATTCCAGCTGTATAAATGACCTAGGTAGAAAGATATATAACTACAAAGCATCAAACTATAATGAAAGACACTATGAATGACCTTGGGGGTAGGATAGGGACCCTCACAGGCAAGACAGAAAAATCCAGAAACTTAGAAAAAATGGATAGACTTGACTACATAATAACATAACATTTCTGAATGGCAAAAGACACCATTATAAAGTTGTAAGACAAATGATAGATTAGGAAACAATATTTGCCATATATGTAACAATGTGTAAATTTTCCTTATAACAGTGACTCTTACAAATGGATAAAAGACAACAAATATAATAGAAAAATATGTACCCAATTTGATCTAGCAATTCTCAGAAGAGGAATAGGAATACAAATAGCCAATAAACATATGAAAAGATGCTGTACCTCAGTGTAGTCAGGGATATGTATATTAGAAAAGTAAAGAGATATCATTTTTTATGTATCAGAGAAATAGGAGATTTAAAAACTGGATCACATTCACTCTGACAAAAGTGTGGGGAAAATGAATACTTATTAAGCATTCTTGGTGTGTGACTTGCTAAAATATTTTTGAAAGTCATCTGATAATATTAAATTTAAATGTGCATATATTTTACCTAGGATTGATATTTCTCAGAATCTAGGTTACATAAATAAAAGCACTAGTTTTTGAGGAAAAAGACATGTAAAACTGTATACTTTTGCATTAAAAATGGATACCTCTAAACCCTAGATACATCTTGCTTTGGTTTGAATGTATCCCCCCAAATCCCTGGATTGGCAACTTAATTCCCAATGCAACAGGGTTGAAGTTGGGTCTTTAAGAGGTGATTAGGTCACAACAACGCTCATGAATGGATTAATGCCATCATCAAAGGAGTGGGTTAGTTATGTGGGACTGGGTTTCTGATAAAAGGATGAATTTGGCCCCCTTGTCTCTCTCTCATTGCTCTTTTGCTCTTTCACCCTTCTTCCCTCACTAGATGTGGCCCCTTGGTCTTGGACTTCCCAGACTCCAGAACCATGAGTCAAATAAATTTCTGTTTATTATAAATTACACAGTCTCAGGTATTCTGTAATAGCAGCATGAAGTGGACTAAGACACATCCTCAGTATCTGCCAATAGGAAAAGTATTGAATAGATTATGGCTTATTTATACTATAGGATATCATGTAAATATTTACATAAATCTATACTCATTGACTTAGAAAAATGTTCATGATTTATTGTGAATTTAAAAAGCAAGTAGTTAAATAGTATGTATAACTTGATTTAATTTTATTTATTTTAAAAATATTTTGCATATTTTCTTAAGCCTATGGCACTCAGTATTCCCAAGAGGTCTCCCATCTAAGTACTAATCAGATTTGACCCTGCTTAGCTTCTAAGATCAGATGAAATAGGGATGTTCAGGATGCTATGGTTGTGGTTGATTTAATTTTTATAAAAATAAAAAAGACTATATATATTTAAGATAAGACTGTATATATGTGTTGTGTGTGCCTGGGTGTGTATATGTGTGTTGTGTGTGTGGGTGGGTGTGAGTGTGCAGACATAAGAAAGACTTACAGAAAGATACATTCCAAAGCAGGATGTATCTAGGGTTTGGGGGTGTCAACACTTCCAAGTGTTAAAATTGGTCAAAGCAGAGGAATGGGATTGGATTAGGGGAGGAGACTGTTAATTTTTTGAAGCTTAATCTCTCTCTTTAAATTTTTTTTTTATTTCCATAGGTTATTGGGGAATAGGTGGTGTTTGGTTACATGAGTAAGTTTTTTAGTGGTGATTTGTGAGATTTTGGTGCACCCATCCCCTGAATGGTATACACTGCACACAATTTCTAATCTTTTATCCCTCTCCCCCTTCCCACTCTTACTCCGTGAGTCCCCAAAATCCATTGTCTCATTCTTATGCCTTTGCATCCTCATAGCTTAGTTCCCACTTATGAGTGAGAATATATGACATTTGGTTTTCTATTCCTGAGTTACTTCACTTAGAATAATAGGAGAGTATTGATGTTTTATATCCCTATATTGCTTGAATTATTACAGAGAGCCTTTATTACTGTTACGGATTGAAATTCATCCCCCAAAATTCATATGTTCAAGTCCTAACCCCCAGTACTTCAGAATTTGACCTATTTGGAAACACGGTCATTGCAGACATAATTAGTTCTGATCAGATAATACTGGAGTAGGTGTCCTTATGACTGGTGCCCTATAAAAAGGGGAAATATGGACACAGAGTCAGACGTACATAGAGGGAAGACAATGTAAAGAGACACAGTGAGAAGGTAGCCATTTGCAAGCCACAGAGAGGCCTGGAAGAGATCCTTCTCTCTCAGCTCTCAGAAGGAACTAACCCTGCCAACACCTTTATTTTGGACTTCCAGCCTCCGGAACTGTAAGACAATACATTACTGCTGTTTAAACCAGCCAATTTGTGGTATTTTGTTATGGCAACCATAGCAGACAAATACAATTACCGCTGTAATGAAAAACTAATAAAGTATTTTTCAAAAAACTGAGGAATGAAAAGCAGCTTATTCATTCAAGAAACATTCATTAAATATCTACAATGTATAAGTATTCTGTTACTAATTTTACTTGATATTCTAGAAGTGGTAGAGGGTAAGAATTAGTATCTGCATTTTACAAATGAAGTTCACAGTTGAGTAACTTTTCCCTTGTCACAAAGTGAGTAAGTAGTGGAGTAGAAGTTGGATCCCAGGGTTGGTTAACTTCAGGATTGTGCTATAGCTGCTTTTCTATGCTGAATTCTACAGCTGCATGCTTGATCTCATCATTGTTAATTTCAAATATTTAGTGAACCTTCCTTAAAAGATAGTTCTCTCCCTCCTCATGTCAACAATGTCAACATGAGCCACAGAATGAAAATGCCAGAATGAGATTGTCCACAATACATGGTATCAAAGTGAAATTATTTTATGGAATCTCTTTTATTGTATTGTGTTGAAGGGAAAGACAGTGAACAATGGTTATAGCCTTTTCTTGGTTGTTCTCAACATTTCATGTTCATTTTTACCTTGCCAGTTGTCTAAGTTAGAAAGCTAAAAAACAGGAATACAGAAGAAAAAGGTATTTCAGAAGTCATTTGACTTAAGGGTGGTTTGGCTTAATGACATATTTTAGAGTTTTATCAAGGATAAATCAAATAGAAAATAACCATGACCTTGTGATATAAATGTTATACTTTCCTAATCTTTTAGTATAGTCGGAAGGTTTCTTTGTTGTCCTAACTACTTGCAAAGGGCACTCTGATTGCCTTGTCTAGTAAGTCTAGTGATGGCAATTAGGCATGTTGGATGCTAATTACTTTATGCTGCTATTTATGAATAAACACTTATTCATCCTTAACATCCAGCTCGATTATCGCTTTCCATCATACTCTTTCAGGTCAGTTTCTTGCATCCTGTTCTTTGCATCAATAACATTTTTATACATAGAATTTATAATCCATTCTTAACAGCATGCATATTCTTAATAACTTACATTATTTACATATCAGAATTTCCTGCTAAATTATAAATTTGTGAAATTTTGAGATCACTTTTAACCTGTTCATCAGCATTTCAAACCTGATATATAATAAATGATCAAGAGAGCAGACAGAATTAGAAGTAGAGGGAGAATTTGTGAAGTTTTGAAATCACTTTTAACTTGTTAATCAGCATCTCAAAACCTGAGATATAATAAATGATCAAGAGAGCAGACAGAATTAGAGGTAGAGGGTGCATTAGGAATGGAATAACAATCAATGTGCAAAAATCACAAGCATTCCTACACACCAATAACAGACTTAAATAGAGCCAAATCAAGAATGAACTGCCATTCACAATTGCTACAAAGAGAATAAAATACCTAGGAATACAACTAACAAAGAATGTAAAGGAACTCTTCAAGGAGAACTACAAACCACTGCTCAAGAAAGTAAGATAGGACACAAACAAATGGAAAAACATGCCATGCTCGTGGTTAGGAAGAATCAATATCATAAAAATGGCCATACTGCCCAAAGTAATTTATAGATTCAATGCTATCCCCATCAAGCTACCAGTGACCTTCTTCATAGAACTGAAAAAAACACCTTAAACTTCGTATGGAACCAAAAGAGAGCCCATATAGCCAAGTCAATTCTAAGCAAAAAGAACAAAGCTGGAGGCATTATGCTACCTGACTTCAAACTATACTACAAGGCTACAGTAATCAAAACAGCATGGTACTGGTACCAAAACAGAGCTATAGACCAGTGAAACAGAACAGAGGCCTTGGAGGCAATGCCACATATCTACAACCATCTGGTCTTTAACAAACCTCACAAAAACAAGCAATAGGGAAAGGATTCCCTGTTTAATAAATGGTGTTGGGAAAACTGGCTAGCCCTGCGCAGAAAGCAGAAATGGGACCCCTTCCTGACACCTTACACTAAAATTAACTCCAGATGGATTAAAGACTTAAACATAAGACCTAACACCATAAAAACCCTAGAAGAAAATCTAGGCAAAACCATTCAGGACATAGGCATAGGCCAGGACTTCATGACTAAAACGCCAAAAGTATTGGCAACAAAAGCCAAAACAGACAAATGGGACCTAATTAAACTCCAGAGTTTCTGTACAGCAAAAGAAACCATCATTAGAGTGAATCAGCAACCAACAGAATGGGAAAAATTTTTTACAATCTACCCATCTGACAAATGGCTAATATCCAGAATCTACAAAGAACTGAAACACATTTACAAGAAAAAAACAAACAAGCCCATTCAAAAGTGGGTGAAGGATATGAACAGACACTTTACAAAAGAAGACATATATGAGGCCAACAAACATATGAAAAAATGCTCATCATCATTGGTCATTAGAGAAATGCAAATCAAAACTACATTGAGATACCATCTCATGCCAGTTAGAATGATGATCATTAAAAAAAATCTGGAGACAACAGATGCTGGAGAGGATGTGGAGAAATAGGAATACCTTTACACTGTTATTGGGAGTGTAAATTAGTTCAACTATTGTGGAAGACAGTGTGGCGATTCCTCAAGGACCTAGAAATAGAAATTCCATTTGACCCAGCAATCCCATTACTGGGTATATATCCAAAGGATTATAAATCGTTCTATTATAAGGACACATGCACACGTATGTTCATTGCAGCAGTATTTACAATAGCAAAGACTTGGAACTAACCCGAATGCCCATCGATGATAGACTGGACAGGGAAAATGTGGCACATATATACCATGGAATACTAGGCAGCCATCAAAAACGATGAGTTCGTGTCCTTTGTAGGGACATGGATGAACCTGGGAAACCATCATTCTCAGCAAACTGACACAAGAACAGAAAATCAAACACCACATGCTCTCAATCATAGGCGGATGTTGAACAATGAGAACACATGGACACAGGGAGGGAAGCATCATACACTGAGGTCTGTCGGGGGAGACTAGGGGAGGGACAGCCAGGGGTGGGACTTTGGGGAGGGGATAACATGGGGGAGAAATGCCAGATACAGGTGATGGGGGAGGAAGGCAGCAAATCACATTGCCATGTATGTACCTATGCAACAATCCTGCATGTTCTTCACATGTACCCCAAAACCTAAAACGCAATAAAATACATTAAAAAAATAAAAATAAAATGTGATGCCTAAATAATGAAAAAAAAAAAAGGAATAGAATAACAGAAAAACAACTTCACCATCAAGGCTAAGGCTGCCTCATTGTTTCTCTCTCCCAAATGCGCTACACTTCCAGTTGGCATGATTTGTAGGTCATTCCCTCTTGCAAATGCATTCTCTTATTCCCATCCTTTGTCTCTCTCCCTTGCAAAATACAGCTATCAGTATTGGTAGTAGTACTAGTTCTATTACTAGTACTGCTAATAGCTACACTGGTAATAGCCAACACTTCTATAGCATTTATTGTGTCAGGTGTTGTTCCAAGTTCTTTATATATACACTAACTAATTTAATCCTTAAGCTAAATCTCTTAGATAGGCTCTATTATTAGCCCCCTTTAAAGGTGATAAAACTAAAGTACAAAGAGATTAATTTGACTCCTTGCCTGAGGCCACACAGCTCATAAGTGGTGGAACCATAATTTGACCTAGGCAATCTGGTTCCAGAGTCTGTGCTCTTAACCCTTATGTCTTATTAACCAAGGAAATTGGATCTGTAATTGATAGAGTGATCTAACTATCAATCATCTATCATCTGTCTATTTTATTAATTACCTTTTTCTATATATAAAAATTATTCACGATTACAATCAGGCAGTGCATGACAATGCTTTGGCCAATGATGAAGCACATATATATGATGGCGATCCTGTAAGATTATAATGGAACTGAAAAATTCCTATTGTCTAGTGATGTTGTAATATCATAGTACAATACATTACCTTTTCTATGTTTTAATATATAAATACTTACCATTGTGTTACAATTGCCTGCAGTATTCAGTGTAGTAACATGTTGTACAGGATTGTAGCCTATGAGCTATGGGCTATACCTTATAGCCTATGTGTATAGGTTTGTGTAAGTATACTCTATGATGTCCGCACAATGACAAAATTATCTAACAACACACTTCTTAGAATGTATCCCTGTTACTAAGTGATGCATGACCGTAATTAGTTTTTTTTTTTTTTGAGACAGAGTCTCACTCTGTCACCCAGGTTAGAGTGCGTGGCACAATCTCGGCTCACTGCAACCCCTGCCTCCCGGGTCTAAGCGATTCTCCCACCTTAGCCTCCTGAGTAGCTGGGATTACAGGTACCTGCCACCATGCCTGGCTAATTTTTGTATTTTTAGTAGAAACGGGGTTTCACCATGTTGGCCAGTTGAACTCCTGACCTCAAATGATCTGCTCACCTTGACCTCCCAAAGTGTTGGGATTACAGGCATGAGCTACTGCACCCAGCCTAGTTTTTAATGGTTTTAAATTAAAACACATAAATACGTAATTTCATTGTCAAACTTTCAGAGTAGAGCCAAGGCTTTTTCTTTGCTGATAAACATTTCTGATACGGTTTAGCTGTGTCCCTACCCAAACCTCATCTACTTATTGGATACTGTGCTCACTACCTGAGTGACGGGATCCATGTCACAAGCCTCAGCATCATGCAATATTCCCATGTAACAAACCTGCACGTGGACCCCCTGTATCTAAAACAAAAGTTGAAATTAAAAACAAAACAAAAAACTTCTAGAAGATAACACAGGAGAAAATCTAGATGATCTTGGGCAAGGTGACAACTTTTTAGCTCCAGGAAAGAAATAATTGATAAACTGGGCTTCATTAAAATTAAATTCCTGTTCTGTGAAAAACACTGTCAACAGAATGGAGGTTAACATTTATAAAGGAGAAAAACATTTGCAAAGGATATACCAGATAAAGACATTCAAGAGAATACATTCAAGATATACAAATAACTTAGAACACAATGAGAAATGAACAAACTAATGAAGAAATGGGCAAAACATCTGAATAGGCCAGGCATGGTAGCTGACACCCATAATCCCAGCACTTTGGGAAGCTGAGGTGGGTGGATCACTTAAGGCCAGGAGTTCGAGACCAACCTGGCCAATAAGGTGAAACCCTGTCTCTACTAAAAATACAAAAATTAGCCAGGTGTGGTGGTGCGTGCCCATAGTCCTGGCTACTCAGAAGGCTGAGGCAAGAGAATCACTTGAACCTGGCAGGTGGAGGTTTCAGTGAGCTGAGACTGCACCACTGCACTCCAGCCTGGGGACAGAGTGAGACTCTGTCTAACAAAAAACAAAGTCTGAACAGACACCTCACAAAAGAAGATACACAGATGGCATAAGAATGTGAAAAGATACTCAACATCATATGTCATTAAGGAATTGCAAATTAGAACAAGATACTGCTACACCTCTATTAGAATGGCAAAAGTCCAACACACTGACAACACCTAATTCTTATGAGGATGTGGAGCATCAGGAACTCTCATTCATTGCAGATGGAAATGCGAAATGGTACAGCCACGACTGAAGAAACAGTTTGGTGGTTTCTTACAAAACTAAACATGTTCTTACCATATAATCCAGCAATTGCATTCCTTGGTATTCACTCAAATGAATCAAAAAGCTAAGCCCACACAAAAATCTGCACCCAAATGTTTATAGCAGGTTTATTCATAATTGCCCAAACTTGGAAGTATGTCCTTCAGTAGGTGAATAAATAAATAAACTGTGGTATATTTAGACAATGGAATATTATTCAACACTAAGAGGAAATGAGTTATCAAGCCATGTAAAGACATGGAGGAACCTAAAATACATATTATTAAGTGAAAGAAGTCAATCTGAAAAGGCTATATACTATGATTACAACTATATAATATTCTGGAAAAGGCAAAACCATGAAGACAAGTAAAAAGATCAGTGCCTGCCAGGGGTTGGGGAAAGGAATGATTTTTAGGGTAGTGAAACTATTCTCTGTGATACTATCATATTAATACATTTTTCAAGACTCAGAATATAAAACGCCAAGAGTGAACTATAATGTAAACTATACACTCTGATTTATAATGATGTGTCAGTGTAGGTTCATTGCTTATAATAAATGTACCATTCTGGTTTGGGATGTTGACAGTGTGTCTGTTGGGGGCAAGGTGGGGGACATTAGGGAATACTTTCAAGTTTGCTGTGAACCTAAAACTGCTCTAAAAACAAACTCTGTTAAAAATTATTTCCGTCATCACTGTCCTTCATTTTCTAAAGTTAAATGTCTTAAAAATCATTATTCCACGTGTGTGTGTGTGTGTGTGTGTGTGTGTGTCTGTGTGTGTGTGTGTGTGTGACGGGAGGATAAATCTGGTCCCTATTACTCTGTCTTAGCTGGCCGTGGGAGTATCTCTTTTCTAACATCTGTGTTGGTCTCACTTCTAAAAGTACATTAGAAGAAGTGAATCATACACTTGTTTTAGTATAAAAACTGCCCCTCTGTATGTTTAAGCCAGGAAGTATAAATCTAAATTCCTTAAAGAGCTTCTAATTGTAGGGAAACATTTAGAAACAGTTTACTAATAGGCATAACCAGGCTTTATGCCCAGTTTCAAAGAAGGCGAAGTCTTTAGTACAACCCCACTCTCTTAGGTTGGGTCTTCCTCTCACAGCCATTGTCCTTGGGGCCTCCTGGCTCTCCAGAATTCCTTTCACATCCTACTTTACTCAAGACTGTACTCTCCTTTGGTTCAAAGAATTTGCTCTGGGCCATGTCCTGCTCTTGGCTAATACATATTGGAGAGAAAATGGATATTATTGGGTAAATGTATTGTGTAAGCATTTTAATGGGCTTCTGTTAAAAACTGTTTTGTTTGTTTGTTTGTTTTTGAGACAGAGTCTCACTCTGTCACACAGGCTGGAGTGCAGTGGCATGATCTTGGCTCACTGCAACCTCTGCCTCTTGAGTTCAGGAGACTCTCGTGCCTCAGCTTCTGGAATAGCTGGGACTACAGACACCTGCCACCATGCTTGGCTATTTTTTTGTATTTTTAGTAGACACAGGGTTTTACCATGTTGTCTAGGCTGGTCTCAAACTCCTGTCCTCAGTGATCTGACCACCTCGGCCTCCCAAAGTCCTGGGATTACAGGCGTAAGCCACCACACCTGACCAAAAACTGTCTTAATACTCAGCAATAACTCCAATTACAGAAGTTCTAGACATTCCAGCAGGTTGGTAGAAATGGTATTTTTAGGTAGCTCAGAGTTTTTATGCTCCTGTATTACATGCATTGGGCTAGCTCTTAGGGTCCTTTCTTTAGGGTCAATCCCAACAACAGATAACCTGCTTTTGGTTTCCTCTTTATTATTAAAAATTAATTGGTTTTCATTTCTAAATTTCTCTGTATTTCTCTGAAAATGACAAGTAAAGTAAAATAATGTCATTTCCTCACCACTTTTATTAGTCAAAGAGAAATGATGGCAGTTAACCACAGCACTTAAGAGCTTTGGTGATTTTTTTGGTTTGTAAATGTCCCTGCTTTATGTATTTGAATGTTGAAAGTAGTTATCTGAAATCTGTGTGGTTTTTCATCTAATTGATCCTCATCTAATTTTACAAATATGAAAGTGTCATTCCACTAACCTCCAAAAATTAGTGGATATGGCAGACTCCTGGAAATCAAATAAATAATGCAAAGTGAAATGGGAAGGTAGCAGTTAGTAATCTACTGAAAGTTTATGAGAATATATGTTAGCTGACCAATTTGTCAATGTCCTACCTGAAATTTATTAGTAAATGCCAATTTTTCACTTTTGTGACAGTCAAGTCATAGAAAAAAAGGGGAGCTGGGAAGTTATGACTAACATTTCCCATATACATCCATTAGATGTGGAATATGTAGAGAATACTATGACTGTGTCTTTAGTGTTAACAGCAGAAAGTAGAGACATAGTCCCATCCTCAAATAATTTATAACCTATTTGAGTCAATTCCAAAGAAAAATATTTTGTTAACCCAGCAAGAAAATAAACACATGAAAGGTGAGCCACCATACAATATTTTTACTGGTTCATACCCCTAGGTCTTCCCATTCTTAGCCATGAAGGAGTGAGTGATAATATCGTTAATGTTAGTTTACAAATCCAATCATGGAGTGCAGAGTTTTCAGATCCTAGGTCTGCAGCTTTCACTGCATCATCTGAACTGAAGTTCCACTGTAATAAAAGACAAGGGTTATTGTGATGAGCCAACAGCTCCATGGATGAGGGAGTCTGGTGAAAGGGTCCTATATTTACACAAATGGTTCTGCCTTATGATGTCATCTTCAGTGTGGCGATGTTTTACTTTTTCAAAGCAAGGAATATCTGTCCTATCCTAAGGAAACCAGATCACAATAAAAGAAAAATCTCTGTTTCAATTTGAGAAAATGTTCATTTAAATATATCACCTATAACCAATATGAGGAATACAATGCATTTCTCTTATATGAGTTTTAGATACTGATGGTATCCTCACTATATATAAGGGCAAGAGATTTTCAATATCTAAAAATAATTACAGATAGTCACACAGTTGTATAACTTTCTATTGTAATTTATTATTTGCTCTTGGAAAGCAAATTCATTTATTGTAATCAAAAGATGTGTTACAGGATTATTTCATACATGGGAGATTTTCAAAGTCCTGCAATGATGACGTTGATATAGTGTCACTACTCTGTTATAACCTGTGTATATTATTTAAGTGTAACAAATACTTCATTCATTGCTTGGACTAAACTTTGCATTTGGTGACATTCTTGCTGCTGTGTTAATATCAGGTCTATTAAGCTGGACCTCATGGTCCATTACCCTTTCTTTAGATTTGACCCCATGAAGTTTAGGGGTCTTGAGCACAGTGTGAAAAAGCAAAGGGTTTCACTCTCACACAAGGAGCTCATTAGGACTTTATAGAAACACAATAAATACTCACACAGTACTAACATTTGCACTGAAGGATGCTCACCAGACACACAGCCTGGTGTCAGAAGGTGTCCATTGTTCCCTTTATTTAGGCCTGCACACTGATTTAGTCTGCTAACTAAAGAGAGTGCTCATTTGTAAGCTGGCATTTTTTTCTTTGTAGGAAAGATTCATTTACTGGTATCTTAGCTTTGTGGGAGTTTTTTCCACCTTTCTCTGTCTTGATCCATTTCTTAATGCTTCTACTTAAATTTTGGATTGCATAATTTAAATCAACCTCCACAATCCATGAAGGAATTCCAGTTAGAACTGCTGACAGCAGTATCTGTACTGGAGACCTTTATTCTGTCATAAACTACAATGTATTATAATTCATCAATCCCATTTGCCTTATTAAATACAGTCTTATAATGCAAGTAAATATTGCTAGGTTGGTTTAGAGGAGAACTGCCACCAACAGAGCTACTTTAATTTTAAAGCCCAGTATGCATTAACCCTCTGCTACACCATCCAAAATTTTTATATTTCAGTCTGACAGTGTCATGATTTTCTTCCAGGGTTGGGTAGACAACATGAAATTGGATTTGTCTCCAGAAGCAGAAGCAGCTTGTGACTGTGAAGTCCTTTTTTTCTAGGGATGGCTTTTATGGGGGAGACTCTAACTCTACTATTCAAATTAATCAGATTTTCTTGAGCAGAATGCCTCTGGAACCCCTACAAAGACTCTTTTCCTCCTCAGCAAATTACTTAATGAAAACACCAGATTACACAAAACAAAAGGGTTTTTCCTATTGCTGTCAATCAAACTTTGATGGTTTTGTTTTTATTTCTACAAGAAAATAATGGGACGATTTTGTTTTACAAAGTCAGGATTCACTGCCACAACTCTGCATAACTTTCCAAAAAAATTTAACTTGAGACTTGGGAAAAATATTGGCAAGTCAACAATTTCCAGTTAATGACCTTGTGATGAGACTCAAATACAAGCTAAAATAATCATCATATTTTACCAACCAGCTACTCTTTCTTTTTTCTTTTTTTTTTCAAATTTTCTCCCAGCTACTCTTTAAAGATAAAAGTGACGTAGAATATAGGGTATGCTTCTATTTGGCATATGCCAAGAACATTTACTGATCCTTTACTATGTATTAGAACTCTGCAATTCATATTATGGATCCAAAAATGAACAAAAGTACTCTAGGAGTTACCAGCCTGGTGGGTAGACCCAAAAGACCATCATATGACAGAGCAACATAGCCCATTAATGGAGACTGGGCTGGAGGTGAGGAGAGGTAAAGGGGATGGAAGAAGGGGAAAGCTAAGCTTTGAAAGTAAATTTCCCCAACAGTTAATGGGGAAAATGTTCTGAACAGGCAATGCAGCAGGAGGAAAGACACACAGGTATGACAGTTCATGATGTATTTAGGGGAGTAGCTTGTACCGTATGCTGAAGCAGAAAGCTGGGAAATGGAGAAGTGATGAGAAATGTATTTGGAAAAGTAGTTTGGGGCCAGAGTGCAAACACCTCTGGATACCATGCTAAAAAAAGGAATTTGGTATTTCCTCTTGATGGCCCTTAAGAATTTTGGGGATCCATGAAAGGGAATGAAAAAACCACTAACATGGCCAGGTAGATGCTTTAGGAAGACAATTGATGGCAAAGAAGAGGATAATTTGGAGAGGAGAGTGACTCATTTACGGAGAATGATAGACTCTTGCAAGAATACATGTAGGCAATTCATGAAGTCCTAAATGAAAGGAAGTGGAAAAGGATGTGGAAAGGATAAGAAATTGTATATTTAAAAGGCTTTCATGAAGTGGAATTAATATAACCTATGATCAACAGCATATGGAGATGGGCAGTAGAGAGAAGTGAAAGTAGAGATAAGTGTGAAGTCTCTAGGCTGAGTGATTGTGTAAATAGTAATACCTAAGGCCAGGTTTTACGGTATATATGGTAAGTAAGGTTTTGGACAAAACTGAGTTTGACAAAGTAAGCAGAAAAAAGACTATAAGTTATGGGAAATATGTATCTAGAATTCAAGAGAAATGTCAGGGTGGTGGTAGAGTTTGGGAATCATCTTCACAGATGTATTATTAAACGGGAGACAGGGGACAGGGATCACAGAAAGATCTTATGTCACTTATCTCCAAATAATTGAGAGCTTTTTCAGGTGCTGTGTTGGGAAAGAATTTAAGGCTACCCCTAGGCAGAGTGGGAAGGAGTTCCATGAATGATGAGTAGTATCTACCATTGGCTCCTGAGAGGGAAGCGATTGCACCTATGTCAGATGTTAGCTCTCCCCAATAAGAGAAGGGAGAAACTTGACAGCAAACTTCTGGAAAACACCAATTCTTAAGGGATGGTGGGAAAGTTGTGCTGGCAAAAGCGAACAAAAAGAGTAGTCTGAGTCAGTAGAGAAACAAACCGGTATATGGTCCCTGGGGATCTCATATTCAGTAAATATTTGTTAAAGGAATGGATGAGTTAATAAAATCAAGTGTCGGCAATTGTACTGCAATTGGGGCAACAGAAGAAGCCAGCAGCATGATTCATAACAACCAGCAATTACTTAAAGAGTGTCACTGGATTGTTTGTAACTCAAAGGATAAATGCTTGAGGGGATGGATACCCCATTCTTTATGATGTGCTTATTTCACATTGTATGCCTGTATCAAAACATCTTCTATGCCCCAGAAATATATACACTTAAAAAAGTAAAATAAACAAAATATCCAGTGATTATAATACATATGGTGAGATAAAAAAGTCCAGAGAAGGAAGAAACCACATCGATTTTTATCACAGAAGGGAAGAAGATCAGAAAGACCTCTTTGGAAAAGGTAGGATTTGCACTGAGCCTTAAAGGAAAAACACATACAATTTTAGTCAGCTGGTGGGCAGTAGGAGGTAAGGCAGAACAGATAACTTGAACAAGGGTGAAGGGGGGAAGCTGTGGCAGGTTCTGGGACAGAATATGAACCAGTTGTACCATGGAAGACACTTGAGGAATCTTGAGTCTCTGACTCTGCTTATCGCCACCCTATCTTACTTCATCTCACCCCTCTGTGTCTCCCTGGCTTTAGGTCAGGCATTGGCCACTTGGAGTTCTGCCAACAGAGAAGAAGCATCCCGGCGCCCCCTATGTCTGCTTCTGTCACTTATGCTTCATAATGCTCTATCATGATGCCAGCAAGAGGTTTAGGAAGCCAGCTTTCCCCAGCTGTTGGAAGGAAGAATTTGCTGATGTTAAGTCTGAAAACCTCAGAGGACCTGAAACAAAAGAATGATTGCTAAAAATGGGAAGGCAGAAAATAGTTAATTTGGCCTGTGTTGTGAGGAGGTTCTCAGAAGGGACTCCAATATTTCTGGTCTTTTGGTAGCTTTAAGGATTGAAAACCATTATTTATCTTTGGATAATGTTCTCACTTTCATTTTGCTAGGAAGCATAGTTTTTTTTTGATAAGCACTTTAAACATGCAGATGTGATGCACCCTACTTATTGTTCTAGCGGAAGCCCTGAGTTGATAACATAAGCTCAGCTGCTTCTGACTGAGAAACAGAGTAGCCTTGCTTGTGATGAAATGCTAGACTTTTGACTTTCATTTTCCACAATTTGGTATAAGCTTATTGATGGAAAGGTTTACATTTTATCCTTCTTTTTACCTTCCAAAAAACCTAGCATTATACTTTGCTCAATATATTATTTTGTGTTGACTGAATATTGCCTGGCCATCTTCTTACTAAGTTTTATTTGACCATATAACACTGAAGTACATAAGGCTCTTGTATTAGTCTGTTCTCATGCTGGTAATAAAAACACACCCAAGACTAAGTAAGTTATAAAGGAAAGAAGTTTAATTGACTCACAGTTCCACATGGCAGGGGAGGCCTCAAAGTCACAGTGGGAGTTGAAGGAAGAGCAAGGGGACATCTTACATGGCAGCAGGCAAAGAGAAAGCTTGTGCAGGGGAACTCCCATTTATAAAACCACCGGATCTCATGAGACTTATTCACTATCATGAAAAGAGTATGGAAAAGACCCACTGCCATGATTCAATTACTTCCCACAGGGTTCCTCCCACAACATGTAGAAATTATGGGAGCTACAATTCAAGATGAGATTTGAGTTGGGATACAGCCAAACCATAGCAGCTCTGAAAAGGTTTTTATCATCTCTTGGGAATAATGGTTTAAGTAAAACTTAGTTTTTAAAGGTATAAAATTAATACATATTTCACAATAGCCAGAAGTTGGAAACAACTCAAATGTCCATCAATAGCTAAACGGATAAACAAAATGTGATAGATACATACAATGGACTGTTATTCAGCCATAAAAGGAAATGGAATTCTGGTACATGATATAACACGAATAAACCTTAAAAACATTATCCTAAGTGAAAGAAGCCAGACACAAAGGACAGCATCTTGTATGATTCCATTTATATGACATGTCTGGAATAGGCAAATCCATAGCGACAGAAAGCAGATTAGTGGTTGCCAGGAACTGGAGAGAATGGAGAATGGGAAGTAAATTCTTAAGGTACAAGGAATTTTTCTTTTGAGGTGATGAAGAAGTTCTGGAACTAAATAGTAGTGATGGTTGTATAACATCATAAATGAACTTAATATACTAAACTGTACATTTTAAAATGGTTAAAATAGCATATTTTGTGTTGTGCATTTTATTAAATAAAAAATAAACTATAAATGTTAATTTCATGTTCATTGTAGAAAATTTATCTCCCACAAAATTACATTCCATGAGAGTTAAGGTGGCCAGATAAAATACTATACATATAGTAAAACCTAGTCATTGTTTATCTGAAATTTAAATTTAACTGGATGTGCTATGTTTTTCTTTGCTAAATCTGGCAATCCTATTGAAAGCAGAAATTTTGTTTTTATCATTACTTTATCCAAGCTCTTAGGACAGTGTCTGGAACATTGTAGTTCCTCAATATTAGTTACATGGATATAAATTTGAAGAAACATCTAAAAATAGAAACTATAGAAAGGAATTAAAAGCACTCATAGATCTGCAAACCAAGGAAAATAACTCAGAATTTTTGTTTATTTCCACCTAGAGCCTTTTTCTATGTTTTTCTTTCCCTCTTGGTTAGTGTCATTACTATAGCATATAACTGCATATCCCACTTTTTTCACTGATGACTTAAATATAAGCAATAATCGTAGCACCAAGCTCTCCTAATAAACATAAAATTGTAAAGCTGAACAACAATGTATTTGGTAGATATATTGTAATTTATCTATTTTTGTATTGTAAAATCTGTTTTAAAAATTTTCAATGCTTTATATAGTGTGCCAATAAACATTTTGGTCTCTAAATCTTTGTTTTCTACTTCTGTAGGATAAGTTAAAGGAAGAGAATTTACTAGATCAAGGACAATATACATCTTTTGGCTTTGCAAAATTAATTTCCAAACGGTCAAGTTAATACACAGGTCTACCTGTGATGAATTCAGTGCTTATTTTACCACATTCTGGTTAGCCTATTTAATAGTTTACAATCTTTGATAATTTGACAGAGGAAAAATAGTGTCTTGTTGTTTTAACTCATGACATTTTAAAAAATAAAGAAGGAACATTTTCATACATATTGGCCAATCAATCATTTATTCTCTGTTGACTAACTTTTGCCAGTTTATTAGTGGAAGGTCTTTCTGTTCTCATTCATTTGTATGCTCTTATTACAGATCAGAGATATGAATCCTTTGTCTGCCATTCTTTGAATAAATATTTTCAGTTCAGGCTGGGCGTGGTGGCTCACTCCTGCACTTTGGGAGGCTGAGGCAGGCGGATCACGAGGTCAGGAGTTCGAGACCAGCCTGACCAACAGAGCCTGAAACCTGGTCTCTACTAAAAATACAAAAATTAGCTGGGTGTGGTGGCATGCACTTGTAATCCTAGCTACTTAGGAGGCTGAGGCAGGAGAATTGCTTGAACCTGGGAGGTAGAGGTTGCAGTGAGCCCAGATAGTGCCATTGTACTCCAGCCTGGGCAACAGAGAGAGACTCCATTTCAAAAAAAAAAAAAAAAAAAAAAAAAAAAAATATATATATATATATATATATGTATATGTATGTATTCTCAGTTCGCTTTTAAAATTTTGGTCATGCCTTTTGTGAAAAGGGCTTTACTGAAGGATAAGATTGCTGTTTTATTGTTACGTATCTCATTATTTCCTTTGGTCTGAAACACTGGCAGGGTCAGCATCACCTGAGGGTCTGGGTGTCTGGGGGGAAGACAGAGATAACGACATGGAGAAAAAAAACAACAGAATTTGGTCATTAGAGAGAGTCACTATTTAATTTGGCTTTCTTTTTCCCTTCTAGAGTTTTTTATTATTTTTTGAGACGGGAGTGTCACTCTGTCACCCAGGCTGGAGTGCAGTGGCGCGATCTCACCTCCACCTCCCAGGTTCAAACGATTTGCCTGTCTCCACCTCCCGAGTAGCTGAGATTACAGGCATGAGCCACCACACCTGGCTAATTTTTTTTTTGTATTTTTATTAGAGACGGGGTTTTGCCATGTTGGCCAGGCTGGTCTTGAACTCCTGATTTTAAGTGATCTGCCCACTTTGGCCTCCCAAAGTGCTGGAATTACAGGCGTGAATAATGGTGCCTAGCACTTTCTAGGGTTTTGTTAGTCCCAGTCAGCCACAGCCTTACTCCTTGCTTCACCTACTTAATGTGTATAGCTTTATTGTTAGGAGCCCACCTATGCCAGCATGTTTGATTTATTCAAAGTTTTTTTTTTTTTTTTTTTTTGAAATGGAGTCTCACACTATCACCCAGGCTGGAGTGCAATGGTGTGATCTTGGCTCACTGTAACCTCCGCCTCCATTCACACGATTCTCCTACCTCAGCCTCCTGAGTAACTGGGATTATAGGCACACACCACCACACCTGGCTAATTTAAAAATATATATTTTTAGTAGAGACAGGGTTTCACTATGTTGGCCAGACTGGTCTCGAACTCCTGACCTCATGATCTGCCCACCTCAGCCTCCCGAAGTGCTGGGATTACAGGCTTGAGCCACTGTGCCCCGCCTTTTTTCTTTTCTTTTCTTTCTTTTTAAGAAATTCACTTTGCCTAGTTGAGGCTGGTCACTTTTACACTCATTGAATGTTTTGTTTGTTTTTGCATTACAGATCAGTTTTCAGGGCACTTATACAATTACAAGTTTAGCCTTGGAAAATTCATTTTAAAATATGGTTACCAAGAGCATCTTATACTAAAAGTCCGGGACTGCCCTTTAGGACAATAAAAATGATGCACTAAGTAAAACTGGATTTGGATGAACTGTGTTGTGACAATAGATTAGTGCACAGTATGACCTACTGGGGCTTGGGAAGAAAAAATTAGAATATCTGCTTACATTTTATTCATTTATTTATTTAGAGATAGAGTCTCACTCTGTTGCTCAGGCTGGAGTGCAGTGGCGTGAACTTGGCTCACTGCAATCTTCCCCTTTTGGGTTCAAGTGACTCTCGTGCCTCAGCCTCCTGAGTAGCTGGGATTACAGGCACATGCCACCACACCTGGCTAATTTTTGCATTTTTAGTAGAGACGGAGTTTCACCATTACATTTATTTTAGATCATTCTTTAAAGTGTTATTTATCTAGTTCATAATATACATAATATTTTAGTAAATAAATCAACACACATTGAAGGAATTTATTAATTTTAAAAATAAGGATGCACAATAAAATGCTTACTTTGGAAATAACTGTAAGAGATAACTATAAAGCATAACCATTCAGTGAAAGGGGTACCAAAGAAAAGAGGAAAAATGAGAAGAATGAGTAAGTAAAGCTTCATCCACTTTATTAGTTATTAGAGCTGAATGGCATCTCAAAGTTACTTTTTGCAAGATGATCTTCACTTCTTTTGAAAGTATTTAAAATGAAACCAGAATGCATTGAGGAAACCTAGGAGGTCTGAACTCTGCAAGAGGTAAACTATCAGTAATTTTAGAGCAAAAGCCTTTATGAGCTAAAATAGATTGATGTTATTTTAAATCAATTCAGCTGAGTTTTACTTCTAACAACTCTCCTGCTTAGTTACAAAGGAAGACAAACCAACGAATAGTTAGGGGTTAAGGGGATGGGAATCTCTGATATATACATTCCATTTTGTGAATTAAACTGTTTTTGGTATATTTTATTGCTATTCTTAATTTGCTCGATGACAAGTTTAACATCAGTGTATGACCAGATATCTAGCATCTCTACTATTTCCTGTTCCAAGTTTGTCTTAGTCAAAGACAACTAGACAAATGGTAGCTGTGACTACCTGTAGTCTATACATTTTTTTTTTTTCCAACTTGGAGGTAACCAAGGTGAAAGTAATCTATACTTTTTGTAGCATCTGCCAAGCTCACAGTGGCCCTTACTTTCCTTCCATTCCACCGAGGACAGGCCCCTGGATGCCATTCGGAGACATATGGCTTGAAGGGTTCCCCCACCCCACTTTAAGAAAAGCTTTTTCTTTGTGGGGCTGAACCCAATATGGTGAGAGAACATATTCCTCCATGAAGATGAGGGAGCAGAGAAAGCTTGTGGGGAAAGAGAAAAAAAAAGAAGGAAACAACACACAGAGAGAAGGAGAGCTTAGTTTGCTGGCGATTCCCATTTTCCTGTGCCTCTTATTCTCTTGCATCATGAGACATCACTATGTCTTTGTAATAAATTCTTCATTTTCATTTTTTAAAGCTAGCCTTGGCTGGCCACAGTGGCTCATCCTTGTAATCCCACCACTTTGGGAGGCCAAGGAAGGAGGATCGCTTGAGGCCAGGAGTTCAAGACTAACTTGGGCAAGGTGTCGAGACCCATGCTCTACAGATAAATAAATAAGTAAATGCATAAAGCTAGCTTCAGTTGGTTTCAATTACTAGCAGTCAGAGTCCTAATGAGTACACGACTTACATCTGAGGCTTCACAGCTTTTGAGTATGGAGCAATACTCTGGCAAATGGAAGGCTGTGCACTCTTCTAACAGAAGGAAAGTGCAGGCACAGGCTCTGTTCTGATTAATTGAGTGTCACAGTTTCCCCTCCAGGTTCCATCACATGTCTGCTAAGAGTTTGTGTGATTGACTAAACTGCAGTAGCTAAAGTAGCCGAAGTCATTGGCTTAATCCTAATGACATTTATCTTTTCAATATGTTGCATGGCCAGAAACTTATTTCCTGCAATTAGTGAATTATATTACTTGAAATGTGTCTGTGGTTCTGTGGCAGTATTTTTCTGGTGAGGCTGTGGTCTCCTGGGAGTCTGTCTGCAGAAGTAAAGGAATAGAGATTTGAGACAGAGGCCAGACTTAAAGATCTTATGAGGTTTCTTCTCTAATGGCCTGAAAGAGGATGTGGCTAGCACCCTTCAGAGGAGCAATATTTCCTTATGAACAACTGGGTGCTCAACTTATATGGTATTTGGATAAATATGAAGTTGTTTTTTGGTCAGAATGGTAAGGTCTGAACGTACTAGATACACTTCTACAAATAAGAGGTTCTGCTGAACTCATCAGCTGAGAGCAGCTTATATAATTTGAATTGAAGAATACTATAAGGTTTTTCTCTACAAGAAACAATTCTCTCACAAAGCTCATCACCCACTCTTACAGGAAATTCCAACCCTTTTTGATCAGACAACAAAGTGGGAGCCAGGAATTATTCCCAGAAGGTTAGTGTTAAACTGCAGATGTTATCTAAGAGCAAAGGAGAATCCCGAGGATACTATTGATCTCTCATGTTAAGTTGGCAAGCATTGGGGTTTATTATTAGACTAGCAAACTGTTGCCTAGGAAACTGGAAAAGAGAAGAGCTGGGGTTGAGAGGTACGTGTGGGTGGGGAATAAGGTTAGGAGATGTTATTAAATAGCTTGGGGTAGACATGGATCCTCAGGGATGAGCACGAAGGTTGGTACAAGCAGTGCCCACACAATGACCTCGTTGTGGTTGGATGCCAGAGAGGCAATAAAAAAGATCAAGGAAAGTGTGAAGAAATGTCCTGGGTGATGATTTAAAAGCAGAATGTTTCAATTACCTCAAAGGTTTGCCTTGGCTATTTTGTTGATCAAAACAACTATCTATTTGAGTCAGTTGTATTCATATCCGGAATGATAGCTCCTGAGTACCTCAAGTATCTACTATGTACCCATGAGAATATAAGTATCAAGTTAGAAATGACTGGCTTTGTTCTTCTGCTCATTTTTCCCTTTACATTCCCCTTACATGAAGGGGATTCATGGTAGCTATACACATATTGCTATAGCAGAATTAGATGGGAACAGATTTAGGCCTAATTCATTATTGTCCAGAAGTTAACCCTAGCAGTTGTAAAACTAGCATGTCTTTGGACTAGGGTCACCAGATTTATCAAAGTAAAACAAAACAAAAGAGGATGTCTACCTGAATTTTGAATTTCATATTCAGAATTTTATTGAGTGCCTATATTTTACCTGACCACCTTACCTTGAAACCAGTGAGAAGCACTTTTTTTTTCTCATAGAGGAACTTGTCATATTTATATAGAAAGCAACTAAAATTGATCACTGCATATTCAATTCATGAAACAATTACTGAGCACTTTATTTTGGGAAATATTGTGCAAGCTGTGGGGAAGCTAAGCATGATTAAAATATGGTCACTATTTCACATATGCTCATAATCTAGTGGAAAAGGCATCTATGTAAATATCAATAGAATGAAACAGAAGGCGATGTGTCAAGTAGATTTTGTGTTTTAAGACTACAGAGGAAGGAGTGATTACATTTGATGGAAAGAACCTGGATAGGATTCTAAAGAATAAATGGGATCTCTGTCAAGGGAGAGGGGGAGGAAGGACATTTCAGGCTCAGGGAACAGTAACTATGAGCAAAGCTTGGAGAAATGAATGCTCACAGCCCATGTTCGAGGTAAGTAGACTAATATTTGGAGTAGAAAATATGCAGAGAAATGTAGTGAAGTTACGCTGCAAAGGTAGGTTACAGCCAGATGGAGAAGGACCTTGGATATCACGCTAATTGTGAAAATTTTATTTAATGAGGAAAGATGTGAAGAAGTAGGAAGAGTGTAAAATCATTCTATTACGTGAAGAGCATAATCCATCCTGTGTTTGAGGATGACAACTCCCCAGCAATGTGAGGATGGGCTGGTGAGGCAAGAGTCTAGAGGCAGGGAGTCAGCTAAATCGGATGATGGCAATTATCACCAAAGAGGAATTGCGCTCATGATTTTAATAAAAAGTAACCACTGTCTCTTTCGTATACTGAACGTCCTACTTTCTGGTTTGAAGTGGAGAAAGAGCCACTTCAATACCTCTTCTGTTTTTGATACTAGCCACTGAGGTCACATTGGCCCAAGCCTGCATTTCTCTCCCCTGTAGCTGACTGCTCTGTGGATTGCAGGATACAACATTCTCCTACATACCTAAGAAGTTCACAGGACACTTCTTGGGACAACAAATATCCCTGTACCTCTGTAGTTTGAGAACTGGAACAAATATCCCTATACCTCTGTAGACTGAGAACTTGAACTTACCACTATGTTCTGAAAGCAAAAGGAAGTGCATGATTGTGATGCTTATAGGAACTCGGGGGAAGCATGAATCAATTAGTCACCAAGAACTTGCATCCATAGATTTGTGATTTGGGGTTCTTGCTAGAAAGGACAATTTTATTTTACCATTAAAAATATAACCTCAGGTCATGTGTGGTGGCTCATGCCTGTAATCCTAGCACTTTGGGAGGCTGAGGCAGACAAATTGCTTGAGGCCAGGAGTTCGAGACAAGCCTGGCCAACATGGCAAAACTCCTGTCTCTACTAAAAATAATAATAAAAAATTAGCCAGGCGTGAGGGCACATGCCTGTAATCTCAGCTATTCGGGTGGCTGAGGCACGAGAATCGCTTGAACCTGGGAGGCAGTGGTTGCAGTGAGCCAAGATCACGCCACTGCACTGCAGCCTGGCGACAGAGCAAGATTCCGTCTCAAAAGAAGAAGAAGAAGAAAAGCCCTTCCGCGGGCCCCCGCCCCGCCCCCGTGCTCTGGGCAGTGCAGGGCCTGCGAGGGGCCCCAGAGCCACCTGGGACCGACCACCGCAGCCCAATGTGCCCCGCCCCCCCCCCAACCCCAGCTTCCCGGGACGTCCTGCCAGGCTGCGAGGGTTGCGTGGCCTCACAAGGGCGATCGCGGGGGACCTAGGAGGCGCTGGGTCCCCAGCCTTTAGCCATGGTAAAAAACAAGAAGCAGATGAGTTAAGTGGAGATACTTCTGTGGAAGATGATGCTTTTATCAAGGAAATTAAAGTTCAAGAAGGTGAAGATTGATACCCTTCTAACAGCCCAAGATGGTGAGGAAAAAGCAAATGAGAAACATATAGCAGGTTCTGGTGATGTACACAAGAGATATCTAAACCTCTTTCTTCAGAAGGGAGCCTAGCTTAGGCTGATCACACAGCTCATGAAGAGATGGAAGCTCATATGACTGTGAAAGAAACTGAGGATGACAACATCTCGGTCACAATCCAGGCTGAAGATGCCATCACTCTGGATTTTGATGGTGACCTCCTAGAAACAGGTAAAAATGTGGAAATTACAGATTCTAAAGCAAGTAAGCCAAAAGATGGGCAGGACACCATTGCACAGAGCCCGTAGAAGGAAAGCAAGGATTACAAGATGAATGCGAACCATAAAGGTGGTTAAGAAGGAAGACTGCGTGAAGGCTGACCCTGTAGAGAAGGAAGCCAGAGAAAGCTCTAAGGAACCAGAAGAAAAGGATACTTTGAAGAAAGTGTCTTCATCTATGGGGGCATCTGGTCAAGCAAAGAGCTCTTCAAAGGAATCTAAAGACAGCAAGACATCATCTAAGGATGACAAAGGAAATACAAGTAGTACTAGTGGTAGCAGTGGAAGCTCAACTAAAAATATCTGGGTTAGTGGACTTTCATCTAATACCAAAGCTGCTGATTTGAAGAACCTCTTTGGCAAATATGGAAAGGTTCTGAGTGCAAAAATAGTTACAAATGCTAGAAGTCCTGGTGCAAAATACTATGGCATTGTAACTATGTCTTCAAGCACAGAGATGTCTAGGTGTATTGCACATCTTCATTGGACTGAGCTGCATGGACAGCTGATTTCTGTTGAAGAAGTAAAAGGTGATTCCTCTAAGAAAGAAATGAAGAAAGAAAATGATGAAAAGAGTAGTTCAAGAAGTTATGGAGATAAAAAAAAAATGTATGAGTGTGACAAGTAGCAAAACACAAGCCTCTGCCAAAAAAGAAAAGATCGTCTGATAATCTGGAAAAAAAAGAAAGCAAGGATGCTAAGAAAATAGGAAGTAATGATGAGAAAATTATAATGGAGCAAGTGGCCAAACATAAGAATCAATTAAAAACAGTGAAGAAAAGAAGCAAATAAGTTCAGAGTCCAGGACATAAGATAATATTAGTCCAAACTAAAGGAGATCATTGTAGACCATCAAGAAGGGGAAGATAAGAGAAAGTTCATGGAAGAAGTAAGGAAAAGGAGAGATAAAAAAAGAGATAAGACTACAGAAGGAAAGAGATTTTGCCTTTTGAAAAGATGAAAGAACAAAGATTGAGATAAGATTTAGTTCGTTTTGAAAGGCTGTGACAAACTTCGAACATGAAGAGAGACTGCAGAGAAAGAGCATGGAGAGCAAGAACGAATTAGAGTAATTCATGAATGGGAAGAATGGGAACACTTACAGTGAGAGAGGGAGCACCTATAAATTGAAAGGCAAAAACTAGAGAGAGAATGGAACGCGAATGCTTGGAAAGGGAACACATTCGTATTGAACAGGAATGTCATAAGGAAGCTGAACAGATTGCTTGAGAAAGAGAGGAACTCAGAAGGCAACAGCAGCAGTTTCCTTACGAACAAGAATAAAAGGAATTCTTTGAAATGCCCACGTGATGTAGATCATAGGTGAGATGATCCTTACTGGAGCAAGAATAAAAAGTTGTCTCTAGATACAGATGCACAATTTGGCTATGGATCTGACTACTCTCGCCAACAGAACAGATTAAATGACTTTGATCACAGAGAGAGGGGCAGGCTTCCTGGAGAGTTCAGCAGTAGTCTTCATCTTTTGAACGGTGGGATCGCTTTGTTGGTCAAAGTGAGGGGGAAAAAAGCACAACCTACTGAACGAAGGATAGATCCAAACTTCGAAAGATATCCCCAAAATTTCAGTGACTCCAGAAGAAATGAGCCTCCACCACCAAGAAATGAACTTAGAGAATCAGACAGGCAAGAAGTACGAAGGGAGCGAGATGGAAGGAGAATGGTGATCATTCATGACAGGCCTGATATCACTCATTCTAGGCATTCTCCAGAGGCAGGGCCCAATACTTCCATAGCCAACAGCTGGAAAAGTGAAGAAAGCATGTCCACTGACAAATGGGAACCAAGAGTCAAAAGGCCAAACGATCTGGGAGAGAAGTATCAGGGCACAGTGTGAGAGGCGCCCACTCTGGGAAGTAGCAGTGCTTAGGGGTACGGGGAGCAGAGAGGGAGACAGAGGAGTCATCACAGACCGAGGAAGTGGAGCACAGCACTATCCTGAGGAGCGACATGTGGTTGAACGCCATGGATGGGACACAAGTGGACCAAGGAAAGAGTGGCATGGTCCACCCTCTCAAGGGCCTAGCTGTCATGATACGAGGCAAATAGGTGATGGCTGGGCAGGCACAGGCAGGATAACCCAACGTTCAAATAACGCATCCCCAATTAATAGAATTGTACAAATCAGTGGCAATTCCATACCAAGAGGAAGTGGCTCCAAATTTATGCCATTTAAGGGTGGACCTCCATGACGATTCTGAAAATGAGCTATCTGCCATGGTTTTAAGATAATTTATTGAAATCTCCTATAAACTTTACTTGACTACTTATGAAGAGGACCTCTGACTTGCTTGAGAGTTCTATCACACTTTTTAAAAATTTAACATGATTGCTTTTCTCAATTTTGGAGAAGATGTTTAAATAGTTCTGTTGTAACTTTTAATAGTCTTACGTATCACTCAACTTTTTTCTTGCAGCACTGAGATACATTTGAAAAGACAGAATTAACTCATTTTGTTTAACGCTGTGTGAATAATAAATAGTTTGCAGTTGTGTGGCAGTGGTTTAATTTGCAGCCTTAGCTCTGTGTGTCTGACTCTAGAGTTACTTCTTTTCACCAAGCATTTTCAGCCTCCATTTTGAAGGCTGTCTAAGCTTAAGAAGTCTTAGCTGTCTAATTTTTAGAGAATAAGATTGTTCCTTGCATTTCTGAGTGTTGTGTAACCTATTTTTGCAGAAGATACTGTTACATTAAGTGCATCTGTGTTTATCCTGGTTTTTAAAAAAAGTAATCTTTTTGGAAATAAACTTTCATATTCTGTATAGTTGCTAAAGTGTTGAGAACCTTTTTAATTGTAAAATGAGAACTAATTTTCAGTTTAGTGTAGCAGCACACTTGTTCAGGTTTGCATGGTATGACACCAAATAGATTAACGAAATCTTGGCCATGAGGTTTACCTCACGAGGTTCTTAGACTGACTTGTGCAGGCAAGTGCACTTTTAGGTAATCTGCACTGTTCGATGGATAAATTCCATCTCTGGGAATTGTGTGGGTATTAATGTTTTTATGTTCCCAACTTGTTGAGAAGTAGAAAAAAACCCAGGTTCTAGATGGGTGAATTAGTTGGGTTTTCTTAATACTTGTATGTGGGAAGACATTGGTGTCTTTTTGTGAAAATAAAAATCCACACCTGGAAAAAAAAACACCTTAGAGTAATGGTAATGGTGTCTTTATTTAAACTGAGTTTCTTTATTGACCACATTTTTATCTGTAATTCAGAGATAAATCAATACCCATAATTATAACTAAAATTCATTAACTATTATTTAACACTGAAGATTTTCTAGTCAGTGTATTAGGCATTTTATATGGCTTATTTAATTTTCCCATTTACCCTATGAAAGGATTAGAGATGTTATTAAGAGGCAATACATAAAGAAGAACAATGAAAGAATCATAAATGTTATTAAAATTATAAAATATGTCAAAAACATGCACATTATTTTTAAAAGATGCAATTTTTACTTAATAATTTGGTATAGATAACATCAAATATTAGTTCTGATATAGTCCCATGTACTTCTGAGAAGATAAAAATCAGCAAGACTCCTGGAAGGCCATTTTTAAAATGCCTCAATGATCTGTATTTGTGAGGGAATTTATACCAGATAAATAATTAGAAATGTACACATAGATTTTTATCTAAGGATGTTGATTACAATATTATTATTGGGAAATAATAAAGATCTGAATGTTTAACCATAAGAGATTTGTGAATCATTTTTTAATCATTTGTGAAGATGATGATTTTGTGTTCATTCTTAACATTTCCTTGGAAAAATAATATTAAAACATTTAAAAAATGGTCTTCATATGATTAAGACATTACAGAATACACTATTTTAAAGAAATTACTCAAATTCCTTTAGTTTGTTTTTCTTTATACTCTATTATATGGATACATTGGAAGAATAAATATGGCTTAAAAGTTTAGCAGTTAACTTTTCATCTCCTTACTTAGCAATTAATAGTTTTCACAACAAAATATAGATTATCATTACATAATAATCTTCATATTTGTATCCATGTAATTCAGCCCATCAGAAAAATGCTGTCATATTATTACTGAATTTTCTCCTTGAGTATTTTTCCATAGACTTGGTTCAGACTGTAGCAAGCTAATATTTGCTTCCCCCTCCCTTTAACATCTGCTTTATTTTTGAGTGAGAAAAATAGAAGAGATTTGAGCACCTAGCCAGCCCTTCAAAAAATTTCCCCGTTTAGATGAAATACAAGAGAAATAATCATCTTGAGGTCTCTTGCTGCTTTAATTTGCTCTTGTACATTCTTTAGATTTTATTTCTCCTTCAGTATACAAACTTGGTTCCATTTTGTAGTCTAGTGGGCTCCACGTCTAAATTTTTCTATCCACCTGACAGTCACAAGAACTCCTGGTTTCTGTAAGGATTAAGCTAGGAAGCAGTTTCTAACTACAACAAATTGAAACGTTTGCACAAGGAAGTGCTGCTTTTATAAGCAATGGGAAACTTCAAATTTGATTACAAGCAACCTTTGGCTTCCTATCTGTTCAACAATAGGCCATGTTGTTAAGGGCAATTTCCATGCACAGCATGTGGGTCCCATTTTTCATCCTTAGACATGGTTGTTTACTGTTCAGCACTGTTTATGCATTTTAATCAGGCTTTTTCAGTCTCCCTTAATAAATCACTACAAAGCAAATGTACCAAAACAAGAACTATTATGCGGTATTGGTTGCCCTTACACATTATTTGCTGTCCTAGAGTTTTACTCAGTATCCACATTTTGAAATATAATGACAGCAAGAACAAAATCCATATCCAAAAGTATTATATTTAGAATTGCAACATTTCTGGCTAAATGCCCTCTTTGAGCTCCATTCTTTAACAGTAGGAGCCTGACTTTAAAATTCAGTTCAAGCAAGAATGACTTAACAATTGGAACCTGCCATCGGTCCTTGGGACTGAAAGTCTTTTTGATGGGATGAAGCTGACAGCCTAGTTCCTGCTTGGCAGGCATTCACATGAAATGAGCCTGTATTAGTATAGATAAATGTTTAGACATTCAGGTATCTTGCTGTCTGAGAAGAGTATTACTGGTTAAGGCAATGGTAAGCAGAAGAAAAATGAGTTTTCAGGCACTTATGCCTGAGTGAGAAAGGACAATGACTTGTTAGCATCATCTGGCAAGCAGGCAAAAGAAACAAAGTTTGATCTCTCTCTTCCCTCCTAAGACTAAACTTTCATTAGCTTTTAAACTAAGAAAAAAGGCACATTTTTTCCCTCCAAGAATTTTTTGTCATTAAGTTAAATGCATTTTCTTAACTTTGGCTTTTAGCATCAAAGACTGATTATTACTAAGCTATGACATTTTAAAGCCCAGGCTAGAGGTAAGAATGCCCTGATGGAAAAAGAAGTCAAGGAGTATTGTACAATGCAGATTTGTATTTCAAAACATGACTTGGCACTTAGAGTTTAGATCCAGCGATCAATACTGGATCACTGGATCTAGTATTGTTATAATGATATATGAGTCACTAGAAAATTAATAGCATATGTATGTATTATAATTTGAGGCTCAGGGAGAGTTCACCAAATACAGGAACTATAGGACAACATTTTAAGTAAATGGATGATTCCCAAACCAAGTAGTTATTTGGAAATGTCCATGCTAAACTGCATTGCAAAACATCTTGGATTACCCTTTGATATCCCTATAAAATCCTCTGGAGATGCTTTGCTAATTCTTCACTAACTTAGCCAGCCAAAGTGCTGTTTTGGATGTATCCTGGAGAAAATAATTCAGGAGTAAGAAACATATTGTTATGTGTTTACTTAAAAGGTAGATACAAGTGCTGAAACTATTATGAAAGCAACAGTCACACTTTTGAAGGTGTTCTTATTTTAATTCCTGCACAACTAATAGTATAGCACAAAAATATTTCATTTGAAAAATATGAGCCTGGCATCTATTTTTAAGTTTTCTAAACTGTATCCAAATGTCCAGAAATTTACCCTTCACCCATCCTTTTTGCTCACAAATTTTTAGTTTTTTTTCTTTTTCAAATACATATTTTTCTCCAATCCAGGCTCTCAAACTTTGATTTCTTTCCTCATAATGCCTCCTAATGTTAGTGGTTGCATTAGGATAAGGCATCCTAGCAAATCTAATCTTTGCACAACAACTTCATTTAGTCTTTCAATAAATTTACTATAATTCTCTTTATTTCTTAATCCACAGTCCTTTTAGGCAGAGACTGTTACGGTCACTCCTAATATTGATTCTCCCTTCCTCCTTAGTGAACAGACATTAATTTTGGCTGGGCATATTTTGCACAGGTAAAGAACTACATTGATCAGCTTTTCTTGTGGCTAGGCATGATGATGTGACTATATTCTGGCCAATAAAATTTAAGTAGAAGTATTGTTTAGATCCTCCAAAAAGACTTTTTAAGAAGAAGGAGTAATGCTTTGTCTCCAACCCTCTTATTCACCCCCAAATCCAACTGCCTGGAATATAGATGTGACATTGGAACTCTAACAACCGCAGGGACCTTGAGGATTTGGATGACATCTGATAGAGGAGGAATCGCAAGCTGTAAGAACCCTGACTCTCAGGAAACTTAATGTAGCAGTCATTCCAGTCCTGAGCTATGTTAGGTTTGCTTGTTATACACACTGAAATAATCTCATGCTCTAACCCAAGTATGAGAAAAAGTATGGAGGCTTTGACATGAGCTAGATTCTAGGACCGGTTGAAGCTGGGTGCTCTGATAACACTCTGAGTTGGGACTCTACAGGGCTTTGCTTTAAAAAGAAAGGTGAACCATAAATAATCCAGTACTCCCATTTAGGATCTAGAAATATCAATTATTGAAATTGAATAAAGGTCATTCTGGATTGCTAGCATCTGCAAGTGCCTACAAATCAAATGAAAATCCTCGCTAGAGAAAGTAACATTATCCTAGGTCTCAACTAATTTCACAAATAAGTATTTATATACAATGTGTGGTATGTAATCCAAGATAACCTGACACATAAGTAGACTAGTTTGTATAAATAGAATCATCAGAAACAACAAACAATGAAAATAGTACTGTAGGAACTCCAGATATGAAATTAATAGGATTGTTTTAAAATAACTTGCTTGCCAAGTGCAATGAGATAAAAAATAATATTCAACAGACAAGATCCCAAGATGGCCGAATAAGAGGCAGCTCTGAAAGCAGCTCCCAGCAAGAGAGACGCAGAAACTGAGTGGTCTCCACAGTTCCAAATGAGGTACCAGTTCATTTTGTGGGTCTGGTTGGACAGTGGGTACAAACCAAATAGAGCAAGTTGAGGCAAGGTGGGGCACTGCCCCACCCGGAAGGTGCGTGCAACTGACCAGAGGTCCGGGGGGATCTCCCCCTCTGGGACTTCAGTTTGGATACAGCACTCCACCCAAGCCCTCTACAACCCACAGAACAGGAGATCGTCGCCAGGCTGAAAAGCCTCAGCAAGCTGCCTGAACAGGGCAGAACAGCAACTTTGGCCGGCACTGGGGCTGTCAGCATAGATCTAGCAAAGCACTGGTTGACACTGAGAAAGCCAAAAAGCCAGAGGGCTGGAGCTACCGCACCCCAGAAAGAAGGGGAACTGAACACAGGGAAACAGCCCATACGGCAGGACAGGTCCCCTCCCCTCCCCGCACAAAGCCCAGCAGGCTAAAAAAACTCTCACTCCAGAGTTACACACCCAGAACACCAGTTAGCGAGTGACCAGGAACGATCAAGCTCAGCTAAGGGAAGGGAAGCCACCATTGCAGAAGTCGGCCTAATTTTCCTGAGTAAATAAAAGACGCAGCAAATCCACTGAATCTGTGGCAGCCCAGCAGCACCTCTGCAGGCAAAGGAAAGGCTGCCTCCCCAAGCAGCTACCTGAGATCAAAACCATATAAATCGAATGAGATGGGAAGAAACCAGTGCAAGAATGAAACCATCAAAAACCAGAATGTCTCTCCCCCACCAGGAGATCACAACTCCTCACCAGCAAGGGAACAAAACAGGATGGAGAACGAATTTGATGAATTGACAGAAGTGGGCTTCAGAAGGTGGGTTATAACAAAATTCTGAGTTAAAGGAACATGTTCTATCCCAATGCAAAGAAACTAAAAACCTTGAAAAAAGGTT
Source organism: Ateles fusciceps (assembly GCA_036589455.1). NCBI lineage: Eukaryota > Metazoa > Chordata > Mammalia > Primates > Atelidae > Ateles > Ateles fusciceps. Next base: position 2,994,639 of record JAZHEH010003051.1, read on the forward strand.
AGATGAAATGCTAACTGGAATAACCAGCTTAGAGAGTAACATAAACGATTTGACGGAGCTGAAAAACACAGCACAAGAACTTCATGAAGCATACACAAGTTTCAATACCCAAACAGATCAAGCAGAAGAAAGGGTATCAGAGACTGAAGATCAAATCAATGAAATAAAACAAGAAGGCAAGAAAAGAGTGAAAAGAAATGAACAAAGCCTTCAGGAAATATGAGATTACATGAAAAGACCTAATCTACACCTCATTAGTGTACCAGAAGATGTTGGGGAAAATGAATCCAAGCTGGAAAACACTCTTCAGGATATTATCCAGGAGAACTTCCCCAACCTAGCAAGGCAGGCCAACATTCAAATACAGGAAATACAGAGAACACCACAATGATACTCCTCTAGAAGAGCAACCCTAAGGCACATAATTGTCAGATTCAGCAGGGTTGAAACAAAGGAAAAAATACCAAGGGCAGCCAGAGAGAAAGGTTGGGTTACCCACAAAGGGAAGCCCATAAAACTCACAGCAGATCTCTCAGCAGAAACCCTACAAGCCAGAAGAGAGTGGGGGCCAATATTCAACATCCTTAAAGAAAAGAACTCTCAACCCAGAATTTCATATCCAGCCAAACTAAGCTTCATAAGTGATGGATAAACGAAATCCTTTATGGACAAGCAATTGCTGAGAGATTTTGTCACTACCAGACCTGCTCTACAAGAGCTCCTGAAGGAAGCACTAAACACAGAAAGGAAAAACCAGTACCAGCCACTGCAAAAAAGAACCAAATGGTAAAGACCAACGACGCAATGAAGAAATTACGCCAACCAAAGGACAAAACAACCAACCAGTAATAAAATGGCAGGATCAAATTCACACATAACAATATTAACATTACATGTAAATGGACTAAATGTCCAAATCAAAAAACACAGACAGGCAAATTGGATAAAAAGCCAAGAACCATCAGTGTGCTATTCAGGAGACCCATTTTAGATGCAAAGACACATACAGACTCAAAATAAAGGGATGGAAGAAGATTTACCAAGCAAATGGAGAGCAAGAAAAGCAGGGGTGGCAATCTTAGTCTCTGATAAAACGGACTTTAAACAAACAAAAATCAAAAGAGACAAAGAAGGGCATTACATAATGATAAAAGGATCAATACAACAAGAAGAGCTAACTATTCTAAATATATATGCACCCAATACAGGAGCACCCAGATACATAAAGGAAGTCCTTAACAATCTACAAAGAGACTTAGACTCCTGCACAATAATAGTGGGAGACTTTAACACTCCACTGTCAATATTAGACAGATCAACAAGACAGAAAATCAACAAGGAAATCCAGGACTTGAATGCAGATCTGGACCAAGCGAAGTTAACAGACATTTACAGAACTCTTAACCCCAAATCCACAGAATATATATTCTTTAAGCATATATCACACTTACTCCAAAATTAAGCACATAATTGGAAGTATATCACTCCTCAGCAAATGCAAAAGAACGGAAATCATAACAAGCAGTCTTTCAGACCACAGTGCAATCAAGTTAGAACTCAGAATTCAGAAACTAACTCAGAACTGCACAGCTTCATGGAAAGTGAACAACTGGCTCTTGAATGTTGACTGGATAAACAATGAAATGAAGGCAGAAATAAAGATGTTCTTCGAAACCAACGAGAATGAAGATACAACATACCAGAATCTCTGGGACACACTGAAAGCAGTGTCTAGAGGAAAATATATAGCAATTAATGCCCACATGAGAAAGAAGGAAAGATCTAAAATCAACACTTGTCATCAAAATTGAAAGAGTTAGAGGAGCAAGATCAAAAAAACTCAAAACCTAGCAGAAAACAAGAAATAACTAAGATCAGAGCAGAACTGAAGATGATAGAGACACAAAAAACCCTTCAAAAAATCAATAAATCCAGGAGCTGGTTTTTTGAAAAGATCAACAAAATAGATAGACCACTAACCAGATTAATAAAAAAGAAAACAGAGAAGAATCAAACAGATGCAATAAAAAAAGATAAAGGGGACATCACCACTGATTCCACAGAAATACAAACTATCATCAGAGATTACTACAAACAACTCTATGCACACAAACCAGTAAATCTAGAAGAAACGGATAAATTCCAGGACACTTGCACTCTCCTGAGACTAAACCAGGAAGAAGCTAAATCCCTGAATAGACCAACAACAAGGGCTGAAGTTGAGGCAGCAATTAATAGCCTACCAACTAAAAAAGCCCAGGTCCAGATGAGTTTACAGCCAAATTCTACCAGATGTACAAAGAGAAGCTGGTACCATTCCTGCTGAAACTATTCCAAACAATACAAAAGAGGGAATCTTCCTCAACTCATTTTATGAGATCAACATCATCCTAATACCAAAACCAGGCAGAAATGCACCTAAAAAAGAAAACCTCAGGCCAATATCCATGATGAACACTGAAGCAACAATCTTAAAAAAAAAAAATACTGGCAAACAGAATGCAACAGCAAATCAAAAAGCTTATGCATCATGACCAAGTAGGCTTCATCCCAGGGATGCAAGGCTGGTTCAACACATGCATGTCTATAAATGTAATCCATCACATAAACAGAAGCAAAGACAAAAACCACATGATTATCTCAATAGATGCAGAGAAGGCCTTTGACAAAATTTAACAGCCATTTATGCTAAAAACCCTCAATAAACTAGGTATCGATGGTACGTATCACAAAATAATAAAAGCTATTTATGACAAACCCACAGCCAGTATCATACTGAATGGGCAAAAATTGGAAGCATTCCCTTTGAAATCTGGCACAAGACAAGGATGCTCTCTCTCACCACTCCTATTCAGTACAGTATTGGAAGTTCTAGCCAGAGCAATCAGGCAACAAAAAGAAATAAAGAGTATTAAATTAGGAAAGAGGAAGCCAAATTGTCTCTATTTGCAGATGACATGACTGTATATTTAGAAGACCCAATCATCTCAGCCCAAAATCTCCATAAACTGATAAGCAACTTCAGCAAAGTCTCAGGATACAAAATCAATGTGCAGAAATCACTAGCATTTCTATACACCAATAACAGACAAACATAGAGCCAAATCAAAAGTGAACTCCTATTCACAATTTCTACAAAGAGAATAAAATACCTAGGAATACAACTAACAAAGGATGTAAAGGAACTCTTCAAGGAGAATTACAAACCACTGCTCAATGAAATAAGAGAGGACACAAACAGATGGTAAAACATTCCATGCTCATGGTTGGGAAGAATCAACATTGTGAAAATGGCCATACTGCCCAAAGTAATTTATAGAATCAAAGCTATCCCCCATCAAGCTACCAATGACCTTCTTCACAGAACTGGAAAAAACCACTTCAAACTTCATATGGAACCAAAAGACATCCCACATAGCCAAAATAATCCTAAGCAAAAAGAACAAAGCTGGAGGCATCATGCTGCCTGACTTCAAACTATACTACAAGGCTACAGTAATCAAAGCAGCATGGTACTGGTACCAAAACAGAGACAGAGACCAATGGAACAGAACAGAGGTCTCAGAAGCAACACCACATATCTACAATCATCTGATCTTTGACAAACCTGAGAGAAGCAATGGGGAAAGGATTCCCCTGTTTAATAAATGGTGTTGGAAAAACTGGCTAGCAATGTGCAGAAAGCAGAAACTGGACCCCTTCCTGACACCTTACACTCACATTAACTCCAGATGGATTAAAGATCTAAACATAAGACCTAAAACCATAAAAACCCTAGAAGAAAACCTAGGCAAAACCATTCAGGACATAGGCACAGGCAAGGACTTCATGCCTAAAACACCAAAAGCATTGTCAACAAAAGCCGAAAATAGACAAATGGGACCTAATTAAACTCCAGAGCTTCTGTACAGCAAAGGAAATGATCATTACAGTGAACTGGCAACCAATGGAATGGGAAAAAATTTTTGCAATCTACCCATCTGACAAAGGGCTAATATCCAGAATTTACAAAGAACTAAAATAGATTTATAAGAAACAAACAAACAAACCCATTCAAAAGTGGGCAAAGTATATGAACAGACACTTTTCAAAAGAAGACATATACGAGGCCAACAAACATATGAAAAAATGCTCATCATCACTGGTCATTAGAGAAATGCAAATCAAAACCACGTTGAGATACCATCTCAAGCCAGTTAGAAAGGTGATCATTAAAACATCTGGAGACAACAGAAGCTGGAGAAGATGTGGAGAAATAGGAACACTTTTACACCGTTGGTGGGAGTGCAAATTAGTTCAACCATTGTGAAAGACAGTGTGGCGATTCCTCAAGGACCTAGAAATAGAAATACCATTTGACCCAGCAATCCCATTACTGGGTATATACCCAAAGGATTATAAATTGTTCTATTATAAAGACACATGCACACGTATGTTCAGTGTGGCACTGTTTACAATAGCAAAGACCTGGAACCAACCCAAATGTCCATCAGTGATAGACTGGATAATCAAAATGTGGCACATATACACCATAGAATACTACGCAGCCATAAAAAATGATGAATTTGTGTCCTTTGTAGGGACATGGATGAATCTGGAAACCATCATTCTCAGCAAACTGACACAAGAACAGAAAACCAAACACTGCATATGATCACTCATAGGCGGGTGTTGAACAATTAAAACACGTGGACACAGGCAGGGGAGCATCACACAATGCAGTCAGTTGGGGGGGGCTAGGGAAGGGACAGCTGTGTGTGGGGAAGGTGGGGGAGGGGATAATGAGGGGAGAATTACCAGATATAGGTGATAGGGGGGATGAAGGAAGCAAACCACCTTGCCATTTATGTACCTATGCAACAATCCTGCATGATCTGCACATATACCCCAGAACCTAAAGTACAATAAAAAAATTAATTAATTAATTTAAAAATAATAATAATATTCAAAAATTTCAGTTGGAACCTAGAAACATTAAAAAATGTTATAGCACATTTGATCCCTCCAAATACAAATTTTAAAAGTAAAAAATATAAAATACAATAATCAAAATTTAAAAATTAGTAGGTAGATTAAATAGCATATTAGATACAGATGAAGAGAGAATTAGTGAACTGGAAGAGAGTTCAGAATAAAATATCCAGACTTCAGATGGAGAGATAAGACAGAACACAGGGGAAAAGGGAAAGACAAACATAACCCATAAAGGATAGAACACAAGGTGTAAAGGCCTAATCTAAATTTAAATGGAGTGCCAGAAAGAAATAACAAAGAAAAAGGGGAAGAATCAATGTTTGCAGACAGAATGACTGAATTGTTTTTTAAATGCTGAAAGGCAGCAAATCATAGATTCAAGGACTTCTATAACTCAATTCAGGATATCCATATCTTGACACATCATAGTAAAATAAAAGAAAAACAATGAAAAAGACAAAAACAGGAAAAAGGAGGTTACTGTGAAAGAAATAACTGCCCGAGAGCTGATCTTTCAACAGAAACAATTAGGCCAGAAGATAATAGTATGACATTTCTAATTTGCCAAAGTAGAATTTTTTTTACCTAATCAAAATATACTCCCAGAGTAAATATAAAATAAATAAAAATGAAGCAATTTACTACCAGCAAATCCAGTGAATGAAACCAGAAACATATTAATCAGAAACAAGGAAAATGATACTAAATAGAAGGAGATTAAGGATGGAAAGAAAACAACAGAAATGGTAAAAATTCAGATAAATAGAAATAAATACTGACTACATAAAACAATAATATTCATCATTACTTATATAGTTTAAAATGTACATACAGAATTCAAATATATGATAATAATTGCATATGAATTGGGAGTAAATACTGTTAAAGTATTCCAAAGTCCTGTTAAGAAAAAACAAAACAAAGCCATAATTACACTCAGCAACTGTTATAGAAAGTAAACCAAACATAAAACAAAACAAGAATACAGAATATTCAAGCAATAGAGTCAACAATCTAGACATAATGGAAATAGATGTAACACTACCCAACATGATACACATTATTTTCAATAAGGTACAAAGTGTTTACAAAGATTGTCTATCTACTGGACCATAAAGCAAGTCTCAACAAATTTCAAAGAATGTTTTCTGACCAAAATCCAACTAAGCTAGACAAACGACAAAAAACTTGAAAATCCAAAACATTAGCAAATAAGAATACACTTGTAAATAATCCATGGGGCAAAAAAGAAATTATACTGGAAACTAAAAAACTACTCTTAACTAATTAATAAGGAAAATCATAGAAGTAAAAACCTGCAGTAAAAGCAGTGCTTAGGAAATATGTAGCCTCAAATGCAAATACTTTAAAAAAAAAAGAAAGGCTGAAATTAATGAGCTTAATCTCTAGTTCAAGAAGTTACAAGAACAGCAAAACAAACCCAAAGAAAGTTGAGCGCAGGAAATAATAAATATATAATAACATTATATTATGTATTTATTATATTATTTATATAAATATAAATAGTAATAAAGAAAAAAATCAATGAAATAAAAAACCAAAAGGCTTATTAAGAAAAGAAAAAGATGAAAAAAAGTAGACATAAATAATATGTTAAGAATAAAAAGCACATTGTTACAAACCATGTAGATATTTAAAAAATAGTATGAAGATAGTGTAAGTAATTTTATGCCAGTATACAAAAAATGAGGTAAAATAAATACATTCTTGAAAAAATATATTTAGTTCAATGCTGACCCAAAAAGAAACACAGAACCTGAATATTCTTATAGTTTTTTAAAAAATGACTAATTTTTTAAATTTTAATTTAAAATTTTTCTACAAAGAAAGCTGCAGTTCAGACAGATTAACTGGTAAATTCTAAAATACGTTTAAGAAATAAATATTGCCATATTTTCAAAATTCTTCCAAAAGATTTGGAATAAAAGGGGGTACTCTTATGATTTTTATGAACTCGTTTTAGCAAGCCAGCATATCTTCCACCCAAAATCTGATAAGGCTATGACAAAAAAGTAAAATTAAAATTATTTATAGACATGATGAAATAGCAAGCCAAATCCAGCAATATCTAAAATAGATAACACATTAAGTACATCGTAAGGAACTTCGGTTTCAGGGAATTTTAGATTGAATACATTTTGCAAATAAATTAATATAATGTGTCATATTAACAAAATAATGGAGAAAAATCATATGATTATTTCAATAATATAGAAAAATTCAACCACCACTTATGATTATAAAAAAATCCCTTAAGTAAATTAGGAATGGGTTTATTGATAAAGGATATCTTCAAAATCCTATACATGTCATCATACTTAATGGTGAAATGTTGAAAACTTTCTCTTGAAATAAAGAAAAAACAAGGGTGTCTGCTGTCTTGTGTCTATTCAATATTGAATTGAAGAGTATATTATTCAAGATATTTTTATGTGCAACTAACTCCCAATTAAATGTGGTGAAATAACAAGGAAAATTTTTTATCTCACTCAACAGGAAACCTGGTAAGATCTGAGTTTTATTGCCTCTTATTCTATATTTAATAGGGAGCAAAATCTGTCTGAGAATCTCTGGCAGACTTTCTTCACATCTCATTGACAGGACTGGAGCACAGGCCAATACCTAACTTTAAGGGAACACAGGAAAATGGCTGGTATTTTGGCCTCTCTAGGGGTGTGAAGGCTCTGTGAACCAGAAAAGGACAGAGGAGAATAGGTGGAGAATACCATTTGTGGTGGGAACAATAGGGTCTGCCCTAGAGAGCTTAAGTAACTCACCCAAGGTCACACTTCTAAGGAAGTGGTAGAGCTGGATTTGAACCCAGGAAGCTTGACTGGAGACCACACTCTGAACTCCTAGGCATTCGCAGCCTAGTATGTGACTTTGAAAGCAATGCCTCTTAACTATAATTTAATTCTCCATCCAGAACCATAAAATAATGTGAGTACACTGACTTTTACTGTTACCCTCAGAGTCTTCATAGTACTCTATTAAAGATTTACAGTAATTAATTGACAATCATTGGGAAGTTAAATAAGCTAAAATTCATCTGTTTTCCACAGACAGATTTTAATTTCACATAGAATTCTTTTAGAAATAATTATTTATAATATTTGGGAATTTAGAAATCAAATTTATCATGTGTGTTTGAAAGAATGTGGGAACAGCTCATCAACTCTGAAAAGCAGTTATGCATACAAATCACATAAAAGGTTTATAAGAAGAAGATTAAGTATCTCTAAAGCAGAAAAACCCCATAAAATACAAAGACATTTAAAAATAAAATGGGGACATCTTAAAATAAATCTTTTCAGCAAAGTAAAAATAATAAAATATGTTCATATAGGAAAAAAGTTTCTTAATTATGAAATCATCATATTTTTACTTTATAATCCATTTAAAATTACATATATACTATAAAATTAATTATAACAAAATAATTATAACTGCTACCTGGTTGTAATAAAATCAGATGTAGTTAATTTAAAATGTACTCAAATAGTTTTAATTATTTAGATAAAAATTTGTTTTTTAAAAAATTTAATTTTGTAGAGATGAGATTTTGCTTTGTTGCCCTGATTGGTCTGAAACTCCTGATTTCAAGTGATCCTCCCACTTTGGCTTCCCAAAGTGCTAGGATTACAGGCGTGAGCCACAGCATCTGGAGGCAATAATTTGTTTTTATAAGTGTGTGTGTATTTAGTATTTGTAAACAAAATAGCTTTGTGAAATTAAGGTACCCTTGACTGCAGCCATTACTATGAGAACAGGATCTTTTGGTCTCCATACTCTATAATTGTATCTTTAGAGCATGTGAAAGCTAGGTTTCTAGTGTTCAGCCAACTTGGGCAGTATTTTATTTATATGTCTTGCATGGATACTTCCATAGTCCAGAAATAAAAAGTGACTTTAAACAACTTTTGGCTGTTTATCCCCCAGAAGACACTGGCTGGGCTAGTTTGGGATTGGGGAGAATGAGGCAAAGGCAACAGAGCTTCCTCTATCTGGGTCTTCCATGGGTAATCTTTACCACCATCTTGGATATAGTGCTGAAGTCTGGGGGCCTCAGGGGGAAATAAAGCAGACAATTTAGTTAGCTACATTTCTATTGACCTTTGAGTACAGTTCTAGGTACTATGGAGAATATGGGCCACCCCATATTTGCAGTTTAGGAGCTTATAATCTATTGTGGGAAAAATAACGATACATAAACAAACAGGTAAATGGGAGACTATGTTAGCAATTGTATTAGTAGAGGTATATGGAGAGATGCATCATGACTGGGTAAGAATATGGGAAAATTTATTAGAGGAAGGAGAGAGGAGGGATAAAACCTTATTAAGTAGAAGGATCAGTTTGAACAAAGGCTTACAGGACATATTGGGGCAGCTGTGTATCTGGTGGGTGGGAGATTTTAAATGGAATGGGTGGAGGATTGCAGGGGAAGAATGGCTGAGATCACACTAGAAAGGCAGAGAAATCCCCTACTGAATCTTTTATGCAGTACTTCCCCATTCAAGTCATTGCAAGAAGTCTAAGCCCATAAGGTCTTCCTGCATTGCCTGGACCTCTACCATCACTGTATATCCAATAATCCAACCCAAATTCCACCTGTCATGGATCTCCAAATCCTTCCAGTATGCTCTCTGGGATTCACTGTCATTAGTAAAGTACCCTGTACTCTCAAACTCTTCCTTTGAATGCTCCTTCACCTACTTGCTCTAACCAAAATATAGTACTTCCCTAAGAACACAGCGTCACTTGAGTCTTCTCTGAGCCTGAGTATGGAATAGGTGCCTTTTCACTCCTTATTGTTGTTTCCCAACCACTGCTCTTACCTCCCCCCTCAAATTTTTTCTCTTCTTCGAAGAACTATATTGGATTAACATCCTTCACTCTACCAGGTTGAAGGCATTCACAATCCTTCTGGTCACTTTTCCCTACTTGTTGAAGATTAGAGCACATCCCTCACTGCTTTTTAGATGACTGCATTTGGTTCATCATTATAATCACTCCCTTCTATATAACCTCAGCTTCTCTCCTCTCTCTCCCCTAGTGACACTCACTGGCAAAACATGAATCATGCTTAAGTCCATCTCTCTGCCTCCTCTGCTTTTGTTCCTGGTGCAATTAAAGTCACAGTCATAGAGGATGCTCTCATTTTAAACTTACAACCACAAATCTAAAGTAGAAGTAGGATCCCAGACTTTTACTAAACTGGTTCCCTTTTCATTCTCGGAGAAAAAAAATTTAACATAATTTTCTTTTCTTTTCAAATATAACACTACCTCTATCTCAGCTCACCCATTGTTGATGTTTTATTTCATTAAACAGAAAAGTAATTGGTTAAGAACTTTCTTATTTTCTCACTGACTACTAACCCACTGATGCCTATTCTCATACCTGTAGTCTCTGCCTTTCTACCTGTTAAAACAGAAGAATTGTCCATTCTCCTGTATAAGGCCAAATAACCTGGCTGTGTGGGTAAGAATCTTCTCACCTACTCCTGGACTTAGCTCCTGCAATTATATCTTTTTCTCCTGAAATATCACCTTTTCCTTTTTATTGGGTTATTTTTGTCAGTAGACTGACCCAGCCTCATTCACAGGGATCTTTTTCATGTAGAGACAACAGCCAATTATTTTTTAAAAAAATAATTTTCTTTTTTTTAAAAAAAGAAAATCCTCAGGGTGTTTTGAGAGTTAACAACATGGGCTTTAACTTTGGCTGGTTATAAAATTAGCGAGTTCAGGGGAAGGCTTCCTGAGGAAGACACATTCAAGCTGAGACCAGAAATAAATGAGCATTTTCCAGGTAAAGCTGAGACAGAGACAAGGCTTTCAACCAGAGGGAACAGTATGTAAAAAGGCTCAAACATGGGAAGGAATATCCACCCTGAAGTAACTGAACAGAGAGCAGTAACCTAGTGGACAATTGATTGATATGAGACTGGAAAGGTTGCCAGGAGTCATATCATTCCAGGCTTTCAAGAACATATTAATTATTTCAGATTCTAAAAGTAAAATTAAATGAAAAGAAAGAAAATCAAAGAAGGGTTTTAAGTAGGGGGAGTTACATGGCTAGGTTTATACTTCATAAAAATATTAATCTGGCTACTGTTGAAAATAAAAGTATTTCTATTTTTGAAAATATAGGAGAACTAAATGTAATTAAAAACCTACTGGTATAAAACAAAAGTTAAAAATTACAGGATAAAATATGACATACTGATGTTAAATACATAGCTTGAGTTTTAGTTTTAATTTCTCAATTTGCATCTTCCCCAAACTTCATCTTTGCAAGGTTGGGCAAATTGTAAGAAATAGCCACAAAATATCCCTAGGGTAATACATGTTAAAGGCAAACTATAGTGGATTTCTACAAGATAAAACTCCATCAAAAACAACTTTACAATCTAAAGTACTTTTAATAAAATTGCAACACATAAGGAAACAACTAACAAAAGCAAATTTTATGACACATAAAGCAACAGGTATAGAGCCTTAGGCTCTTTAGATAATAGAATTATTGATAGAACCTATAAAATGCTTAAATTATTTAAAAATATTACAAAAGAATTAAAACATGAGAAAAGGTCAATACATTATTAAAATGGCAGGAAGATTTGAAAAGAGAACTAGACTAAAATTAAAATAGGAAATGTAATCATTTCAGTAAGAAGTCCACTAGTTCAAATTAAATGGCAAATTAAATAGCTAAAGAGAGAAATAGTGTCTTGAATATAGATATATGGAAATTACCCAAAAGGCTTAAGAGCTGAAGATAAAAAGGAAAATGAAAACCAGAGGAAAAGATCTAGAATTGGTCTAATAGGATTTGAGTAGAGAGAGACTAGAGAATGGTTGCAAGAGAAGCAATATTTAAGGAGATAATAGCTTTCCAAAATTACTCAAGTATATGAATCTTCAAATTCAGGCTCTGAAGAAAATATTAATAATATATTCTGAGGAAGTTCTGAGGGAGATTTTTTAAAAGTAAAAAGAGTAATCACTAGATACATCATAATGAAAGAGAGATAATAAAAGCAACCAAGAAAAGATTACCTACAAAAGAATAACAATTAGACTTATGGCACACTTTACACCAGCAGCAATATAATCCAGAAGACAATGGAATGCTACCACCAAATTTCTAGAGAAGACAACTGTAAATCTAAAATATATACACAGCTCAACTATCATTCATATTCAAAAATGACAGAAAATTGGAGGCATTTTTAGTAAGAATTGCCACTCATTGAAAAGAAGATGTACTTCATAAAGATAGACTATAAATATAGAAAAAAGTTAATGATATGCAAGAAGAAATAGTTAAGAAATTTGTAGCTGGATGAGTATATTTAAATAATCATATTAAGAGTACAAAAACAATATAGGAATAAACTACAGAAAGATAACGTGAGTAGAATTGTATTTAGAGGTAAGTTGTTCAAAACAACTGTGAAGATATGCATTAACTTTAAACTAGTGTTAAAATGTTGAGATTAACCATTAAGAGCGTAGAAATAGAGTGCATATCTTTTGGTCTAGTGGAGAAGGAAAGAGAATAAATAAAACATTAATTCAATAGCAGGCAAGAAAGAAGGAAGAGAAAGCATAATAAAGAAGGGTAAGTAGAAAACACAAAACAAAATGATAGAAATAAATTGAAAATACAAGCAATCACATGAATATAAATGAAATAATCCATTAATTAGAAGACTGACATTGTCAGAGTAAATTTTAAAATTCTAGCTATATCTAAAACATACATCTAAAACATAAGGACACAGGATGTTTCAAACTAAGAATATGTAAAAACATACCAAGAAGGTAATAATACAAACAAAGCTGGTACATCTATATTAATAATAGGCAAAATAGATTTAAAGATAAAACATTATGAGAAGGAATATAAATTCAAAATTTGCATATACAGTTACGTGTGGCTTGTCCTGAGAAATGCCTCGTTAGGTGATTTCATCATTGTGGGAACATCCTAGAGTGTACTTAACACAAATCTAGACGGTATAGCCTACTACACACCTAGGGTATATGGTATAGCCTATTGCTTCTAAGATGCAAATCTGTATAGCATATTGATGTACTGAATACTACAGGCAGTTGCATTGTATCTCACAATGGTAAGAGTCTGTATATCTAAACATATCCAACACAGAAAAGGTACAGTAAAAATATGGTATTAATCTTATGGAACTACCATCACATATGTGGTCTGCCATTCACCAAAGCATCATTGTGTGGTACCCAACTGTAGAGATGTGTGTGTGTGTGTGTTGGGTGTGTGTGTGTGTGTGTGTGTGTGTACGTGTGTGTATACACTTTCTTTGGCCAACCAGAGAAGAAAATGCTACTGGCCGACACTTTATGTAGTACTGAATTAACCCTTCAGACAAGATAAAACACTCTATATCTCAGCTAAAATAAAAGGCAGCCTGGCTATTTAAGAAGGATGCAAGGAACAGTTGGGAATTAACTCCTTAATCACCCCTAGTTGTGAAGAATCTTCTAATCCATTCTTAAATACATTTATTTATATATTTGTCTCAGAGTTGTTCAATGTCTGTTGTCCAGTGTCTCAAATACTTCGACACAGCCACTTTTCTGACAAATGACTTAAAATATTCCAGAGAAACACAGAATAAAATCACACTGATTAATGCTCAACCTAAAAATTAGCCCTCCACAAACCATGTCTTGAATCAACCACCATGGTAAAATCTGGAAACTCCTTGACTATCTTTCCACAGCTCCAGATGAATGAGAAACAAAAGAAAGAACTGAGAATTAAAGTTTTCACAAGCATTTTCTAAGACAGATAGTTTTATAACCATGGTAACAGTTTGAAACCTGTTCAATATGTGAACAATAACTCCCCCTCAGTGAACAACATGTGAACAATAACTCCCCCTTGTTTTGCAAATCAAACAAACAGGATCAGCAACCTACTTGTGAGAGCCATCTAGTCAGGGACAGATTCACTCCCAAAATGTCACATACCTGAAATGCCAACAAACCAACCACTGTCTTACCTGAGTAGTCACACTACTACTAGAGATTATGTCAACCCACAGATGCCTTGCAAAGTCTGCCCATCCCTGAACTCCATACTGCAAAAACCCCCATGTGAGATCAACAGTCTCCTGCACTCTGAGAGACCGTGCCTGACCAGCAATAAACTCAAATTTTTTTTTTTTTTTTTTGAGAAAAGGTCTTGTTCTGTCGTCTAGCCTGGAGTGCAGTGGTGCAACCACAGCTCACTGCAGCCTTAGCCTTCTGGGCTTAAGCCATCCTCCACCTCAGCCTTCCAAGTAGCTGCGACTACAGGCTTGTGCCACCATGCTGGGTAATTTTTGTATTTTTAGTAGAGTCAGGGGTTCACCACGTTGCCCAGGTTGAGCTCTGTCTTTTTATATCAGATATTGAATGGTTGTGTCATCATGCTTTGATGAAGTAATTTCTTTATATCATACCATCCATAATTGCTGATGAATTAAATATTTACATGTGAAAAACAAAAATTTTAAATGTTGGAAAATATGAGACAATAGTTAATAACTTAGGTTAGTTAAATATTTTGTAAACCAGGTTTCAGCCATAAAGGAAAATAAGAATATTTTGAGCATATAAAAATTCAAAGCTCACCAATGCAGCACCTCATATGGATGTATTTGGAGTCTTGGAAGCTTGACTATCCTATGTTCCCCTTCAAGTGGACCTTGAGAGCTTGTTTGGAGGTTCTAGCAGACCAGCTACTTGTATACTCTTGACTGAAGACTGGTCCTCCTCCATCAGGGATGGTTGTCCTCTTCAGTGGTCATCCTGTTTAACCAAGTGCACAGCTTCAGGAGGGATGCACATGGAGTGGTAAGGGAGGAAGGGGACACCTGCCTAGCCAGCCAATTCAGCCAAATCAACCCTGGATATCAATGCGGTGACAGATGTCACAGCCAGATAGCCCTCACATCTGACAATTGTATTTTGATATCTGTGGTTTCTGCCAGTCAGAATGGCCATTGTTAAAAAGTCAAGAAACAACAGATGCTGGTGAGGTTACAGAGAAATAGCAATGCTTTTCCACTGCTGATGGGACTGTAGATTAGTTCAACCATTGAGGAAGTCGGTGTGGTGATTCCTCAAAGATCTGGAAGCAGAAATACATTTGACCCAGCAATCCCATTACTGGGTATATACCCAAAGGAATATAAATTATTGTATTACAAACATACATGCACATGTATCTTCATTGCAGCACTATTCACAATAGCAAAGACATGGAATCAACCTAAATGCCCATCAGTGATAGACTGGATAAAGAAAATGTGGTACATATATAACATGGAATACTATGCAGCCATAAAAAGGAATGAGATCTTGTCCTTTGCAGGGACATGGATGAAGCTGGAAGCCATTAGCCTTAGCAAACTCACAAAGGAACAGAAAACCAAACACTGCATGTTCTCACTTATAAGCGGGAGCTAAGCAAAGAGAACACATGGACAGAGGGAGGGGAACAATACATACTGGGGCCTATTGGGGGGTAGAGTGGGGGGGAATAAGAACATTAGGAAAAATAGCTAATGCATGCTGGGTTTAATACGTAGGTGATGGGTTAGTAGGTGCAGCAAACCTCCATGGCACATGTTTACCTATGTAACAAACCAGGACATTCTGCACATGTACCCCAGAACTAAAAATAAAAATTAAAAAATATCTGCGGTTTCTATTGGTTCAAGTACTGATAATTCCATTGTGGTTTGTTTCTCATATTTGTTATGAAAGAAAGTGCTGTGTCTCAAAGTTTAGTGAAAACAAAGATGTACATTTTTCCTATCCAACTTCATGGACCCTTCTGAATTCTGCACAAACTTCCAGTGGTTCTGTGGACCTCAGGTTAAGAATTCAGGTTCAGACAGAAATCTTGACTGGAGATATTTGAGAGTTCTCATCATGAAGATAGTGGTTGAGGCCATAGGTATAGATGTAAATGTACATAATAATTAGAAAGCGAGTTCCTAAGGAACACTAACATCTAAGAGACAGGCAAAGGAAGAGACGGTAGTAAGAGAAAACAAGATGTAATGTTAGAAATGTAGGAGTAAAATTAGGAGAGACTGGGGTCACAAAAGTTATAGAAGGGAACAGTTTCAAGAGAAGGAAATGCTTACCAGTATCACCAGTTTAAGAGAAATTAAGAAGACAAGGACAAAAAGTGATCCCTTAGATTTAGCAAGGAATATCACTGATGACTTAGGCAAGAGCTGGTGTCTGTAGGGTGGAAGAGGAAGTCAGGAGGCAATGGCTTGAGGGATGAATGGAAGAAGGAAGAGACAGAAAGTAGACAACCCTTTCTGGAGAGCTAATCTTAAAGATACAAAGAGAGAGAAATGGAGTGAGGAAGAAACCCATATCTGAAACATGTTTGGCCTTTCAGTAGAGGGAAATGAAAGAAAGTGTAGCGCAGCACACACTGACTCTTAAAGTGTCTGCCCAGAAGTGGCACCTATGACTTCTGCTCACATTTCATTGGCCAGGCCTGAGTTCAATAAGCAGGGGCTGCAGCCAAATAAAGGCTCAACAGGATTGGACATTGAAGATGGCTCATTCACATATCCATTTCCTTGATGTGTCTTTAAGAATCAGTGTGTGCTGCACTACACTTTCTTTCATTTCCCTCTACTGAAAGGCCAAACATGTTTCAGATATGGGTTTCTTCCTCAGCTTTGGTCCAGGAATGAATCCTGTGTGGAGGAGAGGTATAGCTGACTCAAGATGAACATGAACTTTTATTACCTTAAGCCATTACAATTTTGGAGTCATGTGTTACCAGAGCATAAGCTAGCCTCTCCTTGTCTTTGAACATTATATACATTTGGAACAAGCATAGAGAAAACTTACATTGACGGGGTATTGACTAGAAGAAGGCCATTTTGAATTAGTAGGAAAACAAAGTTGTAGAAGATTTTAAAGAAATCAAAACATATTATTTGCAAACATTACAGGAACCTCAAATAGGGGACTAATAAATAGACGTTAAATGCTAATAGAAAGCTAACACATTGAGATAATCTATTTAATTAAACAATATAATCTGTTAGATACAAATTGTAATTTAAGAACAAACAAGGCCGGGCGTGGTGGCTCACGCCTATAATCCCAGCACTTTGGGAGCCCGAGGCGGGTGGATCACAGGGTCAAGAGATCGAGACCATCCTGGTCAACACGGTGAAACCCCGTCTCTACTAAAAATACAAAAATTAGCTGGGCATGGTGGTGTGTGCCCGTAGTCCCAGCTACTCAGGAGGCTGAGGCAGGAGAATTGTTTGAACCAGGAAGCAGAGGTTGTGGTGAGCTGAGATCACGCCATTGCACTCCAGCCTGGGTAACCAGCGAAACTCCGTATCAAAAAAAAAAAAAAAAAAAAAAAAAGAACAAACAAAAGATGTTGGTAGGCCATGTGTTTCAGTGATGTGCTATTTAACAAGTTCATTGTTGAACAAGTCAACATGGTTAGGTTAAGGAAGAAAGCATTGTTCTAGCTGAAGTGTTAGACTGGAGGTGTTAGCAGATGGTATGAAGAAAGAGAGAGTGAAATGTATGTATAAACTTGAAAAAAGTTGAATAACATAAGGAATATCATTTGAGAATCATGCCATACAATTTAAAAGGTTGATTGTCAAGTAATGCTCACTTCTGAGGCTTTGTAATATCACTCTAGTTTCCAAACAAATGGAGTTTTCAAATAAATCAAAACTGCAAAACTCAATAGAGGATTAGTAAAAAAAAAAAAAAAAACTGTAGAAATTCATTTTTCTTTATGTGCTTAAAATGTCTATTGTATTTTACCTGACACATTCTTACCAGAGAAATGACACTCTAAAGCAAAGAGATTAATACATCCAAATCTGGTTCAGAAAGCCAAGATTCATAGCCTCAGAGCAGAGGTTTCCAAAAGATTAACTTTTCTGGGTTTGCTTTATAATTTTGTCAGTAAATGTAAAACATTTAAAGTTCATCTGAAGGGACTACTTTGGTATAAATATTGGAGAATATGACAAAATTCATGATGCAATGTGCATCCTTGCTTTTGTGTGCAAAGCAGGTATTCAGGTCAAATTACAAAATGCAATAGGATCTCAATATGAATGAGAGGTACCTGTGACTTTGAGGACACGGAGATAAAGAAAAACAGCTGAAAAGACTCCTGCTCAGCAGCATCAGAGTAATTTCCTCAAAATCTTTCAGTAGTCTCACATTTCACTTTGGGCCAAGCAGCAGAAGTGGAAAAGTGGTTAAAAATGATCAATGAGCAAGTAATGCCAAGGAAACTGAATAGCCTGGAAGGAAACTGAATAGCCTGGAAGGAAACTGGGAAGTTTCCCAGTAACAGAAGAAAGTCAGTAAAATAGAGTTTGAAGGTAGAATGCAGGGCACGGAGATGAACAACGCCCGAGGCAAGGCTAAATAATGCACAAAAAGCCAAACGGGGCCAGCCAGAAAAGGCATGTGCAAGAAAAGTAGGACAATAAGAGCATGAATCCTGCCAGATCGAAATGAAAACATATTTATAAATGTCTTTCAGAGGTGAGCCAGATTTTTAGAATTTACTTTGAACACCAAGAGTATTTGGGGGATGTAGTGGGGGGTGGAGGGAATAGGAGAATATTTAAGAAAGTACGGAATGATAGAAATTTAATTGAGCAATGATTATTGAAGTGGCTGAATGAATTTCTTAACGTGTTATTGTACTTTCTTTAAAATCTAAAATGTTTTTTCTCTTTGAAGAGAAAATAACTCAAAGATTAGGATATAATCTACCCAAGGCTCTGAGTTGTGAGTGGGCGTTAGGCTGTGGAGGGAATGCAGGAGTTAGCAGTTATTGGGAAATGATTTGTTTCTCCCTGAGTAATCATGCATCAGCCAGATTTCCAGCAGGTTACTAAAAAGGCTGCAATGATTCTCTAGAGTCTTCTCCGTTCAGTTGAGAAAAGACCCTAGCTCCTCACAGTCTCCTTTTAAAAGGTGTTTGATTGTTGGAGCAGGATCTCAGATTGCAGCTGATGGCAGCAGTGAGAGGTCAGCTACTCATTCCTGGAGTTCACCAGCCCTAGTTCATACTACAGGGGCTGTGAGAACGCTTCTCTCTCCACCAAAAACAAAGATGTCTCCTGCCAAAGAGAAGGATTTATCTAACTATGGAGGAACAGGGGAAGAGCGTCTTTAGACTCCATTGCAGAAGTCCAACTCTTAGTGGAACTATTGTAAGTACATGGTGTTAAAAGAAATACTGCAAAGAAATAGTCATATAATGTATTATAAACTCAATGATGTTCCAGCTCTTGGTCCTTTCAAGTTTCTATCCTGTATAAATGGTTCACTTGAGGAAATGTGACAATGTTCCAATATGAGATGCTAACATCATAGCTTGGTTTAGGCAACAGTTCTCTAAGTCAGTGATTGAACACAGAACTGATTCAGAATTAAGCCTTCTTCTCCATTCTGGAAGGTATAAGCTTTCATGTAAAAATAGAAATGTTTTTCTCCACATCTCTAGCACCACTTATTTGTCCAGTGGGAAGAAAATAATTCATCATGTCAGTAGTGGTAACTAAAACACCTTCTGGTGTTAAATGAAGGTAAATATAACCAAAGGGCTTTTGGTAGCCTCTTCTGGATTATTGGCTTTTGGTTAAATACCAACTAACCAGCCCTGAGGTATGTATAACCTAGAACTAAATTATGCGCCTGTATGGATCCATTTCTTAGGCTAAAGTATTTAAAGTAAATTACTAACCACATTACAGATATATAGCATTCCAAACAACTACATAATACTAAAAGATAACTAAAATAGAACATAGAAAATACAGAAAAATGGATTTTTACATCTTTTATTCATGCTATCAAATATAATTTTTTTCTCACCTATATTTTTGACAGAATTTAGAGAGATCAGTTCAAGACTGAATTCTCAAGCAGATATTCTCCTATGTAGGCTAAAAAATGATCGGTTTGCTTTATATGCCAAATATACTGGTGGCAAAGATAACATTTAACTATAAAAATCTGGGAGAATGATTGTGCTTTTGGTTGAAAAGAGCACTGAATTGTAAGTTGCAAGATTTTCCTAGAGTAGGGGCTTGATACTCCTCAAGGCAGCACAGACAACTGACAATTTTAGCATGGGATATAGAAAAGAAAAACTCATTTTCTGGGGGAGAAATTCAAGCCAGCTGCAGAAATTTGCATAAATAATGGGGAGTGGAATGTTAATCACCAAGACAATGGGGAAAATGTCTCCAGGGCATGTTAGAGACCTTCACAGCAGCCCTTTCCATCATAGGTCCAGAGGCCTGGGAGGGAAAAATGGTTTTGTAGACCAGGCCCAGGGCCCCCCTGCTCTGTGCAGCCTCAGGACATGATGCCCTGTATCCCAGCTGCTTTAGCTCCAGTCGTGACTAAAAGTAGCAACATACAGCTCAGGCTGTTGCTTCAGAGGGTGCAAGCCCCAAGCCTTGGCGGTTTTCACTTGGGGTTGGTCATGTGGGTGCACAGAAGTTCAAGAACTGAGGTTTGAGAACCTCTGCGTAGGTTTCAGAGGATGTATGGAAATACCTGGATGTCTAGGCAGAATTTGTTGCAGGAGCAGAACTCTCATGGAGAACCTCTGCTAGGGCAGTGTGGAAGGAAAATGTGGGGTAGGGAGCCACCACACAGAGTCTCTACTGGGGCACTGCCTTGTG
This sequence comes from Ateles fusciceps, assembly GCA_036589455.1. Taxonomy (NCBI): domain Eukaryota; kingdom Metazoa; phylum Chordata; class Mammalia; order Primates; family Atelidae; genus Ateles; species Ateles fusciceps. Next base: position 3,015,397 of record JAZHEH010003051.1, read on the forward strand.
GAGCTATGAGAAGAGGGTCATCATCCTCCAGACCGCAGAATGGTAGATCCACTGACAGCTTGTACCATGTGTGTGGAAAAGCCACAGATACTCAATGTTAGTCACGAAAGCAGCTGAGAAGGGGATGTACCCTGCCAAGCCCCAGGGGCAGAGTTGCCTAAGGCCATGGGGGACCCTTCTCTCATCTATGTGACCTGGATGTGAGACATGAAGTCAGAGGAGATTATTTTGGAACAGTAAGGTTTAATGACTGCTCTACTGGATTTTGGACTTGCATGAGGCCTGTAGCCCCTTTGTTTTGGCTAATTTCTCCTGTTTAGAATGGGCGTGTTTACCCAATGCCTGTATCCCTATTGTATCTAGGAAGTAACACTAAGTTGCTTTTCAATTTTACAGGCTCATAGGCAGAAGGAATTTGCCTTGTCTCAGATGAGACTTTGGACTTGGACTTTTGAATTAATGCTGGAATGAGTAAATACTTTGAGGAAGTGTTGGGAAGGCATAATTAGTTTTGAAATGTGAGAACATGATATTTGGGAGGAGCCAGGGGAATGATATGGTTTGTCTGTATCCTCACCCAAATCTCATCTTAAATTGTAGTTCCCATAATTCCCACATGTTTTGAGAGAGACCCACTGGGAGGTAATTGAATCATGGGAGTGGTTACCCTCATGCTGTTCTTGTGACAGTGAGTGAGTTCTCATGAGATCTGATGGTTTTATAAAGGGCTTTTCCCCCTTTGCTCAGCATTTCTCCTTCCTGCCACCATGTGAAGAAGGATGTTTTTGTCGTCCCCTTCTGCCATGACTGTAAGTTTCCTGAGGCCTCCCCAGTCCTGCAGAACTGTTAGTCAATTAAACCTTTTTCCTTTAAAATTACACAGTCTTGGGCAGTTCTTCACAGCAGCATGAGAACAGACTAATACAATGGCAGAAGAAACTCACGAGTGCTTTTTCAAGCCCTCCCTTACCGTCTATGGGGCAAAGCAAGTCACATGATTGAGTTCAAAGTTGGAATGTGAGGGCCTGGATGCAAGGAGGTCACTAACTGGGGCCTTTATAAAGCAAACATATAATACAATATCTAGTTGTTTATTTTTTGATATTACATTGATCAGTAGATTCAGGTGTTGCCTTCCCAATATGCCTATTTTTCAAGTAATGATAATATACCAATTCTATCATTACTTCTGCATTTACTGGCCTACACTTAAATTTTTCTGTAAAGGAGCACTTACCCCCTATCAATTAATTGCTTATGCTAAAATACAGGATGACTATGTTTTTTCATGTATTTGTTAGTTTCAGAATAGTTAATTGGTACCATAGCATTCAAGCATTCCAAAAGGGCTAATGAGTTTTTTTAAATATCATTTTGAACTCAGGGATTTTTAACCTGTTTGAGGTGTTTGGTCCATTACAGTCACTATTGCTTTTCATAGTTGATATGGTTTGGCTCTGTGTCTTCACCCAACTCTCATCTTGAATTGTCCTCCCATAATTCCCACGTGTTGTGGGAAGGACTCAGTATAAGATAATTGAATCATGGGGGCTGTTTCTTCCATACTGTTCTCGTGGTAGTGAATAAATCTCATGAGATCTGATGATTTGATAAGGGGAAACTCACTTTACTTGGATCTCATTCTCTCTTGTCTGCTGGGATGTAAGACATGCCTTTTGCCTTCTGCCATGATTCTGAGGCCTCCCCAGCCATGTGGAACTGTAAATCCAATGAAATTTCTTTCTTTGTTAAATTGCCCACTCTTGGGTATGTCTTTATTAGCAGTGTGAAAATGAACTAATACAATACTCAAGCTGCCCCATCTTTTCCTAGTGGCAGACCCTTCAATTAGGTTCCTGTGTCTTTTTGATGTGATCCCAGATAGCCTTTTTGCTTCCTTATATGACCAGATCTTCCAAGCTCACCCTGCTGCAGTGGTAGATTCAGCCATTTCTCCAGAGAGTCCTGGTTCCTTTTACTGGGAACTATTTAAAGACCACACACTATGGGTTCTGGGAGATAGGAACTTTAAACAACAGATTCTGTGTGAACAACATTACAGTCTTGCAAATATGGTGGACATGTAGGTGTAATTTGTTTTTGTTTGTAATATATCAACTTCATTCTTCTGGGAACAGCATTTCATCTTTTGGAAAACTGCTTTTTTTCTCACTTTAATCATTTGTTTTTAGTCATCACACTCTGACTCTCTAGGTATAAGCACAGGCACATGACTAAAGTCCTCTGCTAGAATCTTTAGAACTGGAACTGGAGAAAGAATTAAATTACCAACAAAATTTTGAGACGTGCTGGAACTGTCCACCAGCCATATTTTCTACTGTGTGTAGGAAGCTGGTTTGATGCCTGATATGGTTTGGCTCTGTGTCCCCACACAAATTTCATGTTGAATTGTAATTCTCAGTGTCAGGGGAGGGACCTGGTGGGGAGGTGACTAGATCATAGGGGCAGATTTCCCCCATGCTGTTCTCATGATAGTGAGTTCTCACAAGATCTGATGGGTTTAAAAGTGTGTAGCACTTCTCTTGTGCACTCTCTCTCTCCTGCTACCATGTGAAGAAGGTGCTTGTTTCCTCCTTCACCTTTCCCCATGATTGTAAGTTTCCTGAGGTCTCCCAGTCATGCTTCCTGTACAGTCTGTGGAACTATGAGTCAATTAAACCTCTTTTCATAAGTTACCCAGTCTCAGGTAGCTCTTTATAGCTGTGTGAGAACAGACTAATATAACATCCTTGATGAATTCAGTGTCTATGGGGATATTCCATCTAGTGCCCCGACTTCAGATATCTCTTACTTTCTCAAACTTACTGGCTGGGACTTGTTGCCACTTTAGCCTCTCACTCCCATTACCATTATCTTAGAATGTTTCATTAACTGAAACTGCTCTGCCTCTGAAATTATAACTCTTGCAGCCACCTCACTGATCACAATTATTTCTTTCACCAGTGCTCTTACTTTGGTTATTTCTGATACACAAATTTTATACCCTACTGAGGTCACTGGTCCCCTAACTTCTCAGGGTTCCTCCTATCTTCCCTTTCCAGTCTATCCCACAAAATGCATATCTTTACTCACACTTATTGCTCCTGAGTTCTTTTCCAGAGCCTGCCTGCAGAACTGTCACTATGAAACAGTCCAACTCTCCCTTCTAGTCTTGAGTCCTTTTGGAGAAAAGTGCACAATAGTATGTGCCTATTAAAAAGCCACTAAAAATTCATGGTCTGAGGCTTCAGTTGAGATCTACCCTGTTGCTTGGCACTTTCCTCTCTGATATGGTTAGGCTTTGTGTTGCTATCCAAATCTTATCTTGAATTGTGATCCCCATAATCCCCAGATGCCAAGGGAGAGACCCGGTGGGAGGTGACTGGATCATGGGGGCAGTGTCCTCCATGCTGTTCTCCTGATAGTGAGTTTTCACGAGATCTGATGGTTTTATAAGTGTCTGATAGTTCTTCCTTCTCACACTTACTCTCTCTCACCTGCCGCCATGTAAAATGTGCCTCAGGAGCTAGCGGCGGGGCACTGCTCTGCCATTGGGTGAGGTGGGGGAGTGAAGTGACGGGCTCCCCCAGGTGAGGCCAGGCTGACTGAAAAAGATGGATACTATGATGCTGAAAACGCAGAATCTGTTTGAGCAGCTTGTGCACCAGGTGTAGATTCTCAGTGAAGGAAATGAACTCCAATTTATCCAGTTGGCAAAGGACTTTGAGGATTTCCTTAAAAAGTGGCAGAATACTGACCATGAGCTGGTGAAATACAAGGATCTTTTGATGAAAGCAGAGATTGAGCGAAGTGCTCTGGATGTTAAGCTGAAGCACATATGTAATCAGGTGGATACAGAGATCAAACAGAGACAGAGAGCTGAGGCTGACTGCAAAATGCTGGAATTACAGATTCAGCTGATTCAAGAGATGCTCATGTGTGACACATCTGGCAGCATTCAACTAAGCAGGGAGCAAAAATCAGTGCTCTTTTCTTTTTTTATTGTACTTTAATGTGCAGAACATGCAGGTTTGTTACATAGGTATACGCATGACATGGTGGTTGGCTGAATCCATCACCTCGTCAACTACATTAGGTATTTCTCCTAATGCTATCCCTCCCTACCCCCCACCCACCAACAGTCCCTGGTGTCTGGCTTTTCTCAACAGGGGCCAACCATCCAACAGCAATGCTGGGAACAAAAAACTATCAACTATTGATGAATCTGGTTCCATTTTATCAGATATCATCTTTGATAAGACAGATGAATCACTGGATTGGGACTCTTCTTTGGTGAAGACTTTCAAACTGAAAAGAGAGAAGAGGTGCTCTAGTAGCTGACAGTTTGTTGATGGTCCTCCTGGACGTGTAAAGAAAACTCATTCCATTGGCTCCACAGTAGACCAGGGGAATGAATCCATAGTTGCATAAATTACAGTGACTGTTTCCAATGATGGCAGGCCCATCGAAGCTGTGTCCACTATTGAGACTGTGCCATATTGGATCAGGAGCTGAAGGAAAACAGGCACTTTACATCCTTGGAACAGTGACTCCACCCTGGACAGCAGGCAGTTGGAGTCAAGAACCGAGACAGACAGTGTGGGCATGCCACAGAGTAATGGAGGGATGTGCCTGCATGACTTTGTCTCTAAGACAGTTATTAAACCTGAATCCTGTGTTCCATGTGGAAAGTGGATAAAATTTGGAAACCTGTCTCTGAAGTGTCAAGACTGTCATGTGGTTTCTCATCCAGAATGTCAGGACCGCTGTCCCCTTCCCTGCATTCCACCCTGATAAAAACACCTGTCAAGATTGGAGAGGGAATGCTGGCAGACTTTGTATCCCGGACTTCTCCAACGATCCCTTCCACTGTTGTGCATTGTGTAAATGAGATTGAGCAGAGAGGTCTGACTGAGGCAGGCCTGTATAGGATCTTGGGCTGTGACTGCACAGTAAAAGAGCTGAAACACAAATTCCACAGAGTGAAAACTGTAACCCTCCTCAGCGAAGTGGATGATATCCATGGTGTCTGTAGCCTTCTAAAAGACTTTCTTTGAAATCTCAAAGAACCTCTTCTGACCTTTCGCCTGAACAAAGCCTTTATGGAAGCAGCAGAAATCACAGATGAAGGCAACAGAATAGCTGCCATGTACCAGGCTGTTGGTGTACTGTCCCAGGCCAACAGGGACATATTAGCTTTCCTTATGATTCACTTGCAGAGAGTGGCTCAGAGTCCACATGCTAAAATGGATGTTGCCAATCTGGCTAAAGTCTGGCCCTACACAAGTGGTCCATGCTGTGCCCAATCCAGACCCAGTGACAATCTTACAGGATATCAAGCATCAACCCAGGGTGGTTGAGCACCCGCTTTCCTTGCCCCTGGAGTATTGGAGTCAGTTCATGATGGTGGAGCAAGAGAACATTGACATCCTACATGTCACTGAAAACTCAAATGCCTTTTCAACACCACAGACACCAGATATTAAAGTGAGTTTACTGGGACCTGTGACCACTCCTGAACATCAGCTTCTCAAGACTCCTTCATCTAGTTCCCTGTCAGAGAGTCTGTTCCACTCTCACAAGGAACACTCCCAGATTTGGGAGCAAAAGCAAGTCTGCCATCAACCTAGGATGACAAGGCAACTTTTTTGCTTCTCCAATGCTCAAGTGAAGTTACATCTGCCTACTACTCCCCCAGCATTGACTGACTATAAGAAAGGACACACCGGTACTCTCTGCTCTGCAGCCTTCTGTACTCATTACTACTTTTGGCATTCTCCAGGCTTTTAATCAAGTTTAATTGTGCATGAAGATTTTATTAAAACTATATATATCTCCCCTTCCTTCTTCTCAAGTCACCTAATATCAGTACCTTGTGCTGGTCATTGTTGGGAGCTTTTAGATGAGAGATCTTTCTAGGGGTAGAAGAGTTAGTATGGAATTGGTTGTGATTTTTTTTGGGGAAGGAGGTTATTATCCCTTTGGCTTAAAGCCAAATGCTGCTCATGGAATGAATGATCTTTCTCTAGTTTCATTTAGAACTAACTTCCATGAGACAGTGACAGAAACCCTGCCTATCTGATAAGATTGGCTTGTCTCAGGGTGAGAAGTGGGACAGGGCAGGGAGGGGGGCAAAAGAGGATGAGATCAGAGGATGTAGGATGCTTCCTTCTAAGAACCAAAAGTTCTTATTCCCCATTATGAGCTGAGCTATAACATGGAGCTTTCATAAAAATCGATACAGTGAGGACAGAACTAGTGATGGGAGTATGCATAGCTTTAATTTGGATGATTAGTTCTTAATAGTATTGAGTGGCACAACCTTGTAAATGTGAAAGTACAACTTGTATTTATCGCGAATGTGCTGCTGGCTGAACTTTGAGTTCATTTGGAGTCAAAGCCAGCTTTTCTTTTAAAATTGAATTCATTCTGATGCTTGACTCCTATAATCCCAACCGTGTCCAGTGGAGCCCAACTTCTAAAGGTCAATATATCGTCCTTTGGCATCCTAACTAACAATAAAGGGTAGGCTGTAAGGCAAAGACTGTCAATATTTTATGTGGTAAGAAAAGCCACAGTCATTTTTTCTTTGCACTTTGGATGCTGAAATTTTCCCATGGAACACAGCCACTTCTAGATAGATGTGAGGTTTTTCTTCCGTTAAAATTATTCTTCATGTCTGTAAAAAGATTTCCTTCTATAGAATGTTTGACTTCATATTGACCCTTATCTGTAAAACACCTATTTGGGATAATATTTGGAAAAATGTAAATAGCTTTTTCAAAATGAAAAAAAAAATGTGCCTCTTCCCCTTCTGCCATGATTGTAAGTTGACTAAGGCCTCTCCAACACTGCAAAACTGTGAATTAATTAAATCCCTTTTCTTTATAAATTATCCAGTCTTGGGCAGTTCTTTATAGCAGTATGAAAACCGACTAATACATTAATACATTCTCTTACTTCTCAAATGGCTATTCCAGACCTTCCCCTAGCTCTAGTTTCTTGTCCTCAATCTCAGCTGATGACCTCATTTTTAACTTTCTGTTAACAGTGACTCTGATTTGCTTTTAAGTGTCAGACACTGAGCAAGATACTTTGAATGCATCATCTTATTTACACATCAAAATAGCGCTATGAGTTAGGATAAATACCCCATTTCACCAAAGAGGAAACGGATTCTAAGACAGGTTAAATGACTGTCCTTTGAGTTTCCAATATACTTGCATAACAAACCACCCCAATTTATTGGCTTAAAATAATTAACTACAATAATTTCTCATGAGTTCTGGGTCCATTGGCTGGTTCTGCTGCTCTGGACTGGACTCACTCATGCATCTGCTGTCATCTGGCAGGTCACCTGGGATCTTGGGACAATCCTGCTTTGCTCCATGTGGCCTTTTATCTCCTTCCATGGGCAATACCAGGTCTGTTTTCATAGAGATCACAAGAGTCCATGAAAGGAAACAGAAACACCCAAGTGTCCTTCAAGCCTCTGCTTGCTATTCCATGGGCTGAAATAAGTCCCATGATTGAGCTGAGAGTCAGAATTAGAGTGAACTACAAAATTGTAGTGGGGAGGGAGCTCATTAACTTGGACTATAAAAAAATTGATCTACCACACATAGCTAATTAGTTGTACAGATGAATTTCAAACCAAGATTTCTTAACGCAGAGCCCATTTTCTTTCCTCTATTCTTACAGCTTCTTCACCAAAAAAAAAAAAAAAAAAAAAAAAAAACAAACCCAGAAGTCATGAGGCAAGAATTCTAATGTTTTTCTTCCCCCTCCCCCACAAAGTCTCTCTGAATCCATCTATTTTTATCTCTTTTCTCTCATGTGAAGGAAAATGTTGCCCCTTCTTTGTTCAATTTTAATTGCTCCACTTGGACTATGGATCCTCCTTCCTCCTTCCTTTTCAAGAATTTTGCTCCCTCAAACACCCCCATCTATCCTGACCTTCAGCCTCTCCTCTGCAGTGCCCCGTTTCTCTCATCATATAAATATCCCTGACTCTTCTTTTAACCCCATGACTCCCCTTAGCTTTCCCTTTGTGTTTCTTCAACTTCCCCATCTCCACTTTCTATTGGTACTCGGCAGTCCACAAGCTAGTTTCTGCCTCCCTAGCCCCCACAAAAAGAGGTTCTCGTCCAAGTCACTCATGATCAAGTTGCTTATTTTTTTGGTCTGAGGCATTTTTAGAGTTAGTATATTAATGAAGGTAGGTGAGGATAAGCTGTGGAAACCAATTCCTGAATCTTAATGGGCTTACCCAATAAAAGTTTAGTTTTCCTTTAGGTCATAATCTCCCCATGTATTTGCTTGTTGGCCTTCCCTGTGGTGACCCAGGGCCTTAGGCTCCTTTCATCTTGTGGTTCCACCATCTCCTAGGGACTGAAGTCCCTCCACTGACCTCTGCATCTGCCAGCCGAGGAGTCAAGAGTGTGGAAGAATGTTTGAGTTGTTAGAAGGGACAGGGCCAGGGAGAAATTGATCACTTCTACCTTTATTCCATCAGTAAAACAGCCTGCAAGGAAAGCTGGGACATGCGTTGCAGCTGTCTTCCAGTTGCAAAAACAAAGCGCCGCATATATACAGCAGTTCTTTAGCAAAGTCTGCTATCCTTTCTTTCTGAAACTCTCTCCTGTCTTCCATGACATCATTTATCTTGGTTTGTCTTCAAATCCTGGCTACTTATTTTCAGTCTCTCACAGCTCCTCTTTCTTTTATTCATTAAGGAAATGAATAAAAATATTCCTTAATGAATAAAAGAAATGTTGCTTAAATGTTGGCATCCCTCTGTACTTTGTTCTTAAGTCATTTATCTTCACACTACATATTCTCTCTGGAACATTCCATAAACATCCAGCAGGTCTATCTCCATCTTTAAAACCTGCTCTTCTTCAAGTCTCCATTTTGGTAAGTGGGCATCTCCCCCAGTCACTAAAACAGAAAATGAAGTGATCCTACATTCTTCTCTTATCTTCTATAACTGAGCCTCAGCCCTACTGACATTTTAGACCGGATAATTGTTTGTCATGGGAGAGGTTCTGCACATTGTAGAATGTTTAGCAGCATCCTTGGCCTTCACCTGCTAGATGCCAGTAGGGAACCCTTCCGATGTTGTGATAACCCAAAAAAACCTTCAGATATTGCCAAATGTCCCCTGGGGAAGGGGAGACTGTTTCCAGTTATCTCCAGTTAAGAACTGCCCTATAAAATCGTTCAGTCCTATAGATTCGACCCTGACAACATTTGCTTTCTTCATTTAATTCCTTTGCCATTTATTTCCTTTCTTTTCTTTCTTTTTTTTTTTTTTTTTTTGAGACAGGGTTTCACTCTGTCACCCAGGCTGGAGTGTGGTGGCACAATCACAGCTCACTGCAGCCTTGACCTCCTGGGCTAAAGCGATCCACCAACCTCAGCCTCTGAAGAAGCTGGGACCACAGGGGCATGCCACCATACCCAAATAATTTTTTTGATTTTTTTTTTTTTTTTTTTGTAGAAATGGGTCTCCCTGTGTTTCCCAGGCTGGTCTCAAGCTCCTGGGCTGAAGCAATCCTCCCACGTTAGCCTCCCAAAGTGCTAAAATTATAGGCATAAGCCACCTCACTTGGCCCATTTCATTAATTTTCTTATCATTTCACCTCTAGGTATTTCCAGTTGCCTCCTCTCTGGCTGTGGCAAGCAAGTTTGCTGACCCAACAGTAATTCTTGACTCAAATCTTCCTTGCTACCATGCACTAAAAGAAGAACTAAATAGTTGTTTTTCAGCCTCATTTGCATCTAAGGATAGCCAGGTGATACACTGTAGCATGGAATATTAGGTGTGTGAAGGGGAGATAGTTGAACTTAAAGGTTAATAGCAATGCATTTCAGCCTCATAACTCTGACAGTTGTGCCACCTTAGGAAAGTCACTTAAATTCTATGTGCCCCATCAGTAAAATTGGGATAATAGTAGTACCAATCTTATAGTATTATTGTGAAGATAAATGAGTTAATATGTATAAAGTGTTTAGTATAGGCATACCTTGTTTTATTGTTTTATTCCACTTTACTTCATTGTGCTTCACAGATATTGTATATTTTACAAATCGAAGGTTTGTGTCAACCCTGCAAGGCTATCACTGAACAAGGCCATCAGTGCAATTTTTCCAACAGCATGTGTTCACTTTGTGTCTCTGTGTCACATTTTGGTAATTCTTGCAATATTTTGATTTTTTTCATTATTATTATATCTTTTATGGTGATCTGTGATCTTTGACATTACTATAGTTTTGGGGCACCAAGAACTGTGCCCCTATAAGACAGTAAACTTAATCAATAAATGTTGTATGTGTTCTGACCACTGCACCAACTGGTTATTGGCAGTTTTCCAATCTCTCTGTCTCTTTCAGGCTCTCCTATTCCCTGAGACACAACAAGATTAGGCCAATTAATAAGCCTAGCTTGTAGGGGTTCAGGTCAAAGGAAAAGTCACACAACTCTCACTTTAAATCAAAAGCTAAAAATGACAGCTAATACAACATCCATTCTGCAGCCCATGGATCAAGGAGTCATTTCAACTTTCAAATCTATTATTTAAAAAAAATTGTAGCCAGGCGTGGTGGATCACGCCTGTAATCCCAGCACTTTGGGAGGCCAAGGCGGGTGGATCACGAGGTCAAGAGATCGAGACCATCCTGGCCAACACGGTGAAACCCCGTCTCTACTAAAAATACAAAAAAATTAGTCGGGCGTGGTGGCACGCGCCTGTGGTCCCAGCTACTCGGGAGGCTGAGGTGGAAGAATCGCTTGAACCCAGGAGGCGGAGGTTGCAGTGAGCCGAGATTGCGCCACTGCACTCCAGCCTGGTGACAGAGCTAGACTCCGTCTCAAAAAAAAAAAAAAAAAAAAAAAAAGTGTAAGGCTATAGCTGCCATACAGGTGATTTCTCTGATGGACTAGGGCAAAGTAAATTGAAAACATTCTGGGAAGGATTCACCATTCTAGATTCCATTAAGAACATTCATGATTCATGGGAACAGGTCAAAACAACATTAACAGGAGTTTAGAAGTTAATTCCAACTTCATGAATGACTTTGAGGGGTTCAGTGCTTTAGTGGAGGAAGTAACTGCACGTGTGGTATAAGTAGCAAGAGAACTAGAATTAAAAGTGAAGCCCGAAGACATAACTGAATGGCTCCAATCTCACGATCAAACTTGAACAGATGGGGAGTTGCTTCTTAGTGATATACAAAGAAAGTGGATTCTTGAGATGGAATCTACTTCTGGTGAAGATACTGTGAACACTGTTGAAATGGCCACAAAGGATTTAGAACATTGCATAAACTAATTTGGTAAAGTAGTGGCAAGGTTTAAAAGGATTGACTCCAATTTTGAAATAAGTTCTACAGTGGGTAAAATGCTATCAACCAACATTTCATACTGTGGACAAACCTTTCCCGAAAGAGTCCATTGGTGTAGCAAACTTCATTGTTGTCTTATGTTAAGAAATTGCCACAGCTACATCAATTTTTAGCAATTACCACCCTGATCAATCAGCAATGATCAACATCAAGGCAAGACCTTCCACCAGCAAAAAGATTATAAATTGCTGAAGGATAAAATGATCATTAGCATTTTTTAGCAATGAAGTATTTTTAAATTAAGCTATATAATTTTTAAAAGAAATAATGATATCACACTTAATAGAATATAGTAGAGTGTAAACATAACTTTTATATGCTCTGGAAAACAAAAAATTTGCATGACTTGCTTTATTTTGATATTCACTTTATGGTAGTGGTCTAGAACTGAATTTACAGTATCTCTGAGGTATGCCTGCACTGTGGCTGGCTGCATCGTGACTATGATATGGTGATGACAGTAATCATGTAATCACTTTTTTCCCTGTTCAATCTCAAATGTAACTACTTCACATCCTATCCCCAACCACTATTCATCTTTAATATTCAGTTCAGGGCCCAGCGCAGCAGCTCATGCCTATAATTCCAGCATTTGGGGAGACACAGGTGGGAGGATTACTTGACTGAGGCCAGGAGTTCCAGGAGTTAGAGGATTGTGCCTGCACTCCAGCTTAGGAGACAAAGTGAGATTTTGTCTTAAAAAACAAATGAACAACAACAAAAACAAAAACAAACAAACTCAGTTCAGAGAGACTGCCTTTATTTTTTATTTTTTTTTATTTCCATAGGTTATTGGGATCAGGTGGTGTTTGGTTACATGAGTAAGGTCTTCAGTGATTTGTGACAGTTTGGTGCAGCCATCACCCAAGCAGTATACATGGCACCCAATTTGTTGCCTTTTATCCCTCACTCCCTTCTCAGCCATTCCCCCTGAGTCCCCAAAGTCCATTGTGTCATTCATATGCCTTTGCAGTTTCATAGCTCAGCTCCCACATATGAGTGAAAACATACGATGTTTGGTTTTCCATTCCTGAGTTACTTCACTTAGAATAGTCTCCAATCTCATCAGTTTCTTTATTTACTTGTTGATTAATGGGTATTTGGGTTGGTTCCACGTTTTTGCAATTGCAAATTGTGCTGCTATAAACATGTATGTTCGTATAATGACTTCTTTTCCTCTGGATGGATACACAGTAGTGAGATTGCCGGATCAAAGGGTAATTCTACTTTTAGTTCTTTAAGGAATCCACACTATTTTCCATAGTGGCTGTATTAGTGTACATTCCCACCAGCAGTGTAGAAGGGTTCCCTGTTCACATCCATGCCAACATCTATTATTTTATTTTTCGATTATGGCCATTATTGCAGGAGTAAGGTGGTATTGCATTGTGGTTTTGATTTGCATTTCCTTGACCACTAGTGATACTGAACTTTTTTCATATATTTGTTGGCCATTTGTATACCTTCTTTTGAGAATTGTCTATTCATGTCCTTGGCCCACTTTTTGATGGGATTGTTTTTCTCTTGCTAATTTGTGCTCATTGTAGATTCTGGATGTAAGTCCTTTGTCAGATGTATAGATTGTGAAGATTTTCTCTCACTTTGTGGATTGTCTGTTTACTCTGCTGACTGTTCCTTTGCTGTGCAAAAGCTCTTCAGTTTACTTAAGTCCCAGCTATTTATCTTTGTTTTTGTTGCATTTGTGTTTGGGTTCTTGGTCATGCAATCCTTGCCTAAGCCAATGTCTAGAGGGTTTTTCCAATATTATCTTTTAGAATTTTTATAAGTTTCAGGTCTTAGATTTAAGTCCTTGATCCATCTTGAGGTGAGTTTTGTATAAGGTGAGAGATGAGAATCCAGTTTCATTCTCCTACATGTGGCTTGCCAATTATTCCAGCACCATTTGTTACACAGGGCGTGCTTTCCCCACTTTGGTTTTGTTTGCTTTGTCAAAGATCAGTTAGCTGTAAGTATTTGGGTTTACACTGTTCCTTTGGTCTATGTGCCTATATTTCTACCAGTACCATGCTGTTTTGGTGACTATGGCCTTATATAGTTTGAAGTCAGGTAACGTGATACCTCCAGATTTGTTCCTTTTGCTTAGTATTGCTTTGGCTATGTGGGCTCTTTTTTAGTTCCATATGAATTTTAGGATTTTTTTTCTAATTTTGTGAAGAATGATGGTATTTGGTGGGAATTGTGTTGTATTCATAGATTGTTTTTGCCAGTATGGTCATTTTTGCAATATTGATTCTACTCATCCACGAGCATGAGATGTTTCCATTTGTTTGTGTCATCTATGACATTTTCCAGCAGTGTTTTGTAGTTTTCTTTGTAGAGGTCTTTTACCTCCTTGGTTAGATATATTTATAAGTATTTTATCTTATTTGCAGCTATTGTAAAAGGGGTTGAGTTCTTTATTTGAGTCTCAGCTTGGTCGCTGTTGATGTATAGAAGAGCTACTGCTTTGTGTACATTAATTTTGTGTCTGGAATCTTTGCTGAATTCTTTTATAAGTTCTAGGAGCTTTCTGAAGGACTGTTTGGGGTTTTTTAGGCAAACAATCATATCATCAGCAAACAGCGACAGTTTGACTTCCACTTTACTTATTTGGATGCCATTTATTTCTTTCTCTTGTCTGACTGTTCTGGCTAGGACTTCCAGTATTATGTTGAAGAGAAATGGTGAGAGTGGGCATCTTTATCTTGTTATCTTGTTCCAGTTCTCAGAAGGAATGCTTTCAACTTTTCCCCATTCAGTATTATGTTGGCTGTGGGTTTGCCATAGATGGCTTTTATTACGTTGAGATAAGTCCCTTGTATGCCGATTTTGCTGGGAATTTTAATCATACAGGGATGCTGGATTTTGCTGAATGCTTTTTCCGTGTCTACTGAGATGATCACGTGATTTTTGTTTTTAATTCTGTTTATGTGGTGTATCACATTTATTGACTTGTACATGTTAAACCATCCCTGTATCCCTGGTATGAAACCCACTTGATCATGGTGGATTATTTTTTTTTTGCTATTTTGTTGGATTTAGTTAGCTAGTATTTTGTTAAGGATTTTTGCATCTATGTTCATCAGGGATATTGGTCTGTATGTTTGTTGTTGTTGTTGTTGTTTGTTGTGTCCTTCCCTGGTTTTCGTTGTAGGGTGATCCTGGCTTCATAGAATGATTTAAGGAGGATTCCCTCCTTCTCTATCTTTTGGAATAGCGTCAATAGGATTGGTACCAATTCTCTGAACCTCTGGTAGAATTCTGCTGTGAATCCGTCTGGAACTGGAATTTTTTTTGGTTGATAATTTTTAAATTGTCATTTCAACCTCACTGCTTATTATTGGTCTGTTCAGGGTATCTAATTCTTCCTGATTTAAGCTTGGAGGGTTGTATCTTTCCAGGATTTTATCTATCTCCTCTAGGTTTTCTAGTTTGTGTGCATAAAGGTGTTCATAGTAGCCTTGAATGATCGTTTGTATTTCTGTAGTGTCAGTTGTAATATCTGATATTTTGTGTCTAATTTAGCTATTTGGATTTTCTCTTATATTTTCTTGGTTAATCTTGCTAATGGTCTATCAATTTTATTTATCTTTTCAAAGAACCAGCTTTTTGTTTCATTTATCTTTCGTATTTGTTTCAATTTAATTTAGTTCTGCTGTGATCTTGGTTATTTTCTTTCTTCTGCTAGGTTTGGGTTTTGTTTGTTCTTGTTTCTCTAGTCCTTGAGGTATGACCTTAGATTGTTTGTGCTCTTTCAGACTTTTTGATGTAGGTGTTTAGGGTTATGAACTTTCATCTTAGCACTGCCTTTGTTGTATCCCAGAGGTTTTGATAGGCACCTAACACTGGGGCTCCTAATTTTATAAAGCAATTACTAATAGCTCTAAGAAATGAGATAGACAGCAACACAATAGTACTGCGGGACTTCAATACTCCACTGACAGCACTAGACAGGTCATCAAGACAGAATGTCAGCAAAGAAACAATGGATTTAAACTATATCCTGGAACAAATGGACTTAACAGATATTTACAGAACATTCTACCTAACGACTGCAGAATATGCATTCTATTCATCAGCGCATAGAACTTTCTCCAAGATAGCCTCAATAAATTTAATTGAAATTATATCAAGCACTCTCTCAGACCACAGTGGAATAAAACAGAAAATCAACTCCAAAGGGAACCTTCAAAACCATGCAAATAATTAAATAAGCTGCTCCTGAATGATCATTGGGTCAAAAATAAAATCAAGATGGAAATTTAAAAATTATTCGAACTGAATGACAATATAGACTGTCTTTAGAAAGTTTACTCTCATTAGAAGATCCTCCTCAGATGTTCCTTTTCTCCACCCACCCCCTCCCCACACCGCCACAGCCGCGGCCACCACCACCACCACCCCCCACCACCCCCGCCCCCCCCCCCCCCCGCCACAGACTGTGAATTCTTACGAGGCAAGGACCAGGTCTTTCTTCTATGTATTCCCAAGAACACTACAAGTGTTCAATAAATATGAAATGCTCAGTAAAGGGCTGCTGACTAAATCAAGAAATTAATGAATATTGGTAGTATACATCCATCTTAAAAATAACTTTCCTCTCATTGAGCAGCAGGTCATAAAATTGTCCATCAACTTACGAAAAAAATCCAGCTTTATTAATTTAGTTACCTATGCTCATCTTTGAATAGGTTGGGCATTTAAATTCACCATAAGGTGAACTTAAGAATATTTATTTCACTAGCCTGGCAACTCTGATCGACTTTTAAGTAAATTGAGGCCAGAGACCAAATTATTCTTAGGATGAAGAGGAAAACTACACATATGACTCCAAACTTCACAGATCTTCTTTAAAAAAAATCCCATTCTAAATAAATTCATCTAAATCTGGACAGGAGAGTAGCAATGATAAGTGTTAATTGGCAGAGAATTCACAGTTTTAACACTCCACTGTTACAGTTTCCTAAAGGAGCAGCTTTGAAAGTTGTCTTGTGGCTAAAAAGCAAGCTTTAATTACTTACACACACACACACACGCTTTTCGTCTGTCCAGTTCCCCACGTAGTAAATTTTAAAATACTTAAATTTTCAGGAAAAAATGAGCAGCTGTAATCCTAAGTAACAGTGTTTTCATCCCTGTCTTTCTATAGAGACCATACCCGACCACCAATGTCTAGGAGGACCTAGTGGTGGTTTTTTCCCCCTAGGTTTTGGACCCAACCATCTGTCATTTGGCACTTAACCAACTCCGACTACGATCTCATTCTCTAGATTAAAACGTATTAGATCCTCTCTTTAGAGTGAAGGAGCTGTAGGCACCTCTTCCCACAATCCTTAAAACAAATCTTATTAGAAAGTGACCGGAAATGAATCACTGGAAACAGAAATTTCTTAAAAGGTCTCTGAGAAAAACACATCTCCTTCCCTCCTATAACACAAGGGCCTCATTTAATATGCAAACAACCCACTCTTTGAAAAGTAACTTTTCAACGGCGGCACAGCTGCAACAGTCTCAGTGATACCTTTCACTGACCCTGATAACAGCCCTTCCAGCCACGAGCGACTCCGTTTACTTCCCCAGGATGTCCATCAGTTGCTGAAGTGACCACCAACATTGGAGAGCCAGGGGTCGCCCAACAGGTGGTACCCAGAGGTGCCCCCCCACACCAGCGTCGCCCGCCCGCCCTCGGGGCGCTCCATGCCGGCGTCTGCCAGACCCCGCGCCCGGTGGGTTGCCCGGGCTCCAGTGAGAGAGCCACGGCTCTGCACCGCCGCGGTGAAGGGGCGAGCGCGCCCGATTCACGTCGCCTCCACGCCCACCTCCTCCCACTACGAGTACCCTCCCCTTGCCACAGCACTGCCCTTATTCTTGGACGAGTCTGTCACTTTGTGTGCCTGGTGACATGAATGGGTGGGCTGGACACACCTTCCATCCTTCCAGAAAAAAAAAAAACTGTACAGATCTGCATAGAGACGGGGAGAGACTCCCCCCGTGCTTCCAGAGCCTACGCAGCAGGCCAGTGAAACACAGCTTCCCCCCTCCCACACTCACTCCTCCCATCCCTTAAAAAAACGCCCAACGCAAATAAATAATATCGTTCCAAGCCCGCTGCAGTCCCGGGTGGCCTCTCCCCCCGCCCGGCTCCGCGCGCTCCAGCCCTGCGGGAGGCGGCGGCGAGAACCGTCGGCTCCGGGTGCGGTGCGAGGCGCACGGGCGAGAGGCGGGCGAAGACGGAAGCGCAGCGGACCAACCCGCGCCGCACTATGCTCCCCAGCGCGGTGGCAGCCCACGCCGGCGCGTACTGGGACGTGGTAGCCTCCTCCGCGCTCCTCGACCTCCCCGCTGCGCCCGGCTGTGGCAACCTGGGCAAGAGTTTCCTTATCGAGAACTTGCTGCGGGTCGGGGACTCCCCGCCGCTCGGCCTGCAGCCGCCCGCGCCCCCACGGCCCGGCGGCCGCCCTGGCTACCGCGAGCGCGCAGCTCCGGCCCCTGCCCGCCAGCCCGGTTCCCCTCAAGCTGTGCCCCGCAGCCGAACAAGTGAGCCCCGCCGGGGCGCCCTACGGCACGCGATGGGCTTTTCAAGTGCTCAGTCCCTCTATGGACAGTGCGAGGCTGCCGGGCCGGGCTCCAGGGGACCGAGACAGTACCTTCCAGCCTTCAGCGCCAGGTGAGCCAGCTCTACCCTCTTTCCCCAGCTGCGCCCCCCGGATCTGGGGGAGCCAGCGGTGCGCACGGCGCCCAGGGAGCGCCGGTCTCGGACCTTCTAGGAGCATCTCGGGCTTTAGTGGAGATTCCACTTCCGGAGTCGGGGGTCGGGGCGGAGGCGCACAACTTTCTGTGATTCTTTTTTTGCCCCATCCCATTCCACCGGCTTCCTTCATTGCCCCTTCTTTCAACAGGTGGTTAGTTGGTCTACCCTGACTTTTTGGCCTTAACTGGGAAAATCTGAAGGTAACCCGGCCCGTCTGGATCAGTCTCAAGAGGTTTCACCAAGTTCAGCGTTTCTAACCCTCCCGCTCCTATCCCCCGGGCTCTCAGAAAAGTTCTTGACAAGGAGAGCTTTGCGCAGCCCAACTTGAGATTTTGCTACTCAAACTGTTAGGACGGTCGGAATAGCTCAGGAACGCGCGTAGAGATCTTTGGAAGGAGACTTGCGCAAAGTTCTGGCATTCTCCACACATATTGGATCACTTTAAGCGCAAAGAAATGAAGGCCGACTTTTTCTTCGTGCTGAGCTGAAAAACAGCTGAATTGGCAACTGGAGTAGGAAGTTCACCAATAAATAAGAATTTACGGAAAAGAAGGGCAGTGTGGGTTTATTTTAATCACCTATAAAACCTAACTAGTGGGACTGGGAAGAAGGATCTTTACAATTTAGTCAAATATTAGCTAAAGCTCGCTGAAATCGGCAATGATAACAGGGAAAAGTCTCTTAGAGACTCAGAAGCTGAGATCCATTTGGATTTTTTTTTTTTGGCTGCGTCCTTAAACGATCTTAACTCATTCTTTTAATCCCGATGGGTTTGTCCAGAATGACTAATAGACGCTTTTTCAGCAGTTTCCATTGTCCCTGCAAACTGCCGGATCAAATTTATTGCTAATGGCTTTATAGAATTTAACATGTTTAGAACCTGTCCTGGTCTTTCAGTTTGAAATGGGTACTAACAGAATGGAACAAATATAATTATATGAACACCGGTCTCATTCACCTAGTGTCAAACCTAAATGCTAAGAAGTCTTTTTTTGCACCCTGAAAGAGGAACAAACAGTTAAGGCAAAGTTTATGGAAATTTGGGCCTCTCTGTTCTTTTTGAAGAAAAATTAGCCATAAAGCAGGTTCACTTGGACTTGGACGAGTTCATAAATAACATTTCATAATAATAAGATTTTCAAGAAAATTTGTTGATTTGCATAACTTTTGGTGGCTTGGCATTGTGTTGATAGAAGTTGTTTTT
Organism: Ateles fusciceps; assembly: GCA_036589455.1. NCBI lineage: Eukaryota > Metazoa > Chordata > Mammalia > Primates > Atelidae > Ateles > Ateles fusciceps. The sequence continues at coordinate 3,034,758 of JAZHEH010003051.1, forward strand.
CAAGGATTACTAAACTATTTCTAATCGTAATTGTCTCAGCCATGAAAAGGTATTTAATTTTAACCTTTGCAGATTTAACAGATTACATTTAAATAAAATAAATGCAAATCAAGTGCAGTTATTTCAATAACCCTCAAAAATAATTTACTGTATCCATTCCTTTCAAAATATTGCAACTAAAGGTAAAAAGTTTTTGTAACTACAGTCTTTTTATTTTCAAGAACATATTCATTCTTGTGCACTTATTAAACTGTCCAATTGCAAACATTGTGTTTGGAATAACTACAAGGGTTGTAAGAATTTATATTCCCTTTTGAAGTATTCTAATAGTTTAAGCATGCATTTTGCAAAATATTTTATTCAATATTCATTGAAGATTTGATGTTCTAGATTAATTTTCATTTCAACAACCTTTGTTTCTTAAAAAAATATTTTTTAAAGAATACATTAGTTTCTGAAACCAGAAAAATATGTAAAGAAGAAAAGTAAAATCTCAGAATTTGTCCCCCACAGATATACTGCTTAAAACCAGAATTTATATTCATTAATTTTTATAATTGGATAAAGAATGTAGTTTTCTGAACACTGCCCCAGTTTTGTTTAAATGACAGAGTCTTGCTTTACCAAATGTGGAAAATTATTTTATGCAAGTTTACAATTATGAAATTATAATGGAGTGGCAACAGTTTAGCTATTAGGTGAAAATTACATGAGGATGAAATAGTGATTTGATGTTCTGGGGGAGAGCATGAGAGTTGGAGAAGCTCTTGTTTTCTGGAAGATAATACCATATCTTTCTGAAATGTTACCAGTTCTGATCCTTTAGATACTAACTTGGGAGTGGGCCACAAAATGTGATTTTAGTAATTTCTGCATATTGAGTACCCACTTTTTTCCCAGCCTTAATTTGTTGAGTGCACCACATCTAAATTTAAATAAGAAAACCCTGGAGTTACTTTTAAGTGCATTGGTGAAGTACAGCACCGTTTAAGTGGAAGATTTACGCTTCCGCATGTATTTTTGCTTCATTACTTTTCATTGTTACCGACTATTAAATATACCATATGTTTCATTCATTAATACATGTTTACTGAGTGTCTCCCATGTATCAGGCTCTGTTCTAGGTCACTGGCATAATCAGTTAAAAAAACAGATGACTGTCTCTGCCCTTGTAGCGCTTATATTCCATGTTCTGTACTGCTTTATAGGTAGCAGCTATTTTCAAAATAGCTCCTTTAATCCTCCTAATAAGCTAGTGAGATGGCTATGGGCATTCCAGTTGTTTTTCTCAATGATAATTTCATTTGCTGATTTTGTTTTTGTCCCAAGTATCACTTTAAACATCTATGGACTTGTAAAAGAGAAAAAATTGCCCCAAATCTTAGGCTCCTACCTTAGGTTAGTCTTTCATTGACTAGAAGAAAATAATGAAGGCTAATGGGATCACCAATTATATAGTATCACAATCATAAATCAGATTGTGATTTTGTACCTCAGCCCATAATGGAAGAAATTAGCTTTCCTTTTCATCTTGTTATAAAACATATTTGAAAGGTGGTGACAGTTAAACATAGTAACACAGATTTATAGGTCATGGATGAAAGTAGAGCTGTCAGTGCTTCATCCCTGAAAATTGGTAAGTTTGAGTATTTACAGCAAGAAAAGCCATACTCCATAGCTATACGTTGTCAAGTTGTTTATATAGAATAGTTTTAAAACTTTAAAATTAAAGGGCTCAGGGCTTGGGAGAGACCCATTTAGGGCAGTATGGGGTAGTAAATAGGTTCTCCTCCAGGGCTAATATCTGAAAAAAGAAAAGAAATGTCATGGATCTATTATAGTTTATTAGTGGAAACCAAGAAGTTTTGTGAGTAAACTCTGATTGTCAGACATCCTTCCTCAGAAGCTTGCCGATGTCATTATTTGTGACAATATTTGGAAAATATTATGCCAGATTAAAATATTAATCTGTTTGTATATAAAAGAGGACATCACAATGTAAAATGCTGGAAGATTTAAATTTCTACTGGCTACAGAATGACATCAATTTTCCATTGATGCCATTAATTCTCTTCAAAATAAGTGGAACAAATACTCTTGCTTATTAATAACATTTGTTATTTTAAGCATTTTAGAAAATGTTTGACATAAAAATAATTTCCTAAATATAATTTCCTTTATCATTTATTAAATCTATTCTTGTGTTGCATATGAAAGGATTGGAAAGCAAATGTTCATTCTGGGTAGGTGAGTTGAACTGCTTTTTTAAAAAGTAGTTTTGCTAAGTAAGTCATACTGTGTAGTAAAGACATAAAAGAGCCACAGTATTTTTTTCTGTCATCCAGTGAGGGTTGTTTCTGACCATCGGTACTTAATATGCACTCTAGTTTTCTTATCTACCTTCCAATCCCAGGTACCATTTACCCATTAATTGTTGACTGTCTGTAACTATTTCCACTTATGTTTTGTGCTGCAAATGGTAGTTTTTTCCTCCACTGAGATAACACTGAATGTGTGAAATACAATGGCCTCTCTTACGTTTTAGGCACCTAGGGGAGGGAGAAAAGGGATTTGTGCTCAAGGTGGGGATTCCAGTCTAAGTGAAGACTTTTTGATCTTATTTTTTAAGCTTGAATTTGAGCTTTTTATTGCTGACACTATAGTTTAGATTCGTTTTGGCAAATTAAAACCACAGAATTTTTGGGTGTTGATGATGCTGATCCAGAACGAAGATGACCACGGGGGATTCCGAACGGGATGGTGATGGGACCCGTGCTAGTGGTTTTTTGCTGAGGCCCCAAAGGATGAATTCCCGTTATCCTTTGGTGGAATGTGTCAAGAATACCAGAATCATATTCTTACTGTATCTGTATATTTTCCTATAATCCGCTTAACAGACCTTTTTATTTACATTAACGTATTAATAACTTTTACCTAGTTCATGAGTAATCAGCTCTGAACGGATCATTATATGATCCCTAAGTTAATAAACACCTTCAGGTTCAAGGAGAAGTTGTTGCAGAGGTTACAATAAAAGAGACTCTTAGAACCAATGGAAGTAATAGTCTCTTTACATTTAGCACGAACTGAGTAAGCCACACTCCTTGCAAAATAACATCTGAGTTGGAACTACAATGAGATAACATTTTATGTGTATTTAATTTGTCTTCAACTTTAGCACCTATCTCTCCTTTGCCCCAACACATTCTTCTCTTTTTTGCTCTAACAACAAGCAAATTTCAATCTGATAATACGTACTGAAACTCTTGAGGTTTTATAATAAAACAGGAGTACATGTAGCAGGCAAATAAGAATGTTTTAGAACTTTCCACTTACTTAGCTCCATTCCTTTAGGGATTTGAGGGTTATTTTAAGAGGTACAATGGTTTGAATGCCCAGAAATTTACGTATGGACTTACGTAGAATTAAACGTAGGATTTAGAGTGTTCAGGGTTATGCTACGTGAAGTCAAAGGATACCGTATGTTTTGGGCAATTTAAAGGGATTGCCGAGATTGCACCACTGCACTCAGCCTGGGTGACAGAGTGAGACTCTGACTTAAAAAAAAAAAAAAAAAAGGATTGCCAAGGGTGATTTTATTTATATTTGTTTGCCATGGATGTGGTTTAAATTTTGGAACCTAAGCTATGCTTAGACTCCATGTCAGTCCTCTTTGAATGTGCCAGCTCCTTCCTGTTCTCAGTAGCCACCAGATGCATTTTTGCTTTAAGAAGATATTTTACAGTTAGATTTGCTGCTGAACCATGAGAGAAATGGTAGCAACTTGAAGGATACAACATCCATGCATAATTTTTGTTTAATCGTTGTGTTCATAAAATCCTTTGAGATTCTTTGCTACGAAAGTTTACATAAAAATCAAATGTCATTATAGTTAAAATATTTAAACAATGGTGGGCAGTGAATACAAAGATCTTTTGAGGGTCTTGCTTTGCAACCCTTAATACAGTGTTTGTCTACTTAATTTTCGGTTAGAAGCAGCTCTAAGTAAAGTTTTTCTTAATTACAGTAGTTTTTCTTTATATCTACAATGAAAGTACACAAGTTCTAAGTCAGTTTAAATAACTAAGTTTTCATTCAAATACACCTGGAGTCTGTCAGGAATAAAAAAGCAAATTGTAAAATGAAACAATATGATTTTTATCTAGGAATGCTTGTTAGAATCCTCATTTTAGACTTCGTTAGATCATGTTTCTATTTTATACTCTCTTAGTAAGAAATTGGATTTTTGCCTTAACATATAACATACTTACCAGACCCTTGTATATTTTATTCCAAAATATTTTATTTTACTTTCAGTAATGTTTCCACTTTAAATAAAATCTCTCTCTTTCATTCTTTTTAGCCTCCAGTCAATACTTAACTTGGCAATGCTGAGTGATTCATCACTTTATGTAAAGTTACCATAGCTGATTTCATTTTTAATAGCATTATTCATTTTGTCAACCAGCTATTAGTTGTGAATATTTCAGGGGTGCACTTTTGTGAGGTATGTGAACAGTCAACTTAAGGTACTAAAATTCTCTCTGAAGTCAAAGTTCAAAAAGCCTATAGGAGTTTTTAGACTTTTCTTTTAGAACCAAAGCATTCAGGAAAAGGAAAGAAAAAAAAAGCTTGGATCTTTTTGTATAAATTTCTGACTATTTTAATGACTTCTTGTTTATAAATATTCCACAGATGAATTAGGGTTTTTGCTTTTCTTTCACATGTTCAGGCACCATGCCATAACAACCTTCATTTTTTGGTTAATTCTAAGTGACCATCAGAAATAGAATATACAGTATATAGATTTCCACAGGTCCTCTTGAAAAGACTCAAAATTTCTTGTTCTTTAAAACTTTGTCTCTAATACTTTTAAAATTAAAATATGTGAAGGAGTTAATAAGTCATTCTTAGAGAAAATTTATGTACATTAAAAAAGAAATAAAATCCATGACTGCTGGCAAGTTTTTAATAGATAACCTAGGGCTGGATTGAGTTTAGGTGTATAGAACCAGTTTTGTGGTTATATTGGGTCTGAAACAAAAAAGACCATCTGATTCTTTAAAGCTGGAACAGAATAACACCTATTTGTCTACATATTTTCTTTAGCTGCTTTTCCATTACAAATTGAATAGTCACAATGGAGACTGTATGGTTCACAAAGTATAAAGTATTTACTATCTTGCTTTTTATAATGTAAGTTTGCCAGTGCTTGCTCCAACATGTAAATGGCAAATTGGGTAAATCTGAAACACCTATAGCTCTCTGAGCTGTTTTAGGAGCATTCCTATACTTAAAGGTCTAGATTCAAGGTTTTCAGATTACTGATTTTGCAACCATAAGCAATTCATATAACCTCACAGAGCCTCTCTTTCCTCATTTCAAAATGTGAACAGTGGTAGAGTCAGCATTTGACTTTAAAGCACATACCTCAAAAGCCCACTGGTAAGATACAGGAAAAGATGTACAGGATTCCTTTCCATCATTTCACCATAAGTCAAATATTGGTAAAAGGGGCATTGTTGTATAAGAAAGCATCCCAAAACTCAGTGGCTTAAAGAACAATTTATTATTTTCTCTTACAGTTTTGTGGGTTGACTGGGCTCAGCTGGATGGTCCTCACTTAGAATCTTGAGTAATGGTAGATGTCCACTGGGACTTAAGTCATGGGAAGGTTTGCCTTGGCTGGATGTCCAAGATGGCTACTCACATGGCTGGCACTGATGCCATCTGTTGACTGGGTGCTCAACTGGAGTTGTTTATTGCTCTCCAAGTATCTTGACCTTCTTATAGCACAGTGGCTGGGTTTTGAAAGGGAAAACACCAACAGCACACATTCCAAAAACCCATGTGTTTTTGGAACTGTGGACATTCTGGAACTTCCAATACTTAAGCAAGTCACCAAGACCATTCCAAATTCAAGAGAAGAGGAAATAGACCTCACTTCTGAATGGGAGGAGTACCAAATAATTTGTGATCATTTAAAATCTGTCCCAGGGTGAAATCAAGATAACCAATATCAGATACAATTCCTGTTAGGTCTGTCTTCCGCTGGAGTAGACCAATGCAGGAATTTACGGAGTGGTATAGCCAGGGAACTCAGGGAGCCTTCACAAAGGCTTATAGTATTCTCTTCTGTGACATGGACTTTATAGTAAAAAGAGCAAGGAATCTCCTCAAGTTGAGATCATTTTTTCAGAGGTCTAATTGGAGGGTGAGGCAGCAGAGGTGAGAACTCTGGGCACCTGTGATGGTCACAGTAAGCTAGCGTCCCACAGCTGGAGGGAAGCCAGACCCTGTCAGCTTGGTGTTGTGAGTCTAGGTAAGATGTTGCTGGAAGTGTCCACACAAATGCTTGTTATCATCTGTTGCTACAGCATGTTGTTACTGCATAGCGGCCTTCCCTTTGGCCCTTCTGTATTCCACAGCATCCCATCCACCACTGCCAGGTGAACTCTTCTCAAATGTAGCTTTCGTCATGTCACCAAGCTACTCAGGAAAACCTAAATTATCCCATTTGGCAAGAGATGCAGTGAAATTACTTAGTTTGGCCTTTAAGGCCTTCATTCCATCAACTGCATTTAACTCTTCTAGACACATTGCTTAATGTTCACCCCTTTGGCCTTGTCCTAGTAGCCAGGCTGGTCTCCATCACCTGCCCCATGTGTCACCACCACCCTTGCCTCTTTTCCTTTGTCTCTGCAACCTTTTCTTCTTGGAATGCCTTCATTCTCTTCTTTTGGTCTTCCAAGTATTTTCCAAATCAAGGCCCTGATTAAGATGTTTCTCCTGCTTAAAGCCTTCTTTGAACAAGCCCTCCTTAAGATATCCTTTTCTTTTTATTCTATATTTCAGTAGAAGTCTGGATGATACTGCTTTTTTTATATGCTGTCTTAGTCTTGATCTCAGATTATGTATTAATGGCAAGAGAAGAGGCTAACATTTACTCATTGTCTACTGTGTGTCAGATGTTGTTTTATGTTCTTTTCATGGCCTCATCCTTGCTCTGCATTATAATCATCTGCAAAGTTTCTGAAGAAATGCAATGTAGGTGTCCATTCCTAGCCAGCCTGATTTAAAACAATTGGTGTGGGGCCTAGGCATCTACATCTTTGAGAAGTAGACCAGACAATTCTAATGTGTATTCAAGGTTGAGAAACACTGGCTGGGGATGTGCACAGTATGAATTTTGTTAGATTGCATCTGCTTGGGGAGTGTGTCAGGATTCATTGAACAAAATTGAACCTGGAGTACTGAGAAATTTACATTTCATTTCATTTAACTTACAGACTCATCTGTAATTTAACTTAAGACTCAAATCTGTAAGTTAAAGAACATTAAAAAAAAATAAATTCTTCCAGGAAGGAAAATTCGTTTTTCATCTTTGTAGTCCCAGCACACAGTGCAATGCTCAGCACTTGACAGATAGTCAGTGCATGTTATTGGCCCTGAATTAAAAGGACAGAAGCAAACAAGTAGACACTGCACTTGATTTATCTTCTCATGAGCTGTACCAAAGCATTAAGACCCTTTGTTTTTCTGTCTTTAAAATACTTTTGAGGCAAAAAAAAAATGCTGACTTGTCTTGTTTTCTGATAAACAGAAAGGTAAAGGATGAATTTACCTAACTTGCTATGGCTGGTGATTGAAGACAAAGTTTGCAATTAGATCACATAAATGAATTACTTTCAGATGGACTAAGTATTAAAATAAATCAAACCTCATTAGCTAATTGATATTTCTTTGTTCTAACTACTCAAGACGGATGTTTGCGGTTTTTTGGAGTCTTGTTTTGGATTCAACCCACCCCAGATGGTCTGCTTAATTGTGTATTATTTTCAAGTTGGAAGGTTAGATTTTTAACTTCTCAGTGCCCATGTACCTGGCATGTGAAGGGGGTCATTAGAACCATCCGTTTGGAATTATTTACTTCCCTGGCATTCTTTCCTAGCGGTTTCTTGTTTTGTTTTGTTTTTTTTCCTAGTGGTTACCTTAGTAAGATACTTTGGAACCTTCTGTCATTTCGCTTCATCCTTATATGCAGTGGGCTTCCGAAATTTATTTGAAGGTTTTATTAGTGGCCTTTAGTATTCTTCCTTTGAAATGTCAGTACCATGGTTGTATTGCCAGTAAGAATGTGTTTCACATCATTTAGATTTCTGATGTTCTTCTCCATTACTAAAGGAGAATGAAAAGAGCAAAAAATAATTTAAAAAATTATTGTTTTCTAGAAAACAGAATAATTTCTCAGTACCTAAACTTGTAACCATGCTTGGCTATAGGATACTTGTATTACAGAACCATTTAGTCAGTTAAGTTTAAAAAAATCAGGCTAGTTCACCGTTAGGTTGGCTGTAAGTTCCCATCTTAACTAAACATGCGAAATACAAGATATCTTGAATCTGTATCTTCAAATAAGTCATATGGAAAGTTTCCTATGAATACATAATTTTAGTCATTTGGATTCAGACAGGCCCTAGTTTAGTTGCAAAAATTTTGAGTCATTTTGTGTGTAACTCATAACAGTTTCACACAGAAATTGGAAGATTGATTGGTAGGTGATTAGTCAGGGTTCTCTAGAGGGACAGAACTAATAGTATACACACACACACACACACACACACACACACACACAAAGGGAGTTTATTAAGTATTAATTCACGTGATCACAAAGTCCCACAATAGGCCGTATGCAAACTGAGGAGCAAGGAAAGCCAGTCCGAGTCCCAAAACTGAAGAACTTTTGGAGTCTGATGTTTGAGGGGGAGGAAGCACAGGAGAAAGATGTAGGCTGGTAGGCTAGGCCAGTCTAATCTTTTTACATTTTTCTGCCTGCTTTATATTCTAGCTGTGCTGGCAGCTGATTAGATGGTACCCACCCAGATTAAGGGTGGGTCTGCCTTTCCCAGCCCACTGACTCAAAGGTTAATCTCCTCTGGTAATACCCCTGCAGACACACCCAGGATCAATATTTTTCATCCTTCAATCCAATTAAATTGACACTCAGTATTAAGCATCACAGTAAGATATGAAATTTGGAGTGTCTTGAGATGTTACATTAATAGAACCTGATGTCATGCTGTAGAACCTCTTACCTGCTGGTATTTTTTTCCAGAGGAAAGACCTTTTTTATTTTATTCTCTGATGGAAATCTTGGGAGATATGTCAGTTTTCCAGGGTCCAGCTCTTACTGAATAATTGGCAGAGTCACTGTGTATGAAATCTGTATCCCTCGTGGCTAGTAATTAATTATCACATTAAATCTTCATTGTTTTTCTCATCCTTTTTTCTTTTAATTTGCTGCGAGCAGTCATAATCACATTTCAGATGCCTTGAATGTTAATGAATCAATGAGATAGCATGTGTTAAATTTGTAGCTATTCCAGTGTCTGACATGTAGGAAGCACTCCTTAAATATTATCATTATAAATGTTGGTCAGTGAGCCTACAATTAATCATGATAAATGATTAAGCAACTGCATCTATATGGCACTGATCGTGTTTGAAATGCATTTTATCTAGGATCAAATTACCTTTTCTACCCTTTTCAGGGGATCTTCCAAGTAGTTCTTAAGGGTTTACAGCACATCTATCAACTTGTCACTTGTTTTCATCAAAGCTGAGTTTCCTCTTTTGCTCATAACTTTAAAAAGTATATGGTTCACTAAAGTGAAAACTGTGTATATATATATATATATATATATATATATATATATATAACTTCAATGCAATACATTGTTTTAAATGGTGATTTCTTAAGGCCATTCAGTGCTCCTGCAATCACATGCTCACTGGATTAGCATTTGACTTATGTCAAAGTAGGAACATGTAAAAAAAAACCAAACACTTAATTAGAATATTACAGTGATTTCTCACATAAACCAGCTTAAACAAGGTGTATTTACATTTAGCAATCAGGAATTGACTTAAACTCCTGTGTAAATATGTGTGTCAGAAAGATGATTTAAAATGTTGAAAAATTGTACACAATAGAACTTCAAGCCTGATCATGTCACAAAATGTGAAGTCCAGGTTTTTAGTCAAAACTAGAATTGTTAATGTAGATTATGATTACTTTTTTTTGTAGTTACAGATTCTGATACTGTCATTTAGATTACAGCTTATATATATTAAGATGGGGTAATGTAAGCGATATAATAAACTATTCAATTAAAATGATTTTTCTGGTTAAATTCAACATAATTAGACATCTCTAAACCACTTTTATCACAAAGAATTTAACTGATGATTTGTTTTAAGTAAACCATCAATTTAAAAAATATTTTATTTTCCCACTTTTAGGGCCCTAGAGTTAGGATGAGAAACATTTTGGTTAGAATAGAAACATTTGTAACATATATATGTATCTATAAGGATGCAATATGTATGCCATATGTGCATGTATATTGCATACATATTAAAATAAGGATACCATATGTATGCGATATATACGTACACATATATATCGCATACATATGGTATCCTTATTTTAATGATATCAGTGGTATGATCACATTTTCTATACCCTATATTAAGCAAGAAACAAAACCAAAACCTTTTTTTGTGTGTGTATTCTATTTCCAGTTAACATGGTAAATGTTTAATTTTATGTCTGTAAATGCAGCATTGCTGAGTCTTTTTTTTTCTTTTACCTCAAAAGACAACAACAACAGCAAAAGTTCAAAACAAAACAGCACCATAATCATCATTTTATTATTTATGGAATGGTTTATTTTGGAAGGGAAATAAGTTAGCTAACAGAAATGTTTGAGAATAAACATAATGAGGCAACTTTTATACTTGAAAATATATTTCTACTTTTGGAAGTACTTCATGTATCCATAGCAATAATGAAAATGTAAATCTGCATAAATAATGCCACACTCTTGTAACATAATTTAAGATATAACATTCAAATGAAACGATTTATAATTTCTAAGACGGTTTTATAGTCAATATTGGAACAACTTATGATAACAATGCAACATCAAAAAAATTTATAAAACTTTTGAACACCAAAATTGGTTTCCTTTTTATGCCTTTGCTTAGTGGCCATATTTTCAAAACAGTATTAAAACAAACACTTGATTCTTTAAAAACCAGAGTATTAAAAAAACCTAAAAGCATTAATGTTAACAGCTTCCCATTGTATGCTAGGAAGAAGACAGCATTTATGATTAATTTGCAATTTTAAAGCACCCAGGACCCTAAAACACTACAAAATTCTTATTGGAAACTATTTTGATACATTCTTCAAAGAAATTGGTGAAAATAAATGTAAACATAAACAACTCTCAGTTCATTAAAATGCAAGTCTGAAATTACTGTGTTCTTCAAAAAGGTATGTAGTCATATGGAAACAATATTCACTGAATGTGATTAAAAAAAGGAAAGAAGTTGTCACTTAAATATGAAGGGAGAATAATATAAATATTTATTTTCAAGTTATGTTTTAGATCTCAAGATCATCTGTTATGAAAGATACCATGTTTTAGGATGGGTCAGGAAGCAGGGGAAGAATTAATTCTTGATCTTTCTTCTTTCCCTAAGACCAGGGAAGTTTTCTGTTAGTTTGGAAGACCATTTGCTCAATTACTAAAAAATTACTGACTGTTTAGAATGTGCTAGTCACTCTACTGAGTGTGTCATGGTATGGGCAAGTGCCCACTTTAGGCAACCTCCGCCTACAGTTATATTGTATTAAACCCATTCTATCAAAGAACATTGTGTATCTAAGGACTTAACCAAAGCATGGCATACAGTAAGTGCTCAATAATGGAGAGTTATTATTCATATTCTATGACATTCTTTATAGCTGTTCTCGTCTACTGAGGAATATAATTTAACTTAAAATGGTAAATTCAATGGCGTCCTGCGTTCTCTGCTGCTTTTCCAAGTAGCTTTTTATGTTTCATCGGCAATGCCTCAGTTATTCTGTAAACCAAAGCAGCAGGATTTAATGTGCTCTGGAAAACTAATTGGTAATGCAATGGTAAGGAGCTAATTCCTCACTAAAAATCACAGAGATCCTATTCATCATTTCTATGATGGTTTTATAATCAAAATGCTAGAACAACTTAAACTAATGAAACTTCAAAAAAATACTATGGGGGGGGGCGGGGGCGCGCGCGGGGGGGGGGGGGGGGGGGGGGGGGCCCCGGGAGAAGTTTTTGGCCACCAAAATGGGTCTCTTTTTCATACTTTTGCACAGGACTAATCATAAATAGTTCATGTGTCTCTCCTGAAAGTTTTATGAATAGCTTATTTTTAATAAAACTATGCAGAGCAGAATTATACGGCAACTCACTATACCAGAAACACAAATGCCTTCAGGGTGACTAGATTTCTCTTGAGATAAAATGTGATTATTCTCAAATACTTTAAATTATGTAAATGTGATCAGAAACACCATTTTTGTTATGGAGTTGCTCAGTCAATTTACCATTACCAACTTTGGAATCCAACTAACTATGTGTTTCAAAGAACCATCTGAAATAAGCAAAGCGATATAAACTTTAAAAATTAAATGTAAGCACATAATATTTAAATCATTTCTTGGTAAGTAGGATGTCCAGAGCTGTGCTATTTAATATAACCCCTAGTCGCATGAATATATTTAAATATAAGTGAATTTAGATTAAATATTCAGTTATTTATTATGCTAGCCACATTTTAAGTGCACAGTAGCTGTATGTGGGTAGCAGATACCATTTTGAACAATGCGAATATAACATTTCCAATCATCACAGGTAGTTTTCTTGGATAGAGGTGCTCTAGGGTATTTTAAATAAAGGAATAGTTGATGTTTACTATTTATAACGACGACCGCACAGAAAATGATCTAAGAAGCTTGGGATTTCATAGTCTCCTTGAGTCTTTTAACCACATCTCCCAAACCTGGATGAGATTATTTGGCATGCTCTTTGACAGACAAAGGCTACTTTACAATAATTTCAATACAAATGAAAACTAAGCAATGGTTCAGAAAATTAACTGCATTTACTCAATGACTTTTAGGAAACTGGAGTTTTGAATATTGTCTAAAAGCAATGGTTAATCAATGAGATCAATGCTTTCTCCGCAGCACCTTCCAAACCTTTTCTTCTGAGCGCCCCGCCATTCTACTTGGCGTGCTGCGGTGGGTCCTGTCGGCGCCCTGCATCCTCCGCTGCTTTTCCAAGTAAGTTTTTATGCTTCATCAGCAATGCCTCAGTTATTCTGTAAACTAATGCAGCAGGATTTAATGTGCTCTGGAAAACTAATTGGTAATGCAATGGCAAGGAGCTAATTCCTCACTAAAAATCACAGCGATCCTATTCAGGAGGTTTCCAGAGATTTATCAAACCTCAGCACACTGAGCAATTGTGAGCAGTTCCAATGGTATTGAAACCCAGGGCTGACACATCACCGAAAGCAACTTGTTTTCCATTTGATATAAAAGATCTCGGACGGACCAGTTTGGCTTTTCTGAAATGTGTAGCAACACTCCTTTAAAGAAGAGGAAAAAGAAAGGAAGGAAGGCGAAAAAATTATGCTGTGTAAAATTTCCATTTTGCTTAAAATGTGACACAGAAAGTTACTAGATGTCTATGGAGAATAATATAAAATTGTTAAGATCATGAAAGGAGATAAATTTCTCCTCTTTGGCATCTTGAAGGTAACTAACCAGAGCTGTTGAAAATATTTTCAAGAGAACTCTTCTTCCAACCTTAGAAAAGCAAAATTTTAGTAGAGTCTGAGGGTGGAGTGAGAATGTCAGACTTTTAAAATCTTGCAGCGTGCACACACACACTCTCACACGCAAAGGAAAAACGTAGAAGTAAAATTCCCCTTGGTCTTGAGATTTCTGGGTCAGATGAGAATCTCTAGGCAGAGAATCTGAGTTTATGGTAAAGAAGTCCAGTGGAGGGGTGCATTTCTTTCAGCTGCTCAAGAAAAAACACTTATTCAGGTTAACAGCTCTGTCAGGTGAAAAGTGAAATAAGAGTTGAGTCAGGCTCCTGTGCCGAGCTCCATCACGGTTGAATTCAGATCCCTGCTGCCTCTGTGCGTGTGTTTTGGGAATGTTTCAGGAAAGCAGTTGCTCGACAGAATAATTCCTGACAAGTGAGGCAGCAAATGCTGGCCGTTTAATGAGCTGCAGGCTCTGAACATCTCTTTAGGGGGCTGATACTTTCCCACAGAGCACTTTACATGGCTGAGACCCAGCCACAATGGGGTGACAGACCCGTGACCAATCGTCACTTTCACTCGACTCATCCACACGCGACCTCACCACGATTTTTCACTCTGCAGATGAACTTTAGGAACCATTTCACATGGAAAAGGCTTGGGCAAGGGTCAGTTGCCCTTTTGTATGGTCATAAAGCAAGGCTCTGTGTGTCAGTCTTTTCTCCTGTCTCACATTCCAAGTGAATTTCTGGACACCATTTAAAGCACTTGACTGAAAAATAAAGCAGTGAATGAAGCTGACTTTTATAGACTCATTCTAGCTCATCTTCCCATATAACCCTGTCTACCTGAAAAGGGATTTAGTGGATGAGCTGAGTGTATACAGGGACTTGCTGAATACATAGGGCCCATTATCAACTGTGGGGATTGTTTATTAACCGGGACTGATACACTACTATTTTGGAAGTGACCTATTAATTGTCCATTTAACTAGAATGTATTGAATTCAAACAGAAAAATAGAAAGCGTGACTAAACCTTTTACTCGCTCCTTCAAGGTGGTCTCCTATGAGGGCAATTGAAAACTCTTGTGCAAATTAAGGAGACATTTATCACCATATATTAGCATATCAGGAAAAGACTTCTGGAGTAGAGACCTAAAACCCAAATATTTGTTACCGTATCGTATGGCGTCTCTGTGCAATTAAGTCTGTAGTGTTAGATTTCGGGAGTGGAGATCAAAAGGGGTCCCCGATAATTAGTTTTTTACTTCAGAAAATCTCTGGCAGTTCAGGTAAGTGGAAATGGACAAAAAATTCCATGTAACAGGTGGACATTCATGTGCATATGTGTGAGTGTGTGTATGTACTTATTTTATAGTGATGTTTTAAGAGTCTCAAACCATCAAAGATAATAGATAGTAAAAAAAATTGGGCCCATTCAATTAATAGAGCATGTAAAAGTAATGCTAAAGACGTTTTCTAGAAGACTTTATCTTCTCTGCTGCTTGGAAAATTACTTTAAGCAGGTCTCATTTTCCTCCATCTGCTTCCCAGTCCTTCCTACTTAGTGCCTTTTGTGTAACTGTTGTAAATTATGGTGTTTATCCCTGGAGGTTTATGAAGTCCCGTGTTTATCTTTTTCTTAAAAATAAACATACAAGCTGAAAATCAGTACAGCTCTAATCAAGGATAGAAAATCATGCACTTGGTTTGGCTTCATTTCTTAAGTTGGCATTTTAAAACAGTTTAGAGATGCCACAACTGATTTTAATAAATGATAGTGTCTCGTATTATTAGTTATAACTCTAAAATGAATTTCGTATTTTCTTATGTATAATGTTCATTTGTATTGGCAGCAAATAATAATAACATTGCTAGAATTAAGCTGTCAATAAAGAATTTTACATAAATAACCAGGATACCAAGGTACAGTTAATAAGGTTTATATCTGTACAGTCATCTTTAATTTAAGGCACTTATTAGGTTTTCTTTCTTCTTTTTTTAATAATAATCATAATGATTTTTATGCCAAGGTCTTTATATTATTTTACATTGTACAAAGGAAAATAGACTGTCCAAATAAACTTGCATTAAGTTTCAGCTCAGACAGTCAAAATTAGGTTTATATTAAAAAGTTTAATAAGTGATTAAATCAATGGCCCTCATCATTGTTTTACAATATTGGCTTCACTCTTTCCAAAAGAGTAGGATCAGACCAACACATTTCTAATTATGCAAGTGAAATATTATTTTGACTCTTTTAATGTGATTCATTTAATATTGATTTAGTTTTTCTTATTAACTTCTTAGATTTACAGCTGACTTCTTGTTGCAATGTGGAAACAATCATTCATTCAATGGCCTTCTCACATATAGTAAATAGTTTAATAGGCTATTTAAGTGCAACCCTTACAGTGGGGAAAAATTAAAAGGCAGTGGTAACAGTTCTCCCCCTCCCCCCAAAGCAGTGTATGGAAAATCTTTGATATTACAACCATAAGGTTCTTTTCAAAATAACGTATTTCTCAAATAACACAAAATGGAAAGTTGTGGAAATTATGTAAATAATGACTTTTTAAAAATTACTTAACAAAGTGTAGGAATCTTAATGATGTCGACTAGCTAATTGAATTAATCAGGTAATTATTTTGTTTCATCTTTGAGTACCCAACTTGAATTTGACCTTTTCAGAAGTTTATGCCTTAAAGACAAAGCTTAAATTTGGAGCAACATTATCGAGATTTGTAGAAAAGAAAGTATTCTTCTGGGACAAACTGCTCTGCCTTTTGGGAGATGAACTTACATTCTACATTTTAAGATAATTGTACTATCTTCTCTTTCTTGTTAAAACTTAAAAGAATGTAATATACTCTCCAAGTCTGAATTTTAGGATTGTCTTGAAGACAGAAAGGAAGGGACATTATTTTTCTAGTTGTGAATGTAGGTTGGTTCTGTGAGTTTCAAGGACAAAGATGGGGAATGCTCTGATTAGTATTCTTGCCACCTGACCTGACTGTGTTCTCTTTTACTGCTCTCAGCTGGAGTGACCAGTGGACCGAGGATACTGACTAGGATCTGTGGAAATCTACAAAAGGCTGCATACAATGTTTAAAAAAGGATTTAATCTTAGCACTGTAAGATCTTCAGAGGGATGCAAAATTCTTTTTCTAACAGAAAAAGAAGCCTAATTATATTGCCTGAAACATAACTGAGTTTGTGCAATACGTTGAATACGTATTGATTTCTCAAAAATACAGGGAGGGGTGTTCCCTAGATAAATGGCATTCAGTCAACCAGGGACAATGTTTAAAGGAGTCAGAGGCTCAAAGACAATAGATTTTCCAAGTTGATGGCTCTATTCAGCAGTTCTAGAGAGGCAGTGAAAGTATTGGAGTAACATTCCTGGAATGGAGTTCCTTTTCTCCCCCAAATATTCTTAAGCAGTTGAAGGGTGGGTGATGGGTAGGGGAAGGGAATTCCTTAGCAATATGGGATGCTTGTCTCTGATCTTGTCTATAGCTCTGTCTGAGCATAACTTGAAGTTTAACAGGGCTGCTTATAAAGTCCTAATTTTTGGTTTCAAAAAACAAAGAATAGAGCAGGGGGAGAATGGCTGAATAGAACAAAGCAGGAAAGCCTTCTTCTGTCAGCTCAGTGTGTGTCTATAAATGATACAGGGTTGTTGGATTGTGCTTTTGGAAATAGACAATGCAGAACACGAGACATCAGAGTACTACTGGACTCTGAATGGTCAGACTGCCTGCACCTGTTCCTTTATGGAGGCCCACTTTATAAGATACACTGAATAGACTCTCATATAAAAACCAGGTTAAGAGGTAGACAGCAAGTTAAAATAGCAAAGACTCTATATGACTAGTCAGGAATTTTGAAATAAATTGAGTATTTTTGTCCTGGAGAAACGAAATGCTAGGGAGAACATGAGAGTTTTCTTTAACCCAAATCTACCGTATGCAAATAGATATAAACTGTAGAATTGGGACCAATGAATGGAGTTTAGGGAAAGTTAATTTTTGGCTTGTTATAAGGGAATGATTTCCAGCAAATCAAGCTGTTTGATAAGTATTATTATGTGGCACCCCAACCTACAAGATTATATAGAGACAGGAAGATAGACTTTTAATTTAAATCAGGTTAGGCAAATGCTGTGTCTCCAAAACACACACACACACACACACACACACACACACACACTTGAAAATAAGAAAGGTAAAGAAGCTCTTCACTTAAGAGAAGCCCCTGAAAGATAAGAGGTTGGAAGTTGCAGCTGGAGGAATGTTACAGTAGAAAAGGTGAGCCCACAGACAAGACAAGAACCATCCCCTATTTGAGGAAAACTGACTCTTCAGGAGGGAGAGACACAAATTTAAGGTTTAAAATGAGCTACTTTTGAGGAAATAGTTAATAGGGGCTGATGGTGTTGTAGCTAGCCTGTTGGAGAGGCCTGGATTAAACAAATGACCTCTTGTGCCTTCTGATTTGTTTAATCCAAGCCTCTCCAACAGGCTAGCTACAACACCTTCAGCCTCTATTAACTATTTCCTCAAAAGTTTTTTTTATATAGATTCCTATTGAATCTATATAAAAGGATGAAACAGTTAAAGTGTTATCAGTAGCCTCTGGCTTGAGTTATCCTAAAATAATGATATTTTTTGCTAAAAGCCTTGAGAGGTCTAGATTCAGTGGTGCTTCATAGACTTATGCTGTCATTTTCCTTACAAAGACAGAGGGATGCTGGGTTATGAATTAGTTTTTTATATGGAAGACTGTAAACTTAGAAAGCAAACCTTAAACAACATGGCTTGTTAGAAGTGCCCTTTATATAGCACTCCTTGGCCTACATCAGGGTAGCCCAGATTGAGAGCAAAAGCTGGAACAGAACAGAAAACAAAGAGAAGGCTGGTGCCATGGCAGATGCTGGAAGCTGTAGTGGCACAAAGAGCAGCACTGGACATGTATGATCCAGAAGCCTTTATAAATAGGTGAAAGGATATGGGACAAAGGAAGTGTCCCCAAATGGGATCAGTGATCCAGAGATTCACATGAGTTCTTGGTTAGTCTAAACATCACACACATTGCTGGCAAGCTGTTGACAGCACGAGATGCTTTTGAATTGCAGTTGTAGATAGGCCAGAACTGCAGCTATTTGTTCTTGGTCTGATGTCTAGGAAGTGACTGGATAAGGTCCCTGTTTGTTTGGCAGCACTTGCTGGCTGCTACAAACACCATTGCCTTGCTTCAGAGTTAAGTCATGTTTTCCAGAAGTTTAGGCAATAGGGAGAGGCAGTGACAACCACCACTAGATTGTCCAATGCTGTGTTTTTCTGTCTCCCCACACCGCTCCTCCTCAACAATAGCATGCACACACAGCATACCTCCATTTGTAGTGCCCTTCACACAGGGCTTCTGGGAAAGATGATAATTAGGGGGCATCTCAGGATCCAGGGAATCATGCCTTTGAAAGGTTTTCTATCCCGGGTCATTCTTTCTTTTTTTTTTTTTTTTGAGAGAGAGTCTCGCTCTGTCACCCAGCCTGCAATGCAGTGGCGTAATCTCGGCTGACTACAACTTCTGCCTTCCAGACTAAGAATTCTCCTTGACTCAGCCTCCTGAGTAGCTGGGATTACAGGCATATACCACCATGCCTGGCTAATTTTTGTAATTTTAGTAGAGATGGGGTTTCACCATGTTGGCCAGGCTCTCGAACTCCTGATCACAGGCGATCTGCCCACCTCGGCCTCCCAAAGTGCTGGGATTACAGGTGTGAGCCACCGTCTCGGCCTATTCCTGGTCATTCTGCTATTTTAATGTGACTCTTCCCACTTTCCCACTTCTTTCCCTGCCCACTCATACCTTTGACAATCTTTGATGTAATTTGAAAAAGGCATTGATTTGCCTCCCTCCGCTTTGATGTGTAACCTTAATTGCACAACTTAACTTTCTAGAGCCTAGTTTTCCGTGTAAAAAATGGGGGTGTTGGTAATTTCTTCTTCCAGGGATTGGTGTAAAGATTACATGACATAATGCATGTAGTTGGCACGTATGTCAGCACATGTGAACCCAAATATATGTGAGAGCTGCATCATAATAATAATATCCCCAAATTAATAGAGTCTGTAGCACCCTGAACTGGTGGCTCCTGCTTTTAAAGCCTCATTTCTGCTACATGCCTTTTTCTCCGTATGTTTCTTTTTATATCATTTGTTTATTTTTGTTTACCTGGAAGTTTCCATATAAGTCAAACCTTTGTCATAAATTTATGAATAGTTGGATGTGTGTTTTGCAGACATAAAATTTAGGTGCTTATTTGTATGTTTAGAAGATATGAAAATGGCATGGTTTCGTCAATGTGGTTTGTGGTTAGATCCAGATTGCTCATAAAAGACTCATGGGTGAGCCATGGGAAGGAGCATCAATGGTGGTTTAGTAATAGCGGCATTGTCATGTGCTTCTTGTAGGAACCCGAGGTACGTCACTTTTTGAAAGCAAGCTTGATTTGTGTATTGAGACCAGTGCTAAGAGAAACCAGGCAACTAGTAAAGAAGGGAAGAATATAACATTCTTTCTTGTTGGTGTTTTTTTTGCTGTTGGTTCAATTCTTATTTGTTATATTTGTTGTCTATTGGTTGAATTCTTGTTGGCTATAGGGCACTGAAACTTGAGGACCAGACCCCAGAGTTAACCCTTTGACTCTTACAAGCACTCTAGGTCTCATCTTTCAAGATGGGGGGCTAGTTTGGGTTCACAATGCCCCAAATGTATACCACAGTGGTGAGAATAATTTATTTTTAGGCTTTCTTGATGGGAATCTTTTTTTTTTACTTAAAAAACCTTATTTGGAAAACCTATGGGTCGCTATTAAAAGTTTTAGGGGCATTTAAATGAGTTTTATTTACGCACTATTTTATTTTAACATGTAGATCTTGGTGAAGAAGGGCCAAAATGAATAGAATCTTGAGCCTTACTTATAAAAATTCTACTTAGAAAAAAATAAGGGTACATATTTTTTCTATTACCATAAATTCATTTTAGACTCTGTGTATAGATGTAAAAGGTTTTATTAACTCAGAAGACATTTGCCTTTCTAAAGTGCTAGGTTGGTTATGTCCTTCTTGAAAGGCTTCCCTTGACAAGTTATAACTGAAACTTGTTTCAGGGACCCCTGACCCTAATTTGTCTTTCCAGCTTTTCTCCTGTGTTCTTTCCAGTCATACCCTGCAATCCAGAAATACTAGGTTTTGTGAGATTCTTAGATCTGCCGTGTTTCACACTTGTCTTCACTTGGCTTCATGCCTCTGCAAATGGTAATCCGTCTACTTTACCTGCCTTTCCCTTGATTGCCAGGAAGAGGAGCTGCTGTTCTAGGTGCTGCTCTCTCTTAGGACCTACTTTGTTGACCATCCTAACTCAGTGGCTTCTTATCTGTTGCACTAATGCCTTCTGTGCTGTGGTCTCATCTCACTGTATTGTGGCTATCTGTATTCTTCTTGGATTTTTCCTTATCAGCAGTGAACACCTTAAGGATGGATTGGATTCATCTTCGATCACTCAACAACAATTCAGTAACTCTGACAGGTTATTTCCGAAAAGGTTGCTGCAATGCCTGCCTGTTTTCATTGGAAAATAAAACCAAACTTAAAACATGGACAGTGGAGATGAATTATATGTCCAGAATTCTACAATACAATAACACAATTTTGTGTATATTTTTGTCTTTTAGATTTTTTCTGCATTTTTGCTTAGTTGTGAACATAATATATATCTTATATGTATATATATCATACTTTAAAGATCATAGTGTAAGTACTTTCTTTGCTGCTGCCTAATCTTCATAGTCCTCATCTTTAATGATTCATTACAATTTTACCAAGTGGATAATTTACATATGCATTTCTTTACCTGCGGATATTTTGTTTTTTCTCCTAATTTTTAATACTTATTGCTGTAATAATTATCTATTGGATACATTTACAAATTAAGAATGCCAGAATGCAGAGGAAAGAGCCCTGATTTGAGTTCAGAAGATCTTGGTGCCAGCTTTGCTCTGTGTCCTTTGTGTGTCTTTGGACCTCAGCTGCTCTGAACATGTCTTCACCTATAGTGAGGGGCACCTGTGGCAGATGATTCTTATAAGATTCAAATCCAACAATGGGAAGTGAGGTAGATTTGTGGGATCCTTAATGTGAACCAAGCACTGAAATTTTGTTATTTTATTGAATCTTGGAAGCAGCCTTGTAAGATCAGCTGCAATATACTGAATAACTTGCTTTAAGTCATGAATGTAAGTGCTGAGATCCAAACTGAGGAATGTTCAGAGAAGAAAAGCACTTATAAAAAGATGCACATTTTGAAATATTCAAAATATTTTTGTTATTGACCAATATTTTATAAAACTGCTTAAATCTCTGAATAGTGAATTGGCTGGGTGTGGTGGCTTACTCCTGTAATCCCAGAATTTTGGGAGCCCAAGATGGGTGGATCACCTGAGGTGGGGGAGTTCGAGACCAGCATGACCAACATGGAGAAACCCTGTCTCTACTGAAAATACAAAGCTAGCCAGGCGTGGTGGCACATGCCTGTAATCCCACCTACTCGGGAGGCTGAGGCAGGAGAATTGCTTGAGCCTGGGAGGCAGAGGTTGCGGTGAGCTGAGATAACATTGTTGCACTCCAACCTGGGCCACAAGAGTGAAACTATCTCAAAAAAAAAAAGAATAATACTGAACCTAGTTGTCAAATCTGACTTTAAGATATGATTTTGGCATGAGACAGGCAAAAAGAATTAGTGATGTAAAAGGGGAAATAACCAATATCCTATGTGGAGGTGAATGGAAGGGTATCAATGAAAGTAGACCTTTATAGAGAACTGGGCTTGATGACATCTCAGGGTTATGGCAATTCAAAGGAGACACAGAGTTACAGAGCTGGAAGGAAAGAGGGAGAGGTTAGTGGTTCATTTTGCAGAATGAGGATGAATTATAATGAGATGTAACCCAGGACTTAGCCAGGAGATCTTTTAGACAAATGGGAAAGGACGTTATCACATTGTACAGGCCGAATTGACAAGATTTACTGTCATTTTCCTTCTAAAATACAAATCAGATCATGTCAGTATTGTGTAGGGTTAGTATATTTGTTGTGGTATCTGTCTCCTGGGTTTTAAACCCTAGCTTTGTGACCTTGAACAAAGTTACTTAACCTTCCTAAGTTTCATTTTATTTCTGTAAAATGGAGAGGATAATAGTAGCATTCATGCCATAGATTCAATGTGAGAATTAAATGAAATAATGCATGCCAGTGGTTTAGCACAAAGTAAGCATTAACAGTGCAGAGTAAGTGTTCAATGTATGTTTATTATTATGTCCTGCCCTGCTTAAACATCTTCTATTGATCTTTATTACCTACCCAAACCCTTGCAGTTCTCTATTGTCTGACTCCATTCCACTTCAGAGGTTCAAATGTTTTAATGGCCTGGCAGGTAAAAAGCAAGCTAAGCAAGGCTGTGGCAAACTGGGGCCACATACTCCATCTAAAAAAGAGGCACCTGCTACTCACTCTGAGCCCTGTGTGGTTACCTTTGAAGAGGTATCAGAAACCTGGACTTCATGTGAAACTTCCCACTTATTAAATGTGGACAACTAAATCAGAATTCTTAACCAACATGCTAAGTCAAAAAAGCCCATTTGCAGGCTGGATATGGTTGCCCTCTTGCAGCCTCTGCTTTATGCCTTTCCCCAGCCTTGAGGACTGCTTACTTTTACTTGGATAGACTTTATTCCTTGTGCTTTCAGACATACTAGTAACTATTTGAATTGACTTTGGTTCTTTCTCTCTTAAACGGTATTGTTCTTTTAGACTTGACTCGACCTGACTATTTTCTCTGAACTCAATTTCCTCCTTTGTGATGCCAGTGCACTTTGCAGGTCTTTCTATTCTAGTAGTTAAGACATTCACTTACTTGTGTTTTCAGTAAATAATTCTTAATCACCAGAATGCATAGTACCTATAACCATAAGCCTGCTTTCCTGGTGCTATGTTACAGAGTGAGTGTTCATGGGTCCCCCCTCCCATAATAAGATGAGCTCCTTTAGGGCAGGGATTATGTGCTGTTTGTCTGGTTTCCTCAGCAATTAGCTCAATGAGCTGGATACCCAGTGTATTAGTTTCTTGTTGTTGCTGTAACAAATTACCATGAACTGAGCGTCTTAAAGTAACAGGTACTTATTACTTTATAGTTACTGAAATGGGTTTCATAGGGCTGAAATCAAGCAGGGTAGAAATGGGTTTCACAGGGCTAAAATCAAGCAGGGTTGTGTTCCTTGTGTAGGCTCTGGGGAGAATCTGTTTCCTTGTCTTTTCAGCTTCTTGAGGCTGCCTGCATTCCTTGGCTTCTGGCCCCTTCTTCCAACCTCACAGCAAGAATGTAGCATCTTGAAATCTCTCTCTGACTATGACCTCCTAATTTGCTTCCCTCTTCCAGTTATAAGAAATCTTATGATTACATTGGGCCCACCTGGATAATACAAGATACACTCTTCATCTCAAGGCCAGTTGATTAGCAACTTAAATCTATTTGCAACCTTAATTACCCTTGCCATGTAACATAACATATTCACAGGTTCTGGGAATTAGTACATGGACATCTCTGAGAGCCATTACTCTGCCTGTCACACCTGGGAAGCAGAATGAGGGAATGAACCATGAAAGCCTGTAAACACTCAGAGCATGAAAACCAGTATTGTGCTAGCCACAAAAAGGCAGAAAGAGTAGTAGATGTCTCTGACCTCAAGGAGTTGATGATCAATGGAATTGCAGGGGGAGTAACTGAGAGTCCTTCAGTTCTCTCTTCTCTTCTCAGATTAAACATCTCTGACTCTTCCACCAGATTTTGCAGGTAATGAGGGCAATTAAACATATCTATCTTATTTCTCAATGTGTAATATTGAGCAGAGTGTCTGGCATATGTAAGTGTTCAAAATTTGGATAAAAAAATGAATAAACAAATGAAGAATTAGAGAAAGATGAAGTGTTTAAACCATGTACTATTTAATCTGCACTGGGGCTTTGTAACCTGGGAACTTGGGCTTTCAGATGTGGCATGCAAAACTGGGAGGGCAAGCAAATGTATGTTTCCCTTGCACTGGAGAGCAAAGAGCACTTATCAGATTCTCAAAGGAGTCTGTATTAGTCTGTTCTGGTTCTGCTAATAAAAACATACCTGTGACTGGGTAATTTATAAAAGAAAGAGGTATAATTGACTCACATTTCAGTATGGCCGGGGAGGCCTTGGGAAACTTACAATTATGGCAGAAGAGGATGCAAGCATGTCCTTCTTCACTTGGCAGCAGGAAGGAGAAGAATGAGAAAAGTGCAGAGCAAAATGCAGAAAAGCCCCTCACAAAACCATTAGATCTCAGGAGACTTCATTCATTCATGAGAACAGCATGGGGGAACCACCCCCATGATTCAGTTACCTCCCGCAAGGTCCCTCCCCCAGCATGTGGGTATTACAACTCAAGATGAGATTTGGGTGGGGACACAGAGCCAGACCATATCAGAGTCCGTAGCCAAAAAGAGGTTAAGAAGTATTGCTTTAAGTGAGCAGAGTTGAAATGAGGTAATTTGACCATAGTGTAGAGTAGGAGGGTACCATATTGTCCAAGGAAAGGCTGACTTCTTTCTAAAGCTAACTGGGCTTTTGTATGTTTTTCTCTCACCTCTAGGAGAAGAGAGTGTGCTGCCTCTCCTGGCACAGGACTCTAATTCCAAAGCTCGGAGAGGCATTTTAAGAAGAGCTGTCTTTTCTGAGGACCAGAGAAAGGCTCTGGAGAAAATGTTTCAGAAACAGAAATATATCAGCAAAACAGACCGAAAGAAACTTGCCATCAACTTGGGACTAAAGGAATCACAGGTACTAATGAGCAGGAAGATGTCTACTGCTTCTGATTTCTTCTGAGATCAGATGAAATCAGTCATTTTCAGGGTAGTATGGCCATAGGCAACTGCTTCTGATTTCTTAAGGCACACAATGAAATCCATTTATTTGGCAAGTATTTCATATACCAGGCATGGTGCTACAGCCTGAGGTGTTCTTGAAATGCTTTTCATAATTTTTTAGTGGGTGAAGATATATGTACCATTTTCTATTTGGAAATAGGTCCATTTGCTGAGAGGTCTAGGTTTTTTTGCCATAGGGCTGTTTAATTCTTCCCAAATGAAGAGAAATGCTAAGGAGGTGGTCATTACATTATAAATCATTTGCTCTGTATTCAGAGAAGCAGGTTAAATAATTCTTCAAAAAGCAGGAACCACTTTGCCTTTCTCTTCATTTCCAGTCCAAAATCAAAGCATGAATGAGTGACTCATGAATACTTCTTAATGGGTTTCATGAAGATTTTGCTCTTTGGGTTTATGTCAAATACAGTTAAACAACTTCACATTCACAACACTTACATACCTTTCTTGTACATTGATGTTTCATATAATTGTGAATGGGACTTTCTGGCTATTGGAGTTGCATAATACTCCATTTAAAGTTTGGCCTACTTATTACAAATAATATCATACGGCACTAGAAGTTTCCTATTTAACTTTCCTTTAATTGTCGTGTGAAATGCGCACTGTAATAATCCCCATTTTCTAAATGAAAAAAGAAGAAACTGAGCATAGGTCTTGTATCATGTAGCAAAGAGGTTTCAGAGGTAGGCTCCCCCCTTAGACAACCTAACTCTTGGGTTCATGTTCTCTTTAACCTAAAAATACCATGTGCAATTGTGCATAGAGTTCACTGTACAAAGGCATCTGGCCAAAAGGGATGGTGGCAGCTGAAATGCAGCATGCACTCTGTTTGCCAGGTGGAGTTTCCTGGTGCAGGCCCACATCTGCCTGGATTTAAAAAATTAACATAAAGTGACTAAAGGGTTAGAGGAGGCTCTGTCCTAACCACCATGCTCTGCTGTTCTTCCTCGCTTCCTCAGATGACCTATTTGTTTATATTGGACCTTATTAAAACCAGTTATTATTGAGCTAAACTCTCCTTGATCCTAGGGAAGTGATCTGTCTTCACAAGCTGCTTGCCCCAACTTTACAAATAGTAGGAAGCAGTACAAGGTGTGATAGAGGGTAGTATTAGTCAGTCCGTGCTCTCCTTGCTGTGTGGTACTGAGTCCATAACCTTAACTGGTTGTTCTGTACCTCAGTTTTTCACCAAAAGAACCCAAACAAACACTGGCCGGGTGCAGTGGCTCACGCCTGTAATCCCAGTACTTTGTGAGGCAGAGGCAGGCGGATCATCTGAAGTCAGGAGTTTGAGACCAGCCTGACCAACATGGAAAAACCCCGTCTCTACTAAAAATACAAAAAATTAGCTGGGCGTGGTGGTGCATGTCTGTAATCCCAGCTACTCTGGAGGCTGAGGCAGGAGAATCGCTTGAACCTAGGAGGCAGAGGTTGCGGTGCGCCGAGATCATGCTCTAGCCTGGGCAATAAGAGCAAAGAAAAAAGAAAAAAAACAGAAACAAATATAAGAATTCTATCTATGTCACAAAACAGTTTTGCATATATAACAGATAAATCAGCAGCTAGATCTCAATAGTCTGTTGTGTGCAAGACACTGTGCTAGGTAGGCAATAACAGGGAATATTGATAAATACTGAATACAACACAGTCTGTGTACCCCAGAAGCTTCCACACCCCATGGAAGCTCGTAGAAGTTTGACAAAACTGTATAATAATATAGACACTATCACGTGGTAGGTTAGATATACTGCCCAATAAAAGGATCACTAGTTCTCAAAGTTACTTATTTCTCTGAAGCCTTATGTTGATCCCCATCTCTGAAAAGGACAGCTGTGTGATTGGTCCATATACTCCCGGGAGGTCTAGTGATGAAATTCTCTGATCTTAGAGGAGCTGTTGGGCCTGAGAGAGGACATCAGGGGGCTCAGTAGGCCTGGCCTGCATCTCACTGATAAAAGAAGCTCCTGTAGTCAGCGGGGGAGAAAACAGGCAGGTTTGGGAGCTTGGGGAGCCTCTGGTTGAGTTGAAACTTGAAATAGGTGTTAAAAGATGGAAAGCAGTGGCAAGTAGCTAGGTTTCATCTGACAGGGCTCTGAGAAATTGTGAAAATCTCTGATAGTACATGTTGTGTTCCCAAAAAGAAACTTTTGAAAAGAGAATGCAACAGCCATATATAAAAATTACGGGGTGTGACCACAATCTCTCCTCCTGCCTCAAAACAACTATTTTCCTACTTATATGCTATCTTGTGGTTCTTAACCATAGATAGACACATGGTTTTACATAGCTAATGATACTGTGTTTAAAATTTAGTGCTGCAGGAGTGAGTGCTTTTTGTCTTATTGAATTTGGTGGAGCATCTCAGAAGTAATTTAACATTTTCTTATTTGTAAATATATAAATTACAATATATCAATTGCATGGTATTTATTATGGTAAATTCAATTAAAAAGGAAACCTATAAAGATAAAAGTGAAAACTCATCTTACTCTCCTCGAATCCAATTCCTTGGTTACTTCTGTTATTTACAAATGGCACTTGTTTGACTTTATTGACACATCACGTATTATTTTAAAAGTAAATTCTTATGTGTGTTGTATATGCACAAACATATAATAACACAAACACTTGAATGCTTACCATGTGCCCTTACATTTGATGTCAATTAATCCTTACAAAAATCCTATGGAATAGCTACTTTTGCTAGCTCTATTTTACAAACAAAGAAGCTGAGAAGTGTGTGTGTGTGCATGTATATATATATATATATATATATATATATATATATATACACTTATATATATACAATACCTACCTACAGAGAAATTTATTGTGCAGGTATTTTGACTTTTTCTGAAGAACAGTACACATCACCTGTATATCCAGCACACAGATCTAGCAGTAAAAGCCAGAAGCTCCCCCCAAGTATCCCCTCCCACCCACTACCTGCTCCTTCCAAGGGTATCCTCTATCCTAACGTCTAACTTCTTAGTTGTGCCTCTTTGTGTACTTTTGTATAAGTAGTATTATTCAGTGTGTAGACAAAATGTTGTATATCCATACAGTGGAATCTTATTTGGCCATAAAAAAGAATGAAGTACTTACTGATAATGCTACAATATGGATGAGCCTTGAAAATATTATACTGAGAGAAATAAACTCAGTTACAAGGACCACATATTATATGATTCCATTAATTTGAAAGTCCAGAATGGGGGAAATCTATACAGACAGAAAGTAGATGAATCTGTGTAGGGCTGGAGAAAATAGGGAATAGAACAGAGATAGCTAAAGGGCATGGGATTTCCTTTTGAGGTGATGAAAATGTTCTAAAATTGGTGATGGTTGCATTATCTGAGAATATATGAAAACCATTGAATTGTACATTTTAAACGGGTGAATTGTATGGTATGTGAATTATAGGCTCAATGAAGCTATTAACACATGTTTAAAAATAGTATCATTCAGGATTATTTATATAAATAGAATCATAACGTGCTTCTTTTACTTAACATTATGTTTGTGAGAATGTTCATGTTGTGTGTAGTAAAAGCTCATGTGTATTCATTGCTGTGTAGTATTACTATTATGTAGTATACCACAGTTCATCCATTTACTGATGGTGGCCATGTGTATTCCCAGTTTTGGGCTATTATGAATAATGCTACTGATAATGTGTATTGCTTGGTGTTTTTTTTTTTTTCTCCTTTTCAGATATTATGGATTGCTTCCTTCCATGTCAGTACATACAGATCTACTTCATTCTTTTTTGTGTGTTTCATAACAGACCATCATTTCACCATCCTCAATTTTAAGTTACTTCCAATTTTCACTATCACAAATTTTTATGCACTTTAAAAATATTTTCTAAGAGGAAGGTGTAAGTGAGATTTAGGTGTTAAAGCGTATGTACATTTAAAATGTAGCAGATTAAAAATTCCTTTCCAAATACAATATTGTATCAAATTAGACACTGACATATGAAAATTTCACTCTTACTAACAAGTAGTCCCTTTAGGCAAAAACCTCCAACATTTATGATTTTAAAAATGTCGCCACTCTCATGGGCAATGCTATTTGTTATTTTTCAATTTGAATTTTCCTAACTACCAGGATATGAGGGGCTTTTAATTGTTTTTCTGGCCATCTGTAGTCTGTGAATTGGCTTTTTAATGGCTGCATCTTTTTTTTTCTATTGATATGTAGCAATACTTTGGCTGTTAATCAAGAATTCTGGAATATTACAGTTAGTAAAATTTTCCTGTTTCAAATGTTGCAAAAGTCATTTCTAAGTTTGTGGCTTTTTTTTTTTTAATGTGGTAAAATATGCATAGCAAAATTCAACATTTTTACCTTTTTTCTTTTGTTTTTTTGAGATAGAGTTTCACTCTTGTTGCCCAGGCTGGAGTGCAATGGCTCAATCTCGGCTCACCACAACCTCCGCCTCCTGGGTTGAAGCAATTCTCCTGCCTCAGCCTCCTGAGTAGCTGGGATTACAAGCATGCACCACCATGCCCAGTTATTTTTTTTTTTTTTTTGTATTTTGAGTAGAGATGAGTTTCTCCATGTTGGTCAGGCTGGTCTCTAACTCTTTACCTCAGGTGATTCACTGGCCTTGGGCCCCCAAAGTATTAGGATTACAGGCATGAGCCATCCTGGCCTCATTTTAACCCTTTTTAAGTGTTCAGTTCAGTGACATTAAGTACATGGACACTGTTGTGAAACCATCACCACCATTTATCTCCAGAACTTTTTTCATCCTGTAAAACTGAAACTGGCTGGGTGTGGTGGCTCACACCTATAATCTCAGCACTTTGGGAGGCTGAGGTGAGCAGATCACAATGTCAGGAGTTCAAGACCAGCCTGGCCAATATAGTGAAACCCCATCTCTACTAAAAATACAAAAAAATCAGCCAGATGTGGTGGCGGGCGCCTGTAGTCCCGGCTACTCAGGAGGCTGAGGCAGGAGAACCGCTTGAATCTGGGAGGCAGAGGTTGCAGTGAGCCAAGATCACACCACTGCACTCCCGCCTGGGCGACAGAGTGAGGCTCTGTCTCAAACAAACAAACAAACAAAACTTAAACTCTATATCCATCAAATGATAACTCACCGTTTCCTCCTCCTGCACCTCCTGGCACCCACTATTCATTAACTGTTTCTGTTAATGACTATTCTAAGGCTCTCATATGAGTGAAACAATATGGCATTTGTACTTTTATGCCTGGCTTATTTTACTTAGCATAATATCTTCAAGGTTCATTTATGTTGTAGCGTGTGCCAGAATTTAACTTCTTTTCAAGGCTAAATAATATTCCTTTGTGTGTATACACCACATTTTATTTATCCATTTATCTGTTCCTAGACGCTTGGTTGCTTTCCATTTTTGGCTATTGTGAATAATGCCACTGTAAACATGGGTGTACAAATATCATTTAGATTTCTTGCTTTTAGTTTTTTTGGGTAGTTTTTGGCTTTTTCATGTTTGTACATAAATTTCTCATTTTTATGTATTCAGCTCTTCTTTATCTTTTCCATGTATCCTCTGTTTTATGTCATGCTTTCAAAAACATTAGTCTCCCCAAGACTATCATGATAATCTCTGTTTTCTTTGAAAACTTTTGCAGTTTTCTTTTTATATTCACCTATTTAATCTATCTGGAATTTGATTTTGCATTTTTTGAGAGGTAGAACTTTTAAGTTTCTCCCTAAATATATGCATTTGTTTCAACACCATTGATTGGGAGGAATCTCCTTTTATATTTCTTTTTCTTTGAGATATCACTTAGCAAATATTTGTAGATACACAGAAAAGCTAAGAGAAGAGGAAAATAACGAATGTGATGACAAGGGCAGAAATCACTGATGAGAACAAAAAACTGTCTCAGTGAAAACCCCTTAGAAATACTTGGCACGCTTTCTAGGAGAAATGCCCACTGCAAATAATAAATGAGTTCACAAATAGAACCAAATTCTCTGGTATGTACACATTAGTTCTGTTTTCGTATGAAAAGCCTTAATCGTGGAGTTGTAACTGAGATGACAGTCTTTCTCACTGAATTGCCTCGGGTGGATTTCTTTTGTTGCCATTTTGAACATTGACAATCAAATTGAAAGAATGAAGAAATTGTTTTGCCAATCTGGAAAGACAGCCTCAGCTAGAATTTGTTTCTTCACTGACAGAAATACTTGGTTGATATACTGTAATAATTATTTCTTCGGGTAAAAATTTTCTAGTTTTTGTTTTAAAAATAGATATCAACTAGATTGTTAGTGTAAGGATGTGATGCAATACACAGGAAAGAATGTGATTGGCTTTTAAGATTCCAGAAAACCAGTTATGAAGTTTTCAGCTCAGGCACAGTTGACTACACAGTATATAAAGAGGGAGGTTAGTAACAAAGACTGAAGTGGCATGGGTTGGGGGAAGGTCTGGTTCAAATTAGGAACCACCATCATAAGCACTTTTGGCTTAATTACAATTAGTTGTTATTTATTAAGCCTAATTCTTGGAGTTTGATAAATCCTGGGGAGTAATCAAGACTTGGAAACTGCATAAAGCCTGCAATTTATCAAAGCGTTACAAAATGGAATCTTAATTTAGTCTCAGAAAGCTCCTGATGAGGTCTCAATGTTTGTAAGAACCTGAGCCCTGGAGTCAGACTGTCGTGGATTCTAGTCTCAGTGCTTCCATTTTACTAGCTGTGTGACCTTGAGCTGGTTAATCTCTCCAAGCTTCAGGTTTTTTTAAACATGTGAAATGAGGACTTCTTATAGCCATTGTGAGGATCAAATTATAAAATCCACCCAGAATGCATAGCTTGATGCCTGGCACAAAATAAACTCAGATGCTATTACCAGCCCATACATTTCCTTTGAATAAATAATTCAGCACAGACTAGATGATATTTTAAAATATCTAAGAGTTAAATGAATTTTGAAAGCTATCAGACTTATGGGATGTAACCAATTTATCACAGTTGTTTTATTTCAAATGTGTGTATGGGGATATTAGATTAAGATATTTTGGGCAGGGCTTGGTGGCTCATACCTGTAATCCCAGCACTTTGGGAGGCCAAGGCAGGTGGATTACTTGAGCTCAGGAGTTCAAGACCATCCTGGGCAACATGGTGAAACACCATCTCTACAAAAAAAAATACAAAAATTAGCCATTCATGGTGGTGCATGCCTGTAATCCTAGATACTTGGGAAGCTGAGGTGGGAGGATTGCTTGAGCCTGGGAGGCAGAGGTTGCAGTGGGCTGAGATGGTGCCACTGTACTTCATTCAGCCTGGGTGACAGAGAGAGACCCCATCTCAAAAAAAAAAAAAGGATATTTTTGAAGGAGCCCATGTGAAAAGCCGCAAGGACTTTGTGAGGTTGGCTCTCACAATAAGGTATACTGTAGAAGGGAAAGTAGAAGCAATTACAGTTTAAAATGCTGAAGTGAAATAACCTGGAATAAGTGATCATTTTGTGCAATTATTTTGTTAATAGGTGAAAATTTGGTTTCAGAACAGAAGGATGAAATGGCGGAATTCCAAAGAAAAGGAAGTGCTTTCCAACAGGTGTATCCAAGAAGTAGGTCTTCAAGAGGATCCCCCTCTCACGGTCTGCTCTGGGTTTCCCTTCTCCATGTCCTTCAATATGGGACATCCCGCAACAGCACGCAAGTCCAAGATGGAGGGAGAATTCTCCAGAACCATCAGAAAGACTAATCCAGGAGAGTTCAGGGGCACCACCCCCAGAAGCAAATTCACTGCAAGGTGGCTTGTATTTATGTTCCGAAGAAGAAGCTGGAAGCAAGGGTGTACTTACTGGGGCCATCTGAATGGAAGCATTCCTTCATGTTAATTTAAAAGAACACTGACTAGTAACATTTGGACTCTAATGCCAGCTAGCTTGTACCTCATCAGTGCTTAGAGCCTAACGAGTTTGGAGCAATATATGAACTAATGCTTTAGAAAACCCACTCCAGTGTTCTCTTGTTTGGCCCTAGACTCAGGCTTAATTTGTAAATGAAATAGAATCTCCCAGGAAGTATGATGGAACTGAAAAGAATGAGAGCAACAGCTGGCTCGGTCCCTGCTCTGAGTATGTGTATATGTGTGTGTGTCTCTATGGATGTGTATATACAAAAATATCCATGAAAATGCGTTAGTAGAAACTAGTTTCTCTTTAACTATTGCATTGACCAAATTCATTTACTTTTATGTGAATAAAAATACCATTGACAGAATGTTATTAATTTTTTGAAGATAGTGTAAAATTTGGACTTCAGTGCAAACTTTCATACCCCAAAAACATGTTTTTAAAAATTCTCTATTTTCTGGCTTCTTTTGGTATCCAGCTGTAAGTGAATTTTAACACCTTACTTAGCTCAGCAGTTCTCATCAAATGAACCACTGGTAGATACATACACTGAAAATATACATTTAAAATGAACCCAATAAGCAAATTAGAAGAATTTCTGTATATAAATATTAGTATCCTTAATCTCCAAGTCTCTGGACTTCATCAGGCCATTGTGAGGGAGATACCCATTTAACTAATAATTATTTTTTGATCTCTTCTCTGTAAAGATGGGCCTAGACCAGGGTTTGCAAAATAAAATGACTTTAAGAGCCTGTTAGGTAAATAGAGGGCATGGGCCACCTAAAGATATTTGAGTCAAGTAATTTTTCAAATACTGTATTGGCCAAACAGTTTGTGACCTCTGGCCAAAACTAAAGAAAGTTGTGGTGTCACAGTTCTTAGAATGTTTCTAACTGGCCTTAAAACCACAATATTGACAGAATCAATGATGATTTCTGCTGGCGCTTCTACTTAGAGACTCAATTTTGCACTTAGGTGGCATACACTTTATACTTTAGGTTATTTTTATGTATTAACAAACACCACACAGATGTTTTATGTTTTTTGACTACCCTGAAATAGTAGCTTTCTAAAATTGCTTTTCTGGTAATGATTTGCTTAGTTAATCCAGAAGTTTTTACTCCAGGACTAAGAAGAAGTTATGTTTCACTTCGAAGGAAATGAAACAAAAATAGGAAATGATGTGGTATTGCATTAAACCCTTATCAATCTGTGGACAAGGAACACTATGAGAAGTTCATTAAGTGGCATTTTGTGAATGAGTAAGCTGCATAAGGACGGTGGCTTCTAATTTGCTGAACTCTGCCAGAGTCTGAGAAGTTAACATCTTTTGAGGGTTTAGTGTTTAGAAATATATTTCAGAAGATAACAGTTTTAATCAACAGGAGGAAATTATTTTCTATGAGTAGAATTGGACTTGGTATGTCAACCTGTGCCTTACCACATGATCTTTTACTTAGAAGTCATTTTAGAAGTTTGTCTCAATGCCTCATTGTGGGGAATGGAAGCAGGGGATCTGCTGACAAAAATTTAAAATTTAAAACCTGTCTTAAAATGATTTATAGTATGGTTTCTATTCTTATAATGTTAACCTCATTTACATTTATATGGTAATTCCTATGCGCTAGAGACTGTGTTAAGCATTTAGGGTAGATTAGCTCATCTAATCCTCATGGCAAGAACTCTATGATGTAGACGGAAATTACTATCAGGATTCCTGTTACCCAGACAAGGAAACTAAGGCAGAGTGTGGTTGAGGTAATTATCCAAGGCCACTAGGTTAATAAATGGGATTTGAACCCTGTCATTCAAGTTTTGAATCTTGGATTCTTACCAACCATGTGGGGATTACATACCAGTGTGATGTATTCATGCAGCTATGGGATGCATTGTAAGAGATACACTTTGGGGGATTGCAGTGAGATTTATGAAAGAAATTCAGAGACTTTACCATCTTACCTGGGGAATGATTTTATCTTCAGTATTCTCTCTTCTATTAGATTTTGAACTTTAAGGAAATTAAGAAATTGCAAAATCCTTCAACTATGAAGCCTCTATAGAAAATAGTCCCATAGCATGATCACTTTTATCATATGACTATATATATATATGTATATAATCACTACTAAAATCCTAAAATGCTTATCTGTGATCATTGTCTCTTGAGAATAACTTGAAAATCAAGTAAGAGAAACCTCTGTCATGGCCATCTGATAACACAGGTTAGGCTAATTGGTTCTTAAATGATCTTCCCTCAGGGCCCAACCTGGCAGAAGCATCTAAGACCCAGCAGAGGCATCTCACTATAAGATTAGCTTGATATTCAAAGTGACAAATCAGGCTTTTAATTGTTTTCCACTTTGGAATATGTTAACACTTAGGAAGAGTATGCTTTAGATGGATATATTACTGGTACTTAGGAAACACACACAAAGATATACACACATGGTACACATACGTACTCCCGTTGTGCTTTTACTTTGCTTTCACTTGCCTGAATAGCTAGAGAGAATGGCTGAGCCCCCTATCGTGTTGAAGGGTCTCCCTTCTCTTTGTGCTCTGCTAACCATCCTTCCTCCCCATCATATACCTATGCATTTTTCTCTGCTATCTAGATGCAGACTCCTTTTCTTCACTTGATCAGATATTAGTATATTTGTTGCTTGCTTTCCAGACAAATACTGCTCTAGTAAGAACCAGGGCCATGGAAGCCTGGAGCCTGAAACATTTTAATTTTAAAAAAATTGTCAAATGGATCTTAAGCAGGTGAGAAAAAAATGGTGAGCATTATCCCCTAAGCTTTTAGAAAGATAAATACTTGGCTGGGCGCGGTGGCTCACGCCTATAATCCCAGCACTTTGGGAGGCAGGTGGATCACAAGGGCAAGAGATCGAGACCATTCTGGTCAACATCGTGAAACCCCGTCTCTACTAAAAATACAAAAATTAGCTGGGCATGGTGGCGCACACCTGTAGTCCCAGCTACTCAGGAGGCTGAGGCAGGAGAATTGCTTGAACCCAGGAGGCGGATGTTGCTATGAGCCAAGATCGCTCCACTGCACTCCAGCCTGGGTAACAAGAGTGAAACTCCATCTAAAAAAAAAAAAAAAAAAGATAAATACTTAGTGTTGGAAATATATAAACAGGTTAGGGAGGATCACTGGCTCTGGAAACCATGAAGATCATTAATGATCATTAATTTTTAAAGGGCAGTCCTATTTTCTTAGTAATATGGTGGTTT
Organism: Ateles fusciceps; assembly: GCA_036589455.1. Classification (NCBI taxonomy): domain Eukaryota; kingdom Metazoa; phylum Chordata; class Mammalia; order Primates; family Atelidae; genus Ateles; species Ateles fusciceps. Next base: position 3,071,578 of record JAZHEH010003051.1, read on the forward strand.
GAATAGGGAACCCAATTATTTAGTCCAGTGGTTGTCAAACTTTAGAAGTGAATACTCATGAACATGCCATACCTTCCAACCAGATTTGGATATGTGCTCAGATTTGGACATACACTTCATACATACTGCTTCAAAATCTATGCCACCTACCCCACCTCTCAAGAATCATTAATATACACTTTTGTTCACTTTTCAAATACAAGTCACAATTAAATATGCTTGTCCAAGCCACAGGTGTTCTTTCTGTCCCACTTCACTTCCCTTTCTGATGCATTTCTTTAAAAACTACATACTCCTCAGTGTGCTCCATGACCTCTCCCTTGATGACTAATGGTCCATGAAGCTGATTCCACTGTGTTCATAAGCTTGTTAGACACTGCATTTCGGCTATCTGAAATGACCCCAAAATATTTTTTCTTTCTAAAATTCAGCACTTATATATATACATATACACACACACACACACACACACACATATATATGTAAATGTGTGTGTCTAAACAAATTTGGACCATAGTGTATATCCAGTTTATCCTACTATTTTTTACTCAATTTTGTACACAGAACATTTCCCCATGTCATTAAAAATTACTTGAAACTTTTATGACAGCTGTGTAATATTGCCTTGTTGCTCCTTCACTTCTTGAGGTTGACCAGGGCTTGGGGCTAGGAGATGACGGGGCACAGAAAGAATGATCATGGGCTTTTGCACCATAGAATACACTTCAAAAGTAATCTGATGTTTATCATTTCTTTAAACTAAATGAAGCCTCAGCAAACATGACTTAGAATGAAAACTGAAGAAATTTGGGATTATACTTTTAATGGTGTAAATATAGTATCAAACACACCAAAAGGAGAGCCTCTTCCAAAAAGCCACCATAAAGCTTATCAAAACATATCCCATCCGTTCAAAATTCAAGAGAGTGTACACAGTTGAATTTGAGTCCATAGCCAGCAGCAAACATAATAATGTGGGATAATATTCCTCTGTCTTATTGTGCTTTATAGTCAAATTGATATATTATTCAGCTTTTTGAGTATGTATTATTGTCTACAAAGTGGGCAGGAGTCAAGCAAACTAACGGGGATCTGGCATCTGTCACCACTCCAAAGCCTGAGGTGATAAGTCTGGTTTGCCTATTTAGTCTAGAATCTCCCAGTTGTTACATACTTATGGATTTTCTCTCCAAGTTGAAAGTCTTTCAGGATCAGAACATTCCAAGGTTAAAAGGGAGCTGGGAAACTTTTAATGTTATTTACACCTAAAGCAGAAACATCAAGTCCTTGATGTTAGTCAAAAGACAAAAACTAGGTATACCAAATTTGAATAAAATACAGTGATATAATTAATTCATAATGTATATCTAATTCTTTCACTATGAATGCCATGTCAATCAAATACTGAATAGCCATTGTAGCTTCCTAGGTCTGTTGCAACAATTACCACAAACAACAATAATTTATTCTCTCACAGTGGTAAAGACACCTAAAATCAAGGTGTCAGTAGGGCCGTGCTCCCTCTGATGCATCCAGAAGGCCGCTTTTCCAGCTGTTGGTAGCTCCAGCCCCAGGTACAGGCATTCTTTGGCTTGAGGTTGCACGACTGCATTGTTGACCTCTGTCTCCATATGGTTTTTCTCTCCTATGTGTTCTCCCTAAGTGTCTGTGTCCCAAATGTCCCTATACCTTTCTCTTAAAAGAACACCTGGCATTGGATTTAGAGCCAACCCTAAATCCAGATGATCATATCTCAAGATTTCTTAGGCTGGGTGCAGTGGCTCACGCCTGTAATCCCAGCACTTTGAGAAGCCGAGGCGGGCAGATCACCTGAGGTCAGGAGTTCAAGACCAGCCTGACCAACATGGAGAAACCCTGTCTCTACTAAAAATACAAAATTAGCCAGGTGTGGTGGCGTATACCTGTAATCCCAGCTACTCAGGAGGCCAAGGCAGGAGATTTACTTGAACCTGGGAGGCAGAGTTTATGGTGAGCTGAGATCGCTCCATGGCACTCCAGCCTGGGCAACAAGAGTGAAACTGTCTCAAAAACAAACAAACAAACAACAAAAAGAAGAATCCTTACTTAATAGCACCTGCAAAGACCCTTTTCTCAACTAAGCTCCAATTCGTATCTTCCAGGCCTCAGGACATGACATATATTTTTGGTGGCGGGGACACTATTCAACCTCCTACAATCATGTTCTACAATATCAGAAGAAAAGGCTTAGAATGAGCAAAAACAAGGACTTAGACTTCCTTGGCAGTCCTTCTCATGGAATTTGACTAATATTGCTTTGACTTCAGCTTTTGTACCAACCACGCAACGCACTACTTGCACAAATCTTTGGGATACATAAATTTTTGTAAAAATTTCCTCCAGTTTGGATTTCTTTCTACACTGGGAAAATTTAAGAAAATATAATGCTAACATTTTAAAGCCCTCACATGGATTCCAGATGTTGATCACTTAATCCAAGAAGGTGTTTCCTTATTATACAAATATGGTGCACATCAAAAAATTGGCATTGTTTAAATTATGACTCACATGTGAACCATTTTTTTTGTAATGTAGTTATTTTAAGTGATTCATTAAATAATGCCAATATTTTGGACACATACCATATTTGTATAATGAGGAAACACTTTCTTGCATTAAGTGGTCAACATCTGGGATCCACGTGAGAATTTCTCTGAAATTTTAAATAAAGACAAATTAGCATGGCGTAGATTTTCTCAGAGATGCAACTAGCTGGTAATCAAAAAACAGGATGAACTTGGTACTATATTGTGATTAAGAAAATGGGATGTTGTTGACAGAAGCATCCAATAATGTTTAGCATTTTGAGGATGGCATAAATGGAAGTATGGGGTGAAATGCAATAACGGGCTGTGTTAAGTCAGGGATCAAAAATCAACTCGTGTACTCTCTTAGTAAGAGTATAAGTTATTAAATATTTTCTGAAGGGCAATTTGGTAACACAAGCAACTTGAGTTTGCCTATGTGGTTTTTTTCTAGACAGGGTCTCTGTCACCCAGGCTTGAGTGTAGTGGTGTGATTATGGCTCACTAAAGCTTTGACCTACTGGGCTCAAGTGATCCTCTTGCCTCAGCTTCTGGAGTGGCTGGGACTATAGGCAAGTGCTACCATGCCTAGCTAATTTTTTAATTTTTCAGAGATGGGGTCCCACTATGTTGTCCAGGCTGGTCTTGAACTCCTGGGCTCAAGAGATCCTCCACCCTCCTGTCTAGGCTTCCCAAAGTGCTGGGATTACAGGCATGAGACACCATGGCTCATTGAACATGTGTTTGGCCAGCAAGCACATATTAAATGAGCATACCCTTTGAACAGACAACTCCATTTACTGGAATTTATCTTAAAGGAATAGATGTCCAGTTTTATATCCAAGGATGATGACTCTCTTTCTATGTACACACACACACACACACACACACACACACACACACACACAGCTTTGTTTTTAGAGCAATTTTAGGTTCCTGGAAAAACTGAGTGGAAGATACAGAGATTTCTCATATATCCTTTACTTCTGCATATGTTTACCACATCCCTGGCTGTCAACATCTCCAACCAGATTGGTATATTTGTCACAACCAACAAACCCACATGACATATCATTATCACCCAAAGTCCATGTTTGTGGTTAGGAAGAATCAATATTGTGAAAGTGGCCATACTGCCCAAAGTAATTTATGCATCATAATGGCAGGATCAAATTCACACATAACAATATTAACCTTAAATGTAAATGGGCTAAATGCCCCAATCAAAAGGCACAGACTGGCAAGTTGGATAAAAAGTCTATAGGTATTTTTAATCATTGCATTTCAGAAATTTTACTCCTCTTTACATTATTTCATGTTATTCTCTTTTTCCCTTTTTTGAAATATCTATAGTAACTCTCTGTATGGTATTTATCTGTGTCATGTTGTTTTTACCTTTATAATATTTGTCTTGATTTACCTCTACAAATTTATATCTTGAGTTTTTTAACTTTAGCACTGAAATTTATTGAGCTTGTATTGTGAGTTCCTCAGTCGTTTATTAACTTCATGATTCATTCAAAATTGACTGCATCTTCCTCTCCAAAAGAGCTCCTTTTCTTATACAATTAGTCTTAATAAATGCACTACCTTCATTGCATACATCTAAATCAGAAACCTGGGAATAATCTCGAATATCTTTATCTGTCTATTTCTCTCTCTCTCTCTCTCCTCCATATAGTTTATCGCAAAGTACAGTCAACTCTACATCCTAAATATTTATTCATTTCTTTCTATACTGCATGTACTCCTTCACTCCAGGCCATCACCTCTTACCTGGAACAACGTTTTAACTGGTCTCTCCATTGCCAGTTAAAGAAGAGACCAACTAGCAATAGTCTATTATTTAAACTCTATACCAATCTCTCTAAAACAGGGATTTGTGTATGTGTGTGTGTGTTTGTGTCAATAAATTTAATTTATGAATACTGCCTCATTGCCAGATGATGCTATTTCATTTGCTAATTTGAAGAGTGCAACAGCAAGGGATGATTTATCAATGCGAGTGCCACTCTGATGTGTAACTGCTGTTCTCAACTCCATGGATACATTCTTATGCAGATGAGAGCATTCTATTGAATCTAAAGCATCGTTTAATTAAAAAAAAAAGTTGTTTAAGCTTTACCTGCAGTCATAAACTTCAATATGAAATTAAACATATATTTTCTTAGTATTTTTCTTCATCTCTATCCCAGTGTAGTTATAATAAGAAAAGTAGTTAACAGCACAGGTCACTACCCTAACTGCTTACATACATTATCTCATTTAATCCTGACAACAGCTCTACAAAGTACATATAATTATCTCCATTTGCAGATGAGAAAAGTGAGTCTGAGAGAGGTATGGCAAGTTGGTTGTTTCTGTTTTTGTTTAAAGAGACAGAGTTTCACTCTAAAAACAGGGTTTTTAAACGTTGGCTTTAGTGGCATTTGGGGCCGGATAATTCTTTGTTGTGGAGGGTTGTCCTGTGCCTCACTGGATGCTTAGTAACATCCTTGGCTTCTATGCATGAGCAAATCCTCCCTCACCCCAGTGGTGATAAGAAAAACCTTTCCAACCATTGTCAAATGTCCCTGGGGGGAGTAAGAAGGATTGCCCCAAGTTGGGACCCACTGCCTTGAAATATTGATTTGATCATGTCACTCCCCTCCTACTATTTCAATATTTCCTTATTTAATTCATTCACCAAGAATTTGCTATGCACAGCTCTGTGCTAGTCTAGAGGAATATGAAGGTGAACAAGTTAGATGTGGTCATGGCCCATGAAACTTGTATTCTATTTCAGTGAACAGACAATCTCAGTCCACAAAAAAATATAAGTTATAATAAGCTCTACAAAAAAACAAGGTTGGGCTGGGGCAAAATTTACTCTGGATGATATCATTTCATGTCCATCCTGGAGGACGAGAAGAAGCTAGATATGCAACGAGTGGAGGGACGAATGTACCAGGTAGAGGAAAAATCACATGCAAATGTTTTGAAGCAGAAGAGCATGCTGTGTCTGAGGAACTGAGGCAAGACCTATGGGGATGAGTGTTGGTCAGCAAGGGGGAAGTCTATAGACTTGAGCAGGGGTTTTTCGGGCTCAGTTGCAGAAGGTATAGTAAGGGGTTTGGATTTTATTCTAAGTGAACCACACAGCCATGGATGGATGAAGGAATAATCTTATTTTAAAAATCACTTCCTGCTATGTAGAGGACAGAGTGGAAAATGATGGGCAGGAAAGAAAAGGGAGACCAAAATGGGCAATGACAGTGACCTGGACAAAGCTGGTAGCATACTAACTGGAAAGAAATGGACATATTTGAAGTAGGTTTTGAAGCTAGATTCAGTAGGTCTTTCTGATGGCTTAAATGTGATGGATGAGAGAAATAAAGTGATCAAGAACACCCTGAGGCTTTTGAACTAGGAAATCAGATGAGCAGTGAGGGCATCTACTGAGATGGTGGAGGTATGGGGTTTTGGATTGGAAATTCAATTTTGGACTCATTAAGATGGTAAGACTTTCAACTGGACATTGGCTAAGGTTGATGATGGGTATCTGGGGTTGAGAAGAAACATCCATACTGGAGATATCAACTTGGGAATCATAAAAATATAGGTGGTAATTTAAACTATTGGAGGGGATGTTATTTTTTTAAAGTGTAAATAGGAGAAGAAGAGGGCCCCTGGAGTGATTCTCAGGAGCACCAACAAATAGAGTTTGCAGAAGAGACAGCAAAAGAGAGTCAAGAGTAGCAAGTGAGGTAGGAGGAAAAGTAATTGTGTCAGGAAAGTAAACAGAAGATTCTTTTTTTTCTTGAGGCAGAGTTTCGCTCTAGTTGCCCAGGCTGGAGTGCAATGGTGCGATCTTGGCTCACCACAACCTCCGCCTCCCGAGTTCAAGCAATTCTCCTGGCTTAGCCCCCTGAGTAGCTGGGATTACAGGCGCGCGCCACCACGCCCAGCTAATTTTTGTATTTTTAGTAGAGACGAGTATGGTCTCAATTTCTTGACCTCGTGATCCGCCCGCCTCGGCCTCCCACAGTGCAGGGATTACAGGCGTGAGCCACCGCGACCGGCAGAAGATTCTTAAAAGAAAGAAGTTAGTCTCTTCTGAATTGCTGCTGAGAGGTAAGATAAGGACAGGAAGAAGTTATTTGAACTCGGCAAGAGACAGGATGATAATAATTGACCAAAACAGTCTTAATGGGAATGGTCGGGAGAGAAAACCAGACTGGAGTGGATTGAAGAAAGAATGCAAAGTAAGAAAGAAGACACTGAATATAGAAAAAGTTGGAAGCAGTTTTTCTGTGAAATGGAGAGATAGAGTGGAACTTGGAGATGTTTATGCAAAGAAGTGAGACCTTTTCTTTAAGTTGGGAGCTAGTAGAGAATATTAGGATAACAACGGAATGATTTAGTTGAGAAGAAATGATGATAATGAAGGAAACAGAGAGAAGGATTGGATCAAGAGCCATGTTTGGAGGAGGGACCTTCCTTAGAAGGAGTGAGCATGTTCTCCCCTGGACTTGTAGAGAAGAACAGTGCAGAGGCAGGTTCATTGGTAGGTGGAGGGTGAAATGATGAATCTTCCCATTTATGGCTTCTCAGTGAAGTATGAAGTAAAGTCATTAGCTGAAAGCAAAGATGAAGGCTGATGAGGGGTGTGCGATGTTAGAAGAGGAGATAAAATGAAAGAGGCAGTAGGGGACTGAATCTCTTAGAGAAACAGAGTAGGATTTCTGGATCTTACTGAGTACCCGTTTGTGGTCTGTGATGTTAATTTAAAGTGAAGCAAGTAAGTTTACATGAATGATATTTCTCTACCAATGTTCAGCTGTCAGTACATATATGAGGAAGGCAGATTGACAGTTGGAGTTTTGCTGGGACAGTAGTGTGGACGGATAAAAGAGTAAGGGAGCTGAGGATCTTCGGAAAGAGTGTGATGGTAGTGGTAGATCATGGGATGTAGAGTGGACGAGGGAAGAGATGAGGCAGGCAGGGGCTTATCGTTAGTGAGAAAGTGATGGGATTAGTGTAGTGAGTGCCTTGGTGAAGGTGAAGGTTTTTAGCTGTGGGAATGCAGAAACAGGTGATCTGGTAGTTAGAATATATATCATTTGAAATTAAGATTTCAGAATTAATGCAATATCAAGTGTTGATAAAGTCTAGGATGGGACCATGGGGAGGGCTGAAAGGTCATTGGAGATAAAGAGCTCAAGGAACTGGAAGATTTCATATTGCTTTTATGATGAAGTCTAAGTTCTTTAACAGAGCCTACACAGATATTTATGAAATGGTCACCACTTAATTCGCAACCCAACTTCATTATTCACCACTACCCCTTCACTCTAAACTTTTTTTTTTTTTTTAGCATGTTTTGCTCTTTATATTCTGTCTATTGCTTTAAGGTCTTTGCTTACATTTTTTTTCATTCTGCCAAGAACACTCTAACCTCATTACACCTCATGGCACCCACCTCAGTAGTCCTGTAGATACACAGCGGAAGAGCATTTCAGGCAGAGGTAATAAACAGTGTTAAGAACTGAAGAGCTTCTAAGAGCATATAGGTACAGATACTGATAGGTGGGAGTTTATATGTTATGTTCGTAGGACAGCAAGAAGGCAGTGCGACTGCAGGGGTGTGAACAACAGAGTGTAGTAAGAGTAAGGTGAGATACTAAGAGGTGAAAATTATTGTAAAGTCTTTGGCTTTTATTCCCAGTGAGAAGGAGAGCAGGGAGTGATGTGATGTGTTCAGATTTTCAAAGGGTCACTGTGGCTATTGTGTTTAGAATAGAATAAAAGGGGAAGGAGGGAAGCAGGTAGTCCAGTTAGGACAATAGTGTGGCAATCCATGGAGGAGATAATGGTTGCTTGGATAATGGTATCAGTAGTGAAGGGAGGGAGAAGTGAGCAAATTCTTGATATATATTAAAGATAGGCCTAAACATTTCCTGACCAGAATACTGAGAGTATGAGAGAGAGGGGTCAAGAATGACTCCAAGGTTTCTCCCTGGGTTCATGGAAGTACAGAACTATCAGTAATTGAGATAGGGAAGTTTGTGGGTGAGTTAGGTTTTTGGGGGTGAGATAAGAAGTTAAGTTTTAGACAAGTTGAGTTTGTGATGTCAATGAGCTGTTCAAAAGATGTTGAGTAGGTAGTTTTATATGCAAACTTGGATTTCCAGAGATTCCTGCACTGGAGATAAACATTTGGAAGTTATTAGCAAATAGAAGGCATTTAATCCTCAAGACTATATGAGGTTGCCAAGGCAATGAGTATGGGAAGAGAAGAAAGGAGGACTAATGGCTGAGCCCTGAGAGTCTCCAATTTCAAGAGGTCCAAAAAGAGATGAAGAACCAGGAAGAGATTGAGAAGAACCAACCTTTGATATCAGAGGAAAGCCAAGGAGGATTTTTATTCTAGAACCCAAAAAGAAAATGAATAAATCAGAGGGAGTAATCAACTGGGTCAATGCTTGTAATAGTATCATAAGATGGGGACTTAGAAATGACCATTGGATCTAGCAATTTGCAGGAGACTTTGACTAGAACGGTTTCAGTGGAATAATGGCTGTGAAAGCCAAACTGATCGTAGATTTGAGAAAGTCAGAGAAGTATTGGGGGGATAACTGCAGTTTTACTACAAAGGAGAACAGAGAAAAGAGCAGCATTTAAAAGGGGAGGGATAGTGGGGGGGTGGGGAGTTGGGGAGGGATAGCATGGGGAGAAATGCCAGATATAGGTGATGGGGGAGGAAGGCAGCAAATCACACTGCCATGTGTGTACCTATGCAACAATCTTCCATGTTCTTCACATGTACCCCCAAACCTAAAATGCAATAAAAAAATAATAAATAAATAAATAAATAAATAAAGAGCAGCATTTGCAGAGGAGGTGGGGAAAATCTGATAAGAATTCTAAAGGAATGATCCAGCAGAATAATACAGACGAGAAAGGAGGCCTCTTAGAAAAAGAAGCTAGAAGGGATGGGACCTAGTGCCCAAGGATAGGGACTGGCTTTACATAGGAGCACAGGCAGTTATCTACAGTACATGTGTGAAGGCAGAGTATGGGTGCACATGCTGGCAAGTGGGAAAATGTGACAGAAGAAGCCTGGGTACGTTCTTAATGCTTCAAATTTCTCAGTGCAATAGCATGGAAATATCGGCTGAAAGAGAGGATAGGAAGGAGATAGTGGAGGCTTAAGTAGACAAATTGATGTGAAACATTTTCTTGTAGAGTGGAGTGTATTAACAAGGTTTTAAATATATACGTATATTGGATTAAGCTTGTTAGTGGTTTTGCCAAATATTTGTATACATATTAATTTGGGGTTTGACTTGGTTACTGAGAATGTCGTGATAAACATTTCACTGTAATAGAGGATTTGCCGAGTTGTTTGTGTAGTTCAGTCAAATTTTGCTTTTCATATTTTGAAGCTATTTTATTAGGTACATGTAAGTTTAGATTTATTATATATTTATGTAATATATAATAAATGAATTGAATTGCAGTGAATTGAATCTTTTGTAATTATGTGGCAAATTTCACTTTGTTGATGCTACTGTGCTTAGAGTCCCCTTTGCTACAACAGCTTTTTTAGGGTGACATTCCATAATTGTCTTTTAACTTTTTTAGGTCCTATGTCTTAGAATGTTTACAGTAAACAGTATACAGCTGAATTTTTATTTTTCTTAGTCCAATCTGGCAATCACTGTTATATTTATCACAATTCTTGATATATCTTGGTTTATTTCTTATGGGTTGCTTGCCAATTGCTGCTCCTTTCTAAGCTCTCTCCACGGTGTGGATTTTATCATTTTTGTTTGTTTGTTTTTGCAGATGTTTAGCAGCTCTTTAATACTCTGGATGTGTTTAGGTCACTGTCTCATCTGATGCGTCCTGCCTTTCTAAGAATAAAACCAGAATACCTGATTCCCAACTTTCCTTTTGCAGCTAGGACAAAGCAACGTGACCTGGATTTTCCTCATCAGATTCAGCTCTACAAGACTTCTGTGGCTCTAGTCTCAAGAAAAATGGGCAGAATCCATTTTACTGCTGATAGTGGAAACACAAGAATCTGGTTTTTGATGATGGCAGTGGGTACATGGCTACTTCCCTCACATGATGGCTGCAACATTGAGCAGCAGCAGTAGTGACTTCTTCACATCAGACCAATTCTAGTGACTGAAAACTGGTTTTCTACCCCTTCCAAAAGAATATGAGTTATCTCAAATCATTTCTCAAAGACTGCTAGCTACTCATCAAAATCCATGTTCTCCTCTTCTGGGGCAACAGCTAGGCAGCATTTCCTGGTGAGCCTTGCAGTTTGGTGTGCCATGTGTCTGAGTACTGGCCAATGGAACATGAGTCACTTCCAAGCCTGACCCACATACACCTCCCACACGTGTCCCTCCATGCTCTTTTTTCTTTACAGAGTGGTTAGAGACTACCTTGGTGAACTTGGAAGCCCTGTATTGAAGATTGCAGAATCTCTATCAACCAGGGTCCCTGAATGACTGTATGGAGAAGGTCACTCTTTCCTTTCCCTGTTTAGCAGTATAAGATGTTCATTTGGTCATTTGGCCTCAGAATCTGTACTTTTCAAGCTCCCAGATGATTGTTATGCTTCACATGCGTGGCCCAGCATTGGGAAGCCACAGATTCTGACAAGAGCAGGGCTAAGAAAGAAAGGCCTAAGCTTGGTGAGCTCCACCTATAGCACTAAAGAGAATTGTCAGTAAAATTTCCAGTTAACATCTGAAAGAGTGGTGAGGAATTATAGACTAGCAGAAAGATTGTGAGACATCTGTAACATTACAACTTTGTATCTCTTCTTATTCATCATTTGTATTTTTCTTTTCGGTTTTCCCATGAAACACTTAGACGGAAAAACATCTTTAGGCTGTCATGGGGTAGGCAAGAAAATTGTGTGTAGGTTGTGGGGCGCATATAGGGAAAGGGTGCTGGAAAGACTTTATGCCACTTTGGAATTAGGTTTGGAAAATAACATCAAATACAGTGGGTGTTGGTAGCTGTTTTAAAGAAAAAAGGAAAGCAGGTTGAAATTCATGGACTTGTTGGCAAAAGGAAAGGGAAGCATGGGAATTATCCTATACTTCACCAGGGTTTCAGTGGAGGTGATAAGAATACTTCGGATGTTACAGAACTTCACGGATACCTGTCACCTGTATATGGGGCCAAACCTGTATGGAGCAAAGAGGAAATCCACTGCCCAGGATTCCAAGTTAATGGTGGAATGTATTCACTGGACTCTGTTGTCTCTAAAGTGGATCTCTGAGACAAAAGGTTTACAGAAAGCAGAAAGAGAAAATCAGAACTTTAGGAGGTAATAACTCCAGAACTACCTCATTCCTATGGATTGTTTTAATTAAAAATAAACAACTACAGTTGCCATGGGTTTCACAATTCAGTTGCACATTTATTAACCAAATACATGTTGATTATATGAGTTAGGCATTGGGTTGTGTGGTGGGGTATCCAAACAAGATGAGCAAAGTGGGATTCCTGATCACAACAAACCTAGGAGGTTTTTAAGACTCTCCTTTAAACATAGCCCTTAGACTTTCTGAAGCCATTCAGCAATTGGGAGATCTGAAACAAAAGTTTTTGAGGGAACAAGTCTTCCGATGATGGCACTGCTTAGAGAGAATGGTTGTGGTGGTAGTGGGGATATATCACTCTGCCTGACATGAGAATAATAGCAGCAGGTTTCATTTTTGGATGAAATCTGGGGAAACCCTCTCAATAAACTAGGTATTGATGGAACTTATCTCAAAATAAGAACTACTTATGACAAATCCACAGCCGATATCATACAAAATGGGCAAAATCTGTAAGCACTCCCTTTGAAAACCGGTAAGAGACAAGGATGGCCTCTCTGACTACTCCTTTTCAACACAGTATTGGAAATTCTGTCTAAGGCAATCAGGCAAGAGAAAGAAATAAAAGGTATTCGAATACTAAGAGAGGTAGTCAAATTGTCTCTGTTTGCTGACAACATGATTTTGTATTAAGAAAACCGTATCATCTCAGTCCAAAAACCCTTTAAACTGATAAGCATCTTCAGCAAAGTCTCAGGATACAAAATCAATGTGCAAAAATCAAAAGCATTCTTTTACACCAACAATAGACAAGCAGAGAGCCAAATCATAAATGAACTCACATTTGCAATTGCTACAAAGAGAGTAAAGTACCTAGGAATACAGCTAGCAAGGTACATGAAGGACCTCTTCAAGGAGAACCAGAAACCACTCCTCAAGGAAATAAGAGAGGATGCAAACAAATGGAAAAACATTTCATCCTCATGGATAGGAAGAATGAACATCACAAAAATGGCCATACTGCCCAAAGTAATCTACAGATTCAATGCTATTTCCATCAAACTACCACTGACATTCTTTATAGAATTAGAAAGAACTATTTTTAATTTAATATGGAATCAAAGAAGACCCCATAGAGCCAAACAATCCTAAACAGAAAGAACAAAACTGGAGGCATTACACTACCTGACTTCAAACTATACTACAAGGCTACAGTAACCAAAACAACATGGTACTGATACCAAAAAGACATATAAGTCAATGGAGCAGAACAGAGACCTCAGAGGTAACACCACACATCTACAACCATCTGATCTTTGACAAACCTGACAAAAGCAAGCAATTTGCAAAGGATCTTCTATTCAGTAAATAGTACTGGGAAAACTGGCTAGCAAGATGCAGAAAACTAAAACTGGACCCTTATACAAAAGGGTCCTTACACCTTATACAAAAAATCAACTCCAGATGGATTAAAAACTTAAACGTAAAACTGAAATCCATAAAAACTCTAGAAGAAAACCTAAGGAACACCATTCCAGACATAGGCATGGGCAAAGACTTCATGACAAAAATGCCAAAAGCAATTGCAACAAAAACCAAAATTGACGAATGGGATCTAATTAAACTAAAGAGCTTCTGCTCAGCAAAAGAAACTATCATCAGAGTGAACAGGCAACCTACAGAATGGGAGAAAATTTTTGCAGTCTGACTATCTGACAAAGATCTAATATCCAGAATTTACAAGGAACTTAAACAAATTTACAAGAAAAAAACCAAACAACACCATCAAAAAGTGGGCAAAGGCTATGAACAGACACTTCTCAAAAGAAGATATTTAAGCAGCCAATAAACATGAAAAAAAGCTCAACATCACTAATCATCAGAGAAATGTAAGTAAAAACTACAGTGAGTTACGATATCACAACAGTCAGAATGGTGATTATTAAAAAGTCAGGAAACAACAGATGCTGACCAGACTGTGGCAAAAGAGGAGCACTTTTACACCATTGGTGGGAATGTAAATTAGTTCAACCACTGTAGAAGACAGAATGGCGATTCCTCAAGAATCTAGAACCAGAAATACCATTTGATCCAGCAATCCCATTACAGGATATATACCCAAAAGAATATAAATCATTCTACTATAAAGACACATGCACATGTATGTTAATTGCAGGACTATTTACAATAGCAAAGACATGGAACCAATCCAAATGTCCATCAAAGATAGACTGGATAAAGAAAACGTGGAACATATATATCGTGGAACACTGTGCAGCCATAGAAAGGAATGAGATCATGTCCTTTGCAGGGACATGGATGAAGCTGGAAGCCATCATCCCCAGCAAACTGACCTAGGAACAGAAAACCAAATACTGCATGTTCTCACTCATAAGTGGTAGTTGAACAATAAGAACACATGGACACAAAGTGGGAACAAAACACACCAGGGCCTGTTGGGGGGGTAGGGGATGAGGGAAGGAACTTAGAGGAAGGATCAATAGGCTCAGCAAACCACCATAACACACATATACCTATATAACATTAAAAAAAATCTGGGGGAAACCTCAAAGGCCAGACCGGCACACTTATCTATGGGTTCCAATGGGTAGGTGACTAAGTGTCTTGTCCACACACTAACACAGTCACTCTTTTTTTTTCTTCTCATTACCATTTTTGATTTATATATTTTGCTCTGCAGTTCTTTTTAAAAATTAATCATTATTTAACTTTTATTTTCTGTTTGGGGTACATGTGAAGGTTTGTTACATAGATAAACTTGTGTCACGGGAGCTTGTTGTACAGATTATTTCATTACACAGATATTAAGCCTGGTACCCAATAGTTATCTTTTCTGCTCCTCTCCCTCCTCCCTCAAGCAGACCCCAGTGTGCCCTGCAGTTCCATTATTGCCGCTTTACACATGTAGAAACTCTATTGTTCAATTCATATAAGCTCATGATGGTTATTTTCCTGCTCTGTTGCTTCTTATCAGTAAATATTGTCTCTCTGTTCTTATTAACATTTTATGTTTTAACTATACTTTGTGAGATATAATTGCTATATGAGTTTAATTTTAGTTAATATTTGTCTAGTACATTTTTCACAACCTTTTATTTTCAAGGTTTCTGTATCCTTTTGTTAATCAATACATCTTTATAAATAAAATATTGGTGAGCCTTCTTTATTTAAAAATCTAGACCAAGAATTTCTGACTTTTAATTAGTGAATTTGATGAACTTATATTAGTAAGTGGATTAAATAATAATTATTTTAATTGCTGTCATATATTGAGTAGTTTTTTGACATTTTACTTAGTTTTTTTTTTTTGAGACAGAGTCTTGTTTTGTCGCCTGGCGCCAGGCTGGAGTACAGTGGCATGATCTCAGCTCACTGCAACCCCTGTCTCCCGGGTTCAAGCAATTCTTCTGCCTCAGCTTCCTGAGTAGCTGGGACTACAGACACGAGCCATCACACCCAGCTACATTTTTTTTTTTTTTTTACTTCAGGGGCAGGAGGAAGTGAGGAAGAGGAATTGGGTCTGTTTGGAGTATCAGTGTGGAGGGGAAGGGGAGCAAGATGGGGAGAAGCTAAAGTAGTGATGGTAGAAATTCAACTTACTAGACCAGGAGCGTGTGGGCACCACCTACTAAAACAAAAAAAGAATAATGAAGAGATGTAGTCAGCAGCTGTGATAATCTCTTATGGGATATGCAGGCAAAATATTTATGTGTCTCTTGGGGACTGTTCTGTTTTTAGAGGGTAAATTATTATTATTATTTTAAAGAAAGAAGAAAAAGAGGGAAAGAGAGAAAGAAGGAAAAAAAACATGAAAGAAAGGGAAAAAGAAGAGAAAAGAGGGAGAGAGAATGGGAATCTTGCTCTATTGCCCAGGCTAGAATGCAGTCTAAAAATGGGTATTGAGAAGCTCTTTTATACTAATAATTGTGTTATACAATGGAGACAGGAAGGAATAAGGGAGGAAAATAACAAACAGCCAACCAATATTTCATTTAAACCTATGAAATGCTATGCAATTGCTGGGGGAGTGATTTACTTCCAACCATGGGGTCACTTTTAGAATAGATGTGATGTTACTGAAGAGAATGTACGTTTTGTGGATTTGGAGTAGAGAGTTCTGTAAATGTTATTAAGTTTACTCATTCGAGGTCTAAGTTCAAGTCCCGAGTATCCTTGTTAACCTTCTGTCTCATTGATCTGTCCAATATTGACAATGTAGTGTTAAAGTCTCCCACTATTATTGTGTGGGAGTCCAAGTCTCTTTGTAAGTCACCAAGAAGTTGCCCTATGTATCTGGGTGCTCCTATATTGGGTGCACATAGACTTAGGATCGTTAGCTCTTCCCATTACATTGATCCCTCTACCATTATACAATGTCCTTCTTGTCTCTTTTGGTTTCTATTACTTTAAAGTCCATTTTATCAGGAGACAAGAATTACAACTCCTGCTTTTTTTTTTTGCTCTCCATTTGGTTGGCAAATCTTCCTCCATCCCTTTGTTTTGAGTCTCTGTACATCCTTGCATGTGAGATGGGTCTGGATGCAGCTTGCCAATGGGTTTTTTGGAATGGCTGATACTGGTTGTTCCTTTCTGTAGATAGTGCTTCTTTCAGAAGCTCTTGTAAAGCAGGCCTGGTGGTAATGAAGTCTCTGAGTACTTGCTTGTTTGTAAAAAATTTTATTTTTCCTTCACTTATGAAACTTAATTTGGCCGGATATGAAATTCTGGGTTGAAAGTTCTTTTCTTTAAGGATGTTGAATATTGGCCCCCACTCTCTTTTGGCTTGTAGGGTTTCTGCTGAGAGATCTGCTGTGAGTCTGATAGGCTTCCCCTTGTGGGTAACCTGACCTTTCTCTCTGGCTGCCCTTAATATTTTCTCCTTCATTTCAGCCCTGGTGAATCTAATGATTATGTGCCTTGGGGTTGCTCTTTTTGAGGAATATCTTTGTGGTGTTCTCTGTATTACCTGGAGTTGAGTATTGTCCTGCCTTGCTAGGTTGGGAAAGTTTTCCTGGATAATATCCTGAAGAATATTTTCCAGCTTGGATTCATTCTCTCCGTCACATTCAGGTACACCTATCAAACGTAGATTAGGTCTTTTCACATAGTCCCATATTTCTTGGAGACTTTGCTCATTCCTTTTACCCTTTTTTCTCTAATCTTGTCTTCTCATTTTATTTCATTAAGTTGGTCTTCGACCTCTGAAATCCTTTCTTCTGCTTGATCAATTTGACTGTTAAAACTTGTGCATACTTTGCAAAGTTCTCGTATTGTGTTTTTCAGCTCCATTAATTCACTTATATTCTTCTCTAAATTGTCCATTCTCGTTAACATTTAGTCAAACCCTCTTTTCAAGGTTCTTAGTTTCCTTGGATTGGGCTAGAACATGTTCTTTTTAGCTCACAGAAGTTTCTCATTATCCACCTTCTGAAGCTTGATTCTGTTGATTCCTCACATTCATTTTCTATCAGGCCTTGTTCAATTGGTGATGAGGAACTGCATTCCTCTGTAGGAGGTAAGGCATTCTAATTTCGGGGTGTTTTCAGCCTTTTTGCGCTGGTTTCTTCCCATCTTTGTGGATTTATCCACCTGTCGTCTGTGTAATTGCTGACTTTCAGATTAGGTCTCTGAGTGGACGTCCAGCTTGTTGGTGGTAAAGTTTTTTCTGTTGCTTAGTTTTCCTTCGGCAGATGCCCCTCCCCCACAGAGCTGGACCTTCCCAGGTTCAGCTGTACTTTCTGTGAAACTCTCAATCCTCAGCAGTTCCAATTGCTGTTTTTGTGTGTGTCGGGGGCGGGGTGGGGATGAGCCTTCCCCTGCGGTGACCCACTATGCCAGCTGAAACAGCGGCATTAAAATTCGTGGCTCGGCGCTTTTCTGCCCAGGAATCTCCCGGTCTGGTTCCCCACTTCAGTCCGCTTTTCAATCAGCTGAATGGGAGACTCTGCCTTCCCAGAGCTCCAAACGCCAACTAAAAGGGCACTCAGTCCTGTATAGTCCGGATTGAGAACCGCCGTGCCAGGGCACCTGCAAAATGGCCGCGCCGGCCAAAGAGTAGTGCTGGCGACCCGTGGGGCTCCTCCCCCGGGAATCTCTTGGTCCGTGGGCAATAAAAATTCGTCTGAAAGTGTGGTGTCCATTCACTCTCTGCACTTTCAGTGGGAGCTACAATCCTGAGCTGCTGCTAATCGGCCATCTTGGATCTCTCCTCCACCGTCACTCTTAACCTGTTTGAGAATCTGTTAAAAGCTATGGACCCTCTCTCTAGATCAGTGGTTCTCGTGAAGCATTTGTAATGTCTGGGGACATTTTTGATAGTCATGATTGAAGGTGCTACTGGCATCTAGTAGGTAGAGCCCAGGGATGCTGTTAAACATCCTGCAATGCACAGGACACGCTTTACAACAAAGAACCATCTGGTTCTAAATTTCAGTAACGTCAAGGTTAAGAAACACTGTTCTAGATGACAGCATGTCAGCATGACACACAAAATTCTGAACATAATTTCAGGGACTTCCCTAAACCTATCCATAGACCCACTCTGAATGCATCGATCCCAGGTCAAAACACCCTGCTGAAAGGCTCTAGCTAGTCTCATTTCAGGAAGAAAGACAGATGCCTGCAAGCCTTATTTCAAACAACTGAATTAAATTTTAGAAGGGTATCGAAAATGTATTTAATGGTGTAGATTCTTTTAAATAAAGCACACATTTTTATAAAATCTTTCCCTTTTATTTTCAAATAAATGTATATTTTAAGTCAAACATGATACAGATGTTTTTGATTCATATACTAATATATTAAGAGGTTGTTCTGAATGGGTCATTTGATGTTAGCAAAGTTGGGTGAACCTTCTTTTTAGTAAGTCCCAAAAGGGTCATTTAATTTTTAAAGGTAAGAGGTCATGTTTTTCCATTAGGAAATTCACTAATGTGGGTTCAAATCATGTTCATGTATGCAGTCCCATCAGGATTTGGTGAAAACAAGCAACTCCTTCCTTATTTTATATCATGCTTATTCCATATGCAAATACTTGGAGAATGACTTAAGTGATGGCTAAGTGGAACTTTGTTCTATTATATTGCCAATAAAATTTAGGCAAAGTTGTAACTGCTGCCTCATTAAAGCAGTTGAAAATCCCAGGGAATGGTGTAAAGTTCTTAGTTGAACAAGTGTGCTAATAACTTCCATAAAAATCTCACTAATTTGGATTCCATTAAACTTGGATTCATTACAAAGCTGATGATATCAGCCCTGCCTATACATTAAAAAGCACATTTTATTGATTACTCAATAATGTGCTCTGACTTCAGAAATGTTTTATCAAAACTATTTACTATTTTACTATTTATTGTTCTGAGATTTAAAAGTTAACGGGTTTAAGAAAAACACACTTTACATCATTGAGCAATCTTTATGTTTTTATGCCATTGAACAACATAAATGCCACTCCTTATGCTTTTAACCTTGGTTTGCATATGTTTTTGATTGAACCTGAAGGTGTATTGTTTGTACCATTTTTCCCCTCTGAATATGAGCTTAAAATCCTAGAAATCACAATTATGGTTGCAGTTTAAAAAGTTCACTAATGACTATATTTGTGTTTGAGAAGTGAAAATGTAGTGCTGAGCCAATGGTTCAGGTTTTATCCATTCAATAATTCATTCAACAAATATTTATTTGTTTTAGATGCTGAACTAGGAATTTGGGGTAATATAAACATGAATTGAGCAAGTATCTTCTCCTCAATAAGTCAAGAATTTGGGGTAGGAGAAAGAACAGACCATTAATTTATTCTACAAATAGTTATTGAGCTCTTATTATGCTATGGGCACAATTATAGGCCTAGGGATTTATCTGTGGGGGAAAAAGCCAGAATCTCTGCCTTTACCAAGATTGCTCTAAGTGAAGAAAATGTTGGGAGAATTTAATGAGGGAATAATGGGAAGAAGTTTATTCCTGCAGAGGAAATATACAAGCAGTGCTAAGAACATACCCTGTACTTGTTGAGCATCTGCTGTGTGCCAGATACTGAGATAAGTTCATTTAATACTTTAATATCTACTAAAGTAGTTATTATAATTTTACTAGTGAGTAACCTAAGGTTTAAAGAGACTACATAGTTTTTCAAAGCCAAAAGCTATCTGTATTATTTACTAAATTTGAATAAAATTCAGTCTACTTTCAGACCAAGAAGACCATAGTTTATTACGTTGGTATTCAGTAGCTATCAAAAATTTTTGAGCAGAGCTTTAGGAAGCTTAATTTTGTGATATTTGTATAATATGAATAGCAAGCGTGCAAAAACTTGCAGTCTAATTTCCTCCATATATTTTTCTTGGGAATCCTCTCCAAGATATCTGATTATCAATGGCACAAACACAGACTGTCTTCTACATGTTAACCTGAGTATATTTAATTTCACAATTTGTTTTACAATATCTTGTAGATTTGTCTTTGAGGACATTGTCATCTTCTTGAAAATCTGTGGAAAAGATAAGTGATTTTGCCTGCCTAGTATCCCTTATGTTATCGACAAATCCCATCCATTCCCGAGAAGAATCCATTCTATAAGATTTGAGCATGGATAACTATTTCCCAAGTACAGAAGAGGCTGCATGCCTTAGGTCTAACTAACTAGAGCACCCCAGGGCCCTGGTCTTAGCACTTAGTTCAGGAAATATTGTCTCATTGCTTTCTTTCTGTGGAGTTGCTAAGACAGCATGATGGGGAAGGATATGGTAGGGTATGCAGCTATTCATTATGCCTAGAAGAGCTAGAAAGGGAGAGTGAGAGCTATATATCAGCACCTGGATCCTGCTATGCCTGGAGCTAGAAACCTACAAATGCCTTATTTATTTAAGCTAATAATTAGTCTATTTTGCTTAACCTGGTTTGAGATGGGGTTATTCAGTAGTAACTGAAAGAGTTCTGACTAATAGAATCGGCCATGACATTAATTTCTCTTCTATTGTTCATGATGCTTTGATCACAACATTCTATCAAGCACCAACTTTTTGAATTCAATTATAAATATATAGAAAAATGCAAAATATGTAATACTTGTATAGCTTGGATAACTACATTAGTTATCTACTTCATATTTTAGCCACATTGCAAAGTTCCTGAGTGATACAGAATATGGTAGTAGAATTTTGCTTTTAAATAGAATGCTGGCATTTGGGTTGTTGAGGCCACTGTAACACAATTTTCCAAGGGAAATCCGGCAATTCAAGTATGTAAGAAACTTGATGGAGATAGTAAATATTAGATTTATGAGAAGCAGTTTAGAGTGTTCAAGTTCTGAATCACAGAACACATTTTCATTTAAGGCAGAGAAGCATATAATATCTAACAAATCAGAAACCCTGTGGAAACTTCAGAAATCATGGAATTAAAGTCATGAATATTACAATAACAGGCATGAAGCCTGGTAGGGAATAAGACTGGGACACTGGATTGATAAATTGATGAGACTCTGAGATGAAGCAACAGATGGTGATAGCACTGGGAGTTGAGTCATGTTTGCCTAAAATTATTGCCTTCTGACATGCACAGCAGGATGAGCATTAGTAAAACCTATTTGTCAAATTTCGTCTGCATATTTGGCTTCATGTCTGTTATATTTGTGTGCTAAAAAAAGTACTTAAAGAACTGTTGCTATAGAGCAGCGGAATTGAGCACATATCCTAGGGTCTTGGTGGGACTAAACGGTTCCACGGAGAGGTTCAACAATGTTTCCATAAAGCCAGAGACCATAGCTTTAAAACTGGGAATAACAGGCAACCAGTGAAATGGCCTTTCATCTTCCTGAAAAAAAAAAGCAGCAGTTTATTTTATTCATTATTAGTAGCAAAGCAATTGACAATATTTTCTTAGTACTAGTTATGTGCATCTCAATTTGTTTTTCTCTCGCTTATTCCATCCCCAAACCATGCTATACATCAATGCAATATTATTTTGCTTAAAATACTCATGATACTACTGCATGTCGAGCTCTAGTTGGCACCAGACACTGTGCTAGAGGCTCACATACATTTTCTAATCCACACATCAACACTGAAAAGTTGATGTTATTATAACAATTTTATAAATGAGACACCCAGCGTTTAAACATGGCAGGAAAATTCTTCTAAATTCCAAAGCTATAAAATTGCAGAGCTAGAATTCAAACCAAAATTGTTTGACTCCAGAATTCACGTTTTCATTTTGTCACTGTGTACGTTAAAACTTTTGGGAGCTTTCCATTGATTGCAAGATAAACAAAAATTGTGCAGAATATAACAAAACTCCTAGACAAAGTACTCAAGACTCATAATCTGATTCTGTTTTCCTCCAGGTAACATTTTCCTCATGAGAAACACTCAACTGGTATGTTCAGTTTTGAAAACAGAACTTACACATTCCTGTCATATGCTTAAAATACTTTAAAATTATTTCCCACTTCCAGTCTAAATCTAATAGACCTATTAGGAACCTTTCTCTGAGAACTGCCTTTCTATAATATTTATTTCACATTTCAATTATTAGGGTCAATCACCTAATGGAATCAGGTCTTATAATGGTTCTTCAGAAGACTCAGAGTTTGGGCTACATTTAAGGAGGCCCCTGCAACAGTGTTATGTAATAGGCCTGGTATTTCATATCTACTTCCAGACAGACAATCTGGGACCAAGATCTCCCAATTAAATTTTTTTAAAGTTTTAACAGCTTTATTGGAGATAACTGACATATAATGAACTACACATATTAAAATGTATGTAAGTTTTGATGTATTTATACACCTATGAAACATAACCACAATTAATGTAATGAAAATAGGTATCGCTCTCAAAAGTTTCCTCATGTCCCTTTGTAACTCCTTCTTCCTAATGCTCCCCTTTATCCCCTGGGCTCATTTCCTAAACAACCATTGTTCTGCTCTCCTTTAATTTGCATTTCCACTAATTTTCTTTATTTTAAAATTTTAAATTCACATATAAACATTCTATACATTTTTGGTGTACAGCATGTTTTGATTATGCACACACTGTAGGATGGCTAAATCAAGTTAATTAACATATCCATGAACACAGACATAATTTTTAGTGGTGAGGATACTTAAAATTTTTCAGTAATTTTTAAGTATATATATATTATTATTAATAATAGTAACATACCTCCCTAATCCTCCTACCTCTCAGACTCTGGTAACCACCATTCTACTCCTTACTTTCATGAATTCAACTTTTTTAGATTCCACATAGAAATGAAACCATGCAGTGTATGTCTTTCTGTGCCTGGCTTATCATCCATGTTGTTGCAAATGACAGAATGAGTAAAATTCCAGTGTGTATATATGCTACATTCTCTTTATGCACTCATCCATTGATGGACACCTAGATTGATTTCATATCTTGGCTATTTTGAATAATGCTGTAGTAAACATGAGAATCCAGATATGTCTTCTGTATATTGATTTCATATCTTTTGAATATATGCTTAGTACTCATAGTGGAATTACTGGATCATATGGTAGTTCTATTTTTAACTTTTTGAGGATTCCCCCATATGTTTTTCATATTGGCTATACTAATTTACATTTCCATCAAGTACAAGGATTCTCTTTTCTCTACTTCCTTGCCAACACTTCCTGTCTTTTCCTTTTGATAACAGCTAATAGATGTGAGTTGATATGTCATTGTGGTTTTAATTTGCATTTCCCTGATGATTAATGATTTTGAGCATTTCTTTATTTACTTGTTGGCCATTTGTATGTGTCCTCTTAAGATATGTCTATCCAGGTCCTTTCACTATTTTTTAATTGTACTCTTTGTTTTCTTATTGCTGAATTTCTTTCCTTTAGTTTACATTTCCATTAATTTTCATTTCCAATAATTGCATACAAATGAATCAAACAGTATGTACTCTTCAGGCTGGGTTATCTTGATGAGCATAATCATTTTGAGATTCATTCCTGTTGTAGCAAATCAATAGTATATTCTTTTATATTGCTGAATAGTATTCCACTGAATGGATTTCTACAGTTAAATTTATTTATTTGTCTGTTTATAGACAATTGGATTTTGGCTATGACAAATAAAAGTGCTATAAATAATTGTATACAAGTGTTCATATGGAAATATACTGTGATAGTTAATTTTATGTGTCAACTTGACTGGGTTAAGGGATGTCCAGATCGCTGACAAAATATTATTCTGTGATAGTATTTTTGGAAGAGATTAGCATTTGAATCAGTACACTGAATAAAGAAAATGATGTCACCATTGTGGGCAGACATCATCCAATCCGTTGAGGATATGGGTTGAACAAACATGTGGAGAAAGGGTGAATTTCTCTCACTTTGAGCTAGGACATCTATCTTCTCCCCTTGTATATTAGAGGTACAGGTTCTTGGGCCTTTGGACTCTAGGACTTATATACACCAGTGGTCCCCAATCCCTGCTACTATATTCTTAGTTTTTTAACCTTGGACTGAGAGTTACACCATGGGTTTCTCTGGTTCTAAGGTCTTCAGGCTTAGAATGAATTACTCCACCAGCTTTCCTTGTTTTTCCTGCTTACAGATAGCAGATTGTGGGTTTTCTCAACCTTCATAGTCATGTGACCCACTTCCAAAAAGAAATCCCTCTTATATATCTATACATATTCCATTCTTTCTGTTTCTCTGAAGAACCCTGGCTAATATATACACTTTCTTCTTTTTTGAGTAAATATCTAGCAGCAGATTTGCTGGATCATAAGAGTTTGCTTAACTAAAGAGACTATTAGAACTGATTTTCAAAGCAGTGTGTACAATGCATATTATATTCCTACCGATAGTGTCTGAGAGTTCCAGTTGCTCCACATTCTTGACAACACTTGGTATGATCAGTATTTTTAATTTTAGACATTCTAATAGGTGTATAGTGGCATCTTGTGGTGTGCATTTGCATTTCTGTCATGACTAATGATGTTGAGCATCTTTTCTTGTGCTTATTTCTCATCCATATATCTTCTTTGGTGAAAAATCTGTTCAAATCTTTGCCAGTTAAAAAAAATTGGGGTTTTAATTATTTAATTTTTGTGCATTTTAAAATATATTGTGAAGACAATTCTTCTTTCAGACATGTATTTTATAAGTGTTTTCTTTTTGTTTTTTAATTGCATTTTAGGTTTTGGGGTACATGTGAAGAACATGGAAGATTGTTGCATAGGTACACACATGGCAGTGTGATTTGCTGCCTTCCTCCCCATCACCTATATCTGGCATTTCTCCCCATGCTATCTCTCCCCAACTCCCCACCCCCCCCACTGTCCCTCCCCTATTTCCCCTCCCCCACAGACTCCAGTGTGTGATGCTCCCCTCCCTGTGTCCATGTGTTCTCATTGTTCAACACCCATCTATGAGTGAGAACATGCGGTGTTTGATTTTCCATTCTTGTGTCAGTTTGCTGAGAATGTTGGTTTCCAAGTTTATCCATGTCCCTACAAAGGACACGAACTCATCGTTTTTTTATGGCTGCATAGTATTCCATAGTGTATATGTGCCACATTTTGATATTCCAGTCTATCCTCAATGGGCATTTGGGTTGGTTCCAGGTCTTGCTATTGTAAACAGTGCTGCAATGAACATTCGTGTGCATGTGCCCTTATAGTAGAACGATTTATAATCCTTTGGATATGTATCCAGTAATGGGATTGCTGGGTCAAATGGAATTTCTATTTCTAGGTCCTTGAGGAATCGCCACACTGTCTTCCACAATGGTTGAACTGATTTACACTCCCACCAACAGTGTAAAAGCGTTCCTATTTCTCCACATCCTCTCCAGCATCTGTGGTCTCCAGATTTTTTAATGATCGCCATTCTAACTGGTGTGAGATGGTATCTCAATGTAGTTTTGATTTGCATTTCTCTAATGACCAGTGATGATGAGCATTTTTTCATATGTTTGTTGGCCTCATGTATGTCTTCTTTTGTAAAGCGTCTGTCCATATCCTTTGCCCACTTTTGAATGGGCTTGTTTGTTTCTTGTAAATCTGTTTTAGTTCTTTGTAGATTCTGGATATCAGCCCTTTGTCAGATGGGTAGACTGCAAAAATTTTTTCCCATTCTGTTGGTTGCTGATTCACCGTAATGACTGTTTCTTTTGCTGTGCAGAAGCTGTGGAGTTTGATTACGTCCCACTTGTCTATTTTATAAGTGTTTTCTTCCAGCCTGTGTTGTCTTTTCATTTTTTTAACAGTATTGTTTGGGGGAGCAGAAGGTTTTTTATTTTTTATGAAGTCCTATTTATCCATTTGCTCTTTTATAGATTATTCTTTTGGCATGATATCTAATAATCTTTAGCCTAATCCAAGGTCAAAAATATTTTCTCTTATTTTTATAAAGTTTTATAGTTTAGGTTTGTGATTTGCTCCAAGTGAATTCTTATATATGATGAGAAGCACGGATGCATATTCATTTAAAAAATATGGATATCCTGTTCTTTCAGTACTATTTGTTGAATCATTATCTTTTTTTCTTCTTCTTTTTCATTGTCTGAAATTTCTATAACCTTGCTCTGGATAGAGCAGGGCAAGGCCTCAAACCATTTCAAAATTGTTCTAGCAAACACTGAAGGAATGCATAGGATCACCGCAGACCCAAGCACGCTGGAGGCTTGCTAGAAACATTATCTTTTGTATCTTTATAAAAATTAGTTGTCCATAGGCTTGTGAATGTATTTCTAAACTATTCTATTCTGTTCCATTAGTTTGTCTATATTTATACCAGTAGCATGCTGATTACTGTAGCTTTATAATAATTATTGAAATCTGGTACTGTTAGACCTTCACGTTTTCCTTCTATTTGAGAATAATTTTGGCCATTGTAGGTCCTTGGCATTTCCATGTGAATTTTAGAGTCAGCTTGTTAATTCCTACACAAAAAGTCTGTTGAGGCTGATTATTTTCATGATGGTTCATGTTTTCTGGTTTTACTGTATCCCTGGTAATCTTTGTTTGAATTACCTGACATTGTGAATTTTGCTGTATTGGTTGATTTTGTATTCCTCTAAATAATCTTGAGATTTATTCTGAAAAGCAAGTAAAAATGGTGTGGTTAAATGATATTTGTACTAAAGAATTATTTCAACAGGTTTTTATTGGTAATGTCCAATATTCTCAATCTGTATTTTAAATTTGCATTATAAAACCTCTTAATCCTTGTTTTGAGGCAATTATCTATAATCTTTTTATAGAGTAAAAGAAAATTAAAATACATTAAACTATGAAAGCTTACCACTCTTTTCTGCTAATATGTTGGTGAAATTTCATACTTACAGTAGGTATTTAATAATACTTAACCACAAAAAAGGATAATTAATGGCTAACAAATGATATGTTTTTTTAAAGCTAGTGACATATATCATGACCAAGGATGAGACATCTATACAAGAGGAATGATCTGACTTGTTTAGTGAGAAACAAGCCGGTCAGAGAACCTCTTTGCAAGTGTCTGAATGAGAGGGACAGAGAGCAATACAAGTGATACAGTGGCCCAGAAGTAAAGTGATGCTCCATGAGAAAGTAGAAAGAAGAAAGTAGAAAAACAGAAGACATTTGTTTTTTTTCTTGTAAATTTATTTAAATTCCTTGTAGATTCTGGGTATTAGCCCTTTGTCAGATGGATAGATTGCAAAAATTGTCTCCCACAGCCCCATCAAAAAGTGGGTGAAGGATATTAACAGATACCTCTCAAAAGAAGATATTTATGTGGCCAAAAAAACGTATGAAAATAAGCTCATCATCACTGGTCATTAGAGAAATGCAAATCAAAACCACAATGAGGTACCATCTCACACCACTTAGAATGGTGATCATTGAAAAATCAGTAAACAACAGATGCTGGAGAGGATGTGGAGAAATAGGAACACTTTTACACTGTTGGTGGGAGTGTAAATGAGTTCAACCATTGTGGAAGACAGTGTGGCGATTGCTCAAGGATCTAGAACCAGAAATACCACTTGACCCAGCAATCCCATTACTGGGTATATACTCAAAGGATTATAAATCATTTTACTATAAAGACACATGCACATGTATGTTTACTTCAGCACTATTCACAATAACAGATACATGGAACAAACCCAATGTCCATTAATGATAGACTAGATAAAGAAAATGTGGCACATATACACCATGGAATACTATGCAGCCATAAAAAGGGATGAGTTCATGTCTTTTGTAGGGACATGGAAGAAGCTGGAAACCATCATTCACAGTAAACTAACACAGAAACAGAAAACCAAACACTGCATGTTCTCACTCATAAGTGGGAGCTGAACAATAAGAACATATGGACACAGGGAGGGGAATCTTACACACTGGGGCTTGTCAGGGGAGAGGGGGGCTAGGGGAGGGATAGCATTAGGAGAAATACCTAATGTAGATGATGGGTTTATGGGTGCAGCAAACCACCATGGCACATGTATACCTGTGTAACAAACCTGCACGTTCTGCACATGTATCCCAGAACTTAAAGTATAATTAATAATAATAATAATAAAAGAAGACATGTGTAAGCAGAAACAGTGAGTAATAAAGAAAGAAAATAAGGAGCAGTTTACTCATTATTAAAGAATTTAAAGGCCAGGTGCAGTGAGTGGCTCATGCCTGTAATCCCATCACGTTGGGAGGCCAAGGTGGGAGGATTGCTTGAGGCCAGGAGTTCAAGACTTGCCTGGGTAACATCGGAAAATCATGCCCCTGCCCCAGTGCCATCTCTATGAAAAATTAAAAATGGTTTACTCATTATTAAAGAATTTAAAGACCCAGGTGCAGTGGCTCACACCTGTAGTCCCAGCCACTTGTGAGGCTGAAGTGGGAGGATCATTTTAGCCAGGAGTTCAAAGCTGCAATTAGCCATGATAGCACCACTGCCCTCCATACTGGGCAACAGAGAAAGATCCTACCTCTCTAAAAAAAATTTAAAGAACAGAGAATAGATAGGGAGGGCAGAAGAATAGAGTTAGCTTGGCAGAAAGCTAGGGTTGCTATCCACTTATAAAGGCTACCTTTTGAATACAAGATACACTGCTTCACACTGAACAGCCAGGAACTGTGTTACTATAAGCTCTGGCTTGTTGCTGATTCCAATTCTTTAGAAATTTCCCAGATTTCCTTAAAATGGTGACCATTAGCTGATGTATTCTGACTTTATGTTTATTTCTTATAACCCTAAAGTTGTTAAAATTTAGAAATAGGTTATTCTAATTTCTGAAGTAGGACTAGACCACATCAAATTGAAATATGGGCAACAGATAAGCACATCCTCTTTACTGCCATATTACAGCAATTTCAGAAAGCTTGAAGAGTTGGATAGTTACTCTTCAAAACTTTAAGCATGTGGATTGTTGAAAAATAATATCAACCAGCTTAACTTATTTAACATTAATAGAACACTCTAGTAACAACACATTCTTTTCAAGTACATATAGAACATTAACAAAACTGTATTATATTCTGAACTATAAAACAATTCTCAAAGTTTAAAAAGATTCAATTCCTTTAAAGTATGTTCTCTGAACACGATAGAATTAAATTAGAAACTAATACATAAAGATCTCAGAAAATCTACAAATACTTGGAAATATATGACACATGCCTACATAGTCCACTAGTCAAAGAAATTAAAGAAAAATTACAAAGTATTTTAAATGGAATAAAATAAAACATAGCATATCTAGTTTTGTGAGATGTTGCAAAATCAGTACTTAAGGGGGGATTAATTGCACTAAATGTCTGTATAAGAGAAGAAAGGTCTCAAGTCAACAAACTCAGCTTCTACCTAAAAAAATTAGAAAAAGATAAGCAAAATAAATAGAAGAAATAAGACTAGAAAAGACATTTTAAAATCAAATAGAAAATGGGAAAAATA
Organism: Ateles fusciceps; assembly: GCA_036589455.1. Classification (NCBI taxonomy): domain Eukaryota; kingdom Metazoa; phylum Chordata; class Mammalia; order Primates; family Atelidae; genus Ateles; species Ateles fusciceps. The sequence continues at coordinate 3,101,394 of JAZHEH010003051.1, forward strand.
GAAAAAATAAAAAGCAAAAAGGTGGTTCATTAGAAAGGTCAATAGAATTCATGCATTTCTACTCAGACTAATGAAGACAAAAGAGAGGAGATACAAATGACAAATATTGTGAGAGAGGTGACATTACTGCAGATTATACAGATATTAAAAGAAAAAGAAATATAAACATTATCATAATGATTAAGAAACTTAGGTAAAATGGGGAAATTAATGACAAAAAGTACCCAATTGGCTGGGCGCGGTGGCTCATGCCTGTAATCCCAGAATGTTGGGAGGCTGATGCAGGTGGATCACCTGAGATCAGAAGTTCAAGACCAGCCTGGCCAACATGGTGAAACCCTGTCTCTACTAAAAATAAAAAATTAGCTGGGTGTGGTGATATGTGCCTGTAGCCTCAGCTACTTGGGAGGCTGAGGCAGGAGAATTGCTTGAATCTGGGAGGTGAGGTTGCAGTGAGTCGAGATCATGCTACCACACTCCAGCCTGGGTGACAGAGCAAGACTCCATCTCAAAAAAAAAAAAAAGTACGCAACTTTACACAAGAAGAAACAAATAACCTAAACAGGTCTATATCTATCAAATAAATTGAATATGTATCTGGAAACTTTTTCATGAAGAACATTTTTGAGGTCCAGTTAGTTTCATTGGCGAATTCTACTAAATATTTAAAGAACTAATAGCATTCTATGCAAACTCTTCTAGAAAATTGAAGAAAAGGGAATTTTGCCACATCATTTCATGAGGCCAGCATTATGCTGATGCCAGGACTTATAAAGACATTACAAGAAAAGAAATCAACAGACTAATATTCTTCATGAACAAAGATGTACAAATTCTAAAAGTCTGTAGCAAATGGAATCCAACAATATATAAAGACATATCATGGCCAACTAGGGTTTATCCCAAGAACGTAAGTATGATTTAATATTTGAAAATAAAATCAGTCAATGTAATTCACTATATTAAAAACTTAAAAGAAGAGCTCCCTCATAGATGCATAAAAAGGATTTGACAAAAACAAACAACCTGACTTAAGGAAGAAAACTTTCAGCAAAATGGAAATAGAAGACTTCCTCAATCTAATACAGAGCATCTATGAAAAAATACAGTTAGCATCACATTTAATGGAGAAAGACTAAGTACTTTTTCTCTAAGATTAGGAACAAGACAAAGATGTCCACCCATCACACATTTTTTTTTTTTTTTTGAGACAGAGTCTTGCTCTGTTGCCCAGGCTGGAGTGCAATGGCACAATCACGGCTCACTGCAACCTCCGTCTGCCGGGTTCAAGCGATTCTCCTGCCTCAGCCTCCTGAGTAGCTGGGATTACAGGTGCATACCATGAAGCCTGGCTGATTTTTGTATTTTAGTAGAGACAGGGTTTCACCATGTTGGTCAGGCTGGTCTCGAACTCCTGACCTTGTGATCTGCCCACCTTGGCCTCCCAAAGTGCTGGGATTATAGACATGAGCCACTGAGGCCAGCCCCTCAGCACTTTTATTCAACATTATACTTAAAGTTTTAGCTTATTCAATATAACAAGAAAAACAAAGGGGGACAGATTGAAAAGAAAGAAGTAAAACTGTCTTGTTTGCAGAAGGTATGATCATCTATGTAGAAAATTTTATTAAAGGTAAAAATATCTGTTTGAATGAATAAGTTACTGAAGTTTCAGGATAAACTCAATATACAAAAATTGATTGAATTTCTATATGCTAGCCTCAAGCATTCAGAAATTAAAGTTAAAAATACTATGTACAATACTATCTAAAACTACTAAGTACTTAGAGATAAATCTGATAAAATATGTGAAAGACATGTACCATGAAAATAACAAAATAGTACTGAAGGAATTTAAATAACATGTCAATGAATGGAAAGATATACTGAATTCATAGTCAGAAGATGTAAATTAAACCCAAATTGATTTTTAGATTCAATGCAATCTCAATCAAAATACCAGCAGGTTTTTATATAAAAATGGACAAACTTTCTAAAGTTTATATAAAAATGTGAAGAACCTAAAAAGGCAAAAATAGTTCTGAAATAGAATACAATTGGAAGACAAACACTAGCTAATTTCAAGACTTGTATAATCAGAGCAATCAAGAAAATGTGGTATTGGAGTGAAGATAAATAAGTAGATCAATGGAAAATAATAAAGTTCAGAAAGAGACTCACACATATATGTATAACTTTCCTTTTTACAAAGATGCAAAGGCAGTTAAATGTAGAAACCATAGTATTTTCAATAAATTATGCCTGAATAATTGAAAATCCGCAAAAATTAGCTTCAATCCACTTTATGTATAGTATACAAAATTACTCAAAATGCATCACAGACCTAAATGTTAAACCTTAAATGTGAAACATTAAAAGAAAGCATAGGAGGAAATTTTCGTGACCTTGGGTTAGGCAAAACTTTCTTAGGTATATCAAAAACACAATCCATTTTAAAATAAAGATAAATTGGATTCCATCAAAACAAAGATTTTTGCTTCTGAAAGGCCCTGTAAGAGAATCAGAAGGCAACCCACAGACTGAGAAAATAATTGCAAAGCACATATCTGATAAAGTACTTGTGTTTAGAATATATAAATAACCCTCAAACCTCAAGAACATAAATAACCTAATTAAAAGAAAAATTTTTAAAAGATTTTAACAACAGACCCTTCACCAAAGATGTATGGGTGGAAAATAAGCACATAAAAAATGCTTACCATCATTCTTTATTAAGGAAATGCAAGTTAAAGCTACAATAAGATGCCAGCATACATACACTTACCTTATAATTCAACCATTCTACTCCTAGGTATTTACTGAGGAGAAATGAAATGTTCAACAGACGAACAGATGAAACTATGATATCTGTGCTATGGACTAATACTCAACATTGAAAAGGAATGAACAATAGCTCATTGATTTGCTATAACATAGATGACCCTCAAAATAATTTTGCTGCATCAAAGAAATCAGTCCTCCAAAATATATACTATATGATTTGATTTATAAAATGAAACTCATGCTTCATGATGAAAGCAAAACAATGGTTATTAGGAGATTGAGTCAGGGAGATTGGCAAAATGGATTATAAAGGAATGCAAGAAAATTTTGGGGGATGGAGATAATTTTACTATCTTGATTGTGTTGACATATGTCTTAAAACTTATTAAGTTGTATACTTTAAATTTGTGCAGCTTATTGTATGTCAAACGATGGTAGAGCTCAAGTTAAGTGTTCTTATTGCAATCAAAAAAATCTCAAATCCTCAATAAAGTGGTTTTAAAAATATAAATTTCTTAAGTTAAGTAAAGAACAATGGTTTTAAGAACATTTTGGTTATTTTATCATTATGATTGTAACTAAAATTGTCATTTTATAAGTAGGTTTTCTGTATGGATATGTGTATTCTGGAATGAATTTAGAAAGATAAAATCGTCATTGAAAAGCAGAAAAGCAACAAAAAAAAAGTTCATTCATCTCTGTAACACCAAAGCAGTAAGTAATACAAACGCAACCACAGAGGATATTTTAATGATTCAACAGTATGCATATCAAAGTAAGAAGGTGAGGTGGGTAATGTATATAAAAAAATATATGAAGAGCCATAAAAATGAAAAGGCTAGTATTTCAAGTGCAGAGAAGTTGTGTTTAATATGCTCAGAGAAAGGGCACAGGCATAAATAGATATTCTGGTTACGATATAAGATAGAAAAAAGATCAGTTGCTTGATTTACTTACTTCACTTCTCCGTCTTGAGTATATGACATGATTCCCTTGTCTGTGTACTTTCGTACATAAAAGTTCCACCATTTCAAAGTTCGTTGTTTGGAATTTTTCCACTGAATCCCTTAAAGACCCCCTTGTAGGTCAAGAAGAGCTCAGATACCCCAACCTACAATGGCTCAGTCACTTTTGGGGGAAGGCTGATGGGCAAGTTTGAGGTAATTTTGTTGCTGTTTTTGCTGATAGGTAGAAACTTCACTGCGTTGAGGTAAAGGAATAAATGAAAGTGGCCCTTTTGACTTTCTTGCTGTTTTGAAGCTGGAGTGAAAGAACGCAGACCACATCCCTGGGCTGTTCCTCTTTCTCCCATGAGGCTGGAAATTTGGTGTATAGTTGGGGAGCTCCTCTCACTGGGGGTAGTTTGGGTATTTACCCTGCCCAAGTTTCACGTTGAAATGTAATCTCCAGTGTTGGAAGTGGGTCCTGATGGGAGGTGACTGGATCATGGAGTGGATTTATCATGAATGAGTTAGCACCATTTTCTTGGGACTCTTCTCATTATAGTGAGTTCTCGTGAGATCTGATTGTGTTGTATAAACGTGTGTGGCACCTCTCCCCTCTCACTCTTGCTCCTGCTTTCACCATGTGATGTGCCTGCTCTCGCTTTGCCTTCCGCCATAATTGGACGCTTCTTGAAGTTTTCCCAGAAGCTGAGCAAATGTCAGCACCATGCTTCCTGTAAAACCTGCAGAACCACAAGCCAATTAAACCTCTTTTCTTTATATAATACCCAGTCACAGCTATTCCTTTATAGCAATGCCAGAATGGCTTGATAGACTTTCTTTCTTCGGCCCGCCTCTGAAACCTTTGACTCTGTCTCACTTCGCTAACATAAGAGAATGTGAGTAGCTCAGAATATCTGAGTGGAGTGGGTAGACTAAACCTGCTCTTCTCTAGGCATTAAGTAGGTCTTCCCTTTCTAGCTTGTGAGTTCTCTCTACTTGCCACCAAAGTTCTCTGGATCAGCTTTTCCTTGCTTTGAAGTAGAAAGATCTGAGATTAATGTTTCTGCTTCAGAGGGAAGAAGGTGAAGTAGGGGTTTCAGCTTTATTTAGTTCGAGGCCTCTCAGACCTTCCTCACTCAGGCAGTCTTTACACAGTCCAGGCAAGCACACTGGAGTTTCAGGTTAGAGTGTGGGCCTAAATCCCTTGTTAAAAACAGTGTTTCCCTGGGGACAGCAGATTAGAGATTTCCCAAAGAACTTAAAATAGAACTACCTTTCCACCCTGCAATCCCATTATTGGGTATATACCCAAAGGAAAATACATCCTTCTACCAAAAATACACATGCACTTGTATGCTCATTGCAGCGCTATACACAGTAGGAAAAACATGGAGTTAACCCAGGTACCCATCAATAGTGCATTGGATAAAGAAAGTGTGATATATATATGCATACACCATAAAATCCTATGCAGTTATAAAAAGAATGAAATCATTTCTTTCAAAGCAACATGAATGCAGCTGGAGGCCATTATCCTAAGCAAACTAATGCAGAAACAGAAAACCAAATACTTCATGTTCTTACTTGTAAGTGGGAGGTAAACATTGGGTGCGCATGGTCATGAAGATGGCAAAAACAGACACTGGGGCCTATTAGATGGTGGGGTGGCAAGAGCTGGAAAACTATCTGTTGGGACGACCTGGATGTGGGTTCAGTTATACTCCAAACTTCAGCATAATGCAATATACCTTTGTAACAAACCTGCATATGTACCCCTGAATCTAAAATAAAAATTAACAAAGGAACAATACAAAACAACAACAATAAAAATAGTGTCTGCAGAGCATAGAGGATTTTTAGGACAGTGAAAATACTCTGCATGGTATTATAATAATAGACATGTCCCTACACATTTGTCTAAACTTACAGAAAACACAAGACCAAGAGCAAACCCTGATGTAAACAGTGGGCTTTGGTGATAATGATGAGTCAATGTACTGCTCCCTTGGGGAATGTTGATACTGGCAGAGGCTGTGCATGTGTGGGGCAGGGGATAGATGGGAAATCTTTATTCCTTCCTTTCAATTTTGCCATGAACCTAAAGCTGCCCTAAGAAAATAACGTTTTCTTAAAAAATAGTGTGTCCCATTGCCTAGTTTTGTTCCCAGTGCTTAGTAGTTTCCCAAGAAACCTGATGAGAAGGGGCAGATTGGGTGAAGCCGGTGTTCAGGTGTCTGGAACTTTTGCCATGACCATCAGTGTCTCTCATTGAAAATATCAATTGGCATCCCATTTCAACACTACTTACAGTGGCAGGAAGCCAGGTTACAGAACCCCAAATACCTAAGAACCATTTAGAATATTACTTCTGTCAGAAGTGCTTTCCTTGATAATGACCTAGACACCTGTAATTTATTAGCTTTCTTTGTAACACAAGATAAGGAGTTCTAGGCTAGAGTAACTTCAAAATTCCTTAAAATTAAGAACAAAAGGCAGTTTTCCAATTGGCAACTGAGGGGCTTAAGGTCTGGATCTCTTTCTGACCTCATAATGAAATGTTTAGATATTTATGCTTCAGGGGATCCTCAAGCAGGGATGCTTACATCCCCATGAATTCAATGTGTCTATGCGTGTATGTCTTCCATATGCTTGCACATACATATTTGCATATACATTTCTATATAAGCATATCTATATAAGCACACAAAACTATGACTATACTACATAGTAGTTTAAAATAATAAGAATCCCAGCTTTCAGATACAGCCATTAATCACTTGTATGACTTTTTCTGGAACTTAGTTTCTTCTACATCATATTTGCAATGTGGATTAAATGTCCTCCAAAATATTCCAGTTCCAGATCTAAAATTCTATAATTCTATGACATTATGTGACAATAAAATATTTGTAATTATATATATATAGTTATGTGTAATCACCTGTATCTTCATTTGTGTTCAGAGTACTTGATTTGAGTTCAATCTGTTAAAACATTCAAGTAGACTCAGGGGCATACAAATTAAATAAGACATTGTCCCTTCCTAAAGATGTTTTCACTCCAATAGGGGAGCTAGCAAGATAGAAATAGCTTACATATTAATAGAACAAACTAATGCTTAATTTCTCTGTGAAGTGATAAATTAAAAACTAGGGATTTTCAACTCTACATTCTTCAGGATTGTCTCTCATTCTTTAAGTCATAATTTTCTCCAAGCTATTTTTATATACCCCATGATTGAACAAATAACTTCTTCTATGCACCCTCAGATTTTAAGTATGCCTTTATCACAATGTACCATATTTTATTGAAATCATTTTCTCCATTTTTGTCCCACTCATGAAATTTCAAGCTCTTTGAGAGTAGGGACTATGTGTTATTTATATTTATATTTCTAGCACATAGCATATTCTCTGGCACATAAAAAGTCTTTAATATGTGATTATTTATCTGAATAATAATTGAATTTGATAAAATTTTACAAAATTCTATTATTGTACAATGCAATGGAGTTCATGAAATTTTTTCACATTATTTCATTTAACTTTCACAGCAATTATGAAATCTAGATCCTGCAATTAGTTTCACTTTACAGAGGAAAAGAGAGTCATAAAACTAGCAATAACTAAACAAGGAAAATCTCTAATCATGGATCGGCTATTTTTTTCATGAAAAATTATATACATATACTTTGCAAACTGCACAAAGCATGTAAACATATCAAGCTTATGCATTGTATCACTTTAAATTTTCTATTTGCTTGGATATTTTACCTCTCACCTTTCTGGCCCTTGGTGGGGTATAAAGAGTTCACTCTTACCATTCAACACCCATTGCAAATTGGGACTTTCCCACTCTAACGAGTTGGAGGACTCTCTACCAATCAAAGGGCAAGAATTTTTAAGCCAATGAAATGAAAATGTGAATTACAGCGATTAAATAACTACCTTTTAATATGAGGTTTCATGTGAATACAGTGAACTGAACCCAATGTGGGCTGGCTAGCTTATCTACAGGCCTTTTCTGAGACAAGCTGCCTTTTTTGACAGTGGCTGCAGCTAGCCTTTTATACATAGAATGTTCTACTTCATACTATGTGACTCTGACACTCTGAATTTAAGTATAAAAGCCCAAGGATCAATGGCTGACCTGGAATCAAGCATCCATAAACAATAACATGGCTTAAAATCATGGTAGAATTTATTTGCTATAATCACATCATATTGAGTGCCCCTATAGTTACTGACTGCTTAGTGCATGCCCAATCAGATCCTTATCCTTAGGAAATTTACATGCAAGCATTATATCTCAACATATTATTTGAGTTCTAGCCCTTCTTTTCTGGGGGTTTGAAGGTACTAAACCCTACATCACAAGCAAAGATTTAAGTAACTGGTCACCAAATTTGAGACCAAAGTCTTCAGTGCTTTCACAAAGATCAGTTTCTTCCTACTTTGAAAGTTTAACTAAGTCTGCAGAAAGGGAGAAGGGAAAAAGGGTGCAAAGGGTGACTGGGAGGAGAGAGGAACACGTGGAGGGAGTAGATTGCTCCAATTGAGAAGGGAAAGAAAGATCACAAGGAACAGACAGTAAAGTGGAGGAGACTGCAGCCAAGCTGCCCTTGAGTTGTAAGCCCCTCACCGACCTTGGTTTTAGGTCAAATCAAGGTTCAACTATCTTGGACACTGTTAGGCCTCCAGAACTTGGGGGCTCACACTTCTTGCATGTGATTAGGAGCACTCTATGAGAGAACTAAACCAAGCAGTTGGGAATTTCCTTAAGAGTTGGGCAATAGTAGACCCATTGTCACTGTTACAGAAGCCTTATAAATCAGCATTGTTGTAGGATGGCAGAAGGAGAGAGGCGGAGGGTAAATGATTTCTTATAACGTGAGAACACATGACTATCAATCAACAGGTGATTTGTGCTGAGAGGGCCATAAGGAAAACAAGTGCGGCCTTGTATCCTGTATCCGTAAGGCTTGGTTCTGCAGCTATTTGTTCTGTTTCCTCTAACTCTTAATTCCATCTATATATACCATTGCAATAAACACTCATTAGCCAAGTAACCAGTGTTTATATCTCTATTCTTTGCAAACTTTAAGAGACTAACACAGTCATCTTGGGTGAAATATGCTGGGTGTACTTGTCATGATAGCCTTGATTATGCTGTGATAACTAATATACAACCCCAAACCTCAGTGGCTTAAAACTATCAGGTGTACTTCTTGTTGACATGCCCATTGTGGGCAATTTGTGGGATCTACTCTGCTGCATCCTCTAGGACTCAGTCTGAACAAGCAAATTCACCTAGAAGTTGCCAACCACTTTGGCAGAGGAAAGGAGAGCTGGGCACTTTTTATTATTATGCACTGGTTCTTGAAACTTCTGCTTGGCATTTATGTTCACATTTCATTGGCCGAAATGTGGTTATGGTTTCATATGGTTAGATGTAACTAACCATATGTGGTTTCATATGGTTAGATGTAACTTCAAGCAGGCCCAGCAGGGCATCTTCATAGATGCCTACAAGTTTAATCAGAAATATTCTGTGCGTAGCATAGTGACTGAAGAAGGAAGGGAAAATCTAGATGAAATGACATCTCTGGGCTTTTGAAGCAATGGGATGTTATCATCTTGAATATTCATTCAAAAATGTGGACCATTTGTACTATGACCTAGAGATCTTTTTGTTAGAATCATTATTTTTTTTTAAAACAGTATCTGTATTATAATGAAATTTGCAAGGAAATTTATGACTAAGCTTTCTTGGTTAATATGCCATTCCTAAGGGATCAAGGAACCTTCACAGTGGTAGATTAGAAAAACTGCAACCGTGTGTTTATGGCCTATTTTCCTAATACAATGAGGGTAGGATAGATTTAAAGTTAATACTTGATGATCTTTAAGTTTTAAAACCTCAGCGCAGTGACTACAACTATAAGATATGGTCAAAAAGAAACACTAATTTAAAGAGGATATGATTAAATAAACTTTATTCCTCCTGAACAAATCTAGTATTCATTTAGCATCTTATAAATATTTCTTAGAGTATTGTTAGGTAAATCTAGATTTAAGCAGATACTTCATAGAAGTATCATATATTTAAACATTTCAAAAAATATTTCTATCATGTAAAGAGCTATATAAATTATTATAAGATCACATATAACAGAGTAAAACTAGCTTTCAGATATATTTTGAAGTCACACAATAAAGTAGAAATTTAATAATGATTATGAGGATTCTACTCTCAGGAGAAATATAGTTTTTTTTTTTGTCTTCTTCCTACTCTTTGGAGCATTTAATGAAAAAAGATCTGAAATTATATGTTTCTATCTCCAGATGAGTTCATCATCAATAAAAGACATTATAATTTATGTATCAAAGATCCAAGCTTATGTATCTTACATTTTTAGCAGAACTCCAGTAATTTAAGTTTTCTTTGCTGGGTGTGCCAGATGTTGTCTGGATGTGTAAGCCACACTGGCAACATAATGTTTTATAGTAAAATATTCCTGGCACAACCTCAGTCCTTTCTTGGGAAGGAGAGCTGTGCAGAGCGAATAGCAGACATGGATTTCTAGAGTATAATTCTTGAAGATTTTCTGCTTAAGGATTTTTACACAAATTCCCTTCTCCCACCTCATTCTTGTGGAGATTACCAAAAAAATTTCGTATTTTTTTCAAACTTTAATTCTTGTAAAAAGCCACAGAAATATTATGGTTAAACATTTCAAAGCTCTTCTATTAATGCAGTAAACTGTAAGAGTGTTTTGAACATTGCTTAATTTCCTATTTATTTCAGTTGAAAATTTAACTGAGGTTTATTTCCACTTTGAAAGTTCACACAAATATTAGAGAACACAATGTGCCTCAAGATTTATGAGAGCCAGTGATGATGTTGGATAGTTCCGTACTGTTTACAAGAATTTTCCAAGTTGATAATATAGCAGATAGATAGTTCTGTTAGCATATTAGTTTGTTTACACTTTAAAAGTTACTCATATAGATTTGTAAATGACTCCTTGATATTCTAGGATGATGCATATGCTTAACTTTTCATTTTGACAAATTTCAAAGTTGAGAAAATGAACACCAGTGTAACATCACCTAGGTGTATCAATTAACTTTGCTGCTTTTATTTTCCTTTTCATTTCATATATATATATGCATGTTTGCTTTTTTTTTTTTTGCAGAGTCATTTAAAAATAAGTCACAAGCATCTTGCCGCTGTATTCGTAAATATTTCATCATCATCTCCTGAAAACTGGGAAATTTTTCTAAATACCATAATGCCACTATTACATCCACAATTTTAACATTGATACTATAATATCATGTAATATATAGCCAGTCTTAAAATATCCTCAATTGCATTGATAATGTTCCATACAGCTTTTATTTTTAAAAATTCAGAATCCAATAGGGGTCATATCTTTCATTTAGTCTCTTGATCTCTTTCCATCTAAAGTAGTTCCCAGGCCTTTGTTCTATCTTTAGTACTCCTGACAGTTTTGAAGAGTCAAGGTAAGTTGTCTTGGAGACCATCCCTCTACCTGGCAGGGTAATTAATGATCTTTTCCCTCAAAACAATGTCAATTAGTTAGATACCTTTTTAAGCCTTTGTATTAAGACATTATGGCCACATTTCTGAAAGAACTAAAAGTAGAACTACCATTTGATCCAGCAATTCTACTACTGAGTATCTACCCAGAGGAAAAGAAGTCATCAAACAAAAAAGATACCTGCACATGCATGTTTATAGCAGCATAATTCACAATTGCAAAAATATGAAACCAGCCCAGATGCCCATCAATCAACAAGTGGATAAAGAAATTGTGGTATACATATGATGGAATACTACTCAGCCATAAAAAAGAATGAATTAATCACATTTGCAGCAACCTGGATGGAACTGGAGACTATTATTCTAAGTGAAGTAACTCAGGAATGGAAAAGCAAACATCATAGGTTCTCACTCATAAGTGAGAGCTAAGCTATGAGGATGCAAAGGCATAAGAACGATACAATGTGATGGATACAGCAAACCACCACTATTGCATGTGTATACCTATGTAACAAACCTGCACGATCTGCATCTGTACCCCAGAACTTAAAGTCTAAAAAATAGAATGGTACAATGGACTTTGGGGACTCGGAAAAGGGTGGGGAGGGGGATGAGGGATAAAAGGCCACAAATTGGGTTCAGTGTATACTGCTCGGGTGGTGGGTGCACAAAATTCTCACAAATCACTGCTAAAGAGCTTACTCATGTACCACCTGTTCCCCAAAAACCTATGGAAACAAAAATTTTAAAAATACCTCATGGCCACCTGTGCATTGCTTATGTTGCATGTCATCTACAACAGAATTGGCTTAGAGTTATTTTCTGGAGAATTTTGAGAACCTGGCTTGATAGATAAATGTAGGGAATCACTGGGCAGTATTTACAGTATGTCTTCCTTAGTTCCTTCCGAAGTCAGTCAATCCAATAGATCACTGTTGTAGGACTTTCCCTACAATCACACTTTTTAACACAGTCTTTCCCTACCTAAGAACTTTGTGGGTTTATAACATAGTGGTTAAGTGCTCTGGAACCACACTGCCCTAGGTTTGAACGCCAGCCCTGCCCTATATTAACAGCAGCTAGTGTTAACTTATTAACTTTGGTATTAACCTTGAGCAAATTTCTTAATCTCTTTAAAATTGTTTCTTCATCTGCAAACATCAGAGGATGTTGGGATGGTTAAATGAAACCACATATGTATATATATGGACATAGTAAATAATTGACATGTTGTTATAAATAATGTCATTAATAATATGGTAAATTATATATAATTATAAATTATGATACTGGCTTTTTAACATCTCTAGTCTGAAATCTCTATCCTTTAGCCTGACCTTTGGCAATCTCCGTATAGTCATGTGACCACCACACTTACTATATCTTTCTTTGTCTCCCACTGTTTTAATCTTTTATAGTCTTTTTTTCACTGTACCTGACACATAGCAGGAACTCAGTATTGTTGAATGAATCAGTGAATGCATTAATCTCCATCCTTATTTCTTGTTGCCTACAATGATTTTTTTAAAACCTTTTTGTCACCTAATACATCACTGACAAATCCTAATTAAATGTCTGGTAGTGTATTATAGACTCTGTGCTATGTACTTTGGGGAATGACAAGATTCTTCAGATGTAGACTCTTTCCTTTCCACTCTGAATGAATTTACAGTCTGCTAAAGATGATAAGACATAGTCCTAAATAATAAGAATGCAACAGAGAAGGTGATAAGCCATAAGAGAGATACAGAGAAAGTTCTGAGAAAGTTAAGAGGAGGAAAATATTATTTTGTGAGTGGTGGGAGTCCTTGAGATATTATGCCTTAAAGTGTGGATGGAACTGGTTTAGACATTAGCAGGAGTGGTAGGGAAGGAAGCTGGGCGTGAACTGTCCACATGCTACGGAGAAGAACAGGAGTGAACAGAGGTACAGAAGTGGAAAAAGCAAGTGGCTTAATTCAGCTGCAGCAAAGAGTTCAAGGGGAGCAGTGGAGCATGCAGATGGAAAGGCAGGCTGGAGCTCATCTTGCTTGGCCCCACCTAGTGGTTTTAGCACTGAACTGTCCAGAAAGGAAGGGAATGAGGGAGGAAAGGCATGAATGAGAGATAGGGAGGGAGACAGGAAGGAAGAAAGGAAGAAAAGGAAAGGAAGGAAGGAAGGATTGTGATTCTGAAAATAGCTTAGTGACTGTTACTTGAATCATGGTTGGTATGAACCACTGGTTGCTTTGATCATTCATTGATAGTACCCATGGACTCAGCAATTGGCCCTGCATCTCACTTTTTATCCTCATCATGGTAACAATGAATCGGCTTTTCTCCTCTGCCAATATTGTGAACACTTCAAACCGTAGAAATTGAGTTCAGCAATTCATCCCTGGTCTTCATCTTACTGAATAATAAACTGTTCTGAAAACTGTAAAACAAAGCATCATGAATAACTGTGTGCTGAATGCCTTACACTATTTTTATTTTAAAAATTGGCGTCTTCTTTTCTCACAGATGGGAAAGTTTTTGCAGATAATTTTTGGGAAATATTTTTCAATATTTTAAAAAACAAGCCATGTTTTTTCTTTTTTTCAATTATAAACAGAATGTGTGCTAAACTCATTTTACATACACATAAGTAGAAAGGAGAAGATAAAAATGACACAGAATCTGACTATGCAGACATAACCAAGGCTTGATATATTTTTACAGTCCTTTTTGGTACTATTATTTATGATATAGTCTTTTTGTCATCAATTTCTTTGACACATAGTTAATATACTGTATATATATCTATAAATGCATACAAAAGATAGTTTTTATATAGTTTTACACACACATAAATATATCATATATAGTTATTATAAGGACAAAGAAAATTCAAAAATAAAAGACAATTATTGGTATTGTAAATAAGTTTTCTTGAGAAAATTTGTAATTGTAAGTACTTGCTCCTCTCTTTGAAAAGTGTATAAATCCTTGTCAAAACTAGATAGGTCTTTGACAGTTTTATGACATAAAAAATGTATTTCTGAAGAACCTGGGAGCCATCTCCTTGAATGTAGACATCAAGGGAGATAGGTACCTCTATCTCCCAGTCTGTGTGGGAGAGAGAGGAGCCTAAATTTGGTAGGTGCCCTGTTCCAAGTTGCAAAACTATCTTCTGCCATAAAGACATGAGAGGTTTGATTCTTCTCTGGATAAGACAACTAGCTAATACAGATGGTCACTTCAATTATGGTGAATTCAGGATGAATGTGTGACAAATGATGCCATCAAGTCCTGTTACTTGAGGACTACTATTTTTCATGAGAACATATATGTAACAGGTTGTGCCTGCTTAGTTATATAAAATGGTGAGTTTTTTTAGTCTTTGCAATCTCTTCGCAGATTGCCTACGATGTGCCTCACATTCTGGTTTCATGTTTATTTAATAATAAAAGGGTTTTATTTATTTATTACCTTTGTGGAAAGGATATCTGGGCTAGAAATATTTTTTAATTATATTTTCTCAACATTATATATATGTATAAACATGGTATAAACATAATATATAGTAGCATAGAAATATTCTAAAGTCTTAGATGAAAGATAAGAAGGGCTTGGCAAGATATCTTTCTTATGTTTATTAATATTTTCTATTTAAAAATACTCATGTTATCCTATCTAGGTTTTGAAAATACATAAAATAATTATTTGCATTACTTGGTATCAAAGATAACAATTATATTATATATACACTTCTAACTTTGTAAAAGGACTACCTGTGCCTTGATTTACCTGACAACAAGATTTCTGAAAAGCGAAAGATAAACCACAACTTAAACACCAATTAATTTTCCCATAAAAAATGAAAAATTTGGAGATTTGTTCCACTGGACTAAAACAGTCCTAACATTATTTTTTGTTATATTGTATTAATATAATGGGCATTTTAATTACGGGGGAAAAGCAAATATATCAGGTTACATATGCAGTAGCAAGAGAAACCCTGGAAGATGTCTGAGTGTAAATGTCCTTAGCACTTAGCTATCTTATTTCTTCTTCTTTATGCAGATTTTTGCTTTCAATGTCGTTATGGTTGCTGATCTCCTAGACTCAATGTTATTTAATTTTGGTGGTATTGTCACATTTTTCTAATTGTTCATTTACTAGGGTGAAAAATGATCAATGTAAGTGATTTTTTTTAAACAAGGCTGATAGTTTTTATTTTGACTGCAATACTAATAAATTTTTACTGTTTCTTCCTCTGGAGGTTTTGCTGTGAGGTTAACTGAGTTCCTCGCATCATAATTTTAGATAGAAGTTTAGCATACACACACGAAATGCGTTAAGTCCAGAGTGTGTGTGACTTCAGGGTACCTGAATAACTTACTATGACAGTCTGATGGTCTAGGAGCTTATGACTGAGAAATAGCCTTGTATCATACTTGAATATCAAGCCTAATTTTATGTTGTTCCTTCATCTTTCTTCAGCATTTTCATTATTATTTTGGTGAGAAAAGATTTCATAGGCTGCTCCGAGCAGGATTATTAAAAACCAGAAGTCTGGCAATTTTTCTTTTGACTATAAAATGTACTTTTTAGCAAATATGGACAATACTGAGAATTAAAAAGAGAACATAGAAAATGATCACTTATTATCTGATCATTGAGATAAACACCAACATTGTATGTGTTTTCTTTGAAGTATTGTTTTCTATGTTCATAAATACCATTGAACTCCACATTAAAGGCATTTGGAACAATTTACTTTTGGATCTTATAAAACTTGGCACTTGGAATTTTGTAATCATAAAATTGCTAAAATTGTTGATATAATTAATATAATTCAGGTTTTGGGGGCAGAGAGGTTACTCCATCCCTTGATCTAAAAATAAATTAATTTTACAGTCATTGATATTTCAAGTGACAGAATAATTTAAGCACTGAATATTAGTAATGAAGTTTAGTTGTTGTTACTTCATTGTAATAATAATGTTGACTGGGTTTGAGAAAAGAGATAAAAGGTTGAATTGAGTAAAAACATCAAGATAGACAAAGTTAACTATTAGTTTCTGAACTCTTTTTCTTTTTGCCATATAATTCAGTTAATAAACAAACACTTGGACTGCATACCCTTGGCAGTACCTGGCATTGTGCTTGGGCCAGGGTTACACTATTTAAACAGACAGCACCTTCTCTTACAGAGCTTACAATCCAGCATGGGTACAGATTTCAAGCAAATGTACATTGTGGCATTTCTAAAAACCATTCTGTTAATTTTTAAACCTTTCGTAACATCCTACCAAAAAGAAAAGAAGAAAACAAAAGAAAAATTGAAACAAAGAGACAGATTTCAAATCACTTTGAAAATAAAGCTTTTCTCCTATCTGTTAAAAGTAGCACTCCCTAAAATCACATACATGCACTCTTCCAGTTCTGACTTGCTCATAGTCTCTGTACATGTGTTTATGATGAGGAACACTGTATTAGACTGCCAATAATGAAATGACTATCAAACCTAAACCAAAGGGTTATTTTATTCCAGAAAATGTTTAAAGTATATATCCAGAGGGGCACAAAATCCACCAAACCTGGGTGTTTCCAGCTCCCAAACCTGATGTCAGTACTAAACTCTGAAGAGTTTAGTTTAACCATAATACTTTATTGTGCATGAACTAAGAGTAGATTAAGAAAGGCAGGGATTGCGTAATCTGCAGTCTAAGTTATTAGCATATTTCATGAGCCAAGGGCGTGTGCTGGCTCTTAAGAGATTGGCTGCTGGAGTCACAGTTACCCAATTCTTCATCATGTGATAGGGAGTGCTTGTCTCAGCTGATCTGTGGATGGGGAGAAATCTTTGGAGTGGCCAAGGTATCTTTCATGCCAGTGAGTGCACACCTACCCATAGAGCCTCCACAAGCTAACTGATTTACAGCTGTCCAGCACAGAAGCGCAAAGAAATGGCCTTTTACACTTAAGTCCTTCAAATTTTGGGTCAATGCATTCTCCCCACTGCAAATTTGCATACAAAAAAAGCACGTACCTCTTGCACAAGTTTCAGTTCCCAAACTCTTTTCTTCTTTCTTTCAATCCCCTTCCTGCCTCTTTCTTTTTTTTTATTTTTATTTTACAATACACAATTTATCATCTACTGTAGTCACCCTATTGTGCCATAAAATAGTAGGTCTTATTCATTCTTTTTTTATGTGTGTATCCATTAACCATCCCCATCCTCCCAGCCCCAACCCTCCCACTACTCTTTAGCCTCTGGTAATCATCCTTCTACTATCTCCATGAGTTCAATTGTTTTGATTTTTAGATCCCACAAATAAGTGAGAACATCTCATGTTTGTCTTTCTGTGCCTGGCTTATTTCACTTAACTTAATGATGTCCAGTTCCATCCATGTTGTTGCAAATGACTGGATCTTACACTTTTTTAAGGTTGAATAGTACTTTATTGTGCATATGTACCACATTTTCTTTATGTATTCAACTGTTGATGGACACTTAGGTTGCTGCTTTTTTTTTTTTTTTTTGCAATTTCATCTTTTTTTAAAATTTATTTATTTATTTATTGTTATTATTATTATTTTTAAATTGCATTTTAGGTTTTGGGGTACATGTGAAGAACATGCAAGATTGTTGCATAGGTACACACATGGCAGTGTGATTTGCTGCCTTCCTCCCCATCACCTGTATCTGGCATTTCTCCCCATGCTATCTCTCTCCAACTCTCCACCCCCGGCTGTCCCTCCCCTACTTCCCCCCGACAGACCCCAGTGTGTGATGCTCCCCTCCCTGTGTCCATGTGTTCTCATTGTTCCACACCTGCCTATGAGTGAGAACATGCGGTGTTTGTAGGTTGCGTCTAAATTTTAGCTATTGTAAACAGTGCTGCAACAAGTATAGGAGGGCAGATATCTCTTCAATATACTGATTTGCTTTTTTGGGGTATATACCTAGCAATGGGATTGCTGGATCATATGCTAGCTCAATGTTTTAGTTTATTGAGCAATCTCCAAACTGTTCTCCATAGCAGTTATACTAATTTATATTCCCATCAACAATGTACAAAGATCCCCTTTTCTCCACATCCTTGCCAGCATTTTTAGTGCCTATCTTTGGGTTACAAGTCATTTTAACTGGGATGAGATAGTATCTCATTGTAGTTTTGATTTGTATTTCTCTGATGATCAAAGATGTAGAACACCTTTTCATATGACTGTTTTCCATTTGTATGTCTTTTTTTGAGAAATGTCTATTCAAGTCCTTTGTCCACTTTTTGATCAGATTATTTGACTTTTTTTCCTATAGAGTTGTTTGAGCTCCTTTTATAGTCTGGTTATTAATCCCTTGTCAGATGCGTAGTTTGCATATATTTTCTCCCATTCTTGTCACTTCACTTTGTTGATAGTATCCTTTACTCTGCAGAAGCTTTTTAACTGATGTGATTCCATTTGCCCATTTTTGCTTTGGTTGCCTGTGCTTGTGGGATATTTCTCAAGAAATTTTTGCCCAGAACAATGTCCTTGAAAATTTCATCACTGTTTTTCTGTAGTAATTTCATGGTTTCAGGTCTTAAATTTAAATCTTTAATCATTTTGATTTGATTTTTGTATATGGCTAAAGATAGGAGTCTAGTTTCATTCTTCTGCATGTGGATATCCAGTTTTCTTAGCACCATTAATTGAAGAGACTTTCTTTTTCCCAGTGTATGTTCTTTACACGTTTGTTGCAAATGAGTTCACTGTAGGTGTGTGGATTTGTTTCTGGGTTCTCTGTTCTGTTCCATTGGTTGATGTGTCTGTTTTATATCAGTACCATGATGTTTTGGTTACTGTAGCTTTGTAGTGTAATTTGAAGTCAGATAATGTGATTTGTCTAGTTTTGTTCTTTTTGCTCAGGATAGCCTTGGCTATTCTGGGTCTTTCTAGTTCCATATACATCTTAGGATTGTTTTTTCTATTTCTGTGAAGAATGCCATTGGTATTTTGATAGGGATTGCATTGAATCTGTAGATTGCTTTGGGTAGTATGGACATAATAGCAATATTAAGTCTTCCAATATATGAACATGGAATATCTTTCCATTTTTTATGTGAGTATAAAATATTTTTCCATTTGTTTGTGTCATCTACAATTTCTTTCATCAATGTTTTGTAGTTTTTCTTGTAGAGATCTTTCACCTCCTGGGCTAAATATATTTCTAGAGTTTTATCGTTTGTTTTTTGTAGGTCTTGTAAATTGGATTGCCTTCTTAATGTGGTTCTCAGCTTGGGCATTATTGGTGTGTAGAAATGCTATTGATTTTTATACATTGATTTTGTATCCTGAAATGCTACTGAATTCATTTATCAAATCTAACAATTTCTTGGTGGAGTCTTTAGGGTTTTTCTAGATATAAGATCATGTCATTAGCAAACAGAGATAGTTTGACTTCCTCTTTTCCAATTAAAATGCCTTTTATTTTTTTTTCATGCCTGATTGCTATGGCTAAGACTTTCAGTTGTATGTTGAATAGGAGCTGTGAGAGTGGGAATTCTTGACTTATTCCAGTTTTTAGGGAGAACTTTTTCCCCATTCAGTATGATGTTCGCCATGGGTTTGTCATATATGGCCTTTATTATATTAAGATATGCTTCTTCCATGAATAGTTTGTTGAGAGTTTTTACCAAGAAGGAATGCTGAATTTTATCAAATGCTTTTCTGCATCTATTTAGATGATCATATGATTTTTGTCCTTAATTCTTCCTATGTGATGAATCACATATATTTGTTCTTTTTGCTCAGGATAGCTTTGGCTATTCTGGGTCTTTTGTAATTCCATATAAATCTCAGGATTGTTTTTCCTATTTCTGTGAAAAATATCATTGGTATTTTGATAGAGATTGCATTGAATCTGTAGATTGCTTTGGGTAGTATGGACATTTTAGCAATATTTATTCTTTTAATACATGAACATGGAATATCTTGATATTTTGAACCCATCTTGCATTTCTGAAATAAAACTGACGTGATCATGCCGTATTATCTTTCGGATGTGCCATTGGTTTCAGGGTGCTAGTACTTTGTTGAAGACTTTTGCATGTATGCTCATGAGTGGTATTGGTCTGTAGTTTTCCTTTTTGTTGTGCCTCTACCTGGTTTTCATATCATGGTGATACTGGCTTCATAGACTGAGTTAGGGAAGATTCCCTCCTTCTCAATTTGTTGAAACAGTTTCACTATGATTGGTATTAGTCTTCTTTGTATGTTATTAGAATTCAACTGCAAATCGATCTGGTCATATGCTTTTCCTTGCTGTTGTTGGGAGTTTCTATTATTATTATTATTACTGATTCAATCTCACTTGTCATTGGTCAGTTCAGGATTTCTATATTTTTCTGGTTCAATGTTAGGGGTTATATGTTTCCTCTATTCATTTCCTCTGGTTTTTCTAGTTTTTGAGCATATAGTTGTTCACAATAATCTCTGATGATCTTTTGTATCTGTGGTATAAATGTTAATAAATTTTATTCTCTTTTCAAATAACCAAATTTTCATTTCATCAACCTGTCATATTATTTCTTTGGTCTCAGATTTATTTACTTTTGCTCCAATCTTTATTATTTCTTTTCTTCTGCTAGTTTTGGGTTTGATTTGTTCTTGTTTATTTAGGTCCTTAAGGTATAATTTTGTTAATTTGTGATCTTTTGTTTGTTTTTTAATGTAGGCATTTAACACTGTACATGTTCTTGAACTACTTTTGATCTATCCCAGAGGTTTTTCTTTTAACTTTTATTTAAGGTCCAGGAACACATGTGCAGGTTTGTTATACAGGTAAATTGCATGTCACAGAGATTTGATGTACAGATAATTTTGTCACCCAGGTAATAAGCATAGTACCTAGTCGGTAGTTCATCAGTCCTCCCCCTTCTTGCACCTTCTACTCTCAAGTAGGCCCTGGTATCTGTTGTATCCTTCTTTGTGTATGTTTGTACTCAATGTTTAGCTCCTGCTTATAAATAAGAACATGCACTATTTAGTTTTCTGTTCTTGCCTTAGTTTGCTTCTGATTATCGCCTCCAACTCTATTCACATTGCTGCAAAGGACATGATCTTATCCTTTTTATGGCTGCAAAATATTCTATGTTGTGTATGTACTACATTTTCTTTATCCAGTACTACTGATGGGCATTTAGGTTGATTCCATATCTTTGTTATTGTGTATAGTGCTGCATTGAACATACATGTGCATGTGTCTTTATGGTAGAATGAATAGAATGATTTACATTCCTTTGGGTATATACCCAGTAATGGGATTGCTGGGTCAAATGGTGCTTCAGTTTTAAGTTCTTTGAGAAATAGCCACATTGCTTTCCACAATGGCTGAACTAATTTACATATCTAACAGCAGTGTATAAACGTTTCCTTTGCTCCACAAGCTCACCAGCATCTGTTATTTTTTGACTTTTTAATCATAGCCATTCTGACGGGTGTGAGATGGTATCTCGTTGTAGTTTTAATTTGCATTTCTCCAATGATTAGTGATGTTCATAATTTTTATGTATGCTTGTTGACTGCATTTTTGAAAAATATATGTTCATGTTCTTTACTCAATTTTTAATGGAGTTGCTTCTTTATTGCTTGTTAATTTTTTTAAGTTCCCTATAGATTCTGGATATTGGACCTTTGTGAGATGCACAGTTTGCAAATATTTTCTCCCGTTCTGTAGGTTGTCTATTTACTCTGTTGATAGTTTCTTTTGCTGTACATAAACTCTTCAGTTTAATTAGGTCCCATTTGTTAATTTTTATTTTTGTTGCAATTACTTTTGGCATCTTCATCATGAAACCTTTGCCAGTATCCCAGAGGTTTTGGTATGTTGTGTTTCCATTTTCATTTATTTCAAAAAGTTTTTTGATTTTGGTCTTAATATTGTTATTAACCCAAAGGTTGTTGAGGAGCATGTTGTTCAATTTCCATGTATTTTTGTATTTTCCAGCATTTCCCTTGATATTGATATCTACTTTTATTCCTTTGTGTCCTGAAACGATACTTTATATGATTTAAATTTTTAAAAATTTATTAAGACTTGTTTTGTGGCTTAACATTTGGTCTACCTTGGAGAATATTCAATATGCTGTTGAGAAGAATGTACACTTTGTGGGTTTTGGGTAGAACATTTTATAAATTTCTGTTACGTCCATTTGGTCTAAAGTCTAACTATAAGCCCAGTATTTCTTTGTTGATTTCATGTCTCAGTAATCAGTCTGAATCTGTACGTGGGGATGTTGGAATTCCCTACTGTTATTGTATTGCTGTCCATCTTTCTCTTTCTTTAGATCTAGCAATATTTGTTTTATGGATTTGGGTGCTCTGGTCTTGGGTGCATATCTTTTTAGGATTGTTATAACCTCTTGTTGAATTGATCCCTTTATCATAATATCTTTTTTTTCTCCTGTGTTTGTCTTGGTAGTTTGGTGAAATTTTGTTGTGTTGCCCTTCGATTCCTTTTTCTTCCTCCTTTGTGTGATTGTTTTACAAGTCCTGTGAGTTTTATACTTTTGTGTGTTTTTATGATGGTAAATACCTTTTGTTTCCATGTTTAGCATTTCTTGCAGGGCCACTCTAGCAGTGTTGAATTGTCTTAGCATTTACTTGTCTGGGAATGATTATTTCTTCATTTATGGACCTTATTCTAGCTGGAAATAAAATTCATTGTTAGAAGTTTTGTTTTGTTTTTTTCACTTGGCACTTTGAAAATAGCATTTCATTTGCTTATGGATTGTAAGGTTTCTTCTGAAATGTCCACTGTTAGTCTGATGGGGTCTCCTTGGTGGTGACTGGACACTTTTGCTGATTTTAGAATTCTTTTCTTCACATTGATTTTGGACAGTCTGATGACTATATGGTATGCTTAAATCTGTTTTGCAATGTATTTTTCCTGCTGATGAGTGGGTCTCCTGTATCTGTATCTGAATTTCTAAATCTCTTGCTAGACTAGGAAAGTTTTTATTAATTATTTTTTAAAATAGGTTTCCTAAACTTTTGTTTTTTCTTCTCTGTAAATTAATACCAATGATTTGTAATTTCAGTTGCTTTATATAGTCTCATACTTCACAAAAGATTTGTTCATTCTTTTTTCTTTACTTTTTTTTTGACTGGATTAATTCAAAAGCCTGTCTTCACATTCTGAAATTCTTTCTTCTGCTTCGACTAATCTGTTGTTAAAGCTTTCAAATGTATTTTGCAATTCTTTCAATAAACCGTTTAATTCCAGAAGTTCTTTCTTTGGTAAATATCTCATTTATGTCCTGAATTGATTTTCTGACTTCTTTGTATTGGTTTTCAGATTTCTCTTGCATCCACCTGAGATTCTTTAAAATCAATAGTTTCCTTACCTCTCATCTGGAAAGTTTCTTTTTGATTAGGATTAATTGCTAGGTAATTACTATACTGAGGATTACTGTGTTCCTTTGGGGGTGGCATAGTACCTTTTTAAAAATACTTCTTGTATTATTATGCTGATTTCTTCACATCTGGAAAGAAAGCAGTTTCTTTTTAGTTTACTTTTTTTTGTGGGCAGGACTGTTTTGTTGAGAATGTGACTATGATGTATGTTGATATACTTAAAAGGGATGTTTGGATTTGCTTCCAGGTTCATACAGTGGTGGAGACTCTATGATTTTCCTGGTTATAAATAGGCCTTAGTGTGGTGGCTTTCTCAAATGCAAATTATAGTAGCAGTGTACCAGGCAGGTGAGTGGGTTACAACTTCCTGAGTAACCAGGCTGATATAGGCAATTGGTGGTAGCAGAGGTTGTTTGAAGCTTGTCTCTCTCCTGAGTGCTGTGCTCTTGTGCTAGCTGATGATGTAATGGGCTCTATGGATTGGCCTCCAGGCCAATGGGTGGCACTTGCTGGTAAGAGCCAGCTGTGGCAGTAGCAGTAGGCTTTATGATTGATCTTTATTTATCAGGAGAAGTACTTGGGTGTCTCAGGCAATAGGCTGGGCTATGGAACACCCAGTGGTTTGGCTCCTGTGCTCAGACTTGGAGAGGGGTGTGAAGCTGGGTGAAGCTGGACTGAGCAAGTCTGCACTTGGGCACCCTAATGGCAGGTGCAAACACTGACCTGGATGAGAGTCCAGGGGCATTCCTCAGGCCCCTCGAGAAATGCCCAGCCAGGGGAGCAGAGCAACCACTGCAGCAATGATGTCCCAGCACAGGAAGTGAGGGGGAGGCCTCCATGACAAGATAAGGTAAGCAGGAGTGATACTTGCCTCCCCTCTCATGCTCCAGCCCTGGCACAGCTCACTCCTCTGTCCCAACCTAGGGAGCAGGTTTGGACACTCAGTAAAGTTACACATAGGCTGCTTTTAGTCCACAAAGCTGCTTCTGGCCAACAGAACTTGCCATCTAGGCCAAAACCACAGCTCTCAGGTAAATATTCTGCTCTCTCCTGTGAAGGGGAGAAGCCCAATTCTGGCACCCATGGCTGGAGCCTACGCTACACTTGTTTATTACTACTGGCTGTGGGGGCCCCTCACCTGCTTGAGACCTGAATCTCCAACTCTTGGCCTGAGACTTTTCTAATGCTAATGGCTGATGCTATTGCTAGGTTGCAGAATCCCACACAGCTTGCTGGAGCTAGAATTGAGAATGGTATCCTCCCACCAGTGCCTACATCTGGGAAAATGCCTGGGACACTTCCCAGTGCCATTCCTTCTCACAGCCTTCTGACTATTCCCCCAAGTAAGATCCAGGGCTTGGGAAGGTCAAGTTGCTCTCCTGTGATATGGATTTTATGGTTTCCCAGTGAGAAGGTGGATTGCAGAAGGATACTCACTCCCTGTCTCCCGAATTGGGGGATTCACTCACAGTTTTCAGCTGGACTCTGCCATGCGGGCTGCCTGCCTATCTTTTCTTTCTTAGTATCTGAAGTTTCCTTTTTTTCTGATGAATTCTCGCTTTCTTTCTCAGTATCTGAAGTTTCCTTTTTTTCTGATGAATTCTCGCTTTCCTTCTTGGATAAAAGTTCATTGTGTGAATCTCTCCATACTAGTTTGCTTCTTCCACATGGGTGAGGCCATAAAATCTACTTTCAAAGGATGCCTCCTACATAAATTTTCTGCCTTGGAAGAAATCATCTGGGCATGAAAGTCAGGGACTGTCACATTTTGGAGATGGTAAGAAGTAAATTTGGCTAGAGTATAAAGTCTTGAGCTGAAGGGAAGCACTGACTATGCAGAAAACTTCAGGAAAATGATGGCATCACCACCCACCCTTCATATCAGAAAAGTAATATTGCTAATTTTAATAATAGCTGACAATCATTGAATGCTTACTATGTGCTCAGTCTGCACCAAGTGAATTGTTTAAGATTCATAATGATTTTGAGGAACATGCTTTTGTCAAATTTTATAATTGAGAAAACTGAGACTGAGAGAGCTTAAGCAATGGACTTAAGATTACATAGCTGGTAGCGGCTGACCAGTGACTCAAATGCGAAGACTCAAGGCTGTCTGCTTTAAATCCTGAGCTCTTATCTTTTGGAAACTTTTCTTCCATGTTTTGCAACTGACATTAAAAACATAGTCTTTTTACCAAGATGACATTTTCTTTAATATCCTTTGAAATCAGTTTTTGAAGAACTAATGATTTAAGTCATTCTATTAATAGAAGCTATGCTAGGTCAGCATGTGGCCATTCCCTCAAACCAGCTACCTAAAAACAGAGATGGTACTTTAATTTTAAAAATGAAGTACATTAGAAGTCTAGAATATTTGAAGAATTTTCTTACATTAGAAGCCTTGAATGTTTAAAGGATTATTCTATTGAATTTTAGAAAAAAATAGTCTATTGGGTGTTCAATGGTGCATGCCACAAATTCTTCAAAAACCGGAAATAATATAGTGTGGAAAACAAGCTGTACCCAGTTGAAGTTTGACTACACATGATTCAAGGAAAATTTTATTAATTCTTTCTGTGTAAAGTAAATGTCAAATACTTTTTATTAAAACTAAGACCATAAGATAGAAAAACTGAGGTATTAGTTATTAGACATTAGACCTTTATTAGAAGGAAATATGAAGGAAGAAAATATGAAAATACACAGTTTAACCTTAATATTAACAATTTTCAAATCCCTCACTAATTCACCCTTGTAAAGTACATTTTGGTATCTGACCAATTCTCTCCCTGCTATCAGTGCCATTCTAATCCAAACTACTTTTAGCTCTCTCTGAGTCCCTGCAATGACTAATGACTTATCTGCCAACTTCGGTCTCTGTCCCTCACAGTCTATTCTGTTCACAGCAACCCCTTTACAATTCAGTCAAATCATGGTGTTCTCTTTCTTAAAGCCTTGCAATGGTCTCCCCCAAGGTGAGACCTTGTCAGTGTCTCAAGCCTTGACTGTGAGCTCCTTATCAGAGTTCCTTACCTAGCGCTTTTCTCCTCACTCGTTGAGCTCTAGCTCTTCTCCTTCCTCAAACATGCCAAGCCCGCTTTTGCTTGGCAGCTTCTCATATGCTGTTTCTTCTGCCTAGATCCTTCTTCCCCCAGATACCTGTGAGATTTGTACTTTCACTTCCTGCCTGCTCTCCGTCTCTAGACGCCGACTTCTCAGTAATATCTTCCCTGACTACCCTATATAAAATTGCACTTCTCTAGTCCCTATATTTCCCTATCTCATTGCACTGCTTTCCCTGCTTCATAGTACTTGTCATTATCTAACTTTCTGTTTATTTTACATGTGTATTTTGCTATTGTCCATCTTCCCCCTCTTCCCAAACACACTTGAAGAACATAGTTCCCTGAGGGCAGGCACTTAGTTTTTTTCCTGCTGTACACCAGTGCCTACAGCAGTGCCTGGTATACAATAGGTGCTCTATAGGTCTTAGTTTAATAAGGGAGTGTCTTTTTTTCCATGAAGATAAAATTAACATTTATTGTAGAGAATGAAAAAAATACAGAAGATACAAAGAACATGCATCCAAACAGATAGCTACTGTTAATGCTTTATTGGATTCCAGGCTTTTCTAAGAATATGTATTTTTTTATGGGATCCAAATTATGCTTTATATAAAGTTTGTACCCAGATTTTCAATATAATATTATATTTAGAGCATTTCTACCTTATACATGACTTTTAGTTAGATATCTTCCTTGCTAAATTATAAAACTTTTTTTTCTATTATGTTTCCAAATCATTCATATAACTTAAGAAAGTAATAACTATATATGCTTATTTATATCTAAAGGGTATGCAGTAGTTGGTATCATTTAAAAAAATTAACATTAAAATAGAAATTATATTCCTAGGGCATTAAATACTTAAAGTATATATATTTTAAAGTCCACAGTGGCTGGCGTAATTTCCCAAAGGAATAATTTTCTAAACCAACCTTACTATGTCAATATTTCAGGGGCTGGGACTACTAAGTCTGGGCTGGGACACTTTAAAATTGTTTTTATACAGCACAGGGGTTACTGAAATGGCAACATGCTTTTAGTTACCTAGAAAAATGTATGTCATTAAAATACTCTTGGTATGGAACCCTGGGAACATATCCCATACATAACGTATTCATAAAAAGTTCATTTTATTTACAGCTTATCACATAATATGGTATAAGAAGCATAGTTCTGATGCACTTCAATTGAATTACGCTATTCTTTTTGACAGAGTGGGAAATATATTTGTAAAAATGAATAAACACACCTTGAACTGCCTAATTTTTTGAGAAGGAAGCAAAAAGAAACTAACGTTATCCTGTTATTAAAACATCTATGGCAATAGACATTTTAGACATCTAATAACTGTTTGTTTTCTCAATTGGGTGCCTGAAATATTTTATGACAAACTTGATGACAGTGACTTTAGAAAGCAGTGAACTCCCAGAAAAATATTTTTCAGCATTGCAGTTTTATAATGTGGATATGAAAAAAATCTGTTGTTGCCTTTTCTAGCATCTAATACTTTGATGTTTAATTCAAAGGAAAATTTTCATAATTGACTGGTATGGCAAATCTTCTGTTATTTCTGATATGGATAGATACAGTGCTTATTTTTGTGGGACAGAATGTACCAGTACAGTTTTTGGACTTTTTTTTCATAGCAAAATTGACAGGCAACCAGTCAAATAAATTATTTTTTCTTCTTAAGCAATTCATTAATTTATAAATCAATAAAAATAGAAAAGGTAGAATGCTGAGACTGGAAAGGAAATGAGAGGTACTCTACAATATTTTAAGATGAATATCAGTATCCATCTATGATGACACATTTCTAATAAGATCTAAATTCTAGTGTGAACTATTTAGTATTCCTTGCAATTCTTTGGCCACTAAATAATTCCCCCTTTCTTACTATCTTAAAAACTACTTTTTAAATTAGAGGATGAAGAACTATTTTTATAGTCATTTCTGAGTATTTATGGGTTTTGTCTTTGATGACAGTGTTAATTAACAGAAACTAACTAATGGAATTAACTGACCCTATTTCTATAGCCACATCCTCTATTAGGAATCTGAGTGCTAGTTCAGTGTCTCCAGACAATAACTCTAGCCCTTATATTTTCTGATTAAATGTGCAGTCATAACTATCTGCTCTTTTGAGAGATTTTGAGGAACAATCTGAGACTGAGGTGTAATATTTGTGAGTGAGGCCTGGGGAAAATGGACTCTGATAATGAGACCTAAAGTTTAAAACCCAAGCGGAGGTGTAGTAGTTTAAATACAGGATAAATTCAGTGTTCAAGGGAGTAATGCAATGACTGTAGGACAGAAGAAACTGCTTGGAAGCAACATCAGGTGGGATTAGAATAATTAAATAGGGAGCTGTATGTACCTGATGTTGAGATGTTTAATAGATGGAGCCTGAGGACCAATGCTACCAGCAGAGGCCAATATCAAGGGAAAGGGACTGCAGAGGTTAGTTGGGTAGGCTGGCCCCTCCAACTCTATCTGCTCCTCACTCTGCTGATTCTGGCAACTGTAATTCACCATGAGGCTCTCAGCGTCTTGAGGAACCAAAGGTACCAGATATGCAGGTGAAAGTTCTGTTTAGATATACTGGGTACACTTGGTAGGGGGTTAGATAGGGAGGCTATAGGCTGATGTTCATGAGAACAATTAAAAATTTATGTCCCATACAAAATATAGCAGGTTGGGGAGCAGCAGAATGTTCTAGGGCATCTCATGTTTCACTGCATAAGGCTGTTATTGATCTGGAGTCTGAGTAGCTATTGACAGAGATGCCAGATTTTATTGAAGGTAGCTGGGGACAGCAATGAATGATACCAACCAGAGTCTCAGAGATTCCAATTATATTGGGTTAAAAAAAGTACAACTGCTTATTGAATCCATTCTAATTTTAAAGTACTTTCTGATACCAAGTACTCTGCGTTTTCCAGATGAGGAAACGTAAGCTTACAGGGATTAAATATATGACTTAATCATCCTCTCATGCTAATAAATGGCAAATTGGATTTGAATACAAGTTGGTCTGATCCAAAAGCTTGTACACGTTCTGTTTCCTCATTCTAATATGTAGCCTTCAAGCCTTCTTCAGGGAAACTTATTTCTTTGGACATGCGTGAAAAACTAGGTATAGATAGAAAGGTCCTCCTCTATCAGTGTGCCAGGCATCAGTGACCCAGAAGGCATCTTCATCTGACTCCAAATATCCGAGGTCTGACCCCTACATTAATAGTCTTTTTTTTTTTCCCCTGGAGTCTCGCTCTGTTGCCAGGCTGGAGTGCAGTGGCGAGATTTCGGCTCACTGCAACCTCCGCCTCCCGGGCTCAAGCGATTCTCCTGCCTCAGCCTCCCAGTAGCTGGGACTACAGGTGCGCGCCATCATGTCCAGCTAATTTTCATATTTTTAGTAGAGACGGGGTTTCACCATGTTGGCTAGGGTGGTCTCGATCTCTTGACCACGTGATCCGCCTGCCTCGGCCTCCCAAAATGCTGAGATTACAGGCTTGAGTCACCCCCTCCCAAAATGCTGGGATTACAGCCGTGAGTCACCGCCCCCGGCCCATTAATAGTCTTTTAGCTTCTGCATCCAGTACTGTTCCGTGTTCAGCATGTAAACCTCAGAACATCACTGGAGCCCTTTCCTTCTACGGCCTCCAGGGGGCAGCCTGCTGCAGCGGCGCTCCTGATTCCCCCTAGTGGTCACTAGGAAGCTCCAAACTTCACTCGGGGATCAACGTTCCCAGGAACATTCTCAAAGCCCCGCGGATGTTGCCCAGGGAAGAAAGGCTGTGTGACACCACCTCGAGTCGCCCTCATAGCTTCCCTTTAGATGCTCCTGGGGAATGTACATTAGCACACCCCCATTCAAGATGACTTCTCAAACCTGCCAAGGGTACTCTCTTGGATACTACAGGGTAGTTTCTGTCACTAAATTTGGGAAGAATATAAAACAGGTATCTAGAGAATGTGGCAGCAAGACCAAAATTTATTTTCGTACGTCCCTCAAATGCACAGGGTGGCTTATTCAAATTAACTCCCAGAAGCAGCTCTGGATATATTTCCCTAAGGTAAATATTTAAATAACTCTAGTAACAATGTTAGGTTACATCGGATATTGTATTTATAATTTTTCTGGGATCTATTTTTTTGTTCTATTTAAAAGGTATACTTAAATAACTGGCAAAACCTATGCGGTCTAATGCAGGAATGCTATCCGTTTCATTCGTGATTTAATATAATCATGATGACATATTACAGCAGTTATTTCCTTGTTATTAATTTATTTTTTGTTTTATTAATTTTTTTTGGGATGGAATCTCGTTCTGTCACCTAGGCTGGAGTGCAGTGGTGTTATCTCGGTTCACTGCAGTCTCTGCCTCCCAGGATTCAAGTGATTCTCCTGCCTCAGCCACCCGAGTAGCTGAGATTACAGGCGCCTGCCACCATGCCTGGCTAATTTTTGTATTTTTAGTAGAGATGAGGTTTCTCCATGTTGGCCAGGCTGCTCTTGTTCTCTTGACCTCAGCTGATCTGCCCACCTCAGCCTCCCAAAGTGCTGGGATTATAGGTATGAACCACTGTGCCCGGCCCCTTGTTATTAATTTAAATAACAACTGTAGATTATTTTAATTATTTTTGAATATAAATATGTGGAGTCTGTATTGAAATATAGAAATATTTTAACATGTATATTTTGGTTATTAAATATAGATACCAAGAATATGTCTATTTCATAGCCTTTACTGGAGTTCATCGATATCGTTTTATTATTATTTAAAATAGAGCAACATATTTTAAAAATAGTTGTTGCCTTAAAATAATTTCAATAGAAAAGACTTTATCAATATTTCTTTATGGAAAAAGATATAGATTTTAATAAAATAGGAAATAACACTTTCATTAGACATAATCTATTGAAAACCACTCTATTATCCACTTAATTATTACAAACAAATCAAAGCAAATTTGATGTGTTGAGAAAATTCTTACAGGGTAACTCAGTACAGTGTGAAGTGCTGTATAAAATGAGAATAGGAATATGACATGATTTCTATCCCCAAAGTTCAGGGGGAGGAGCAAAGACAAGTTTCTAAACTTTTAAAGAAGACCTAACAGTTGAAATCCCATCATCTGAGCAAAACAAAAGCAAAGTAGTATATTAAGTAGCAATCTAATAAAAAAGAGAAAAATACCAATTTAAATAATGTTGACAATACTGCTCCTCATTCCTTTTCATGATTGCCTGGAGTAAGCATGACAATGGAGACACAAATCTGTAGTTTCCTCAGTTTGTCTCTGTTCTGGGGCCTCTGAAGTGCAAGTATATCACTGAGCTGAGTGTGGTTCTAGTTTTTAAGGATATACATATATGCATTTTTCATACAAAATGTACCCTAAAAGCAAGCCAACGACTTCATCTGGTGCTCAACCAAAGACACAGGAATCTGTTCCAATGCTGGAGGAAAGACTGGCTGTGCTGAACCAACTCGCGGTCTCCAGGGGAGTGCCCGTTGAAGGACTTTTCCAGGGTAAGTTTGATTATTTATGATTTTTTCGTTTCTGATTTTAGAATCTAAGAGGCCTTTGACTCTATTGTAAGGTGTCACCAGAGAGATCCAATCAGCTTAGAGGGGCTTGGTTGCCAGGTTAGATAGTTTGACTTTAGTTTGCTATATGGTAGGAGGCTGCTAAAGGTTACTGAATAAAAAATGTCATAACACTGGGTTTTAGAATATTTATTTGGCAGTAATATTATGGACAGATTGGATGGTGGAAAAACCAGAGCAGAGAGGCAATTAAGAAGTCTTTATATTATAATTGTACACGTGAAGAAGAGGCGATGATCGTTAGACCTCGGGTGGAAATAGAAAAAGTTAACCATTTTAACTGACTACAGTGGCTTAAAAGCAGAGATTTTAAGTTTGGGTAACCATGAGATTGGTGGCTTCTTTAGCCAGAATTAGAGAAATAAGAATAACCGGTTTTGGTTAGGAAGATGATTGTGATTTTCGTTGGAGTGTGAGGTGACTGTAAGGCACCCAGGTGGAGATGTTTAGCTATGGCTAGGAGCTGCAGGAAAGAATTATCAAAATGTTAGATTTGGAGGTACATTCTGTTTAGGAATGGCCCTTGAAATCATGAGAATAGACACTTGGCTAATAAAGATCAGCCTTGTAGAAAGAAGGGAGGGGAAAGTGCAAGTGTAGGTTCTTGGGATTACTGGCTTTTGGAGCCTGGAGGAAGAAAAGAAGCCACCAAGCAACCAAAGAAAGAACATTCAGGAAAAATATTCATGGCAAGAGTATATTAAAAAGAGAGGTCTTGTTGTGTTGCTCAAAGTTCAAGAATTATATGAAAAATAATGAACTAATTTTGGAGGTAGAAAATAAAAGAACATAACAGTAGAATAAGAGAAGAGCGATTATTTAAAAATGGACAGGAGTTAGATAATTTCAGGGAGAAGAGACAGCAAATGGTTTGAAATGTTGCTGAAATTTCAAGGAGGGATGGAAACTGAGTTTAGAGAGCTGGGTGTTTAAACCTGAACTTAGAATATGTGGCTTATTAAATATTTTTTTCTGGATTATAAACTTGTGTGAGACTAACACTTGTGTAAAAATCACTCATATTTAATTACATAGTTCATTCTGAATATGGTGAAAATAATAAAAGTATAGGAAATTGGGATTTTCTCATAAATGACTATGCAAGTGGTCATTTGGTAACCTCCTAAAAGAGTGTACGCTGAAGTCAGGTTCAAGCCAAGATGTGATTTGGAGTTAAAAAAAAATACATAGACTTTGCTTTTGAGAAGTTTAGCGATAAGGACAAGGAGAGAGAAGGGTGTGGTTACAAGGCAGGAAAGACCTGGAAGATGGCTTAAACCAGCCTGATGATCTCATTGTACCTTCCAGATTATTTTTAGTGAAACTTTTGTGTATTTTTTTAGCCTTTTTCTTTGTATATGTTATTTTGAAATCACTTAATATGTCACACATTTTGTAAATGTCCAGTTTAAGAAATGGAAAAATGTCATACAGCATTTGCTGCCATGTGAATTTAGAAATACACAGTAACTACTTTTAATGCATAATTGAGTGAAGAGTTTCTGCAAGGGTTTAAATCAAATGAGATGGTTTCCATAACTACTTAGTAACTTCTAAAGTATCTGCAGGTTACTATTGCCTATGAAATACTGTGATTCTCCCTCCATAGTCTAGGCCCAGAAGTCTTTGAATTAGTGGAGTGGAAGATGTGGACCCTTCTGTGGCAGAGTATTTCTCAATATAGGATGATACTGCAGTTAACAAGCCTTTCCTGAGTGCCAACACATTTTTTGTGAGATATGCCTTTCTTACCTGAGTGATCTTTTTTCCACTGGGTGCATTCAAGTATTTACAATACTTGCTGGTAAAAAACAATTAGCTATAGCTTTTAGAGCATATTAAGTTTAGTGAGAGAAGAAACACATCATTACCCTTTAGGAATCAAGGTAATATGAAATGTCAGGAAAATGCTTTAGAAGTATTTGCTTCAAACCAATCAGCTAATGTTAACAAAGCATTCTATTCTGAAATTACAAATATAGTTGAAGTACCTATCACATGACAGTTTTTTCGAGTTAAAATTCATAACATCCATATCTCACAAGGCCTGGAGATACTCTTTTCATTGCTATATCCAGAAATGTCTCATCTTTCTTTCTCTCTCAAAATCCCTAGCTCATGAAGGCCCAGAATGTGGGACTTTCAGTGTTAAAACCAAGAAAGTTCTAGGTAAATTGGAAAGAGTTAGAATATCTATTTGGAGCACAGCCACTGGACTATGCTTATCCTTCCATCCTGTAGTAATCTAC
Source organism: Ateles fusciceps (assembly GCA_036589455.1). NCBI lineage: Eukaryota > Metazoa > Chordata > Mammalia > Primates > Atelidae > Ateles > Ateles fusciceps. The sequence goes on from JAZHEH010003051.1 coordinate 3,135,989, forward strand.
AAACCTCCTGGTCAGTCCTCCTCATTTGGTGACTTATTTGTTTCTTTCTATGACTACCTTTGATTTATGTATATAATGCATTCAACCTCAGATTTTTTAAAAAAGTCTCTTGACCTTTTCTTTTTTTTTTTTTTTTTTTGAGATGGAGTCTCACTCTGCTGCCCAGGCTGGAGTGCAGTGATGCAATCTCAGCTTGCTGCAACCTCTGTTTCCCGGGTTCAAGTGCTTCTCCTGCCTCAGCCTCCCAAGTAGCTGGGATTACAGGTGCAGGCCACCTGTAACTTTTTGTATTTTTAGTAGAGACAGGGTTTCACCATTTGGCCAGGCTGGTCTCAAACTCCTGACCTCTGGTGATCTGTCTGCCTCGGCCTCCCAAAGCTTTGAGATTATAGGTGTGAACCACTGCGCCTGGCCCCATGACCTTTTCCATTACAGTCTTTTCATGCCTCATCTCACCTCCTGACCATAGCTGCCAATCATCACGGTAAAACCTTATACTATGTTGTTGTGAATAACTGTACCATACTCAAAATCTCATCTTCTAACATCCAGTCACAAACATCCCTTCTTCTGTTTTCAGCTAACTGCCTCTATGACAATTTTGGACCACTCTGGAACTTCTAATGCATTGACTATTACATTTTTTAGTGTCCACTACCCTCTTTATCCTCACTTCCTCCTTGTCTAGCTTAGATTCCATTGTTTAATTACTTGTAAATGCTGTCAGCTTATTTTGTCTCACTCTCTGCCTTACTCAAATGGCAGAACATCAATACTGGTTAATCCCAATCACTTACAGAAATGTCACATAGTTTAGTGATTAAGGATGTGGGCTCTGGACTCACGCTTCTTGAATACTGAGTCCAACATTTACTGGCCATGTGGCTTGAGTAAGTTTCTTAACAGCTCTGTGTCTCACTTTCCTTATGTATACCAATCTAACAGAGTTGTTGTGAGCTCAAATTTATTAATATAAAGTGATATAAAAGTAAAGTGTTTAAAATAGTGCTTGGCACATAATAAACACTTAATAAATGTTTACCAAGCTTACAGTTCATGGTTGGAGAGAAACACCTAACTTAGCTTATTGATCTCTCCTAATTTTCATGACTGTGTCTCAAAAGGGCCTTTAGGGCTTCTTTGCAATTGTCAACCACAGTTAACATTTTCTCATTGAATTATTTTTCCGTCTCTGAGGTTACTATGTCACACCTTTTTCTTCTCAAATTTCCAACTGGTGTTCCTTGTTCTTCACTCTCTATTCTTCACTATCTTGCTGAGCAAACAGAAGCAATCAGAGGGGTAATGTTTTTTCCCACCGTCTTAGCCTCTCACATCTGAATCTATTACAGCAGAAGTGTCTCTGTCCCCATTTTAAAACAATCCCTTTACTTATGTAGCAGATTCCATCTCTCTTCACCTTCTCAAGAATTTGCTGACATCATTATCTCTGTTCTGTCTTGCATAATCATTATTTCTTTCTTCTCTCTGCTGTAATGTACTGTAATATTAATCAAGGGAGAACAGAACCCTCCCTTGCTTTTATATCCCCTACAGCTACCAATTTATTGACCACCCTTTACAGCCAACCTTAATGTTCCCATGGTCTCAGCTCATATCCTCATGACAAATCTAATCAGGCTTCCATTTTAATTGGATTCACCTTTGAATCTTTAAATATTGACTTTTAAATAATATAATGTTCCAGAGTTCAGTCCTTGGCTCTCTTGGATTTGCTGAAATGATTGGAATTACTAAAATCAGGATAAATTAATTTCATAGGTTTCATAAAAGTCAATTAGAACTGTTGAGAAGAAGGGAAAAAGCATTATTTGTGAGAAGGTGGAAAGCATTTATGATCATTTTTATGCCAAATTCTACTTTATATCAGATCATTTAATGGAAGCAATTTATTTATGATAAATTCAGTTCCATAGTATTTTGGAGACGGGCAGTGGTGGAAAGAGGAGGGAGAGACTCAAAACAAAAGTAGAAGAGGTCATGACAACAAGGTTCTGAAGTTTGTCAGGTTATTATCCTAATTTAATTACGGAAAATCAAGAGCTAAATCAATACAAGAACTAGAATCAGAATTCTTGGTGGTTCCAGGTCTTCTATTAAGTTATTTCCTTCCCAGATTGAAACACAGTAAAGAATAAAGTGGCTACATTACACATTTAAAAGGTATTCAAGTGGAAAATTGCTGGAAAGTGCAATAAAATAAGCACAAAAATACAATTTTCTTTGGCATTTTCAACTTAACTACCTCAGACCTGCTAAAGAACTTATTTTTGTCTTTTTCAATAAGATTTCAGATTTTTCAGCCAGTCATTACTAGGATTTTTGTATTGGTACAATTAGATTTTCTTCTTCAAAACCCATTTTTGATGAAGAACTAACTAGAATATAGATGGATAATTATGTTTTATTATTAAAATTTCAAAGCTTACACTTTGAGAAAACTCATGATTTAAAAATATAATAATAAAGTTGCTTAACTACCTTAGAGGTTTTTCTATATAACGCCAAGATTTGAGCATACTTTGTCTATTTAGATTTGAGTTTTGGTGGATATTGTAGAGGTCAGAAGTTTGGATGTGCAGTTTATACCAAACCATTCTAAATATATATACATATAGTGCTAATAATGATGGCTACTTTATTTTGAGCAACTACTTACAATTAACTATTTACTTCAGCTATAACTTTTATCCCTTACAATGACTTGATGAAATGGTGTTATCATCCTTCACAGGAAGAAACCGAGATTCAGAGAGGTTTAATAATTTTCCCATGGAAATTAGAAACATGCTCACAGTCCTTTTACCTCCAAAGAAAAAGGAAAAGGAAACCATTGTCAGATACTACTCCTGGACCTTTTGTGTACCTATCTTTTTTAATCAAAAGTAGGAGCTAAGAAATAGATTGCAATACAAGCTTTATAAGTACTTAGTATTCCATGAGTGCAAGTTGGAATGGCATTTTAAATTGGAGAGATTTGCAGTATGTTATGATGACTTCCCCCATTTCAGCATTGCATTTTGTATGTGATACTTCAATCCTTGACCCTATAGAGAACTAAAAGAATTATTTCACATCAAGCTTTTTCCTCTTATCTAGTGACTGCTGAAGCATTTCTTCTTTCTAAACTAGTTTATAAAACTGTTGGTCCTCACCTAAAAATAGAGTTGCTGTGAATTAGATTCTTGATCTGTATACATATGGCACAATCATATGAAATAGTTTTTTCCTGGCATACATTTCCTTTTCAGCATTTTAAGCACACAGCAAATATAGGACATTTTGAACTTTTTATTTAGCAGTGGTTTCCTTAGAGAGCTTTACGACCATTTGTTGTTTTCAAGTTGGTAAGAAGTTTTGTTTCTTTTTGATGCCAAACACTTTGATAATATTTTGAGGTAAGTGCCTAAAGATGTTCAAAAAAAGTAAAGTCATAACAGAAGTTAAATTTCAAATGGTTTTTTGTTAATGATTCACAACAAATTCTCCATCTGTGTCTGCTACTAACTCTTCCACAATCAGGCGTTAATGTTTTAGGTAAAAAATAAAGTCAAGGGAGGGGTGTGAGTGGGAGCTAACAGTTGAGAGAGGGCTGAGCACCGTGGCTCATGCCTGTAATTCCAACACTTTGGGAGGTCAAGGCCGGTGGCTCACTTCAGGTCAGGAGTTCGAGAACAGCCTGGCCAACATGGTGAAACTCCATCTCTACTAAAAATACAAAAATTAGCCAGGCATGGTGGTGCCTGGCTGTAATCCCAGCCACTTGAGAGGCTGAGGCAGGAGAATCACTTGAACCCGGGGGGCGGAGGTTGCAGCGAGCTGAGATCATGCCACTGCACTCCAGCCTGGTTAACAGAGCGACGCCCTGTCTCAACAAACAAACAAACAAACAAACAAAATAGTTGCAAGAGGTCAGAAGCAAAGGGGAGGGAATTGAGAGCAAATGCACCACACTGGGATTTAAGTCATCTTTGTGGGAAATTTTAAGTTTTCTCCCTTTATTCTTTTTTGTTCTCTACCATGTTAGCAAGTTGCCTCTTTAGATTTTTACTTAAAGAAAGATAATTGTTTTAGGAAAAAAATCACCCTAAGTTCCCACCCACAAATAGAAACATAGATAAGATAGAGATAATTTTTCTTTTATCTGTTGTCCTTCTTGATCAGATTTTATAAAAATAGATCCAGGACTGAAAAACCCCAAAACAAGAGCTTGGTAAATGACAACCTTAGAAATGAATCAGTGACACTGTTATTTAGTGCTGGTCTGGTACCTCTGTGATTTTTATTAATGAACATTATTTTGGCTAAACACTACTGTAAAATATAATTGATTCAATTCAACAAATGTGTTGATTGCTGAATTTGCACATGGTTGGGGTTAAGTATAGAAGGATGAATAAGATAGTTTTGATTTTTAAAGAGCTCATGATCTTTTAGGAGAAGCAAACAAGTAAATAATTATTAATGTTTATTCATAGGGAGTTTTATATTAGGTTATGAACAAAACCTGGGAGCACAGAAGAGGATGTTTAATTTTACCAAAGTGTCATTCTGTACTCTGTGCTTTTTTTAGTTTGTATGGGATGCATAGTTGTCTGGAGAGTACTTTGAAAAATATGTTGGGCACTCTTTACAATAGCAAAGTCATGGAATCAACCTAAATGTCCATCAATGGTAGACTGGATAAACAAATTGTGGTACATATACACTATGGAATACTACTCAGCCATAAAAAATAATGAGATAATGTCCTTTGCAGCAACATGGATGCAGCTAGAGGCCATAATCCTAAATCAACTAATATAGGAGCAGAAAATTAAATATCATATGTTCTCACTGATAAGCAGGGACTAAACATTGAATACACATGGAAATAAAGAAGGGAGCAATGGACAGTAGGGCCTACTTGAGGGTGGAGAGTGGCAGGAGAGAAAGGAGTGAAATACTACCTATCATGTACTATGCTTATTACCTGGGTTATGAAATAATCTGTACACCAAACCCTGTGACAGGCAATTTACCTATATAACAAATCTGCTCATGAAATCCTGACCTAAAATAAAAAAGGAGAAAAGAAAGAAAGAAAGAAAGAAAGAAAGAAAAGAAAGAAAGAGAAAGAAAGAAACCAGGGTTTCACCATTTGGTTTCTACTCACTGATTTGTGAAAATGAGTGAAAAATATTCTCCCCTTTCTCTTACCTGTCAAGATTTTATTCAGCGTTCCGCCATGAATTCCCAGACTGATGTAGGTATCTTATTTTCATCCATTTTGTGTTACTGTAAAGGAATACGTGAAGTTGAATAATTTATAAAAAAGAAAAGATTTATTTAGCTCACTATTGTGATATCTTATTCAAGACTGGGCATCTGTCTAGGGCCTTAGGATGCTTCCATTCATGGTGAAAAATAAAGGGGAGCCCGTGTGTGCAGAGGTCACGTGGCGAGAGAGAAAGCAAGGGGTGGAGGTGGTGTCAGGCTCTTTTAAACAAAAGCTTCTTGCAGGAACTAACAGAGTCAGAATTCACTCATTCTGAAGGCAGGACATTCATCTATTCTTGAGGGATCTGCTCCATGATCTAAACATCTCCCAATAGGCCCTATCTTCAACATTGGGATCAAATTTTAACGTGAAGTTTGGAGAGGACAAATATCCAAACTGTATCAGGCCCCAATGGCCTTCCTGTGCATTTCCTCTGCCTTGAAACAATGTGTATACTTTACTAGTTTCTACATGTCTTAAGGAAGGGACTATATATATTCACTTTTTTACTCCTAGGGCCTAACAAGTGCTTGGCACATTGTAGCCTCTCAATAAATTTTGTTAATTGAACTAAGAAGAAGAAACAAAAATGTGCTATTCTGATTCCAACTTCCCAATCTTATTTCCTCTCAAACCTCCTTGATTTACTTCCTTCTTTCAGATTATGAATATTGAAAAATATGCTTCTGTAATATTCAGAATCTGCACCTCAGCCATGTTAAGGGTTTTCTTATTGCCTTTCAATTTTTAAAGAAGGATAAAAAACTAAAACTTCCAGATTCTTTCTTTGGTTCCAGGGCAACATAAATATTAACCTTGTATTTTTCTTTATCTGTGACATAGTTGGCCATAATCACCTGGTTTCTGTATTATGTATGTTAGTGTTCTAGCATAATAGTGGGTTTTGGTCTTTGACAGATGTTTCAGACTGAAACGTTTTAAAATAATAGGAGTTGATGGCCAAGAAATCCAAATTTTTTTCTAGCAGAATCAAAGCATTTCACTAATTAGTTACTTTATTCCACAAGATGGTGCTGTAGTTCTTTCAATTATTTGGAATCTAGCAGCTCAGGGTTTTATTTTTAAAAGTATCCTGCCCTTGTCTTTCTTTACGTATAAAAGTGACATGTAAGAAAGAATGTAAGGCCATCACTTCATAACAGGCCTGATTTACTACATATTTTAGAGAAGTCCATGGTAATAGCCATAGAATAGTCAATAACAGGAATTAGTACACAACAAATTATAACCAGAAATGAGATACAGGATTTTTGCGCATTTTTTTTTTAAATAAACATAGTCTACCCTATGTTTATATAGTATGAATTAGAAATTATTTTTAAAGCTTATGGATAGAATTTTAATTTTTTTAGTACTACTTGTAGTTTGGGTGTTCAAAATCAGTGAGCTGCTTAATTCACTGGATATTTCTATGTCTTTTGTAATAATTTTTAAAGCTCTTGCATAGGGCTCAGTCCATTTCTTTATGATAGCTCAGCAATACCAGCATTACCTGTGTCTGTCTGATCTGACAGGCGGGTCTTCTGCTAAATTCTGTTTTAAAAAATTCAATTTGTTTAGTCTTGTATAGAAAAACATTAGATATGGGACTGATTTTTTTTTTTTTTTTACTGTGTATTTTAGTGTTTAATTTGCATCCTCAGTTTTGTTCTAAATATATTTTTAACTGTATCCTTTTGAAGTTAAGACTTCCTAAAGTTTCCAGATAAATTTGCATTTGAATCAGTTTATAGTAATGATTTTTAGCCCTTTTATGTGCAAAGGACAGTTTTAATTTGATCTGCTAGGAAAACAAAATTTTATTATTACTTTCAAAAAACAAACATTACTTGAAAGAGGTTTTGAAGACTTGTATTTAAAATATTTTGGCAGTGAATTATTTTTGAGATTTGCTTTGATCATACTGGGTAAATTTAATAAAAATTACATATTGACCCCAAATGCTAAAGATTTTAAGTAATGCCCTAACACAGTCCCCTTGTTAGAATCAGAAATTTATTAAATAAAAAGCCCAAGCATCAAGAAAAATAAATTAGTGTATGCTATTCTCAATTATGTCGAATTAAAATGAATTTGCAATGCATTTACATTCACAAAATTACTTAAGTTATCAGTGTCTGAGACAACAGTTTGTGTTTATGAATTGCTTGTTTGTAAGGAGTGAATTACTTAGTATGCTAATTAGAAAACTCTTGCAAGAGAAGACAGATTGTAGTTCATTTTTATCTATTTCTTTTTATTTTGATCTAATAGTGGTAAGTAGATGGAAGAGCCATGGTTAAGTTTAAAAGCTCTGAATGCACACAAGCAGATATGTTTGTGCTTTTAGTTGTTGCTTTAAGTTGTTAAGCCATGTATACAGTTGTTACCATTACTATTATGTTTTTTGAAAGCCTGTTATGTGTTAGACACATCATGCCTTTATTTAATTCATATAATAGTTGTATGGAGCAGGTAGCATTATTCTGAGTTCACAGATGAGGATATTGATGCTCAGAGAAATTTAATAATTTATGAAGAGTCAGACAGCTGGTGAGTGGGGCTTGGGATCTAAGGGCAAGTTCTTGTGACTCCAGAACCTGCACTTTAAACCACTAATGTATATTGTATTTGTAACTGCCATGTCAGGTAGCTTTTAGTGAAGTCTACCAATTTTATTATGAAATATTCTGTTTGTAATGTGTAAGGAGTAGCTTAGGCTTTCTAATTGTGCTCTTTCTGTAAGGCACAATAAAGACTTGTAAAGGGGACTTGTCAAGTTATGTTACTGGCTGCAAGCCAGAGCTTTCCTCAGCAAAATGCTAAAAAGGGCTACTAGGGTGAAAGGGAAACCCTTATTTCCTCCTCTTTACCTTCTAATTTTCCCACATCTCACTTTTTCAATGTCTAAAGTACAAATCAACCTAGGATCTACTGGGTGAACTCTGTATAAATTTTGAAAGTACTTAAAACCCACCAAATTTATTACCTCTCAACAGATTAGTCAAAAGATGCCAAGCTTCCGTTCCAAAATGCTGTGATCTTCTTAAAAGAATGAGTTTTAAAAGTACTTGATAAACTAAAATTGCTGCTGAAGTGCTTTTTGTGTCATTTATTAGGGAAGATTTCCCACATGTTCTGTTGCTAAGTACCTACAAGTCATTAAAGGAAGCACAGTTGTGAATATCTTTAAAAAGTGGGTAGGTAGTCATCCCAAGGAGATGAGGTTGGGCAAAGTGAAGTCTTCATAGAGAAATCAAATTCTTAAGTCTTATTCCAATCCTAAATTAACCTCAACTTTAAGGGTTCTTTGACCAAATGATGCCAGAAGGATCAATGGGGCTGTACATAGAACTGCACAAAGCAGTTAGAAAGTAGAGCAATACACATCTAATGATCGAAGGTTTCGTGATTCAAATTGATTAACTGAATGATTCTTTCCTTCAGTCTGTCATTTATCCATCTGTCCAACTGCCATTTGACAGTTACTTAGTAGCAATTTAATTCAGCATTTATTGATCCCACTGTTACAGGCACTGTGTGAGTACTGCAAGCCTTAACGTACACACAAAATTAAATAATCAATTCAATGTGGTTGCCTCAGTGTGTATGTCTTTTACGGTACTGATGATTAAATTATTTTGGACTGCAGTCCTTGCTTTTTACTGTCAGCCTGTTTGAGCAAGTGATAATCTGTCAAGCGATAGAGTCGATGGAACTTACATTATTTGGTGACAGTATTGATCTAAGTGTTTGGTGTTTAAAGGACTTGGCTTGTGTTTTCTACACAGTTATTCACACAGTTAATAAGCAAACTGTTAAGTCACATCCACACAGTGTTCTAATCGGAGTAGTATTAATAATAATCATAGTAATCATTCTTATATTTATAATGGTAAAGTTAACTTCATTGGTGAGAACCAAACTTTTTATGCTACTGCTTTAAATATCCCATTCAGGATCCGACTCTGCAGCTTCTTTCCTAGAAATAATAAAAGGCTTGCATTACCTTGGGCAAGTCACTGTTATCTGTGTCCCTTAGTTTGTTCCCCTGTAAGACAAAGATCAACGCTAAAGTTTTATAATTTTAGGATTTGGATTTCCTCCTGATCTTAGGTATTTGAATAATTCTATTTAAAAATTTTATTGTTAGGTAATGCCTAGCAAAGAGACAATAAATATAGTAAATAAAATGCAAATAAAGCATTTGACCAAGTCAACTTTATATTTATTTAATGCTTATTAATTGAACATCAACTGTGTGCTGGGCATTGATGTATGTGCCTGGGGATTTAGCAGTAAATTGGATTAAGATGTTTTCCTTCATGTATTTTAGAACCTAGTGGGAAAATTTGGGCCACAAACTTGTAAAATAGCAATAATTTCAGATAGTTACAAATGCCCTGTAGGCTAATGGGAGAGACCTGAGGTAGTGTGTATAGACAGGATTGACAGGGAAGGCCAGTGTGTGTGAAGATCAAGGATAAGAATATTCCAGGCATTAGGAAAATCTAAGCAAAGCTGTTGCAGTTGGATGTGGCTAGTAATTTTCCTTTTTTTTTTCTTGTTTTCATGTTGGAACTGGTTTATTTCAAAGGAACAAAATAAGACTTTCAAATAAAATTAAGCATATTAAAAAGCATAAGATAATGTTTTTAGTGAAATTCAAATCATATTTACAATAAACAAACAAATATATTAATTTACCTTTTCATTTTTCTGTTTGTAATTTACCAATTAACACTATAGCACATATATGCATTTTGTTTTCTTTAGTAATCATAGTGCACAATTGAAAAGTTTAGTTGCTATTGAGTTAAAGAAAATTGGTTTCATAGAATATCTTCCTACAATATTTGAATTCACATAAAAATCCCTATAAAAGCTAAGATATAAAACTATGTACCTCTATTTTCGATCTAAAGTGGTTTTATACACTGGAAAGTAAGTACAAGTGCAAAATTTGCTGTAAAATATACACTAAGCATTTTGTTGACATAAAATTTAATGCATCCATAGTTATGAAAACATTGTCATTGGGGAAGGATGTATAGGTACTACCTGTATTATTTCTTATAACCGCTTATGTAATTTTCAAGAGACACAGTGACCGATAGGCAGGAGTGAGAAAATGGTCTACGATGGGGCTGGAGTTGGTCAGTGTTAGGTGGTGTCAGTGGGTCTTCTAGGACTTGGTCAGTTTGGATATTATTCAATTTGCAATGAGAACATGAGAAAGTCTTAAATATATTTTCAATCCTTCTGCTATATATAAATGTACAACCTGAGATTGTGGATGTTGAGGCATACTTAACTAAGAAATTCCTTTCTCTCCCTGTGTCCATAGTGACATTCTAATAGTTTGTCTTGAAACTCATTTTTTTTTGTGAAACTTTTTTTTTTTTATTGTACTTTAGGTTCTGGGGTACACATGCAGATCATGCAGGATTGTTGCATAGGTACACACATGGCAATGTGGTTTGCTGTCTTCATTCCCCCGTCACCTACATCTGGCATTTCTCCCCATGTTATCCCTCTCCAACCTCCCCACCCCACCCCCCACAGTCCCTCCCTTGGCCCCGCCACCACAGACCCCAGTGTGTGATGCTCCCCCTCCCTGTGTCCATGTGTTCTCATTGTTCAACACCCGCCTATGAGTGAGAACATGCAGTGTTTAATTTCCTGTTCTCATGTCAGTTTGCTGAGAATGATGGTTTCCAGATTCATCCATGTCCCTACAAAGGACATGAACTCATTGTTTTTTATGACTACAGTGTATTCCATGCTGTATATGTGCTACATTTTCCTTGTCCAGTCTATCGTCGATGGGCATTTTGGTTGGTTCCAGGTCTTTGCTATTGTAAATAGTGCCACTGTGAACATACGTGTGCATGTGTCTTTATAATAGAATGATTTATAATCCTTTGGGTATATACCCAGTAATGGGATTGCTGGGTCAAATGGAATTTCTATTTCTAGACTCTTGAGGAATTGCCACACTGTCTTCCACAATGGTTGAACTAATTTACACTCCCACCAACAGTGTAAAAGTGTTCCTATTTCTGCACATCCTCTCCAGCATCTGTTGTCTCCAGATTTTTTAATGATTTCCATTCTAACTGGAGTGAGATGGTATCTCAATGTAGTTTTGATTTGCATTTCTCTAAAAATGAATGATGATGAGCATTTTTTCATGTTTGTTGGCCTCATATATGTCTTCTTTTGAAAAGTGTCTGTTCATATCCTTCACCCACTTTTGGATAGTTTTGTTTGTTTTTTTTCTTGTAACTCTGTTTTAGTTCTTTGTAGATTCTGGATATTAGCCCTTTGTCAGATGGGTAGATTGCAAAAATTTTTTCCTATTCTGTTGGTTGCTGGTTCACTCTAATGATTGTTTCTTTTGCTGTACAGAAGCTCTGGAGTTTAATTAGGTCCCATCTGTCTATTTTGGCTTTTGTTGCCAATGCTTTTGGTGTTTTAGTCATGAAGTCTTTGCCTATGCTTATGTCCTGAATGGTTTTGCCTAGGTTTTCTTCTAGGGTTTTTATGGCGTTAGGTCTTATATTTAAGTCATTAATCCACCTGGAGTTAATTTTAGTGTAAAGTGTCTGGAAGGGGTCCAGTTTCTGCTTTCTGCACACTGCTAGTCAGTTTTCCCATCACCATTTATTAAACAAGGAATACTTTCCTTATTGCTTGTTTTGTCAGGTTTGTCAAAGATCAGATGACTGTAGATGTGTGGCGTTGCCTCCAAGGCCTCTGTTCTGTTCCATTGGTCTATATCTCTGTTTTGGTACCAGTACCATGCTGTTTTGATTATTGTAGCTTTGTAGTATAGTTTGAAATCAGGTAGCGTGATGTCTCTGGCTTTGTTCTTTTTGCTTAGGATTGTCTTGGCTATGTGGGCTCTCTTTGGTCCCGTATGAAGTTTAAGGTATTTTTTTCCAGTTCTGCGAAAAAGGTCATTAGTAGCTTGATGGGGATAGCATCACATCTATAAATTACTTTGGGCAGTATGGCCATTTTCACGATATTGATTCTTTCTAACCATGAGCATGGAATGTTTCTCCATTTGTTTTTGTCCTCTCTTATTTCTTTGAGCAGTGGTTTGTAGTTCTTCCTGAAGAGGTCCTTTACATCCTTTATTACTTATATTCCTAGGTATTTTATTCTCTTTGTTGCAATTGTGAATGGGGAGTTCGCTCATGATTTGGCTGTCTATATGTCTATTATTGGTGTATAGAAATGCTTGTGATTTCTGCACATTGATTTTGTATCTTGAGACTTTGCTGAAGGTGGTTATCCGTTTAGGGAGATTTTGGGCTGAGACAGTGGGGACTTCTAAATATACAATCATGTCGTCTGCAAATAGAGACAATTTGATTTCCTCTTTTCCTAGTTGAATATTCTTTTTTTTTCTCTTGCCTAATTGCTCTGGCTAGAACTTCCAATACTGTGTTGAATAGGAGTGGTGACAGAGGGCATCCTTGTCTAGTGCTGGATTTCAAAGGCCCATTCAGTATGATATTGGCTGTAATTTTGTCATAAATAGCTTTTATTATTTTGAGATATGATCCTTCGATACCTAGTTTATTGAGAGTTTTTAGCATAAAGGGCTGTTGAATTTTGTCAAAGGCCTTCTCTGCATCTATGGAGATATTCGTGTGGTTTTTGTCTTTGGTTCTGTTTATGTGGTGGATTACATTTATAGACATGCATATGTTGAACCAGCCTTGCATCCCCAGAAAGAAGCCTACTTGATTGTGATGGATAAGCTTTTTGATGTGCTATTGCAGTCGGTTTACCAGCATTTTATTGAAGATTTTTGCATCTATGTTCATCACGGATATTGGCCTGAAGTTTTCTTTTTCTGTTGAGTCTCTGCTGGGATTTGGTATCAGGATGATGTTGGTCTCATAAAATGATTTGGGAAGGATTGCCTTGTTTTGTATTGTTTGGAATAGTTTCAGAAGGAATGGTACCAGCTCCTCTTTGTACATCTGGTAGAATTCAGCTGTGAACCCATCAGAACCTGGACTTTTTTGGTAGGTAGGCTATTAATTGCTGCCTCAACTTCAGCCTTTCTTATTGGTCTGTTCAAGGTTTCAATTTCGTCCTGGTTTAGGCTTGAGAGGGTGCAAGCGTCCAGGAACTTATCCATTTCTTCTGGGTTTACTGGTTTATGTGCATAGAGTTGTTTGTAGTAATCTCTGATTGTAGTTTGTATTTCTGTGGAGTCAGTGGTGATATCCCCTTTATCGTTTTTCACTGCATCTGTTTGATTCTTCTCCCTTTTCTTTTTTATTAATCTGGATAGTGGTCTATTTTGTTGATCTTTTCAAAATACCAGCTCCTGGATTTATTGATTTTTTGAAGGTTTTTTTGTGTCTCTATCTCCTTTAGTTCTGCTCTGATCTTAGTTATTTTTTGTCTTCTGCTAGGTTTTAAGTTTTTTTGATCTTGCTCCTCTAGCTCTTCCAATTTTGATGATACGGTGTCAATTTTAGATCTTTCCCTGCTTCTCATGTGGGCATTTATTGCTATAAATTTCCCTCTAGACACTGCTTTAAATGTGTCCCAGAGATTCTGGTATGTTGTGTTTTCGTTCTCATTGGTTTCAAAGAACATCTTTATTTCTGCCTTCATTTCATTGTTTATCCAGTCAACATTCAGGAGCCAGTTGTTTAGTTTCCATAAAGTTGTGCAGTTCTGAGTTAGTTTCTTAATTCTGAGTTCTAATTTGATTGCACTATGGTCTGAGAGACTGTTTGTTATGATTTCAATTCTTTTGCATTTGCTAAGGAGTGATTTACTTGCAATTATGTGGTAAATTTTAGAGTAGGTGTCATGCGGTCCTTAGAAGAATGTATATTCTGTGGATTTGGGGTGGTGATTTCTGTAGATGTCTATTAGGTCCACTTGGTCCAGATCTGAGTTCAAGTCCTGGATATCCTTGTTAATTATCTGTCTCATTGATCTGTCTAATATTGACAGTGGAGTGTTAAAGTCTCCCACTATTATTGTGTGGGAGTCTAAGTCTCTTTGTAGGTTATTAAGAACTTGCTTTATGTACCTGGGTGCTCCTGTATTGGGGGCATATATATTTAGGATCTTTAGTTCTTCTTGATGCATTGATCCTTTTACCATTATGTAATGCCCTTCTTTGTCTCTTTTGATCTTTGTTGATTTAAAGTCCATTTTATCAGAGACTAGGATTGCAACTCCTGCTTTTTTTTGCTCTCCATTTGCTTGATAAATCTTCCTCCATCCCTTTATTTTTAGCCTATGTGTGACCTTGCACCTGAGATGGGTTTCCTGAATACAGCACACTGATGGGTTTTGACTTTTTATTCAATTTGCCAGTCTGTGTCTTTTGAATGGGGGCATTTAGCCATTTACATTTAAGGTTAATATTGTTATGTGTGAATTTGATCCTGCCATTTTGATGCTAGCTGGATGTTTTGCCCATTAGTTGGCACATTTTCTTCATTGTGTCTATGGTCTTTACCATTTGGTGCGTGTTTGGAGTGGCTGGTACTGATCGTTCCTTTCCTTGTTTAGTGCTTCTTTCAGGAGCTCTTGTAAGGCTGGCCTGATGGTGACGAAATCTCTCAGCAATTCCTTGTCCATAAAGGATTTTCTTTCTCCTTCACTTCTGAAGCTTAATTTGGCTGGATATGAAATTCTAGGTTGCAAGTTCTTTACTTTAAGGATGTTGAATATTGGCCCCCACTCTCTTCTGGCTTGTAGGGTTTCTGTAGGGTTTCTGCTGAGGGATCTGCTGTGAGTTTGATGGGCTTCCTTTGTGGGTAACCCAACCTTTCTCTCTGGCTGCCCTTAGCATTTTTTCCTTCATTTCAACCCTGGTGAATCTGATGATTATGTGCCTTGGGGTTGCTCTTCTTGAGGAATACCTTTGTGGTGTTCTCTGTATTTCCTGGACTTGAATATTGGCCTGCCTTGCTAGGTTGGGGGAAGTTCTCCTGGATAATATCCTGAAGAGTGTTTTCCAGCTTGGATTCATTCTCTCTGTCACATTCAGGTACACCTATCAAACGTAGATTAGGTCTTTTCACATAATCCCGTATTTCTTGGAGGCTTTGTTCATTTCTTTTCCCTCTTTTTTCTCTATTCTTGCCTTCTTGTTTTATTTCATTGAGGTGATCTTCAATCTCTGATATCCTTTCTTCTGCTTGGTTGATTCGGCTATTGAAACTTGTGTATGCTTCGCAAAGTTCTCGTGCTGTGTTTTTCACTTCTATCAAGTCATTTATATTCTTCTCTAAGCTGTTTATTCTAGTTAGCATCTCATCTAACCTATTTTTTAGGTTCTTGGTTTCTTTGCATTGGGTTAGCACATGTTGTTTTAGCTCTGAGAAGTTTGTTATTACCCGCCTTTCTGAAGCCTGTTTCTGTCAATTCATCAGATTCACTCTTCATCCATCTTTGATCCCTAGCTGGTGAGGAGTTGTGATCCCTTGGAAGAGGACAGGCGTTCTGGTTTTTGGTGTTTTCCTCCTTTTTGCGCTGGTTTCTTCCCATCTTAGTGGCTTGATCTACCTGTGGTCTTTGTAGTTGGTGACTTTCAGATGGGGTCTCTGAGTGGTCATCCTTTTTGTTAATGTTGAAGCTATTTCTTTCTGCTTCTTAGTTTTCCTTCTAAAGTCAGGCCACTCTGCTGCAGGACTGCTGGAGGTCCACTCCAGACCCCACTCACCTGGGGATCACCCACGGGGGCAGCAGAACAGCAAGGGTTGCCGCTGGTTTCTTCCTCTGCTATCCTCTTCCCAGAATGGTACCTGCCAGATGTCCTGAGCTCTCCTTTATGAGGTGTCTCTTTGGGTGTATGGGGGTGGGGGGAGTTGCTTGAGGAGGCCATCCGTCTGTTATAGGAGCTCAGGTGCTGTGCTGGGACCTCCATTGTTCTGTGCAGAGCTACTGGGCAGATACCTTTAAGTCTGCTGCAGCTGAACTCATAATTGCCTCTTTTCCCAGGTGCTCTGTCCTAGGAAGGTCAGCTTTATTTATAAGTTCCTGTCATGCTGCTGCCTTTTTTCATAGATGCCCTGTCCTGCACAGAGTAGTCTAGTCACAGTCTGCCAGCAGAGGCATTGCTGACCTGCCGCAGGCTCTGCCCAGCTGCTGTGTGAACTGCCTCGGTAGTGGCGGACTGCCTTAGTAGTGGGGGGATGCCCTTCCCTCCACTGAGCTTGACTGTCCTGGGTCCAGCTGCGCTTGCTGCGAAACTCTCAATCCAGAGCATTTTAGATTGCTTGTTTTGTGGGGGTGATACCCGCCGAGCCAGATTACCTGGCTCCCTGTCTCAGCCCCCTCCCTTTCAGTTGAATGGGCGGCTCTGTCTCCCAGGCATTCCAGACTTCAGTTGAAACAGCTACCCAGACTTGTGTGAGTTTCTGTGCACCGACCAGGCACTGGCTGAAGCCGCCGTGCTGAAAACTCCTGGCATTTTTCAGCCTGGGAATCTCCTGGTCTGCAGGCAGTGAATACTTGTTTGGAAATGCAGTGAGCACTCACGCTCTGAGCTGTGCTCTCTGGGAACTGCACTCTGGAGCTGTTCCTATTCGGCCATCTTGGATCCTCCCTCAAAACTCATTTTTAAAATTACTTCATTAAAGCAGGAAAGTCTTTCCTTGTTTACTAATTGAAGATTGCAGTGTTTCCCGAAGTCACTTTGAGAAACAAGAAGCAAATATGGTAAACTTCAAAAGGAGATGAAAAATATATTTATAATCTATTTTTAGAAATTTCAGCATTTACAAATCCTTTTGTTCTGTGAGATTTCTGCAACAGTGGGAGCCAAATCCCTATTTTGTGATAAGGCATTACGGATTTGGGATTTGCCCTTAATATACTTGATGTTATGAATTAAGGATGAATAAAGATAAACTTATCAGAGAAATAAAGGTGTTACTTTATCATGGGGTAAAGGAATATTCTAAATATGACTAAATATCTTCAAATGGAGACAGAGAGAAGGAAAGCTCTGAACTGAAGTGCACTGATGTTATTTTACAAGAGCTTTACTATGTCATGGGATGCCAAGAGCCTTTGAAAGATAATTGGGAAGTTTATTCATGTCTAATAAAGGGAAGCTTACTTATAGTGAGGTAAAAGTTGTATATAATGATAGACAATTTTCCTCCAAAACGTGAAAAGTTAAATTTTTACTTATACTTAGTACCATGCTGGTTTGAACTAAAGAAAAGTAAAACTAAATGATGTACTTTGCCATATTAGTGTGTGTTTTATGGGAAGTTATTTAATGCATTTGAACTTGTTTATTCACCTATGAAAATAAAATGGAACCAAATGTCCTCTGAAAAGCCTTATAGTTACCAATGTGTATAATTCTATGTGATCAACGTTGATAAGTTAATTCTGTAAATAGGAGAATACAGGAGAGAAAATATTAAGGAGAATATAGGAGAGAAAGTGTTAATGTTGTGACCAATTGTTGAGTTAGGAATGATGGACAGGAACAGAATAAGTATATGTTATAATAAGATGTAAGACTCTTCAAAGATCAGATGATTAAAATATTTTTGTTTTGTAAATAGTTGGGAGACATCTGAAAATTTGCAATCTGAAAAGAGTTATGGGCAAGTTGCAAGTTGCAACTCTTTTACCTATCCCCTACCACCTATTTAATTATCTGCATTAAGTAGAAATTGGATTTCATAAACATTCTCTAGTATTGGCTATTTGAAAACACAGCTTCTGGAAATAAAACTCTGTATGTGTTATTGCCTCCTGCATGTGTTTTCACACTTATATGGCCTGAAGGTAGTTCTGTGAATTGGTCATGTTATTAAGTCATTGCTGTTTCTTGTCTCTCTTCTGGAAGATAGGCAAGGACAGATAGAACCCATATGTCTTTCACTTCCAATAACAACGTTTGCATAGTTATGGACTTATTAAATTTTATATCAACAAAATGCTTAATGTGTTTTTTACCGTAAATATTGTACTTGTACTTACATTCCAGTGTATAAAATCACTTTAGATTGAAAATAAAGGTATATAGTTTTATATCTTAGCTTTTGACAGAGTTTTTTTATGTATTCTAATATTGCAGGAAGGTGTTCCATGAAACCAATTTTCTTGAAGCCTTTGTTCTCAATAATACAAAGGCCTATCAGAAAATGAGAGGGGGAGTTTTAACTTGAGAAAGAAATGAGAGTTTAGGCTGGGCATGGTGGTTCACATCTGTAATCTTAGCACTTTGCGAGGCCAAGGCAGGTGAATCATTTGAGGTCAGGAGTTCAAGACCAGCCTGGCCAACATGGTGAAACCCCATTTCTACTAAAAATACAAAAATTATCTGGGCAGTAATGGCATGCACCTGTAATCCCAGCTACTGGGGAGGCTGAGGCAGGAGAATTGCTTGAGCCTGGGAGGCAGAGGTTGCAGTGAGCCAAGGTCACACAACTGCACTCTAGTCGGGGTGACAGAGTGAGACCCTGTTTCAAACAATAACAACAACAAAATGAGAGTTCAATCTGGTGACTTTTCTTGGGTTTGTATATAGATATTTATATAGGAAGCTTGAATGTTGGAAGGCAAGTTGATTTTTTGTATCGGGAATATTTATCTAAAACTTACATGAAGTTGACAAATGTGAAGAATAAATGCCAAGTGATTTAATTGCTGTAAGTTTACCATATATATATCTAAGGAAATACATTTTATAATCCACATTAAGTGAAATTTGGGATCTCAACATTAAAAATAAAACTCAGGAGATTTGTTTTTTTTCCCAGTATGTGTTTAATTTTAAAAAGAAAACAATTAGGTTATGGAGAGGTTAAGGTTAGAATTTTTTTTTTGTAAACCCTCTAGGTGCAAATAAATTAAGGATATATCCAAGTATTTTACTTTCTTAAGACATGGTCCAAGACCTTATTCTCTTCTCCCTGAGTACTTTCATCAATGCCCAAGGCTTCAGTTACCATATCTAGGTCTATGATTCCTAATATCGATGTCTCTGGCTCAGGCATCTCTGCCAAGATCCAGACTCATCGATGACCCTGACTTCTCAACATCAGCATATGGACGTCTCATTGGAACCTAAACTCAACATGGTCAAAACTAAACTCTTTTACCCATCCCCTACTACCTCATTCTCTTCTAATTCTTTATTAAAAAAAAAAAAAAATCACCCAGCACCATGAGCCAGAAGCCTTGTCCCTATCCTTCACTCTTCTGCATCTAATCCATCACAATTACAATCTTCTGGACATTTTTGAACCGCTTTCACAACCTTAAAATCTGTCCATTTTGTCATAGCTAGTTCCCATCTCTGAGCTCCCCTCATCTCTCATCCAGGCTGCTAGAATAGCCCCTAGCTCATCTCTCCATGTCTACTCTTGCCTTTTTCTAATGCATAGCCACAAGCTAGAGAGAAATTTTTACAAGGGAATTGTAATCATTCACTCTCCTTTGGAAATTCGTGGAAGGTTTCCCATTGTCTACTACGATAAGGTCAAAATGTTTGACCTTGCCTCAATTCCTGTATGATCTGGTCCCTGCCTGCTTCACCAGACTTTCTTTGATGTAGCCTCTCCTTTACTCTTTGGGCCCTTGTCAACTTCACCTATGGGTTTCTTAAATGTGCCTTTCTTTCCTGCCAAGGGCTTTTAGAGTGTTATTTTCTTTGCTTAAAACATTCTTTCCTGTCTAGTCTTCAAATTAACCCTTATTAGTCCCCAGTGAGCCGTGAGCAGTTAACTCCAATTTATTACTTTGCCCAGACATCATTTCCCATTTTGATTTTTTAGAAAAGCTCACACCTGTTTAATAAATGCTCTCTTGTCACCCTGTACCTTTTATTCCCCATTCATTCATTCAGCAGTTATTGGGTATCTGTAGTGTCATGTATTCTTGTAAAAGCTAGAAAAGGAATGAGGGGGAGACTGACAACAATTATAAGACAAAACAAGAATTTCAATGGTGATGAAGATTATAAAGAAAATAAAACCAATTACTGTGCTAGAGAATGACTTGAGAGAGGTACTTCGGTTATGATGTTTGCAACTGTAATTAAATGAATAATAGCACATTTTGTTTGTTTAATGTCTGTCTTCTCTGCAAAAACATGAACTTCCAAGAACTGGGACTTTGTTACACTTGCTCACACCATATCCCAGCAGCGCTAGGTACAGAGCCCAGGACATAGCAGACTCAATAAATATTGCTGAATGAATGAATTGGCCTGCTGTATTAGCTCCTTAGAGCTGCCATAACAAAGTATACCAAATCAGTTAACTTAAAACAACAGAAATTTATTGTCACAGTTCTGCAGACTTGAAGTCTCACATCAAGGTATCTGCAGGGCTGTTGTCCCTCTGAAGTCTCTGGGGAGAAGAATTCTGTCTTTCTTCTAGCTTTTGGTATTTGCTGGCAGTCATTGGCATTCCTTGGCTGATAGCAGCATCACTCCAATCTCTGCCTCCATTGCTACATGGCCTTTTTTCCTGTGTGTTTAATCTGGTCTATTTCTGTGTTGAATATTCCTCTCATAAAGATACCAGTCATTTGATCAGGAGCCGCACTAGTCCAGCATGAGTCATCTTGACTTAATTACATCGGCAAAGACCCTATTTCCAAATAAGGTTACATTCACAGGGATGAGGTGGGGGATGTAGGTGGTTAGTACTTCAACATATCATATTTGGGCACACAACTAAAAATTCAATCAACTGTCCCTACTTCTCTCAGAAAAAAGGAAATATAAGAAGGTAATATTTAAGAGTTTATATATTTAGCATTTAAAAAGATTTATTTCTAAGTTAGTTGTATATCATGTACAAACATTTGGCTTTGTGCCAAATTACCATTTTACTTTGTGTAAGTATGATAAATTGTTTTGATTTGTTTTAGACTATTTGGTTGAATCCTAACTACACCAATATCTGTGCCATCCTAAAAAGCCAAGACTATGATTTGACCAGATTAAACTCATGTTCTCTATTCTTTTAGCAGAAGAGAGCTCATTTCTTCATATATTAAAAATAAATGAATGTGGAAGGATACTCACGATATTCACATCTTAAAAATCCACCCCAACATTTTTTGCAAAGATTGCGTGTGGGGACGTTGACATATTTTTGTTATAAAATGACAGTTTTAGTGCAAGTTGTTTCCATTGTGACTGGGAGGAAGAGCAAATAAAAGGGAAAGAATATGTTACAGTACAAACCACATGCGAATTGAAGCTGTTAGGATGAACAATGGCAGAAGTACTCTCTGAAAAGGTAGAGAAGTCCTTTTGTGCATGATGGGTGGGGTGGGAGGGTCACTAATATTGCCTGCTGTATGCTATCTTAGAAAAGTCATTGTTTTCCTATCAAACACCACCTTGTGGCTTTTGAACTCCATTACCACTTTTTTGTTTTTAGTTTTCTCAAATGACCCTTACATAATACTTATTGCTTGTATTGTTCTAGGTGCTTTACATGTATTAATTCAATTAATCTTTATAACAGTCCATTTCCATTGTGCAGTTGAGGGTCAAGGCACACAGAGGTTAGATTATATGTGAGCTGGAGCCGCATTTCAAGCCTGCCAGTCTAATTCTGAGGCACACGCTTTAACCCATCTTGCTCTACCGCCTATACAGTTACTGAATTTTGAACTTGTTTTATATCTCTACCAGACTGTAAGCTTCTGAGAACTTGGCCACTGTGTCTTTCCTATATTTGTATTTTCTGTAAAGGCTAGCTCAGTATTTTGTGCGTAATAGGTACTCAGTAAATGCTTGCAAACGAATTGAAATTAGACCATGATTTGCACAAGTCTATCCAGTGTTTAGGTGTCTGACTTCCATGTCATGGTTTAAATGAGATGTTCATTTGAAGAAAATAGAATCTCGAATAGATATAAATAACCTGGGGAGGCTGACAAATGTCATTTTGGGTGCTTCCAGCCTATCTCATGAATGCTCTTTTTCTTTCTTCCCTCCTCAGCCCGCTACCTGCTAACTATAAAAATTTGCTGTAGGTTAGGATCTCAAATGTTTTCACTAAGAGTAGCTGAAAGTGTTACTCTCTTAAGAACATTTGTATTTTCACAGAAATTAAACACTATTAATTTCAATATCAGTCAATAAATGAGGGAGGTACTTATTTGGCAACAGACCTACTCTAGAGCTGTGGAAATTATACCCATTTTTTTGTAAAGTATTTCATTTTATGGGTTTGTTGGTAACATTTGCACTGGTTTGTACTCTTTCTCTTTCTGTATAAATATAAGACTAATTAAAAGCAAATAAAAACTTTAATCTTCAATTTAAAATCTGGCAGTACTGAAATAGCATAGACATGTTGGTATTCATTTGCTTGTGGGAAATTCTGCTACGAAGAATTTAAATTTAATTTGCGTTTTTATTATGTGATATGTACATCACAAGCCTGTGGGCAATAGATGAGCTTTGATAAAGCTAAAAATAAATAAAATGGGAATGTTAATAAACCTTGTAGCTCATTAAACATTTGGATTCACTGAGTCTATCTATTAATTTTAGATGAGACTGCATTAGGAAACCTTTGTTACATGAAGGTTGTAATTAAGTGAATAATATATTCAAATTCAATACAAAACATCTTCTTCCACATCTTTTTAGTGACAATTCTTTAGTAAAAAATTTCAAGGAACTGAAAGGCTTAAAAAGTAATGATTAAATATGCAAATATAACAATTTATAGTTCTTTCTAAAGAATTAAAATTTAAAAGATATGTCTAAATGGATTCTCTTCTTACATCTCATTATCTTCTCAATCTACTTTAGCATTTGTGATATCATCATTTTGTTAAGAAAGTGCACTTGTTTCTTAACCCCATTTATTCTTCTACTTTATTTCTATATTTGAAAATTCTCCCTTAGATTTTCTGTTTTCTCAGTCTATTAACATATATTACATAACTTCAAAATTATTCTTTTTTCTTCTCTGTGAATATTCCTCTTTCCTTTGAAAAGCTCTCCAGTTTCTAACCTTAAAATTCATGTTTAAAGACTTTATTTCCAGACTCATTTTTTTGTAGGTGCTACCATTAGCTATCCATGAAAATAAACATTGGCTTATGAATGTATGGCTGTGCAAAAAATGAACACTCTATTTCTGTCTTTTTGTGTGTGCATGTTTTCCTTTGGAATTTAGGTTTTTTTAAACATTAAATATATGTATTAGCTTGCTAGGGCAGCCATGGCAAAGCACCACAAACTGAATGTCTTAAACAACAGAAATGTATTGTCTCACAGCTCTGGGAGGCTGGAAGTCTGAGATTAAGGTGTTGGCAGAATTGGTTCCTTCTGGGGGCTGTGGGGGAGAATCTATTCCATGCCTCTCTCCTAGCTTCTCATGGTTTGTTGGCACTTTTTGGTATTTCTTTTCTTGCAGATCTGTCACTCTGATTACTACCTTCATATTCACACGGCATTCTCCCTGTGCTCATGTCTCTGTCTGTGTCTAAATGTCCTCTTTTTATAAGGACATTGTCACATTGAATTAGGGCTCACCCTAATGACCACATCCTAACTTGATTGTCTGCAAAGATCTTATTTCCATACAAGGTTACTGTCACAGGTACTGGGGGTTAGGGCTTTAACATCTTTTAGGGGAACACAGTTCAACCAATAACAATGCAGTTACATTAAGCATATAGTTATTGGGTATTTATGTAGGTTTGTATTACATTAGTATTATTTTATGTTAATACTAATACTAATAATTTATCATTTTTACTATATGCTGAACACCATTATCTTCATTGCAGACACTATTATTTTTTTCCTCTCTGTTGGAAAAACTGAGGTTTAGGAAGTTTTAAAAATTGTTAGAGATAGGTAGTTGTATTGTTTAGGATGTTTGTGGCTGCAAGTAGCTAGATACTCAAAAAGGGCTTACACAAAGTATTTATTTTCTCATGTTCAAAGAAATCTGGCAGTAGGATGGTTGAAGGTCAAGTTAAGTTATTGCTTGAGGTGTGTCATCAAGAACTGGAGCTCTTTTATGTTTTCATTCTGTCATTCTTAGTATGTTAATTGTCTTTGTCAGGTAGTTTTAGGGTCATGGGCTCATGTTCTCAATCAGGGAGGTGGAAAACTACCTATGCAGTGTTAACCTCTACACTGGGAATCAGGGACTGCCTATAGAGGGGAGAGGGAAGCAATGGCTGACTGTTAGGTACTGTCTATCAAATAAGGACTGCCATTAATCTCCTCTGCATAACACCTTACGAAGGACATTAACAGAAAGACTCCTTTCAGAAATTAAAGATAGATAACGCATGTGGTCTGACATAAAAACCATCAGTGAGCAAGGGTGAAAGAATGAGCCTTCATGATGTGTTTGGGTATGAATTACTTAGAGATACTTTTAAATACTTGCCTGTGCAAATATGGAAAGAGGAAAATTAAGGTTCTCAGGTTTTTCTGATTGGCAGGAGATTCACACATACACACACACGCACGAACATATAAATATGCCAAGGTAGCATAAGGCTAGTGGGGTCAAGTGACTAATACAAACTATAATAGATTAGTAGTGAAACTCTTCAAAATATATTTTGCATGCTTCGGAGTTTATATGAGCTTCAGACTGAATGGGTTGTGTTCCAGATGATTAAAGAGAGGATCATTAGCAAAACAATTCAATAACAAGGGAGTCTTTTTTCTTTTCTCTAAATATGAGACTAACACCATATAGGATCTGTACTTTAGGGTAAAAAAAAACAAAATACACGCCTGTAATCCCAGCACTTTGGGAGGCCGAGGCGGGCAGATCACGAGGTCAAGAGATCGAGACTGTCCTGGTCAACATGGTGAAACCCCGTCTCTACTAAAAATACAAAAAAATTAGCTGGGCGTGGTGGCGCGCACCTGTAGTCCCAGCTACTCGGGAGGCTGAGGCAGGAGAATGCTTGAACCCGGGCAGCGGAGGTTGCAGTGAGCCAAGGTCGCGCCACTGCACTCCAGCCTGGCGCCTGGTGACTGAGTGAGACTCTGTCTCAAAAAAAAAAAAAAATAAAAAAAAAAACAAAATAAAATTTAATGTAAATATCATTCCTCATTATATTTCCACCACTACGCTGCCCCAGATTTAATATCCATTGATGCTTTCTGCCTGAATACATTTTTGCTGTGATGCTTGCATCTGTGTTTGCAAGCCATATGTTAAAGAAAATTAGATCAAGTGGAGGTATTTTAGGTAGTGACCAGGAAAATAAAAGTTATTTTCAAAAGGAAAGGACTCAAAATATTCAAACTAAAATTGTTGGTGCTTAACAGTATTAGTTTTCTACTGCTACAAACCAAATTACCAGTTGATGGCACAATCCATTTCTTCAAAGTTATATGGCGGAGATCCCTGTTTTTTGTAGCTATGTCTGGAGGCTGCCCTCAGGTCCTAGAGGCCACTTGCCCTCAGGTCCTTAGAGGCCATTTAGTTACTTGCCACATGAGCTTGTGTAACATGAACCCTTATTCTTCAAGTCCACAGGACAGTCTTTCTTAATTAGAGTCTCTGACTTCAGGGAAGGCCTAGTCACTCTTTTAAGGGCCCACCCAGAACAAGCCTCCTCATGATTAACTTGAAATTCACTGATTTGGGACCTTAATTACTTCGGCAAAATCCTTTAATCCTTGCCATATTCTATTGATTACAAGCAAGTCACAGGCCTCAGGTACATTCAATGGGAGGGGATTATATAGGGTATGAACACTAAGGGATGGGAATCATGGGACCACCCTAGGGGCTGCTCACCACATTTACCTAGAGAAGGCTCAGGAAGACACGATAGCACTGTGCTGGCCATGTGCAGTATTGCAATATGTTACCTCCTTCAACTCTCCATTAGTTATTATTATACTCTTCTCACATATGTGGAAATGAAGACTTAGGACAGTTGAACAACTTGGTTGAGGCCACTCAGGAAGTGGCTGGGTTGGGTTTCTCTGCGTTCAAATGCTGTACTCTTTCTATGTCATAATGTTGTTTTATTCTACTGTATAATCATCAAGAAGTCAAACTGAGACTCACAGATGGAAATTTTAGGGAGAAGGATCTTTTGATATTTTCTTTCAGTAAATCTACCTTGGTGTGAACTGAAGTTAGTTCGGTGCAATGGTCCTCAATTCTGGCTGCATGTTAGAATCACTAGGGGAGCTTTAAAAGTACACTGATTCTCAGAGATGCTCCAATCAGATTAATAAAATGAGAGTCTTTCTGGGGTAGGGCCAGTTGCTTTGGTATTTTCATGTTTTCTTATTAATAGATGTCTTGGGCAAAATGTTTAGTTTGAGTGGAATAAAAGTTGAATAAATAACAGTTTGAAAGGAATTTGAAGGTGAATTGGGCCATTTTGGGGGAGATAGTGTTCTCTTATCAATCAACATGTTTTGTAAAAGTAATCTAATTGCTTGTCAGGAATATTATAGAGGGACTTTGAGAATTAATGATTAGACTAGAGGACCTTTAGAGTCTTCTGACCTTGTGAGTCTATGATTCTATGGTACTGGTGTTCAAAAAGTGTTCAGTATAACTTATAATGGTTTGCCTTGAAGGGGCTCAAATTTTGTCATTTTCTTGGCTTACATATCCTGTACAAATCTCTTCCAGGAAAATGGTTGTGTTGTGGTGGGGAAGGTGAGATTTGTGGTTAATAATGATGGATGCAATGAGGAGTTCAAGGAAGCTGTGATGGAGTAAAGATGGCTCTAGAGATTTTATTAGACAGGAAACTAAAGAAAATCACAATGGTGACCTATTTAATATTAGTTTCCACTATATTTCTGGAATTCTCTTGCTTCTGTATTCCCATCCCAGTTATAATAATTTCCATTTTAAAAACTGTGGGTCTGGTGTGGTGGTTGATTAATATCATTTTTTTAGCTTAGTCAGATTCTGAATTCATTTGCCTAATTTTCTATTTCACTGACTATTCGGTTTGTTTCTATATTTTAAACTTTCTTGCCTTTATACTATTTTCTTTACCTTATTTGGTTTTGGTTATCTCTTTCCTTATAAATTCTTTCTCAGCTTCTTCATCTTCATAACTTTAAAACTTCAGTTATTTGCAGCTTTCATGTTGCTAACATAGTCCTGTTGGTTGCTTATTATCTGCTGTGTCAACATCCTTTAATGCATGTTACTTGTTAAATATGTAGGCTTTTTGATACTTTAACTTTGATTTAAACATCCTTGAAATATATAATGCAGATTTTAGAAATTTAAATATAGTAGGTGATGAAATATTCCATTTTGGAAAGTGATGGCTGTGAATATGCATTAAAGGTGTTTGAAAAGCTTTTAGACTACTCTGAAGCTAGGCATTTTTCAGCCTAACTGTATTTTCATCATGTTGAAACTCATTGCAGGGATTGATGAGTGATGTCATTTAAGAAGTACAATGGGTAAACAACTTCATTCATACAATTAACACAAATTACTGAGCAATGGTGGTGGTTATTTTATAATATTTTCCCCATTTTTTTCATCTATTTCTACAAAATACAGACAGCAGTCTTTGAGGGGACAGTTCTGCATTCTAATGGCTGATTCTCAGTAAATGTTGCCTGACCTTGGGCTCTTCATTTATTTTTTTGAAGAAGCTTTGGAATAAGTTTCAAATTATTGGGAAGAGAATTTTAATCTCCATTTACTTCCAAGTATATTACTTTCAATTCCCACACGTCTTGCCAATCACCAGCACAATTAAATGGTCACAGAAGATGAAGAATAGAGAGGGGAATTTTTTAGAAACAATATATTGCATACTCCTCGGTTCCTTATTTGTGTTTCATGGTTGTCTAAGATCTGATGGTAAACAGAAGGATGAAAAGGCATACAATGTCCTTCATTTACTGAGAAGACAAGATAACCTTGAACATGAAATAAAGCAAAATCCAATTAGAAAGTAATGAAACATTACTGATTCAGTCTCTTGCAATTAGTTGGATATGGTGTATCTTTTAAATAACCTTCAGTTTTGTAAATTTTGCTAATTTGAAATTTAGTACATTGCTAATTTGAAAAAAAAGTGCATTGTTTTTATCACTATGCATTTCCAGCAAAGTGCATTCTTTTTGTCTTTATGCTTTTCCAAGGAATATTTAAAAAATTAGTTCTCTTAAAAGTTTTCTTTTTACTGAATCCAGCCTTTTTAATTTTAATACATTTTTACTGTTGACTAATACAATTATATCTCCAGCTGAGACCTTTCTCTACACTCGAGGAGTATATATCCAGTAGCTTTCCCAACACCTCCACTTTTGTTTGACATTTACTAAATATTTACTGAGCAGCTACTATGTGTTAAGCAGTGTTCTAGATTGTGGGAATATATCAGAGAATAAAACAGAGGAACATCTTGTCTTCCTGAAGTTTTCATTCTATTGAGGAGACACAATGGAATAAATATGAAACATATATGGTATGTTAGATGGTGTTAAGTGCTATGTAGAAAAAATTCTGGGAGAGGCACTAGGAAATGTGAGTGGGGTGGTTTGCAATTTTAAAAGAGGTAGTCATGGAAAACCTTTTGGATAAGGTAACATTTGGGCAAAGCACAGAAGAAGGTGAGGGAGTGAACTAAGAGGACACCTGCAGGAAGAGCATTCGAGAGCAGAAAGAACAGCAAATGTAAAGGCCTGACTGCTTGTTTTAGAAATATTAACAATAAGAAGACCAGGCAGACTGAAATGGAACAAGGAAAGGAGAGCGATATCAGAGCGGTAAAGTGGACAAGCTCATGGATGGCTTGGCAAGGACTTCAGCTTTTACTTCAGGTGAGATGGAAAACCACTAAGGGTTTTAGGCAGAAGGAGTGACACAACCTGATTTATGTTTTAAGAGAATCACTTCTTTGGATGCTGTTTTGAGGCTAGACTGAAGGGTAGGATATAGCAGGGAGACCAGTTAGGATGATGACTTAGACCATGGCAGTTGTGGGTGGAGATGGTAAGTGGCCAGATTCTGTCTGTATCTTGAGAAGTAGCAGGCAGGATGTACTGAGCAATTGGATGTGGGATGTGAGAGAAATGACTTGAGGTTTTTGGCCCGAGCAATCGGAAAGATCCATCTAGCATTTACTGAAATAAGGAAGATGCTTTTACTCAATCTGGAAGTGAAAAAAGGACCTTTTAGACTTTATTATTATGAAATGTCTATAAGAAGACTTCTCATTTTTAATCCTCAAAATGTGAGTTCTTTCTTATCATTTTAATTTTAAGGTCACTCTGAATGTAAGGAAGGTAAAATGACCTGAATTTTCAAACAGCTTTGATTTCAATGTGAATTATGTTGTTTTTCTTTAAATTATATTAATGTTTATGAATTTTATAGTACATTAAGAGTTTTGGAATTTCTTTGCTAAATTCACAACTATTCAAACTTGAAACATAATGCTGAATCCTACCTTGACCTCCCAATTACCTTTGCCAATTACTTTAGGACTGGGAAGGAGAAAAATTCCTGTATTGTATTTATCTCATTTTTAACCCCAGTTTTAGGGCTGATTTTTTAAATAACTTTTATTTTTATTAACAAAGAACTTAGATATACCATTGTGGAAAATCTAAAAACTAGGAAGAAGTCTAAAGAAAAAACTAGAAATCAATTTTATTTCTTCATCCTGCTGTTACATTTTTATACCCTGACTTTTTCAATCACGTA
The DNA here is from genome assembly GCA_036589455.1 of Ateles fusciceps. Classification (NCBI taxonomy): domain Eukaryota; kingdom Metazoa; phylum Chordata; class Mammalia; order Primates; family Atelidae; genus Ateles; species Ateles fusciceps. The sequence goes on from JAZHEH010003051.1 coordinate 3,165,959, forward strand.
TGTGGAGAAAATAATGAGAGCTAGGAGACTGGGGCTCACTATCTAGGGTAAAGATTGATGTTTCAATAAAGCTTCCTACTTAAGGGAAGAGTCCAAATGGCCTTGTGTTATCTCATTTTCACCAATATCTAAACAGGCTACTGATTTATTATAAAAATTTCCCAGAGTAAGTGTGCAATAAAGTAGTTTGAGAAAGGAAAGAAAAACACTCCCTATGACCCCAGCATATTTATTTGATTTATTTAACAGAAATACACATCATGCTTACTATATGCCAGGCACTTTTCTAAGCACTTTATAAATATTAACTTATTCAATTTAATCATCAGAACAACTGAGTTAGGTACTGACACAGTTCCCACTTAATAGTGGCACGGAGAGGTTAAGTAATTTGCCCAAGGTCATACAGCTAGTAAGTGGAATAGCTAGGATTTAAACCCAGGCAGTTTGGCTACCAAGTGTCCATGCCTAACTACTACTACTGCACTGTGATGAACTTGGATCCTTTACAGTCAGAATCCAGGTTTATTTTGTTTTGATTACATTAACTCAGTAGGAAACTAATATTATTTTTATTCACATAAACAATTTGAATGTATAAGGCTCCTATACTTTTATGTACTATTAGGCTTAGCATGTAGAAGGTACTAAATAAATGTTTATTAGGTGGAAGAATAAATAAATGATGTCATGTGGTGAGAAGCCAATTTAATTAAGTTGCAGTGATTTCCCCCATTACCCCAGTAGCATCTTCCGGAATACATTCCCATAGAACATTAGTTCTCTGATATTCTCCTTTTTAAAAAGATTCTATTGTGAAACTAGTTTAGAAAGCTGCATATTCTATTTCCTTTTTGATATTTTCAGTGTATATTAGTATATATATGTATATAAATATTTTTTATTGTACTTTAAGTACTGGGGTACATGTGCAGATCTTGCAGGATTGTTGCATAGGTATACACATGGCATGGTTGTTTGCTGTCTCCATCCCCACGTCACCTACATCAGGCATTTCTCCCAGTGTTATCCCTCCCCATCCTCCCTGCTGCCTGCTTTCCTTCCCCTAGCCCCCACAACTCCCAACATACCCAAGTGTGTGATGTTCTCCTCCTTGTACCCATGTGTTCTTATTGTTCAACACCCGCCTGTGAGTGAGAACATGTGATGTTTGGTTTTCTGTTCTTGTGTCAGTTTGCTGAGAATGATGGTCTTCAGATTCATCCATGTCCCTACAAAGGACACAAACTCATCGTTTTTTATGGCTGCATAGTATTCCGTGGTGTATATGTGCCACATTTTCTTTGTCCAGTATATCATTGATGGGCATTTGGGTTGGTTCCAGGTCTTTGCTATTGTAAATAGTGCCACTGTGAACATACATGTGCATGTGTCTTTATAATAGAATGATTTATAATCCTTTGGATATATACCCAGTAATGGGAATGCTGGGTCAAATAGAATTTCTATTTCTAGATTCTTGAGGAATTGCCACACTGTCTTCCACAATGGTTGAACTAATTTACACTCCCACCAACAATGTAAAACATTCCTATTTCTGCACATCCTCTCCAGCATCTGTTGTCTCCAGATTTTTTAATGATCGCCATTCTAACTGGTGTAAGATGGTATCTCAATGTATCTCAATGTAGTTTTGATTTGCATTTCTCTAATGACCAGTGATGATGATCATTTTTTCATATGTGTGTTGGCCTTCTATATGTCTTCTTTTGAAAAGTGTCTGTTCATATCCTTCATCCACTTTTGAATGGGTTTGTTTGTTTTTTTCTTTTAAATCTGCTTTAGTTCCTTGTAGATTCTGGAAATTAGCCCTTTGTCAGATGGGTAGATTGCAAAATTTTTTCCCATTTTGTTGGTTACCAGTTCACTCTAATGATTGTTTTTTTTTTTTGCTGTACAGAAGCTCTGGAGTTTAATTAATCGATCCCATATGTCTGTTTTGGCTTTTGTTGCCAATGCTTTTGGTGTTTTAGTCATGAAGTCCTTGCCTATGCCTATGTCCTGAAAGGTTTTGTCTAGGTTTTCTTCCAGGGTTTTTATGGTGTTAGGTCTTATGTTTACATATTTAATCCATCTGGAGTTAATTTTGATGTAACATGTCAGGAAGGGGTCCAGTTTCTGCTTTCTGCACATGACTAGACAGTTTTCCCATCACCATTTATTAAGCAGGGAATCCTTTCCCCCATTGCTTGTTTTTGTCAGGTTTGTTGTAGAGTGTGGCATTGCTTCTGAGGCCTCTGTTCTGTTCCATTGGTCTATATCTCTGTTTTGGTACCAGTACCATGCTGTTTTGATTACTGTAGCAATGTAGTATAGTTTGAAATCAGGTAGTGTGATGCCTCTGGCTTTGTTCTTTTTGCTTAAGATTGTCTTGGCTATGTGGGCTCTCTTTTGGTCCCATATGAAGTTTGAGGTGGTTTTTCCAGTTCTGTGAAGAAGGTCAATGGTAGCTTGATGGGGATAGCATTGAATCTGTAAATTACTTTGGGCAGTATGGCCATTTTCACGATACTGATTCTTCCTATCCATGAGCATGGAATGTTTTTCCATCTACTTGTTCTTTCTTATTTCCTTGAGCAGTGGTTTGTGGTTCTCCTTGAATAGGTCCTTCACATCCTTTGTTAGTTGTATTCCTAGGTATTTTATTCTCTTTGTAGCAATTGTGAATGGGAGTTCGCTCATGATTTGGCTCTCTGTTTGTCTGTTATTGGTGTATAGAAATGCTTGTGAATTTTGCATATTGATTTTGTATCCTGTGACTTTGCTCAAGTTGCTTATCATTTGAAGGAGATTTTTGGCTGAGACGATGGGGTCTTCTAAATATACTATGAAGGAACATATTTTTATAGGATTCAGACCGAAGGGCCCACTATGGTCCTGTGAGAGCTAGTCAGATGATGGATGATTCATTTGCAGGTTGTATAATCATCTGGTCTTGATATGGACCAGAGAGGATATAAAATAATTCAGTTTATCTTAAAAAATAATTTGGGAGGAGACATTAATGATCCCTCAGTGACTGGATAATCAGATATTAAGAAAGGAATTCATATTCATTAATTTATCCATTTTCTGATGCCTGTGTTTTTGCTTTGTCATTCTGGTCTTATTGAAAACTCACTTTAAAAATCTTTACTAATGAAATAATGCATGTCTTACAGAAGAAATATATTTAGAAATTAGAGTCATCTCATATAAGATTAATAAACAGTTACAAGAATTTATTCCTGGAACAGTAAAAAACATTAAAAGGGGAATCTGTAGGTATAAAAATACCACATAAAATAGAAATTATAAAATATACTTAAATAAAATATATAGACAATGAGAAAATGCCAGCTTACAGTACACATACTTTAGAAGAAGGAATAAAGAAAATCTAGGAAAATACAAAAATACACTGATGTGAAAGTACATGTTGAGTATACCCAGTCTGAAAATCTGAAATCTGAAATACTTCAAAATCCAAAACTTTTAAGCACTGACATGATGCTCAAAGAAATGCTCATTGTATTTTGGATTTTCAAATAAGATAATCTGTGTAAGATAATAGCTACATCATCAGAACTCTGACAAAGAAGTTTTTTTTTAATCTCATAAAGTTGAAGAACATTTGGTCCAGTCATTAGTGTTTTGGGTCCCTTTGTCTCTGCCTAAAACTGTCCTCACTGGACAATACCCACTGGAGAAATCATGATAGAATAATCAAATCCCCAATGAACTATCAGGCCACTTTTTTTTTTTCAAAATGTAATGATTAGTGACTCTATCCCATTCCCTTAAGTCATTTATCTCCAACTGTGCTTTTTAGTATACTAAAAATTTGATATTTACAGCATAATGTTGTAATTTAACATTAAGGAGAATTAGAAAATAAATTCTGTAACTTTTGATTTTTAGATATGCATGGAGTTTGAGGAGTCCATATTAGTTAGGGTGGGCTAACTGCTATAATGAACAATCTCAAATCTCAGTAGCTCTTGTTTCTAGCTCATGTCATAATTCAGTGATGGTAACTGGGAGGTAAGAGGAAGGCCTTTCTTTTTCATAGTATTTCAAGACCTCTAATCTCCTTCCATCATGTGGCTTTCATTGTGTTTTGTTTTTTGATCTTCAAAGGGCTCCTAGCATTCCACTGTATATTTTTGTATCTTCCACAGGCAAGAAAAGAGAGACAGAATATGGAAGTTTTAGAAGCTAGACCTGGAAGCATTGAATATCACTTCTACACATATTCCTTTAGCTATAAGTTAGTTGCGGGCTTTTCCCAAACAAGTGGAGTGGAAAGTGTATTAGTACTGTATTTCATAAAATAAAAGAAAGTGGGATGTGTTGAGCACATAGCATTATTTCTATTACAAAGTCTGATTTAGCTTTTCCCCATTTATTTTATTTCAGATGTTTAATGCGATGAAGTAACATAAGTTTTTCTAAGGTAAATTTATTATTTCAATTTGCTATCTTTACAAGTCTGTGGTCCAAAAGAGTCATAGACATTTGATAGATTTGTTTTAAGTGTTCCTGATTGTACATATTCATTTGTTTAAATTTAAAAGATGCTACATTTAAAAAAAATTTATCTTATTTATTTATTTATTTTTATTATACTTAAGTTTTGGGGAATACAGGTGCAGAATGTGCAGGTTTGTTACATAGTTATGCATGTGCGATAGTGGTTTGCTGCACCCATCAACCCATCACCTACATTAGGTATTTCTCCTAATGCTATCCTTCCCCTTGCCCCCCTCCACCCGCAACAGGCCCTGGTGTGTGATGTTCACCTCCCTGTATCCATATGTTCTCATTGTTCAACTCCCATTTATAAGTGAGAACATGTGGTGTTTGGTTTTCTGTTCCTGTGTTAGTTTGCTGAGAATGATGGTTTCCAGCTTCATCCATGTCCCACCAAAGGACATGAACTCATTCTTTTTTACGACTGCATAGTATTCCATGGCATATATGTGCCACATTTTCTTATTCAGTCTATCATTGATGGGCGTTTGGGTTGGTTCCAAGTCTTGCCTATTGTGAATAGTGCTGCAATGAACATAGGTGTGCATGTGTCTTTATAGCAGAATGATTTATAATCCTTTGGATATATACCCAGTAATGGGATTGCTGGGTCAAATGGAATTTCTAATTCTAGAACCTTGAGGAATCACCACACTGTCTTCCCCAATGGTTGAACTAATTTACACGCCCACCAACAGTGTAAAAGCATTCCTATTTCTCCACATCCTCTCCAGCATCTGTTGTTTCCTGACTTTTTAATGATAGCCATTCTAACTGGCATGAGATGGTATCTCATTGTGGTTTTCATTTGCATTTCTGTAATGGCCAGTGATGATGAGCTTTTTTTCATGTTTGTTGTTTTGCATAAATGTCTTCTTTTGAGAAGTGTTCATTGATATCCTTCGCCCACTTTTTGATGGGGTTGTCTTTTTCTTGTAAATTTGTTTAAGTTCCTTGTAGCTTCTGTATATTATTCCTTTGTCAAATGGATAGTTTGCAAAAATTTTCTCCATTCTGTAGGTTACCTGCTCATTCTGATGATAGTTTCTTTTGCTGTGCAGAATCTCTTTAGTTTAACTAGATCCCATTTGTCTATTTTGGCTTTTGTTGCGATTGCTTTTGGTGTTTTAGTCATGAAGTCTTTGCCCATGCCTATGTCCTGAATGGCATTGCCTAGGTTTTCTTCTAGGGTTTTTATGGTGTTAGGTCTTACATTTAAATCTTTAATTCATCTTGAGTTAATTTTGGTATAAAGTGTAAGGAAGAGGTCTAGTTTCAGTATTCCACATATGGCTAGGATGGTTGTAGATGTGTGGTGTTATATCTGAGGCATCTGTTTTGTGCCATTTGTCCATATATGTGTTTTGGTACCAGTACCATGCTATTTTGTTTACTGCAGCCTTGTAGTATAGTTTGAAGTCAGGTAGCGTGATGCCTCCAACTTTCTTCTTTTTGCTTAGCTATACAAGCTGTTTTTGGTTTTATATGAAATTTTAAGTAGTTGTTTTCCAATTCTGTGAAGTAAGTCTTTGGTAGCTTGATGGGGAATAGCATTGAATCTACAGATTACTTTGGGCAGTATAGCCATTTTCATGATATTGATTCTTCCTATTCATGAGCACGGAATGTTTTTCCATGTCCTCTCTTATTTCCATGAGGAATGGTTTGTAGTTCTCCTTGAAAAGGTCTTCTCATCCCTCATAAATTGTATTCCTAGGTGTTTTATTCTCTTTGTAGCAATTGTTGTTAGAAGTTCACCCATGATTTGGCTTTTGTTTGTCTATCACTGGTTTATAGGAATGCTTGTGATTTTTGTACATTGATTTTGTATATTGAGACTTTGCTGAATTTGCTTATTAGCTCAAGGAATTTGGGGCTGAGACAATGGGTTTCTCTAAATATACAATCATATTATCTGCAATTTGACTTCCTCTCTTCCTATTTGAATACGCTTTATTTCTTTCTCTTGCCTGATTGACATGGCCAGAACTTCCAATACTATGGTGAATAGGAGTGTTGACAGAGAGCATCCTTGTCTTGTGTTAGTTTTCTAAGAGAATGCTTCCAGCTTTTGCCCATTCAGTATGATATTGTCTGTGGGTTTGTTGTAAATAGCTCTTATTATTTTGAGGTAACGTTCCATCAATACCTAGTTTATCGAGTGTTTTTGGCATGAAAGGGTGTTGAATTTTATTGAAGGGCTTTTCTGCATCTATTGAGATAGTCCTGTGGTTTTTGTCATTGGTTCTGTTTATGTGACGAATTATGTTTATTGATTTTCCTGTGTTGAACCAGCCTTGCATCCCAGGAATGAAGCCAACTTGATTGTGATGGATACGTTTCTTAATGTGCTGCTGGATTTGGTTTGCCAGTACTTTATTGAGGAGTTTTGCATCGATGTTCACCAGGGATATTGTCCTGAAATTTTCTTTTATTGTTGTGTCTCTGCCAGGTTTTGGTATCAGAATGATGCTGGCATCATAAAATGAGTTAGGCAGGAGTCCCTCTTTTTCTATTGTTTGTAATAGTTTTAAAAGTAATGGTATCAGGTCCTCTTTGTACCTCTGGTAGAATTCGTTTGTGAGTTCATATGGTCCTGGGCTTTTTTTTGGTTTGGTAGGCTATTAATTACTTCCTCAATTTCAGGACTTGTTATTGGTCTATTCAGGGATTTGACTTCTTCCTGGTTTAGTCTTGGGAGAGTGTATGTGTCAAGGAATTTATCCATTTCCTCTAGATTTTCCAGTTTATTTGTGTAGAGGTGTTTATAGTATTTTCTGATGGTAGTTAGTATTTCTGTGAGATCAGTGGTGATATCCTCTTTATCATTTTTTATTGTGTCTGTTTGATACTTCTCTTTTTTCATCTTTATTAGTCTGGCTAGTGGTCTTTCTATTTTGTTAATCTTTTCAAAAAACCAGCTCCTTGATTCATTGATTTTATGAATAGTTTTTTGTGTCTCTAACTCCTTCAGTTCCGCTCTGATCGTACTTATTTCTTGTCTTCTGCTAGATTTTGAATTTGTTTGCTCTTGCTTCTCTAGTTCTTTTAATTGTGATGTTAGGGTGTTGATTTTAGATCCTTCCCACTTTCTCCTGTTGGCATTTAGTGCTATAAATTTCCCTCTAAACACTGCTTTAGCTGTGTCCCAGAGATTCTGGTATGTTGTGTCTTTGTTCTCACTGGTTTCGAAGAACTTCTTTATTTCTGTCTTAATTTCATTATTTAACTAGTTGTCATTCAGGAGCAGATTGTTCATTTTCCATGTAATTGTATGGTTTTGAGTGAGTTTCTTAATCTTGAATTCTAATTTGATTGCACTGTGGTCTGAGAGACTTTTTGTTATGATTTTCGTTCTTTTGCATTTGCTAAGGAGTGTTCTACTTCCCATTATGTGGTCATTTTTAGAATAAGTGTGATGTGGTGCTAAGAATAATGTATATTCTATCGATTTGGGGTGGAGAGTTCTGTAGATGTCTATTAGGCCTACATGGTCCTCAGCTGAGTTCCAGTCCTCAATATTCTTGTTAATTTTCTGTCTCGTTGATCTGTCTAATATTGACAGTGGGGTGCTAAATCTCCCACTATTATTGTTTGTGAGTCTAAGTGTCTTTGTAGGTCTCTAAGAACTTGCTTAATGAATCCAGGTGCTCCTATTGGGGGCATACATATTTAAGATAGTTAGCTTTTCTTGTTGCATTGATCCCTTTACCATTATTTAATGTCCTTCTTTGTCTTTTTACATCTTTGTTCATTTAAAGTTTGTTTTATCAGAGACTAGGATTATAACCTCTGCTTTTTTTGCTTTCCATTTGCTTGGTAAATCTTCCTCCATCCCTTTATTTTGAGACTATGTGTGTCTTTGCACATGAGATGGGTCTCCTGATTACAACACACTGATGTGTCTTAACTCTTTATCCAACTTGCCAGTCTATGTCTTTAATTGGGGCATTTAGCTGATTTACATTTAAGGTTAATATTGTTACATGTGAATTTGATCCTGTCATTATGATGCTAGATGGTTATTTTGCCCATCAGTTGATGCAGTTTCTTCATAGTGTTGATGGTCTTTACATTTTGGGGATGTTTTCACAGTGACTTATACTGGTTTTCCTTTCCATAGTTGGTGCTTCCTTCAGGAGCTCTTGTAAGGCAGGCCTGGTGGTGACAAAATCTCTCAGCATTTGCCTGTCTGTAAAGGATTTTATTTCTCCTTTGCTTATGAAGCTTAGTTTGATGGATATAAAATTCTGGGTTGAAAATTCTTTTCTTTAAGAATGTTGAATATTGGCTCCCACTCTCTTCTGTCTTGCAGGGTTTCTGCAGAGACATCTGCTATTAGTCTGATGGGCTTTTCTTTGTGGGTAACCTGACCTTTCTCTCTCACTTCCCTTAACATTTTTTCCAATATTTAAACCTTGGTGAATCTGATGATTATGTGTCTTGGGGCTGCTCTTCTAGAGGAGTGTCTTTATGGTGTTCTCTGTACTTCCTGAATTTGAATGTTGGCCTGTTTTGCTAGGTTGGGAAGTTCTCCTGGATAGTATCCTGAAGTTGTTTTCCAACTTGGTTCCATTCTCCCCATCACTTTCAGGTACACCAATCAAACATAGGTTTGGTTTTTCACATAGTCCCATATTTTTTGGAGGCTTTATTTTTTCATTTTCATTCTTTTTTCTCTAATCTTGTCTTCACACTTTATTTCATTAGGTTGATCTTCAATCTCTGATATTCTTTCTTCTGCTTGATCAATCTGGCTACTGATACTTGAGTATGCTTCACGAAATTCTTATGTTCTGTTTTTCAGCTCCATCAGGTCATTTATGTTCTTATCTAAACTGATTATTCTAGTTACCAGTTCCTCTAACCTTTTATCAATGTTCTTGTCTTCCTTGCATTGGGTTAGAACATGCTCCTTTAGCTTGGAGGAGTTTGTTATTACCCACCTTCTGAAGCCTACTTCTGTCAATTCATGAAACTCATTCTCCATCCAGTATTGTTCCCTTGCTGGTGAGGAGTTGTGATCCTTTGGAGACAAAGAGGCATTTTGGTTTTCGCATTTTTCAGCCTTTTTGTGCTTGTTTTTCCTCATCTTTGTGGATTTATCTACCTTTGGTCTTTGATGCTGGTGACTTTCGGATGGGGTTTTTGTGTGGATGTCCTTTTTGTTGATGTTGATGCTATTGCTTTCTGTTAGTTTTCCTTCTAACAGTGAGGACCCTCTTCTGCAGGTCTGCTGAAGTTTGCTGGAGGTCCACTGCAGACCTTGTTTGCCTGGGTATCACCAGCGGAGTCTGCAGAACAGTAAAGATTGCTGCCTGCTCCTTCCTATGGAAGCTTCATCCCAGATGGGCACCCACCAGATGCCAGCTGGAGCTTTCCTTTATGAGGTGTCTGTTGACCCCTGGCTAGGAGATGTCTCCCAGTAAGGAGGCACTGACATCAGAGACCCACTTGAGGAGGCCATCTGCCCCTTAGCAGAGCTTGAGAGTTGTGCTGGGAGATCTGCTCTTCTCTTCAGAGCCAGCAGGCAGGAATCTTTAAGTCTGCTGAAGCTGTGCCCGCAGCTGTCCCTTCCCACAGGTGTTCTGTCCCAGTGAGATGGGAGTTTTATCTATAAGCCCCAGACTGGGGCTGCTGCCTTTCTTTCAGAGATGCCCTGCCCAGAGAGGAGGAATCTAGAGAGGCAGTCTGACTACAGTGGCTTTGTTGTGGTGGGTTCTGCCCAGTCTGAACTTCCCAGCAGCTTTGTTTACACTGTGAGGGGAAAACTGCCTACTGAAGCTTCAGTAAAGGTGCATGCCCCTCCCCCCCACCAAGCTCAAGTTTCCCAGGTGGAATTCAGACTGCTGTGCTGGCAGTGAGAATGTCAAGCCATGGATCTTAACTTGTTGGTCTCTGTGGGGGTGGGATTCGCTGAGCAGGACCACTCAGCTCTCTGGCCTCAGCCCCCTTTCCAGGGGAGTGAATAGTTCTCTTTTGCTGGCATTCCAGGTGCCACTCAGGTATGAAAAAAGACTTCTGCAGCTAGTTCGGTGTCTGCCCAAACGACTGCCCAGTTTTGTGTTTAAAACCCGGGGCCCTGGTGGTGTACACACCTGAGGGAATCTTCTGGTCTGCGGGTTGTGAAGACCATGGGAAAAGCATGGTATCTGGGTGGGATAGCACCATCCCTCATGGCACAGTCCCTCATGGCTTCTCTTGACTAGGGGAGGGAGTTACCTGATCCCTTGCACTTCCTGGCTGAGGTGACACCCCACTTTTCTTCTGCTCACCCTCTGTGGGCTGCACCCACTGTCTAACCAGTCCCAGTGAGATGAATTGCGTACCTCAGTTGGAATTGCAGAAATCACCCGCCTTCTGCATTGGTCTCATTGGGAGTTGCTAACTGGAGCAGTTCTTATTCAGCTATCTTGCCAGGAAATCCAAGATGCTAAGTTTTAACATTAGAACACACTCCTCTTTACCACATCTTATATTGTAAGTACAAACATTCATTAGTTTTCTGTGGTTTCTGAGAATGTTATGATCAGTTTCTGCATTGTGTTCTGTGATCTGGCAATCCTGACAAGTATTCTACTAACCTCAGCAAGTGATTATTGCTGACAGTCATCTTGTTAAATTTGAGAGAATCACAGCTTTTTTTTTTTTTAACATTTGCTTTTACCAGCACTGTATAGATGGACCTTTTAATGAAAACATGTCAATAGCACCAGTAGATTTAGTATTTATTTGCACAAAAGACTAACACACATTTTAAAGTTCCCCTTTGATTGAGTCACTCCTGTGTTTAAAAACCTTCATTGTTTTCCTATTATCTTCAAAATAAAGTCCAGAATCACTGTAGTTTTCACAGCTGAGGGCTTCTCTTGCCTGTCTATCCATATCTTCAACTTGTCCATCTCATGCATCTAAAGAAGACTTTCATTCTTTAGACAGGGAGTAAACTTTTGCTTCTGATGTGTCATCTATCTGGAATATTCCTCATCTGCCCTTTAAAAATAAACATATTTCACAGAGGAGGTCAGACACTCCCTCCTCTGACAATTTCTCTGGTATTCCACTTAGTTAATCTATTGCTTGTGTTTTCTGTGCTCCTCTAGTACATTAAGTGATATACTTTTCTTGTAAAATCAATTACATATTGCATTGCCGAATACTTTTCATATATATACATATATATCTTCAAGACTAATTTATACGTTCCTTAAAGGTGTATGCCCCTAGAGATATATACCACTTTAGCTTGCATTAATCCTGTGTATACCTTTGCCATAGAATTTCTTTAAGAAATGTTGGTTTATTTTAATTAAATCTTAAAAATTATGTTACTATCTTTCATTTGTTAATAAAGGACACTTAACTAATAGTTGGAGATGTTAGAAATTTCGCATTAGCTATTTAAGGAAGTCTCTATAGAGCTTACCTCAGCTGGATATCTTGAACTAAAATATACATTTTCTTTCTTTTTTAAACTTTGCTGTGTATTTCATGTTAGCTTACACTAGCATATATATTTAGCAACCACCAAGAATTGCTTAGTTGGATGATTTTTGTAAAGTGGCACAACTTTTAGACTTTAAAAAATGACAACTCCTTGCTTTCTAATTTAGCCAAACTGAGACCTTCTCTGATAGCCCCTCTTCTTGTCTTACTGAATGATCACTATTTTAACTACTTTGACTTACATGGAAATCTCTGATTCTTTTGCTTTTTGTCTTCCTTCATAATGCTTTATCCTCCAAAATGCTTTGTTTTCCTTACTCTAAATAATCAGACTATAACACATCATAAAACCAAACATAGCAAATATATTTTATTGAGGAATGTACATAATTAAGGCTTATAATTGTTAAATTGAGTGTTTATCAGTGTAAATGTGTTAGATGATAATGTAATTCAGTTATGCACTCCATCTTTATTTGTGTTTGATATAATGCCACTAAAGAAAGAAATGGTTTCTTTAGGCTGTGAACCTCAGGGTGGAAGGATGTGCCCTGGGGTAGTGGTAGTGGTGATATTTAATTAAAGTTAAGGGGTGATATATGATTTCATAATATAAATGCAGGGGAAAAAAGGCCTCAACAAAAATTTTGTTCATGTGGATAGAAATCAGCATCTCCTTGGCGTATGTTTATAATAGAAACATGGGTTAGAAACTTTTAAGAACTATGACTTTGGGGTTTCTAATTCAGCTACATGAGATGGTCACAATCACTTAACAAAATGATCCTTCCATGTGTTTGTAGTGGCATTTAGACCAAATTGTGATTTTACATTTATCCGTGAAAATATATTTTTTATTTAATCATCAGTGTGAATACTAATCTACTATATAAATAGAAGCAGAAAATAAAAAATGAATTTAAATAAAGCTAAGACAAATATAAATCTTAGATCCAAATATAGATTTCCTCTTTGCATTTCAACTCTTACATTTTGTTCCTTTTAATTAAACTAATGGCTCCTTACTAAATTGTTGTTATCTCATCATATAATCCTTTGACCAGAGTTGCCGCTCACTCATCCTGGGAAACAGATGCTCTTCTGGCACCACCGCAAAATACCAACCTGCAGAGTTCTCTAAGTGTCGAAGGGAAAGGCTGAGGGGAGACTTCCTTTCTCCACCAGGCTTCCCTCTAGAATCTCTACTTCCTGTCTTTTTGTCCTGGCCAACTCCAACTAATCAAATGTGTTAAATCCTACAGAATTCTCTTTTTTATGTGATAATATGATTGTTGCAAAAGCTAATCACAAGCTATTTTTCACATACTAAGTTATGATGCGTATAAAGGGAGAACATTCTATTGAGAATGTTTGACTCACAGAAGAAACTCTTTGTCTTTCTACAAGAAAAGAAATCAGTTTTATCCCAACATTTTCAAGTGGTGAATTTGGGCAGCATGTATAAATCTTACATCTTTGATGTTTTCTATCATCTAAATATATGGATGCAAAGAAGGAATGCAAAATATTTTTCAATAAATAGGTAAAACCGAAGGGTAAAATTGAGAGAAGCAGGGGAAGAATAATTTTTATAAATTGTTATGACATGGTCCATAATTTAACAAAAATTATGGATGAGATAATTTATGATCTTGGCATCACACATCTGTGAGACATGTCATTGAGCACCTTATATATTTGATAAAATGTTTAGAATTTTACTTTTTATCAAAAGAAGGTGCATGCATGAGAAAATAGTGGATTCAGCATCCTTTTCAATTTTTGAAATATAATATAAATTTAATCATGACTTGACAGAATAATTGTTGTAACTGTTTAATGACGCAAGATTAAAGATGGAGTTTGAAAATACTGCATCACTTACCTCACTTTAGATAAAAATTTAAAATAAATATCCTGAGCTTGCTGTCATTTTTTTTCCTTCCATTTTTGTCAATTTGCTTATGTGAGACAGGTTTCTCTATTGTGATTGTTAATAAAACAAAACATAGATGTATGTTAACCCTTGAGAGTAGCATTGTCATCAAGCCAACCTAGATAAGTTAACAAGCAGAAAAACAAGCTCAACTGTTGATATATACAATGTTCATTCAAAGTGTGTGATATAGGGACTTGCTATTTGATATAGGGGCTTGCTATTTCCTTTATTACTTTTTGTTTTTTATGATAATGTATGACAAAAAATATGAGCAACATTAGCAATTCTCCATTTTAATCTCCTAAATACAAACTGTCATTGAGCAATGTGTAGAATTTCTCTAATTTTTTCCTGTTGTATTTCTTCTAAGTAGATGTATTGAAATGCAGTTTTTGGTCTGTTGAGATTGTATGTCTTATTCTTTTATTTTTCTAGAATTTAATTTTATTATACTTTATAAACATAAATTTTAAAATCTGTAATCTGTTGATTCACAATGCATTAGGGATTTTTAAAAAATTAGTCTGTCACCACAGATGGTTTGGAAAAGCACTTCTGTAGGCCAAGTTTAGGATTTTGGATACTGTCCTAAGGGCAGGAAGAAACCTCTTCAATGATAGCTTTTATTCTCCATTTAGGATGCTACATGGACATTCAAAATTAGAAGGATTGGAGGACCCCATCTGTCATGCTTACTTAGGTACTGGGCACAGGAACACAGCTAACCTCAAATCCTGTAGCCAGTCTGGTTTAAGACAGAACAGTTGCCTGCTCTGCAGTGACTCCTGATATGTAGGAGTCAATGAGGAAACCACAAACTCTTCCTCTACCCTCTCTGAGTAGTAAAGAGATACCAACCAGATCCCAGATATACTTAATTTAGCTGTGTTTAAAATAATGTAAACACTTGTTAGTTAAGTGAGGGCTGATCTTTTATGTGAAATTATTATTGGCAAAATCATGATTATGTGGTTACTATATATATATATTCCTAAATATATTAAGGGTTAATTTGGCTATGTTTTATTTAGAATAATAAAATTTCAGAATTGAAAAGAACTGGATGTAGTTAATCTCTGATAGAGAAAATTGGAGAGAAATTTGAGGCTCAGAGGGTTCTACAGAAAGAACTGATTAAGAATTTGGGTCATGGAGTCAGAGATGGATTATGGTGCCACAAACCAGGAAATTCCTGGGTCTGCCAGAAACAGGAAGAGGCAAGTGAGGATCCTTCTCTAGGAGCTTCACAGGGAACATGACTCTACCATTACCTAATTTCAGACTTCTAACCTCCAGAATTGTAAGAGAATAAATCTCTATTGTGTAAAGCTACCTAGCTTGTGGAAATTTGTTATGGCAGCCATAGGAAACGACTGTGTGGACTGATAGAGTATTGTGAATCACAGTTTCTTTGGTATGTGAATTTCCAAATGAGTTTAAATAACATCCTCTGTTGGATTATGATTTTTTTAAAATAGTTTGGGTCTTGGAATGAGATTGTTAAAATAAATGCAAAGCTTAATTGTGTTCTAATGTTGTATTTGGTTTCTTTATCAGTAATAGTTTGATGAGAAGAAGATTTATCACATAGGTCTATTTTTGATGTCTGTTTAAAGGAAATAATCCATGAAAACTTTTAAGCACAGGCCTTGAAAGCTGGTAAGCACTTTGTATGCGTTAGATATTGTTATGATAATCATGATGCTGGTAGCATGTTGGTGATGATGGAGAGGATTCTTTGACCTGTCCAATCGGACAGTGGCAGAATTAGAAGTGGAA
This sequence comes from Ateles fusciceps, assembly GCA_036589455.1. Taxonomy (NCBI): domain Eukaryota; kingdom Metazoa; phylum Chordata; class Mammalia; order Primates; family Atelidae; genus Ateles; species Ateles fusciceps. Next base: position 3,181,656 of record JAZHEH010003051.1, read on the forward strand.
GCCGGGGGATGCTGTCATTCTGATGACATTTCTACCTCTACTCAAGTCATTCCAGTGAACTGTTCACCCATGTACCTTCCTAGATTGATCTTTACATAGTGATTTCATTTTCAAATGCTCATATCTTTTAAAAGATGTAAGGAAATTCTACTCCCAACCATGCACATATTCTCGCAGCTGGGTGACAGCCTCTCAACTTAACCAGATGTCTTATCCAGCGTGAAGCAATCACCAGCGTTAGAAAGGAAACCATAGCACCATGAATATACTGTTGGAATAGGCTCATTTCATTACTGTGATGTGTTTGAAAACAATCCTCAGTATTTAAATTAGAGGGTACTTTACCTATATATTTGATAAATGTATTTGCATAATTAGCAAAACATATTGTTCTGAGAGCCTCTCGAGGCAGGGGATGGAACCATATTCTACACAATTAAATAAGAAGAGAGAGAGGAAATTCCATTTCAACTTGATTAAACAAATATGCATGCATTGAGCTTCAATTTTCTGCCTGGCATTATGCTTGGCTCTTAATCATATGACTAAAGTAGACACAAGCTTTGTTCTTACAAGGCTTTTAGTCTAGTGAGAAAGGTAGAAAAATCCCTTTTCCATGCAAAATCACGACCCACAGGAGGAATAAAAAATCAGCATTAGAAATAAAAAGAAAAAGTTTAAAGAGAATAACATCTAACTACTTAAAAAATTAAGAATGAATAAAAATTCAATAATGCAAAACAATAACATGGAAGATCTTGACTCCTAACGGATATGGTCTCATTGGGCCTGAGATCCAGCAGTGGCAGTGTCTGAGCCAAGAGCAGAGGACCCTTTATGGGGACATCCTGCAGGAGAACTACAAGAGCATTATTAGAGGGTGCATATTGCACATGAATCTGCTAGGGCTTGGGGTGTGGATAATTTTAGCTCCCATGGCCTTAGTTATCATCTCCAGGATAGTTCAGACCTCTCTTCTGGACTATTTGGGTGCCAGTCTATTTGAAATTGTTATTTGGCCAGCTGGCAGGCCTAGTAAACTCAAAAAGCTGTGGCCATAATGGCAGGGCATGGAGAACAAGTATGGTGTCCTTTGAGTGAGAAACACCTCAGAAGGGGGCAGCTGAACAAAGAATAGAGGGGGAATTTGGACACCAGTAGCATATCTTAACCTGGAGCGGCAGCGATAGAGAAGATGCCTTTTCCACCACTGTCATAATGAAATGTACAAACCTGGCTGGGCGTGGTGGCTCACGCCTGTAGTCTCAGCACTTGGAGAGGCCAAGGCGGCGGATCACCCAAGATCAGGAGCTCAAGACCAGCCTGGCTAACATGGTGAAACCCCATCTCTACAAAAATACAAAAATTAGCCAGGCATGATGGTGGGTGCCTGTAATCTCGGCTACTCAGGAGGGAGGTGGGAGAATGGCTTGAACCCCAGAGGTGAAGATTGCGGTGAGTCCAGATCGTGCTATTGCACTCCAGCCTGGGTGACAGGGTGAGACTCTGTCAAAAAAGAAAAGAAAATAAAGAAAGAAAGAAAGGAAGAAAGGGAGGGAGGGAGGGAGGAGGAAGGGAGGGAGAAAGAAAGAAAGAGAAAGAAAGAAAAGAAAGAAAGAAGAAAGAAAGAAAGGAAAGAAAGAAAGAAAAAGAAAGAAAGGAAAGAAAGGAAGAAAAAGAAATATATGAACACTTGAGGGCAATGATATGGAGGGAGAGAATTTTGAACTGATTTTAAACTGGAGGTGACCTGAAAAAAAACATAGAAATGATTGACTAAGCCTGGAATTCACTTGATTGTGTTTTCTAGCAACTTTTTAAAAAGGAAACAGCTATAGAGAAGGGGTTTTGAGAATCAACTCTGGAGGCACCTCCACAAATATCTCTTGAATAAATGAATAAAGCAGGAGAACAAGGCTTAAGAGCTACTCTGATATTAATTAGTTGTGTGATTTTGAACAAATTACTTGACTTGTCTGTGTCTTGGTTTGCAAAATGAGAACTTATCATGTTTTCCTATTATATGATCCTAAATGGTGGCCAGTCTTCCTAGCAAATCTTGTACTTAGTGCTGTGAATATTTAGAGCCAGCTTGCATAGGGAAATGATGAGGATGACCTGAACAGCACCTGTGCCACTCCCACATTTATTTACCTGCTCACTCAGCAGCTCTTTCTTTATGTTTGCATTCTCAGCTCCAGCCTTTGGCCAAGACTGTAAAGCTGGAGATAGAGGGAGTTCCGGCAGAGTGACAAAACTCTTGGGGTATTTATTCCTGTCAGAGGACTGAGTGATACATGTGAACAGACACTCTGGCTGAACTAATGCTGAATCTGGATCCCTGCCAGCCTTTTAAGATATTAACATAAACTTATCCTTGTTCTCAAGACATGCATTTGGGAAACTGGCCTAAGCTTTCCATCTAGCAACTACATGTTCATCAAAAAGAAAATTCTAATGGCAGTAGCTGAGTACAAGCAAGAATTATATGATGAGTCAGGAAGGATTTTGAATTATTGCATCCTGAGGACTGAACTTAATAAATTTTCTTTAAGATGTGGACTATGTATAGTCTTAAAAAAGAGAATTATTTTCGCTGGTAGCAGAAGCAGAATCAAATAAAAATCTTCCTTTGAAAATTGAATTTTTAATGACATCTATAATTTATTTTTTCTGGATATAAGTTACAGGATGAAGAGAAAAAAATCGGATATAAGTAAAACTCATTTCTGGACATCACTAAGAATATTCTGGCATTTAGCCTTTCACAAAAGGGTCACTTGTCCCTAATGATAGTCAAAACCCTATCCTTGGATGCTTCATTCTATTCAGATGAACATTAAGTATACCAGTGTATTGAAAAGCAGCCAGTGCTCACTCTGGTTGTCTATTGGCAGTTAAAAATAAGGGCTGCATAGTGGGATAAGCTTTTGAACTGATGGCTAATGCATATGATAAGCCAGTAAGTCAGTCCTGTGCCTGGAGTGCTATACATATTTTTCTAACCAGTAAAGGTCACTAGTGCTAGTTGGCAAACCTTTTTCACATTTTCAGTTCTCTTACAGTACTATTTGGTAAACTGTATTTATATTTTCAGTTCTCTTTTCCTTGCCTATTTCTATGGACTGATTTAAATTACCATTATTTTGCAGTTTGATAATGACCTCACAAAGAGGGAGTGATAAAAATAGGCCAATTCTGTTGTGGCATAATGTAATGTGACAACAACAGGAAGAACTAGCATTCATGCACAGCATGGCAAGGTAAGACTTAACCCCCAGCAGTCTTTGGATAGATAGACATTAGTTATTGTGCAACTCTGATAACAGGTGCAGGGAATTTGTGTCTGGCTTAGGAAAGCAGGGACAGGGACTCAACCCCCAGAGCTCCTAAATTCCAAGCTTGTTTCTTTTTGCCATGTTGCTTTTAGAACTGTTTGAAGCAACATTTCTCTTATTTAAAAAAATTTTTTTTTAAATTTTAGTGCAGTTGTATAAATGATTTCACATTCACACATTCACACAACATTCTTTGGTGAATACAAAGAATGTTGACTAAAACCTAATCCTCTCCCATATTCCAAATAGGGCATCCCTTATACTTCCTATTGTCAGCAAGTGAATAAGAATATGATTTGTATGGAAAGGCACCTTTGCTATAAAAATTATTTTATCCTGCTTACTATTCCTTTTTATATCATACTTAATCATTCCTAGTTTGATATACTGCTTCTTAATTTTAAATTTTTTTCTTTATTTTTAGGTTTTCCAGTTTATTGATGTACAGTTTTTCATGATCGTCTCTAATCATTTTTTCATTTCTGTTGTCTAATTTGTTATGTCTCCTTTCTCATTTCTGATTTTATTTATTTGGATCTTCTCTCCTTTTTTTTCCTAGACCAGTTAAAGGTTTGTCAAGTAGTTTATCTTTCCAAAAGAAATACCAACTGTTCATTCTTCACAGAATTTAAATAAAATCCTAAAATTTATTTAGAACCACGAAAGACCTCAAATAGCTAAAGCAATTCTTAGCCAAAAGAACAAAACTGAAGGCATCACACTACCTGACTTTAAAATTTGCTACAAAGCTACAGTAACCAAATCAGTATGATACTGGCATAAAAACAGATACATAGACCAATAGAACAAAGTAGAGGATCCAGATATAGAGCCACACATTTTGAGCCACTTCATCTTCAACAAAGGTGCCAAGAACATACAGTGGGGAAAGACAGTCTTCAATGAGTGGCTCTGGGAAACTTGGGTAACTATATGCAGAAGAATGAAACTAGACTGCTATCTCTCACCATACGCAAAAATCACATCATATCAAAATGGATTAAAGGCTTAACTCTAAGACTGAAACTATGAAACTACTAGAAGAAACCATTAGGCAAATGCTCCAGGATACTGGTCTCAGCAAAGAGTTTTTGTGGAAGACCTCAAAAGCACAGGCAACCAAAACAAAATCAGACAAATTGGACTGTATCAAGCTAAAAACCTTCTGCACAGCAAAGGAAACAATCAACAAAATGAAAAAGACAACTCAAAAAATGGGAGAAAATATTTGCAAACTACCCATCTGACAAGGGATTAATAACCAGAATATAAGGAGCTCAAATAACTCAACAGCGGAAAAAAATAAAAAAAGAAAAAGAAAAAGAAAGCCCACACAAAATAATCCCTCCCAAACACAAATAATCTGATTTAAAAAAATCAGCAAAAATCTGAACAGATATTTCGCAAAAGAAGACAGACAAATGACCAACAGGTATATGAAAAACGCTCAACATCCCTAATGACCAGATAAATGCAAAATAAGACAGGCAATAATGTATACTGGTGAGGATGCAGAAAAAGAGGAACCCTCATATACCCTTGGTGGAAATGTAAATTACTACAGCAACTTTGGAGAAAAGTACGGAGGTTTCTCAAAAAAAAAACAACAAAGAAAAACCAAAAACAAAACTAAGGGCCAGATGAGGTAGCTCACACCTGTATCCCAGCACTTTGGGAAGCCAAGGCATGAAGATTACTTAAGCACAGGAGTTTGAGACCAGCCTGGGCAATATAATGAGACCTCGTTGCTAAAACAAACAAGCAAACAAACAAACAAAAACTGAAAAAGAACTGCCATATGATACAGCAATTCCACCACTGGTATTTATCCAAGAGAAAGGAAATCAATATATCAAAAAGGTTTATGCACTCCCATACTCATTGCAGCACTATTCACAGTAGCCAAACTATGAATCGAACTAAGTGTCTATCATTGGATGTATGGATAATGAAAACGTAGTATATATAAACAATGGAGTAATATTCCATAAATAGGAGGTCGTTATGTTAAGTGGAATCAGCCAAGCACAAAAAGGCAAATATTGCATGTTCTCACTCATATATGGGAGCTAAAAAAAATCTCATAAAGACAGAAAATATATTGGTGCTTATCAGAGGCTTGGAAGTTTAGCCAGGAGGGGAGGAGGAAAAGAAGTTGATTAATGGTACAAATATATGATTGGATACAAGAAATAAGACTTGGTGTTAACATAGATCAGTAGGATGACTATAGTTTACAGTAATCTATTGCACATTTCAAAATAGCTAGAAGAGAATAATTTGGATGGTTCTAACATAAAGAAAATGCAAATATTTAAGGTGATGATATCCCAATACACTTATTTGATCTTTACAAATTATACCAGTGTATTAAATTATCTCATGTACCTCAAAACTATGTACATCTATTATGCATTAATAAAAAATAAGTGCAAAAAATAAACATTTTGGCTATCTTTTTAAATTGATTTTTTTGGTCCTACTAAATTATAAGAGTTATTTATATAATCTGAATACAGGTCCTTCAATATTTTCACCTATTTTATAGCTTGATTATCTTGATGGTATCTTTCAAAAATCTAGAAGTTTTAATTTTGATGAAGTATAATTTCTCAATTTTTCTTTTAATGTATGTGCATTCTGTGTCCTGCTTAAGAAATCTTTGCCTAACCCAGGTCATGAAGATTTTATTCTAAAAGCTTTATAGTTTTAGCTTTTACACATAAGCTTATAATCCACGTTAGGTTGATTATTGTATATGATGCAAGATAAGATGAGGATTCTCTCCCTCTCTTCTTTAATTCCTCCCTCCTTCCTTCGTTCCTTTCTTCCTTCCTTATTTCCTTCCTTTCTTCTTTCATGAATGTTTCATTGTTCAAACATCATTGTTCAAAAGATTATCTTTTATGCATTGAAAAATCTTGATATCTTTGTAAAAAATCAGTTAGGCATAATATATATGTGTCTATTCCTATGCTCTTTATTCCATTAATTTTTATGTCTAGCCTTATGCTAAAAGTAAGCTGTCTTGATATCTATAGCTTTATAGTGTAGTATTGAAGTCAGATAGTGTGAATCCTCTGAGTTTGTTCTTTTTCAAAAAAAATTTTTGACTTTTCTGTTTTATTTGGTTTTCCATATAAATTTAAAAATCAGTTTATCAATTGCTACAAAAGAGCCTACTAAGATTTTTATTGCGTTTTTCTTGAATCTTTATATCAATATGAAGATAGCTGGTATCTTAACAGTGTTAAATATTTGCATCCATGAGCATGTAGATCTTTTTATCCATTTAAGTCTTCTTTAATTTCACTTAGCAAAGCTCTATAGTTTTCGGTGTAAAATCTTTCCTATATTTTGTCATTTTTCTCCAAAAGTATTTTGTTTCTTTTAATGTTGTTAGCAATTATGTTTTTAAAAATTTGTATTGTTAATTATTCCTTACTAGGATATACAAATAGAATTGATTTCTGTATATTGACTTTGTATTTGGCAACCTTGCCAAGCCACTTACTAGTTTTAGTAGCTTTTTCCCAGATGCTTTGGGAATTTTTTAATGTAGATGACCATATCATTTAGAAAAACATTTATTTCTTCCTTCTCAATGTGAATAACTTTTATTTCTTTTTCTTTTTGATTTTACCTTTTTTTTTTTTTTTGAGACAGAATCTTGGTTTGTCCCCCAGGCTGGAGTGCAGTGGCATGATCTTGGCTCATTGCAACCTCGGTCTCCTGAGTTCAAGCAGTTCTCCTGCCTCAGCCTCCCAAGTAGCTGGGATTACAGGTGCCCACCATCACACCTGGCTAATTTTTGTACTTTTAGTAGAGATGGGGTTTTGCCGTGTTGGCCAGGGTGGTCTCGAACTCGTGACCTCAGGTGATCTGTCTGCCTCAGCCTCCCAAAATGCTGGTATTACAGGTGCGAGCCACCACATGCCGCCATTTTATTTCTTTTTTATTGCCTCATTGGATGGATTGAATGTAATCTCCAATACAATGTTGCATTGTTAGATGTATATTTTTAGGTATTTTTTATTAGACTGAAGAGGTTCCCTTTTATTTTACTTTGCGGTGAATTATTTATTTTAATGTGACTAGGTGTTGAATTTTGTCAAATCATTTTTTCATCAGTTGATATGATCACGTTTTTCCTTCTTTAGATTGTAAATGTGCTGGATTATCTTGATTGATTTTAAAATATTTAATCAACTTTACATTTCTGGAATGAACCCCACCTTGTAGTTTATTATCCTTTCTATATATTGCCAGATATGATTTACTAATATTTTGTTTAGGACTTTGTATGTTCAAAGGGTAAATTTAATGTCTATGTTCTAGTTTTATTTTCTGTTTTGTAACTAGTCTTCGTCTGGTTTTCAGGAAGTGTTTCCTCTTCCTTTATTTTCTGGAATATTTTTGTAAAATTGCTATTAATTCTTCTTTAAATGTTTGGTGGAATTTAGTGTTGAAACTGTATAAGACTAGAGATTTTTATTCATTATGAAAGAGGAATCCAAACGTTTCCAAATAGAATTGTGGATTTGTCTACTTCTTCCTTCAGTTCTATCACTCTTTCTCTAGGTAAATATTTCATGTATTTTGATGCTTTGCTGTTAGGTGCATATATACTTAATTGTGAACCATTTTATTTAATAATTTTATTAAATATTAATTTAATAAAATTATTAAATTAATAACTTTCTTCTGATAATTTTTTATACTCTAAAGTTTGCTTTTTCTGACATTCATATAGCAACCACAACTTTCTTTTAATTCATATATATTTTTAATCCTTTACCTTTAACTTACCTCATTATATTTGAAGTAGATTTCTTCTTAACAGCATATAGTGGGATTATATTTTTCAAGTTCCTTCTGATGATTTCAGTCTTTCTTATGATTAGACCACTTGCATTTAAGGCAATTATTGACATGTTTGGATTTTGGTCTACTATTTTTTTGTTTTTCTTTGTTCCTTCTATTTTCTGTTCCTATCTTAACTCTTTTCTGCTTCCTTTCAAGTTATCTGAATATTTTTTAGAATTCCATTTTATCTATTGTATATTTTAACTATACCTTTAGTATAGCATTTTAGGTTGGTGTTCTAGAGAATTATAATACACATGCTTCACTTTTATCATCTATTTAGAGTTCATATGTTATTACTTCAATTGGAATGTGGAAACTTTACCATCATATTCGTTCCTTTAGTCTCATATATTTATGTTGTGTTTGTCTTATGTATTAAATCTACATATATTAAAACTCCATTAGATAATTTTAAAACATTTTCTTTCAATCATTGTGGTAGCCAGGAGAATGAATTCCCAAAGATGTCTGAACCTGTGAATATGTTACTTTACATAGCAAACAGACTTGAACATGTGATTAAGGCAAAGGGTCTTCAGATGGAGAGACTATTTTGGATTATCCAGGGGGTCCTAATCTAATAATATAAATACTTAAAAGCAGAGGCCCTTTCTAAACTGTAGTTGGAGAACCAAGGAGAGTGTAGTGTGAAAAAGACTTAGCCTGCTGTTGCTAGATTGAAGATTGAAGGACACGGCAATGAGCCAAGGAATGCAGACACCCTATAGAAGTTAAAAAAGGTATGGAAATCAATTCTTACCTGGAGTCTTCTGAATGGAGTATAGTCTTGTCAATTCTTTGATTTTAGCTTAGTAAGCCTGGTGTCAGACTTATGACCTTCGGATTTATGAAATCATAAATTGGTGGTCTGGGTTTGGTGGCTCATACTCCTAATCCTAGCACTTTGCGAGGCCAAGGCAGGTTGATCACTTGAGATGAGTAGTTCAAGACCAGCCTGGCAAACATTGTAAAACGCTGGTTCTACTAAAAATACAAAAAAAAATTGCCTGGGCATGGTGGCATGTGCCTATAGTCCCAGCTACTTGGGAGGCTGATGCAGGAGCATTGCTTAAGCCCAGAGGCTGAGGTTGCTGTGAGTTGAGATTGCACCACTACACTACAGTCTGGGTGACAGAAGGAGACCCTGTCTCAAAAAAAAAAAAAACGTATATAGTCAGGCGCGGTGGTTCATGCCTGTAATCCCAGTGCTTTGGGAGGCTGAGGTGGGCGGATCACCTGAGGTCAGGAGTTTGAGAACAGCCTGGCCAATATGGTGAAACCCTGTCTCTACTAAAAATACAAAAATTGGCTGGGCATGATGGTGCCTGCCTGTAATCCCAGCTACTTGGGAGGCTGAGGCAGGAGAATCACTTGAACCTGGAGGTGGAGTTTGCAGTGAGCTGAGACAGTGCCACTACCCTCCAGCCTGTGTGACAGAGTGAGACTCCATCTCAAGAAAAAAATGTGTGTGTGTATATATATACACATCTCATATATATACACACAAATATATATATTATTATATATAATTTTGTATTTTATATATGTTTATATTATAAAATATATTTATATGTTATATTTTTATATATTATGTATCTTTATATATACAAAAAATATATATGTATATATGTGTGTATATATATAAAACAACATATATATACATATACACACATATATACATTTTTGTATATATGTATACACACAAATATATATGTTTTGTGTATACACACACACACACACACACACACACACACATATATATATATGTTGTTTTAAGCCACCAAAGTTGTGGTAATTTGTTACAGCAGCAATGGAAAAAGAATATAAACATCAAACATATTTTACGATACTCAAGAATAGTATTTTTTTTTAACCCAGGTATTTACCATTTCTACTCTTCATTCCTGATATGCTGTTGTCTTTCTGGTATTATTTTCCTTCTGCCTGAAGGGTGGAATATTCATTCAAACTGTTGTTTCCCTATATGTAATGCCATTTTTTCTTTAGCAGTTACTTTAGAGTAACTCTACTAGCAATCAGTTTTTAAAGATTTTCTTTATCTGAGAATGTTTTTCTTTCATATTTATTTATTTATTCTCGAAGAGTATTTTCAACAGATACAGAATTCTGGGATGACAAAATTCTTTGAACACTTAGAAAAAAAGTTGCACTTTTTTGGGGCCTCCATGGTTTGCATTTATTCAGACTATTGTTTCCCTATATGTAATGCCATTTTTTCTTGTTGCTTTTAGGATTTTTGTTTTCTCTGTTGATAGTTTTCTTTTTCTATTGTTTTCAGTAGTTTGTTTATAATGTGTCTGATCATAGATTCCTTTAGGTATATCTTCCTTGAGTCTGTAAGATTATGTCTTTTGCCAAATTTGAGACGTCTAAGGCCATTCTTTCTTACAGCAACAAAAAGTCTGCACTCTTTCTTCTCCCCTTCTGGAATTCTGATGATATTTCTTTTCATTTTGTCCCACAGGTTCCTGTGGCTATGTTCATTAAAAAAAAAAAAGTCTTCTTCCTGTTGTTCAGATTGGGTAATTTTAATTGATTTGTCTGCAAGCTCACTCATTCTTTTTTTCTATCCTTTTCATTCTGCTACTGAGCCCATTCTAATGAGTTTTTAAAATTTCAGTTATTGTGTTTTCCAGCTCTAAAATTTCCACTTGGTTCTTCCCTATATCTTCTATGTATTTACTGCCGTTTTTTGTCTTTTAATTCATTTCAAGAGTATTTGTGTTTAATTTGTTAGAGCATTTTTATAATAGTTTCTTTAATCTTTTCCAGATAATTCCAACATCTGTGTAATCTTGGCATTTGTATCTGTTGATTATATTTTTTTCATGTAAGTTGAAGCTTTCCTAGTTCTCTATATGCCAAATGTTTTTTAATTATAACCTGAGTATTTTAATATTATGTTATAAAACACTGAATTTTGTTAAGTACTATGGAGAATGTTGGGTTTTTAAAATGTTAAGCAGGCAATTGACCCATTTGAATTTAGACAGAAGATTTTGACTAGTCTTCTTTTTTGTGGTTTCAAGACTTTGTAGTGCACAACACAGAGGCCAGCCTGTGACCTGGTTAGGGGTCTAAGAAATAGACCACTACCTGGCTGGTAATCACTGCCTGGCTGGTCTGAGTGCAGTGGTGATTACAACTAATTGGTCACAACCAATTACAGATTTACTTGTTACTTTTCTACTCCTACTGCTTCAGTTGAATAGCCAAAAACAAACAAACAAAAAAAAACCCAAAAAAAGACAAATTATTCACTGCCAGTATGGTAGTACTTTAAACTCTGTTTTTCTTTCCCAGTTTGCCTGATACTATTTAATTTTTGGAGTCCTCAAATACTTTTGTCCATGTTTTATGGTATTCAGTGGGAGAGATGGTAAAGTGTACTTAATCCATTTTACCCAGAGTTAGAACCTCATGATAATCTTTAATTTTTGAAAACTTTTAAATTTTATTTGTTTAAATGTTATCTATAATATTGTATACGTCTATCTTTCTAATATCTTATTTCACATCTGTAACTAGTTGTGTGTTGGCCATTTTAATTATAACATTTATGTTTTCTTCATGTTTTCCATTCTTTTTATCAGTCTTGGCACATTCTTAGTGATATTCTTCGAACTGACTTTTTGTTTTTAATTTTTATTGGTCACTAATTTTTAGCACTGTTTTATTGCTGCTTATTAGAGCTAAAGGTTTTTAATATTATTTTAAAATATACTTTTATTTCTAGAAGTTCTATTTGGTTTCTTTTGAGATATGCCTACTCTTTTCTCATACAATTCTGTTATTTCATTATTTTTTTCTATCACTCTAAAAATATGTCCAATCAGGCATCACAGTGCCTGACTTGAAACTATACTACAAGGCTACAGTAATCAAAACAGCATGGTACTGGTACCAAAACAGAGGCATAGATCAATGGAACAGAATAGAGGCCTCAGAAGCAACACCACACATCTACAACCATCTGATCTTTGACAAACCTGACAAAAACAAGCAGTGAGGAAAGGACTCCATGTTTAATAAATGATGTTGGGAAAACTGGCTAGCAATGTGCAGAAAGCAGAAACTGGAACCCTCTCCTGTCACCCTACACTAAAATTAACTCCAGATGGATTAAAGATTTAAACACAAAACCTAACACCATAAAAACACTAGAAAAAAACGTAGGCAAAACCATCCACGACATATGCATAGGCAAGGACTTCATGACTAAAACACCAAAAGCAATGGCAACAAAAGCCAAAATAGACAAATGGGATCTAATTAAAATTCAGAGCTTCTGTACAGCAAAAGAAACCATCATTAGAGCAAATCGGCAACCAAAAGAATGGGAAAAATTTTTGCAGTCTACCCATCTGATAAAGGGCTAATATCCAGAATCTACAAAGAACTAAAACAGATATACAAGAAAAAAAAAATCCCATTCAAAAGTGGGTGAAGATATGAACAGACACTTTTCAAAAGAAGACATATATGAGGCCAACAAACTTATGAAAAAATGCTCATCATCACTGATTATTAGAGAAATGCAAATCAAAACTACATTGAGATACCATCTCACGCCAGTTAGAATGTCAATCATTAAAAAATCTGTAGACAACAGATGCTGGAGAGGATATGGAGAAATAGGAACATTCTTACACAGTTGGTGGGAGTGTAAATTAGTTCAACCATTGTGGAAGACAGTGTGGCCATATCTCAAGGACCTAGAAATAGAAATTCATCTGACCCAGCAATCCCATTACTGGGTATATAGCCAAAGGATTATAAATCATTCTATTATAAAGACACATGCAAAGACGTATGTTCATAGCGGCTCTGCTTACAATAGCAAAGACCTGGAACCAACCCAAATGCCCATCTATGTTAGACTAGACAAAGAAAATGTGGCACATATACACCATGGAATACTGTGCAGCCATAAAAAACGATGAGTTAGTGTCCTTTGTAGGGACTTGGATGAATCTAGAAACCATCATTCTCAGCAAACTGACACAAGAACAGAAAACCAAACACTGCATGTTCTCACTCATAGGTGGATCTTGAACAATGAGAACACGTGGACTCAGGGAGAGGAGCATCACACACTGGGGGCATTGGAGGGGGCAGGGGAGGGGACAGCGGGGGGTGCGGAGGGATAACATGGGGGAGAAATGCCGGATATAGTCAAAGCGGGAATAGAGGCAGCAAACCACCTGGTTATGTATGCACCTATGGAACAACCCTGCATGATCTGCACATGTACCTCAGAACCTAAAGTAAAATTTAAAAAAAAGTAAAGAAAAAAAAATATCTCCAATCACTTAAACATTCTTATTTTATGCTTTCTGTCACTTTATTTTCTGATATCCTGAGTTCATGAGATAACTAATTGTTTCTCTCTCTGTGTGTGTGTGTGTGTGTATATTTCTTGACTATTTTTCATGGTCTTTCATTTCAGTGTAATAATAACAATGACAATTATTATTATTATTGCATGGCAGGAATTTTCCTCTTGTGTGCCAGAGGTCATAGAAAGCCATTTAATAGAAGTTTTATATTTGTTTCTTCAGAAGACCCTGGGAATTTAATGCTACTTTTTGATTTTAGAATTTCCATTCCAGTAAGGAGTGTGATTTTGGACATTGTACCTGCAAGTGGCAAATCTTGAGATTTGACATTTAGTTTAGGTGAGTTGGTTTTTCACAAGGGCATGTGCAGCTGGCAAGCATTTTGCCATTTCTTCGGCCAACGTGCAAAGTTTTAACATTTCAAAAGTTTCTTTTTGTAGGAGGTATAATTCTTTAAAGCTTGTTACTTTTATCAGAAGAATCAATAATATTGTCACCTTTTGTGGCTTCCAAAATTTGCTGTTTTCAGTTCTGATGTGGATGTTGAAATCCCACTCTATTTTATTAGGATCCCGATAGAGTCTGAATCCCTGTGTCCCACCCTTTCCCAATTCTTGCACCAGCTACTGCTTTCTCTGCCCATCTTCCACTGTGTTTTTTTTTTTTTTTTCCTAGCATCTGGGGATTTTCTTTTTCTTAATTTAAAGCTCATGTGAATTTAAAAATTGGACATTTTACTTAGCTTTGATATGTGTATATGGTAGGTAGGGCTCTAAGGGTCGTTAGAGTCAACCATGTTGACTGAACTTTTCCTCATGTGGTCAGTACTTATGTCAGTTTCTATGGATGCCGTAACAAATATCTAATTAGGTCAAATAATTACAGTAGCAGGTTCAACTACAATTATTTTGGGTACCAAATACCACTGTTCTGGAGGGAGCCTAACTGTGTATGGTACTAGAGATAATCCTATTAACCACCAGCTTTCAGCATATCATGGATGAGATTCAGAGAAATTGGAGAGCATCCCTACTTTCATGAGTTGGTTGAATGCAGGCTGGTTAGGAGAACTTTTACATGGAAATATATGTGCATATGTATATTTATGTTTTATTCTTATTTTCTCTAACAATAGCATTTTAAATAATACATTATTTAAAATTTATTTTGTGTAACTTTTGTAGATACTTATTACAATTTAATATTTTAGATACATTGCTGTAGAGAGGTCTTTAAATCTCTGATGATTTTCTTTTAATTGATTAATTAAATTGTATTAATTTATTTGGCATATTTTTGCAAATTTGAGAAGTTTCATTCAACAATCCTTTAATACTTGTAGGTACTGAAATATTTCTCAAACTTTACAAAGTTAGAAATAGAATTAAATGGGAGATTTGATGAGAGAATTAAAAATTAATTTGAAAGAGCTCTCAAATTCTGAATCTTTTAAACATTCTAAGGGCAGACTTAAAAATATCCCTTTCACTATAATATAACATAGTATGTATTCTCCTATTTTATAATAACTATATCTATATGTTTATAGATAGAATGTACATTATACTCTTGCCTTGCAGGGAGTTCATACTACCCAGTAGGCATTTTAGCAACTGTAGCTATGTAGTATCCAGTTGGTGAGTTCAGTACCCACATGTTTGCATGGAAGGTTAAGAAACTCAATTGATATTTATACCAATTAATACTATAATGGTTTTTGAAACTCTTTTTCCAAAATGAAAGTTGAATGTCATCCTCAAAATTTACGTCAAAATTCTAGGGCTATGTTAAAAAATAGGTGCCATTGATCTTGAACATACTTTTGCCTGCTGAACAATGGATCTGAAATGGCCCCACTGTTACGGTGCTGGACATATATGGTGAAGGGTAAGTAGAGCCTGCATGAGTGTAGTCAATAGTGGGATGGCTCTTCTCTCTCGCCTGGGCTCCATCTCCTCCTTCTGCTTACTTACTTACTTATGTATGTATGTATGTATGTATGTATGTATGTATGTACTTTATTTATTTTCTCTCTCTCTCTCTAATGATCTCTCCTGTGTAGGTAGATATTTCGGCGTGAACAGACGCCCTGGCTCAGTTCCCCTTGCCTTCTGCTGTATGCTGGTCCGAGAGAGCCGGAGTGCGGCTCTCCACGCTGTGTTTGGCAGGGGGCGCGCGAGGTCCCGGAGCTGTCCAGCACCTCCTGTCCAAGTTCTCCTCCGCGCTCTCTGCGCTCTCCGCGCCGGGGAAGCTCTCCAGCGCCCCGCCACGGGCAGGGAACCTCTCCACCAGGACTCCCCCGGGTTTCCCAGGCTCTCCATCCGTCTCCGCCAGTCTCTATCTACTTTGCCCAGCTCCACCTCGGCAGTCGAGAGTGTTTTGGCAGGCTTCCTCCGCAAGCCCTGGATTGGGAGTGCCTTGCACCCAGGTGCTGCTCCGGAGCTCAGTGCACGAGTGCACGTGGGCTTCCCTTCTTTGCCTAAAGGGCAGGCGAGCGCTTCTCGTTCCGGCCTTGCCTCCTGCGGCTGGGTGGTCTTTTTCTCTCCTGTCTTTCAAGACACGCGCCCGAAATCGAGGGGTGAGGGCAAAGACCGCCCATCAACTTAGCACCTTGGATTTAGAGCTTTCGATCCCGAAAGGGGGTTGGCATTGCCCGGGTCATCGAGACAGGGAGGGAGAAGAGCTGAGGTTGCAACGGCTCCGGGGCTCGCTGGACAGGGTTTGGCCACTAGGAGCCCCTGCGGGAGACCGAAGCGGAGCGCCCGCCTCGCCCTCGGCGGCCCCTCCCTCCTCCTCACCCCGCCTCCCCCGACCTGCCCCTCCCTCCCCGGAGGAGCAGTCTCTCCGCGCGTCTCGTGGAGCTCTCTCCATTGTCTCTGCCTTTACAACAGGTTCGGGCGGCGGGGGAAGACGGGCGGGTGCGGGGCCGCCCCAGCCTGGGCTTTCTTGGGGCCGCCTTCCTGCCACTGGGTGTGCGAGTCTTTGGCTGCTTTTATTTGGCTCGGGAGGTAATTCCCTGGCAGAGCAGCTCCGGGGCGAGTCCGACCCCCTCCCTCCGGGCCCCCTCCTGGCCGCGCCGCCGCCTAGGCTCCGCGTGTGGGAATGATGTGCGCTTTGGAGGGTCTAAGTTCTTCACGCGCCTGGGGGAGGCCTCCCTATTCTTTCTTAGACGACCAAAGCCTATTAATCCTACTAATCAGTAAATCCGAGGCAGCAGCAGGAGAGGCAAACGCTATTTTCCCGCTTGATTCCAAGAACCTCTTCGATTTTTATTTTTATTTTTAAAGAGGGAGACGATGGACTGAGCAGATCCTCACCATGGAGTCTCGGGTCTTACTAAGAACATTCTGTTTGATCTTCGGCCTCGGAGCAGGTGAGTGGCCGAAAAGCTGGGGGGTTGGGGGAAAGGGATAGCTCCCGCCTCGGGGCAGCCTGGGATGGCTGGGGAAGCCTCGCCTTCCCGGACCCAAAGTAGGTCTGGAATGGGAAGCTTGGAGTAGGGGGCGGGTTTGGATTTGGATTTCTTTTTTTTTTTTTTCTGTGCTTGCTTTGGAGACCGCGAGGCGGGTCACGCCCCTAGTCCAGGGTCGGAGGGCTGAGGGGGAACTTTGCACGGAGAAGGGTTTAAAGTAGGTCATGGAAATGGGACTGGGTGCTCCGCTATTTAAAGCTTGGCTGCTGAGCTTAGGTAAGGTTCTTGACTGAGGAGGAGGGAGTCGCCTCCCATCTTCAGTTCCCAATATTGTCGCGAAGACGCGGTTCTTTGCTGCCCTGGAGGAAGAAGCTTGCATTTTGATGAAGCTTTTCCTTTTTCTCTCTCCCCCCCCCTCAAACCCCTCACCAGTTTGGGGGCTTGGTGTGGACCCTTCCCTACAGATTGACGTCTTAACAGAGTTAGAACTTGGGGAGTCCACGACCGGAGTGCGTCAGGTCCCGGGGCTGCATAATGGGACGAAAGCCTTTCTCTTTCAAGGTATGCCCGGCGTGCTGCATCGAGACACTGTGGTTTTAGCTCCGATAACCCCGGCAGGAGTTGGCCTCGCCGCTCGTCCTAACTTTGTATTGCCTCATGCATGACAGTACCTGAGATGAGGTGTGGAGGGACCAGTGTGAGACACATACATACCCCTATCTCTTTTAAGTGGCTTGGTTTTCTCTCCCCTGCCGCACTCTCCTCCTTCTTACTTTGTACTCTTGCCAGTTCTAATGGATAGCCCCTTAATTACAGAACAGAAACTGGGATGGCAGATGGTTGATTTTAGAATCTGGGGAACAATGAATTATAACACAAACACCTCGTTTGGGTGAAATTGATTTAGGTAGGAAACAGGATAACTTAATCTTGGTTAAGATACTGATCTCTGAAAGTTTCAGGTACAATGGTGCCCTGCTTGGAGGAATTGTTTTATGGGGGTAGCTTTCTGGAAAAATTAATGCCTTTGAATATTTTTACCTATTGTATATCACAGTCACACTATATTTGAGGCAAGATTTATCATGGAAAGACCCTCATTCTTCCTTTATCCACCAACAACAAGAGAAAGGGAATAATAGTCTCAAAATTATTTTGGAAAAATTTCAAGTAAATGTTAATTTAGAAGTGTACCTTGTATTATCATTAATTGTGTACTTAGGATTTTATAACTTTTTTTGAAGTCAATGGATATTGACTGCGCACAAATGTCTACATCTCAAATTATAGTTAAATGTGTTGTGCAGTCAGAAGCAAATTCCAATGGAGCAATCCTTCAACTTTGATTAACCAGAGATTTTGAGGATTGCTTGCCTGTGGAAAGTTTCTGTAATAAGAGCTTCTAAAAGGTAGCTGAACATGTACAGACAGCCTAGATTCACATATAGTGAAGTATACATAGAGAAATGGAGTTTGGTTTAACATACCTGATGGACTAAAGCTTCTTGCCCCACCTCACCCATATATTTTTTGTTGTTGTTGCTGTTATTTTGGTGCCATGGCTTCAAAAGTGCAACTCATAATTACTAAAGAGTTGGATATGCAAAAGGAAACCACTTCAGAAAATATGTTATCAAGAAATAGAAATAAAATAAAACTTGAGTGTTTCTGTAGTGGTGTTGTTGCCTGATATAGCCAGTATGTGTCACCATGGACACTAACACCAAAGCTTACAGTAGGGAAAGGAGGAAATTCACATGTGTTACATTTACTTAAAACAAGTTTGCTCTTATAAAAAATTAAAATGCAATTTTCTGGTCTAAAAATTATTGTTTAAATTTTGTTTAAGTCAATTTTTTTATTGCAACAAATATTTATGGTAATGTTTTATTTACTTAAAGGTCTTTTTTGGAGGGTGGGGCTTGGATATTGAATCCTTTAAAAACAATGACCAAATCTAATAAAGAAGACAAGGCTACTTTGTCAGCAAAATTTCACATAGTTGAATAGACGTGTCAGTAGGGTTAAGCTTCTGGTTTTTTGTTTTGTATTGTTTTGTTTTTATGTCTGATTTTTAATCCCTATGAACTGGAAATAAAGTTATTTCAGGACGCCAATTTGAGTAAATGGAAAGCTTTATAGAATCTAAAGCTCCTAATAAACAAACGGCTTTGTAGTGCTCTTAAAATTTACAAGGTTTCTTTGAATTTTATTAGTATTCTGCCTAGTTTCCTCTGAAGAGTGTCTGATCGGTCACAAATAGAAATCTTCAGGACTGTGCATTTTATGTTCTGGTGCTAGAAAACTAAACAATTTTTAGGAAATAGTTTCAGTAATCAGTAACTTTTCCTAGTTAATTAAAAATGTTTAGTGTTTATTTTTATTTAAATTGTCAAATTCTTCAAGGTAGGCATTGTGTTCAAAATACATAAGGCACATAAAATGTTTTCTTTGAATTGTCCATAGTAACTAGATATCCATGTACATTGATGAATTGGTTGTTTTTGTTTCTTTGTTGATGCCAAGCCCAATATTTAGACAAAGTAAATGCCTAACAGATATGGTTTATGAGATCTGAAGATGTAAAATTTCATTTTCTGCCCAATTATGGACTTTATTTAATATAAGCAATCAATCAGCAAGTATTTCTTGCATGCCATGTTCTCAGTAGGCATATATTACTGATGTATTGATTATGCTTTTGTGATTCCTTTTTTCTAAGATTTGGGTTCTGAAATTGACAAAAGATGGCCCTTTGACCATGCATGGCATTTCGCATTACCTTGGAAAGGTCTTTGCTAATAGCATTTGGAAACTTGTTGAGAAGTCAGCTCTGAGTCTTCCCGTTTCATTGGGATTTCCTTTGGCTTTAGAGAGAAAAAAAAATCAGACTTTGAAGATTTTATAGATTCTATTTACAGTGAGTTGAGGGTGCTGCAGATATTTTGTATAGTGTATACATATACACTATACATAGTTATAGCTGGAATAGTAACAAATTACAAAACCTGTGAGATGCTCTTAGGTTTCATATGAACCTATCATACAAGTTTCTTTGTGCTATCAGATATGTTCTAAATAGATGGAAGAGATTTTGAACCATCAAATTTTTCCTGCAGTAACATAACCATCTTCTTCTGTCAGCTTTAAAATAAAGAAATCTTGACATATACTTTCCCAATGATTTTTGCTCATTTAATATTGCTTTTTCTTGTGCCAGTTTTTCTCCTTAGTGGTTTTTGAGATGCATGCAATTCTGTACTTTCTGAAACTATAAATTATTTTATTATATGTACCTAACAAAAACAAATGATTGAAATATATTTTAAAGTCATACCTTTTAAAAATAATAGCAACTATAGTATCACTAAAATGGTTTTGTTGTTGCTGAAATTTGATTTATAGTTGCTTTGAAAATTTAAGTAATAAGATGCTAAATTAGATCATACCTTAATAAAATGGCTTTTGATTTTTGCCAATTGCAATAATTTTCCAAAAAGGAGTCCAGGCAATTTTCTAGTCATTTCCAGCTATCATCTGACTTGCAGTCACAAAATACACTTATTATGCTTTTAAATAATAGAGAAGTGAATATTGACAATAAAAAGACCTATGAAAGGTTATAAAGGGTTCTACTTTCTTTAAAATCTTTCCCAAGGAAATATTTTCCAAGATAATGATCAAAATAATGTTTTTTCCTCTGTACATGAGAGATCAGGAATGAAAGCATACAGAAGCACCGTTCTAGGACTTTCTAGCAATGTTAGCATGATTTTTAGATCTTTGATTTTAATAACTAATCTGGCCAGGTTCCCAAAATAGGTAATTTCCTCTGTTGGAATACACTTTCTTCTGAAGTGTTCACAGATTTTATAATCTCATTAATCCACACAAGAGAAGTAGATAAAATCAAAGCATGTTTTTTTTTTTTTACAAGTTAGTACATTGAAAATAAGCATAGTAGTTATTTGTAAAGAGCTTTGGTTTTAAAGGGAAAAAAAGTCATATGACTCTTCTTATGTCAGTTTTTGAACAGCAGAATGAAATAGGCATTTGGTAGTAGACCATGAACTTTAGTAGGCAAAGGTAGCTGCATTGAGGAAATTGAGGTGGCATTGAGTATTTGTCTTTAGTGTACTGGTTGGTGAGCATCTGTGGACTTTGAACTGATAGTCATTGGTGTCCAGATAGAGTGGAATAACACAGCAATTAAGAGATGCACTTAGAAACAAGATAGACTGAGGTAGAATTTCATTAGTTGTTTTACTGTGGTGAAGTTGCTTAATTTCGCTGAGCTTCAGTACCCTCAATTAAAAAATGAACATTGTTATGATGATTGAGCAAGTTATGTTCATTCCTCCAATAAGTTATTGTTGTGAAACTAGTACACTGTTAGGTGTTAGGTACATAACAAATGAAGACATTAGAACTTACCTTTGACTTCACGGTGACTTAAAAGTAGCCATTGAACAATTACATAGTTACTGACTTAATCACCAGTAAGATAAATTATATGAAGAAAAACTGAAGATATAATGGGAATCTATATTTTAGTTAGGGGAGTCACAGATTCAGGGAAACCATCTTTGAAGAATAGTCATTTAAGTTGATATTTGAAGGATATGTAAGAGTAGTCTAGAGAAGAGAAAGGGACAAGTGTGTGAGCAAGGTTCTGAGCCTGGAATGAGCTTGCGTTTGAGAAAACAGAGGAAGTCTAGAGAAGTAGAAACATAGGGTATGTGACATGAAATGAAGCATATGAGGAAAGCAGGGAACAGGTTACATGGTAGGCTATGTTAATAGAGCAGAATTGAAAATTTGTCATTATGTAAAGATATATTATGGTGGGCAGAATAATGGTCCCCCATAGATGTTCATGTCTTAATTCTTGGAACCAAAGAATAGGTTACATAATATGGCAAGGGGAAGTTAAGATTGCTTATCAACTTTAAGATTAGGAGGCTATTCATAGATTATCTGGGTGAGCCCTGTTTAATCAGAAGAATCTTTTAAAACGGAGAAAAGGAAGCAGAAGAGTCAGTGTTAGAGTGATGTGATATGAGAAAAACTAGTCTGACCACTCGTGGCCTTGATGATGATAGTGGGCCACAATCCAAGGACTGCAGGCAGATTTTAGAAGCTGAAAAAGGCAAGAAAATGAGTTTTCCCTTAGAGCCTCCAGAAGGAACATAGTGCTACTGATGCCTTGATTTTAGACCAGTGAGACTCATTTTGGACTTCTGATCTCCAGAACTGTGAGATAATAGATTTCTGTTAATTTAAGTCACTAAGTTTGTGGTGATTTGTTTGAGCAGCAGTAGGAAACTAATACAAATTTTGGTTCATGGAAGTGGGGTGCTGGTGTAAGAAATACCTAAAAATATGGAGGTGCCTTTGGAATTATGGAACCTAAGATAGAAAAAGCCTAGATTGCCTTGAATAGACTTTCAGTAGAAATATGGATATTGGTGACTCTACTATGAGGACTCAAAAGAAAGTGAAGGGCATGGTAGAGAGAAAATCAAAATCACCTCTGAATATACTTAAATTATCACAAGCAGAGCGTTGGTGAGGTATAGACACTAAAGGAACTGTCATTGAGGGCCCAGATGGAAAGAAGGAATTTGTTATAATCTGGAGGAAAGGGGATCCTTCTCATATACTGGCAGAAAACTTACCTGAATTGTATTCTGTGATTATGTGGAAAGCAAAACTTGTGAACAATGAACTTAGATTTTAGACAAGGTGATTTGTAAGCAACAAAAGTGTTGAAGGTGCCTCTGGCTTTTTCTTGCTGTTTTGTAGTAACATGTGAGAGGAGAAAGAGAGATTTAGGGAATAACTGTTAAGCAAAACTTATTCATGACTTGATATTTGAAAAATTATAAGCCTATTCAGATTCCAAAACATGTTAAAATAGAATGTTCACTGTCAGGAATACCTGATCTGAAAAGAAAGCCAAGGATTGACTAGAAAATATTTTGCTAATGCCTCAGAAGTATCAAAAGGTCAGAGTATTCAGTTAAATTGAGGAGGCTCTTTGAAGAACATATGGCTCATAGGTCCCCTCAACCATTTCAGCAGAGGTCACAAATAGAGATGTAATTATCCAAGAAATATCTATGGAGGAACCTGTTTTGTTTAATGGAGTGAATCCCCATGACATACATGGAAGATCTATAAGGTTCTTAGGAATATTATGCCAGTAAAATTGCTGCTGGTGGGGTCTGAAAGTATCAGTGAGAGAATAAAGTGAAAGAAGATAATGGATTCCCAAAATTCTAAAAGCGAAAAACAGGCTCACTTAGCTGTAAACATCTTTCTGTGAAGCTGTCTTTCATGAAAAAATAAGATTAATTCAGAGGGCAGAACTCGGAGCCCAGAGCATGTAGCTGACTTCAGACAGTGGAGCCAGAATTACAGAAAATTATTTCTAGACCTTGAAATCAAATGGTGTTCACGTGGTTGGATTTTAAAATTGCTTGGGTATGGCAAATGGTTTTTTTTTCTTCCATTTTCTCCCTTTTTGCATAAGAATATTTAGAATTATCACCTTTATCTTCCTTAGCATTGTATTTTTGAGAGCAGATGGCTTGTTTCAGGGTGTGCCTCAAAATGGATTATCCTCAGCACCTTTCTCATACCTGTTTTAGATGATTTGGATGATGAGATTTGAGAATTTTGTTGTTGTTTTATGCTTTTGTTACTTAGAATTTAATTATTTTTAAGTTGACAAAAATCGTACACATTTATTGTATATAACACAATGTTTTGAAATATATATACATTGTGGGATGGCTAAATCGAGCTAATTAACATATTCATTACCTCATGTACTTATAATTTTTTTGTGGTGAGAACACTTAAAATCTATTTGAAATTTTAAAGAATACAGTGTATTATTACAGTCACTATGTTGTACCATAGATCTCTTGAACACATTGTGCCATCTAATTGAATTTTGGTATCCTTTGACCAACATCTCCCCATCAACTACCCCCCCTATCCTCAGACCCTTGTAACCACCATTCTACTTTCTGCTCCTATAAATTAAACTTTTTACCCACATATAAGTGAGATCATGTGATATTTGCCTTTCTGTGACTGGCTTATTTCACTTTACATAATGTCTTCCAGGTGGATCCATGTTGTCTCAAATAACAGGATTTTCTTCTTTGAGGTGGAATAGTATTACATTGTGTGTGTGTGTGTGTATATATAAGAATGTATATATATATAAAAGAATGCATAAAGGAAATGTTGTATATATATGTATATATAGGTATACATATATATGTGTATATGTGTGTGTATATATATACACATATATGTATATGTATATACATATACACATATATATATAACATTTTCTTTATGCATTCTTTTATATTCTTATGTTCTTTGCAGTATTATTCATAATAGCCAAGATGTGAGATCAACCTAATTAATGGTCATCAATGGATGAATGAATAAAGAAAAATGTCATTGGAATTTCAATAAGGATTGCAGTAAATCTGTAGATCATTTTGGATAGTTTGGACATTTTAACAATATTAATTCTTTGAATCCATGAACACAGGTTATCTTTTCATTTATTTGTGTCTTCTTCATTTCTTTCATCAGTGTTTTATAGTTTCAGTGCACAGCTCTTTCACCTTCTTAATTAAATTTGTATGTAAGTATTTTATTTTTTCCTAGCCATTTTAAATGAAGTTGTTTTCATGATTTCTTTTTCAGATAGTTCTTTTTTTTTTTGAGACGGAATCTCACTCTTTCACCTAGGCTGGAGTGCAGTGGTGTGATCTTGGCTCACTGCAACCTCTGCTTCCTGAGTTCAAATTATTCTCCTGCACAGCCTCCGAAGTAACTGGGATTAACAGCACCCTTCACCATGCCCTGCTAATTTTTTTTTATTTTTAGTAGAGACAGGGTTTCGACATGTTGGCCAGGCCAGTCTCGAACTCCTCACCTCAAGTGATCCACCCACCTTGGGCTCCCAAAGTGCTGGGATTATAGGCCTGAGCCACCGCACCTGACTAGTTCATTGTTAATATATAGAAACGCTACTGTTTTTTTTTGTATGTTGATTTTGTATCCTGAAACTTCACTGAAATCATTTACTAGTTCTGACAAAATTTTTTTTTTATGTATATTTTTTATTGCATTTTAGGTTTTGGGGTACATGTGAAGAACATGCAAGATTGTTGCATAGGTACATACATGGCAGTGTGATTTGCTGCCTTCCTCCTCATCACCTATATCTGGCATTTCTCCCCATGCTCTCTCTCCCCAACTCCCCACCCCCCGCTGTCCCTCCCCTATTTCCCCCCAACAGACCCCAGTGTGTGATGCTCCCCTCCCTGTGTCCATATGTTCTCATTGTTCAACACCCCCCTATGAGTGAGAACATGCAGTGTTTGATTTTCTGTTCTTGTGTCTGACAAATTTTTCGTGGCATCTTCAGAGTTTTCTAGATATAAGATGATGTCAACTGCAAACAGGGATAAATTAACCTTTTCCTTTCCAATTTTGATGCCTTTATTTCTTTCTCTTGCCTAATTGCTCTCTCTAGGACTTACAGTACTATGTTGAATAGAAGTGGCAATATTGAGCATCCTTGTCTTTTTCCTTATCTTAGAGGAAAAGCTTTCAACTTCTTACTGTTGAGTATAATGTTAGCTGAAGATTTGTTATATCTGAGCTTTATTGTGTTGAGATAAATTTCTTCTATACATTTGTTGAGAGTTTTAATCATGAAATCATGTTGAATTTTGTCAAGTGCTTTTTCTGCATATATTAAAATGATAATATGGACTTTGGCCTTTATTCTGTTAATTTGGTGTATCACATTTATAGATTTGTGTATGTTGAGCCATTCTTGCATCCTTGGGATAAATCCTACTTGATCATGGTGAATGATTCTTTTAATGTGCTGTTGAGTTTGGTTTGCTTGCATTTTGTTGAGGATTATTACATTGCTGTCCATAAGGAATATTGGCCTGTAATTTCCTTGTAGTATCCTTATTTGGCTTTGGTGTCATATTAATACTGGCAATATAAGATAAATTTGGAATTTTTTCCCTCTTCATTTTTTTGGAAGAGTTTGAGAAGAATTGGTATTAGTTATTTAAATAGAATTTGGCAGTGCAACCATCAGGCCTTGGACTTTTCTTTGATGAAGGACTTTTTATTAGTGACTCAATTTCCTTAAAAGTTATTTGTCTGTTCAGATTTTTAAATTTTTTTTCATGATTTAGTCTTGGTATGTTGTGTGTGTCTAGGAATGTACTCATTTCTTCTAAGTTTATCTAATTTGTTGGCATATAATTTTTCATAGTAGTCTCATGATTTTTTGTATTTCTGTTTTATCAGTTATAATGTCTCATCTTTTCATTTCTGATTTTATTTATTTGAGTCTTCTTTTTTCTTAGCTTTCTTAGCTAAAAGTATGTCAATTTTGTTTATCCTCATTAGAAAACTACTCAGTTTCATTTATTTTTTCTGTTATTTTTTAGTCTCTTTCACTTATTTCTGCTAGGTTCTTTATTATTTCATTCCTTCTACTAACTTTGGTCTTACTTTGTTTTTCTTTTTGTAATTCATTTAGTTGTAACTTTAGGTTATTTGTTTGAGATTTTCTTTTTTTAAGTCTAGGCATTTGTTGCTATAAACTTACCTCTGAGAACTGCTTTTGCTGTATCCTTTAAGCTTTGGTATGTTGTGTCCACTTTTATTTGTCTCAAGATGTCTTCTAATTTCCCTTTTAATTTTGTTTTTGACTAATTGGTTGTTCATGAGCATGTTAATTTTTATGTATTTGCAAAATTTGTTAATTTTTATGTATTTGCAAATTTTGTGGAATTCTTCTGTTATTGATTTCTAGTTTCATATCTATTTTAATCTTTTCTGGCTACTATAACAAAATATCTTGGATTGAGTAATTTTTTATTTCTCACAATCCTGGAGGCTAAGAAGTCGAAGATCAAGGTGCCAGCAGATTCAGTGTCTGGTGAAGGCCATTCTTCATAAATGGCACCTTCTTTGTGTCTTCACATGGTGGAAGGGATGAATGCTGTATCCTCACATGGTAGAAGGGCAAAAGACTCTAGGGTGCTTCCTTCAATCTCTTTTATGAGACCATTAATCTCATTCATGAGAGTGGATCACTCATGACTTTCCAAAGGGCCCACCTCTTAATAATATCACATTATATTTTAGTTTCCAACATATGAATCTTGGAAGGACATATACATTTAAACTATGGCAATACCATTGTGGTTGGAAAAGGTGCTTGATATGATTTCATTATTTTTAAAGTTGCTAAGACTTTTTTAACGGTCTAACATCTGATGTATTCTGGAGCGTGTTCCACGTGTGCTTGAGAAGAATGAGTATGCTGCTGCTGTTGGATGAAATGTTCTTTATATATCTGTTAGGTTCATTTGATCTAAAGTGTAGTTTAAATTAAATGTTTCCTTATTGATTTTCTGTCTGGATGATCTGTTCATTGCTGAAAGTAGAGTATTAAGGTTTCCTACTGCTATTGCATTGTATTGCAGTCTATCGCTTCTTTTAGGTATATTCATATTTGGTTTATATATTTAGATGCACTGATGTAAGGTGCATTTATATTTGTAGTTGTTATATCTTCTTGATAAATTTACCCCTTTATCATTACATAATGTACTTTGTCTTATTTTACAGTTTTTGACTTAAAGTAATATTTTATTTGATGTAAGTATAGCTACCCTGATCTATTTTGTTTTCCATTTTCAAGGAATTTTTTTTTAATCCCTTCACTTTCAGTCTTCATGTGTTCTTAAAAGTGAAGTGAGTCTCTTACGTGTAGCATGTATCTGGGTCTTGCTTTTTATTTTTTAAATACATTCATCCACTTTATGTCTTTTGATAGCAGGATTTAATCCATTTGCTTGCAAGGTAATTATTGATAAGGCATTATGTTATTTGTTTAATGGTTGTTTTGTACGTCATTTATTCCTTTCCTCCTCTCTTGTTGTCTTCCTTTGTGCTTAGGTGATTTCCTCTGGTGGTATGCTTTGATTCCTTTCCTTTTATTTTTTATGTATCTATTATAGATTTTTTTTTTGTAGTTACCACAAGGCTTACATAAAACACTTATAACAGGCTATTTTAAGCTGATAACAACTTTGATCTCAGAAGAAAAACTCTACATATTTACTGCACCTCCCTGCCTACATTTTATTTTATTTTTTGATACACAGTTTGCATCTTTTTATATTGTGCATTCCTTAACAAATTATTATAGCTTTTATTATTTTTAAACAGATTTGACTTTTAACCTTCATACTAAAGATATAAGTGATTTACACACCACCATTATAGTATTAGAGTATTCTAAATTTGACTTATTTCATTTTACCCGTGAGTTTTATATTTCAGATGTTTTTATATTACTAATTAGCATCCTTTTCTTTCAGCTTGAAGAACTCCCTAGCATTTCTTATAAGACAGGTCTGGTGATCATGAACTCCCTTGGCTTTTGTTTGTCTGGTAAAGTCTTTATCTCTCCTTTATTTTTGAAGGGATTGTTTGCTGGGGTCAATATTCCTCGTTGGCAGTTTTGTTTTTTTTTTAAATCACTTCTGCACTTTTAATATCATCCAGTTCTCTCCTGGTCTGTAAGACTTCTGTTGAGAAAACTTCCGTTAATTTTATTGGAACTCCTTTATATGTGATTTGGCTCTTTCACTAGTTTTAGGAGTTTTTTGCATTTGATTTTTGACAGTTTTATTATAATATATCATGATGTTGTCTTATTTGGATTGGATCTAGTTGAAGACTGTTGACCTTTCTGTATCTGGATATCTTTCTCCAGAATTGAATTGTTTTCTGCTACTATTTCTTTAAAGAAGCTGGAAATCATTATTCTCAGCAAACTAACACAGGAACAGAAAACCGAACACTGCATGTTCTCACTCATTAGTGGGAGTTGAACAATGAGAACACATGGACACAGGGAGGGGAATATCAAACACAGGAGCCTGTTGGGGGGTGGGGGCCTAGTGGAGGGATAGTATTAGGAGAAATACCTAATGTAGATGACAGGTTGATGGGTTCAGCAAACCACCATGGCACATGTATACCTATGTAACAAACCTGCATGTTCTGCACATGTATCTCAGAACATAAAGTATTAAAAAAAAAAGGCTTTTTACTTGTCTCTTTTTTCTTCCTTCTTAAACTCTTGATGCCATCCCGTAAATCCTGTAAGCTTTCTTCTTTCCGTTTTATTCTTTTTCCTTTTCTGACTATATGTTTTCAAATAACCTCTTTGAGTTCATAGATCCTTTCTTTCAATTGATAATTCTGTTGCTGATGCTGTCCATGACATTTATCATATTCACTGTGTTTTTTAGCTCAAGAATTTATTTGTGTTTTTTCCACATATAATTTCAAACTTTCCATTAATGTCCTTTCTGTTTAGAAAAAAACTGCAGCTCACTGCCAGCACTAATCTAATTTTGCATAAACATGTTTTTTGAGGCTGAAGCAAATCTGACTGATTTTCAATGTGAAAATAAAATATAAAAACTGTTTTTGGAATTATTTCTAAACAGAACTAACATCAGAATTATTTAAATTATCAGAATCATCAATTTTGGGAAAACCAGATTCATCAGGTTAATATCTGGCCAACAACTGTTCGAGAACAATGTTAACATTTGCATAGGAATGCTACATTGTCTAGGGTTTGACAGTTTCAGCAACTGAGAATTACTATATTTTGTAAGTGGAAATACCACTATTAAAAACAGAATGCCATAAATAGAATGATGTCATTTGTTTCTAAAGCCTATATACTGGAACAAGGTGAAAATAATTAAAAAAGCAAGATATTTCATGGCAAAGTTATCTCAGGGTAAACACTGCAGGTGCAAGTGCTGCTGGTGAGTATTCTTGAGGGAAATGGGAGAAGAGTTAAACTTCTAATTTTGATCTTTTATTGTTTTCCTGATTTTATTGAATTATTTATCTCTACTTTCTTGAGGTTTTCTGAGCTTCATTAAAACAATTGTTTTGGATGCTTTGTCATTAAGTTTATATGTTTTCATTTCTTTGGGGTCAGCTATTGGGAGATTATTATGCTCTTTTGGTGGTGTTATATCTCCTTTGTTTTTGTGTTTCTTGTTGCTTGTGTTAAAGTCAGTGCATTTTAAGAAGTAGGGACTTATTCTAGTCTTTGCAGACTGGCTTTGTCTGGGAAAGCTCTTCACGAGTCAGCCAGTTCATAGATTCTAGGAAGGCTGTCTGACATGGTTGGTGGGAAGACTTATTGCTGGAGTCCTCAGACAGGCTGTTCTGGTTTCTGGGTTAGCAGTTTGGTGGGCCTGTTGCCTGGACTCACTGATTGGGTCTGTGGGGCCAGCCTGGAGCCATACTTCATAGGTGCTGGCCTGGTGATGGAATGGGCACACTTAGACCCAGCTTTAGGTTAGCCCTTGTGGATAGAGCCTGCCAACTTGGTGCTAGGGTAGGCCTAAAGCCTGGGACAGTGAGGGCCATCTCAGTGCTGGGGGTGGTTCAGAGCCCATGTCTGCTGCAGCTGCTTGTTGGGTCTGGAGTCTGGGTCTGTGGGGGCCAGTTTAAGGTTGAGACTGGTTCAGAGCTTGAGGCTACTGGGGTTGGCCTGACAGTGGGGGCAGCCCAAAGACCAAGTCTGATTGGCCCGCCTGGAGCCTGAGGCTGTGGGATCTGGTTTGCATTAGAATGGAGGCTCAAACTGTGGATACCAGCCTAGAGTCTGTGGCTGTGGAGTTGTACCTCGTGTTGGGTTTTACTGAGGCAGGCTTAATTTTGAGGTCTGAAACAAAGTCAAGTGCTCATTTTTATTTCCTTTCCAAGATTATTGTTTTCCATGCTGTGCTGCCTGGCTCTGAGGGAAGGTGAGATGGGTAATGTAAAATTGTCCTTACTGCTCTCTTCAATATGCCTTTTCTTATTTCTGTGCCACACCCAGGTGCTGTAATCTCTTACTTGGTTTTCTTAGCTTTTGTGATGGTATTGTTATATGTTGATAGTTGTTCTAATTGATGTTTCTGTCAGGGAGATGAGGGCTGGAAAGTCCTATTTCACCATCTTTCTAATGTGTAGTTCTTGGGACTTCTGAATTGATTAAGATTTACATGAGATTTTGAACTTTGAATTGATACTTTAGTGGGTTGGAAATTTGGGGGACTTTTGCACGTACAATGGATGTGAATCTTTGGGGATCAGGGGAAAGACTGTGGTAGGCTAATTGATAGTCAGCTGCCCACATACTAATCTCCAGAACCAGTGAATATGTTGTTACATGGCAAGGGGAGATTAGATTTGCAGATGATGTTAAGGTTGCTAATCAGCTGACTTGAAAATAAGGAGATTATCATGGATTGTCTGGTGGTCCCTATGTAATCACAAGGGATCTTTTAATTGTGGGAGAGCGATGTAGTTGGGTATGTCTCAGTATGATACAATGTAAGACTTGACTGGCCATCCCTGGCTTTGAAGTTGGAAGGCAGCCATGAGTCAAGAAATGTGGACATTCTCTAGAAGCTATAAAAAATAAGAAAACAAGGTTTCTCTTAGAGCCTCCAAAAGGAACACAGCCCTACTGACACCTTGATGTTTACTTAGTGAGACCCATTTGGAACTATTGATCTCTAGAACTGCAAGATAAATTTGTGTTAATTTAGCCACTGAGTTGTGGTGATTTGTTACAGCAGAAAAAGAAAACTAATATATATCTTGAACATTAGCAGTCATTTATTTTATAACCGAATTAAACTTTCTTTTGAGCTCTCATTTAACTGCGTAACAATGTGTTTATGGGGTGGCTGGCAACTTGGTATTGACAGTTAAAATTATATGTCATGTTAGTCATTTGGGGTGCACAATAGTTTTTTTTTTACATATCAACTCAGTCTTTGTGGTAAATGCTGAGTATTTAAGGGATTTTCCCCGTCATTTATGAACTAATTCTGAGAAAAAAAAAGAGTAAAATCAAATGTGAAATTTTGTATTGTATTCTTTTTTTCAAAAATACACCCTTTCTCCTCAAAATGTTAATCTGGATATAGAGGGGGAAAATTAGAAAGCATTAACATTTTGAAGATAGAAGGGACAACACTTAGCATGCTGTTTGGCACTAGCAAGTGTGGCAGCTATAATTATTGACAGGGTCAAGCATAACTAGAAGTCCCCTCTGAAAAGTGCCAGGGATATCAGAGGAACGCTGACTTAATTCTGAAGGAGCTAGAGCAATCTTGACAGGCTCTGGCAAGTGAATGACTTTCAATGTCATGGCTGAAGTACACTCTGGGTAACAACAAGGCTTCCTAGTGTGATGTGTCACCTGTTGATTTTTTTTCTTTGAGATAGAGTCTTGCTCTGTTGCCTAGGCTGGACTGCAATGTAGCGATCTCTGCTCACTACAACCTCAACCTCCCAGGTTCAAGTGATTCTCTCGCCTCAGCCTCCTGAGTAGCTGGGATTATAGGCACCTGCCATCATGCCCAGCTAATTTTTAAATTTTTGTAGAGACAGGGTTTCAGCATGTTGAGCAGGCTGGTCTTGAGCCCCTGACCTCAGGTATCTGTCTGCTTTGGCTTCCCAAAGGGCTGGGATTACAGGTGTGAGCCACCGCGCCCAGCCTTCCTGTTGATTTTAATTCAATTCCATTTAACAAATATTTATTGCACGGCTTCTATTTTAAGGATGGAGATCACAATAAAATATAGGGAAAGAAAATGACTATATAAATTATTGCGGTAAAATAGGAACCAAAATTTTATTGTAAGTTGTGAAAAAGAAAATTTGGGACTTTATCTTGAAGAATGATTAGAAAACTAGGAAAATTAGGTCCTAGTCTATATATGACAAACTGTAGGTAATCATTTAACCACAAGCTAATTCTAAGAAGAAACAGTGTAAAATTAAGTGCTCAGTGTTTTGTTGTTGTTTCTTTTGCAAAAATATCTGAGGACTCTCTCTTAATCCTTGAATGTGAAATCATTCTATTTTGAAGTACTTATCATTCTGGATAAATTTTAATTTTAATTAAAAAATTTATCTACCTGCATCAGATCATCATAACTTAGGGCCTTAGCACTTTTCTTACATTGTTTTTATTGAATTCATGAAATTTTTCATTTTTTGCTCGATTTCAGTTTCTAATTGACATTGCTGGAATAGACATTAGTCTTAGGTGGGAAAGGAAATCTTTTTGTGGTGACATTTGTTTCGCCGTATAAACTCATGTTTTTAGAGACTTGGATATTGATCCCTGTAATTAAAAAGGAGTAGTGAAGGAGCTGTTGGGGAAGAAAAAAGTATAGCATGCTTCTCCTTCTCTCATATGGCCAGCTGTCAGGAACTGGGCATTTGGGCACATATTTCCTGAACCGTTTTTGATGATGCCTCTGCTAACAGTCTTCATTCTTGCGAAAGGGTGAGTAATCCAGGCAACCATGTGTCTCTCCCTACAAAGGAAAATATATGGAATGAGGACTGCAAATCACTGATCTGAAAGGTCACACTGTACTCCAGACAAAGAGAATAAATGATGGAGGTAATTCTGGGTTTATATTGATGTGCACTAGCATTTAGGAGCACGGCTTGGGAGCTAGACATCTTCATCTCCAGTCTTGACTCCTTTGTTAACCAGTTGTATGAATTTGATCTTGTTACTTATTTCTGCCTCAACTGGCATAATAATAGTACTACGTCTTAGGGTTGATGTGTGCATAGTAGGAACAAAACTGCCTGACATTTACTAAACATTCACTAAATGTTAATTATTATTTTTATTTTGGTATTAGCTTATCAGAAGATCATGCTTCCTTGGACTTTTTAGGGGCTTTCAGGTGGAAATACTAGACTTTGTGGAGGAGCTAATTAAGATGACTTTCATGTGCTAAAGGGAGGACAGGTGAATGTCATCTGGGCTGGGGGGAGAAACTGGCCTCAAAGCATTTTCTGTTCTACTTTTGCTGCTTTTGGTTCTTAATGGGGAGTCAAGGATATATGGATTTGGGTAGGAAGGGATGAAAACAAATGGCAAATTAGGAGAGGAAGAAATTTAATCTACCTTGTTGTTCCAAAGTTGGGGAGCATCGAGAAAACCAGTAAAGAAAGATTCAGGACATAGCTCCTCTCTACAGCAGCCCCAACATAATTACTTTTCAAGCACAATTAAAGCTTAGGTTTTGAGTTCTATATTGTGGGGGATAAGTGTTAGAAGTTCTGAAAAACAAATGACACAATTGTTTTACCTGACTCTGTTTGGATAACCTTGGTGTTCCTTGGTAGTGATTTGGTCTATTCGTGGGAGCTGGTGGTGGAGGATAAGATTTCAGGGAGCCTTTAATAGTGTTTCAGGGGCCAGTGGCACCTTGATGGATCTGCTGGGGTGGTCCTGTGAGCCCTTTGTGAGGTGGGTTTATTTTTCCCCCACATTTCCTGTTACTTCTTTGGTGTTGTTTCTTGAATATCATTCTTGTATTACTACTTATTTCTATAATCTAAAGTTCTTGTGCTGATTTTGATTCCAGTAGCACCTGTGACTGATTTACTGTATTTTAATGAGAATGTGGGTTTTTCTAAGGAAAAGATCATTTCCCTCTATTTCTCTTGGCCGCCAGCAACTCTGTGCTGGCCTCCTTCTTTGGATTGTTCTTCCTGGTTCCTTTTCTTACTCTTACATATCATTCTGGACTCAGGTAAGTTGTCACCTTGGCTACGAATTCTTAATTATTGTTACTTTTTCTGTGCTCTCTTACAATAACTACCACATTGTAGTATAACTATTTTTTTAAATTTAAAATAATGTGGTCACTTCTCTTTCCTTCCTGTAACTCCTTGGTTCAAGCCACCACCCTCTCTCACTTGGATTACTCCAGTAGCCTCCTAAGTAGTCTACCTGCTTACACTCTTGCTTGCCTGCAGTCTAACCTTCACATAGTTGACAGAGTGATCCTTTTAAAATATAATACCTATCATGTCACTGCTTTGCTGCAAGCCTTCAGGGATTCTTCATTTCACTCAAAATAAAAGACAGAGTTCTTATTATGCCCTATAAAGTCTTACATGAACACTCCCACCCCCACCCTATTACTTTTCTTACCTCATCTGCTCCTCTTTTCCTTGATTATTTTGCTTTAACTCCACTGGCATCCTTACTTCTCCTCAAACAGGACCAGGCAAGTACTCTTCTGCTGCAGGTTTTTGCACTGGCTGTCTGCTCTGCCCTGGAATGCTCTTCCCCCAGATAGCTGCATGTTTTTCCCCTTCCTTCCTTCAAACGTTTTTCTCAAATAACAAGTTTTTAATGAGGCCTCCAATGATCACAGAGTAAAATTTCAACTTGTCTTTTACCACCCCCCACCCAGATATTCATGATACCCCTTACTTTGATCTGTTAGTTTCCCTAACATTTATCATTTACCATACTGTATAATTCATTTACTGATTATTTGAATTGTTTGCTGTTTGTCTCTGCTGCTAAAACTAAGCTGCATGAGGGCAGGGATTTTTGAATGTTTAATTTACTGATATGAATCCCAACTGTCTAGCATATAGTAAGAACTCTCTATATATTTGTTGGTTTGATTAATATGCTTGACTTCTGGCTAGATTGTGATCTCCCTGGGGCTTGAGTCTCTCTATTGTTTCTTCTTGTAGCCTCCTGGCCTACCATGGTTGCACACATAATGTGCTCAGTAAACCCTTGCTAAGTGAATACTTATGGCACTGAATTGAGCCCATTTGTTTATGAAAATATGATTATTTTGGTGACTTTATGTTTTATATTTATGTAACTTTAAAGAAAGCTGAAGAGCTCTTTCTAAAAGTCAAAATACCTACTCTCCTGTCTACTCATAAGGAAAGGTAAGATGGTGGAGAAGCATGGAAAAAATTGTAGTTCTGTTTAACTTTGAATAATTCCAAATCATCCCAAGAGGGTCTTTCTCCAGCCTATGATGAAGTGTGCCACAGAGGAAATAACAGCATTTTGAAGAACCTGGACATCCTGAATGCTTCTTGACGATGAGAGTTTACATTTTTAATTTGAAGTATTGGAAATTCAACATTTAGCAGAGACACTCATATTCATATGATAGTCTTGAAAAACATTTCCAAGGCAGATAAGGATTAAGTTGGATTATTGGGATACTTCTTCATTATTGCAAATAAGCCAGACACACTGGAGTGCATCCAGGGTACAGCAACCAGGGAGTTGAAAGGTTTGGAAACTATGCCAGATGAGAAATGATTGAAAGACCTTGGAATTTTCAGTCTGTAGAATAAAATACAGTGGAAATATGACAATTTCTCTAAGATTTTGGAAGGACAATCATGTATAGAAGGATTCAATTGATTTTGTATTGTTCTAGAGTAGTAATTCCCAAATGTCAGCTTGATGATCAGTGGTTTACTGAGTGCCTTGTTAAAAAGATTCCCTGGCACTCCTGAAGTTACTGAATGTAAACCTCTGGGGATGAATCCCAGGAATCTATATTTTTAAAAAGTTTCCTGTGATTCTGATGTTTAGCCAAGTTTGTGAACCATTATCTCAAACTGAGCTCTTCAATACAGTAGCCACTAACCACAGATTGCTATTGAATACTTGAAATGTGCTTAATACAAATTGAGGAGTGATATAAGTATGGAAATACATACTGGGTTCTGAATACTTAGTATAAAATGTAAAATCTCCTTTATGTTTTTTATGTGAAAAAACAATGATTATATGTTGAAATAATATTTTAGTTAGTGGGTCAAGAAATATGTTATTCAAATTAAAATCAGTTATTTCTTTTTACTCTTTTAAGGTGGTTACTAGAAATGTAAAATTACTTATATGACTCATCTTTATGGCTCTTATACTTCTATTGGACAACACTGGTGTAGAGGGCAAAACTAGGATCTATAAAAAAAGTTGGGAACAGTCATTTTAAGATAAATGCTTTCAGCAAAGTTTCAAAATTTAAGTAGCTTTTTTTTTTTTGGAATAGCTATCCTTCTATCTGTCCATCCACGTCCATCCATCCATCCATCCATCCAATAAGCATGTCTCTAATAATATCTAAGTGGAGATTAGATAACTGTATTTCAGTGAAAATGTTTCAATGGTGTATAGATGGAAGTTAGATTAAATGATTTCTAAAGTCACTTGAGTTCCAACCAAAAGTAAATTATTTCCTCCTTCCTTTTAATTAACTTTTCTTTTTTTTTTAAATTTATTTATTATATTTTAAGTTATGGGTACATGTGCAGATCATGCAGCTTTGTTACATAGGTATACATGTGCCATGGTGGTGGTTTGCTCCTTTTCTTCTTGTAACCTCTGATGTCTAGAACATCCTCTTTTCATCTCTCTGACAATCCTTAACACTATCTTCAAAACAGTTCCCTTCTAAGAAGCATCTTGGATTGTTCTGATGCTTTGTTTGCTACTGAGAGATATCCTGCCCTTTATTACTGTGCTGTGCATAGTGTATCTGTTTTTCTAAATACATATTCTTAATGGTAGTGATACACTTTATTTCTTCCATACACTAGTGTTTTAGTGTTTAATCTATTTTGCTTGTCTGTTTAAATTGAGAATCCCCTAGGCAACCACCATGTCTAATTCTGTGTTTGTACAGTCTAATACATTGTACTGATGGACCATTAAATGTCCCAGAAAAAAATGCCAAATAGATTAAGTATTTCAGAGCGGAACGTAACCTATATTTTTAGAACTTATTTAAATTTCCGGTGGTAATTGGTAGCTGAATGTCTTTACTATGAATTGTGTTTGTTGACATATACTTGTAACTGAGCAGAGTTCTTCCTGGAGACTGATGGATTGTTAAAAGAAAATTAAAAAGGCATATAAAAATCTTTGCTTTAGGCTACCAATGAGATGCAGTGCTCCTACTAACTGAACATTGAACCTGGATGTTTGCTGAGAGCCTATTGACTTTGTTTGGAGGAGGACATATCTTCACTGATGTATTCTTCTCACATTTCATCAGATTGCTAATTATTCTATAAATATAGATTTATTTAAAGTATATGAGTACTCCAGAGAGGCAAGTTCTTTTATGACACTATCATTCATATGTTTGTTCTTACTTCTGAGACTGCTTTTCAAAAGTTCTGTTGTAATGTAAGTATTAGTGTTATTTCTTTTGTTAATATTTTCTATTCCCTGATGTTCAGAGTAAATTTTTATGTAGGATACCTCATAGATCATTTAATTCAAGCAACTCAGAAAAGCAGTGTGACTCTAGGGTTTATGTTTTTGCCTTTCAAATGTAAACAGGGATTTTTCACTCTAGGAGAAGAAATATCATATCCCAAATAAAGGGGAGAAGTGTTTAAAATGTCTCAAAGGAGGAATTATTAATTCCAAATTTGAGTCTAAAGAATTCAGACTTGGGTTTGCCTGGGATTTTAATACACTTAATGTTTCACCATTATTCTGAAGGAAAATACATAGAAACGACTTTACCAATTTCCTTAAATTTAAATCCAAGGGTCAGAAATTGGACTTTTAAAATTCCTAACTCAAATCTGGATTGTCTTCATTGAAATCTTTCTGCAGTTCATTATTAATTTCTATGATAAACAGTAATCCTGAAGATACAGGACACTTTCAAGTTATACCTTTTTATAAGACTGTTATGTTATGGGTTAAACTGAAGACTTATTTGAAAAAGTGCAGTGAATATAAGAACTTGATTTGGAGCATGGGAATTCACAAGAAATGAGACCTCTAAAGGGAAAGAAAAGAACACAGAGTAAATGTATATTTATTGCCACTCACCTTGAAGACACTAAGCCTCTGGTGTAAAGGTCAATTTTTTAAAAGTTGCTACAGAAATTTTATTATCCTTATCATAGGTCCTCTCTACAACAAAGCATCTCATAGTACATTTTCATCCCTTTGCTGCTGTGGGTTCAATTTTTAATAATTGGGTTGCATTTCCACGAAAATTGTGCAATTTAAATTGTTCTTTGATAACATACTTTCAAATTAGAACACGTTTCAAAGACTAATGGAAAAAAATGAGCATTCACTCTGAATCATTGACCAGGCAGGAAACTGTCGGGTGGGGAGAACCTACCTATTTAATGGATGATTACGTTTTGTTATTTTGGTCAGCAAATTAGTAAAATCAGAGGGTGAAGTTGGGAAAACACCACTTAGCTTGTGAAAACTTGCAGGCTCAGTCTTATTTCTAAAACTTTTCGGGACTGATATTAATTACACAGGCATCCGACAAGCAAAAAATGGGTTTTAAGTGAACACTATCTTAGTTGCCCCATAAAGAAAGGAGAGGGAATGTTTAAACTGTACCCACCTGTGTGTAACGAAGCTTTTCTCTCAGGGGAAAGGACAGAATAGAGGTGCAAATGCTGAGCTACCTCATTTTAGACTTTCTAAAGTTATATAACAACATGACAAATATGTGCTACTGGAAAATATTGTAGGAAAGGATTAATTTTCTTTTCTACACTGTCTTGATAGAAGTGGTAGGGAAAATCTAATTTGTTAACTTTTTTCCAACAGTGTATGTTGAGATATGAATCTATAGAAATACATTCTTCAGATAATTAATTTGAGATATGGAATTTCAGGCAATAGGCTCTTCATTTAAAGAAAAAGAGTAAATCAAATCTACTGTTGGTATTGACAGTGAATGCATTTATATTTTAGTTGGATTAAATGGAGAGAACTCATTCAAAATCAATCTATAAAAATACAAGAGGGAACAATGGAAAGTGTGAAATAAATGTTATTTTTGTGTTCTTTTTGCAGAGATACTTGCTTTTAATTAGGGAAGGTAGAACCAAATGTACTTAAAAATAAAAGATCAAATGTATTTGAAGGGCAAAATCTGTTCTTATGGCATTATAGGTTTTGAGGAAGAACAAGATATGGCATAAGACTCTACAAAACAGATTCAGCTGTCAGCGTGTGACGCATGAAAAGACCTGGGCACTGCTGGCTCTGGAACTTGGTCTCACTGGTACAGATTGTTGCCAACCTTGGAAACTGAAATAGGCCATTTCACACATGGCACATCATCCTTCTGTAGGAGGAATGGGGTTTATAAATGTTAGTTGGTTACTATTCCCTCCTTCAGATGGACTGGTTAAGCATTTTTAGAACTATAGTTTAATTCTATCTTCAGCTATTGCTGTAAATTAAAAAAATTACTGGTAAAAAGTAAAAATGACAGCAAAGTCCTAAGCAGGATTCTAAAAAAGAATGAAACAAGATCATATTTGACTTCATCTATCCTCATCTATTTTTTATATGTGCATATTTTGTTATTGGCATGCAATCATAAACAAAGAGTCCAAATTTTGGCTTGTCTGATGTTTTAGTACATTTAATATTTCATTATTAGTCTGGAAGGAAATGGATAGAAATGACTTTGTTAAATTCTGTACCAAATTCTCCCTGAAGTTTAACGATTAATATTTATTTATGGATATGAATTCAGTATTCCTCTTGATTTATGGCAGACAGGTGGTAGTAGTTGGGTGCGTTTGTAAGACTAACCCAAGCAGATGTCATTACTGTTTCCAGTATAGTAGTGTGTTGACCAGATGGATTCAGGTCTTTCTATTATAAAGCAATAACTATTTAGAGTTCTCTTGTTGATTCTTTGAACAAAAAAGTAAGTGTTGAATTACTTGATTAATATAAAATGTATTAATATAAAATGCACTCTAGCTTAGTTTCATTCATAGTTATTTAGGTATATGCATATAATACAGATATTTTAAGTATACTGTATGTAAGATAATCTTGGACTCCCACATCTTCCTAATTAGTCCCAAGAGCAAAACTGTATTTGTCTGTTTCTTCTTTCACCGGGATCCACCACTCTCCTCCTAAATTGCACGTTATGTTTCCTGATACCTTTGGCTGTTCTCT
This sequence comes from Ateles fusciceps, assembly GCA_036589455.1. Taxonomy (NCBI): domain Eukaryota; kingdom Metazoa; phylum Chordata; class Mammalia; order Primates; family Atelidae; genus Ateles; species Ateles fusciceps. The sequence continues at coordinate 3,222,591 of JAZHEH010003051.1, forward strand.
TTAATACTGACATCTATATTATCACTGTTACCAAGGGTGACTCTGTGAATAAAGCCGTCATAAGTATTATCTATAGCTTTCTTTTGGACATATACTTTTATTCCTTTTAGATAAATGTCTGTGAGAGGAATTTTGGGGTAGATATATATTTAACTTTTTAAGAAACTTCCACACAGTTTACCAAAGTGATTGTACCTTTCTATACTCATATAGGAATGCATGAGAGTTCCGAGTGTTTCTTGCAGTCTTTCTGATTTGATCCATTTTCATGGGTGTGAAGAGATATTCCATTTGGACTTAATTTGTATTTCCCTGATATCTCATGATGTATTAACTGATCATTATATATTTTCTATTTGTGAAATGTCTGTTTAGTTGTTCTGAAAATGAGATTTGCGTATTTTTATTTTTGGTTTGTCATATTTTTTCATTTTATGAATACATGTCCTTTGTTAGATATTCATTTTGTGGATATTTTCTTCTAGTTTGCAGCTTGTCCATTTTCTTCATGGATTCCTTTGATGAGCAGGAATATTTAATTTTAATGGAGTCCAATTTATAATTTTTTTCTTTTGTGGTTTGAGTATTTTGTGTTTTGTTAAAAAAATCCTACATACATCTAATTTTAAAAACCTTTTAAAATTTGAGTTCCTGTTTCCCAATGTGTAAATTCAATGGAAAGAAACAGACCTAAATAATCTTAAAATTTTAAAGCAGGTTGTCTCAACAACATTGCTTACATGGCCAAGACAAGTAATATAATGAGTTCACTCAACTGGATATGAGATTATAAGGGGTAGTGAGGTCAGTGGATGAGTGGGAAGTACAGGTGTCACTTAGAGCTATTCAAGTTTACATGTCTGTAGATGGGGTGGGCCACTTGGGGGGTTACTGGTTTGTGACTCTTGTCTTAAAAAATTATAATATATTTTTAATAAGTGATTTATTTTTGGTCCAGTGACCACTGCTTAAAGCATGAGCTCTTTTTAGATGGGAAATAGTGATCAGTCTATTGATTAAAAAGCCTAGTTTCTCAAATAGCCTGCCCCTTCTCTCTTTTTTTTTTTTTTGAAGTGATGACAGTTCATGAGGAGAGAGGTAGGTTTTTGTGACTTCATAACTAAAAGAAAGACTTTGAGACTTTGGGAGGAATATTCTCTGGTTTCTGTCCAGGCGGGATAGGGGTGGGGAAGAGGGTCTTGTCCTATGCTGGTCTGTCTGCTGCTGTGGCAGTTGATATACTTTGCCCACCTATTGCTGTGTGTTCTGGTGGCACTTGTAGCTTCTATGGTCGCTGTCACTTGTTTACTGGATTTTGTTAGCTCCATCAGATGGAGCTAGTGATGCAGAGGGATCAACCTCCTGGCTGACTGCCTTATCTTGGCTCCCACTGGTACTGTGGAGCCTAGGGGGTCTGGTGCTAACTCATATATGAGTCTCGCCTGGGAGGTTGGTCCCTCTGCATTGCTTTGTGTAAAACTACTTCACCGCCTCTCCAGTGTCCTTTCTGGCAAGGTCCCCAGCCAGACATTGGGACAGGCAAATTTCAGGACATCCCTTCTCCTTAGCTTGCTGCACTTAGTGTTTAATTTAATGTAGGTTGGCCCTAAGTTCATATAGTTGTAGCCCACAAAGCCATCATCTTCCTGAGTCAACACAAAGTGGGCAAGTCTTTTTCTGCTTTTTTTTTTTTTTTTTTGAGACTAAGTTTTGCTCTGTCATCAAGACTGGATGTAGTGGCTCAATCTTGGCTCCCTGGAAACTCTGCCTCCCAGGTTCGAGCAATTCTCGTACCTCAGCCTCTCGAGTACCTGAGATGACAGGCGTGCACCATCACACCCAGTTAATTTTTGTGTTTTTAGTAGAGATGAGGTTTTGCCATGTTGGCCAGGCTGGTCTTGAACGCCTGGTCTCAGGTGATCTGCCTGCCGCAGCCTCCCAAAGTTTTCTACTCTCTTTGACACTTATTTAACACAGCTCCCTCTCTCCAGGCCAACAGCCCAAGAGAGAAAAAAAAAAATCTCTTCTCTTTGCTTATTTTCTTCACAACCCTATCTAGTCTTGCATGGAGTGGGTTAAATAATTTTTTTTAAACTTCTTGCTTCTCTTTTCTGTGCCCTTGCTGTCATTTGTAGAAGGAGTACAAGGCTTTTTTTTTTTTTTTTTTCCATTTCTTCTGTACTAAGCCAAAATCTTTCTCTCAGGCAGAAGACTGCTTAGGCTAGCTAAGCAGTAGATGTGCCTGTGCATGTAGAAAGGCACATTAATAATTTATGAAATATTATCCCTGTTACACATAAGAAAATAGAAATAAGTCCACTGTGTTAAATCTACTGTGTTAGTCTCAGTAGAGTTGAACAATAAATAGTAATGGGATATATGATTTTAATACTTAAGGAATGTTCACCTTGGTCTGGAAGACAGGATCATTAATAGAAGTAAAACACACATACAGTCAGGCAATAATCTAATACCCTTACTTCATGAGAATAAGGGTTCAAATATTCTAGTTTTGATCCTGTTTGCTTCCTTACTGCACTGCTGAGGTTGGCATGGGGTGAGTTGTTGCTTTGTGCATGGTAATAATGAGTCCCTTGCCCATTAATGTGGTCCTTTTTCTGTCCTGGCCTGTCATCCTTGGAGCTATTGGAAGCATAGAATGTTATGTAATACTCTGAGTTCTGGTATCAGGCATCATAGAGTATGGGAGAAAACGTTGCCAGATATTAATCAGCTGCTCTCTGTGACACTCCCACAAGATATTCTGAGCTTAAAAAGACACTTTCAAAAGTCCTGTGGCTGACACATGGCTTCAGAGCATTATTGTTTATGAAATCTCAGAATGCCACAGTATATGGATGGGTTGTTTTTAATTTTGGAAGGTTGTATAATTTAAAAAAACAGATAACATGTGTATGTATCATACATAGAGAGCTCAAATGGAAATTGAAAGATCATTTGGACAGCTTAATAATTGGCAAATGCAGATATGTATACTACTTGCATAACAAACCACATATGCTGTTGGCTTGGGAAAACACTAGAAAATAATATGTTTTAGGATTTATTTTGAATTGATCATCTTAGTGGGTTCAGTTGCTTACAATGAAATATCGTAATGTTTTTGCATATTGTCTGAAAGGGGAGAGTTTGGAAGAAAAATTGGAATTTTTTCACCTGGAACCTGAGCTCCTCCACTACTGCAGCAACTTAAAATGCAGTAGGGTGCAGTAGCAACGATATTGACATGATCAATGGTAATGGTGCCAGAGGAGTCGTGCTGATCAGTATTGCTAGTGATCCATAAATGGAGGACTCTCTTAGCAGGGTTTGATATGATTAGACCACAGTTGCACTAGAGAAGCCGTTCCCATCTGCAGAGTCAAGAACCTTCATAAAAACAGAGCATGCATGTTGATGCTAACACCATAGACTGTCTGGCAATGCTGGATTTTTTCTTTATTGTAAATGCATCATTAACTATGATGGCTCCAAAGAAACTTTCGTGGTCTTTGGGGGTCAATAATCTCTAAATATATACTTGCATAACGAACCACAGATGCTATGTGAACATTTTCACAGATGTCTGGCCTATAAGTTGTCTCTTGAATGGCTTAAATCATGTGCATGGCCAAGTCAGTAACTTCAAGGGATGTACTCCAATCATTAGTCCATATGGTTATTAGTGTTCCTGGTGTAAATGTTCTAAGTCCATTTTTATTATATTAGCATTTTCATAAGTCCAGAATGAGCACTGCCTTAGTGTGGAGTGCACGCCATTTTCTAATGTAAAGTCTTGAATTTTGAAAACCTTCAGAATTAAATCTTTGACATGAATGGAGACTAGGTAGTCAAATAAAATGTACACCTTGGCTCAAAGATTTTCCTTGGAAGTGGAGGCAAATTGAATTTTGCTGCTTCAGCCTCTTTAGGATAACTCTCATGTGACCTGACAGTAGATACTGATTGACCAGAGGTCAATAATAAAACTGATTGACCTCTGGTTTTTGCCTTAGTACTCATGTGTGTGTGTGTGTGTGTGTGTGTGTGTGTGCATGTGTTTATGACAAATCTCTGGTTCACAAAGTTCCAAATCTTAATTGTTAGCTTTGGGTCATTTCCTTCACTTCAGAATACTGAGTTTCCATTCAATTTAAAATGAAGATTTTTTATCTTAGGACTGCCTTTCACACAGCTTCTCTTTAGTCAGAGCTGTCCAACAGAATAGTGTCATGGAAACATCCAGTTCAATATGGTAGCCACTAACCCTATGTGACTGTTGAGCACTTGAAATGTGACTAATGTGAAAGAACTGAATTTAAAAATTGTATTTAATTTTGATACTTTAATCTTTATGTGACTAGTGCATTGATCTAGCTGTGCGCTATACTGTACTGTATTGGACAGCACAGTTCTAAATACTTTTCACCACTCCTGTCCCCTTCCATGTGCTTGGTGGACTTTAAGTTAGGAATTATAATACTTGACTAGCAAAGGCTATACTTAGTTAATGGGCACTATCTTTTTACACATATGTTCATTTGTGATGGGGCAAGTCTTGTTTGACATGTATAAAAATATAAAGGAAGGCTAGAGTTTCTAAAATAAAATTTGGAGCCTGTATTAATGACAATTTCTAAAGTTATAAGTGGTCAAATACTTTGAATTTTTTTAGTTTATAAAGAAGAGAAGCTTATCCTAGATTGAGGAAACTTTATTAGAATTTTGGGACTCTCATTATTCCATTTTAGAATGGAAAATATAAAGGATTTAGAGGGCATGTAAAAAAATTCAGCAAGGGATAGGCTGGAATTATATGGCAGCTTTCTGGAATTAAGATAATAGAATAGTTATTCATTATAATTTTAAAAAATTAGATTCCTTTTATATTAATTGTGCACAATAATAAACTCTTCCAGGGTATTATCCTTCACTAACTGGAAAAAAGGAAAATGGAGGTTTATTGTGATCAGATCTCCAGCAATGACTATTTCCTACTAAATTAGTGATTTATTTAAAATTTAGAACTGGATTTTAAAATTTAGCGTGCTTATATTTGTGCTTATCTGTTAAAATTTGTGTTTTAATTTATATAGAGTGAAATGCGCAGACACTAAGCACATAGCTCAAACCTGTATGTGCCGTATTTCTTCACTCTAGGTACTCCAACATTTCTCATATAAAAAAAAAATTCATGCATGTTTGTGCCTCTTTCCAGGTGACCCTGCCACTCCTCCTCCCCCATCCCCCACCTTTGAGGGGCTGATTTTTACAACAATTGCTTAGTTTTTTGTGTTGTAGTGCTTTGCCTAAATGGCATCAGTCAGCAGTTTTTTTGTATCTAGATTCCTTTGTTCTCCATAATGTTTTTGAGATTCATCCATGTTGTTATACATCTGCTGTTTGTCCCTTTTTATTGCTAAGTAATAAGTCATTGTATAAATATATCCCAACTTGTTTTTCTCTTCTTTTGTTGATAGACATATGAGTGTTTCCAATTTGCTATTGTTTGAATGTGTCCTCTCCAAAATTCAGGTCTCACTAATGTGGTAATATTAAGAGATGGAATCTTTCAGAGATGTTTAGGCTGTGAGGGCTCCTCCTTTGTGAATGAGATTAAGACTTTTATAAAATAGGCTTCATGTGGCATTCTACTCATTTGCCCTTTCACCTTTTGCCACACGAAGTCACAGCATTCCTTCCCTCCAGAGGCTGCAGCAACAAGGTGCTGTCTTTTTTGTTTTTTGAGACAGGGTCTCACTCTGTCACCCAGGCTGGAGTGCAGTGACACGATCATGGCTCATTGCAGCCTCCACTTCCCAGGCTCAAGTGATCCTCTTACCTCTGCTTCCCAGGTAGCTGGGACCACAGGTGTGAGCCACCACACCTGGCTTATTTTTGTATTTTTCATAAATCCAGGGTTTCACCACATTGCCCAGGCTGGTCTCAAATTCCTGGGCACAGTAATCTGCCTGTCTTGGGCTCTCAGAGTGCTGGGAGTATAGGTGTGGGCCACTGCACCAGGCCAAGCCATCATCTTTGCAGCAGAAAGCAGCTCTCACCAGGCAGCCAAACCCGCTGGTACCTTAATCTTGAACTTCCCAGCCTCCAGAACTATGAGAAAATACATTTCAGTTTTTTTAAATTATTCAGTCTCAGATATTTTGCTATAGCGGCACAGAACAAATCTTTTCTGAACATATCCTTTTTCTTTTCTTGGTAAATACCTGGAAGTAGAACTGCTGGCTTATAGGGTAGAGAAATGCAAATCAAACCCACATTGAGATACTCTCATGCCAGTTAGAATGGCGATCACTAAAAAATCTGGAGACAACAGATGCTGGAGAGGATGTGGAGAAATAGGAACACATTTACACTGTTGGCAGGACTGTAAATTAGTTGGCAGGACTGAAGACAGTGTGGCACTTCCTCAAGGACCTGGAAATAGAAATTCCATTTGACCCAACAATCCCATTACTGGGTATATATCCAAAGGATTATAAATCGTTTTATTATAAAGATACATGCACACGTATGTTAATTGCGGCATTGTTTACAATAGCAAAGACTTGGAACCAATCCAAATGCCCACCGATGATAGACTGGACAAGGAAAATATGGCACATACACACCATGAATTACTATGCAGCCATAAAAAACGATGAGTTTGTGTCCTTTGTAGAGACACGGATGAATCTGGAAACCATCATTCTCAGCAAACTGACACAGAAACAGAAAATCAAACACTGCATGTTCTCACTCATAGGTGGGTTTTGAACAATGAGAACACATGGACACAGGGAGGGGAGCATCACACACTGGGGTCTGTTGCGGGGGACTAGGGGAGGGACAGTGGGGGTAAGTTGGGGAGGGGATAACATGGGGACAAATGCCAGATGTAGGTGACAGGGAGATGGAGGCAGCAAACCACATTGCTATGTATGCACCTATGCAACAATCCTGCATGATCTGCACATGTACCCCAGAACCTGAAGTACAATAAAAAAAAAAAAAGAAATTACTCACTGTTGTCCTAAATTTTACCATTTTGTATCCCCACTAGCAATTTCTGAGAGTTCCAGTTGTTCCACATTTTCCCTTGCAATTGATTCTTTAATTTTGTCATTCTAATGAGTGTATAGTGGTGTCTCCTCTGGCTTTAATTTGCATTTCTCTGATGATAAATAGTGTTAAGTACTTTTTCATGTGTTTATTTGCCATTCCTATATATTCCTTTGTGAAGTTTCTGTTTAATTATTTTTCTACTTTTTATTAATTTTTTTTATTGTTGAATTTTAGGGTTTTTTTTTTTTCACATTCCAGTTACAAGTTACTCCTGCCATCCTCCAAATAAAATATTTTCTCTCATATATACCTTGTCCATTTGTTTTCTGAGTGAAATTTTTTGATGAACAGAAGTTTTGGTTTCCTAGGGCTGCTGTAACAAATTACCACACACTTAAAACAACAACAATTTATTCTCTCATGGAAGGCCAGAAGTGTGAAATCAAGGTGTTTGCAAGGCTCCATCTAAAGGATCCTTTCTTGCCTCTTCCTTGTTTCTGGTGGCTCCTGGTAATTTTTGGCACTTCTTGGTACTGCATCATCTCAATTCTTGCCTCCATCTCCATGGCCCTCTTCCCTCTGTGTGTGTGTGTGTGTCTGTCTCTGTGTGTCTGTTGTATATATTGCCTTCTTAAAAAAAAGTCATTGAATTTAGAGCCTACCAGTATGATCTCATCTTGTTAATATCAAATAAAATCACGTTCTGAACTTCCAGCGGGCATGAATTTTTGGTGGGACACTATTCAATCCAGAACAGTTATTTATTTTCTTAATCTTTTGATGAACAGAAGTTTTCCATTTTAATGAAATCTGGTTTATCTATTTTTAATTTTATAGATGCTTCTTTCTGTGCTCTAATAAATCTTTGCCTATACCAAGTTCTCAGAGATGTTCTTCTGTGCTGTCTTCTAGAAGTTTTGTAGGTTCTACCTTTTATATTGAGATTTTATAATACAATTTGAATTAATTTTTGTTTTTATGGTGTGAGATAAAGTCCAAGGATTATTTTTTTCTGTAAGTATATCCAATTGTTCCAGTATGGTTTATTGAAAACAATGTCTTCTCCTTGTTGAATTTATTTGGTGGTTTGTCAAAATCTATTGAACATGTAAACATGCCTCTGTTCCTAGACTCTCTGAGCTATTCCAATACCATACCATACTATCCTGATATTATGAACTTACAGTAAATCTTGAAATCAGGTAGTATAAAGACCTTCAATTTCCCTTTCTCGCTTCCATTCCCCTTCCCCTTCCTTCCCCTCCCTCCCCTCCTTCCATTCATTTCTTTCAAAGTTGTTTTGGTTATTGTAAGCCCTTTGCATTCTGTTTGATTTTGTTATCTTCCTTTGAAGAATGCTGGTTTTTTTTTTTTTCCTGTCAGGCAGTCATTTTAATAGAAGATTATCCTTATTCTCTTCAAGCTTGGTTTAGGATTTGTTAAGGTGGCTAGGAGACCTAGAATGGCTTCACTCCTAAGGCATGATCTTTATGGGAGTGAATTCTCTGGGTGTTCAGAAAGGTCACTCCACTCTGGATGGTCATAATCCAGTGTCTCCCAGTACTTTGAGTCCTGGAATCTCTATTCAGCTTATAGTCCCAGAAGATGTTCACTGCCAGTCAACTAGAGTCTTGCACTGCACATGCACAGCTTAGCCATTGGCCATACTTGGGAAATTTATAGAGTTCTTGGGGAACCCTATGCAAGATTCCTAGAGCTCCTCTTCTACCCATTTTTCTTCTGCTTCTCTTTGGCTTAAAGTTTGAAAAATGCTCCTAGGTGGAAAGACAGAGTTCTTTCAAGGATCATAGCTATGTGATTGTTTTCCAATGCCTACAAATAGCTACTTTCCATATCTTGCCTAGCTTTACAGTTTTACATAGCGGAAGGTAATACGTCTGGGACAGGGAGCCTATGCTGTTCTTTTGTGCAGAAATATGTAAATAGGATTACTGGTCAATTAGATTCTTGAAAAAACGTGATATTTAAGGATTTAATCTATAGAAAGTTTATTTATATGATTTAGAAATAAGGCATGTGAAAAGGACCATGGGGTACACTTAAAGAAGCTCAATTACTTCTGGTAATCAGGGAAATTGGAGCAATTTTGAAATGCCATACCACATAGCCTGCCAATTTCTGTTCTCTTCTACCCATTGTATTTTTAACTAAAAGGTTTCTGAGATATAGCCTAGAGCACAAAGTGTGCTTCGGTCTACTGAGTTTTAAACTGTTGGATTTTAATAAAATAATTATGGTTTTCCTCAGGGGGTCATTAAGGCAAACAAAAAAGAACACTATTTTCTGAATATTAAAAATACCAAATATAGGGATCTACCTGCCATAGTGTTTTAAAAATACTTGTTATCTCCTCAAATTCAGACACGTAACTACCATAGGAAAACATTTTCAGCTTTTAAAAGATATCACTTCTCCACGTATTTGACCTATTCCCACCTTAGGAGAAAAGGAAAGAAAATGAATCGCAACATATCCTACAGCACTTTTGATTTACTCATAGTACAATTTGTTTTAAGCTATAGATATGTAGCCAAAAATGGTTGAAACTTCTGTTGGTTAGGAAATGCCTATGTTTCTTTGCTTACTCAGGATTTGTTAAGAACCAATCAATACAGCATATATTATGGCATTTTGAGAGAAAAAGAGCCTTGCTTAGGAAAGTACAAATCAACTTCAAAGCAATACATATGCATTTTGTACCTACTCTCAGCCAGTGTGGAATTTAACTTTTTGGTTATAGTGGCCCTTTAGAAAGGGCCTTTAGTCAGTATATCTCAACTAAGTGTATTGTATAAATCTTTTTTAAAGGGAAAAAAGATTCCTCACATTATATATCTATACCTGAATTATTTATATTGTTAAATTACATAAATATAAAACAAAGTATAAATTCCTTGCACATTTACTTTAAATAAAAGCAAATTTATAATTTAAATATTAATACAAACAAATCTGTAAATACAGATTAACAACATTAGTTTAACACAGTGAATGATGTGTTGGTGAAAACTTAAATTGTTGCTTACAATATAAATATGTTGGTGACTGCTAGGATACAGATTCTTTTTTTGTTTATATGTAATTTAATTTTTTTCTTCAACTTTTAAGTTCTTGGATACATGTGCAGGATTTGTTATACAGGTAAACATGTGCGATGGTGGTTTGCTGCACATATCAACCCCTCACCTAGGTATTGAGCCCAGCATCCATTAGCTATCCTACCTGACGCTCTCCCTCCTCAACAACAGTTCCCAGTGTGTGTTGTTCCCTGTAGTGTGTCCATGTGTTCTCATCATTTGGCTCCCACTTATAAGTGAGAACACGCGGTGCTTGGTTTTCTGTTCCTGGGTCAGTTTGCTGAGGATAATGGCTTCCAGCTCCATCCCTGTCCCTGTAAATGACATGATCGTGTTTCTTTTTATGGCTGCATAGTATTCCATGGTGTATATATGCCACATCTGTATCCAGTCTATCATTGATGGGCAGTTGGGTTGATTGCAGTTCTGCTATTGTGAATAGTGCTGCAATGAACATATCATGCATGTGTCTTTATAGCAGAATGATTTATATTCCTTTGGGTATATACCCAATAATAGGATTCCTGGGTCAAATGGTATTTCTAGGATTCAGGATCTTTTAAAACCGATTCGTATACTGGTGGATTCCTCAATTCTCCTACCACTTTGCTGTGAATACCACAAAATCTTTCTTCTTATAGTGAAGAAAGTGATATATTAATAACTTGCCTGTCCCTTGGCTCAAAGCCATCATTTATGAGTGTTATTTATCTGCATCTTTTTGCATTTGTCTGTGACAATTAAAATAGTATTGCTGGGGTAAATGAAATTATAAACAAAAACACAAAGGCAGGCTCTGAAATTTCATGATAGTCCTCCATTGGAAGGTGATTTTTAAAAATATTCTAGAGTGTATTAATACTAATATTTTAAAAGGTACTATCATAACAAGTCACAAAGTACTACAATTTTTATAGGTCACCTACAGACTCTTAGGAATGCATTCATGCAAATACAGTTTAATAAACACTTTTGTAGAATGCATTTGAGAGGGCAATGATTGGATGTAGGGAGACCAGAAGACTGTTTCAACAGTCCAGATGTGGGCTATTGAGAGTGGAAGTGGTGGGAAATGGAAAAGAGAGTCAATGGGTGGTGACTGATCAGAAGTCCCAATATTTCAGTATATTTGAAATATTTTATTTGTCATTCAGTCATTTATTTCTTCATTTGTCCATTTGTCACTGGGGAGACCACCTTCTGTGATGATTACAAATCTGATTTTTTTACCTGTCATTTCCTCTTAGGATTGTTGAATGAGATAAAAAATGTAAAATCTGGGTACATAAATTCTCAGTAAATGGAGGCTATTACTAATCTACTCACATTTATTGTTTTAAATTATGTCAGGAAATGGGCTAAATTGGAGTAGATAAATCTTGAGTACTGTCTTCAAGGAACTCACAGTGTAGTAAGAGAGACTGACATGAAATCGAGTAAATAACTTGCAACACGGTAAGCTTGTGGAGACAGCACTCAATATACTGACACTCTGAGGAATAAATCACCAACTCTGTCAACTTGTTGGAGTCTTTAGGACTGCCTCCTCAATCAAGCAAGGTGTTTGATTGAGCTGGAACTCGGAAAGCATTTAGGTGCTAGTTTGACAGGCCAATGAGATATGGGAGGACATTGCAGGCAGAAGCACAGCATCTGCAAAAATATGGGGAGTTCAAGAACTTGATGCATTTAGAGGCTTGCAAGTAGTTTGGTGAAGGCAGAATGCAGCATGCTTGTAGGAGAGTGGCCCGGGATGAGGTCGAAAGGGTAGTAACAATTAGATAACACTGAATTCTGAGAATTAGAATGGAAACCTGACCTGAGGCATCTATCTCACAAGTTGTGACAGTGGTCATGGGAAGAACTGAGAAAGCCTGGGCGAAGCAGTGTAACCAAGCTCAACTGATAGAAAAGCAATCCAAAGCTGTGTTCCCAGATGGTAGCAAATAGTGTTATCATGGGTGTGAAGAACAGCATTCTTACGGTCTTTTCAGTGGAGTCATTACAAAAACTTCATGATCATAGCCTTGACAGCAAACTTGAAGGAATGATAGTCCTCAAGCAAATAGTTCACTAAGTTGTTCTAGAAAGTAGAAAAAAATTCTAATAGCAGAAAAAAATCTTGAAATTAGATAATTACATCACATTTCATATTAGTAATTCTGCATAAAACTGAGAGCCCTTTTTGGAAAGCATTTTTGTTATTATTCTTAGGATAGTGCAGAATTTTCGTGGCTTTATATACAAATGCACATATTTTTAATTAATATTAATGAAGAGAAATCTTATGGATATTTAAACCATTGATCTGGGTCATTGTTACAAATAATTCTTTTTTAATGAGTTCTATTGCATATCATTTGTATACACTGGTCATTTTTGTTTCTTCCAATACAGTTTTGCTTTTATCTATCACCATTATTATAAGCAGCATGAAGATATAAATGTAGACTGATTTCTTTTTATAATGACGATAATGCCTTAATTTTCTTTATAATTTTTGGCTGGGGTTTCCAAGGTTACCAAGGGGCACATAAATATTCTGTAGAAACGTAATTAGTACAGTGGTATATAACAGTCCTTCACAGATAGTATAAAGGAATGAGAGAATTTTACAAAGATCATATGAGAACAGGAATGGTATAATATAAATTCACCCATGTGGCACAGATTGAAGCGTGCGTGTGGAGGTGTGGGAGATGCACAAAATTAAACCCCCTCATTACACCCTGTAAATTGCCATCTTGCAGTCATCAGGTCCTCCTCCTCCTCCTCAGATGCTGAAGCTAGGCTTCTAGACCAGCAGAAGAAAATGTCTTAGTTCAATGTATTCTCACTTAGCTGATGAACTCACAGTTGTGGCTATGAAAAGCTGATAGTCTGCATGATGAAATGACTGTTTATATCCATTTATATTAGAGAATTGTTCTACTTTTCCCATGACTTTTCTGTACTCATAATATAATAAAAATGTCAGTATTCTAGTTTTGCTAGAAGAGCAGTAGACATGTCTGGTTACCTGGCATTGAGGGTTTGGCTATTTATTTATCCGTATTGTACTAACACACTAATATGAATAAAAATTATCAAAATGTGTATGTGCTTCTCTACATGTGTGAGAGAGATGTTAATCCAGCATTCATTATGTTTCAAGCACTGTTCTAAGTGGTTTATACATATTAGTCCTGACTATGACCCTGTGTTCTATTATTATTATTCCCATTTTATAGATGGGAACCAAAATAACCAGGGTTCAGAGAGGTTAATTTGTTTAAACTAGAAAATGATGGAACTGGCATCAAAATTTAGTATATACTGACTCTAGAGTGTACACAATTATTAAAAAATACTTATTTCAAATGTAGGTACATTTGTGTGGCAAAGTACTGATACAATTTATATATTACCTAAGTAATTCATATTGACATTATTACTCACCTTTCAAAGCATCCTCTGTTGACATAATTTCAGACACTGTTTTGTGCATTGGGGAACACCACGATACCAAATTTTGTTGCTATATTTCTCAGTGGGGTTTATTACCTTTAATAATGGGTATTTTCATGATGCATCTTCTAAATACTAAGAGACAGGTAGGATTTGAAATTAAACCCTCTGGACTTCAGTTTGTAGATAAATTTTAAAAGTGAGAGAGGTAAACTCTATGGATTGTGGTTTGTCGATGTTATTAGAGCCTATTCTTCCATGAAGTGCATTGGCAACATTACAATCAATTAATCCCCTGTGTGGGTTTCACAAAGGCCATAGCTCATATTTTTAGACAGCTATTCTCCAGTGATTTGTATTTCTACTTTAAGATGATTTTAGAGTATTATACTAAAACTGGCACAATATAAGTCTTTAATGCCACAAAGAAATCAGAATTGATTTAATGTAGAAATTAAAGCTATTTTTTTAGTTCAGTAAGGTACATTGCTATTACCAAAAATGGGACAGAAAAGTCAAGGCCTTAGCTATCAGAAAACCAAAATGTAGTTCTGAGTCCTGCAAAAGTATTTGGAAAAGGATCTGGCAGATATGAATCAACTTAAGAAAAAAAACTTTCTTTGAATTATTCTTCTAGATGAGATTATATAGGAATCATGCAGCATGGTGCCTGGCTTATAGTAAGTTGTCACTAAGTGCTAGCTATCACACGTTCATTTGGCAGCCGTAGCATAGAGGTTAAGAGCAAAGTCTCTGGAGTAGACTACCTGAGCTCAAGTCCTAGTTCTACCACTTATCAGCTGGAAAACTTAAGTGGTGGTTATCAACTGGGAGCAGTTTTGCCCCCCAGGGAATGTTTAGCATTGTCTGGAGACACTTTAGATCTCCACGATTAGGGATGGGGTTCCACAGGAGGGCATGGATGCTGCTAAACATCACGTGATATGCAGAGAAACTCCCCACAACAAAGAATTATGCATAATCTCTATAATTATGTGAATATTGCAGAGATTCGGGAACTCTGACCTAGAACAAATAAATTACTCTTTCTGCAAAATAAGGACACTAATAGTACCAATGTAGTGAACACAAAGGAAGCACTTAGGAAAATGCCTCACATAGTAAGCAGTCAGTAAATGGTAGCTCTTGTTATTCATTCAACAAATATTGGTAGAATGCTCACTATGTGCCAGGCACTCTCCTAGATATTAGGTATCCAGTGGATGCCAAATAGGCCTGGCCCCTACCCTTGAGCAGTTTGCTGTTTATGACTGTAGGGGTTGCCATGGGGTGACATCTGCTTCCTAGGGACAGCATCATCTATTACTGTTAGGGCTACCTCATGTTCTCTATGCTCCCCTCCTCTCAAAATACAATGCTCCTTCTTCATCTCGTTTTAAAAGTCTCTCTTCTAGACCTAGAAGAATCTATAGTTATATTTCAAAAGAACATAATTAGTGCCAGATTTCCCAAAACACTCATCTAAACTTCAGCATCATAGACCCCTGACTCTGATCTATGAGCAGATATTGCTAATATCTCCAAGCATACTTTGAATTTGAAGAGGTTTCATTCATGCCAGTGAGTCTCCAGTTAGAGATTTTCCTTTGCCTCAGGACTTTCTTCCTTCCTCTGACTGTGGACATCCTAGTTTTTCTCCCTCAGGGCTGGGATCCCTGAGTTTCTTCTATAGCCTCTTCCACTTATTCCTTCAGAACTTCAGGCTCCTGTTCTTGCTCATATAGCCTAATATGGCCCAAGGAGAGAAAGGCTCTATTTCTTTTACAGGTGCTTTTTATTGAGGAAACATTCTTGGGGATCTAAGTGGGAAGTTTGAGTGTGGTTTCACCTGGAGGCCAAGCTGTAAATGGTGGCCTGTGTCAGCAATTCTAGGCTTGGATAACTGATGCCCTGTGTGCCAACCATTCCCACTTCCCAAGCCAGTTCTGACAAGGACAGAGAATAGTTTGGGATCTCACCTGCCTTGTGTGGGAATAGAATTGGAATTCACTGTGCTAATGACTGGTTCCTGGTGTTCCTAAGAAAAGCCCCGTGCTGTTATATGCTGACTGAGTCATAGTTTTTCCGTGTGTTCCAATTTGTTGGCCCAGTTCTTCTGCTTTAGTTTCCTCTCAGCCCTGCAATTCTCTGAGTAACACAGTGTCTCTGAAAAGGCTGATCACAGAACTATGATCTGTTCCTAACCACCTGTGTAGACTCCTTCCACTCCACTCCCCACATACCTTATGCCCTAGCAGTGTATAAAATACTGGTAGGTTGACGAATATGCCATGTTTTGTTTTCCTGCATGCTTTGTACATATTCTTCCTCTGCTTGGATTTTTCAACTCGAGCAGGTCTAAGTTCACCTTTATTTCTTTCACTATTAGACACGGAACATCTGGCTTCCTTTGTCAGTATCTAGCTTACAGCTTGTTCAGTTATCTCATCCCTCTATCTCATCTTGGCTTCCAGACTTCTCTGCCCACCAAGGTGTCAGGTGTTGCCAAGTTTACCCTATTGCATTAATGAAACCAGGATCTACTGAATTGAAATCAGTCACAGCATGATCTAGTAGACCGAATCTTCAGAGGACCTAACCATTATATACAATATTGCCTCTATGTAAAAATTAGGCCAAGATCCCAAAAATGGATCAACCAATGATGTTTTAGAACACAGCCACATTTATGAGTTGTAGATTGACCACAGTAAGAATGCATGTGTTTGTGCATGTATACATGCAAATATAACCACAAATGTATATATACACATATTTATAAATTGCATTTATATCTTTATTTATACTTTATGAAACAAGAGAAAAGAGTGACATAAATGCTACAAATAAGATATCATAAGAAAAAAATTAGAGCATGTGTTTAGTGAATGAAAGATTGTACAGATATGAGAGAGAAGGAATGAAAATGAGGGAATATGTGATTGAGTCATTGGATGTTGGTGTTTAAATAGGAAATATATTATTGATGTTTGGGTCTAATTTCCTAAATTAGAAATGGAAATTATTATATCTTTTACATGTCTGTATGTAATTCAGAAATATGTCTATCTAAGTGTGGTATTGGGTATAAATGCCCATTTTATCATCCCAATGCCAGACAGAAAACAATTTTATGGAAGTGAAATATAAACCAAAGGAGAAGAAATACATAACTTAGACTAGCATGCAAATCAGAAATGCTGGGATGGAAGAAAGCAGCTTGCTTTAAACTCCACTCTGATATTTTCATTTCAATAGGATTTTAAATCCTAACAACTTTCCTAGCCTGGACTAATGAGATAGTTGGACCGGTAATTAGTATGGACTATGCCTCCCAGAACCTCCCATAAACCTTTGTACAGCATAAATTGTGTTTGCGTGTGAGATTATCAGGTATTGCCTAGAGCTGTGCAGCGAGTCCAGGGTTGTAAACCTTGCTTCAGTGGAGAAATAGGAGGGGAGGGGAGTAAGTTATTCTTACACAGCAAGGTAGGCACATTGTTTTGTCTTCCAAGCCTTGGAAAAGAAAATTAATTGAACTTCATTCAACAAATATTTATTGAACCCTTCTATCTGTCTTGGGTTATAATTGCTGATAGTTATTGGAGTAGAAGAGAAGTGTAATATACAATTTTGCCCTTAAGGAGTTTAAATCAGTCTTTCTGAGGATGTAAGACTGGCATATAAAGCAATTAGACAAGAAACAGAGAAAACTTAAGGCAGCACAAAGTACTACACTGAAAAATAATGAAAATGTATAGTAAAGCTATCAGAGCTGTGGACTATCATGAAAGGGAGAGAACTGTCAAGAAGATGGGATATGAGATGCTAAATTCTGATGGCAGTATAAATCCAGGATGATTTTGATGCCCAGTTCTCTGTTTTAGAGCGTAAAATATAGTGAGAAATGATCTACAGACCACTTTGTAGAATACCCAGTTTTTTGTTTGAATTTTAAAAAAGGAATGTTACAAAACAAAAGAAAACAAAAAGCAAGAACATTTACTTGTTAAGTGTTCTGAATGTTCTATGTAGGTCAACTCACAACTACCCCCAAAACCGGTGGTGGAATTGAGAAAAAGTAAGTGTGATACTTACATTTAGCTCTGGAATATGTTTCTGGCCGTTCAATTAGTAATTATTTTTTCTGATAACCTAGAAATTTATAACATTGCTAAGAAAATACTCAAACCACACTGTTACCTTTGTACCTGTCAGAAGTTTAGGTCTTCTGTTATTCCTTTTTCTAGGGAGATGTTAATCTTAGAATGCTAGAAAGCACTGCATAGAGCTACAGTCCTCTTCACAGAGCTACAGTCCTCATGCAGACCTACCAGTTGATATCCTCCAAGGGGAAGGGAGAGTCTTTTGGTGTTAATATGTAACAATATAAAATACTATTTGTAAACGTTTTGGTATGTGTTCTAGTTTAGTTCATTGTGGTTGTTATCTACTTCACTTTTTAAATCATGTTATTAAAATAGGTGGCAATGCCAAGAAATGTTGAGGGCAAAGCAAATCTGTAACTTTTACTTAGTTACTTGGGCAGACAATGTACTCTTTGTTATGAAAGGCATGGAAGTAGGTAGCAAAGTCATCAATGAACAAGACAGTCAGCTATACTTATTGATTGTTTTCTGCATGCAGATCACTGTGCTAAAAAGGAGAATTACAAAACTGATCCCTACACTTGGAAAGCATATCACACAATGAGAGAAGAAAGAATACACATCAAAATATGCATATCAACACCAGTGATGAAACTAGTAAATAGGCATTTTCACTTCCTGTCTTTTCTGCTTTCATGACATCAAGTACTTGCTTTAACTAAGCCTCTTATCACACTGTTTTGGTCTTCCATTTTAGACATAGTCAACAAAAGACATAAAAGAATTTCTCTTTATCTAAGGGAAATTATATCCATATTTGTTGATTCCAGGGGTTGGTTAAAACTGTGGCCCAAAAGGCCAATTTTGGGGCTAATTTTTTATGGCCCCTTGAACTAAGACTGGTTTTTACATTTTTAAAGGGTTGTAAAAAGAAAACAAAGCAATATGGAACAGAGGTGTATGTGACCTGAGAAGACTAAAATTTTTACTCTCTGTCCTTATGCAGAAAAAATTTCTTGTCTCTTCGTTTTAAAGAATGAGACCCACAGGGAATATCAGAACAAGTCATAGGAAACTTGGGGAGATGGATTACTTAGGGAATAGGCTAAGTTCCTGTAACAAAGGGACCTAAAATGCAATGCTCAAATAAGAAAGAAGATTATTTCTCTCTTTTCTAACAATATAGAGGTAGGCAGGTGGTTCAGGGCTGATGGGCAGTGCTGCCACCTGAAATTATTTAAGGATACAGGTTTTGTCAGTCTTCTGACTCCATATTCCCTTTGTCCTCATTGAGGACATTCCAGTTTGAAGGAAAAGAAGAGTGGGGGACAATTTCAGGACATAGGCATAGGCAAGGACTTCATGACTAAAACACTAAAAGCATTGGCAATAAAAGTCAAAATAGACTAACAGGATCTAATTAAACTCCAGAGCTTCTGTACAGCAAAAGAAACTATCATTAGAGTGAATGGGCAACCAACAGATTGGGAAAAATTTTTTGCAATCTACCCATCTGACAAAGGGCTAATGTCCAAAATCTACAAAGAACTAAGACAGATTTACAAGAAAAAAACAAACCCATTCAAAAATGGGTGAAGGACATGAACAGACACTTTTCAAAAGAAGACATATAGGAGGCCAACAAACATGAAAAAATGCTCATCATCACTGGTCATTAGAGAAATGCAAATCAAAACTACATTGAGATACCATCTTACACCAGTTAGAATGGCGATCATTAAAAAATCTGGAGACAACAGATGCTGGAGAGGATGTGGAGAAGTAGGAACACTTTTACACTGTTGGTGGGAGTGTAAATTAGTTCAACCATTGTGGAAGACAGTGTGGCGATTCCTCAAGGACCTAGAAGTACAAATTCCATTTGACCCAGCAATCCCATTACTGGGTATATATCCAAAGGATTATAAATCATTCTATTATAAAGATACATGCACATGTATGTTAATTGCGGCGCTGTTTACAATAGCAAAGACCTGGAACCAATCCAAATGCCCACCGATGATAGACTGGACAAGGAAAATGTGACACATATACACCATGGAATACTCTACAGCCATAAAAAATGATGAGTTTATGTCCTTTGTAGAGACATGGATGAATCTGGAAACCATCATTCTCAGCAAACTGACACAAGAGCAGAAAATCAACACTGCATGTTCTCACTCACAGGCGGGTGTTGAACAATGAGAACATATGGACACAGGGAGGGGAGCATCACACACTAGGGTCTGTTGGGGGGGACTAGGGGAGGGATAGCAGGGGGTAGGGAGGTTGGGGAGGGATAACGTGGGGAGATATAGGTGACGGGGGATAGAGGCAGCAAACCACATTGCCATGTATGTACCTATGCAACAATCCTGCATGATCTGCACATGTACCCCAGAACCTAAAGTACAATTATATATATATATATTTATATATATATATATAATATATATTATATATATATATATATATAATATATATATATGGCACCATACCAAAAAAAATTTATACAAAAATATTTTATACAATCAGTTTCCTTTTTAATAATAAAATGTGAATTGTAACACCTATCACTTAACATCCCAGTGGCCAGGATTTATGTCACCTGCTCACTTTACCTGCAGAGGATACAGGGGAATGCAGTTTCTAGCTGGGAAACCATGTGTGCCGTGATACAAGTAGAGAATTTTATGACTTAGAAGAGAAAGAGGGTTATTGCTATTGGAGGACAATTAGCAATCTGCCACAGAGAGGTAAACAATTCATGGTACTGGATTATTCCTGATCTTCATTGCAGAATTCTCAACATGATCATTTTGTAATATATACTCAACATTTATGATATATTCAGTATATATTTGTTGAACTCATTAAAGTGAGCAGAAAACTGGAGGCAATACTTAGTTTAGCAATGGTCACTTTGGGAGAAATCTGTTATTGAAATGGGAAAGACACAAGCATTGTGGGGTCAGATGTGAGGCTCCTGGGAATTGTTAAATTAGCACTAGAGATTGTAGAGTTCCCAGTAAGGTGAAGTACAGAGATTAGACAGTAAGTGAATCTTCTGTACTTTATGCAGGGGTAGTATTAGTATTTAGACAGTGAGTTTAATTTAGAGAAAACTCACAATGGTGGGAAAAAGTTCAAGAGGGTGGTAAAATGGGGCTGGTGGTGGGTTTTGAGGATAAGTGGGATTTGGGTGTGGTGTCTAATGTGTTAAAGGGGCAAGTCCACTCCCCCCACAGATTAAAGTCATGCAGGCAGCATTTGATAGATCTAGAATTCTGACACTTTTTAAGAAAAATTCATGAATTCCTGAGGGACAGCAGAGAGAGAGGGAGAGAGAATGAGATTTGGCAAGATGCTGACAGAACATCAAAGCCTCAACCAAGCAGATGGGTGTGCAGGGCAGAGTGTAGTGTTCCAGGCTGGGAAACTGAAGCAGAAGCTCAACTTTGTAGACTGGGCCAACATGGGGATGGGAAATAATTTATTTTAGAGGCTGCACAAATTCCCAGAGCTCTTTTTTGTAAAATCTCTGAGCAGCAAGACTTCTGATTTTCTGGCATCATGATCATAACAGGCTCAGAAACCAGGAGGTGGCAGATTTGGGGCCTGGGGAAACAGGGACAGGGACTGACATGAAGGCTGGTGTCTGAAACTCTGGTTTGAAAAGTTGATTACAATGTGCCGCATGCCCTGTGGTACTTTATAATGCTGTTTTCTTCTTGCAGTGAAAATACTCATAGAAAAAATGTAGCTCAATTTCGATAGGGTGATTAATCATAACTGATATTTGGGTGTCCTGTTATTCTGAAGTAATTTGATTATTATAATTAAAGAAGGATAAAAACAGAACAAACTTCCAAAACTGATGTTTCAGGTCAAATAAGCCTATTAGGTAGAAGATGAAATTGTGCATTTCTGTACTTCAGCTCTGCATAATTGATGGGACACTATGTACTATTTCTTTGGCTATTCAGCAAAGATTCTGTTAGAAGCTGCTTGTGGAGTCTGAGGTTGTACAATTCATAACCTTCACATTTATAGAGGTAAAAATACTTTATACATCATTATTTTTTATTTCTTCTAATTAATAGCTATGAATAAAATGTTAAGGATGTCTAATAGAAATCTCACCATGATCCTGTTTGCTTCTTTTTGTGCTAGTCATTCTGCTAGAGCCATGTCAAAACAGTAACACATATGTGGTTAGAAAAATAACCAGGTTTTCGAAATAAATTTTTTTTTTCTCATAGGGACTATATTAATGTTTGATCAGATCTCAAAAAAAAAAAAAAAAAAAGAAAGCTTGTGATTCAGTTTTCACTTTGGAAACATTAACTTATAAATATTTTATAGGTGATGGGGGGATGGAGGCAGCAAACCACCTTGTCATATATGTACCTATGCAACAATCCTGCATGATCTGCACATGTACCCCAGAACCTAAAGTACAATAATAAAAAAAAAAGAAATTGTACGATATCAAAAACAGTTTTCTATACATATCTATATATAAAAACGTATAAACATTTCTCTCTTGCACTTATAGTTACTACCTTAATAGATGAACACTGCAAATAGTAAGTATATGTGTGTTTAAGAAATAACCAGGTACTATCTATGGGATAATTTAAGAATGAAAAAAATTACCTAATTATTAAATATATAAACTTTAATGCTAAGGTGAATAATTTGCTAATTTAAGCTCTACCTCATACACTAATAACTGGTATTAGTATACAAAAGTACGGTTGAAACTTTTCATGTACTCTTAAGGATAAGACCAGTGAAAGCTCAAGGTTTTTCTTTTCTTTAAAAAAATTCAAACATTTTATTTATTCAAGTTTTAGTAGCTTTAGTCAAGAAATAGACTTTAGTCAAGGCAGACACATGTTCTATAAATTATGATGGTTCATGAATTTAATGATTCTTAGGAATTTAAGTCATGGGTTTCTGATATTAGCTGACAGATTGCACAGGGATTCAGTTTGCGTTCAATCTGATATAACATTTTGGATTGGTTTAAATAAAAGTCTGGTAAATTACTGACTCTTAAATCTGCTACATATGTAAAAGGATGTTGTTGAGACTGCTATTTATAAGTATTGAGGCAGGATCAACAGTGGAAGGCAACCAGGCTATTAAAGTTATGAATGACATCATCATCATCGTTATCTTCATCTTCATTAGCATCGTCAACTATCATGATTATTTTCATTTGCTTAATGTTTCTACCTTATATAATATTTTTTGAATATTTTATTTATTTTTGAGCAGTATTGCACTTAGAGGAAGAGATGATAAAGAGAAAGGCTGTTTGGACTGGTTTACCCACTCAATTTTGCTGGTATCGAAACAGCTGGTAACTCAGCTGATGAGGTTCTGAGGGACTGCTTCACACTAGCCAAAAGTATTAATCTGATTATAAACTCAAGTGCCAATTTTAATTTTAATCTATAATGAGAATTACAGCAATGAACTAAACCAGAATATTTATTGTAGTTGATCACTACTACTCTTTCTGAAAGAAAATTCATTCTAGAAGCCAAATTATTATCAGAAGTTTGCTTGCTAGCATGGAATGAAAACAAATGAAATAGAATACTCTTCGGAACTTATATTTGTTATATATAAATTTTAATACTTTAATTTTAAGTACCAAATTGTAAAGACATTTTCTTATTTGTAGCCCCCCTGCCAGCATAACCTGACTTTTATTAATGAAAATTCCAACGTGCATTTCAAACTATTTAAGGTCAACCATTCTAGTTGTTGGTTACAAAAATAGAACATGCTATTTGTTTTTGTTTGTTTGATTAGTTGATTAATGCTTATACTTCTGATTTCTGATTATATTAACATATGTATAGTTTTATGTGGTTGAATATTCACAACATTAAGCCAACACACATTTTCTTAATGATACATGAAAAAATGTATATGTTTATTATGCATTGAATCAAATTGTAATTAGCTGTAGATTCAAAAGAATTATTTGAAGTTGTTTGGGGGTTTAATTGGAGTAAGAAGGTAGAAGGGGAATTTCCAAGTTGCTCTTTTATGAGTATGTTTTTGTTCTCTGCTAAACCAGTAATGTAAAGCGCACATAAATTTGTTAAGGGAGAGGAAGTGGCATCATTAAATGTGGGTTTATGCACAGAATGAGAGAAAATATTTGCAAACTATCCATCTGATGGGATTAATAACCAGAATATATAACGAGCTCAAACAACTCTAGGAAAAAAATTTAATAACTTGGTTAAAAAATGGGCAAATGATCTGAATAGACATTTCTCAAAGAAGACATACAGATGGCAAACAGCTATATGAAAAAGCGCTTAACGTCATTGATCACCAGAGAACTGCAGATCAAAACTACCATGAGATACCATGTCATCCCAGTTAAAATGGCTTTTATCCAAAAGACAGATGACAACAAATGTTAAAGAGAATTTGGAGAAAAGGGAACCCTCGTGTACTGTTAGTGAGAATGCAAATTAGTGCAACCACTCTGGAGAACAGTTTGGAGATTCCTCAGAAAACTAAAATTAGAGCTACCATAACATCTAGCAATCTCATTCCTAGGTATATACCCAAAAGAAAGGAAGTCAGTATATCAAAGAAATATCTGCACACCCATGTTTATTGCAGCACTATTCACAATAACCAAGATTTGAAAGTAACCAGTGTCCACTAAGAGATAAATAGATAACTAAAATATGGCACTTATACACAATGAGTGCCATTCAGCCAGAGATCCATAAGTACCATAAGAATAAGATCCAGTTATCTGCAACAACATGGATAGAACTGGAGGTGTTTATGTTAATTGAAATAAGTAAGACATAGAAAGACAGACTTTGCAGCTTCTCATTCATTCGTGGAAGCTAAAAATTAAAATAATTGGAATCATGGAGCTGGAGTAGAAGGGTGGTTACCAGAAACTGGGAAGGGTAGTTGGGTGGGGGCCAGTGATGGGAGGGAATTGGGGATGGTTAATGGGTGCAAAAAAACAGTTAGAAGAAGACCTAGAATTTGCTAGCACAACGGAGGGCGACTATAGTAAAAAATAATTTAATTGTACATTTAAAAATAACTAAAAATATAATTGGATTGTTTATAACACAAAGGGTAAGTGCTTGAGGTGATGGTACCCCATTTTACTGATATGATTACCTTGGTATCATTGCATACCTGTATCAAAATATCTCATATAACCCACAAATATATATACCTACCTTGGACCCACAAAAGTTTAAAAAAAGTTACAAAATTATGAGTTTGTGGATTACTCATACATTTCACTCAGTAACTTTTAAGAAGAATTATTTTAAAATTGTCTTTGATAAAAGCTTTCTGTTTTGCAATTTAGTGCAGTTTACTCTCTATAGTTTAGGTTAGAGTATGTAGATGAGAGATTGGTATGGTATAGATAATTTTCTATATTTGAAAAGCCTAATTGACCCTAAGATCAAGTGTAATTTATTTGTCTTCAGAATATACTTTGATAATGATTAATTTAAAATGAGGGTTTATCTGTCCCTGGAATGTGCATCACTGTAGTGTTGGTAGGACACTGTAGTGTAAAATAGGAAGCACACTGGGCTGGGTTAGGATCCTGGCTCTGCCACTTGAATTTGGTGGGTTCATTCCTATATTCTGCTGTAATTGCTTTTGTAAGTTCATAGAAACAAGCTCTGATTTTGAGCCACTTTTGATGAAGATCCAAGTGTCTTGGCTTCTCTGTGCTTCCATTTTTCTCTTCAGCAATTTCTATTATTACAGAGCTAACAATCCTGTTTATTCAAAATTGTTACGAGGCTTAAATGAGATTGTTCATGCTTAAAGACTTTGGAAACTTTGTATATAGTGTTAATAAAATTTTAATGGCTTTAAAAATTGTTACCATTTTGTCTTGTAAGTTTGCACTATAAAAGCATGAGCATGTTTAAGGAAGAATAAGAGCAACGGACAGTAACTATAATAATAGTTTTAGCTTACTATATTTCTAACCTGAATTTAGAAGACATTTGATAGTTAAATACCGAAAAAAAAGGGTAATCTGCTGCATTTTGGAACATTTCAAGTCAACCATTCTATGCCTGAGATTAGACAGTTTCTATAATAGAATATATACATTATATTTGTGTTAGTCTGTTTATATGGGAGAAAATCAGTTCAGGTTTCTACATACCGCAGTGGGCAGAAACTCATTTAATTTATGATGGCAGTTGTAGTGATGCTTTTTAATTGCAAAAGAAGAAAATGATGCTTACCTATTTCTTTGTTATTGGAATATGGACAACTTTCTTATCCTTACATACAAAAAATATTTAAAGGGTTTGCTTACACTGACAATGAAATATCTCAAAAAGAAATGAATAAAACAATATGATTTATAATATCTATGAAAATACTTAGGTGTAAATTAAATCAAGGAGGTAAAAGACCTTTACAATGAAAACTATAAAATATTGGTGAAAGAAATTGAAAAAGATGCAAATAAGTAGAAAGATATCCTGTGTTCATGGATAGGAAGAATTAATGTTATTAAAATATCCATACTACCCAAAGTTATGTGCAGAGTCAATGCAATTACTATTAAAATTTCAATGACATTTTTTCCACAGAAATATAAAAAACAGTCCTAAAATTTATATAAAACTACAAAATACCACAAATAGCCAAAGCAATCTTGAGCAAAAATAACAAAGCTGGAGGCATTATGTTACCCAACTTTAATATATTACACTACAAAACTGTGGAAAACAGCATGGTACTGGCATAAAAAACAGACATGTAGACCAATTTAACAGCATAGTTATAGCCCAGAAATAAATCCATGCATTTCTAGTGGATTGATTTTCAACAAAAGTGACAACAACACACAAGGGGAAAGGACAGTCTCTTCGATAAATGGTATTAGGAAATCTGGATATTCACATTCATAAGAATGAAACTAGACCCTTATCTCACACCATACATAAACATCAACTCCAAATGGATTAAAGACTTAACTGTAAGACTACTGGAAGAAAACAGGGAAAAACTTCTTGACATTGGTCTAGGCAATACATTTTTGGGATATGACACCAAAAGCACAGACAACAAAAGCAAAGAAGCAAATGAGATTGCACCAAACTAAAAAGTTTCTGCACTAAAATGGAAACAATCAACGGTGTGAAAAAACAATGTACAGAATGGAAGAAAATATTTGTAAACAGTACATCTACCAAGGGGTCCATATCCAAAATTTATAAGAAACTCATGCAACTCAATAGCAAGAAAACAAATAACCTGATTTAAAAATGGGCAAAGAACCTAAATAAAATTTCTCAAAAGAAGTCACACAAATAGTCAACAAGTATGTGAAAAAATACTCGACATCACTAATCATCAGGGAAATGCATGTTTTAAAAATTAAGATATTACCTCACCCTGTTAAAAAAGACTATTATCAAAAAGACCAAGGATAACAAGTGTTGGGGAGGATGAGGAGAAAAGGGAACCCTTGTGTACTGTTGGTTTGAATGTAAAATTGGTACTGATATTATGGAAAATAGTACAGGAGTTTCTCATCAAATAAAAAATGGAACTACTATACGACCCAGGTATTTCACTTCTGGGTATGTATCTAAAGGAAATTAGATCAGTGTCTTGAAGAGGTATTTGTACTACCATATTCATAGCAGCATCATTCACAGTACCCACACTATGGAAATAATCTAAATGTCCACCAGTGGATGAATAAATGAAGAAATGTTGGTATATACACACAATGGAATACCACTCAGCCTTACAAAAAGAAAGAAATCATGTCTTTTGCAGCAACATGGATAAACTGGAGGACATACTGCTCAGTGAAATAAGGCAGGAACAGAGAGATGAATACTGTATAATCTCACTGTACGTGGAATCTAAAAACGTTGAATTCATAGAAGCAGAGAGTAAGATGGTGATTGCTAGGGGCTAGGAGATCTGGAAATTGGGGAGATATTAGTGAAAGAGTATGAAGTTTCATTTATCCAGATGATAAGTTCTGGAGATCTAATGTACAGTGTGTGGTGACTATAGTTATTAATGCTGTATTGTGTACTTGAAATTTAAATGTTCTCACCATACATTAAAAAAATGCCAACTATGTGAGGTGATGGATATGTGAGGAAAGCTTAATGATAGCAATCATTTCACAATAGATATGGATGTCAAAACATAACATTGTACACCTTAAATATATGCAATTTTAATTTGTCACTCATATCCCAACAAGAAGAGAAATTTGGCCACCAAAAAAAAAAAAAAAGGAATTCCAACTTGACTCTATTTTTCAGTAAACACCGATGTTTGCTACTATATGCATTATTGCATTAAGTACGGTTTATTTTAGAAATAAATAAGTCAGTCTTTCTCTCTCTCTCTCTCTCTCTCTCTCTCTCTCTCTCTCTGTCTCTCCCTCCCCCAACACCTTTCTTCATTAACTATGTATGTACATAGGGAATATCTAGCACATTGTCTAAATCCCTAGAAATTTTTGCTAGTAGCCACATATGAACTCATACTCCATTCTGGTAGTCCCATGACTAAAAATGAATATTTTGATGTAATCGCTTCTGAGCTACTTCATTATTTATTAATAATTGCTTTAAACTGCTACAGGTTGTTTTCTTAGTGGGATTTTTAGGCTCTATGCACAAGAAAACTGGAAAACATGGAAATACATTTTAGGTTTAAACTCAAGCAGTCCTCCAATTAAAAAGCTTCCACGCAGCATGGGCATATTGATATGTTTTTCTATAGAGCTTACCAGTAGCATTTCAAGACCTGTTTCTCAGCCTGCTTTTCTCTGAGAGCCAAATTAAATGATCTTTGTCCCTGCCTCAGAATAAATTTCAGTTTACATTGATTTTTGTCCATAAGACAATGATATTTCATAGTTTTCTAGAAACAGAGAGTGGTAGGCAGGATTGTATGTTAACAATAATTTGATCGCCAAAACTTGCATATCAGTTTTCGAACTTGGAAACTGATATTTTGTGGCTGAGTTTGGGATACTTAGAATGAAAGTAAGCTCAGAAAATTACAAGGGTATTATGGTTGTTTTTTGTTTTCATGGGTTCTACAGCCTCATTGCTTGTAAGAGTAATAACTACTATAATCCTCATAGTAAATCCATGGTCTTTACTACATGCTACTAACAGCTAATAATCTACATGGCTGGAATTGGAACCTCATTCTTCTGACTTCAAAGTTTGTTCCTATAACCACTGCACTTTATTTTTCTATATTTGATTCCTAATAGGAGGCCTTGTTGAAAGATTGTTTAATGCATATCTAAATTAAAATTTTTTGCTGGATGTGGTGCCTCATGCTTGTAATCCCAACAATTTGGGAAGCCAATGTGGGCAGATCACTTGAGGCCAGGAGTTCAAGACCAGCCTGGCCAACATGGTGAGATCACCAACTCTACTAAAAAAATACAATAAAACCCAAAAATAAAAAACAGCCAGGGGTGGTGGCACACACCTGTAGTTCTAGCTACTCGGGAGGCTGAGGCAGGAGAATCAGTTGAACCTGGGAGGCAGAGGTGACAGTAAGCTGAGCTTGCATCACTGTACTCCAGCCTGGGTGACAGAGCAAGACTCTGTCTAAAAAAAAAAAAAATAAAAAGAAAGAAAATAAATTAATTCTCAAATCTTTAATGATAACAGAAATAAAGTAAAATTAAATTCTTGGATGGTGGTTTCTTTGACTTGATTTAATGGTCAGTGCCAGAATTGGGTCATATCATAATACCTAGGAACTCAGAAGTCTTTCTGAACATTATGTAATCCTTGAGATGAAAATATAAGGCAGGAATGCCAATTTTACAAATTCAGAACAGAAATGCAAATGAGTAAAGTGACCTTTCTTAAAATCACTACTAAGCTAGTTACTTAAGGAACTAAAAATGTTATCTTATATAATTACTTTTTTTCTGAATTATTTTTCTGTGTTGGTGCTCTCTTATTTGCATTTGTTTGTGACTGGCAATTAGACATGGATAAAGGATGCCATGTTCAAGAGCTGTACAATTTGGTGGAAAGAATACTGGCCCAGAAATTGTCATTCCCATTATACCTCTTACTGCTGGTGTTTTGGGGTGAACATGGAATTGTTCCATGGCTTTTTTTACTCACTTTAAAAAAGGAAGTAGTAATTGTTGCTGTCAAGTCTCCAGGGCTTTGTGAGAACAAAATGGAATGCAAGTTCAAAAGGGAAAAATATATTATTATGCAATTTTGCAGGATAAAAGTTTTATGGCATCACATGTGCAGCATTATAGAATATGTATGTGTGTGTGTGTGTGTATGTATGTATGTATGTATTTATAAAGCTTATGTATACTTCCCCTGCTGTGCTACCAACTTAATGTTTCTGTGGTCTATCCTTTCATCTCTCATCCCTGTGATTACTGTGATTTACTCAGGCACGCCTATGACTTTAGATATAGAAGTCTGGTGACTTCTATATCTATATTGCCAACTTTAACCTCTATCATATCAAATTCTGAAGTGCTAGCATTGTACTGGACATGTCCATATGTATGTTCCACAGCATTTTAAAATCACTACTTCTAAAACTGAAATCCCATTTGGATACCATCAGGCTTCTATTGTATTTCCTTTCCTTAGGTCTCTGCAGCTGGAAATATTGGAGTCAATTGGATTCCTTTTTCCTCCTTTTTTTTTTACCTTTTGCATGTGATTTATTAGTGACCAAGTTCTTTAGATTCTACTTTCTACATATATCCTGAATTTTACCACTCCTATTTATTCTGATGTCACTTACAGAGTTCAGGCCCTAATTAAGTCTTTCCTGGCCTTGGACATAATGAATTCTTGAAAACATGTTTTTAAGGAGAACAATAAATTTAAATATTTCAGGATGAGGTAAGGGTTGGAAGCAGAAGGTATTCTGTTGACAGGGAACTTAAAATTATGATACAGTTATGACATACTTCCTCTAGGCACTTTCTCTGTCACATTTGAGAAACTTGAAAATCTTCATCTGTGTCCTGGGCTCCTGGGCTGGGGCACCAGGTGAGGAGACCATCCTGAGGCTATGATAAATCAAGCTGGGCTTTCTCTCTCCCATGGACATTCCACACTGCCCCTCACTCTGTTATAGGTGCGAGGCTCATGCAAGCTCATTTTTAAACATTTGTGCAATAGCTGGGTTAATCAGGATGAAAAAACAGAATATTGTTGTTCTTATCCCTATAGCATAAGCAGAACAGGGCTTCTGTTGGCTTTGTTTATGCTGGAGGGTCCCTCCTGCCTGCAAGCCACTCTAGCCCCATAGAGGTATCAAAATAGGAAGACAAACTGGGAGGAGAGGTTGAATAGAGTAAGTGGTCCTGTCCTGAATTGTGACCCTGCATGAGTGAATGAGCTTCAAGTCTAAGTCAGATGGAGGCCTCATAGCACCCCACCCACCACCTGGTGGGGTGGAGGATGGTTCTGTTATGCAGGTCTCCTTAAGCACTTCTTTAAGCACCCCAATACAAATTATCCATCTGCCTCAGAGTTCCCTTGGCCCTTCCCTCATTGACATCCCTGACAAGCAGTGCAAACAATAATAGCTCAGTTTCACCATTACTAGTCTAGTCAAAACCAAAGAAAATCAATTTGAATTGGGAAAGGTAGTTTAGTGATGTCAAAATATGACATTTAACATATGTAAAATCTAACCTAAAAGTTAATGATTACCAAGTTGCTAGACTTCTCCAGCGGTCTCTGTTTCTAGTTGTTTTCTTCTTGAAGCAACCTTCCACATGGCCACGAGAGAATTTTTTTCAAAATGCAGAGTGATCAATTTTTTGATGGTTTCCCTTCATCTACATTTTCCTTCATCATATTTTCAACCATACTGACTTATGTTTTTACTAACATTCAAATGCGATCTGTTCTTTTAGGTTCTTCATTCTTTTACCTTAAGGCCAATCTTTACGTGTCATTTCATCTGAAAACAGAACAAAATTTAAAAACAAACAAAATATAGCCTCTCAGCTCTATTCACAAATCTAGCTTCAAAGGCAATAGCGAATAATATAGATATATAATAAAGTTCTCCTATGCATAGCAAACAACAAAGCAGCCTAAAATTCTTTGAAATCTTTGAGCGTCTTTCTCTAAAGTTCCATCTTGTAAGGCAGCTATCACACATTTCCAAATTCCTTTTCTCTTGCTGTAAGAGCTCTATCTCTTTGGGCTACATCCTTGAACCTCTCTGTGGGTCTGATCATCATTTGTGTATTCATTGTAATCCTTTCTCCATTTCTCTAATTTGCATCCTCATCTATCATCCTGCTTGGCAAGACAAAGGATGCTGCTGAAGTTCTATCTGCCTGAAAAGAGGAGAAGCATAATAAATATTTATAATTTAATTTCAGTTTGCTTTTATCTATTAAATTAAAATGAAGTAATGAAGTTTGTGAATGATTCACTTCTGTATAAATTAGAATGAATTAAAAGTTAACACTATATGAAATCATTCTCAATTATATTTTGCATGCTCTCTTTAGGAAACAAAAAATTTTGAAGCTAAGAGGAATGTTATGGAATCTCTTCCACAGCCTGTCTTATCCCTAATACAGCCTAGAGAGAAACTATTGCATTGATTATGGCAAAAGTTTCAGATTACTGTTATGCTTTTGAGTTATGAATGTTGAACGGGCATGTTGAAGTTTCTTTTTCGCAACAAGAAAGTTTCTTTTTTCTAAATCTTTGAACAACCATCCCAAGTCTGACTTCATTACCTTGGATTAGGTACCCATTGCTGAACCAATTACTGTGCACAAGGGTAGGTGACGACCTGATTGGTCAGGTTTGTGTCACATGACCAATTGTAGCAGAGAGGAAGTCAAGGGTTGAGAGTGAGGAAGTATCGTTTCTCAGTGGCAAATAGGAAGTTTTTGTTTGTTTTGTTTTGTTAAATCAAGAGAGTAAATTGGTATGGTGATGGAAACAGCAGGTGTCCCTTTAAATTGGCCTGCGAGGTCCTGCCTTATCCAGTCCCCTAGCCCCATCCAGCAATGTCTGCTGTTCACCCATTGCACTATGTCATGTCCTTTCATATCTTTGCTTTTTCACAAGCTTTTCCTATGTCTGGAATGCTTTTCCCTCTTCTCCACCTGATCAACTCCTGATCAAATAGCGTCTACTTTCTGAGCCTTCCCTTCAGATTCTGTTGGCTACTTTCCAGTCTGACACATTAAAACTTTGTACCTACCTCTCTCAGAGCATTTCTTTCATTGTATCACATTAGTTGTCTCTTCTATTATATGAGTGTCTCAAAGTCTGTGTATTCTCCATGTCTGCGTATTCTCAGTAATGGACTTAGACCAGGTGATTACACATTAGTATTATGTAAAATTGTGGGGCCTAGAAAGGCAGAAAATTTTGGATTAATTTTATAATCCCTGTTTCATCAAGGTTGTGATTCTCAACTAAGTTTCTACAGCATTGCTTCCCTGGGAATGTCTGGAAGTGTGTGGGAGTACTTTGGGTTGTTGTAATGACTGAGGATTTGGTGCTACTGACATTTGTTGGGCAGGGACCCATATTTACATAATTACAGTGCATGGGACAATCTTGCACTAAGAAGGATTGTCCTCTCTAAATGCTAGTTCTTTCATTAAAAACTACTTATCTAGACTGAAACATAGGAAAGAGGAGAGTAATTTGATCATAATACAAACTGCATCTCTACTTCTCATCAATCTTCTTTGCTTACACTATGAATAGGAGAACCTTATGCTCAGTTAGCAGATTGCTTGAATGATAGGTTTTTACTAAGTCCATTTCTATCCTTACCTGTTTCCCCATATACTTTGGGTCCTGAGGTTGGAGTACAAGGCTAACCCCATGAGGAAGTTCAGAATAAAAGTTTCTCCTCTCAAGTAAACTTCCCTTGGCTAGGCTTTCTCTAAGCCTGGAGAGGAAATGGGAATTAAGTTCTATGTATTCTTTTTTCTATACGTATGGTGAGATAATTTGATCTTAATGCCTTTTCCACTGCACAGAAGGCTGAGAGTGACTAATTTCGATGATCTTTTAAAAATCTATTTATAGCAAACCTTCTGGCTGAAGAAACCAGTGTGGAGGGTGGCACATAGATTTACATCCAGTTTTCTGTCATGAGGTGTTGGAAAAGCTAAATGATTCTAGTGTGGTCGTTTAGGTCCTATTCTAGGAATCACATCTTTTTGTTCATTGTTAACACTGATGTTGTGGTATCTAGGATATAGGAAGTGTGTAAAGAGAAAACTTGGGATTGTACTTCCTCGAATAAGATTCTTTGATTCTTTGCTTCAAAGGTGACATTTTTGAACAAAGATTCCTGAAACACAAGTTCAGTAATTCATGTGTGATTTTACTGTCCTGTGTTACTATATATAGCATAAAGTCTTGTTGAAAAAGAATTTACCAAGAGAGTCTGAGACTCGGTATTTATCAGCTATTACTGATAAACTTGATAAAGTTTTTTGAAAGATGTTGCATGTAAAAGATACTTCATAAAATCAAATTCTAGTCTATTCTTAGTACATGTTTGTTTCTTTTTTAGATACTCCCAGAAGCATAAAAGCATCCACTACTACAGCTGAACAGTTTCTTCAGAAGCTAAGAAATAAACATGAATTTACTATTTTGGTGACCCTAAAACAGACCCACTTAAATTCAGGAGTTATTCTCTCTATTCACCACTTGGATCACAGGTAAATATGGCTGCTAGAGTTTCTCGTGTTTTCATTATATCTGGTTAAATAATCATATGACAGAGAAGTAAACAAAAGCTTTCTTCTCTTATATATCTCTTTATGATGTATAAAAGATTGGTTTAAGACAGAATGGTTTTGTGAAATTATGCAAAAATCACAAACACAGGTAATTGAAAGTAATTGCCTAAAAGCAGAACGAGCTGCTCCTTTTCAGGTTAAGAAGTTGCTATTCCTAAAATAAATTTTTTAATTACTGAATTCCTCAAAAGGTATCTTTCTCAATGTTAAAGCCAAACATACTTCTTAATTTGTGAATAGTTATCCACAAAAATATAATATTCTATTTCTTTGTAAAATTGCCTGGCTTTAGAGTTTAGTAGTTGCATATATGTATTTTTTTTTAATGCAGATGAAGTGTCACTTTGTAGCCCAGCTTGGAGTGCAGTGATCTCAACTCACTGCAACCTCTGCCTCTTGGGCTCAAGCAATTTTCCTACCTCAGCCTCTTGAGTAGCTGGGACTATAGGCACACACTGCCATGCCCAGTTAATTTTTTGTATTTTAGTAGAGACAAGGGTTTCACCATGTTGCCCAGGCTGGCCTCTAACTCCTAAGCTCAGGCAATTCACCCGCCTTGGCCTCCCAAAGTGCTAGGATTGCAGGTGTGAGCTCCTGCGCCTGGCCAGTAGTCATATAATTTTGATTTAAATTTCCAGATAACTTCCTTTTTGTACCTCATAGTTTGTAGCAGTTACAGCTGTATGCTTGGACGTGCATTGTATAAAAATGCTTTCTACTATCTTCCAGCTTTTCTCATATGTGAGAGCATGATTAGGAGCTCTCGATGGGGGGAAGAGAGCAAGAAGAAGAAAGTCATTCATAATACTTGACATATACATAAATTGCTACTAAATAATACCAAAGAGTTAAAGATGATTCCTTCTGGAAAGAATAACCACAGTTCTGGCAATGAAAGTCCACCACTTACTATTTGTGGACATTGGGGAAATCACATAACATCTGTGTCTCGATTTCCTCACCTGTAAACTGAGGATATTAGTACCTGCTTCATAAGTTGTGAAGATTAAAGAGTTTATACATATAAAGTGCTTTACTTCTGTAAAAGCTATAATGATCTTGTACAGGAGTGGGTATAGATCTCTTTATTTGGTTTCTCTTATCACAGATGAGACAGTCTGGGACTTTGCACATCTTTACTAAATACTAAAGAGCAAATATAAGCAAATATCTGTGGAGAACAAAATATAGCAAGGCTGACTTAGTGAGGAAGGTTCCTAGGGACATACTATCTGGCTTGTTCTTGGGGCTTGGAGGCCTCATTTTATTACATCGTTAACCCCAAAGGATAATTTCCCAGGCCCTTCACTTGGGTTTCTTTCCTCCAAGGTTCTGGCCTGTTTTTGAGGGGGAGGGTGCCATTCTAACATTCACCTGGTAACTGGCTTACAACCTTCAGGGAAGAGCAAGAAAGGGAACAATCCCATCTTTAAGGGTTGACTGGGGCTAGTCCCTTTGGTCTGGTTCTGGTTGCAGGGATGGGTCTTGTCTTCATGTGGTTGAGATCCAGTGAGCTCTTTGCTTACAGGAGTGTGTCTCTGCCTATGTCCATTGAGCTTTCAGACAACATGAGTCACATGTAATAAAGGAAGATTGTTTATTTGCAGAACAACCTGTTGTATTTCTGATTATTTCTACATGCTAGGAAAATTTCCCCTCAATTTTGCGCATTAGATTTTTTTTCCCTGTTACTTTCTCCCATTCCCCTGTTTGTAGAGACATAGAACTTGCCCAGCCTTCTTCCAGATGACATCCCATATGTAGATGATGGCCACTGCTACCTCCTTTCTTATTGCTCCTGTCTCTGGGCTAACTGGTGCTGGTGGCTCCATCTGCTCCTTCTGAGGCTGGTTGGACAACATTTCAATAGGTCTATTTCCTTTAAGGGGGGGGGGGGGGGGGAAGTGTATAAGTCGTAGATGGTTAATGTTTGTATTGGTTCCTAGGGTCGAACACCTCAACTGTACACACTCTGACCAGCACAGACCTTTTACAATCTGCAGATTTTTTCCATGTAATACTTCTTAAAAAAGTTTGATGTTTTTAAGCACCTTAAACATTTTAAAGATATGGGCAACTGAAATACCTGACCTTCGTCAGGTGGCTTGCTGTCAAGCAAATCCTTTCTTACTCTTCCTGTGAGGTAGATTTGTTAAAGTTATGGGCAGGGCTTTATATGGATTTATATCAATTGAAAACAATTTTTATTTTTCCAGATTATTAAAGAAATATGTTTTCCTATTTTCAGATTATTATAGAAATATGTTTTTCATATTATTATAGAAAACTGACAGTTGGAAAGAAATAGGAAAATTAATACAAATTATATTACCAAAAGACTAATGTTGACGTTCTGTCAGATTTTAATCCAGTCCTTTTGTCTATGTGTGTAGGTATGCCATATTTTGTTTAATCAACCCCTTACATTTGGGTATTTAACTCATTTACTTTTTAAACTTTAATAAATAACAATATGATGAATATTTCTTATAAATAAGTATTTGTGTTCAGCTGTTATGTTTTCTAGTTACACTTTTAAAATTAATATTATTTCTGTCATTTCTTATTTTACTTGTTCATTCTATGTATCATCTGTCAATGTTATGACATTTATGAAATTATAAATTATGTAGATATTATCTAGATATGTTATTATTTAACAAATATAATATTTGAGATATAGTATATCTTTCCATAATGTGGAAAATAATTTAGATTTGTGAGGCACTCTCATTTGCTGAGTAAGCTAACAGTTATTACAGGCTTACCATGTGCCAGGCACTGTGCTCCATGCATTACACGTGATTAGTTCATTTGTCATCAGTACTCAAGAGTCATTAGGTGCATAGACCTGGAGATAGACAGCATGCATTCCAGTCATAGCTCTGTCACTCATTGGTTTTGGGGCCTTGTAAAAAGCCTTTATTCTGTAGCTCAAGGGTCCCCCTCTGTAAATCCATATAGAGTGCTTGAAAATACTGGCTAAAAAATTCACAAACCTCCCATAATCATACAAGATCAACACTCTTATTTTTGTTTTACAGATAAGAATAACCAGCCTTTGAGATAAGTTGTTAAAGGTTCCATGGGAATAAATGGGGGTAGGCTTTCACACTCAGTGTGATTATAGAGCCCGCCTGCTGAACCTCTGCGCTATCTCGTCTCTACAGGTCTATGGGAGATCATTAAACTAGGTTCTTTACTTTTTTTTTTTTTCTTTTTTATAGCATCATTTAGCTAGTTAGTGACAGAGCCAGAACCCAAGCCCCCTTCTTATTATTTTGTCTTTTTACTAATGCACAGTTATATTGCCTTCTGTCATCTCGACAGACCTTCTGTTATGGCTTGTAATGGATTTTTCCTGTTCTTGTTGCTGAAGCTGTGTTTCTTTAGTTATCTTACTTTTTCTCACTCATCTCTTTAGTTTCATCATTGCCTGAACACTTATTTCATTATTTTCTGCTTTCTTTCACAAAAACTTTAAGGTGGCTTATAGAAATATCTATTGGACAAGATAAAATGAAACATATACAAATCAGAGCAAACAAAAAGATAGAAACCTAGTTAAATAATCAGGATAATTCAACCATTCTTGGCGCTGAAACCGGAGACATATTTCTCCTATGGCCTTTTGTGGCCAAAGGTAGTAAGTGTCCTAAGAGAACAAGTTCAGGGAACTTTGTGTTAGCTGATCACTTCAGAAAAAGCAGATCTACAGTGATGCTGATAACATGCATCTAGATATGAAAGTCTTTGAAGCAGCACTGCCCCCTTTGGAGACACTTTCTTGGTAATATGCAAGACAGTCATATATAACCGAGTTTTCCTGCTCAGCATGCCAGTGGAGCATTCTATATGAAGGCCTAGTAAGTAGACTGTGTCCTTAAGGCCACATTGCATATATATTGCTTTTCTCAATGTAGCTCAGTCACTTCCAGCTGGCAGTGATTAGGTGCAGGACCAGCTCTTCATTGGGTGCTTTCTAGTTCACCATAGTAAGAACTCTTCTGAATGCCCTGCTAAAGGATGCTCATTTTTCTAGTTTTTTTGGGGGGAAGATGGAGTGGCAGTGGCATTATGATGCTTCCTCTGAGCACATGTTCTTGCCTGCCTGAGAGAAAGCACAGAGCAAGAGCTTGAGCAACAGCAAGAGCTTGAGATATTCCTCTATGAATTTAGACTCTGCGAGTTAGACCACGAAGTCTGCTAGACAATAAATATGAAATGAACATTAGTATTATTATTAGAGGTGATGTGAGAATGGCTCTCTTTTCCTTATGTCAGTTCCTGACTCCAGTCTTATCTCCATTTCGGCTGTTTGCAGTGAACACCTATCTATGGGGCAGCCTGCTCTGAAGCCTAGTTAAGAGGGAGAAGGTAGGAAGTGATGGAGACTGTGGGAGTGGTAGCTCCAGCACTGGTAGTGATGGAGTAAAGCGATATCTTTCAGTTGGAGTATAAATACTAGCCAGGTACAATGACCAGCCTGCTCAGCATCTATTTGTCACCCTTTTTCTTTTTCTCTGTTTGTTCAAATCCTGCTTGTACTTCAGAACTCCACTCGTATTTCCAGGAAGGAAATACGTTACTTTCTTCCTGTATCAGTTTCCAATGCATTTAAAAAATTTGTGCCAGTTTTTAAAATTTTACTTTAAGTTGTGGGATACAAGTGCAGAACATGAGTTTGTATACATGTGCCATGGTGGTTTGCTGCACCTATCAACCTGTCATTTAGGGTTTAAGCCCTGCATGCATTAGGTATTTTTCCTAATGCTCTCGCTCCCCCTTGCCCCACTACCCCCTGACCAGTCCCAGTGTGTGATGTTCTCCTCCCTGTGAACATGTGTTCTCATTGTTCAATTCCCACTTATGAGTGAGAGCATGTGGTGTTTGCTTTTCTGTTCCTGTGGTAGTTTGCTGAGAATGATGGCTTCCAGCTTCATCCATGTCCCTGCAAAGGACATGAACTCATTCTTTTTATGGATGCATGTCTTTCAGTGTTATTTAAATATTTTATGTATATACATGTGTGTTATTTGCATTAGACATTAAAATATTTACTGCTTTTGATTACAGTTGTAACAAATAATTTAACTTTTAAAATTCTAATTTGTAGCTTTTTTAAAAATTGGCAATACATACCAAGGTTCAAAATGTAAAAGGCACAACAGGATATGGAGGAAAAAATCTACTTCCATTCCTATTCCCTGCCACCCAGTTTCTATCCCTGAGGATAACCACTATTATCATTAAGGCATTTTGAAAACAAAAAAGGTAAAAAGAAGAAAATGAAGCTCATCCAGTCAGTAGGCTTGCCTACCGGATCTTAGGGTTGAAATTTTGTGAACTGGTTGACATTCGTAGCTTGAAATAGGCCATGGTATGAGTAATTATTCTGTGGAAATCGGCAGATGCTACAAAACAAGACTTTTAAAAATATACTTTTTCAATGAACCTAGAATGTTTATTTTTTCATACTTCTTAAATACTCTTTCTTATACAAATGGGCAAATAAAGCAATAGCTTAAAATTATGTCTCTAGAGAACAGAGAGCCAATTGTTAAACATTTACCACTGCCTGTAATTCTGACATTTAGCGATAACCTCATTAATGCTCTGGGATGCAGCTTTCTCATCCTTTTCTCAGGTGAATTTGTGTGTTTGTGTAAAATATTTACATAGTTGACAACAATTTTTGATTAGATGTTAAGATTTTCTCCTGTCAAGGATTGTGCATTAAACTTGCAAACTCCATTGCGTCTGTCATGCTGTCATATATACACAGTTAGATGCTAAATAAATATTTGGTAGATGAAGAAATGAGTAAAAGATGAAGAGAAAGATTATTATGAGTACATCGGGAATCATAAATGGCATCACGAAGTTTTCATCAAGCTAGGGTGGTAGGATTTGGAGAATGTTCAAATTGCTATATTGATGCAGGGTGCCTAACCCATCCTGAAATGTCATTAACTTTAGCGTGAGGAATATACTAAGTGGCAGCCACTGCCTTGAAACAGCTGTAAGTTAGGTTCTAGAGAATAGCCACTGTAATAAGCTATATGGCAACATCTCAGCCACAGTGTTAATGCTGGATATCTAATCACACAATTGTGTTGGTTTGGACATATGGACTAATGGGCATGCTATGGATTCTAGGGTATCTGGAGTGAACTAAAAGCAAGATGAAACTAGAAAGGGCAGATGATCACACTGCCACATAATTAAGAAGAAGTCTTCAGTCAAACCTTGGCACTGAAACATAGCTTCAAACCAAATGACATAATTATGAACCTCCCGGGAACCTCATCAGCAGTGCCCTGGTATGCTATGAGCAAAGTCTCATTTGGCCTCCCAACCTGAGATGCTGGTTTCAAATGGTGTTCCTTATGTAGAGGCTGATATTAAAAACTAAACCACAAATTTCGTGTGAGCACAGTGTAAAAAGATTTTTGGCTCTTCAGTCGTTTCAGTATGTTCACCATCAGCAGCATTACCTAAAAACAATAGACAATAAATTATGGCACTTGTTGGAAAGAATTAAGACACTCAGGCTGATCAAAGGAATTCTCTCATTATTATAGTTTTCTGACTATTGTGTTTTGAAAGGGAAATAATAGAGAATAGAGAAATATTTTTGAGGTATTCATTCACTTATTTATTTGTACAGAAAACATAGAAGAGAAATATGAAAAATATGAAGGCTTGTTGAAAAGCAAAAGTATATTTATTAATAAAAATAACAGAAATTTCTTGAAAATTCCAAAGAAACTGTTTCCTTCTTCCATGTTTACACAACTGCAGTTTCTTCAGGATAAATAAAACCCTTTTGTTATACCTTAGTGTGACTTGGTGTAGTTGCCTAGATTCTGTTCTGTAATTTATAATATTTCTTCTTTATTTAAAATAATCTTGGACTTTAGATATATAAATTGGTTCTGAGGGGTTTATTAGGAATTTTGCTGATATCCAAGCATTATTTATGTTTCTGACTTTGAATGCTTTGCAAATAGTGTACATGGAAATAATTTGTGGCAATAGCTTTGCAAATAAATACAAAACTGTCCTGTAGTTTATTATCATCTTCTATATTAATAAAGTTCAGGTGAAATAAATGAGATTTTTCTACCCTCTTAATATTAATTATACATTCTGGGTGAGTAAAAATGTATTTATGTATGAGGCTGATAAAATGTGTCTTCATGTTTGTGAGTGCTTGTCATGTATTAAGCCATTTCTCTTCTTGACATTAGCAAGTAAAAATTAAATTTGTTGGCAATATTTGCTTGGCTTAATAGTTCTGAACTAAAAAATGACTTTGTTATGGATGAAATTAATAGACTGACACAGATGCTACTAAACTCTTTACTTTCTGCTTGCACTTTATTTAATAAATAACTTTAAAGATAACGTTTATAAATTAAAATACCAAACTCCAATTTCTATGTAATTTAAAACCTTAGATTTTATTTTTTTGTGTTTCTATATCATTGTTTATCTCTAACAAAATTGCATCTCTGATGTGAATTTTATAGGAAAGTTGCAATATATATTCTAATATGGTAAAGCATACATATATCACTACCAAGTATGCATGGTCAAGTGCTCATCAAATAAAGTAAATTAAAGTAAGCAAATGGAATTTCTCATCATACTTCTTATATAGGTGATGTGATGGACAGAAATACACATTTTAACATACAGAGGTTATCTCTTAGAGCACAAATCCCCCATTTCATGCCAAGGACAAGGCATTTTTTTCCCCTTCCTGTCTGCAGTCCACTGTTTCTGCAGGGTCAAAGAATGAATCAGTTGACTGCTGCTGCATCAGCCCATAGACTAACCAACCCATATCCACTTTCATCATACATTTTGGGTATTTTCCTCCTAGATGGGGATGCAGAGGACCAAGGATATTTCCAAGCAACCATCCTATTCTGGGCATATCCAGTTATCAGGCCCTAAATATATAAGGCAATCACTGCAAGACCCTTCTGGGTCATCCATCTCGTAGCTCTTTCACATCTACTCTCTTCAATCCCTACGGACAGAGTACTGGTATTTTGGTTGTTGGGTAAGCAACTGTCATTAAGGAACAAAAATACTGTGTTTTGGGAACCACCTTGATGTTCCTTCTTGTGGTTTTCATACTTCCCGTTTCTGTGTTGCCATATCATTTCCTTTTACATGGTAGGAGAGATGAATTGTTCATTAGAAATAATTGGCTCATGTAACTTTTAATGATCAGTCTGCTACTTTTTTAAGAATATTTTTTCTTTTCAGCATTAAAAAAAAATTCTAATGATTAAAAAATTTTCCAACTACTTTTTCTTCACTAAGGAATAAAAACTTTGAGATTATAATTTTAGTTTTTTCTTATTTTGGCTTTGCTAAGGACTTGTGACTTTATTATTTCCCCTTTGGCCATTTTTGAAAATGTTGATGTCTAAATTTTAGGAATCTATAGCTCTTCCTGATCTTCTTTAAGATATAAGCTTATCATATCTCAATGATTTACTATCTAATATCATATTTTATAGAGATGTTTTTAATGGACAGAGATTTTTTTTGAGCCATTGGCCCAGAATTCTGTGTGTGTATGTGTGTGTGTGTGTGCGTGTAAAGAGCCAATCCATCAACTGTATAAATTCCTATTAAATATAATTTTTTAGACAAAAATATTTTATTATTATTATTTTTTGTAAACGATGCCTCATAATTAAATGCGATGCCATTAGAGGTTCTGACTTTGCCAAACATTAGATTTTTTTTCTTTAAGGGGATTTTTGCATTCCAAATGTTGCTTCTTTATGTGTGTTTATTATTTGGTTGTTATTTCAATTAACTTATTCCTTATAGAATTTTTTCTTTGTTTGAAATGGCTTTTCCTATCCTGAGATCAGGTAGCCTTGCTTTTTAAAAATACATTTTTTCTGGCTTCCCTGTCTTATTCTTGAACCCATCTAAAATTCATTTCAGTGTACTTAAGAATTGAGGCTCTAAGCATTTTTTCAAATAGATAATTATTCCCACACCTCCCTCATTTGATATATGATCTTATATTTTATATTAAAATCATTTCTGGGCCGTCTCTTCTGTTTCATTAATCTGTTTATTTTTGTACCAGTAATAAACTTACATACAGGACTTTTTCATGTTGTAGTTATTTAATGTATACATTTAGAAATGCAAATTCAAAAAATTACTACTCAAATGTAGTATACTGTTATATTAATGGATGATATTCAAAATGTATAGTAATCAGTATGCCATGGGCACTAAGCAACCAAAGCAGGAAAGTGACAAATTAGAATGGACCTTGGTTATAATCAACCAGTATGGCTATTTCTGTATGCACTGTGTATATGTACTTCTAAATTTTATGATATTTGATAGGTATATAGATATAGATTTAAGT
Source organism: Ateles fusciceps (assembly GCA_036589455.1). NCBI lineage: Eukaryota > Metazoa > Chordata > Mammalia > Primates > Atelidae > Ateles > Ateles fusciceps. The sequence goes on from JAZHEH010003051.1 coordinate 3,266,577, forward strand.
ATTATAGATATTAATATGTATAAAATTATACACACACACCAAATATAGGTGATTTATGAAATATGTATGTATATGTGTAATTTTCTACATATTATGAATATATATGAAATACATATTTCATAACAAGTTTTAATATGTTGCAGTCTCATCAGCAGAGTGCCTACTTACCCTTCTTCCACAATGATTAAAAAATTTGCCCATTCACTAGGTGAGAATTAATACTTTGTTGGTGAGGTTGAGTACCTTTTCATATGCTTATTGGCCATTCATATTTCTTCTTTTATAAATTGCCTATGTATATACATTGTCAATTTTCCATGTTTTCTTATTGATTTAAATGCGCTCCATTTAACAAGGATATTAATTCCTTATCATCTGTATTTTTAATTTGCCTTTAAGTTTTTATGGTTTCTTTTTAGGTGCTAAATTTTCTTAAATGATATGCAGTCCAGTCAATAATTTCTGTCTCTAAAGGGTGGGATTATGTTAATGACATAGTGAAGAAAGAATGTTTTTCCCCTGTATAAAAAGAGAAGGCTAAATGGAAAATTCAAGAAAAATAGAATCTTGTATGAGAAATTCGTGGTCCATTATATAAAATAAAACAAAATTTAGTACAATTTTGGACAATTATTAGATGTAAGAAAAAAATCTATTCTTGATGCTATTGAACATTCTGCTTTGGGTGTTGGAGAGTTTGTGTCACTCTAGTGAGAAAATAACTGTCTCAGCACAATATTTGGCAGTGCAGTTAATACTACCTATAGGCATAAATGAAAATTCTGTTGATTAGTTTCCTACTGATATTTTAATTGTGGATCTGGAAAGGGTATAATAGTACATCTCTGTTTAAATTTTCATCTTAATCTGCCTTAGTATATTAAATGGATATTCTATTTTAATCCCCTTTAGTCTTGCCTAAGAAAAAAATTGACATTTTGGAGTTAGGTGTAGGTATCTAAGGTATCTACTTAGATGTAGATACCCAGTGAAATATTCAACAGATGAAGCTGGTGGCCCCAGTGCAATTTTTTCAACAGCCCACTGTTTTCTCACAGATTTATAATGCCACCTTAAATCTCCATCAATGCTGAAGTTGGTTTCTGGGCCCTGTTTCTGTTCTACTAACCTATTTGTTGATTTCTGCAGAGATACCACAATACTCTGATTAATATAGTTGTATAAGATTAGTTATTTAATAGCTCAAGTCTCTTTGTTCTTCCTGTTAAGAAATTTTTGCTGTGTTCGAAACTTCATTCTTGGGAATAACTAGAATCAGTTTCAGTTTTATGAAAAAAATTTCATTGGTATGTATTGAAATTATATCACGTTTATGGGTCAATGTATTAATATTTTATATTACTCAGTCTTCTAATCCAGGCATATGGTTTATCTCTACATTTTTAATTTCTTCTATTATCATCTTTGTAATTACATAAAGTACACATACATATTTTGTTATATTAATTCCTAAGAACCTTATATATTGTACTGCTACTGAGATGGGTTATTTACTTTTCCCTAATATTTTCTAATTGTAAAAGACTTTTAGGTTGCTGTATTACTAGAAAAATGGATTTTGGTTTGTATCAAAAGTAGCATTTTCTACAGGATTTAAATTGCTTTCTCTTTCCCTAGTGACAGAGTTGGATTCTTAGGATGCAACTCAGAGTATAATAACAAAATTTTTGATGTGCCATGAAAGTTCATTTAATTCTCTTTGCATAATCTACCATACGTTCATATGCACTGACATTTTAATATTCTTTTCCACAATGAATGTCGAAGGATTGTTGTAATATATTTTAATTCTTTGGCATTACAACACATCTCCTTTTAGTCTTTTCATGTCAATGTGAAACTTCACAAATACTCTAAGCCCTTGATCAGTTGCCTAAAATAATTTTACAAAGGGCTCATTTAAAAATTATAATTTTTCCTACAGTTTATTATTCAGGAAAGAGAATTCTACTTTTAACTTATTTCACTATTTCCTTTAGTTATGATTAAGTGAACCTTTTTAAAAAGTCCATGTACTGTGAAATCTTATTTTGGTGTCTTAATTGAAAGTGGAGTTTATGTTATCTCCATTACCTAAAACATCTTATTTCTCTTGCTGTCGGGTACACTCCATTTCCTCTGATTCTGGAGATAACTCATATTTTTGTGGTGGAAATTTGATGTGTTTCATAACAGCTGAATTCAAGTCATGTTTTGCCTTTCTTTTTAGTAATTTTATTCACTAAGCATTCTGAAAGGTGATTGACATGCTGTCATCTTTCCTTTGTACTTTAACCTTTGGTTATTTAAAACTCTAGGTATTGTAAAAATTACACTTGATTGTGGGATGACACATTCTTGAGGATACTGAATGGATAACAGAATACACTAGTTACTGAATATTTCAACTTAAACCCATTTAATTCAGCCATTAAAAATAGTCTGGACAGCACCAAAAGTAAAGTAAGATATTATGTGTTTTGAGCGAATTAAAAGAAAAAAATGTGCTTAGCAAATGAATTAAACATTAAACTATGTACTAACACACTTAAACTTTAAACTGCACACTTAAACTACACACATTTTCAAGCTTTGAGCATTATATTTAAAATAATTTTTTGCTAATATAACATCTGAAAACTGGCTATAATTTGAAAATTTCATAATTTTTGAGTATTAGTGAATTTGAATATTTTGGAAATATATTTGTTAGTAATTTGTGTCAGAGTTGATGAATAGTTTCTAAATATCATTTTCATTTAAAGGAGAGTCTTGCCATTTTTCTTGCTTATTTGTAAGAATGCTTTATATAATAAGGATATCAACTCATGTTCAGTCAGATATATGCAGCATATAAGCATCAGTTTTCCTAATTTAATATTGGCTTTTAATTTTAAAAAAATTGAAATAGTTGCAAACCTACAGAAAAGTTACAAGTATATTACAAAGAACTTCACTGTAACAGATTCCCTAACTTTCTAAATTTCATTTTGTTATTATACTTTAAGTTCTGGTACAGGTGCAGAACATGCAGATTTGTTGCGTAAGTATACACGTGCCATGGTGGTTCTTGCACCCATGAACCCATCATCTATATTAGGTATTTCCCCTAATATTATCCCTTCCCAATCACCCCACCCCCTAACAGGCCCCAGTGTGTGATGTTCCCCCTCACTGTGTACTGAGTTCTCATTGTTCAACTCCCACTTGCTAGTGAGAACATGTGGTATTTGGCTTTCTGTTCTTGTGTTAGTTTGCTGAGAATAATGGTTTCCAGCATCAGCTATGTCCCTGCAAAGGACATGAATGCATCCTTTTTTATGGCTGCATAGTATTCCATGGCATATATGTGCCACATTTTATTTATTCAGTCTATCATTGATGGGAATTTGGGTTGGTTCCAAGTCTTTGCTATTGTGAATAGTGCTGCAATAAACATATGTGTGCATGTGTCTGTATAATAGAATGATTTATAATCCTTTGGGTATATTCCCAGTAATGGGATTGCTGGGTCAAATGGTATTTCTGGTTCTAGATCCTTGAGGAATTGCCACACTGTCTTCCACAATGGTTGAACTAATTTACACTCCCACCAACAGTGTAAAAGCGTTCCTATTTCTTCACATCCTCTCCAGCATCTGTTGTTTCCTGACTTTTTAATAATTGCCATTCTAACTGACATGAGATGGTATCTAGCTCATTTACTTCATCACCCTCCATCTCTTATTCCTCTGAGCCTTTTACTGACAAGCTGCTCCATCACCTTTAAATACTCTAGTGTATATTTTATGAAAACACTGATACGCTTATATAGCCAACATATAACCTTCCAATTAAGAATCAACATTGACATTACAGTATCATCTAATCTACAGCCCCCATTCAAATATCACCAGCTATCTAAACCCTTTATTGGCCCAGGATTCTAGCCAAGAACACATGTTGCATTTGGTTGTCATTTACCAGCATCTCCTTCAATCTGGAGCAGTTCCAGTCTTTTCCTGTCTCTGATATTCTTTATGGTCTTGAAAGTATAGGCCTCTCATTCTGTAGGATCACCCTTAACCTGGGTCTGTTTGATGTTTACTTGTTACCTAGGCCATGCATCTTGTCAGGAAACCCATAGAAATGATGGTTCTTATTAGTATACCACATCTGGAGGCACCCTAGATCAATCTGTCCTACCACTGGTGATGTTAACCTTGCTCACTGGGTCAAGTTGGTGAACTGACAAGTTCTTCATTATTTTTTTTCCTTTGGATTCTGATTAGTGTTTCATGGGGGAGAAATTCTAATTTTATTCCAATATCCTGATCATCAGACCTTCACCCACCTGCCTTTATACTCATTGACCATGCCCACCTGTATTAGATGCTATTGCTTCTTAGTAACATGGATAAAATGATAAAATCGAAAATTGACACTCATTCTTACTCTTATTCATATTCTGGTAGTATCAACAACTTGAGAATATGTATTTATGTAAAAGTGTATTTCTAAAAAATGGTAATGCAACTTTTTAGGCATATTTAAATTAACTACTATATTTTTTCTTATTAAAAATGTAATTAGGTATGCTGAATGAAATGTAGAGAAAATAACATTTTATTTTTATAAAGATGATTTGCCTAGTTTTTCTACCTTTCTCTTGATAGCTTTATATACAGCATTGCACATATTGAACCGAAATATCAAACACCTTTATGAAAACATAAGGGTATATATATGATATATTAGAGGTATATTTTGTTAAAAGGCACTTACATTTATCCTGATATGACTGTTCTGTTTATACCTTTTAAAATTTTTTTATTTCATTTAGTTATTGGTAAACAATGAGTGAAATGGAGCCTCATTTTTTCAATATTTATAGTTGGTTAAAAAGTATGTTTTATTTATTTAAAAATAAACCTCATTGTTTTCCACTAGCCAGTAACTAGAATAAATACATGGCAGAATCTTTTCAGCCTCCGATTTATCAGAATTCAAGGACTATTGCAGTTTTACTTAATCACATTAAGAAAAATTGTGCTTGTTTTTGAACTCTCCATTTCTAAGTAGATTCAATAATGTAGAGCAATATGAACTGATAAATATGAAAATAGTACAAACAAGCCTTGTGATGTAAAATAAAGACTTGGCAGAAGTACAGGAAGTACAGGAACTCTAGATAGGAAAAGGGAAGGCTTTATACTATCCTGAGGAATGTTAATTCAAGAAAATGACAAAAGTGATGAAATGAGAAGTTCTTTGAGTGCCTGGACCTTGTCTCCTTTTTTTTCTGTATCTTCTGTGCCTGGTCCAGTATATCTCATATAGATGCCTACTAAATATTTGCCAAATAAATGACTGAATGAGAAATATGGAGCATCTGCTGATATCAAGTCTTGTTATAGCTAACTGACTTCTTAGGCGCTTTGTAGTGTTTTCCCTTCATTGCAAGGGTTAACACTTTAAGTACCTACCCTTTGTCAGGCAGTTCCCTAAATTCCTTACATGGATTAATCTCATTAAATCTGCATTTCGATCTTGGAGGTAGGTACCATTATTATTCCTATCTTATAGACAAGGAAATGGGACCCTGAGAGATGTAGTCTCATGTCCGATGTTACAATAAGTGGCAGAATCAACATTTGAACCAGGTTGCTTGGTGCCACAGCCCATTGTCCTAAGTATTTTCTTGACAGCTTCTCAACTGCTCATTTTAGAGAAGCACTGTAAGCTTTCTACTTCCTTCAAAGCTGAAGAACTCTAATGACAGGATTAACACTATTTTACAGTGCTTCTTAAGATAATAATAATGATAACATATTTTCCTCTGTTGGGCTTTTTTATTTATAGTAAACGATTTTAGCCAGCAATTATCCTCACAATTCACTTCTTTATTTAAGCAGCATCACCATGACCTACTGAAAAGTTGAGGCAATGTAAATAAATCATGGTCTGCATGACTGGGGACTATTTTGTCTTTTAATTTTTCAAACTGTCTCTCCACAAAAAATTAATGGCAAAACTTAAAAGTAAGATTTCTAGCATTTTGGCATTTGTATAATATTTAGAATTTAGGACGAGGTTGGTTCTATTTCCTCTAGTTAGGGATGTTCTGTACCCATTCCAGTTGGGAACTCTTAAAGTAATATGCTCACTACAATCAAAATGTCGCCTCAGTGGGTAGCCTATAAATCCTGTTGCCTTCTTCCTTGGCTCTTATTTATACTGACCAATAGGGGGAGACATCATGACCCATGAAACATGTCAGAAAACAGATGCTGCAGTGTTGACAGCTTACTCTCTGTGGCCTTGTAACTATTTCCTCTCTTTCAAATACAGTTTGCTTAGAACGTCTAGCTGTCTTTAATGCATCAATGCTTTTCCTTTATTGCTGCCCATAATTTCAGAATATGTTACCTATAAAGCTGCTGAAAATTCCTACACAGGCCAGGCTTTATTGACCTAAAGCATTTCTATTGATTTTTAGCATCTTAGGACAGCAAATTGTTGACTTAAGAGAAAGGCTGGAAGCCAGATGAAATACTGCATGAACTCATAGGGCATTGAGGGGCTTTGAGAGTCACTTACTCACTCCAGATGAACATAACCCTAAAAGTATCATGAATCATTTTTAGGTGAAGATGAAGATGAAAAGCTACCATTTTGGGAATATCATTTTTTTCCTAAAAATTCTTTGTTCTTTGAAAGCGTGCAATTGCAGGCATCCCTTAATAGGCTTGTAAAACCACTTAGGTATCTGGAAATTGAAGAAAAGATATTCTCTTGGGAACTCCCTCTGTCTCTCTCTCTATCTTCTCTCTCTCTCTGTATCTTTCGCTCTTTCTTCCATCTCAATTCACAATAGTATTTAATTTATGTATAGATTGGATTTTAAGATATCACCAAGTTCTCCCCTTTAACTTCAGGCAGAGCTGACTTAAACCTCTCTAACAGGTAAAAGTACATCCAGAAAAGACAAATTTTATTTTTTCACAAAATTAAGAGATTGACTTGAGTAATCAAAGTAAAATTAAGTGTATAGTAGTGTCTTGTATACCAAATGACTAAGTAATTAATGATTCCTCAATAAGCCTATTATTACTTTGTGGAATTAATATGTCTGTATATTTCTAGATCTTTTCGTATCAGGGTGAATGTATTCTGATGATTTGGGGATTAAAATAACTAAATTCAATTTCAATTTTTTTGAACTCTACTTGGCCACTAATACCTATGACAGATGCTTTCACAGATCCAGGGATCACTTTACTCCACCTCCTCTCTGTTGATAAGTAGAATAACGTTTAAACTTAATGTAGAAAGAAATTCATATTTTATTTGAGCTTTTACATGTAACTATTGGGTAGGACTTTCATCTTTGAATTAAAGTAAGGTGACACCTCAGTTAATAAATTCCATGGAATAAAATGTGTTTCATAACTTAGCTATATTAAATACACTGTTCCCCGCAACACACCTGAAAATCCTTCAAAGTAGGACCACTAGTACTTATATTTAAATGATCAAACTCTTAATTTTTTTCTCTAATATACTGATCTTAATTATAAGGAAAAATTATGGCAATTTTGGATATTACTGGGCCCAGTCCCACGACATATTGATCTAACTAAAATTATAATTATTTGAGGAGAAAGAGGAAATGAAAATGGTATACTTGTGGCAGGGATAGATGGAGGAATAAGCTAAATTCTCTTATTCTGTAATAATAGATATCTGTAATAATAGATTCTGTAATAATAGGTATGCATTATCAATAGATAATGCATAAAACTGAAAAAAATGACCATAGAAATATAAATGTGTCATTTAAACACTAGGTGTGTAAACTACCAGCAAAGTCGGCTAACTGCAAGAGTTCAGTGGTTAACTCTGGGGAGCAGGAAATGGGCTGGGGGAGAGGAGTTTACTGTGTTTTTGTAACAGGCCTCGTAGAATGGTGTGCATGTATAATCTTGGTAAATTTGGCCAGGTGCGGTGGCTCATACCTGTAATCCCAGAACTTTGGGAGGCCAAGGTGGGCACATTACTTGAGGATGGGAGTTTGAGACCAGTCTGGCCAACAGGGTAAAACCCTGTCCCTACTAAAAATACAAAAAAATTAGCTGGGCATGGTGGCTGGTGCCTGTAATCCCAGTTACTCGGGAGGCTGAGGCAGGAGAATCGCTTGAACTCAGGAGGCAGAGGCTGCAGTGAGCTGAGATCGCACCATTGCATTCCAACCTGGGCAACAAGAGCGAAACTCCGTCTCAAAAAAAAAAAAAAAAAGGATTTTTGGTATGGATTGAATTATGTATACCTATAAAGTGCTTAAAACTGTGTTTGACACAAAGGAAATTTTCAATATTTCAATAATAGCTATTCTTTTTAAGGTATATTTGCCCCCATAATAAATGGCTCTTGATCACTGTAAAAAAATTACAAAGGGATAGTAAGTTGGAAAAGTTTTGGAAAGAAGGAAAGAGTACAGATGACTCTTTCTCAACCTATCATACTTCAGTGAATACCAACTTGGAGAATTAGTGAAAGGTTATTCTTTATTTTTTTTTAAATGTCATTAACATCTCTTGAGTTGCAGCAGGGACTAGAGGCAGAGCACTTTGCAGCTGCCATCAAGATTGGGGTAGAATGTACCTACCTGATCTCCAAACTGATGCATTGAGTTTTCAGGAAGTGGGATCTTACTGTATTGCACAAAGGTCATACTCCTAGGTGATAAATAAGAAGTGGAAATCATTGCAAAGCTGTGTGAATATCCCTCCATATTTTTTTAAAGAGCTGTTTTTCTCTATGCATTGCAATGCCATTGCTATAATCAGTTGACCCTATTTGTGTGAACCTGTTTCTAAACTATCTATACAGCTCCATTAGTCTACTTTTTTTTTTTTTTTTGAAGTCTCAGTCTTTACACATTAATCTTTATGTGGCACAGTGGTCTGTTTACAACTTTTTTTGTTTGTTTTTGTTTTTAATTATACTTTGAGCTCTGGGGTACATGTGCAGAACATGCAGGTTTGTTACATAGTTATACACGTGCCATGGTTGTTTGCTGCATCCATCACCCCGTCATCTACATTAGGTATTTCTCCTAATGTTAGCCCTCCTCTAACCCCCCCCACCCCCTGACAGGCTGCAGTGTGTGATGTTCCCCTCCCTATGTCCATGTGTTCTCATTGTTCAACTCCCACTTATGAATGAGAACATGTGGTGTTTGGTTTTCTGTTCTTGTGTGAGTTTGCTGGGAATGATGTTTCCAGCTTCATCCATATCCCTGCAAAGGACATGAACTCATCCTTTTTATGGCTGCATAGTAGTCCATGGTGTATACGTGCCACATTTTGTTTATCCAGTCTTTCATTGATGGGAATTTGGGTTGGTTCCAAGTCTTTGCTATTGTGAATAGTGCTGCAATAAACATATATGTGCATATGTCTTTATAGCAGACTGATTTATAATCCTTTTAGTATATACTCAGTAATTGGATTGCTGGGTCAAATAGTATTTCTAGTTCTAGATCCTTGAGGAATTGTCACACTGTCTTCCACAATGGTTGAACTAATATACACTCTCACGAACAGTGTAAAAGTGTTCCTATTTCTCCGCATCCTCTCCAGCATTTGTTGTGTCCTGATTTTTTTAATGATCACCATTCTAACTGGTGTGAGATGGTATCTCATTGTGGTTTTGATTTGGATTTCTCTAAAGACCAGTGATGAAGAGCATTTTTTCATATGTTTGTTGTCTGAATACATGTCTCCTTTTGATAGGTGTCTGTTCATATCCTTTGCCCACTTTTGATGGGGTTAAGTCTACTTTTTTATTCATGTGCCAGTATTACACAATTTAATTTCTATATCTTTTTAATAATTTTAGGTATGGTAGCATAAGTTCTCCGAGTTTTGTTTGTTTTCAAGATTATCTTAGATATATGTACTTGTATTATACTTCACATTTCCTTATAGTTTTAGAATCAGCTTACATTGTGTTTGGGATTTCATTAAATCTATACATAAATTTGAAGAATGACTTACATACTTATATTAGAGAACATAATTTCTCTCAGTATTGTTCCATAGGCATCTTGTGGAGTTTTTGCATATTTTCTGTTAAATTAATTCATGGATATTTGATATTTTGATGTTATTTTGATTGGCATCATTTTAAATTTTATTTTTTATTTGTTAGCAATACAGTTGGATTTTGCACATTGATATTTTATCCAGTGAGCCTGTTAAATACATTTGTTAATTCTATGATTTATTTGTAGATTATTTTGCTTCTTCTGTGCATATAGTCACGTTGTCCACCAATAGAAATAGTGATATTTATTTCAAATTCTTATACCTCATACTAAAAGATTTGAAAATATAGATGTAATGAATGACTTTATATGAAATCACAAATTATAATCCCAACACAAAAACAATACAGAAAATCTGATTACTAGGAATCCTGGAATAAAAATTTGTCAGAAGAATTGAATCTTTTCATCCTGAAGTCATTAGACCTTAACTATTTTTTTTAATGTTGAGTTTTCAGACCTTTGAAAAACAGATACTTATGCTATGTAATTCTTTCTGAGTCTGGAAAAGAAAAGAAATGCTTCTTAGTTCACTTCTCAGAGTCATCTTAATCCTGATTCCAAAATCTGAGTAAGGAACAACTACATGTGCACACATGCACACATGCACACAAGTGTAAGATAATGTAATGTATGAATGGAGACACTAACATTCTTATTAAAATTCTTCGGATGAACTCCAGAAGTGTATTCAACTTATAAAACAACAAGACTAGAGTTTTAAAATAGTTATATGAATATAAATTTTATAAACCAAATATTTGCTATTGTTAAAATTGTCTACTAATAAATCTACCAGAACTGACTGAAAGGTTATATTATAATTAATACGAGAGTTTAGTGAGATTGTTGGATATAGGAATATATATGTATATGTATGTGTGTGTGTGTGTGTGTGTGTGTGTGTGTATGTATACACATGGAAAAGCAGTGCTATCCATTGCTAATGAAATGTGTGGATGAGTCATCTGTTATACTCTTGGTGTACAACGATTTTAGTGATCAGTTTGGCAGCATAATTTTTTCCATTTGCATATAACATAGAAACTGGTAATCTACTGTCTTTTTTGTTCCTTTTAGCTGTCTCCAATTCCCATCGTATCACTCATTATTGAACCTACTCCAGTCAGGCTTTGCTCTCTCTACCTCACTAAAAATTTTTTAAATCAGCGTCACCACTGATGTCCATGTTGCTAAATTCATTTTGCAATTCTGAATCCTCATTCTGTTGGACTTTGAACATCATTTTGTCAGGTTGATTATTTGCTCCTTCCAAACTGTTTCTTTATCTGGCCCTCAGAACTCGCCTTCTGGATTTACTCCTTAGTCCCTTAATGCATTCCTTCTCACACCCCTGACATTTCAATGTAGGACTGTTCCAAGGCTTGATGTTCAGACCTCTTCATTATGCATTGTCTACTCACTTCCTAGATGATCTCATCCTAATAGCTTTACATCTCATCTCTATGAAACAATGACTTCCTATTTTTTTTTCTAGTTTTGATCTTTGCCTGTAGACTCCAGACTCATGTATCCAAGGGCCCAACTGCACCTTCATTAGGTATCTAAATATCTTTGAATATTTAATTGGAATATCACACTATGCATGTTAGAAGTCAAATGTATCACCTTCTTCCTCAAGCTTACTCTTTCTCAAACTTGAGTTTTCACCATCTCATTGAATGGTAACTACTTTCTTCCAGTTGCTCAGGCTAAAATCCTTGAAGTATTTCTTGATTTCTGTATCTCTCACCTGCACATTAATCCTGAGAAAATATTTATTGCTCTCCCTTTAAAATATCTCTGAGAGTTGACCCTAGTCACCACCCTCCCTGGTCCAAGCCACCCCTAGTAGTAGCCTTCAAACTCATCTCTTTGCTTTAGCCCTTGCATCTCCTCTTTCTCCATACAGTGAGTTTCTGACACTCCAGTCAAGTTGCTTATACTGAAACTCAATTCAAAGAACCATCTGGTGGCTTTCTACCTGCTGCTGAAGTTATCCTATTAGCTTCTTAGGCCCTAAAGGATCTTCCTCTCTGCCTTCAATTACCTTTCTGGCCTAATTCCCTACTATTCTGTCCCTACTCATTCTACTCTTGCCATTCAGGGTTCTTTGGTATTCGCTGAACTTATGAGCAAGACCACTGCCTCAGTGTGTTTGTTCTCATTTAGGGTTTCACTAGACATCACTTTCTCAATGAAGCTTTCATTGGTCATTCTATGTTAAATATCATCCCCTCATAGTCTCTATTCTCCTTTCCTACTTTAACTTTTTCCGTAGATTTTTTTATAACCATATAAGCTATATATTTTACATATTTACTTTATTTGAGGCTGCTGCTTTTATCTCTTTGGTTTACTTCTATATTCCTAAGACCTAGAATAGAGCCTAGAATAAAATATAGACATTCAAAAAGTATTTGTTGAATGAATAAATGAGAAGGTAAATGTAATATAAATCCCATTGAAATGTATATGCCATTTGAACTAGCAATTTTATTTCTAATTATTTGTTCTAAGAAAATAATTGTACAGATACACAAAGAAACATGTATTAAAACATTTTTATTAAGAATGAAAATCTGGAAATGAATAAGAAATTAGATAATAAATTATGATACAGCTATACTATGAAATACCACACATTCATTTAAAAGGATGTGGGTTTGCTTTATTGACATGGGAAGACAAAGTTATATTCAGTTAAATGAAAAAGACTGCAAGGGATACATACAAAACTGCCCAGCCAGACCATTAATGATTTTAATTTTCTTCCTCATCCTTTTGTGTATTTTCTGAAATTTTGTCTAATTGCAACCTATTATTTTAAATCAGAAAAAGTATATATTTATGTATATACATATAACTGGACAAGTTGTCAGGTGTTTTGCAACTAGCCATAAGCCTTCACTCTTTCACAGTTATATTTCCTATTATTCAGGAATACTTAGCTTGAAGTCCATGAATGGACTTTGTAGAATCTATGAAACCCTTATAAAATTTGAGAGCCAGCCAAATTTTTATGTACTTGCTATTTGCATTTTCAGATAATTAAAGCAGTCCATATTCCCCAGTGGGTCCCCCACCTTACAACAGGATGCTTTTGTGACCATCCTTGGTACAATAGGAAGGCTCATGTTCCTTGAACCTGCCACATCTTTGAACCCTCTCTCTCCATGTCTTTCTCTAATTTGTGCCTGTTTGGTTTCAGTCTCAACTAAGTTGAGATAATGAGAAAGCCTAGTATTAAGCAGGTACTACTCTTTATCCAATGACCTGTTTTAACTCCTTAAGTCTTGTGGCTACCACTGTGCTGTAGAGTATCCCACTTATTATCAGTGCTTTATTATAGCTTTTCTTTCTTTTTTAAAATATCTGTTCTTAATATTCATATAGAACCTTTTGAAAATTGGTGTTTTAAAAATATATGCAATGCCACTTAATTCTTATCTCCAGAATCATAGCTCCAAGTGTTGTTTCTTAGGATTTCTTTGTGTTTTCTGGCCTTATCATTACAAATAATAAATTACTTGTAATTTACAAATTTACAAGTGGCCATTTTTTTCTTTTATTTTATATTAAGCTCAGTTATGTAGGGTAATAAGATAGAGAGGTTGTTTTTCAAGCCATTGTGTTGGATGCTAGGACTTCACTTATGAATTAATTCAATTTGCTACTGATCTTTTCTCTTGGTGAAACAATTTTGACTCCTAGTTATATTATTCATGAAGAAGTTTTGTTATTATCCTCAATTATTTGGCTGCATTCCTTTTCTTGTAACAAGACTTTATAGTGTGCTATTATTAGTTTTGAAACAGCTAAACTTAATTTTCACTTAATAATATGTTTATTACTGAGAATCTTTAAGTTACAGTGTTGTTTGGCCTTGTTCATTGACAAATTCTCAATACCATAGTAAATATTTGTTGGAATAATTAAAAATTATTATTAAAAAACCTCTTTTCTTTAGGCTTTAATATAAGAAAAATTATTTAAAATTAAAAATGAAATGGTCTGTCTCAGGAAGTTGTGATTGTTGGTTACTAGATATATTCAAACTAGATAACCATTTTGAGATGAATATCATAGGTGAGATTTGAGCACATTATTTGGGTAGATTCTTGTTAAAATACTTTCTGTCCATGAGAGTCATATTTATTTAAGTTAAAACCCATCCTGAAAATTTGCTGATATATTAATAGAATGTATAATTGTATTATAGGAAATATAAGTCGTAATAATGACATGTATGGAGTACTTACTCTTTACTAAGAACTGTGCAAAGTAAGCACTTACAACTTTTACTTCATTTAATTGTTAAAATAATCATAGAAGTTTACAACTTTTATTATCCCCTTTTGATGGGGAGGGGAGAGACTGAGGCTTAGAGATAATTTTTAACTTGTCTGTTATCACAGTAAACTGTGGAGACAGAGTCCTCTTAAATTGCTGCATTATACTGTCTTGCAAATGAACAAATACCATTAAAATAAATAAGTTAACAAAAATATCAGAAAAATGTTTCTAATAATTAGGTATGCCAAAAAATACACCCTTTTCTACCTGCTCTTCCATCTCCCTTAACTTGTGAGGGAATCACTGGAAGTGGCAAGATGAAACAGCCAATTTTCTATAATAAATGAGGAAAGCCACCTAACTTACAATAATTTTGGCCTTACCCCTGTACTTCACGATATTTCATTGGTTATACTAGAGACCTGCAATACCAGTGCTATCCACTAGTTTCTATGAGAGTGGATTAATCTCCTGTTTTTGTTTCATTTATCTCCTGGTTTCTGCATTCTTGCACGTAAAAAACATATTCAAATTGCTTGTTATTCACAGTGTCAGCCTTAAGAATCTGGACTTTATAAATGATGCCTAATTGGGATTACTGACTAATAATAAAAATAGTTATCATTTATGAGTGCTTACTATGTTTCAGGCACCTTGCTTAGTATGGATTATCACATTGAATCCTTCTTGTACAGGCGAGGAAACTGAGGCAGTGAGAGGTTAGATGATCTGCCTAAGTCACAGGTAGTAGTGAGAGGCTGAGCTATGTTTTGAATTCCAAAGCTTGTGCATGTAACAACTTTGCAATTGTACCATCCATAAGCTACACTGATAATATATTTGGCACTAGAAGTACATGTGGCTTTTTTTTAGGTGACTAATTTATATCTGGGCTGTGGCTTAATGTTCTGAGATGATCTGATTGTTTTCCTATTTAGGCTTAATTTAAGGCAGCAGAAAAAAATTCTCATTTCATGTTGTGTGCAACCTTTTTGTCAAATGAGACATGACCTTATTTTTATCCTTTGATCTTGAGTTATGAAGGAGGTTGTTAAAATGAATGATGCCCTGGCACCATTGCCTATTTCTCTGAAACCTAATCTTAAATTAGTTTATATTTCTGCCAATGCAAAGGACATTTGAATAACAAGGGCATAAATTACTGTAAAAGGTGAGCTTTATTTCTGATTCCAGCTAACTCTCAAAATTCTGAATAACAAATCAGGGAGACAAGATATGTTCAAGTGTGACAAATTATCTTCCTGGGATTTACAATGTGATTTTCAATTTAAGGTAGTAAATGCTCATTAAAGACAAAAGGGAGGATAAAGGTTAATAAAAATAAAGTTAAAAATTACTCATAGTTCTATAAGTCAAATAATTATTTTTAAAATGTTGGTACATTTTATTCCGATTATGTATTTTCCAAGTAGTTACAATTTTAATGTGTCGGTTAGAACTCTTGGTTGAAAGGTGATTTGGGGGTGGTTGCAGATGGGAGGACAGTTTGCAGAACTAATGGGAGGCTGGGATGCCAGAGTTAGAGCCAGGAAATAACAAGCGGTACCCTGATGGGTCAGCAAACAGGAAGCAAAATGCACAGTGACCTTAGCATAACTGACCAGGGTGCTGCTCCCGCCAGCACAGGGAGGTACTACCTGCTCCTCCCTTCCTTGCTGCTCTCCATGAGATTCTATCTCAGGAAAGCTTGTCTGTTGGAAGGGTGTGTCATGGTCTTGCCTCCAGTTGTACCCAGGGAAGGCAGCGGGGAAGGTTTGAGGCCTTTCCTTTTTGAAATGAAAATGATAGCTGACATTTACCACTTTTCGTGAGTATTTTGTAAGTGCTGAGCATTGTTCTGAGTGCTTTATTAAATCGGCTCATTCAAATCCTCACAAAAATCCAGTGAGGCAAGTACTATTATAGAGTGGATTAACCAGACAAAACACATAGGGGTGTAGCTTACAATCACTTGGAGGAGTACCTGGATGTGAACCCAGTGATCTGGCTTTAGGGTTTAGATGTTCAGCCACACTGCTATGCTGAGCCGTGGTAGGGAGCCAGGAAGGGGACAGTGTGGAGAGCCAGGGCTGTGCCCTACTGAGACTCCATCCAGTTGGGGACAGATTTTCTGAAGTGAATATGACTGTTTTTAGAAAGATGATTGATCAAAGTATGCACAGTGTTCATTATAAATATTTTAAAACTTACAACTAAAAAAAAACAACAAAAAAACAAAAACAAAAACAACAAAAAAAACTTACAACTATACAGTTATCGTATTTTCCATGTAGTTTTTTGTATTCGTACAGTTTTGTACATCTTAATGGTGACTGATTTTGAAGACATTCTATTTCCAAAAATATCAGAATTAAATAATGGATTGACTCCTTTTGACATGTCTTCCCTTCTATTAATGAAAGCTAATGTTATTGAGTACTAACAATGTGCCAGGTACGTTTCTAAGTATTTTATATCATTACTTACTTTTTCTCCTCACAATTTTTTTGATGGATTACTTATATATTTCATTAAAAAAAAAACCCAAGTGAATTATGCTAATGAAATGTTACTTTTGATGAAATAATTTAACTCCTTAAGGGCTGTTCTTGTTTGTAGGATGTAGTATCACCCTCGCTGTTACTAAAGGCTACTTTTAGTGGCTTAGATGTAGGATTCAATACAGGTGTTATTTCTAATAATATCTAAAACTGGTGACCTGACAGCAACAATTGGGTTCTTGTCTCATGTTGAGAACTGACTGATATTTAGCAATGGGATGATGTGTTTGCTGATGTTATTGTTTAAAAATGCAAACATTCTTTATTATTATAGAACTCATTAGTTGAATTGATTAAATAATGAATACTTGCTATTAAATAAGAAGATAAAAGGGATTCTCTGGTTGGTGTCTTTTGGACAAAAAAACCCAAAGAAGTTGGTTGTTCATTCTTTGTAATTTCTAAATGATTTATATTCTTGACTGCTTGATTTACCTTTTTCTTTTTTGTCTTAAAATATCAATTTACTTCATACATATGTTATATATGCATGGACACACACATGCACATACAGAGTTTTGTTAAACAAAATGTGGTTATAGACAGCTTTATTGTTTACTTAATAGTGCACTATGGTATTGTTTCATGTCAGAACCTCATTTTTTGTAGAGTGGCATAGTGTTCTAGAATATGGATGTATTACAATTTCTATATGAATGAATAGTTGGAATTTTATCACTTTTTTACTATTTTAAATAGATCTTCCATGAGCACCTTCTACATATGTAATTTCTAATTTGTGTCATTATTTGAGTAGGATAGATTTTTAGATTTAGAATTGCTCATTTAAGGTGGCGATAGTGCACACATTTAAGGTGGTGATAGTTTTGCCAAGTTGCCTTTCAAAAAAGCTCTTGACAGTTTATGCTGCTGTAAATCATGTATCAGAGTTTCCCCACATTATGATTGATACTGGATATTATTAATTTTCTTAATTTTTGCTAATCTGATTGGTAAATCCATCTTGTTGATTTTTCTTATTGACTTATAGGTACACTTCATATATTGTGTATATTAACCTCTGATGTATTATGTATTTTATTTTTTCTTATAGAATGTCATTTGTTGTTTATTTATGGTATCTTTTCCATTGAAAAAAAATTTAATTTTTATGTAGTTAAAATGTAAAGTTAATCTATGTTTTAGTTTATGGCTTCTTTTTTATTCCAGTTTCTTTTCTCTTTAAATTTTGGCTAATTTCCTTTTTTTTTTTTTTTTTTTACAGGATTATCCCCAGCAGCATGCAAGCATGTATAGGGTTTCTCATCAGTGAAAATAAAGAAAAATCTCTTGACATGTCTCTCACCATTTACCTTCCCATTTTTTTCAAAGTGTCTCCATTAATTGTCTCTTTCTTCTCTTTGCCCATTCTCTCTTGAATCTACTTCAAGCCAGCTTTTGCCCCTAAAAAGTTTTCTGAAATAGTTTTAGGGTCCCCTAAAAAGTTTTCTTAAATAGCATAATCTCTGAATTTTGCTAATTCCAGAAAGTAAGTCTTCATCTTACTTGACTTGTCAATGGCATTTGATACAATTGATCACTCCCTCTTTTTTGAGGCACCATTGTCATCACTAGGCCTTTGAGATACTACTCTCACTTTTTTCTTTCCTGGTCTCCTTGGCCACACTGGTTTCCTTTGCTGCTTCCTCAAAATGTCAAAGTGTCTTTTTTATTGGTAATAATTCCCTAGGGG
Organism: Ateles fusciceps; assembly: GCA_036589455.1. Classification (NCBI taxonomy): domain Eukaryota; kingdom Metazoa; phylum Chordata; class Mammalia; order Primates; family Atelidae; genus Ateles; species Ateles fusciceps. The sequence continues at coordinate 3,285,217 of JAZHEH010003051.1, forward strand.
GATCCCTATGCCTTCATGGCTTTTAGTGTGATCTGTATGCCTATTACCCCCATATTCCCATGCCCATATGGACCTCTGTCTACCTCAGACTTGTAGATCTAGCTGTCCTTTCTATATGTCCTCTTGAATGTTCGTTAGGTATCTTAAATGGAACATATCTAAATTTAAACACTTGATTCCCCTTATCTAAACTTACCCTTCTTATAGTCTCCATCTCAGTTGATGGCATCTCTTATCTTCCATTTGCTCAAATAGAAAACACTGGAGTCAAAAGATCCAACTCCACTATTTTTTTTTTTTTAGTTTTGTTTTTTCAAAACTCCACATCAGCAAATTATATCAGCTCTGTTTTCCAAGTATATGCAAAATAGAACCATTTCCTACCAATCTACCACTGCTATCCTGGTCCAAGACACGATCACGTCTCCTGTGAATTACTGCAGGAGCTCTATACCAAGCAGTATACACTGTACCCTATTTGTAGTCTTTTGTGCCTTGCCCCCCTCCTACACTTCCCCCCCAAGTCCCCCAAAATCCATTGTATATTCTTATACTTTTGCGTCCTCATAGATTATCTCCCACATATCAGTGAGAACATATGTTTGGTTTTCCATTCCTGAGTTACTTTACTTAGAATAATAGTCTCCAATCTCATGCAATGCCATTAATTCATTCCTTTTTATGGCTGAGTAGTATTCTAGCACGTATATAAATTTTTATATACATACACACACACACAAACACACGTACATGTATACACACACACTTATACACACACACATTGAACAAGTAGAAGAAAGAAATTCAGAGCTCAAATACAAGGTCTTTGAATTAACCCAATCCAACAAAGACAAAGAAAAAAGAATAAGAAAATATGAACAAAGCCTCCAAGAAGTCTGGGATTATGTTAAATGACCAAACGTAAGAATAATTGATGTTTATCAGTGAACTTTCTTCTTGCTGTCTATCTCATTTCTTAGGTCATTAGTTACTGTTTTATAAATTTGGGAGCTCCACTGTTAGGTGCATATATGTTCAGGACTGCGACATTTTCCTGTTAGACTAGGCTTTTTACCATCATAAAATGTCCCTCTTTGTCTCTTTTAATTGTGGTCCCTTTAAAGTTTGTTTTGTCTGATAGAAGAATAGCTACACCTGCTGGCTTTTTGTGTCCATTTGCATGAAATGCCTTTTTCCATCCCTTTACTTTATGTGTGTCCTTATATGTTAGGTGAATCTCCTGAAGGCAGCAGATAGTTGGCTGCTGTGTTCTTATCCATTCTGTGGTTCTGTATCTCTTAGGGGAGCATTTAGGCCATTTACATTCACTATTAGTATTGAAATGTGAGGTGCCATTGCATTCAAGGTGCTCTTTGTTGCCTGTGTACTTTTGGTTGTTGTTTTGTGTTTTTGCTTTTTACATTGCATTTTTATTTTATAGGTCCTGTGTGATTATGCTTTAAAGACGTTCTGTTTTGACGTATTTCCAGGGTTTGTTTTAAATTTTAGAGCTCCTTTTCACAGTACTTGTAGTGGTGGCTTGGTAGTGATGATTTCTCTCAGCATTTGTCAAAAAGACTATCTTTCCTTCATATATGATGCTTAGTTTCACTGGATAAAAAATTCTTGGTTGATAATTGTTTTGTTTGAGGAAGCTGAAGATAGGGCCCCAATCCCTTCTAGCTGGTGGGATTTCTGTTGAGAAATTTGCTGTTAACCTAATACGTTTATAAGGTATAAATCATAAAGATATATACTCAAGATAAGGTTATATACTCAATATAACCTTATCTTGAGTATATATCTTTATGATTATAAGTAACTATAAGATTATTATATATTATTGTATATATTATAATTATATAATATTATATAAAGGAATAACTATGTGCATACATTTCTAATTCTTTTCTAAATCAATATTTATATGGGAACAAGCTGAGGCTTCAGACCCTTCCACGGCACGTGCAGGGTTTCCCCCTCTACAGGTGGGGGTTGAGGTTCTCAGGTCAATGGAGTTTTGAACCTAGTAGGATAATGGCTGCCTCTGCTGAGTCATGAAGGTTGTCAGGGAAGTGGGGGAAAGCTGGTAGTCACAGGCCTCACCAAGCTCCCATGCAATCCAAAGGGGCAGGCTCACTCCCACTGTGGCCCGCCCCAACCGTCCAGAGTCTGTTTCCAGGCAGTGGGTAAGCTGGGCTTCAGAACTTGTTCGAGGCTACCCACCTCCAGCTGTGAAAGAACAGGGCTTTGGTTCTTTCCTCGGCTATGGAGTCTGCACACTGGATTCATGTCCTCCCCAAAGTTCTGGCCAGGAGGCTTCTTGCCCAGTTTAAATTGTTACAAAGTTCAGGTGGAGATTTCCTTCTGCCCGTGACATTTTCTCCCATGCCTCTGCCCACCCTCCCAAAGGATCCCTGTGGTGCCAGCCAGGAATGGCCTACTTGGGGACCCATTGAGCTCCCAGGGCCTTTCCTGCTGCTTCCTCTACCCCTGTATTTCGCTGGGCTGTCTAGATTGACTCAGCTCCAGGTAAATTTGCAAACTTCTTCCTCAAATAGACCTTCAGTTTCCCCAGTGGGGGATGTGTGTTAGGGAGAAGAGGATCTCCCTTTCCTGTTTCCACAGTTGGAGCACTCACAGTGTTTGGGGTGTCTCCCGGGTCCTGCAGAAGCAATCTGCTTCCTTCAGAGGGTCTGTGGGTCCTCTAGGGATTCCTGGTTTATTCTTGCAGTCGATCTAGAGCTAAAATTCACCATGCAAGTGTACACACACTGCTCTGTTCATCTGAGTTGGAGCTGCAATCTAATCCTGCCTCCCATCTGCCATAATGATACCATTCTCCGCATGTTCTGTTTCTTTTATTGCTGAGTTTTGAGAGTTCTTTTATATTCTAGATAGCAGTCCTTTGTCAGATATTTGGTTTGCAAATATTTTCTTTGAAACTGTAGCATGTTTTTCATCTTTTCACAGGGTCTTAAAATGCACAAAAGTTTCCCTTCTTGATGGTGTCCAGCTTATCAATTTTTACCTTTTATAGTTTCTTTTGCTGTGCAGAAGCACTTTAGTTTAATTATATTCCATTTGTCAGTTTGGGCTTTTGTTACCATTGCTTTTGGTGGTTTAGTCATAAAGGCTTTGCCCATGCCCATGTCCTGAATGGTACTGCCTAGGTTTTCTTCTAGGGTTTTTGTGGTTATAGGTTTTATGTTGCAGTCTTTAATACATCTTGAGTTAATTTTTGTATAAGGTGTAAGGAAGGGGTCTAGCTTCAGTTTTCTGCATATGGCTAATCAGTTTTCCCAGCACTGTTTATTAAATAGAGAATCCTTTCCTTATTGCTTGTTTTTGTCAGGTTTGTCAAAGATCAGATGGTTGTACATATGTGGTATTATTTCTGAGGCCTCTGTTTTATTTCATTTGTCTATACATCTGTTTTGGTGCAAGTACCATGCTGTTTTGGTTACTGCAGCCTTGTAGTATAGTTTGAAGTCAGGTAGTGTGATGCCTCTAGTGCTGTTCTTTTTGCTTAGGGTTGTCTTGGTTATATGGCTCTTTTTTGGTTCCATATGAAATTTAAAGTAGTTTTTTCTAATTCTGTTAAAAAAGTCAATGGTAGCTTGATGGGGGATAGCATTGAATCCAATGCTTTGGGCAGTGTGGTCATTTTCATGATGTTGATTCTCCTATCCATGAACATGAAATGTTTTTCCATTTGTTTATGTCCTCTCATTTCCTTGAGCAGTGATTTGTAGTTCTCCTTGACTAGGTTCTTCATGTCTCTTGTAAGTTGTATTCCTAGGTATTTTATTCTCTTTGTAGCAATTATGAATGGGAGTTCACTCATGATTTGGCTCTGTGTTTGTCTATTATTGGTGTATAGGAATGCTTGTGAATTTTGCACGTTGATTTTGTATCTTGAGACTTTGCTGAATTTGCTTATCAGCTCAAGGAGATTTTGTGCTGAGATGATGGTGTTTTCTAAATATACAATCATGTCATCTGCCAACAGAAACAATTTGACTTCCCCCTCTTCCTATTTGAATACCCTTTATTTCTTTTTTCTTGCCTGATTGCCCTGTCCAGAACTTCCAGTACTACGTTAAATAGGAGTGGTTAGAGAGGGCATCCTTGTCTTGTGCTGGTTTTCAAAGGGAATGCTTCCAGCTTTTGCCCACTCAGTATGACATTGGCTTTGTCATAAATAGCTCCCATTATTATTATTATTATTATATATATATATATTTTTTATTGCATTTTAGGTTTTGGGGTACATGTGAAGAACATGCAAGATTGTTGCATAGGTACACACATGGCAGTGTGATTTGCTACCTTCCTCCCCATCACCTATATCTGGCATTTCTCCCAATGCTATCTCTCCCCCAACTCCCCCACCCCTCACTGTCCCTCCCCATTTCCCCCAACAGACCCCAGTGTGTGATGCTCCCCTCCCTGTGTCCATGTGTTCTCATTGTTCAACACCTGCATATGAGTGAGAACATGTGGTGTTTGATTTTCTGTTCTCGTGTCAGTTTGCTGAGAATGATGGTTTCCAGGTTCATCCATGTCCCTACAAAGGACATGAACTCATCGTTTTTGATGGCTGCATAATATTCCATGGTGTATATGTGCCACATTTTCCCTGTCCAGTCTATCATCGATGGGCATTTCGGTTGGTTCCAGGTCTCTGCTATTGTAAACTGTGCTGCAATGAACATTCGTGTGCATGTCTCCTATTATTTTTAGATAAGCTTCATCAATACCTAGTTTATTGAGAGTTTTTAGCATGAAGAGGTGTTGAATGCCTTTTTTGCATCTATTGAGATAATTATGTAGTTTTTGTCATTGGTTCTGTTTATGTGATGGATTACATTTATTGATTTGCATATGTTGAACCATCCTTGCATTCCAGGGATGAAGTGGACTTGATCATGGTGGATAAGCTTTTTGATGTGCTGCTGAATTCGGTTTGCCAGTATTTTATAGAGAATTTTTTCATCAATGTTCATCAGGGATATTGGCCTAAAATTTTCTTTTTTTGTTGTGTCTCTGCCAGGTTTTGGTATCAGGATGATGCTGGCCTCATAAAATGAGTTGGGGAGGGAGTCACTCTTTTTCTGTTTTTTGGAATAGTTTCAGAAGGAATGGTACTAGCTCCTCTAGATTCATTGAGGTTTTCTATGTAGGCAATCATGTAATCTGCAAATATAGACTTCATAACTTCTTTTCTTTTCTGCATTTCTTTTCCTTTCTTTTCTTATTGCACTAACTAGCGCTTTCAGTACTATGTTGAATGAGAATGATGAGAACAGAAAGGTTTGCCTTATTCTTGATTTTAGGGAGAAAGCATCTAGTCTTACCATTGAGTATGATGTTAACTGTAGTTTTTTTGTGGTTGATTTATAGTATGTTGAGACAGTTCTCCTCTATTCTTATTTTTCTGAGAGTTTCATCTTGAGTGGGTGTTGAATTTTATCAAATGCTTTTTCTGCATAAGTCAATATGATAAAATAATTTTTATTCTTTTGTTAGCCCATATAGCGGATTGATTTTCAAATATTGAACCAGCCTGGTGTCCCTAGAATAAAGTCCACTTGATTATGGTGTATCATTGTTTTCACATATTGTGGAATTCTATTTTTTAATATTTTGTTAACAATTTTTTGTATACCCAGGAAACATATTGTCTTTAGTTTTCCTTTTTTGTACTACCTTTATGTGGTTTTTGGTATCAAGGCAATGTAAACTACATAAAATTAATTCATTAGTTTTTCTCTCTGTTACCTTCTGGAAGAAATTGTGTAGAATTGAATGTCTTCTTTGAGTATGTGAGAAAATTCTCCAATGAAACTGTCTGGGCCTGGAGATTTAATTTTTTGGAGTTTTAAAGTTATGAGATCAATTTTTTAAGAAAATAATTATAGGACTATACAAGTAATCTATTTCATATTCTGTAAGTTGTGTCTTTTGAAGAATTTGTTCATTTTGTGTCATTTGTCTAATTTTCATGTCTAGAGTTTAGTATTCCCATATTAAACTTTCAATATCTGCAGTGTCTGTAATGAAATCTCCTGGTTTTTTTCTTAATATTGATATATTTCTCTCTTTTCTTAGTTAGCTCATTAATTTCATTGATCTTTTCAAAGAAACAGCTTGTGGTTCATTGATTATTCTCTATTTTTTAACTTTTATTCATTTCTGCTCTTGATTAGTTCCTTACTTCTATTTATTTGTGTTTATTTTGCTCTTCCTTTTGTTTTGCTCTATAGGTGGGAGCTTATTGATTTGGGACTTAACTTTTAGTGCTATAAATTTCTCTCTCAAGTATTGCTTTACCTGTTTTTTGCAAATTTTGATATTTTATTTCAATTTTAATTTAGTTTTATGTATTTTTAAAAATTTCCCTGAGACTTTCTCTTTGACCTGTGGATGATTTAGAAATATATTTAATTTCAAAGCATTTGGAGATTATCTGGTTATTGATTTTCAGTATGATTCAGTTGTGGTTGGAAAGCACACTCTATCTGATTTAAATTCTTTTACATGTTGAGTTTTATTTTATGGCCCAAGGTACGGTCTTTCTTGGCATATAAATCCCATGGGAACTTGAAAGGAACATGTTGGGTGGCATGTTCTATAAGTGTTGAGTAGATCCTGTTGCTTGATGGTGTTTTTGAGTTATATATTGATTTTTTGGCTAGTTGTTCAAATAATTGTTGAAACAAGGGCATTGAAGTCTCCAACTGTAATTGTGGATTTAACCATTTAGTTTTTTCAATTCTATCAGTTTTTGCTTCACATATTTTACAGCTCTGTGTTTTTGGTAATACACATTTAGAATTGCTGTGCTTCTTAATGGATTGATTGTTTTCGTCATTTTATAGCATCTCTGTCTTTGGTATTTTTTTTTGCTCTGAAATCTATTTTTCTGATATTCATTTAGCCACTTCTGCTTTCCATTGATAATTTCAGTATATATTATTTTTTATTTGTTCACTTTCAAACTGCCTATAATGTGTATTTGAAGAGTTTCTTGCAGACAGAATATGATCATGGTTTTTAATCCCTTCTGCTAATCTCTTTCTTTTAATTGATGTATGTAGACTATTTAAATAAAATTATATATATGCTTGAGTTTAAGTCTGTCACTTTATTTTTTATTTCATATTTGTTCTCTGTTTTATTTTTTTGTTATTTTTTTCTTAACATGAGCTACTTGTTTTACAATTTTATTTTATCTGTATGTTTATAGTGTGTCTCTTTGTATAGCTTTGTAAGTGGTTGCTGTAGATGTTCCACCATATATACATAACTTATGACTGATTGTTCGTGTAGTCATTTTACCAGTTCAAGTGATGTATAGAAATTTTAGCTCTTTTTGTGTTCCTTTACCCTCACTCATTTATAATATAGTTTCTTTAAATATTTTTTAACATACATTTAGGACACAAACTCTTTTGCTTCCATTTTGAGCTATTGCTTCAATTGTCAAACATACTTCAGAAAACTCAAGAGGAGAAGGAAAGCTTATTGTATTTACCTATATATTTTTTTACATACTATGTTTCTTTCTGCCTTCCTGGTTTTCCAAAGCTTTTTATTTTATCTTTTTCCTTCTGTTTAGAGATCATGTTTGCTGTTCTTTTAAAGTAGGTCTTCTCATGACAAATACTATTAGTTTTCCTTTATCTGAGAATATCTTGATTTCTCCTTCATTCCTGAAGGATGTTTTTGCTGGGTAAACAATTCTATGTAAACAGTTGTTTGGCTTTCGTCACATGAAAAATATTTTACCACTTCTTTATGGCTTCCATGGTGTCTGCTGAGAAATACACTGTCACTCTAATTTTCTTTTGTACTTAATGTGCAAGATTTTCTCTGTCTGCTTTCAATATACATATATTTTTTTAGTTTTCAGAAGATTAATTATTATATGGCTTGATATGAAGTTAAAAAATTGTTATGAGTTTTTTTTTGTTTAGGGTTTCCTTAGATTCTTAAATCTGTGAGTTTATGTCTCTTGCCAAATTTGAAAGGTGTTCAGCCATTATTTCTTCAAGTGTTGTTTTTTAAGTTCGCCTTCTTTCTCCTCTCTTTTTTGGGTGCTAGTGATACAAATGTTAGATTTTTTGTTATAAAAGAGCTCTTTAAGATTCTGTTCAACCTCTTTTTCAGCGTATCTTCTCTCTATTTGTCACATTGGATACTTTTTTTTTCTGTCTTCCAGTTAACTGATTCTTTTCGTGGTCACTTTTGTTCTGCTGTTTAGCTTATCCACTGAGCTTTTCATTTCAGTTATTGTAGTGTTTGGTTCTGAAATTTCTATTTGGTGTTAAGCAAAATTTTCCATTTTTCTCTACTGAAACATTCTATTTTTTCATTTAAGTCTGTTCATAATAGTTTGTTTTTGTCCATGCTGCTTTGAAATATTTGTTGGATAATTCTAACATCCTTATCATTTTAGTCTTGATTCTGTTCTTTGTCTTTTTACAATCAGTTGGCGATGTCTTTGGTTCTTTCTATAATTAATGATTTTTTTACTGAAACCTGGACACTTTTGTATCATGTTCTGAGACTTGAATCTTATTTAACCTGCCTGTTTTCTCTGACACTGCTTTGGCAGGGGAAGGGAGGGTATCATCTTTTTACTTCCAGGTGGAGATAGAAGTCTAGATTCCCCAATTGCCTTTGTTGACAGTTGAGGGGGAAGCTTCTTTTATTTCTGAGTTGAGGGAAGTTCCAGTTCCCCTCTATGGTTTCTGCTGATACTGTGGTGGAGGTGGTTTTATTATTGCCGGATGATGGTAAAACTCCTGATTCTGCAGTAGGTTTCCTTTGATACTATCCCAGTGGGGGAAAGGGAATTGTGCTTCATTATTTCCAAATGGAGATGGAAGTCCAGGCTCCTCATTATATGGTCTTCACTAGTGCTATAGGGTTGTGGGGGACTCATTACTGCCTGGCAAGATTAATAGTCTTGGCTCTCAACTTGGCCTTCTCTGACAGTACTCTGGTGTTAGGTGCCTCATTTCTGCTTGAACAGGGTAGAAATCTATGTTTCTCACTTAGCTTTTGGTTGGCGTGGTTTGGGATGGGGTCACAGTTTTTTCTGTGATGTTTGAATGGAACCAAGAGATTATTTCAAGAAGTTTCTTTCTTGCTAGGCTGATCCTTATTTTTCCTTTGGCTGGAGAAAGCAGACTCATCTTGGGGATTTTTTAGGTCTACATTTATTGATATTTCCAGTTTGTGGGGCTTTTTAGCTCCAGTCTAGGATATATGACACAAAATGGAAACCCATTGAACTCACTACCATATTGTTCCTTGGATCCTGAATATCTTTCTTTTCTCTATCTTCCAGATTCTTCTGTGTTTTTTTTTTTTTTTTTGTATATGATATCTGGTTGTACTTAGTGGGAGAACTAGGAAAAGTACATCTGTTCCATCCTTCTGTAGGCAGAGGTCACCTCAATCATTTTTGAACTTTATTTTTAACGTGTCCCATGTGGCTGTTCTCTCTGCAGGTACTTGGAACTTGAAAGCAGTGGCCATCGGAATGAAGTCAGACTGCATTACCGCTCAGGCAGTCACCGCCCTCACACAGAAGTGTTTCCTTACATTTTGGCTGATGACAAGTGGCACAAGCTCTCCTTAGCCATCAGTGCTTCCCATTTGATTTTACACATTGACTGCAATAAGTAAGTGTTATGTCCTCATTTTAGGAAATGGAAGATTCTAAGAAATGACTGTCTACTCACGTTCCTTCTTTGATGTTTCTTTTTTGCAGAATTTATGAAAGGGTGGTAGAAAAGCCCTCCACAGACTTGCCGCTAGGCGCAACGTTTTGGCTAGGACAGAGAAATAATGCACATGGATATTTTAAGGTATCTTTTGGCAAAAGTCTGAGAATAAAATGTAAATGTTTTCTAATGAGTTTCAAAAAGTAGATTTTAGTTTTTATGGTGTGAAACAAAATGATTTGTAAGTTAGAAAATTTGTGTCTATTTCTTTTTTTAAAACAGTAATTTATTTAGTTAGTCAGCAAACATTATTTTCTCTTCTATTTTCAATGTGTTTAATCTTTAGGCATTGCAGAAATGATCACAAGGCTGCAATCAGGGCAGTTAACATGTCATTCTTTGAATTAATCTTTCAAAGTAATGAAAATCTAAAATGTTAACATAAAAATAAACTCTCCACCACTGAAATATAACCTTTGATGATACTTTTACAGTGATGTTAATAGAGGATTGAAAGATTTCTAGTATATGTTATTCATGGTCTCATACTGCAGAAAGTGAGAAAGGAATACACATATGTGCACAAATCTGTCAAAGAGAAAGCAGCCATAATTTATATATTTTCCTTTAGTATGTACTTAGAGACAACACTTCATAGAATTTCATCATTGGAGAGGCTCTAAAGGACATGTCACTTCTTTCCGTATTTAAAAGATGAAGAAATGAAGTCCAAAATATTGCTTGACTACAAGCCCATAGTGTAATCATTTTCCCCCAGTGACTATGACAGTGCCTACAACATGGAAGTGGCTCAACGATTACCAAATCAAAGAAGGATAAGTGACAGGTTTAACTCATACATTTCAAGGTAGAGTGCATACTGGCAAATTTAATTGTTTTCTAAGCAAAGTTTACAATTCTGTAAAGGTGTTTTGGAAACTTATTTAAACATTGTTACCAGGAAACCAGATACTTGAAATATATGATTCCATCTAATCCTAGCCTTGCTAGTCTTGATGCAGGGTCTTTTTTTTCTGTTATACTATGCACAAACCTGCACAGAGGGGTTAAGTGACTTGCTCAAATCCAGGAAACTAGTAAGTGACACAAATAGGAAATTGACTCCATGCTTGCAAATCCTAAAATCATGCTCTTTTCCCAGGTAAGGGATGGCAGATGTGTGCTGTGAATGCCACATCTCTTCTCTATTGAATCATGACAGTCTTTCCCATGGAGCCTGAGTGTGGCCTCAGAATCTCCACACATCAATTATGTGTACAACTTTATTGCAGTCTGTAAATAGTATGTATTAGAGTTGTACAGTACACAAACTATATAACTGTACTTGGTAGCCTTATTTTTATGTTGCTGCTTCTAAGTGATAGGAGTTGTTACACAATTTGCTTCCTACCCTTGCTAGTCCAGTACTTGGTAAATTTTTATTAGGTGTATTTAAAATTATCTTGATATCATATTGGTACTGTTATACCTATCATTAGATATTTTGTTTGCATTTTTTCCAATGGATAAAGTAAAATAATAATTTAATAAAATATATAAAGGCCATGAAGAAAGGGGGGGAGTGGGTGGCAGATAAAAGAGACAGCTTGATGTGTCTGACAGATCGTTTCTGAGCCACCATTGTCCTTTGCTTTAAGAGCCCAGCAAGCTGGAAGCTAATTATACCTTAATAAGTATGCATGTAAATTTTGCCTATAAACATGTGGTAAAACTTACTGTGTAAAACAGGTCATTTCCAGCTAGCATTTAAAAAATTCATGCTAAACTTTCTGTATTCATAAGAACTCATCACTATGTCTTGCTCTAGCTGTTTAATAAATCTATTGTCCTTTTTGAACTGAGAAATTAGTGTTAAAAGATCCAAACGAAAAATGAGAAATGCTCAACTGAGCATGCTTTCATGTCTCAGTGTTTCTATCATTTTCAATAATTAAAGTTAATTTAAAATTGGTATCAATGTCAGAGTTACTGAAGCCAGAAGTGATTACCAGGTTGATTTTTTAAAGGTCATTTTCAAGCCCGTTAGTGGCTAACTAAAAATAACTTCTCAAAACAACATAACTGTTGCCTCTTAGTTATATCTTGACATTTAAATCTTAAGGCTTTAAAAACATTATCAATAGGAGAATACATGGGAATCATCTATTGTGCCTGATGAATTTCTTTCCCTTTGGTATGAAGTAGAAATAATGCATTAACAAAGACTTTGTACTCAGGGATTTTGGTGAGTCTATTCTATAATGCTTTTCTTCATGAACTTGACCATTGAACATAATTTGGGTAAATGAAAGTAATATGTCTTTTTTTTTTATTTTTCACACACAGGGTATAATGCAAGATGTGCAATTACTTGTCATGCCCCAGGGATTTATCGCTCAGTGCCCAGACCTTAATCGCAGTAAGTCTATTAGTTCTTGCACTGTGGGGTTCCCATATATTAGTCGTCAGCATAGACTTAACCAGATTGAACCCCTTATAAATGCATCTTGATCAATGTAGTGTTTGTAATTCCAGCCTGTCCAACTTGCAATGACTTCCACGGACTTGTGCAGAAAATCATGGAGCTACAGGATATTTTAGCCAAAACATCAGCCAAGGTAAAAGCTACTCAAAAATACAATGAGGAAGCTCAAAAATCCTTGATGTTCCTAATACTTCCATTTATAACCATAGATTTTTCCCCCTCAAGGATATTCTTAAACCATACTGTTTGCTAGGACGGAATCTAAATCCCTGCTTAAGGAAAGGCTTATAAATATTAAAATTCTAGCTATCTGTATAACAAATGGTTCAGAAAATCAGGAATGAGGCAGATTACCTAGTTTATACGCTGCTTACTACAGGAGGATTTATTGTTTAGTTTTTTTTATTTTTTATTTTTTTTATTGCATTTTAGGTTCACATGTACCCCAAAACCTATTGTTTAGTTTTTATTATTATTTATTTTTATTTAGCTTTTCATTACAAGTAAGGAGGCAGGAAGACAGTGTCAAGAATATAGACACCAGAATCATATCAAAGAAATGGTACCACAAATGCTTTCTACCACTATTTTACTGTTCTAGGATTATTTACTAATATCGTAAGCACATACCAGGTTTACCTACAATTTCACCAAACTTATAATTTTGTATAGTATTTACAGATTACCTGATGGTTGTGTTGTATGGTGTATGATTTGTTTCTTGTACAATATAAATTCTAAATTTTACTTTTTTACTTGAGTAAGCATATTAATGAAATTAAACATTTTCCTGGAAAATGGTTCTCTGCATTTGAGTGAATTAACCTTTGATTTGTATCTTATAAATTACGTTGTTTGTTTCTAAGGCAGGGAGCAAATTTATCACAAAAAGAAGAGGAAAAAGTCTCATTCTTTTAAATTAAAGTCTCAAATATGTTTATGACAAGTGGTTGACGAGAACAGCCATCATTACTGCTACATACTTTTAAAAAATTAAATGCCTGCTGGAGTGTTTCAATTTCTGTGTTGCTGGAAGGATGAACAATGTAAAACCCTTCTTTTGTGTCACAGCTGTCTCGAGCTGAGCAGCGAATGAATAGATTGGATCAATGCTATTGTGAAAGGACTTGCACCATGAAGGGAACCACCTACCGAGAATTTGAGTCCTGGACAGACGGCTGTAAGAACTGCACATGCCTGGTACGGCTTCTATTTGAGTTCAGACTAAGGGAATTCAGATGCTCCCACTCTTTAAATATTTATTAAAACAATGTAATCATGAAAATTTCAAGACCCATTTCCTCAAGACACAACACTAAAGTTTCAGCAAACCTGGTCACATCTAAAGAAATGTGTTGCATTATTAAAAACACCTTCTATCCTCTAAAGATGATTATGGTTTAGGAATGCTATAAAGTTTAAGTTTATTGGTACACACATGAAGTTAGCAATTTAAACTAAGTAAGGTGATTCCCAAAGAAGACTATCCTCTTAACATTTCCAGAGATTTTTTTCCCTCGTCTTTTTATGAATGCATTTTAATGAAGCTAAGTCACATACAGCATTAAACATTGTGTCCAGATCAAGCAATATAAACAAATGATAGAACTTAAATGGTTGAGACAATCTAATAGTTTACTAATACAGTGTAATACAAATTATAGAGTTTAAATAAATGTGATTTTGCTGATTGCTCACTAATGAAGTAGAATATTTTATGCATTATGATTTCAGAAATAGATGTTCATTTTCAAAGAAAAGTTTAAAGTGAGTTTGGTTTTAAACTTTTAAATTACACATGAACTCATCTGTTACAGCTGGTTTTCTGGAAAGAAGTCAGAAATCTATGTAAATTAGCTTTTTAAAACATTTCTCCAAGTTCATCCAATTTATTCAAAAACAGAATATTATGCATATATAAAGATCAAAATAGTTCATAACTGTGTGCATGTTTGTGTGTGTGATATAATTTTTATTCAGGAACATGATTATGTTCCTAAATTTTTTAAATGGGGAGCAAAAATCAAATTGAGTAAAAGATGGAATGTGGTATTGTGAGGTCAATAAAATGACTGGGAAAACCTGACTAGCCAGCTACCTGGGAGCTCTGGGAGACCTTTAGAAATCAAATTCCTTGCGGTGGTCCTGTTTCCAGTTTGGCGCCTCCTTGTGGTAATTGTCAGCACCGCCTCCCCCTCCTGGCAGTGGTCTGTTCAAGCGTAAATATCCACTAAGAGATTCTGGGTCTTGAGACTGGGACTTCCAGGATGGCAGCAGCTATTTCACAACTCTACTGGTTTGTTGATGTTCATTTTATGAGTAATCTGGGTTTGTTGGGTGTTCCAGGTTTACCCTTATGAGGCCTGCCATTTCCCTGTCACATTGTCCTCTTCTCTCCACCTATGTCCTTCATGCTGTCCCTGTAAAAGATGGGTCCTGCTAAAGACCCATGATTAAAGACAATAGTGGTACTTATGACATTTCATATGAAGAGTTTAAAATTTAAGGAATGGATTCAAAAATTCTTGAAAACTGCTAAACTTCAACTTGGAAATTCTTTATATATTGCTTCCTTTTCAGAATGGAACCATCCAGTGTGAAACTCTCATCTGTCCAAATCCTGACTGCCCACTTAAGTCGGCTCTTGCGTATGTGGATGGCAAATGCTGTAAGGAATGCAAATGTGAGCATAACTTTTATGATGAATACTTTCTTTGGAAAAATAAAGCTCTGCATTAGTAAATATTCACCCATCATTGGTTTAATCTGGGCAAGCTATATAGCTTTCAGAAGTGATAGAGAAAAAGGAAGAATACTTTCTCTGTTTTGGTTATCAGTCCTTTTCCATTTTAAAATGCTATGCCTCTATTCCGGCAGGACAATCACCCATCATTGGTTTAATCTGGGCAAGCTATATAGCTTTCAGAAGTGATAGAGAAAAGGAAGAATACTTTCTCTGTTTTGGTTATCAGTCCTTTTCCATTTTAAAATGCTATGCCTCTATTCCAGCAGGACAATTTTTTCTTGGAGTAATCTATTACATATAGCGTTTTAGTAGGAAAGATATGTAAGAAACTTACTGGAAGGCATTTCACTCATTGTACTATTTACTGTAAGTATCTCCCAAATAGGTTAAGAATGGTCCACATGGCCACAGTTACCAAGGAAATGCATGACACAAGTGGCCTCCACAGCAGAAGATATGCTGTTCCATTAACCCAAACAAGAAGTTCACATTATTATAGGATAGTTTAGTGTGGATAGGGCCATGACCATTCAGGAAAGAAAAGGCTTACACCACTGTGTGTGGAAGCCTTTCTGCCTTTTAGCAGTTATTATACAGTGTTCACTTCTGATGTGAAAAAATACTTTTTGAATCATCTGTAACTATCTTTCACTGGGTTCTAGATTGTTCAATAAATAATGGAAATAATTTCTCTACTTTACTTATACTTTAAAAGACTTCACTTAAACCTTTGTTAAAAAGAGTATTTAAAATATTTAGCTATTTTTTGCACAAAGGAGTAGTAACACATGAAAACTAAGTTGTTTTTAAGTTTGTGGAATATATAGAGCTCTGTAGATGCAAGTGTATTTATATGTATACTCTCACAAAGACAAAGTGGGGGAGAGGAAGGGGGTGGAAAGAGAGAGAGAGACAGCAGGTGGAGGAAGGGGGAGAGAAATTAACATCTGCTTTTGCTAGAATGTTATGTTTACCCAACTCCTTTACCGTGGCCATATCTTACTCTTGCCTACACAGTGTGCAATGTGCTACTGCTGGTGAGAGTGACAAGCTATCAGAGAAAAATCAGGAAGTTGCTGGGTAATCCATTGATTTAATTCCCTCAGGAATGCATTTGTATTTAATTTTGTTAGGCTTTACATGGAAGCCAATCTATCTCATAAAAGTCTATTAGCCTAGTCAAGTCGATTCAGTGGAACTAGAAAGGATTGAATACAATTTTTCTTACATGTTACTAGCTAATTTCCTTGGTGAGAAATAATCTGCGTTTTTCTGGGACTTCTCTTAATAACAGGAGGCTTGTGGTGATGTCCTATAATTTTCTTTTAGGTGGTTAGAGAGAGGAAGGAAGAAGGACCATATGTATATATATGGCTTCATTTTCATAATACAATAGCAAGGAATCATACTTTTTGCTTTAACTTCTTTTATCCTTCATTCCATTCATAATTCTATGTTGTTTTTCATGGATATGACAGATATGCATTACGTGATGTCAGTTTTATTAGATACAGGTTGATTGAAATAACGGGCCATTGTGAGAGATTCATCAGAAGTGAATTTCAATTCTGATCTTGCCATTTGTCTCTGTTACCAAGAGTGTACTGCAGGCTAAATCGGACTAATGCTTGAATTCTTCCCAACAAGCATGCAGTTAGACATAATGAAATGATAAAATATTTTGAGATTCATTAAGGAAGAGTGTTTCGGGCAGCCTTTGGTATTAATGATTGAAATAAACTGTTTGCTTCTTATAGAAAATAATTAAAGCTCGAAGTGAGTAATCAGTGAGCAGACCACAACTTAATGAAAAAAAAAAAAAGCCATAGGCTGTCATTGAATGTGGCTAAAAAATAATAGGGATAAAGTGACTTTATCTTGCTGTTCACATTTAATGATATATCAGATAAGTGCCATGGAATAGAGAGGAATAGAGAGGGTTTAGGCCTATGTTTGCTTGTTATTTCAAAGATTTAAAATTTTAGTTTTAATGAACTTAACATTTTACTAGAGCTAGCAAGACATTTCTGTTAACAGCCATAGTTATTTCCCCTTAGGGAAATAAACATTTAGTTCATATGGTGAATAATCTTGGAGTTCTTTTTTGGGAATGAGTCTCTGCAAAGCACAGTTTAAAAATAAGTCACTGACAATATCCAGAAAATGTGTTTCTGAAAAGTCTTGTAGAAGACAAATAACATTAAAATAAATGTAATAGTGATTTTTTGATTGACTTGCTTAGATAGTACAGATTTTCATATGCATTTAAAGTGGGAGAAACCAATAGTTACACATATCTGTGATGGTGTGTGTGTGTATTACTGTTGCATGTGAGGAGAAATAGTCTCATTTTCCTATGTAAATTCACCAGTAGTATCACTGTTATAATTTATGAAAATCTAATTTTAGTGGAGTAGAGATAAATTCCTATGTTTTTTACTCTTTTACATACAAATATAAGCCCTCTTCTTAGACCCTGCACTTATCCTATCTTTGAAACTCTTCTGCTCAACTGCCTTTTTAATGACAAAAATCAGTAAAATAGATTATTATTGAAAACTGTTAAAAGCTATTAATCTCTTACTGTTTCTAAAGTCTTTGGAAAGTAAAACATATGACCTAACTGCTGAACCTGACTTTGCCTAGATTGAAATGAATGAAACACATGCATGTGGCCAGTCACTTTTTGGTGTTCTTCCTTTAATGCTTACAGGGTGCTTCATCAGAGTTGTTTGCGCATTTCTGGGCAGTCCTATTTTGCAACTTCCTTTATACTTTCCTTCAGTAACTTCAACTCCAGCTCGTTGTCTGAATATAAATACTGATGAATAGCAAGAAGGTTGTTATTCTGGGAAAGAAGTCAGAAGAAACCAAGCCTTTTCTTTATTTGAATCTACATAAACAGAGCATTGGGAGGAGGGGCTTAATTCCTGCCTGGACCATTAAAATGTGTGCTGGAGTTAAACGGAGAGGATAAAAGCCCAAGGCAGGAATGCCAATGCCAAATCGTTAAAGCCATAGTAATCACAGCCATAATGAGGTCATATTGCTTCTGTAGGTTACAAGGCATATACTTTGTGCCTCATTTGATCCTTACAGTTCTATAAGTAGGTATTATCTTCATCTTCCTCATAATGAGAATTCCAAGATGTTCAGGAACAGGCAGTTAGAGGTCTTAGAGAAGTTCCATCTGAAAGTGCTGTGCTTTGACAGCCTGCTTTCTTTTTCTTTTTTCTTTTAAAAACCATCTGTTACAATTAATCTAAGTGATCTGCTTTTATTGACCAGGAGCTAAGCTCACCAGAGGTGTTTTGGAATCCTAGTTGAGTCTTAGGCGTCAGAGTTTGCCTTCACCACTCATCATCTTCCCCTTCAGTCACTGTCTCCTCCATATCGTTTATCCCAGTCTCAGGCTCTCAACTAACAACTAGGGAGATTTCGTGACACATATTCCTGATAGCTGTAGAAAATGGAAACTATAAATATTTTAGGTGACTTTAACTCTGAAATAGAATGAGGTCAAGACATAATTAAAGTACGTAAAATCTCAACCCAGATTTATACAAAAAGAATTATCAGAAAATAATTGACTGAAATTCTAGGAAATAAAATGTTACTGAAAGTCACTGAACTTAGAAAACAATTTAATTTTTCTGAATATTCCTACTATTACATGGATGCATACCTTTATTTATTTATTATTTATTTATTAATATTGATTGTAGATTCAGGCTTGTACACAGAGCTCTGCTTCACAGGAAAGGTGGTTCATGAAAACAGGGAATCTGAGGCAAATCTGAATTGATGCTCTAATGTCTTTCCTCCATTACTAGAGAGATCTCAAATACAGGGAAAGCGAATGTGACCACCAGCACTGATTGGTATTTGCCTATTAGCAACAGTTAGTTTAAGTGGTATTTCTTCAGAGTCCAGAATTATATGAATAAATAAAAGATCATGGTTTTGATTGAGCAAGGTCATTAGACATTGGATTATTTTAAACTTAATTTAAAAAGCCGTTTTAGTTTAAGGTGGACTTTAATGTGATATCTTTGTGTATTGAGTAGTTAAGTCTGTGAGTATCAAGTCAGATTTTCTGGGTTTGGATTCTGACTCCACATCTTATTAGCTATGAAACTTTGGTCAAATTGCTTAACCTCTAATGGCCTCAGTTGCCTCACTTGTATAATGGAAATAACAATTATATCTACATCATAGGGACTGTGTAAGGATTGAATAGGTAATAAATGTAAAGTGCTTGGAACAATGTTAATTATTTTTTTATTAAAAGAGTCACTCATGTTTTTATTGATAAAAATACAAAGTACTGAAATAATCTCATTAGTTCATTAGCTTTAGATCTTAAAGCTGCATAGACCTCAAGGGTTCTTTGAAACAGCTATTTGCTTTTCGGAGGTAAGGTTTCATTATCCCCATTTTAGAGAAGAATAGTGAAGCCAGGTAGATTAAGTGACTTTACTAAGATTGAATAGTAGTATGTAATGCAAGATAATACTTTTTCTCTCAAACTGTGTCCTGATTTCCCCCAAGGCCACTCTATTCCTCAATATTGTGGACATATCTTAATAAAGGTTGAAACCCAAAACTAATATCTCATTATTATTTACTGTTTTGTGTGTTTGGCTTCTTGTACTCACAATCATCTTTGTGAGACTCATCCATATTTCTGATGCAGATAAAACATGTAGCTGCACTCATTCATATTTATTGTATCATTTTGCTGTCCATTGCAGATCATTTATACTTATTGCTGCATATATTTTATTTGTGTTAATGTAACATAATTCAGTCTGTTGTTGGATGGCAGTTAGGTAGTTTGCAGATTTGGGATATGTGAATAATACTCCTACAATAATTCTTTACATGTTTCTAGGTCTTAGTTATGTATGTATTTCTGATGGAGATATATATATACACATATGTATACATGTATGTATGCATATATATGTATATATACATATGTATGTATACATATATATGTATACATACATATATATACATATATACATATATACATATGTATACATATATACATATATGTATGTATACATATGTTTGTGTATGTGTGTGTGTGTGTGTGTGTGTGTGTGTTATATATATATATATATAAAACAGTGGAATTGTTTGGTCAGAGGGTAAAGCTTTTTGGCTCTATGGCAAAACCAATTTTCCAAACATTTTTCCAAAGTGGTAATACTAGTATATTGTCTCACCAACAAGGTGTGAAAATTCCAGTTGCTCCACACCCTCGCTCACACTTGGCATTTTTAGTCTTTTTAATTTTAACCATTCTGATAAATGATGTTGGTAAATGATACTGTGCTGCAGCCTAAATTTGTTATTTCCCAGGTGACTAATGAAGATGAGTGCCTTTTTATATATTTATGGGTTGCTTTCATTAATATTAAATAATAAAAAATAAGAGTAAATATTTTGTATTCATACTTTTTCAAAGAACAGTTTTCTTGCTGTTAGTAGGTAGTGGTAATTTGGGAGGCTTATTTTGTTTGCACATTAATATAGATGATTCTAGTCCTGTCACCTTAAAATACATGGCAAAGTAGGTAGTAGAGATTAAATGATTACCACTCAAGTACTTAGGGATTTTTAAAAATTGGATGATAATCTGATAAAACAGATTCAGAGACTTCTGAATATGTGTTCTTGATTTTTCAATAAAAATCAGTGGAATATAATTTACCAATAATTTTTTTTGTTCTTAACAGAAGGGGGAAGGCATAATTTATGTAGGCTATGTTAAAAAAGAAAATAATTTTGGAACAAAGTAACCAATAAACGTAGCTGCTTTTACAATTATGCTGGAAGCATGGGAAATATTCAGGATGTACTGGAGGCTCTCAGGCATGAACACAGTTATAAATTAATTGGTGTAATAGAGACACGAGGGGCCATATGACCAGAATGCCAATATAGAATGAGAGAGATTATGTAATAACGAAAAAGGTAGAAGTAGCAATCAAAAGGAAAGTGTGTTATTTTACATATCAGATGTGCTATTTTAATAATATTTCTTGAAAGTCTGTAGCCAATAAAGAATATTATGTCACAGCAAACAACTGAATGAGCTGAAAGCTAATAGTGTCACTGGAAATCATGTATACAGCCTTGGTCTGGACTGTCTTTTCTCACTAAAATGATTTTAATTTAGTATTTGAAATAACATTGGGTAAATCATAAAATTAGAATACTTGTATAATTCTATAGGTATATGTGACAAATGGGCAAGAAAATAGTTCATTTGTGTATTACTTTAAGAAAATGAGCTTATGATAGGGAATGTTTTCTCTTAAGACAAATAGCTAAATTTATTAAAGAGAGATTTCATCAAGATAATCCTGTAGGCTTCCTAAATACTGTACTGTCATTAATTTTATCTTAATTAAAAAAACCCCTTCAAAAAGGCAGTTGGCATGCTGCTACCTTTTAAACATTATAAAAACTGGTAAATGTCAAATCAGTGGAAAAATACTGAATTGGCAATATATTAATAAACCAGAATAATTAACAATACAGCCTTCAGATTAATTACTGTGAGACACCATGTGATATATTTTAATGATCTTTAGAAAAATATAAATCTACTGTTAATTAGTCAGCTCATAGCTGGAATGCCAAGGAAATGTAGGGCAGAATCACAGAGTGATTACAATGTCAGAGTGACTTAGCCACTATGTCCTGTATGCCAGTCCTGGGTAGTGTAAGTTGTTTAACTCTACCATTCTTTCTTCCCAATCCTAGTACAGTATTTCTAATGCTTTAATTAAAAATAATGCATACATATAATAAATACGCAAATGATGCAAACAGATATGAAATGAAACATAAAACTCTCCCTATTCTTTCTCCACCAAAATTCTGGTTTTTGTGTATCTCTCCAGATGACTTTTAATGCATCCACTCACATTGCGTTTCTAGGCTTTTTATATATTGTAAATGATATTAAAATTTTTCTCAGACTTTTTTATTAATAACATATGTGGAGATATTTTCATATTAAATATAAATTAATTTTATTTCTTCCCTTTTTAAAGATATTTTGATTGTTTCCAACTCATTTATATATTTCTTATGAGAAATAATATTGCAGGAAGCTCATTACTACATAATTTTGGCACAGTCTTATGGCCTTAACTATAGCGTAAGTTGCTAAGGGCGGAGTTGCTGGGTCAAGACTATGGCACTTTAAATATTGCTATCTTTTGCTTAATTATTCTACAAAAGATGGTCCCATATGTTTTCTTCCTTTAGCAAGGTAGCACTAGGTGGCAGTGCTGGGAGAAGTCTGAAAACAGCACATTTCTCCGGGTTTCCCTAGGTCTTTAGAAAGGGCATTCGGGTACTTTTTTGGGCTTTCCCAAGCAATCGTTGACAGAAAAATGACAATTTATAGGAGTTCTTTTAATGAGAGATAGTCAATGGAAGCCCAGACATTCTTGTTTTACCACAAACAATGTTGTCTGGTGAACTCATATAAAATCACTGTTAAATTAATTGCTGTTTTGCATCTTCAGTAAATTCCAGAGATGGCATAAGAATGTATTCACCTCCCTTTTTTTCTGATATGAATGTGGTTTTCCAGTAGACATGACACAGATACTGTCCTCTGACTCTAAGGCATTATACTGTGCCTATTTAATCATGTTTTATTTTAAAATAATAGAGTACTCAGCTTCTAGTTCTTCACTCTGAATTGCAATTTCTCTTCATTATTAAAATCCTTGAATAAATGTATTTTGTGGATTTTGTTATTTTTCATATCCCATTACACTTTCTCAAAAGAATTTCTCTGTGCATATAATGACATTGCTTAAATGACCTAAGACTTTTCAGAAGAAAGTGTTACGTAAATCTATCTCCAATAATAATTAAATCAAACTGTCTAGCACAGTTCTAGGGGACTAAAATGGATTCTTTAGGTGATCAGAAGGCTAGTCCTCCTTCTTAGTATCATAAGGCTTTGAAGTAAGTGAGAGGATTTCAGATTTATACCAAAGCAAAAGAGCAATAATCTAGGTATCATTTATAGAAGGCTCAATTTATGAGAGAAGAAAAACACTTAACTTAGACAGAAAATGCAACTTTTTATCTGCAGTATTGTTAAGTAATTGTTTTATAAATGAGCTTATTTTCTTCTCAATTGAGATCATACAAAATGGCATTTTGAAATAAGAATAGGGAAGAATGAGATATACACAATTTGAAGCATCTGAGAAGTTGATTTTGGCAATTATGTGGCAAGTAGTAACTCCAACAGCCCAACTGTACAATAAAGGTAAAGGGACAATGTAGTGCCCATTGGAGAATAAAGCCACAGTACCCATGTCCTCAACCAAATGTGCAAAACAACAACTCAGCTGCGCTGGCCTCTCCAGTGGCTGCCTTGAAAACGGTATGCGGCCTTCGGTTTTCTGTACATATTTACAGATGGTTTAACATTATTATAGCTTAAGAATTAAATGAAGAAAACATAATGATATGGGAGTTTAGTATAAGGGACCAGAAAGGAATTCACTTTTTCAGTTTAGAGATGATTGTGATAAAGCAGAATTCAGATGAATTTCTTTTTGAGACGGAGTCTCACTCTGTCGCTCAGGCTGGAGTACAGTGGCACGATCTCGACTCAGGGCAGCTTCTGCCTTCCAGATTCAAGTGATTCTCCTGCCTCAGCTTCCTGAGTAGCTGGGATTACAGCTGCCTGCCACAATGCGCAGCTAATTTTTGTACTTTTACTAGAGACAGAGTTTGGTCATTTTGGCCAGGATGATCTCAAACTCCTGACCTCAAGTGAGCTGCCTGCCTCAGCGTCCCAAAGTACTGGGATTACAGGCGTGAGCCACTGTGCCTGACCAATTCAGACACATTTCAGTTTAAAGATGGTTGAGATAGAATACAGTTTAAGCATATTTCCTTTTATGCAAAAGCTGGCCCCAATTTAAAAATATTTCACTATAAAAAAAGATCACATTAAATCACATGAAATTGCCTTAAAAATCGTTCCTAGAGTTGGTGGTGGTAAGAGTGGAGCTTCCTCCAACTCAGGAATGTTAAGCTGCTAACATCTATTTGTCAGAATGGCTGCTGCAATCCCACTCTTAGCCACAGTATGTAGTTCACCGTCATTATATACTAGAACCTCTCCTTAGATTTTGTTTCTAAATGGCAGCAGCTCCCCGTTCACATCCCTTTCACCCCAGTTGCTAGAATGTCGTCTCTATTAGGGAAGTGGATACATGGAACTTGTGTTAAGCCATGGGGCCACCTCAGGATTGTAGAATTTAAGACTCAGATCTGGAGTTATTGATTGTTTTATACTTCAGTTACATTGAGAGTGTAAAAAAAAAATTCTGGGCTGTCTTCCTAATGGCCCTCACTTATGAATATTATTGCAAGTTATAAGGAGATGTCTTACAAATACTTGTGCAACAAACTCAGCAACCCAGGAAAGATAAATTTCAGTCCATGTAGCACCATAGATAATATACAGATGTAATATTTATGATTTTAACCATTGGAAAGTGACCTCCATGATTCATAACATTGGTAATTTTGCTGAGACCTGAATTTTTCTCAGACAAGCTGTAAGGTCTGTATACAGAAACACGTCACTTAGCTCAGTGCTGCTTAAGTTTTAGTGGGGATATGAATCATCTGGAGATTCTGTTAAAATAAAAATTCTGAATCGGTGTTTTAGGGTGGGGCCTAAGATTTCACATTTCTAACCAGTTCTCAGGTGAGACAAACACTGCTGGTTCATGGAGCATGCTTTGATTAGGAAGGACTTAGCTAACAGGTGTGCTTCCCTGACTGTCCAGGAGCTCAGTGTTGCTTTCTCTCTCTCTTTCTCTCTCTCTTTGATCTTAAGTATGCATTAAGATGTCAGGATATGTTTTAGGGATGTTTTAAGCTGACATTTTAAAAGTATTTTCTAAGTGTGAGAACTTAACAGAATCATCTCTCTTGTTTCTCATAATGGCTCCCAATTTACAGATGAAATTGGAGCTTAGGGAGGTTGCTTCTCTTGCTTGAGATAAGCCAGCCAGTGAAGTGGCAGCACCACAATGTAAACTTATGCAGTGTTTCTTATACTGTCTCATATGATTTGTAACATATTTAATCAGCGGAAATAGAAAATCAGTTTGAATGGAGAATTGAAAGAGTTTGTGATGTTCTAGAGACATCAAGGACCTTAATTA
This sequence comes from Ateles fusciceps, assembly GCA_036589455.1. Taxonomy (NCBI): domain Eukaryota; kingdom Metazoa; phylum Chordata; class Mammalia; order Primates; family Atelidae; genus Ateles; species Ateles fusciceps. Next base: position 3,310,423 of record JAZHEH010003051.1, read on the forward strand.
CCCATATGTTCAATGGGTATGTAAGTACTTAGGAAATATGATTTTATAATACTTATTTCTATATGATTAGTAAGAGAGAAGAATCAAAAGTAAATCTTGTAGTATTCCTTAAAATGAAATTTGTATGCCTATTATCCAAAGCACAACTTTTCATTACTTTGTAAGACTTCATACATGGAACAGAAACTATCAAATCTGAGAGTTCGGGAAGAGAAATTTCAAAAGCAAATGTCTTCTGATTGGATTTTTACTTGTTTTTGGTAAATAAAGAATAGAGAAAACACACTGAATTAAAATTGAAAGTATCTATGTAAAAGACCTACCTTGATTATTAACTGGAATTCTTAAAAGTCAGAGATCATGTAGAATTCTTTGGTACCAAAAGCTTTTTGAAAAAGTTTTCTTTGCGTTTGTACTAGATAAAGTCTATTTCTGAGTAGTGTGGAATAAGTCACATCTGTCTAATTTCCTAGGCCTTTAGTAGCTTAGTATAGTCTTGTAAAATAGTTTTGGTTTATGCTAGGTGTTTCTGCTGAGAAAGATTGTACTGTCTCAATGCTAAATTAAACTGTTCTCTTCCAACTTGTTAACTATTAGTACTCCACATACATTGAAGTCTCTGGTTTTTTTATTGTAGATCTTATAAGAATAAGAAGATTAATAAGAGCAATCCAGCATTAGAAAAGTTTAGGACAATGTATTTTCTAAAAGCTTAACTTCTCTTTTCTCCTTTGTAAAAATTCTCGCATTAATCCATCCTCTTAGAATTGTGCTCTGTGCCACTCGATTCTTGTGGTTTAAAAGATGGTGATTTATAAGGAGTTAGTGAGCCTGCACAAATATACCTCATGATGCTGAAAGCGAGTGTTTGCAGATGGCCCTGGATATTCTCTTGGTCTTTGTTTAACCATTGAAGCCTTTTTAACCAGTTTTAGAATCCTGTAATTTACTGTAGCATTATTTCTAGGAAACCACAAACCAAGAGTCTTTTGTTTGTTTATTTGCTTGTTTGCCTAAATCGTTATTATTAAATTTAGGAAGCTAATCCTTTATTATGCTTTGAGGAGAAGAAAAAATTGCAGTAGATAACATATTCTTTTCATACTATTTTGTAGGTAAGCATCATGCTTTTAAACCAATGAAAAAAAGTGGCTTTTAAACCAATAAAAAAAGTGAGCTTCCCTGACCAGAAATTAGGACATTTTACAGCAAAGCAATGTTAATAATTCGCCCATCTATGTTGTTCATGCTTGTAGTCTATCTCTAGCATTTCTCAGGCCCTGAATCTCAGAAAGGTCACTTTTATTTGTTAGTTGGAAAGAAGGGAGGGAGTGGGCTGGTATAGAACAAGATGCACATTGTACTTGTTCACTGATTTATTTAATGTATTAATGTCTCCTCAGACCACAGTTCCTAAATGCTGAAGGATTTAGAGCTGGGGGAGATAATCAGTAGAATATGAAGTGGGATGTAAGAATTGAATTAACTATCCTGGCTGAATTTTCCATGTGCCCAGGAATGAATTTAGGAGCTGTAGAATATTTCTTGAAATGATCTAGAAATAGCAATATGGAATAATTGTTCTAGGCATATAGAAATTAAGTAAAATAAAGGTGAAATGAGTGTTTTGCCACTGAATCTCTTCTGTAATCATGTAATGATCAAGTATGCAATGCAATGGTGCAGCCGTAGGGTGTTGATAAAGCACCTGAAATAAGTAAAATTCTGCTATCAGGGAGATCAGGGAAGGTATTCCTGAGAAAAGGATGTGGGAGTTGAGTTCTAATGAAAGATAGCATTTAACTAGTGAAGAGGGGGAAGGAAGAATGTGTAAGCTGAGAGATTGAATATATAGAGGCTCTGTGTAGGGAGGTGTCATGCTGTGAAATGTGGCAGAAGTGACTGCTATGGAGAGTCATAATATGAGAATCAGCTGGAGAGGTAGGATGGGGTTAAATTAAGGAGTTTTATTATTATGCCAAGGGCAGTGGGTTTCTGGTTACACATTTTAAGCAAGGCAAGTGTGTTTTTGAAATTATAGAGGGAAGAAATGATGGAAGTTTCATTAGGTGGAAGTTATGGGAAGTGATTAGGTTTTGGTTGTATTATATTTTGAAGGTAGAGCCAACAGGGTTTTTAATGGTGAGAAATGGGTATGAGTGAAAGAGAGGAGTTGAGGATGATTGCAAAGTTTTTGGATCAAGGAAGTAAGAGGACAGAGTTGCTAATGCCTAAGATTGGAAAGGCTGATAATTGAGCTATTTTTGGGAGAGTGGCTAAGATCAAATTCAATTTAGATATATTATGTTTAAGAGGTGTGTTAGCTATTTAAGTGGAAATGTAGTGCAACTAGTTGGATATTTGAGCCTGGAGTCTAGGATAAAGGACTAAAGTGGAGGTAAAAATCTGGATGGTTGAATTTTTTTTCATTATGTTTGTTGACAGTATCTATTTTTTTAAAAAAATATTTAATGTATTTTATTTTTATAGATTCAGGGGCACATGTACAAGTTTGTTACATAAATATATTGTATAATGTTGAAGTTTTGCCGTCTAGTGTGCCTATTATACGAATACTGAACATTATACTCAATAGATAATTTTTCAACCCTCATGCCTCTTCTCCTCTCCCCTTTTGAACTCCCCAGTATCTGTTATTTCCTTTTGTATTCCATGTGTACCCATTGTTTAACTCCCATTTATAACTGAGAACATGCAGTATTTGATTTCTGTTTCTGAGTTATTTTACTTAGGATAATGGTCTCCAGCTCCATCTATGCTGCTACAAAACACATGATTTCATTCTTTTTTATGGTTGTGTAGTATTCCATGGTATATACATGCCACATTTTCTTTATCTAATTATTCACTGATGGATTGGATTGATGGACACTTGGGTTGATTCCGTGACTTTGCCATTGTGAATAGTCCTGCAGTAAACGTATGATTGCAGTGGTCTTTTTGATATACTATAATTATTTCTGTTTCTTTGGTAGATACCAAATGGTGAGATTGCTGGGTTGAATGGTAGTTCTATTTTTAGTTCTTTGAGAGATCTCCATATTGTTTTCTGTAGAGGTTGTACTAATTTACATTCCCACCAACAATGTATAAACATTCCTTGTATTTGTTTTATGAATTAATTTTTCATGTACATTGTGCAATTTAGAAATTCTTTGCATTTTTCTTACTCATTTGTATAAGCTCTTTTTATAATAAAATTTATCTAATATATATGTTACAAATATATTTTCATGTTTTTTATTGTTTTTCAATCAAAAATATGTAAAATGTCATGTATTTGAGTCTTTCCGTCTTTTCCTAATAGTTCTGCTTTCAGTGTTGCCATGCTTTAAAAGGCCCTGTCCTCTTTTTATTCATAAAAATATTTACTATCCAGCCTCTGAATGTCCCCTTCTTTTTTCATTTTAAATTTAAACAACCTAGGATTCATTTTTTGTGTACATGAGATAATAATCTAGTTAACTTTTTTTTTTGGTTAAGCAAATTAACCAACAATTCTAGTACCATTTGTTAAATAATTATTTTGTTCACTGATGAACATTGCACATTTCTGTTACATTAGATATTTACATGTTTACATGTATTTGAGTCTGTTTCTAAGATTTTCTTATTCTCTATTAATCTATTTGTGTCATAGGATACTAATTCTACAGTATTTTATCATAACTTTCTAGTATGAGTTATTATTCAGGAGAGCAAATCTATCATCACTCGTCTTTTTAAGAATTTCTTTGGATAATTTTTTCTTGCTTCTTGATCACTTTTATATATTATGATTATTATCTGTCTCTAAATTGATTTAAAAGCTTGGAATATGTCTGATTCTGGTATCTTTTAAAGATAATTCTTTGATGAATACCATAAAAATTTTTCTATGGTTATTCAGTTGAATTTTGTTGTTGAATCTTTTTGTTTTGTTTTTTTAAATCTTTATTATTTTGTTTATTTTAATATATTAGTGAAAGAAGTCTCATGGGCTAAGAGTTGAAATATTTCAGAGGGTTGACTAATTTTGGTGGAGTAACATGTTCAAGGGTATAGCTATGGAAATGGAATGCTTAAGTGATAGGAAATGAAATTCACCATATATGAGGAGGCAAGGAGTCAAGCAAATTTAGATTCTAGGTGTTGAACAAATTTTCCAAAGGCCATTAAAAATTTCCCAAGACAAATCCCAGCCTAAGGTAGAGAGAAAGAATGTTTTCAGGTTCCAAAGTCCCCAGTGACTATGCCATAGATAGATGATATGAATTTTAAAATGTAGTCAAAGAGACAGATGCCATAAACATTAAAGAAGGTTGAGTTCTTTCCTGGTGGTGAGATAGTGGTATTTTGGAAGTGACACTCCTTCCTATAGCAGGCACACATGTGGTGTGGGAAATAAACAGTCTAAATGAGAAGACTTCAGAGTAAGCAGCATTGTCTTAACTGAAAATCCAGGTTTCACTGAGAGTGAGGTGTTAGGTTGTGGAGGATCTGCATGGTCAGTGGTTGAGATGGAGGATTGGAAGCCCATTTTATCGGTTGGCATTTATTGCGTAGAAAAACATCCCAGAATTTAGCAGTTTAAAAAAGAGTTTGACATATTAGAAATTTAGACTGAATTCAACTGGGATCTTTTTTTTTTTCTAAATCATGCTGGGCTTGCTTGTGGATCTGTAGTTAGCTGGTGTGTCAGTTCAGATGGTTGGTTTATGACGCTTTCACTTTTTGTTGCTGAGATGACTAGAGCATCTTTCCATGTCATCTTTCAACTAGCATGTTAGCTCAGCCTTCTTTATATGATGGCTGCATTTTTTTAAAAAGTCAAAACTAGCAAAATGTCTTAACTCCTAAACTAGGAATTCAGACATTGTTACTTCTACCACATTCTATTGGTCTTCTCAAGTCACAAGGCCAGTACAGATGATGGAGAACCTTTAAAGTCACATTGAAAGGGACAAAGAAACAGGGATGGAGAAACTTCTAGCCTTTCTACAGTTTTTTTAATACCCTGGGAGGATGATTCAGGAGTGAGGAAAGTGAACAAGGTTATGAAGATGAAAGAAGGAATAATGTGTTTGGAAGCTACTTTCAAATTGGGTAGTCATACCCAAGAATAACAAGATAGGAAGTATGGTGGCCTTCGTTGGCATCAGTGACATGATTCTTACTCTGGCTCTGTTTCAGCATTGGGGCAGGGTGCATTTTCAGGTCATATCAAGAACTTGGTGAAACCAGTGGTCAGTTGCCATGTCTGAGGCCATCTATGGTTAAAGCAATACCTGGTATGTCAGAGGCATGAAGTTTTACTTTTTGACAGTGTTTCAAATAGAACAGAATAGAAACATGATATAGTGCCTTTAAAGAATACTAGTTCAGAAACACAGAGGTCAGAAGTGGTTAACCTTTTGAATTTCAGTCACAAGGTGGAAATAACAGTGGTCCTGAGTGAGTGGCAGGTAAGGTATGAGGCTTCTGAAGAAATTCTAACCAAGCTTTATATTGAAAGCTGAATTGAGTTTGTATTGAATGAATTGAGTTATTCTGTTTCATACAGGGCAAGGTTCACCTGTCATTTATCTCTGTATCTTCATCACTTGACAGTATCTAATGCATAGTAGATGTTCAATACATGTTACAACATTTATTGAATAAGGTGTTTCATATTTTGACCCCCTCTTCCCAGGATTTTACTATACTCATTTGCATCTGTACATATTAACAATAAGTTGAGATTATTGTGCTTGTGCATCTTCTGCAAAAATAATAATTGTACTTCTTCTATTCATTGTGTCAAGTTCTTTTTATGTTTTGAAGTGGGGGATTTAATAAAGCAGAGTAACTAGGAGTTATGTGTAGCATAACTGACACAGTGAATGGCATTTAGAAAAAGCATTCATCCTGAACAGAATAGAAAGGACTGTCCTTTCTAATTTCTTTATTTTGTCAAGAATGTTACAAACTTTAAATCAAGGTGAGTTAAAACAATTTTCAGATTTTGAATACTTTGAGGATAAAAAAATTCCCCAAATGATCTAGTTACCACACAAAACATATGATAAACTACTAAAAATTCTCAGCTGGTAGAGTCTCTTTAGATTGTGCTGAAAACAGTGATGAGTTTTCACATACATGTGTGTGTGTGTGTGTGTGTGTGTGTGTGTGTGTGTGTGTATGTGTATGTGTGTCTGTATCAAAAGAGACCTTTCCCCAGATGAAACAAAATATATTCTAGCAGATAAAATATTAATGACCCTAACTAATGTCCCCATATCCCTTCTGCTTTTTCAACCTGGTTCCCACATTGCTACTGAATCATCTATAGAAATTATAATATTTAATCATGTCATACTCCAGTTTAAAACCCTTCAAACACTTCCTTATGCTTTGAGGATAAACATCAAAGTATTTCAAATTTACTGTTCATTTGTTTCCAGGTTTCACTATTATAAAACTACTGCCACAATTATATCAAGTCAGTGTAAAAAAGGGGAATTATACGTTGAACAATGTATAAAATATGCAGAATTTTGGCACATATTGCTGTATAGTTCTCAATGGTTTTACCAGTTTATACTTCAGCAGCATCTGAAAGTGCCTGTTTTTCAACACCCACACCAGCACAAGATGTTATCATCATTAAAAAGAAAATCCTTTCTAGTTTGATGTATGGTATATTTTATGGAAAGAAGCAAATGAATTTGTATGTATGAGAGGTAGAATAGGTTGCCTACGGTAACTGGATCTCAAGGACCAAGGGGAGAGAGACGTATCATGGATGAATTTCATATTTTGGACTTGTGCAAAGTGGATGAATGGCTATGATGATTATACTATTTATTGAAGTAGAGAATACTGGAGGGCAATTAGGTTTTGAGTTCACTTTTGGCCATAAGGAGTTTGAGATGCCCAAAGACATCGAAGAGGAAATATTGAAGTTTTATGTGTAAGTCTGATGTTTAGAAGAAAGGTCTAGAGCTGGAGCTATAAATATGGGAGTCATTTGTGTAGCTGCTAACTGGAGCCATGGGAATGGTCAGAGTCACTTAAGGAGATGATATATTGAGAGGAAAAGGGAGCAAGGACCTATCGTTGAGGTGCTCCAACATTTAAAATCTATAAGAAGTGGAAGAGCCTGTAAAATAACATGAGAAAGAGTTGCCAGAAAATTACACAGAGAATTAGAAGTATTATTGTACCAAGGAAGCTAAAGGAAGAGTATTTTAGGAAGTAGGAAGTGATACATGGTAACAGAAGGTGCTAAGAGGACATAAAATGATGATTATAATATTTTTTATGAGATTCAGAATGTGGAGATGGTTATCTTTTTGAAAGCATTTTTGCTGGCCTGGAAAAGGGCACCAGATTAGAGTGGGCTATGGGGAGTGTGTGGGAGAAGTGGTGATGCTTTTTGTAATACATTTGGCTCTGAATGGGGGGGAGGCATGGGGTAGTTACTGAATGCACATGTAGGGCTCAGGAATTTTTTTCAATTTTTTAAAATGGGAAGAAATAGGAAGAGACAATATTTAAATGCTGATAGCATGTATTCATTAGCATTTGAGAGAGAAGAGAGAAAAAATGAGAGAGAGAAGGGGAAAGAGAAAGTTGAAAATGTAAGAGAGGAATTAACAGATGGTATAAATAGAGCAGAAAGTATAGGATTCAGAACATAATTGAAGGATGTGAACTTTGCTAGGAGAAGAGACACCCATGTAGAAACAGAAGGGAAGGAGGAAATGGGTGGATATTGATGCAACTAAATGTTTATTTGATGGAAAGGAAGTTAAAGGAGTTGAGTATATGTCTGACATCTTTTTTTTTTTTCTGTGAAGTGTGATCTAAGGTGAATTTTTGGAGAGAAAAGGCAGAGTCATAGGTGAAGTAGCAATGTACCAAAAACAGCCTGTGAAAGTTTTGAGGTCCCAGATAAGGTTGATAACCAGAAGTTGTGCTATTTATCCATCTGATTATACAATTTGCCCCTGACCTTTTGACAACCAAGATGTAGGCATGAGAAAAGTAGATTGATTCATCTATCATTAGGATTTGATTTCCAGACAAAGTTTATGATAATATCAAAAACTAACTGAACTTTGAGACTTAAAGATATTTATATTGGATACAGAAGAAGGTAAGGATGGTTACAGTCTCATCAATAGGGGAGAAAGTTAGTTCATATGGCACAATAACGAGGTTGAAGAATAAATGCAATAGGAATAGTTGAAGAGGCCACCTGGAAGAATAAGGAGCTAGAGTGGGAAAGTAAAATTTCTGATTTAGAGCTTTTAGAGGTGGAGTAGTTTTGAGTGATGACAAAACTGTGGCTATACAGATGAAGTGGAGGTGAGGGGAGAGCCAAGGAGTCGAAAAGGCCAGGGTGCAGGATAGGTCAATCACATGGATGTCAGAATCCTCAGAATGTTGCAGACATTGTGACGGAGAGAGAGACTGTGACCCAGATTTCAAAGTCAGCAATGAATGAAGGGAAGAGTCTATGAATGTGTGTGTGCATGTGTGTGTGTATGTATGTAGACAGGGAAGTTAACAGGAACCCCAAAGAGCAGGTATTTTTTGTTGGGGTAGAAAAGTGATAACTGTACCTTCTGACTCTGAAGTACAAATGTGTAGTTCATGGTATATATGCAGTATCCATGGTGATAAAAGAATTTGCAGCTACCATTTGAGAAGTCCATGGGGCAAGTGGTGTTCTTGCTGGAATAACAGGATTCAGGGAGAGCCAAAAGGCCAAGAGGTTGAAGCTGTGGAAAGGGTAGAACTAGAATTCCAGAGAACCGAGTATTTGGCAGTGAGGAAGAGGTTGGTGGGATGTGTGTAGTTATGTGAAAGGAGAATCACAGTGCATTGGAAAGATAATTATTCAAAACTACTAGGTCCAGATGAATGGATCTAGTTTATCTGGCTGGTTCACAAAGAGGAAGAAAAGAAGCAAGAGATACTTGAGTTTTTGTTGAATTAGCTGCCTCACAGAGTTGTCGATAGTAAATCTTGATGGAAAAATTGTGGGTTTGCAATGCTTTTCACAGTATTTTATATTTTTCATTGCTGAGAATAGATTTGCTTACTTTATATTTTTCAATAGGTTATTCTTTGTACAAAGGAAAGCTATTGATTTTGGTCTACTTATTTTATAACTCAATTATTGGTTCAAGTAGTTTCTCAGGGTTTATCTTTCTTTCAGATAGTCAATCATATCTTCCATAAATAGCAATCATTTTATCTTTTTGCCAATATACTTCTAATCATATTAATTCTAACAATAGTGGTGCTTCTAGGAATCCCTGGCATATAAAATCTTGGACTATCATAAGGCCTGTGGTCTAGGTTAAATTAATAAAACTTAAACCAGGATGATGGCAGTGGAAATAAAATAAAAGGAATGGCTTTAGTAATATAAATACTTGGCTGAATATAGAATACATATAGAATATATAAATATTTGTCTGAATATAGAATACAGAGGAGGGACTTGACGATGATGCTGACATTTCCATTTAGGTAACAGAGAAACAAAAGAGTGATGTCTCATGCTTTACCTTAAGTATAGGATTACTAATATTTCCACAGAGTAAATGTTTGAAAGAGTAATAAATGGGCCAGAGACTATTCATCATTATAAATCTTTTGCTACAGACTACCAAATTACTTCCAGTTATACCAGATTTGTTAGTATACTTCTTTTCCAACACTGAACATCATACTTTAAAATTATATTGTCATATTCATAGGAGTAAATGGTACTTGTTTTTTATGAATTCTTCAAATGGCTTTAAAATAACTTTCCCTCTATTTCCAAATATCTTCAAATATTCTCTTAATTCTTCTCTTGATATCATTTTAATGTTTAAATACATTTGGAATTTATCTTTGCTTATAATATGGAACACAGAAATGACTTTTCCACCTCAAAGTGTGAGCTAGATTTTGCAACTCTAGATAGATAACATTATGAAAGAGGGGAAACATGGCTTAGTAAGAGTATGAAACAAAAATGTAGTCACTCAAAATACTTACTAATTAGGAGAAAACTTAACAAAATATTCCTTAGAAATACATTAGGTACAAATCCTCACCGTGATATTTAAAGCTCTAGACCAGCAATAGAAAACTGGCTGCAAGCCAGCCATTGTAATACTAGTTCATATTTACAGAATTTCTATGTGCCAGCCCTGTATCAATCATTTTATATTCGCAGATTATATATACTACCTCATTAAATCCCTAAAATAGTCCTGTGAGGTAAGGATTATTATTATTCCCTGAAACAAGGTATTAACAATAGTGTATATGAGGTCAACATAGCCAGGTCCTAGACCGTTATTTATACGGCATTTCACCAACCTACTCACTGTTCCCCCAAAATACTTTGCAGCTTACCAATTCCATATTTTGCTTTGCTGTATTTTGAGCCACACTGATAATATTGTGGATGGTAAAAGCAGAGAGGGAAAAAATAGTAAAAGAAAAACCTGTTAGATTTATCCAGATGTTCTTTTGTCCATTCATTCAACAAATACCTCAGTGTTCCCATGTACTAGGCAGTAGCCAAAGGGCAAGGGACAAGGTAGGGAATGAAAGTGATAGAAATCTCTGGCCTAAGTAGAGCGTACTGTCTGGGGTAGATGGAGAGTAATAAATACAAAATAAATGCTAATGATGTGAAATTGAAAGTACCATGAAGGAAAACAATCAGGATAAGGGTATGGGACATAATGGACAGGGTGCTATGGTCTCTTGAGGAGGCGACATTTGAACTAAGACCTGAATTAAGTGAAAAAGTCAGCCGTGTAACTATTTGGAGAACAGTAAGTGCAAGACTCTAGGGCAGGTGTGTGCTTGACCCTGTGTGCAAAGAACTGCAAAGAGTTCAGGCCAGCAGGGCTGGGAAGTCCAAGAGGTATGGTGGGAGATGACATGCAAAAGGAGTTTGGCTTACAAGACCCTGCAAGACCTCCTGGGGACCTGAAATCTTAAGCTTATTTTCAGCCTGTTTGCAATGGTTTAGGAGATAGCAATGAGGACTTAAGCCTGGGCAGTGGCAGTGAATGGGGCATCACCCTGGCAGTATATGACTTGGCAATTGACTGATTATAGTTTGGAAGAGGAGTAATGATGCCAACAGTTTCAGTTGTAAGAATGATGGTGCCCAGTGGAGAGGAAAAGATGATTTTCAGGAGAGAAGGATGCAGTCTGAAGGTAGGAAGTTGAGGGACATATTTAGGGGAATATACTGTGTATTTAGGGAATAGGAAGAACAAGAGGAGCCATTAGAGAGCTAGCAGGGAAACTAAATGCTGAGTCCTAGGCTGAGTCCTGGGGCATGTTTCAGGACTTTCTGAATTGAATTTTATTGATCTCCCAAGAATGTCATTCCATTTGTTTGAAAGCAAAAGCTGTAGTGAGGTGGTAATTAACTGCAATCAGTTCTGGATTGGAGTTAGTCTCTGTCACTTTTCAGCATTGTGAACCTGGGTAAATCATTTAAGATCACCTTGATTTCATTGTTTCTCTATTGGTTTGTTCTTGTGAGCTTAAATAAATTGCTGTATGTTAACCATACTGCTGGAACAAAGTAAGTCTTATTAAATGGTGTTATTAAGATAATTATAAAATACTGCATGTGAAAGAGCTTTTTGAATCTGAAAATAACTAGATGTGAGGTATTAGCCATGTTCATAAAACCACACTCCTTTTCTTCTCTGTATTGCTTTCTAACTGTAGTAACTCCTCTGCTGACTTTGTAATTTGAATCAATTCTAGAGTAGTCAGTTTTGTGTAAAAATGTGTGTAAAGTAGAATGGCAGCATAATCTTTTTGCAAGAAAGTTCAAATTGAACACTTAGATCACGCTTGTCCAACCTGTGGCCCACGGGCTGCATGCGGCCCAGGACGACTTTGAATACAGCCCAACACAAATTCATAGACTTTCTTAAAACATTATGACATATTTTTGTAACTTTTTTTTTTTTTTAGCTCATCAGCTATTGTAAGTGTTAGCGTATTTTATGTATGGCTCAAGGTAATTCTTCTTCTTCCAATGTGGCCCAGGGGAAGTCAGAATATTGGACACCCCTGGCTTAGATTATACACCAACTAACTAAAGCTCAGAATAACTTATTTTTTTATAATTTTAGAGCAGAATTACCAGTTTACATATTTTAAGTTTTGATTAACTCATTATTCTTATCTTAAATTTCAGTGAATAAAGGGGACTTGCTTAAAAGATAAAGTATGAATGTTTTAACAACATATATAAGTTTTAGAATTATAGACTTCAAATTAAACACAGGAGGGGAGGGAGAGAAAAAAGGGAACACAGGAAAAATATGAAATGTTATCTTGGTTATCCCTACATGTGGATTTTTAGCTTATTATCACTTCTTGCTTTTATGTTTTACTTCTTGAAAGTGAGGTTGAAATGTAATGTATACACACATTTGTATAGCTAAATACTAGATTCTAATGAGCATTTTAAGAAGAAAGATGAAGTATGGTTCAAATTCCCAATTAAATATATGTGAAATATCTATCAAAGGCTCAGATACTTCAGCACCTGAGCCACTCCGTTGAGGCCATCATTTCTAACATAGACTATAAAGAATAAAATATCATTGAAGGGAAAAACAACGGAGTTAGTCTATAAATGTCTTTAAAGAAAAAATGATTCATCCAAAACCAAAACAGCACTTACTATTTCTGCTATTTCTTCCTTCCCCCTTTCACTTAGTATATAATTATATTTCAGCTCCTATTACCCTGTCTCTCATCCCTTAATGACCCCAATTTTCTGATTGGTTCTCTTTGACCTCCACAGAAACTGCTTAAGCATTCAATGAATTCTTTATGAAATTCTGTGGTAATTTAATCTTCTCTGTGAGGTCTTTTTAGAAGCTTTATTCTGCTCTTTTGGACTGAAAGGCTGTTGCTAAATCCTGATTTTTATTCTCCTGACAATGGTACTTTAGGGAGAACCCAAATACCTTCTTGCATATTGTCTACTGTTTTATAATGACTCTTGCTGTAATTTTCTTTTGATATTGAATCACTTTTAGAAATGCAGAATTTCGGTTAAGTCATTTGACTTAATTGCATTCATAACCTGTTATCTTCATTTTTCCATTTCAAATATGTTTGTGCTTGCTATCAAGACTTATATCTCTGGATATGTGTGGTATATCCAAGCCTGGGATGTATAAAAATATAATAGAAGGTTTTCCTGAATGTTATGACCCACACTGTTGTTTTTGGGTGTTATGAACCTGGGAGAGTGGCAACTGAGAAAAGAATGAAAAAAGATTCCTTCTCCATGAGCAATGGTCACCTGAATCTAGTGAATTTTCTGGTAGTTCAAGTTCCCAATTACTCCAGGTTCTATTAGTGAAATTTTAGCATTGGGGATCTGTATATACTCATAGAATAAACTGATTTTCAGAGTTGCTTGATTTTGCTTGCCTTACACAATATGGTCACATGAAAGTGTATATGCTTATAAAGCCCATAGAACTTCTTGTTTCTGGCTGGGTGTGGTGGCTCAAGGCTGTAATCTCAGCGCTTTGGGAGGCTGAGGCGGGTGGATCACAAGGTCAAGAGATCGAGGCCATCCTGGCCAGTATGGTGAAACCCCGTCTCTACTAAAAATACAAAAAATTAGCTGGGCATAATGGCGCGTGCCTGTAGTCCCAGCTACTTGGGGAGGCTGAGGCAGAAGAATTGCTTGAACCTGGGTGGTGGTGGTTGCAATGAGCTGAGATCGTGCCACTGCACTCCAGCCAGGTGACAAAGCGAGACTCTGTCTCAAAAACAAACAAAAACTTCTTGTTTCTTGTCAGTGAATCCTCCAGCATTAATGTGTTAGGAAACACCTACCCTCTTATGGAAGTCTCCAAATAATTTGTCCCAACACGTAATTTTTTAAAAATGTCCCTTCTTATCTGTCTACCTCCTAGGTAATTATGGGTTTCTCTGAACAGCATCTGCTGCAGAGACCATAAAGAAACATACTTCCCCTTTTCATTTGATCTTTAACAGTACACATTTGTTGACTTTATTTTATTTTTGAAGAATGTAAATGGAAAACATAGTCCCTGGTGTGTGGTTTTCTTACTGTTTGAAGAATAGCACTTTTCTATTTGCAACCTTTGCAGAGAAGGGGACTTTTCTTGCACTGTGTATTGCAATGAACTTGGTGTATATACTCTCTCTTTGTATATGTTCTTTTAAAATCTTGATATATGTACCTTTCCTAATTTCTCCTTGTTTTCTCCCTGCCAGTTTCCTGATTTACATATTTCTTCACCTGTTCATAATAATTACTTTGTTGTTTGAGAATATTTTCCAACATTTCTGCCCCTTGTAAACTCACTAAGTGACAAGTTTTACATAGTGCATGAGATAGTACTTCTTATCTTGTGTCAATTTCTTTTTTTTTTTTTTTGGTGTTATTTGTCCTTCTGCATAATTACATTTTGAATGATGACATCACCTCTTCTCTTATGTCACAGTTTGCCACTGCTGTAAGAATGCCCTCAGTAGACCCCTCTCCTTTCCTGCTCTGAGGGTGACTTCACCTCATTATTTGTGTTAGTTACACATAATGACATCTTGGAAATACAAGTAATAATCCTCAAATGACATCAGTTTTTTTTTCTTAGTCTCTCTTCTAAGGAGTTGACAAAATAGTTACTTCTATAAAAGATGGAAATGTTAAAAGAAATAATAAGTGTGAGCAAGAAGAGGTGTCATCTGACGCCTGCTTCAGTGCTGCAGCAATTTTTGATGTGTGCTACTTATGTCCAGGTTAGGAGATGCCAGAAGAAAATGGCTAAAAGTATATTAAAATAGAATCAGGAAAAATAATAGGATAATGAGAAAAATTTGCATTCTTTCTTACACATAGAAGTATACTTCAGAAAAAAGGGGAAGGAAATTACCCTTTCTTAAGGGTGAGAATACTGAATATGTATATTAAGTAATTTTTTAAAAAGCTGATAATACATTATTTATCTTCTTACCTTTACAGTACTTCCTGCTGTACTGACTTCCCAAGGGAAATTTCTTTTGCAGTTTGCCTTTAACTAAACCTTTAGGGAGAGACTGAACTGAAGGAACAGACAGCTTCAAGAGGGTCATTACCTGCCAATCTTTGATTCAAACCCTTGTCAATGTTAATGAAGTATCAGACTTAGTCCTTTTGGAGTCATCTTTTTGTTGAGAAAACTGATTTCATCCTGCAAGGTTAATGTGGCATGAGTGATATTAATTTAATACTGAGATCTCTGTATCAGAATCATTTTGCCTTTTATAGTCTCTAAATTATTTATGAGTATGTGCAAATTCACTATAATGCAATTCCCATAAAGTGGAGAAATATTAACTTTGTTTTTTTCTTGGTCTCTTCCTCTTGGCTAGTCATTAATAGTCCCTCTTTGGTATTTGATTTTATTGCTTGAATACTTAATTTGGAAAGTTGAACTTAAGTTCTGACTCTTTTAATTTGGTAAATGGATAGATCTTTTCATTGCTTTCATACTGTCCAGGTTTGAAGGATTTGGATTGTGTAAGCCAAAAAGCTGCCTGGTTGTTTCTAATCCTATTCAATAAGCAAAGTATTTAATTTAATTATGGTCCCATGGAAACAAAGTACTTCTCAACACTCAGTCATTTATATGATTCCCTTTTTATGCCACATTATAGGTATAGTGATGATAATAGTGCCAACCTTGATTTATTTAGGTTTGATTCGTTTGTGTGAATAATAATTAGTGTTGTGAGTATTAAAGAATACATAATAAAGTCTTTTGAACACATTGGATAGGATCTTTATTTTTATTATTTCTATAAAACATAGGATTATGAGGAAATGCAAAAGAAGTATTCTCCTTGTGTATAAAGATTAAAGAGTAGAGAAAAATAATACTCTTACCAATGACTTAGGAAAGCAAACCTACTGTCAAAGGTCTGAAATGTTGTTGTTGCTGAGTTCATTTCAGACACAAAGAAATATAAAGGGACACTTTTGTTTATATATTAGCCTGTATGAATACTAATGTTATTTGTATTCTTAGTTTATAGTGTTGACAAATGAGTACATCGATTTAAAGTTTCTGAAACAGGTTAATGTGACTTCTAATTTTTTGTGAGCACTAAGTGCTGCTAATTTACTCTGTCCACATTTCATAGAGGATGTTTCTCTTCCAATGAACAATCGTCATTTTACAGATGATAAAACTGAGAGTCCGATAAGGAACAGTATGATGTATTGATTAAAAGCCTGGACTCCGATGCAAGACCTCTTGCCTTCAAATCTTTCCATTACAAGTTTGGTTAGTCAAATTTATTGGTAGAATAAGAGTTAATATATATAAAGTACAGTTGACCATTGAACAGCATGGGGGTCAGGGATGCTGAACCCTGTGCACTCAAAAATCCACGTATAAATTTGGACTCCCACCAAATTTATCTGACAGTCTACTATTAACCAGAAGTCTTATCGATAATGTAAACAGTTGATTAACACATATTTTGTATGCTATATGTATTATATACTATATTCTTACAAATACAGCTTAAAGTAAGCTAAAAAAAAGCTTTAAGCTTTAGCTTAAACTAAAGAAAAGAAAATGTTATTAAGGAAATAAAAAAATTAGAAAATGTATTTACTATTTATTAAGTGGAAGTGGATCATCTCCTTTCTCATTGTCTTCACATTGAGTAGGCTGAGGAGGAGGAAGACGAGGAAGAATTGGTCCAGCTGTTCCAGGGGTTGCAGAATCAAAAGAAAATCCATAAATAAGGGGACCTGTATAGTTCAAACACATGTTGTTCAAGGGTCAACTGTACTTTGAAAGTGCCTGGTACATAATAAGCTCCATATAAGTGTTAGCTGTTATAATTGCTATATTTTTTATTATGATGTGATCCCATGTGACTAAGTAAAGTATCCCTATCAGTAATGGATCAGAGTTTTATCTATTATCCATGTGTTGTTGCCATGACATATGCTGCACTTCTGGTATTCCATTTTGTAGCCTACCCTGGCTCTTCCTAAAATTCAGAGGCATACACAGAAAAATGGGGCTTGTATGAATTTTAGACTTTCCTTTGGTATCGCAGAGAGGAGACCTGCATGCTAACTGGCAGAGAAGAAACAAAGTCCCAAGCTAACATCCCCATTCTAGACTCTTTTTTTTAGGTCTTGAATTTATACTTTTAAACTCTATAGATACCTCTTTCTGTAATAAATGCTGAGGTAAGTTTTCTTTTTCACAAGTTCCTGGACCCAATAGCATGACATACAGTTTTGGATTTAGCTCTGTGTGGTTGGGGTGCCTTTGGCTCCAAGTTACAGCAAACTTTGATGCAAATTGACCGAAAAATAAAGAGAAAATTTGTCATTTAATGTAAGAAGTTGTTCACAGATAGGACAACACAGGGAAAGGTATGCCAGGGTTCTACCTCTGCTTCTCTTTGCTTCCCTTTTTCTACCCTCCTTTGTGTGCTGGTATAACAATTACAGGAATTATATCCAGATACAAGTGCACCCAGAAGTATAAAGGAAATATTAGTATATCATCATATCTGTATGTCACTCTTAAAAGCTTAGCTGGGCATGGTGGTGCATGCTTGTAATCCCAGTTATTCAAGAGGCTGAGGCAGAAAAATCTCTTGAACCTAGGAGGCAGAGGTTGCGGTAAACTGAGATCACACCATTGCACTCCAGCCTGGGCAACAAGAGCAAAAACTCTGCCTTAAAAAACAAAAAGGAAGAAAGAAAGAAAATATCTCTGAGAAGTTGCCTCACAGGTTTTTCTTCATTTCTCACTGGCCAGAATGCGTTCACACACCTGTAACTCAGCCAGTCATTACCAAAGGGAGTTGAATTACCATGTTTTGCCTGGAATAATAATTTGGATGGAATAGCAGTATGTAAATTTTTTTTCTGTAAAGGGCCAGACAATAAGTATTTTTGGCCTTGTATGCCACATGGTTTGTGTTGTAACCACTAAACTCTGTCTTTACAGCATGACAGCAGCCACAGATGATATAAAAATGAAAATGAATGATGATGCTGTGTTCTAATAAAACCGTGTGTTCTTTTTTTGTTGTTGTGTTTTGAGATGGAGTCTTCCTCTGTCGCCCAGCCTGGAGTGTGGTGGCAAAGTCTTGGCTCACTGCAGCCTCCACTTTCCAGTTCAAGGGATTATCTCCTGCCTCAGCATCCCTAGTAACGGTGATTACAGTTGCCTGCCACCACGCCCAGCTAAGTTTTGTATTTTTAGTAGAGATGAGGTTTCACCATATTGGCCAGGCTGGTCTCTAACTCCTGGTCTCAAGTGATCCACTTGCCTTGGCCTCCCAAAGTGCTGTAATTATAGGCATGAACAACTGTGCCCAGCTAAAACCATGTTTATTGATACTGAAATTTGAATTTGCTGTAATATAATTTTATATTATAAAATACTCTTTAAAAATTTTTTTCAACCATTTTAAGATATGAAAACTATTCTTAGCTCCAAGGCTGTACAAAACTGGATAGTGAATAGAGATTTGGCTTCTGGATCATAGTTTGTCAACCCCTGAGTCAGTTCCCAGGACCACTACAAGCTATTTTGACCAAAGAAATTCTAATCTAGATATTTGTACATGTGCTAGAAATATGTAGATAGTATTTTTTTTTCTCTGAAACTACCTTTGGAAAAATCTCACAGGCTCTTGTTTGTATTTTTCATTTTCTACCTTGGTTTGGTGGTAAAGGATACACACATACACACACATGTATTATTGCAAATTATGGTTAAGTGCAATATAAGAAAGTCTAAGGTGCTATGAGAGGCAACTCTTGGGACTTAATGGACTTAATTTACACTGGAATTCAAGAAGAACTTCTCAAAAAAGTAACATTTTAAGATCAGAAGGATGAATATGCAAAATATGTGTCTGTGTATGGATATGTGTAAATGGTGGTGGGGGAAATTATTCTAGAAGAGGGAATAGCAAGTATTAAAACCTCAAAGCCATAAAGAGTTTGGACTTTAAATTCCAGTATATCTGAATCATTGTAGTACATGAGTGGGAGGTGGCACTTTTTTAAATTAAAAAAATAGATATATGTACATATTGCAAAATGATTAATTCAGCTTATTAACCTATCACCTCACATATTTACCTTTTAATGATCAGAAAACCTAGGATGTACTTTCTTAGCAAATTTCAAGTATAGAATACATTATTATTAACTATAGTCACCATGATGTACATTAGATCTCCAGAACTTATTCGTCATATAACTGAAATAAAATTTGTATCCTTTGACCAACATCCTTTCATTCCTCTCCCTCCCCCTGACCCCAAACTTCTATAAGTTTGACTTTTTTAGTTTCCACATGTGGTGAGACTATGCAGGATTTGTCTTTCAGTGTCTGGCATATTTCACTTAGCATAATGTCCTCCAGGTTCATCCATCATATCTCAAACAAGATTTTTTTTTCTTTTTTTTTTAGGTAAATAATATTCCAGTGTGTGTATGTAATCACATTTTTAAAATCCAGTCATCTGTCAACAGACATTTAGGTTGTTTCCACGTTTCTGTATCTTAGCTATAGTTAATATTGCTGCAGTGAACATAGGAGTGCATATCTTTTTTTTGATATTGATTTCATTTCCTTTGTATATATATCTAGAAGTGGTATTGCTAGATCCATGTTCTGATGACACTTTAATTTATTGAGAAAACACTTATAATTGAGGCACTTGGTTACTTGCTTAAGATATGAACACAATAATATAGTTCTTCTCAGTAAGTTTGTAGTTACTGAGAGGCAATAGATTACAATATAATGGCTGAGTGCTGTGATAGAGATACGTTAAAGTGCTGTGGGTTTATGGAGCAGAGGAAACTTCCTCTATTTTGGGAAATTAGTGAGGGCTTCTCAAATCAGAGTAAATTGGAACTTCATTTGTTCTTTATGAAGTCTTCCTTGACTAGTACCAACTAGTTTCTATGACTTCCTTATTGATTCTCTCAGCAGCTAGCCTATTTTTCTATCTTGTTAATTTGTAGCTGGTCACCCATTTTTCTTTTTTTTCAGACAAGCTTTTGCGCTTTGTTCTCATTTTTATCTGGGTTTTAATTAGATCATGACGGCCTTAAGAACAAGAATTCTCTCTTGGTTGTATACCAGGAGAAAGTATGCAGAATGAAGAGGAAGACTTAGTTTAATAATTAAATGACAATATGGAATTAATGAAGAGCAAAATCCATATATAATGACCAATAAAAAGTGGAAGAAGGATTCTCGGTGAGCCAATACGCATTTAATGATGCAGGTTGACCACAATTGCTATGCGGCCACGTAACAATGCTCTGAGTGCCGGACTTATGTATTTATCTTGGGGGGATTATTACAGAGCAATAAGTATGTGGCAAAAACCAATTACAGAAAAAGAAGTGATTTGGAATTAAAATAACAGTAATAATATTCTTAGAGATTTCTTGCATGAATAATAAGGAAGGAATATGGGAGGAGCAGGCAAACAAATGTGAAATCTGCCTCCTATTAAATAGGCATAATTTTATCAACTAAAGAACAAACAGGTGTTTTGTTTATTATAAAAAATTATTGATTGTGAACTATATGTGTACATGTTGAGACTGTTTAACCCAGTGATTACAATGGTCAGTACTGCTTTATTCTGATCAATTATGCATGACCAAGGAAATGGTCATTTAGCGGCTAGACATGAGGGACTTACAGCAAAATAAAATACTCGAAAATTGAACGTGCTCTATGTTAATCTGAGCAACTTCACTCTGAATATTAGAAAAGTAGCAATTTTAATATAGTATATATTTATTTTGAATTTTTACCTAATTTTTACAAAATATCTATAAATATTTTGATAACATTTGAATATCTAAAAATCATCTTACTTTTAATGTAACTAATTATAACACTGAAAATAAATCAGGACAATAAATCAGATTAATGAGTAGAAAGTTTGAGAATATTTGCATTATGATAGTGACATAAATGCATAAATTTGTAAAATAAATTAGGAAATTTTCTATTATTTTTAATAAAAATTAAATTTATGCTTGCATATATAAGTTTGAAGGCAGTATTATACTATGTATAATTTGTCTTTTAACTTTATTGAGGGGGACTATATATATGTCAGACATTTGCTGATTCTGTAATTCTTAAAGAAAATTATTTTCAAATATGCTTTATGAAATATTAACAGTATAATTATTGAATTTAAAGTTTAATTTACATAATTACAACTAGTTAAATTGATTTACAATAGTAGGCATTTTGAGGGTAACTTCTTTTCTGGGTTCTTTCAGTATATTGTTGAGTTTTTCAGATCCACATGTTAGCAAAGCCTGGCTTCATTAAGAAAGTACATATGTACAATTCTGACGTTTGCTTATGATTTCTGTCTTTTTTTTTTTGATTAAGCATGGTTAATTCTACGTATATTTTATATTGATCACTATTTAGTCTACTGTTACTGTCTACTTTATCCTTTAGAATGCTAGAATCTTAGTTTTTGCCTTGCAGTTTCTGTGTAGCAGGGCCTTGGCAGGGCTCTAGAATATTTTTGTTTTAGCAACTCTTTAATAGAGTTACTCAATGCTTTTATTTTTTTAAAGAGTTAACTGCTTGTATTTAATTTTAATTTACTTAAATTTTTATTAGTCTTTAATCTGAACTTTGAGTCTCTAAGTTTTCACGAAATAAAGTGTTTATAGTCTTCTATTTTCAATTAATTAAATAGATGAAAATTGAGAATGGAATTTCCTATTTTGCATAAAGACTAAGTTACTTGAACTAAGTTCTGAAAGTGACTAACAAAGGAGGATAAAAATATTTTTTAAAATTCCTAAAATTATTTAAATAATTAGAATAATAGCAAGGGATTCTCAAACCAAAACCGAAGAGAAACCCAGAAAATAGAATACAGTGAAAAAAATTAGTGGAACTGCTTTTGCTATGAGGGTCTTCCTTTTTCCTTGAAAATTCAGCTTTCCTTTTGATAAATTTATGGGGCCAAGGAGATAGAAATAAAAGTGAAGCACCTATAGTAGAAGGGAGCATTCAGGAGACCCTCATTACATTAAGCTGAAATTCCAAAATTATGTACCTTCATGATAAAGGCAAGTTAAAAGTAAACAAGATGTTGCATGGAAATAAAGCCTAGGTTGCAGTTATCTCAGTTTTTCTGGGCGACTTAAGCCTTGGATTTCACTTGTGTTTATGTGTTATGCATTTGGTGAAAGATAATAAATATTCTTCTGGAGAAATCTATCTTTATCCTAGACCTCAAGTTACTTTTAGAAATACGGTTTCTTTCACTACTACTAAGCATCCAAGGAAACAAAACTACAGAATGAAAACTGGCAGAAACAACAGACAACAGAAACAGACTGCAAAAATGCCAAATTAGAATTTACCAACAGTTAATATAATACGAGTGTACTCATTAAATAAGATAAATCTGAATATATCTTTAGGAAATAGGAAGACCTAAGATCTAGACACAGTAAAGTGAAAGTTCAGAAAAATTGAAGACAAAAAAAGTCCAAATAGGAGCCAAACGCAATATTAACTTCAAAGGTATAATGAATAGACAGACCATACTAACTTTTCAACAGTTGAAACCAGAAGGGAGTAGTTCTGTCTCTTCCTCAATATATGAAAGGAAAATGGCTTCTGAGCTCAAAATCTATGCTTAACAAGAATATCCTACAAGAATGAAATAAAGACAAATATTTCTAAAAAGTAAGACGCTGAAAAAATAAGTTATAAATAATGAGTAAACCTAAATGAATATTGATAGAATAAGATGATAATTATCATTATCCTCATAATCTTACAGAATTTATAAAATGTATAGAAATTTAAAAATACAACAGTAACATTATAGTATAGTGGATAAAATATTGTTAAAACATTTTAAGACCCTTCTATTACCCTAATGGACCTTAAAGTTATTGTCTAAACTTAGATTTTTATTATTTAAGAAGAGAGTGTTAAATATCTAAACTACTAAGTATAGGGGAAAATTGAATGAGCAAAACTAATTAATTCAAAATTAGTAAAAGCAGGGAAGACAAAAATAAACAGCATAGGCAGAAAAAGAGAAAGCACAACATATGACAGTAGATTTAAAAATTGATTATATTGCTTGTTAAATTAAATATAAATAAGACTAATTCAGTTTCAAATAAATATTTCAAAATAAATATTTTGAAACTGAATTAATGAAACTCAGCTCTAAACTGTTTAAAAGATACCCATTTAACATATAATAATACAGAAAGATTAAAAGAGAAAGAGCAGTAAAGTATAGATGATGCAAAAGAAAGCTAGGTTTCTCTGATAAATCAGACAAAGTAGCTTTTAAGACAAAAAAAGCATGACTCAAATTACTTAATAATGATAAAACTTAAAACTACTAGGAGGACCAGCAATTTAAACTTGTATTTACCTAATAATACAGCCTCAAAATAGATTTAAGAAAATTGACGGAATTATGAGGAGCAATAGACAAATACATGGGATGAAATCCTAGTAATTGATAGAATATGAGCACACACAATAATTTATCACTGTTGAGTTTGATGTTAGATGTGGGCTTTTCATGTATGGCTTTTATTATGTTGAAGTACATTCCTTCTATTTCTTATTTGTTGGTATTTTTTTTAAGTCATAAAAAGGTGTTAAATTCTGTCAAATGCTTTTTCTTCTTATCTTAAAATGGTTATGTGATGTTATCCTTTGTTCTGTTAACATGATGTATCACATTGATTGATTTTCATACATTGAGCTATCCTCGCATCCAAGGGATTCATACCACTTTATCATGGTGTATAATCCTTCTACTGTGCTGCTGAATTGAATTTGTTAGTATTTTGTTGAGGGTTTTTGCATGTGTATTTCTCTGGGATATTGGCCTGTAGTGCTTTCTTCCTGCAGTGCTTTGTCTGGTTTTCATATCAGGATAATGTTGGCCTCATAAATAAGTTTGGAAGTGTTCCATTTTCTTCAGTGTTTTTGGAGGAGTTTGAGAAGGATTAGCATTAATTCTTTAAATGCTTGGTGGAATTCTCTGCTGAAACCATCTTGTCCTGGACTTTTCTTTGCTGGGATATTTTTGATTAATGAATCAACTCCTTACCCATTATGTATCCCTTCAAATTTATTAGTTTTTTATGATTATCTCTTGGTGGGTTGTAGTGTTTCTAAAATTTATCCATTTCTTCTACGTTATCCAGTTTACTGGTGTTATAATTATTTGAAGTAGTTTCTTATGACCTTTTTATTCTGTGGCATTGGTTATAATGTTTCCTGTTTCATTTTTGATTTTGAGTCTTCCCTTTTTTCCTTTGTTAGTCTACCCAAAGGTTTGTCATTTTTATGTTGCATGTCCATTAACATATTTTTATAGTTGTATTTTTATATTTTTATCTTTAACTTCTATACCATAATTAAAGGTGAAATATATATATATATATATACCACTGTTAGAGTATTACAGTATTTTGTGTTTGTCTATATGCTTACCTTTACCAGTTAACTTTATACTTTCGTGTTGCTGTCTATTTTTCATTTCAGCTTTAAGGACTCCTGTTATCATTTTCTGTAAGGCAGGTTGAGTGGTGATAGACTCCCTTAGCTTTTGTTTATCTAGAAAGCCTTTATTTTTTCTCAATTTTGGAGGACAGTTTGTATGTATAGTATTCTTGGTTGACAGATTTTTTTTTCTTCCAACATTTAAATACATCATTGTATTCTATTCTGCCTACAGTGGTTCCACTGATAATTCTGCTGATAATCTCATGGAGGGTCCCTTGTACATGACTAGTCACTTTTCTCTTGCTTCTTTTGAAATACTCTTTGTCTTTGACCTTTGACAATTTGATTATAATATGTCTTTGTATAGCTTTGTTTGCATTTAATCTTGCCGAAGTTATTTTGGCTTCTTGAATTTAGATGTACATTTCCTTTCCTAGATTTGGGAAGTTTTCAGCTATTATTTCTTCAAATAAGCGTTCTGCCTTTTTCTATCTTCTTTTTTTTTTGGACCCCCAAATGCATAAGTTGGTTCACTGTATGTTATCTCATAAGTCCCTTAGGCTTTCTTCATCCTTTTCCATTTTATTTTCTTTTTGCTCCTCTGACTGCATTTCAGATGTACTGTCTTTGAGTTTGCTGATTCTTTTACTTAATCAAATCTACTGTTGAGTTTTCAATCCAGTTATTGTATTCTCACATTCTAAATATCTGTTTGGTCATTTAAAAAATTATCATCTCTTTATTGATATTCCAGTGTCAATTTTGTTCATGTATCAGTTTCCTGAGTTCATTGAGCATCATTATGATAGTCATTTTGACATCTTTTCAGGTAATCTATGCCTCTGTTTCTTTAGGTCAGTGTTTGTGGTTTTTTAATTTTATTTTTTATTTTTTGATTAGGCTGAACCCACTGACTGGCACATAATAGGCATTAAAGTAATAATTTTTGTGTGTGTGTGTGTGAGTGAGAGTATGCACAAGAACATTTCCACAGTATTTTTCTCAATAAATGTGGCTGAGGGGAAATTTATCAATATATATACAATAGCATCACTGAAGACATGAAAGATTATGGGAGGCCCTTTTGCTTCTTATTTAATTCCAGAGGCATTTGGGAGTAATGTAACCAAATTTTCTTTTGATTATTTATTATTGTGAGAAGGGTAATTTTGGAGATAATTTAATTTTTAATTTACAGAGGTAACATAATGTGTTTAATATTTTAACCTTGATGTTTCATTTTGCATAGCTGTCAAAAACTTTTACTTGATTGACCCCCAAGAGAAAAATTATCTGAAAAGAATAAAATATGATGTACCTCAACAAATATTTTGTTCTAAGGTAAAAGTACAGGTGTATTTAATGAGGCTCAATCTCTAGTCTTACAAAAAATGTGAATGTCACTTGCTTTTTCTCTCTTCCTCTCTTCTTCTGCTTTTCTCTCTTCTTCTGCTTTTCTCTCTCCTTCTGCCTCTCTATCTCCCTCTTCATCTTCATTTTTTTCTACTTCTGTTACTTCTATTTCTCTTTTTGCAGTCATGTACATCAGCAAATGATTTACAATTTAAGAAGTGTATGGAATAATTTTGGTCTGATTCTTATAGCAACCTGTGCATTACTGAGTGGGATTATCTAGGGTTGGGATTTATAGCAAAACCTCCATAAACTGACTAGGTGGATGAGCCTACACCAGTAATCCTTAACACTGGTCGGACATTAGAATCACCTGGATTCTCTTGAAAGCTACTGATTGCCCCCATTGCTTTCCTAGAGATTTTAGTTGGTTGGGGTTTCACACAGATATTTTCAACAGTTTCCCTGTGTGCAATCTTATGTGCAAGTACAGTTAATAATTACTGATCTATAATCTTGCTACTCAAAGTGTGATCATTGAACCCGCAGCATTAGTATCCCTTGGGATCTGGTTACATATGCAGAATTTCATGTCTCACTCTAGATCTACTGAGCAGCATATACATTTAAATAAGATCCCCAGGTGATTTGAGAAACATTCATTGACAGTTTACATTGGCTCTGTTTAATGATATTGATTCTTCCTGTCCATGAGCATGGGATGTTTTTCTGTTTGTGTCTTCTCTGATTTATTTGAGAAGTGTTTTATAATTTTCTTTGTAGCGATCTTTTACTTTCCTGGGTAGCTGTATTCCTAGGTATTTTATTCTTTTGTGGCAATTGTGAATGGGATTGCCTTTCTGATTTGGCTCTCCCTTTGGTTCTTATTGGTGTATAGGAATGCTAGTGATTTTTGTACATTGATTTTGTATCCTGCAAATTTCAAATTTTATTATAAATTAAAGGGCACATATGCAGGTGTGTTATATGGATAAATTGCATGATGCTGAGGCTTGCATCATTGATGGATTATTGGAGTCCCAGCAATCCCATCACCCAGGCCGTAAGCATAGTACCCCACAAGTGATTCTTTAGCCCACACCCTGCTCCCTTTCTCCCCCATCTAGTGATGCCCAGTGACTACTGTTCTTACTCTAACATTCATGTGTATTAAGTGTTTAGCTCCTACTTATCAGTAAGAATATGTGGTTTTTGGTTTTCTGATCTCATGTTAGGTTGTCTAGGATGATGGTCTCTAGCTGTGTCCAAGTTGCTGCAAAGGGCATTTTTTTATGGCTGCATAGTATTCCATGGTGTATATATACCACATTTTCTTTATCCAGTCCCCTGTTGATTGGCACTTAGGTTGATTCATGTTCTTGCTATCATGGATAGTGCTGCAGTGAACATACAGGTGCATGTGTCTTTTTGATAGAATCAATTATTTTCCTTGGGTATATATCCAGTAGTGGTATTCTTGGGTTGAATGGTAGTTCTACTTTAAGTTCTTTGAAAACTCTCCAAATGGCTTTCCATAGTGGCTAAACTAGTTTGCATTCCCACCAACACTGTATAAGAGTTGCCTTAAAAAGGTACTCTGAAATTATATGTCAATATAAATGTGACAACTATATATAAATGTGGACAAAAACAGGGCATTAAAATTATTTCTCTTCAGACTGCTGGGCAAGTATCTATCTTATTACATTTAAAAAACCCCAAACAAAATGAAACTTATACTGGAAATTCTAGGCAACGCATTGAAAGGTTTACTTATGTAATCAAGACTACAATGAAGCACAATCAAGGAATCCATACTAAAATGTTCACATCAAAACATGGTTGAATGAGTATGGATTTGTGTGTTTAAAATGTTTAAGGTACACATTTATTGTCATATATGATTTCTCAGTTTAACTGATTATTTTCAAACAATGGGCCAAATCCCATCAGATACCATAGGATAAGGCTTCTACTGAATATCTATGTGACTTTCTCTATTCACATGTTAAGTTTGTTTTTCGCTTTTATTTCCCCTTTCTCTGCATAATAAAATAGTTGTCAACTTAGCTCTACCTGGACAGCTGTAAAATATAAAAAGACCCAAGTTCTACCTTCAGAATTGTTTAATTGGTCTGGCATGCAGATAGGGCATTGAACATTTAAATGTTCTTCAAGTGATTTTAATATGCATCTATGCTTGAGATCCATCAGCCTACTAGTTTGGGAGTATAGGTAAAACCAACTTATAATAAATTACTTCCAGCTAATATAGGTATCTAGACTGGATTTTCATAAGATCCTGAGATGAAGTATATTATTGTGATTATTATTCTATTCTATTTTTGAATGTCTTATGAGTACTCTTTTCCTGATTTCATCATACTAAATCATTTCTCCCTCAGTGCTCATTTTCAAATGCTCCTCTGTGTGAAGCATTTCCAGTTCCACCCTTGTAAGACTTTGTTCTTCTCTGAGTTATAGTTAGTTAACTGTGCATGTGCCCATTACTTCCCACATTAGGCTGAATGTTCCTTAAAGGCATGGAAGATGACTTCTACTACAGTGCTTCACAATCAATAAATATTTCTTAGGTCAGATGTGGCGGCTCATACCTACGATCTCAGCACTTTGGGAGGCCAAGGTTGAAGGATGACTTGAGGTCAGGACTTCAAGAGCAGCCTGGGCAACATAGTGAGACCCTGTCTCACAAAAAATTAAAACATTACAGGTGTGGTGGCACATTCCTGTAGTCCCAGCTACTCAGGAGGCTGAGGTGGATTGCTTGAGCCCAGGAGGTCGAGGTTGTAGTAAGCCATCATCGTGCCGCTACACTCCAGCCTGGGCAACAATGAGAGACCTTATGTCAAAAAAAACCAAGTTTCTCATTTTCACCAGGTGTTACCACTCTTGCCCCACATCTTTATGAAATTGTTTTTGTTCTCCTGTTTATTGTCTTGTTGCTTACTCCTTTTCCTTCTCCTGCTTCATCTCAAGTATTTCAAATTTTTCCATCCTCAGCTGCTTCCTCTGCTCTCTCTTCCCACCTCTTTGTGTATCCCTTCCGCTTGCCTTGCTACACGAACTTGCTCCCTTTAACCTTGTTCCTTTTCTCTTTTCTTGGCCCACATATTTTGCATAATGGAGTTATTAATATAGCTGTCATGAAACTGCATTGAAAAATGTCCTCCTAATAGAGCTACCCCTCAACAGTTTTCTCCTTTGTTTTACCTGCACACCAAAAGCTGTTCTAAAGCAGCAAAATCACTTTTTCAATGTTTCTCCTTTTAATCTCTTAGTTGAGCATTAACATTTGGTTTATAAGGAAAAGAATCATGCTTTGCAGTTCACACAACATTTTACATTTAATATCTTCATCACTATAATATCAAAACAACATGTGTCTAAATGGTGTTAGGCATTTTGAAAAAAAAAAAGTTACACAAAGTTAAACCAAAGACTAGATGTTCCTGTATTTACCAAATTCACTGGGTTATGGTGGTAAGAAAAGATGCACAGAAGGACTGTCAGCTTCTAGTTCTAACTTTGAAAGTGATAATATGCAAACTTTTCTTTATTATACTTTATATTTGTTTGTCTAGTGGCAATGAAACCTGTCCATGTGTGTCCATGTTCTGTTGCTTTAATAGTATTTAAGTATTGACACAAATACTGTATTTTCCTCTAAATCTTTACCTCCAGTCTTGCAATTTATTTTTCTTATTGCCAGAGGACTAAATGAATCGATTGCATTGTCTTTTTAAAAGACTGTTCTATGGTATATGAGCCAGGATCAAGAATAAGACTAGTGACAGAAAAGTAGCTAAATTAAAAGAATTTCAGAATACTTTAAGATTGCCATTTAAGTTGGTAGAGTGAGAGTAAAAAATGCTGAATCTCTGCTTACAAAATAGTGTGTGCCTTTTTGCTATTAACTTCTAAACATTTAATTTTTGTTTTCTCAGCATATAGGTTCTCTAAAGGCTAATCTGGACAGGGTACTTGAATTTTTGCTCTTGTTCTATTCTAGGAGGTATTTTTATCCTTCTTTGCCTCCTAACCCCTCACAACTGCTAAATTTATAGTATTTCAAGGCCTGTTCTCTTTTTGGAAGAATAAGCTACTGACCTAAATTAAGGCCCCCCAGAGAAGCACTCTTTGGTCCTTTAGAAGCCCAAGGACATGATGTATATAAGACAGAAAAGGGAGCTTGCACAACTACTATTGAGATCTCATTTCTTAAGCTCTAATATTAGTTTTGCAAACAACTAAATTCTCAAACAATTAATGAGATTTAGCTAAGGGGCACAATCATGTCTAATTCATGAATTTGTGAATTATTTAAGCAGTCTGAACTTCTGATCATTTTAAACAGGATTGACTCACAAACACTGGTTTTATTAGGGAAAGAAGAAGTTTTGTCATCAATTGTCCAAGCAGACTTTCTTTGAGCGTGCTAATTTGCATTTTTTATGTTACTAAGTTACTGCTATGACAGTAACCAGCTACTTTCTCAATGCTCCCATTTCAGATGTTTCAGATGTGCTCCAGTTGAAAGTAAGCTGTCATTTTACAGAAAGGGCAGAATCTTTCTGTAAGATACGGTCTGTAGAATCTTTATCATAAGATGTAAACTCCACAGGTGAGAAATGTAAAGGCAAAAGTGAGGTTTAGAGAGGTTCAATTTTAGATATTTTTACTTTTATCAAACAGGAAGCTGGAAGAGAATTTATCAAAAAATTTAACAAACCTTGAGAGTGTATTACTCAGGGCTCATGCTGGGTGCTGAATAAAATCCAAAGACAAGTAAGATACTGTCTCTGTCCTGAGATAAGAAAGAAGAGAATGTGTATAACTCACTAGAGAAAAAGAAAATGCATTCAGTGCTATAATAGAGATTTAAGCATTGTGGAGAAGAGAGACATTAATTTGTATCAGTAGTGCTCAAGACTTTTATTACAACCATATTGTTAAGAATTGACTCCAAGTGAGTCCAGATTACAAAAAAAGATTGTGGGTTGGATACATGCAGCATAGCTGATTGGAGCCTTTTAAGAATACCGAAACACTTTCAGACTTTTTGTTTGATTCTGCAGAATCTTAGCCTGCCTCATGAATGCATTTACTGTACATTCTTTTAAAAAATCTAAAATACAAATACACATAATTATAGTTAATTAGTTATTTTCTCATCCAACAGCTTTGATTTGTATATCATTAACAAAATATTGGCTCAGAATGAAGTAACTGCTATTATACATTTTTAAGAAGTTCTCCCAAAGGAAATCAAAATTTCAAAGAACACCATAGGAAAGCTACTACTTTATAAAACTCTGTCCTTAGCAGAAAATCAATCAATCCAAAGATCACTGATAGTTGGTGTTTTGAAAACAAATTTTAAATAAACTGTAAGTCCATACTCACTTAAGTGAATTGTACTGGCTTTCTTTTTGGTATTTGTACCTTTTAATTTTGTAATGAATCATTTTTAAAGGGATTGATACCAATTGGGAAGTTTAAAGTAGATGCATATATTTTCAATTAAGTAATAATAAGAAAAAGCTAAATATATAGGGAGGAAATGTTTAGAAGTAAAATATGCCCTTTAGCTTATATATTCTGAAATAATTTTAGATAGATTTAGATAATTTTTTCTACGAAGCTTTGCTGAAATTCATTTAAATCTCATTAGAGGAATCGCAGTTGCCATCTCTGCATTAATTACCAGTAAATCAAGATTTTAATGTGTAGCTTAGAATTTTCAGAGTTTTACTGTCTTCTTTCACTTATCCATTTCTCAATCTGTGTTATAAATTACTTTTCACCTTTTAACAACTGATGACTTTCAAATTTGTCTGTACCATCTCTTGTTTTCTATTTGCTGTTAATTGTTTTTATGTTGTTAAAATGAAGTGAAAATAATTTGTATTAATTGCTGTTTAGATTCTCTAATAATTATGGTGCTAGTGACGATACAATTTGTAATGTTTAACATAGCCTTGGTAGAACATATACATCAAGTGTTATATTGTCCTGTTGAATTTGTCAAAGTTCTTATTAATGTCTCTACTTATGACTAAATAGACTGTGTACTGGAAAGCTCTGGGTGACATAAATCACATAGATCACAATGTGAATGCACTCCCTGGAGTTATGCCAACAGCAGCATCTACCAGAATCAGAATAAATATGCATATCACATTGCTTATATTAATAACTAATGAGTAGCTGTGGTTCTATGGGTTAGTATGATTTCAAGATGGTGTAGCTTCTTAGTCTACAGTGATAAGCCTGTATGAATAAATTAAGCACATCTCCCTAGAAGTTTTATATCTTAAAATATATACACATAATGTATTTATTGAATCACTCAGCATAGACTTTTGAAAATATACCCTAATTGAAACAGTTCTGCTTTAAGCTTGTAAATGATTTGAGGTGTAGAAATCCATAGTTACATCACAAAAACCTTAATGTGGTATATATACTCACATGTACACAAGCCACACAACAAAACTAGGGAAGAAATGAAGCCTCTGGCTATAAACATGTGCATGCAATTAACATGGTTAAAAGGAGCAATAAATATAGTAAAAATGATTATTCCTATATTGTTTTATTGAGGAAGTGATTTTTCTTACTTTATACTCTACTGGGGACAGGTTAGCAGGCAGATACTTTTCAGTTAGAGAATTCCCGGGATGGTCCTGTAGCCATTGCGGTAGCCAGCATTTATTGTTACCTCTGAGAATTTGCACCTGATACCTGCACGGGTTGGCCTTGGTAAAAATTAGGGCATAGGCCTGATCTGCTTTCCTTCCTCTGTTTATACACCTGAGTTTTTCACAGCTAATTTCCCTCATGTTACCCTCTGGCTGCCTATAAAACTCATTTTGATAATCTCAAGGAGGCTCTACGTTTTAAAAATACCTATTTTCTCTTTCAAACCTTTTCCTTCTGTGTTCTACTCTCTCATGACCTTCTGAGCAAGCTATCCTGGTAAACTAGACCTCTTAGTGGCTTATAGTGAATTAATGTAAGACACCTATTCTTGTTATTGTTCAGCTAGTTTCAAGTAGAGTCCACCAGTGGGAGACACTGGCAGGAAATTGGAAGACAGGAGGAAAGAAAGTTGGCTATGTTTCTTTCCAGCACCAGGCTATGTCTCTGGCCATGTGCTCTCACGATTATAGCTTTCACAAGGCAGCCTCTCCTCCATAATTCTACCTTATTGGACTCTAGTAAAACCATTTTCTTCCCTTGTTCCTTAGCCCTAGAGTAATGATTACTCCTTGCTGTTATCACAGTCTGGATCCTTGACCAGCCCTTGTTTCTTTTCTTTTTTTCTTTTTTTTAAATTTTACTTTAGGTTCTGGGGTACATGTGCAGGTCATGCAGGGTTGCTGCATAGGTGCATTCTATATCTGGCATTTCTCCCCATGTTATCCCTCCCCACCCTTCCCATCCCCTGCTGTCCCTCCCCTGGCACCCCCCAACTGTCCCCAGTGTGTAATGCTCCTCTCCCTGAGTCCATGTGTTCTCATTGTTCAACACCCACCTATGAGTGAGAACATGCAGTGTTTGGTTTTCCGTTCTTGTGTCAGTTTGCCAAGAATGATGGTTTCCAGATTCATCCAAGTCCCTACAAAGGACACGAACTCATCATTTTTTATGGCTGTGCAGTATTCCATGGTGTATATGTGCCACATTTTCTTTGTCCAGTATATCACTGATGGGCATTTGGGTTGGTTCCAGGTCTTTGCTATTATAAACAGGGCGGCAATGAACATACCTGTGCATGTGTCTTTATAGTAGAATGATTTATAGTTCTATTTTCTTAATCTTAATCCAGCTGTTCCTTTTTAGAAGTTAATTTGGTCTCCTGAATTTCTATATAACTTATGAATTATTTAATCATAGAATTTCAGTTTGGCTTCTCTTAGTTGTGTATGAGTCTGTCTGCCCTACTAGATAGTGAGGCACGAAGCACATTAAATTTGTCTTTGAATTCCAGTACCTAGCAGAGTATCTGACATGTGATAGCAGCTCAGTACATATTTGTTAAATGAACAAATAGGTTAACATGACTGTTACTTCCTGAATCTTCTCTTAGAAAACTCCTAGAGCCATTCTAATGCCCCCCCTTTTTTTTAAGACAGAGTCTCGCTCTGTCGCACAGGCTGGGGTGCAGTGGTGCAATCTCGGCTCACTGCAACTCTGCCTCCCGGGTTCAAGTAATTCTCCTGCCTCAGCCTCCTGAGTAGCTGAAGCTACAGGCGCTTGCCACCACGCCCAGCTAATTTTTTGTATTTTTAGTAGAGACAGGGTTTCACCGTGTTAGCCATTTTTATGATTCCTTGCAGTGGTTTTAGAAATCATTATATCTTTTTTGAATTTCTTCACA
This sequence comes from Ateles fusciceps, assembly GCA_036589455.1. Lineage (NCBI taxonomy): Eukaryota > Metazoa > Chordata > Mammalia > Primates > Atelidae > Ateles > Ateles fusciceps. The sequence goes on from JAZHEH010003051.1 coordinate 3,344,788, forward strand.
GTTCTCCTCTAAAGATCTAGCTAAGAAAGAACCTATTAGTATTACTGAATATTCCATGTCAACATTAGAATTATGGAGAATTATAGCAACTTATCAAAAAAGAAATTAAATAAAAATCACTCACTTTGGGTTCTCCCTAAGCCAACTTCTTCCTGCTTGTGCTCATTGCTTGAAAGAGAATTAAGCAATTGTGACCTCATTCATTTTTGTGCTTTTTCTCTCCCTGACAAGCTCCACTTGGTGCCCTATTGTCCCACAAGTTGCCTATTTGAGTCTTTTGAATTAAGGGTTTAGAACAGAAGGCCCATTTTCTCTACATGAATATTAAATTATCAAAAGACTCTGTGTAAAGAGAATTTACCCTTGTGTGTTTTTACAATGTTTCCTTTCACCTCTGTGTAAGAAAGATTTAGAACACCATTGCTTTTCTTCCACATACCCTTGGACTTATATAGGCTGCAGTTATCAAGTCATATAATATAATAGGCTTAGAAACCTTTGAATGGCAGGTACCGAATAGATGTAAGAAAAGTTTTATTTATTATCATTATCTTATAAAATATAGTACTTATTAAGTATAATTAAACATGCAATATGCTAGGTCTTGGTATGTTGAGGTTACTGGGTTTCATAAAAACACAAAAAAATCCTAGAAGTTAGATGTCAGAGAGATATATTTTGTACTTAATCAGGTTTATTAAGTAAATGCACATACCATTTTAATTCATAATATGATAGTATGCAACTGACAAATCCATTGTTTCATTTTGAATATTCAGAAGTGAGCATATTTTAGCCAGACTTTAAGTGATATAATTAATGCAAGTAAATTGTATTATTTGCTACTAAGTTCTAAAAAGCTCAAAATCAATTGACTAGAAGATATGCATTATGTAGTCAAATTTGTTAATAAATGCTAAGTAAGGAGATCAGTTGAAAGATGACTTTTTTTTTAAATGTGCACAGTTTTCATTATTTAAATATGCAACTTTAAAATAGTTTTTCAAGGAAAGTGAGAGTTGTGTTAAGTTTGGGTATTAATATTTATACAATAATATATTAATATTTTTAAGAAAATAGACCAGGCATGGTGGCTCATGCCTGTAATCCCAGCATTTTGGGAGGGTAGGCAGAAGGACCACTTATGGACCAGCAGTTTGAGACAAGCCTGGGCAACACAGCAAGACCCTGTTTCTAAAAGAAAAATGTAATAAAATTAAAAAATAAAAGTATGTCTAATTTCTTCTTCTTATTGGCAAGTTGATACTTTTAAAGGTAATAGGGATATATAAATTCCAAAGAGTGAAACAATTTCTTATAATTCATACAGTGGAATTAAAAGAAAATGTACACATTTACTTTATAGAATTTGCTTAGTTAAAATAAAAAAATTGGATTTAGTAAATATGGGGAACAAATTGCCAGAGTCTGTATCAGTTGGTCACTTCCACTGGTCTTTGAAATAATTATCTTGGGGTAGATCTAGATGTTATGGGGATCTGAAGCATCTACAATATTAGGTGCCCTTTCAAAGAAAAAATACAAAATTATGGAAGGAGAACTTAGTTCAGGATCTTACAAAGAGCCTAAGCCAGAGAAGGACCCTGAAAATTAGGCTTCATTAGCTTTAGGGTAAGTCTGTTTCAGGTTAGGTGATGAGTCAATGTGAGTAGTGTGAAATACTTCAAAACAAGGAAATGATTTCTGTTGGCTAAATGTTTGTGTGAATTGTAAATATTTTGCAAGTTTTTGAAAAAATTATTTGATACTCTATGCATTTTTATGGATTGAAAACATATTTTTTCCCATGGAATCTAAGGTTACATTTTAAAATTTCACTTAATTGGGAGAGAAGCAAGGCTGGTTCAGATTAAGACCTATCAGCATCCTAGATGGGGTGCCCTAACCCCTACGTGCTTAGAAGTAAAATAACACTAAACCATAAAACCTAAAACTTACATGGATGTGCTGAAATGAATAGAGCTTCTTTCTGTTATAATTTTCTATTTTAAAATGCTGTAATGGTATATAAAACAAAAACTTTTCTCATATTTTTCCCTGATTCTCATTACCCTTGATTTATTGCCACCCTAAGTGCCTACTTAATATGCCCTAAGTGGGACATCATCTATCAGGCAAGTAATTGGCTGCAAGTCTGCTTCTTGGCACTACTTTTTCAGACTCTAATTCTGACTTGTCATTGCCCTTTTTCTTTTTTGTATCTTATTTTACTCTCAACTTAATTTGCATGATGCTAACTTAAGTTTACATGTGCCCTGCAGTAGATTGAATTGAGGTTTCTGGTTATTCAAACATGTTGAACAAAAGGAGTAAAAACATGTGAATTGCCGTTACAAGACGATCTGATCCCCCGCTAAGCTAATTTTCCAATAAAATAAATATATATGTATTTTTTACTCCAAAGCGATATGCCAATTTCAAGGACGAACCTACTTTGAAGGAGAAAGAAATACGGTCTATTCCTCTTCTGGAGTATGTGTTCTCTATGAGTGCAAGGTAAGAAGACTATTCACAGGTCTTTCAAAATTGTCTGTATTTATAAATACAATAAAAGTTTCTTGACTAGCTCACCCTTGAAATACATTTTTGAAATTCTAATGCAAAGAGAAAATTCACAGTATCAATTATAGTTCGAATGTAAAGAAATTCTCATTTTTTTCAAACATGTAAATTAGAGGTTGAAAAATCATTTTCCCAATAAGTAAAAATGCCATTTTGTCAAAGCCTTGTGAAGCTGTCTTATATTTTCAAATTCAAGTCAGCTCCTTATTTGCTGTTGGGAGGAAAATATAGGTGAAGTTAGACTTAGCTTTTTGTCACTCATGATTTTGAACCATGTGAGAAATATTGCTTGGTTCAATTAAAAGCAAAACAAAAAGCTACCTAACTAAAATTAATTGTTGGATGGAATTGAGACTCATGTTGTTCTAATTCCCTCTGGAAGGACTGTTTTAAATTAGATAAAGGGGAATTCCTTCCAAATTTACTTGCCAAGGTTTCTGAAGCAAATGTGATTTGTTTGAACTTTTGCCCTTGACCTACTAATTGAAAAACTAAATATGTTTCACAACACTTTTCATGTTTGCCCCTTGTAAATTATAATATTATATTTCTTGACCCTAGTATCACATTTCAATCCTTATTCCATATGAAGGAAACTGTCTCTACATAAGATTTCTGCCTTGGGTTTCATTTTTATTTGATAGTTAATTTTCCTCTTTAAATACTTACTGTACATGGGTTTGGGAAATGATTTAGTACGTATAAATTATGCAGAAAATTAAAATAGTGATATATGCTGCTGGCACCACCAATAAACTGGGAGCATCTATATGATTGCTAAGGGTTAGGGAAAGGAAAATCCTAAGAATATTGCCAAGACAAATTGAATCTGAAAGAAGCTATCCACTTTATGCATCTTAATTTGGAAATCCTTTGAGATAAGCAAGGAGGAGATGCAAAGAGGCAAGACTGTGACAGATTTGATTTCTAGAACATGAAAGCTCTGATTTCTTCATGCCCATTATAAAGTATCCTAGCTGCTTCTTTTAGTTTTAAATCAGCTTTCCAATGATGTAGGTTCCCATCAAGAGAATAGAGGCACAGGAACATTAAAATGAATCACTCAACCTGTATTTCAAGATGATGGATTTTCCTTTATCAGCAACTCTTCACCAGGGCTGTTGTGAGTGGAGTAAGTCCCACAATAGATAAAAGAATTGGAAGACAAAGTGAGATCTAGTAACTCCAAAATGAGAAACGGGACTCAGAGAAGTTACTTCAAGGAGGGTGGAAAACTTTTGCCAGCTGGCTTCTACAGTAATCTCTAACATTAAAATGTGGGCTCTAAATTTAAAAATCTTGAGGGCATTTAAACTTTTTCTCTCTCTTTCTCTGTCTCTGTCTCTCTCTCTCTCTCTGTGTGTGTGTGTGTGTGTGTGTGTGTGTATGTGTGTGAGAGAGTATATGTGTATCCTATTCATTTTACCAGAATATGTCTCATAATACTGATAATTGTGATTTAGAAATGTACTGGTATAATTGCCTATTGGATTTTAAAGTTGCTATTATATAAAATTGTTTGATTTTAAATAGGTTCAGTTAGAAGTCTGTAGAGAGGCAACACTGCAGGTGCTCAGCAAATTTTAGATAAATGAGTGAATGTTACCTTTTATTTGCTCAAACAAAAGGCACAATTTTTTTTACCTTCTAATGCTTCACCATCCAATAGAAATATGATGCAAACCACAAACATAATTTTTGTTGGACCATTTTTTTTTTTTTTGAGACTGAGTTTCACTCTGTCACCCAAGCTAGAGTGCAGTGGCGTGATCTCGGCTCGCTGCAACCTCTGCCTCCCCGGTTAAAGTGATTCTCCTGCCTCAGCCTCCTGAGTAGCTGGGATTACAGGTGTCCATCACTATGTCCAGCTAATTTTTTGTATTTTTAGTAGAGACAGGGTTTCACCATGTTGGCCAGGATGGTCTTGAACTCCTGACCTCATGATTCATCTGCCTTGGCCTCCCAAAGTGCTAAGATTACAAGTGTGAGCCAGGCCTGGACCAATTTTTTTTCGGTTTCCCCCATATATCCTAAATATCATCATTTCAATGTGTAATCAATATGAAACGTATTAATAAAATATTGTACCTTCTTTTGTTATACTAAGTCTTCAAACTCTCATGTGTATACTTTGCAATTACAGTGTAAAAGAGCTACATGTAGCTAGTGGCTATTGATCGGACAGCACAGCTCTATCAGATCATCATAAGCTTTTGTACTAAGTTCTTCACTTTAAGGACTCTCACAGTTTCTTTTCCCTTCAAGGCCCTTAGCTCCCGTATTTACAGTGTTACATAATTGACAGCTCTCTCACACATCCATTTTCTGGGCTGTCAGTTCTAGTCCCTGTTTGTTCTTTTTTTTTTTTTTTTTTTTTTTTTTGATGGAGTCTTGCTCTGTCACCCAGGCTAGAGTGCAGTGGCATGATCTTGGCTCACTGCAACCTCCACCTCTCGGGTTCAAGCTATTCTCCTGCCTCAGCCTCCCGAGTAGCTGGGATTACAGGTGCCCATCACCGTGCCCAGCTAATTTTTGTATTTTTAGTAGATACGGGGTTTCGCCATCTTGGCTAGGCTGATTTCGAACTCCTGACCTCGTGATCTACCCACCTCAGCCTCCCAAATTGCTGGGATTACAGGCGTGAGTCACTGCGCCCGGCCCCCGTCTTTATTCTTTTATTGTCAGTTTTGTGGCTTTGAAAATATGTCCTGGGGTCTGTGACTTTAATAGTAAACAGAAAAACACTGTGGTTTTGAAAATCAAATTACCAGAACTGATTTCACTACTAAACCAACAGAAGACTAGCATTTGACTCCACTGTATACATGTCTCCTGCCACTTTCTTGACAAAAGCTTATAATTTAGAGAAGGTCCTTTATATAAATGAGCCAGGAAAAGGCAGATATTGAAATGTGTACTTCTTCTATGAAAGCATGCCTTGCAGAACTGATATCTACAAATCTAAGCTATTGAGCAGTAGTTAAAACGGAAGCTTGCAAGCTCAAAGAGTTATTTAATTACTTATGTATTGGTTAGCATAATATAACATAGTTAATGACCCTTGTTTTTAGGAGATTGGAGACTGACAGTATAGAAAACAAATGTTTGCTGCAAAGGCAGGGCTACTTCAATTGTCAGAAAGTATTTTGTGTTTTGGTTTCCCCCCTGGGAAGTACTTGATCTTTTTGTCTGCAAGAACCACAATGATTTTACATTGATTTTTTTCATTTATTTAAGAAAATTTTTAAAGTGTCAATTATGTGCCTGAAAATGTGCTAGACATTAATTTACAAGAGACTTGAATCCTGCCCTCATTTTCCTTGTAGTTTTGTGGGACATAGTCAGTGTTTCTTACCAGAATCATCTGTGAGAATCTTCTTATAACAAAACCTTATAAGAAAACTGAAATGTTTCAAAAGCTCAATTTTAATTTACTGTTTTTTTCCAAAAGCTGTTGATGTAATTCATTCAAACTGTGTCTTTTCCACAGTTGTCATCTGGGCTTACAAATGTATTGTAAAACTAGCAAAAATTTTCAGGATTACATAGATGTTTGGCAAATTACAGACATGGCTGCAGTGTGGCAGAATCAGTGTGGCTGATTCCTATTCTAAATACTTGCTCATTCTAAAGGCTTTCCAGTTGGGATTTAATACCATTTTGGGAGTGAGCCCATGGCCCGTGCAGAGGTCCTCAAGACAAAAATTTTCCTCTGATCTTAAAAGAGCCTTCTCAGATGCTGGATCTGGAAACTTCTTAGCAAGTCCTAATGACAAAATTTGAAGAATTTCTTTTGTGTTGTCTAACAGGACCACACCATGAAACTTGTTGAGAGTTCAGGCTGTCCAGCTTTGGATTGTCCAGAGTCTCATCAGATTACCTTGTCTCACAGCTGTTGCAAAGTTTGTAAAGGTAAGACTTTTTTGGAAAGTAAGATTTATGTGCAAGAGTCATTCTAGTAGGCTAGTATAACTGACATGAAGTAGACACTCTTATAAGTGAATTATTTCCATAGACTTAATAGTATTTCCCTATATGCTCTCCTGATTTGGCACAGAGTAGCACAGTAGGTAGTCATGAAATATTTACTGAACTGAATTAAAACTGAATTGCTCTCATGCATTTCTGCAAAGTGTCTTGAACTTGGATCTCTAAATTCCTTTTCGGTGTGCTGGTTTGGAATCAACACAGCTTTACTAAAGAAAGTTACACAACAATATTGAGTTAGTTATTTTATTGGCAGTTAACTGTTTCTTGGCAAGTGAGTCTTGTTTATCATTTCTCCTTAGCTTCTTTTTATAACTTACCTATAATACTTTCCATTATGATTACTTCAGATCCCTCTCTTCTCGATTCTACTCTCAATTCCCACCTACAGGTTTCTGGACTACTGAGAAGAGAGAGGCCATCAGACATACGTTGTTTGTTCTGCATTGCCTCTGATACGATAGGACTAGAACTAGTAATTAGAAGGGACTTCGATTATTAGTTCAATATAAGTAGAAGGGACTTTGATTATTAGTTCAATATAAGTTCAAGAAATTAACTGCCAGAAGGCAGTGAATTTCCATCACTAAAGGTTTTTAAACTAGGTATGTTATTATAGATTCATATATTAAATTAAAGCATTGATTATATGGAACTCTTTAAGATCCTTGCCAGTCATGAAATATATGCACCTTCCTGTATTACACTGGCATTATATGCTTGTGAATCCATCTTCTGCATTAGACAATGCATCTTGTGGGCAGGGCTGAGTCTTTATGTTCATCACTATATCCTTAATATCTAGTATGATATCTGGAATGTAGTTGGTACTTATAACTGATGTAATTGGTGCTATATGACAAACTGCCCCAAATGAGCTACTAGTACTTGTTTGAATAATGACCTTTATGTTGATGGAAAATGAAGCTTAAATAGAAAAAGTAAGACAAAGAAACATTATGAAACATATACTATTTTGTTTTCTTTTAACCTGCTCTGTCAAAAATGGACATAGAATCTGATAGATCCTAGATCACCCACTCCCATTTTTAGCAGGGTGGTGTAGTTTGGTTTTGTTTTTAGTTTTAAGTTACTTTTCCATCCACTCAATAGAGAGTTTTTAAATCTCAGTTTATGTGAGGCTCTTTAGAAATCACAAAATGGTTTAAGACATGGTCTGCCCATCAAGGAGCCTCCAGCGTAACTCTGCAAAAATAAGAAACACTTCTAAAAAGAACTATGATCACATGGACATATAATAAGGAACATAAGAGTTTTCACTCTCACAGTGCCTGGGTCAGTGCCTTACACAAAGCATGTGTACAATTTTATATGAATCAAGAATGCTCTTTGGATTTGGGTCTCCCAGTTTGCAGCTTGACTAGAGTGTTTTTGGCATCCAAACACGGGTAGGTCGTATCAGTGTTTCTTAAACTTCAATATACATATGACTAATTTCAGAATATTATTAAAATGCAGATTTGTATTCAGTAGGTCTAGGGTAAGGTCTAAGAATCTGAGTTTCTAAAAAAAAAGAAACTCCTAGGTGATGCTGATGCTGATGGCAAGCAGGACCACACTTTTAGTAGTTCTCTGTTGCTGCAAAAAACGCTATCTATTGCTGCTCCAAAACTCAGTGATTAACGCAATAGTATTGTGGGTCAGGAATTCAGACGGGGCTTGGCTAAGTGATTCCTGTGCTCCACGTGGTGTTAACTGGGGTCGTTCAATGCTGTAGGGCTGGAAGCTGGGCTTGGCGGGGAGGTTCAAGATGGCCTCATTATATATTGTTCACCTTGGTAGGGATGGTTAGAAGGCTGAACACAGCTGGCGCTCCCTCTCTCTTTACATAATCTCAGGACTTCTTCCCATGGTCTCTCCAGCAGGGTAGTGACCAGACTTCTTAAATGGTAGCTCAGGCTTTCAAAGACTAAGTCTGCAACTGGCAACACATCACTTCTATCACACACAATTGGGCAAAGCAGTCACAGGCAGCCCACATTCAAGAGAAGGGAAAATAGACCTCACCATAGATAGGAGTACTGAAAAAGTGTGGCCACCTTTAATGGCTATTTTTAAGAGACACTAAAGGTGTCCAAGGGCTACACAGAAATTACAGAAATGAATAGCATAGAAGTTAGTCAAAGTTGGGTAAGATAAGATTTGGGTAAAAAAGCTGAAATAGGGCCTTTAAGATATCAAGAGAAACCTTAACCACATCTATTTCTTTATAAAAGAGTCCTAATATATTATGAAAAGCAAGTTAGTAAATGGGAAAGGCTAATACAAAAATTGTGTTATATTTACATTATTTACAGTTTAAAAAAATTATTGTGTTTACATAGCATACTTAAAAACACAATGATAGGCTATATCATGACTGATACCCCCTTCATCTGAGATTCTGATGTAACTGATACAAGATGGGTGGGGCCTTGGCATTACTATTTTTAGAAACTCCCTGATAAATTATTTTTCGAAGCTAGGATTGTGAACCAGTGGCTTAGATAATCCTCAAACTGAAATTGGACAGGTTGGCCCTTCTCGAAATAATTAGCACCATTTTTAATAAAGATTACATCAATGTCTGGCTTCAAATATGTAAAATAAACATGTGTTCTCCTAGCATTTCTAACAAACTAAAATAAGTCAAATTTTCAAGGCTTAAATTTTTAGTCAGCTTCTAAAGATACGTTGTGACAAATTCATTTTAATAAAGTTGGCCACCTGTTTCCAGGCCTGTTTGTGTAGTGCTAAAGATGGTGTGTTCACGTCGGAAAGAGTGAGTTGTTGTACAACAATTAGTAAATGTTCCCTGAGGGCAGAGCATGAGATAAAGTGTTGACCTTTTCACTAGAGGCTCAGCCAGTGGTTAGAAACTAAGCTGCACTCCGAAGTCAGGCTCCAAATCACTAGACGCTAAATCAAAATCACTGTGTTCTACATACCCTGTAGCTAGCCATCTTCTGTAGCAGCAGATCAGAAGAAATGTAGCAGAAAAGTTTTCTGCTTTTTTCAAATTAGAGAGCCCTTTCAAGGAAGCTTATAACAGATCACCACATGACAGAGACGAAGCGATCCAGTGAGGATTCTGACTTAGATTCAGAAATAATGTGGATAACCTTTATAGCCACAGTCCTTCTGGTTCTTCTTCTCCTCCTTGGCAACCACTTTGTCTGCCTGCAAGACCATTGAGCCTTATTCACTAGATGTCCCTCTTCAATTTGTTATTTACTTCATCTCAACTCATAATTATAAGCAACAGGGGCATCCACATGCAGAAGCCTGAGTTAGTGTCGGTTGTTCTCCTCTCCCCTGGGAAATTTCTGGATAACCTATGGTTTCCCACATTATTTAATTATCACCATGATTCTGGCTATTACTAATACCGTTATATAGCTAATAATTTTTAAGTACCTACTCTTAGTCAACTCATTTTAAAAAGATTTAGTTTTATTCCTAAGCGGTGGTAGCCATGAAATAATAGGGTTATTTGCTAGATTTGTGTATTTCTTATACACATTTAAAGAAATCCATTGCTATTTGTATTTTTTTATGTTCATCCATGTACATGAGCTACACTTTGGGAAACACTAGGATAGTCCATTTTCTTGCAAACAACACTGGAATTAAGTTAGTATTCTTTAATGTACAAGTGACAGAACACCCAATTCAAGTGGCACGGCAAAAAATTGGAATATGCAGGTCCCAGTAAGCAGAGGGTAAATTGGCTTCAGGTGTAGCTTGATTCAGCTCTCAAATCCCGTCCCTTTGTTTTGATGTATCTCTCAGTTTATCTCCTTTGAGGTAGCTTTATTTTCAGGCTCTATGTGTTTTCAGCTATACCCTTACATTCTTATGCTCATATCATTATGCCATTTAAGTAGGTGGAAGGAAAAGCTCAATATTCTCATAAACTGAATAAAAATCCCAGAGTTGAGTTTCAGTGGTCTTCATTAGCTTGAAGTAGATAATACACCCTGACTTGAAGAAATTATTGTGTCCGGGCCAGCGGACTACATGACTGATGTGGCTGCATCCTGGGGAGGAGTAGAGTCCGTTTTCTTATAAGCATCTGGGCTGAAAGTAGGGGTGCGTGATTCTTCCAAAGTATAACTAGGTTATTCTTTTTTCCACAAAAACAAGAAATAGATGCCTTTAGGAAAAACCTATAAGTATTTCAGCACAACATTATTGTATTCTTTTTTCTCCTGACAATTAAGTATTACCATTATATATATATATATATATATATATATATATATATATATATATATATAAAACAGTACACACACACACACACACCCCTTTTGTATCCACTCCCTCCTACTTTTCCAGTTATATAGGAATGCATGTTTATATTTTACCCAAAAGGTCTACACTTGATAAAAAAACATAGAACTTTATGTAACTTTGTAAAGCTTCCAAAGGGGATTAGAGAACATGATATCCTTGAAGTTAAAATCTAAAGAAGGAAATCAAAGAAAGGCTAGATTGTGTTAGATAATTAGTTCATTCATCTGTCTATAACAAATATTTAAATTTTCTTTTATGGATCTCAACATTTTTTGTTTCAGCTTATTAGTAATACTCTAATAGCTTTAATTATTAGCAAATAATATACTATTATGCTTTTACATAGATGATTTCATTTGAACCTCACATTTTTACAAGGTAGTTATTATACTAATTTTACAGGTGAGAAAAACTGAAGGCTTTGAAAGGTTAATTAATGTACAGTTAGTAATTTACACAGCAAGTAAGTGGCAGAGATCAGATGTAAACTAGGCCTCCCAACTCCAAAAGCCAAGCACACGTGAATGGAAATGCAACTATGAAGATAATAGGATTATGTTGCCAACCCATCCTCTGATTTCTTTAAAGCTATTCCCTATATATCAGAAGCAACCCACTTTAAATCAAGCCTGGATTTTCTACCCATTAGTTGTTAGCTTTTCGACCCTAGCATTTTGCAGAATAACCAGTAGATTCAATCAACTTATCTGTTGGAAGAATGAATCAAAATAGCCGACATTGTTTATAGTAAATTGGAATTCAGTTGACTGAAATTTTAATTTTCAAGTATTTGTGTTTAATAAAACCCATCTGATAAAAAGTAGAGCACTTTCTAACTTTTACCAAAAACAGTGAAAGTTGGATCATGCTGTTATCTTACAGTGAGAAAATTCTTGCAGCAATTGAACTTGACATAGTGTATGTGTGCAGGATGTTTAATGCTGAGATGAGAAGTCTCACCATTACTGAAACAGAAATGAAAATGGATGGTAATAGAGGTGGCATATCATATGGCGTAGATAATATTGGGCAGAGTCTTAAGGATGGGAGCATAGAAAATTCAACCAAGTGAAAAACTGAAGGATAGTTGTGAGGAAAAGGTGTCTCAGAAATGGTACCCATTCTTAGTTACAGCCCTCTAAAAGTTATTTGAAACAGTACAGATAAAATTATGCAGAAATTTAGCACTGCGTTAAAGCTTTGTTTCTTAATTCTCTGTGTATGTTAAGAAGTAGGCTATTTTTTAGTAACTTTGTTTTAATATAGAATAAGTGTAAAGTGGTTTTCGAAGCCTTTTCAGTTATGATTTTGATGTGTTCAGTTTGATGATGTGCTGAACTATTGGGATAGGTAGGGAAGGTAACTTTTTAGCTGAAATTGTTCTCCTTCAGGCATTATAAAAAGACAGTGGAATACATTTGAAGAAACATTATCTCAATTTAGCTATTTAAAGAAGAAGGAAAAATAAAAAGACCCTAGGAGAAAGCATTTTTTACTTTTGCTCTTCTTAAGAATTTTACTTTTAAATGTACAGCCTTAATCATGACAATTTAGATTGTGAAGACTCTTGTCAAAGAAGCTAACTTTCCAAGTATTTTAGATGCTGTTATTGACTATATTTTTCTGTACTGAACAAACCTATCTTTGATTTTGTTTTATTTTTGTAGAAATCACTGAGTCCTTTGATTACTTTTCTATTCTTTTTAATGACATTCTTACATTTTTGGAACATTATGCTTCTTCAGGCTTATTAAGTTGTACCAATAATATTTTACTATATACCATAGTTGCATTAATAGGAAATATGTTTTAACTCTGGAATGATACCAATCAGAATGAACACCAGTTTGCTTACAGATAAGATTAACCAATTTAGTACTTCCATCTGTATGATTTTTGCGAGTAAAAGTCTTTCTTGGCTATAGGTAGATCAGATTATTCTAAGATACATGAAATATACTTTTTTAGTCCTTCTTCTCTTTCCTTACTTTTTTAGTCCTTCTTCTTTTTCCTTCCCTCCCTTGCTCCCTCCCTCCCTCCCTTCTTTCCTTCCTTCTCTCTTTTCTTTCTTTCCCTTTCTTTCCTTCCCTCCCTCCTTCCCTCCCTCCTTCCTTCCTTCCTTCCTTCTTTTCCTTTTCTTTCTTTTTCTTTTCTTCTCTTTTCTTTTCTTCCTCACTCTGTTGCCCAGGCTGGAGTGCAATGGTGTGAGCAACTTCCGCCTCCCGGGTTCAAGCAATTCTCCTGCCTCAGCCTCTTGACTAGGTGGGATTACAGGCACCTGCCACCACGCCCAGCTAATTTTTGTATTTGTGGTAGAGACAGGGTTTCACCATGTTGCCCAGGCTGCTCTCCAAATTCTAACCTCAAGGGATCCACCCACCTCAGCCTCACAAACTGCTGGGGTTACAGGTGTGAGCCACCACATCTGGCCACCTTCTTTCTTTTTTTAAAACATGGACTAAAATAGTAATTCATTAGAAAATGCAAAACTAGATAGATAACATACATCAAGCAATTTAAAACTGGTTGAATGATATATAATTATGTAATTTCCATTAAATATGGATTCCAGTTATGAAGACTTCATTTCAGCATCTGAGATGATCTTTGAACAAAAGATTCAGACCACAGGAAGAGATCTTGAGACATTACACATGATTGCTCTCACTGTTTATAAAATGTTCCATTATTCTTTTCTCTCATAAAGACTCTGAGATCTGTGAAATCTCTATAATTCTTAAAAATTTTCTTCCTCTTTAGAGTGAACATACTTTGCCTTGCAGATTTCTAGAGAAAATTAGATTAAAGTCATCTTTGACACATTTAGAAAGTTATTTTTTTTTGGATGCTAAGCCATCTGTCTAATTTCTTAAATATACAATAGATACATTTCATCTGACCTGGTTTGTTTTACCCACAGGTATTGATAATGTTGAACCTATAGTTCTCTGATTATCTTCTCATTGTGTTACCTTCCATATTATAAATCTTCATTTTGGACTCTTATAATATTTCTTTTTTCAGATATATGGAGGATTGTAATTAGAATATTGGGGACTAGACAGCATTTGAAAGTCAAAAGCCAAAGGAGTTAACTTGAAATAGAAATTAATTGAGTTAAACATAAAGAAAAACTTTTTGATACTCATAGCATGTGATTCTTCTGTAAATGTTGATGAAGATACTAATTAAAAATCATTTAGGGAAAAATAGCTTCTAAATGAAAGAAAATATTAACTAGGAAAAATCTGCTTTGTCATAGTTTCATTTACCTTAATACATTTCTTTTTTTTTTCTGTAGGTTATGACTTTTGTTCTGAAAGGCATAATTGCATGGAGAATTCTGTCTGCAGAAATCTGAATGACAGGGCTGTTTGTAGCTGTCGAGATGGTTTCAGGGCTCTTCGAGAAGATAATGCCTACTGTGAAGGTAATCCTTGTAATGATGTGTAGCTCAGCTGTATAAATTTTCCAGGATTACTGCATGCAAAATTTATTAATTTCCCAGGTTGTCAAGCTGATGGTCCCATTAAAAGCTGTGAATTTAATTTGAAGCATATTAATCAGCTAAAAATAATTATCTTTCAAATTAAAGTTTTTCAGATATCTGCTATATGTCAGACTAATAAGTTAATATGGCTGGTTTCTTGAATTAGAACAATTCTTCCACTGTGAAATTGCCCTCTTTTTTTTTCGTAATTAGATATTCAGATAGCTCACATATTGACATGATTACTGTGGCGTGCAGTTAGAATTGTAGTGAGATTTTTCCAGACAGTGTTGTGTAACAAAGACAATCACTTAACAGGAAGATAAAGTGCCTACTGCTATTTTTGTTTGCTACTATAAGTAAGCCAAGGGTTTTATTCGTGGTCTGTAGTATTTAGTAAGTAGCTCCAGTGGAGTAAATCATTTTCTAGTTACTTTAAAAATCTTAACTAATATCCAAGGTAGTTTTTCTCTCATGGAAACTGTTCACATACAGTGAGTAGACCCTTGGCATTTGCAAATGTTGTGGCTTTGACTCTTCTTGAAGAAGTCCATGAGATAATTTATGATTTCCCTAAGGTACGTATTTGAATAGTTTCTGTTAATTGTGTAACTAGCTAATAGCTTTTACAAATAAGAACATTGATTTGGTGGTGTTTAGGCATTTGGAAGGTTCTAGACTTACCCACTCCACATGTCAAGCATGTGCCATAGATGGAAAACCTCAGATATAAACACACAGCTTCTGTTTAGCTGCAGGATGATTTGTTGGCTCTTGGGAAACCAACTTCTGTTGTTTCCCTTAGCTTTAAATAGTTTCTTCTTTGTCTTAAAAAATATCTGTATTAATTTTTTAAATTGACTTATGCATCAAAATATTTCTTAAAATGCTACTGATTCAGTCCTAAAGGGATCATTCCAGTTTTGCAGAATAAAAGAGATATGGTTTCCCTTCCCCGTTCATAATGCAGATTTATTTAAAATTCCTCATTTTAAAAGGCTTTACATAAAAATGGATTTTTACCTAATGATTTTTATTCTTACATAACATAGAGGTAAATTTTCTTTGGAAACTAATGTATTTTCATTATGATATTTGAGATCTTTAACGTGTAACAAGCCCCTTTGATATTGTTTATGTGTATAATATGAAACCACATGATACAAATTCATGTGATATTTTGTTTTAAATTTTATTCATATGATTATTACTTTTTAAAAAATTTTGAGCTGCTTTTGATGCTACTAAGTGTATTCAATCATATAATAAATATTTAGTGAACACCTACTGTGTCCTGAACACTTTTCTAGGCTTGGTATAAAGTGGAGTAAATGGCGAACAAGTCTAAGAATTTCCTGTGCTCAGGAATTTTACATTCTGTGGTAAGAGAGAGAATTAGTTGGGGGCCATAAAACTAGAGGAGACAGTTTTGGGTAGTGAAAAATAATAGGAAGAAATGAAACAAGATGATGTGCTAGAGATTGGCTGGGAATTTATTCAGATAGAGTGGTCAACCTCTGGGGTAGGGATTGAACGGAGAGTAGTGGTTAACCTGAGACTGGATGATAAGAAAGGAAACAGCCATGTAATAATTTTGGATAAAACATTTCAACCAGAAGAATTAAAAGTGGAAAGGCTCTAAGTGGGAATGAGCTTAGAATGCACTAGGAACAAAATGAAGGACAATGTAATGGAGCCGACAAATCAAAGGCAATCACATTGGAGAATTAGGCAGGGGCCAGGTAATGTAGGAAAGTTTGCAAGGGTTTCAGTTTCTTCAAGGAGAGGAGTGATATGCTCAGGCTTGTATTAAAAAGGATAGTTCTGGCTGCAGTGTGATAGGTGAACTATGGTGTTGGGTGTGGTAGGGAGAAGTGGAAATTGGAGACCAGCTAGAAGGCTATTGCAGTAGTACAAGTAAAGATGTTGATGGCCTGCATAAGGAAAGTTATAGAGAGGGTGAAGAGAAATGGGGTATATTCATAATGTGTTTTCAAAGTAGAGCCAAAATACTTGCAGATAGTTTATTGCACTGGAGAATTGATCAAGAGGAGCCAAGGTTTGGAATCTGAGCAACACATGGATGCTGTCGCCATTTATTGAGACGGAAAAGAAGTTAAGGAAAGAGGCCAGAGATTTAGATTACCTTACTTTAAAAAATTACTTATCAATGCAACTTGCTGAAAATTGGCCTAATCATAAAGACTAAGTCACTCAGTTTTTATCTGCAAGTGTTCTGGATAAAATCTGTGGCACAGATTGGCAGCTGTTTTCGTCTTGAATGCTCTATACACTGACAGATGTTTTACAACTTTATACTATCTTTTATTTAAATATATAATATTTAAAACAAGAAACTTGGAAAAATTTGTTGATGATATTGATATCATCAAAATCAAAATATCTTGAATTTTTAAATACATGAAGGCTTCTAATATGCCTTTTGTTATTTACTTCAAATAACAAAATATTATTCAGGATTTGAATAATTTTTATCAAATATGGTTTTCCTTTAGATTTTGGCATGGTTGCTAACTTTGAGAATGTTTTGACTTCTCAGAGGAACACCTTTTTAAACATTTTTAATTCAAGTTCACATGTTACATATTTGATCCTTTAAGAAATTACACTTGCGATTATACACAAAAATAAGCAAGCAGTTGTTTGTAAATAACATAAAATTTTATATAGTAAATCTGTGGGGTTGTTTAATGATATGACTTTAATTGAGACTATTGATTTTTACTACAGTTTGCTTGATCATGGTTATAACACTGGTAGCTATTGGAGTTCATTTATTCATTTGATAAATATTTATTGAATACTTACTTTGTGCAAGGTTAGAGATAAGGGTAAAGCAGTAAATTAGATACACATGACTAGTATTTTCTCAGGTAAGAAAGATAATTAACAGGCCATTTCCTTACACCAAAGAACATTTCATTGCAAATGTGGCAAGTATCCTAAAGAGAAATAGGTTAATAGGGCATGTGATCTGGTTGTGGGGTTAGGGAAAATTTTGTTGAAAGCAAGAAGAGTTTTATTATGGAATATGAAGGGTACGTAAAAGTCAGGGAATAATAGAAGGAAGAGTGGAAAAGAAAACAATCTCTTACGTGGGTAAATCAGCGTGTCTAAGGGCCTTCAGGTAGAAAGAAGGACTTTTTAAGAACTGAAGGAAGGCCAGTAGCTGGAAGCAGAGAGCAAAGGAGAGGTGCCCAATGAGACTGATGATGAGAAGCAGGATCTTGAAGGTCACACTGAAGAATAAGGGTTTCATGTTAAGAACAAGGGGCAGCTAATGAAAGATTTTAAGCCGAGAAGTGTCACGATCACACTTGCATTTTAAACATATCACTCCAGCTGTAGGATGAATGGGAATAAGGCTGGATGCAGGGAAATCAGTGGGCGAAAGCCAGAGAGGGCTTGTCTTAAAAATGGAAGTGGAGATGTGGATGCATCTAAGAACACTGCCGGGTAAAACCAGCCAGTCTTGATTAATTGTTGATAGTAGATGATGAGGAAAGAGGTCTGGAAGTTGATTCTTAGGTTTCTGGCCTAATAAATAGGCAGACGTTGGTGCTGCTCACTTAGGGAACAGATTGAGTAAGAAAATCATGATGAGTTTGGAATGCCTATGGGACATCTAAGTTGATTAACTAGTTGAATATACTTCGATTTGGCATTAAGAGAAGTTTAAGTTAGACAGAAAATTTGGAATTCTTTGGCACATAAATGTTAGTTGAGGCGATAGAAGGGATTGCCTAGAGAGTTTTGAGCAACATTTGAGCATTTTATAGAAAAGATGATTTGGTGATGACAATAGCAAAGTCGTGGCCGAAATGTAGGAGGAAAGAGAAGAGAAGGTGATGTCACAGAAGCCGAGAGAGAAGAGTTTCAAGAAGAAAGTACGATGTGTCTGAGAGATCAAGAAAAATGAAGACTGAAAGATGTTCTTTGCATTGAACCTCACAGATTACACTCAGGACAGCAATAGTGATTTAGGTGCAAAGTTGGTGATACAAGCCAGTTTAGAGTACGTTGAATATTGTCTAAGGGAAAAAAATATGAATCTGACGAAGGGAGAGAACTTCTAGATATTTGCCTACAAAGGGAAGAAGAAAGAAAGAAGTTTAAGGGACCTGAAGCTAAAGAAGGCATTTTTCTGACCCACACACTTTTTCTCGTTTAACTTCTTCACCCTTTCTCCCTGCCCCAGTATCTCAGCCAGGCAGATGATACCTTCTTGTTCTTCAATGAGTTTTACAACACCTCAGATATTTATAAACATAGTATAATATTAGGATTTTATGACAGCATGGCTTGTCTAGCTTTTCTGCATAAAGGATCTAGAATGTCTGGAAGTATATTGGCCTACTTTAGTTTTTTGTTAACTGCATGCTTATCACATTTCTCTTTAAAAAATTATGTGTTCATCTCCAACCATCCATCTCATCTCCTATAGATTTCTCATACATTTTAAAATATTTTACCTCTCATTTGATATTTTGTCAGTACATATAAGATATAAAAGTTGTCAAAAATTATGTTAGACCTCCTGTTTTTCAGACTGGTTTTTTGCTACATGTCTTCACTTGACACTGAAAATTATGGGAGCTTTTGAAAGAAGCTTTGGAAAGACTATATATTCTTCTTCACATTCCACTATTCAGTATTATGTTAGGGTTATCTTGGCATTCTATTTTAGATGGTGACTTCAGGAGTCTTTTAAAGTTTCTTTCTTCAGTGCATAGTAGTTGCTGGGGATGCCAGCTGTGTCAGTCCAATAGTGCATTACAATGAAGAAGATTTTTGTGATTTCCAAACTTCTTAAAACCTCTGGCATTTTTCCTATTCAAGCCTTTGACATTATACCAAGAGCAGGAAGAGTCCTGCACAAGTGAGTCATTTATAGGATTACATATCACACATAATTATAAAACTTGATAATTAATGCCTTATTAATGATTTTTAAAGTAAGTTTGTGAGACATTTCTTCAAATTAACAAGAATATGGGAAATAGTTTGGTATAGCCTGACCCTACCTCCAAGTACCTAATTTCTTATTGATAGCCTAATTTCTCTTGGATTCAATCTCTTTCATTCTTATTCCTGCCTCCAGGTGTCATTTTCACCTCATGTCACTTTCTGTTTAACTTTCTGTCTCCTTTATCTCTTCCCACTCCTAACCAACCAGGACCCACTCTCCAGATTAACATTCATAAAACATTGTTTGTTCTACTTGAGTGTTCATAGTGCCTTCTCTTGCTCATCACCTCAAGCTCAAACTTTTTTTTCTTTCTTTCTTTTTTTTCTTTTTTTTTTATTGCATTTTAGGTTTTGGGGTACATGTGAAGAATATGCAAGATTGTTGCATAGGTACACACATGGCAGTGTGATTTGCTGCCTTCCTCCCCCATCACCTATATCTGGCGTTTCTCCCCATGCTATCTCTCCCCAACTCCCCACCCCCCGCTGTCCCTCCCCTATTTCCCCCGACAGACCCCAGTGTGTGATGCTCCCCTCCCTGTGTCCATGTATTCTCATTGTTCAACTTTGTAGGGACAATGGATGAACCTGGAAACCATCATTCTCAGCAAACTGACACAAGAACAGAAAATCAAACACCGCAAGCTCAAACTTCTTTGCCCAGCTTCCAGGGCTGTATGTCACCTGGTCTCACATAGCATCCATTAGCCCTGAGCAGGTCACCTATCATGATCATTTCTTTTGCTGATAATGATTCATCTGAGTTATGAATTGAATTGTGTTACCCTTACATCCCAAATTTGCATTCTCATTTGAACCATGAGCATCTCAGAATGTTACCTTATTTGGAAATAGGGATATTGCAGATTTAATGTGTTAAGATGAGATAAAATCATGCTGGAGGATGGTGAGACCCTACTCCAATATGATCGCTTTCATTATGAAAAGGAAAAATTTAGATACAGACACATAGAAAAATTATCATGTGAACATGAAGACAGAGATCAGCATGATGTGACTATAAGCCAAGGAAAACCAAAGATCACCAGCAAAGCACCAGCAGCTAGGTGAGGAGCATGAAACAAGTTGCACTTTATGGCCCTAGGAAGGAACCATCCTGTTAACACCTTGATTTTGGACTTCTAGCCTCCAGAACTGTGAGACAAGTTTCTGCTGCACGAAACACGCAGTTTATGGTACTTTATTATGGCAGTCTTAGAAAACTAATACAATCTGACAGAAATGCCTTTGGCTTTTTGACTTAACAATCCATGATTTAATCATTCTTCTAGGCTCTGCTTGATTTTTATCTACTCTGTGAAGAATTCCTGATGAATTTATTGTGTGCATAGAATTACTTTCTCAAATTCTTTTTATCTGACTGAGCAATTAGCACTTTATACTGGTTTATATCCAGTTCTTCAGCTGGAGTATACAACACATCCTCAAATAATATTATTTCATTTAATGTTGTTTTGTTATAATTTTGATGAGAAAAAATATACATATTCCTGACTGGGGCCACTGTCTGTGTAGAGTTCGCACATTTTCCCCACATCTGTGTGGATTTTCCCCAGGTACTACAGTTTCCTCCACACCCCAGAGCTGTGTACGGTAGACTCATTGGCGTGTCTAAACGGCCTCAGTGTGAGTGAGTGTGGGTGTGTGTGAGTGGTGCTGTGATGGAATGATAACCTGGCCAGGGCCTGTTCCTGCCTTGTCCCCTGGGCTGCCCAGACAGGCTTCAGCCATTCCCTAACCCTGAACTGGAATAAGTGGGTAAATAATTATCTTAACTGTTTGTATTAATGGTTCTTTAATGTAAGTATAGCTCACATTTATTTCCATGTTTAATATCAGAAGTGTTTTGGTCTTTAGTTAGAAGTTTGGTGATGTTTCTGTGACCAGAAATATGCTGAAGGAACTTAACCCTTGTTTACAACCCTTAGCCTCTGTCAAATTGTTTACCTTCGTTATATGACATTTCACTTAAAGTTGCTGTTTCCAAGAGCCTATGTATGTTAAGCGAGGGCTTACTGTACTATGTTATTTATTAATTCAGATGTGTCGTTTATTAATTCAGATTTTAATATTTGTATCTGTGTGTACTTCTCTCAACTGTAAGTTCCTAGTGATCACAGCCTTTTTATTTTCCTTGAATTCTCACAAACTTCTAAAATAGAGGCAATATAGAGCTTAAGAAAGATTTGTTTATTGATGGTTTGCAGTGGTTAGATATGCTGAACTGATGGGCACCGACAGGCTGACCCATCACTAAAAAATGACTCAGGGCAAGCACCGAGTTTACTGAGTTTCGTTTATATTATATATAAGAGAATCTAATCATGATACTGACTTTTGTAGCTTAAAAGGCATTCCATTTTAAATTGATTTGTATTGGGCTTTAAAAATTATTTTGAGTAGTGCAAGAAATTAGTTCATTCATAACACTCATTATTTAAAGTATATGTGTACTGATAAATAACATCCACATTAAAAGCACCCTGACTACTAGAAGTTTTCCCATCTTCACAGTTGCTTTTACACAATACCCAATTGTTTCCTAAGATTTGAATTCTACCTAAAATTTGCAAAGCAACTCAGTTCAACATGAAATATCTGGTATGTTTAAGGTGCATAATAAATACCGGTTGAACCTGAAGATGGAGTCTTAGTAAACATTTGTTTACTAAGCATCTGTGATGTGTCAGAGTCGGAACCCTCAAACATTAGCTAATAAGTTATTATATTTACACATCTAGTTCAAATATCTATTTTTTCAAAATTTCATCTTTTATATCAATAAAAACATTGATTACTCCCACCTCATTCCTGTCTTTTTAATGCTATATTTTGGCTGATGATGTCTCTTCTACCCTCTTTCTTGTTCTGCATTTCAGGGAATTATAGCCGATGTACAAAATAATGTGAGAAAAACTGTGGTTCTTTGGAGGCATTTAAAATGCTTTCCACATACCATGGGCTTTTGTTTGTTTTTGAGGCAGGGTCTCACTCTGTTACCTAGGCTGGAATGCAGTGGCGCTGTCATGCTCATTGCAGCCTCAACCTCCTGGGCTCAAGCAATCCTCTCACCTCCGTCTCCCAAGTGGCTGGGACTGCAGGCATGTACCATCATGCCTGGCTACTTTATTTTCATTTTTTATTTTTAATTTTTTTTTGGAGAGACATGGTTTCACTGTGTTGCCTAGGCTGGTCATATATATGATCTTATTTCATCCAACAGTCCCATGGTAATGAAAGCTTTATTATAATCTATTTTGCAGTTTAGAAAACTGAAGAGCTTGGATATCAAATGACTTCTTCAAAATCATTTACCCAGATAGCAAACAGTAAATTTAGGGTTCACATTCATGTCATCTGTCTTCACATTCTGTGGAACTTTTCTCTCTACCACTTTTAATTAATTTTTTAGAGACAAGGTCTCACTCTGTTGTCCAGGCTGGAGTGCAGTGGTGTGATCGTGGCTCACTAAAGCCTTAAACTCCTGGGCTGAAATGATACTCCCACCTCAGCCTCCTGAGTAGCTGGGGCTTACAGGCATGTGCCACCATGTCTGGCTAATTATTTTATTTTTGATAGGGTCTTGTTTTGTTGCCCAGGCCGTTCTCAAACTCCTGGGCTCAAGTGACCATCCCACCTAGCCGTCTAAAGTGCTGGGATCACAGGCATGAGCCACTATGGTGAGACTAATTTATTTATTAAATATTGAATCTGATTCTTTCTATATGAAAGAGTAGCATAATAATTTTCTTTAGAAAGACATTTTTAATCACAGTTGACTGCTTTAAAAATTGGATGCTTCTTTTTTTTTTTTTTTTTTTGAGACGGAGTCTAGCTCTGATTCTGTATTTCATCCAGAAAACAGTTCATTGCCTTTAGAGAAACCTTGTAACCAACCTCCTTTCCTCCCACACTTTCTTCCTCCCTCCCTCCCTCCCTCCCTTCCTTCCTTCCTTCCTTCCTTCCCCTTCTCCCTTCTTCCTTTTTTTTTTCCAGCTGCTTACCACCTCTCAACTTGTTTAGTGATGAATTCCTGACATAACCATAGTTGCATATCATTAACTGTGAGATATAGAGGAAATCTGAAAGTATTCCTTTAAGAGTGAGATGAGCAATAGCCTTGCAAAGTTGCGCCAAGAGATATGAAGGGAAAGCTATAGAATGAACTCAATTCTCTGATTGCAAACCCAGCACACAAGTCCCTGCTGGATCTAATGGGAGGCTTGCTAACAGCTAGGATAAATAACCTAGAGAACTGAGCCCTATGGGATTAATTAGGAAACTCTAGCAGATACTGTCGCTTTCAAAACTGTCATTAATGATGCACTCTCTGTGGTATGCCATGGTAGAATTACTTAAATAAAAAAAAATGTCCAAGGATACTGTATTAGTCAGAGTTTTCCAGAAAAACAGAACCAACAGGGTGCGTGTGTGTGTGTTGTGTATTATATACATGTGAGATTTATTATTATAAGGAATTGGCTCACATGATTATGGAGGTTGACAAGTCCCAAGATCTGGAGTGGGCAAGCTGGAGACTCAGGAGAGCCAGTGACATAATTTCAGTCTGATTCCGAAGGCCTGAGATTTGGAGAGTCAATGATGTAAGTTCCAATCCGGAGATAGGAGAAGACTAATATTATAATTCAAGGATTCAGGCAGGTAAAATTTCCCCTCTTACTCAGTCTTTTTGTTCTGTTCAGGTCTTCAATTGATTGTATGAGGCCTGTCCACATTGGGTGGGAGGCCAATCTGCTTTACTCAGTCTACAAATTCAAATGTTAATTTCATCCAGAAACACCCTCACAGACACACTCAGAATAATGTTTGACCAAATGTCTGGTTACCCCCTGGCCTAGTGAAGTTGTCACATAAAATTAACCATCACAGGTAAAATTTAAAAGAGAGAAAGAGAGACAGAGAAGAGCAAAAGCATTTCTGATCTTTCCAAATGTCATGACTTGACCTTTTAATGGCATCATCTGTCCATTCAATCAAGTGAAAAAAGTTGCTACATAAAACAGCTTTCAGGATTAATATGATATATGGAAACATTAAAGTATTTGTAGGCTTTGAGGAACATCTGTGTAACATATTTACAATGCTGAGGAATTAATAGATTTATTTTTTCATGAGAATCATTCCTTCTTCGATTAAATAATTTTGTTAGGGAAGTTCTAAAAATCCCTACTAAGTGACCTAGCTAAATTTGAACTTGCATTAGCTATTCATCTGGGCTCATTCAGCATTTTCTGCTATACTTCAGCTTTCTCAGACTCAAAACAATTTCCATTCATTTCTAGACTTGAACACCATTAAGATATTCAAATATAAGAAAAGGACATTTAAAAATGTTAAGCAAAGCTCTCCTTTGATAGGAGAGGATTTTGAAATTTGTAAATCAAACCTGATAAAGATGAAACCTTTCTAAATTTCTTCTTAGACATGATTTCTCATGCAAAGCAGATTGAAGAAACATCAATGCTATCCATATACAAGCATAACTTGGAGATATTGCTGGTTTGTTTCCAGACCACTGCAATAAAGCTAATATTGCAATAAAGCAAGTCACATAGATTATTGTGTCTTCCAGTGCATATAAAAGTTATATTTACAGTCTAGTCTTTTAAGTGTGCAATATCATTATATCTTTAAAATGTACATATCTTAATTTAAAAATATTTTATTGTAAAAACTGCTAACAATGATTTGAGCCTTCAGAGAGTCATAATCTTTTTACTGGTAGAGGGTGTTGCCTCGATGTTGATGGCTGTTGACTGATCAAGGAGATAGTTGCTGATAGTTAGGATGGCTGTGGACATTTCTTAAAATAAGATAACAATGAAATTTGTCAATTGATTGACTCTTCCTTTCATGAGAGATTTCTCTGTAGTGTGCAATGCTATTTGATAGCATCTTATCTACAGGAGAACTTTTTTCAAAATTATAATCAATCCTCTTAAACCCTGTCGCTGCTTTATCAACTAAGTTTTTGTAATATTCTAAATTCTTTGTTGTCATTTCAACAATGCTCACAGCATCTTTACCAGGAGTAGATTTCATTTCAAAAAACTACTTTCTTTGCTTATCCCTAAGAAGCAATTTCTCATCTGTTCAAATTTTAACATGAGATCACAGCAATTCATTCACATCTTCAGGCTTCATTTCTAATTCTAGTGCTCTTACTATTTCCACTACATCTACAGTTACTCCCTCTACTGAAGTCGTGAACCACTCAGTCATCCATGAGAGCTGGAATCAACTTCTTCCAAACTCCTGTTAGTGTTGTTATCTTGACCTCTTACCATGAATCACAATTTTCTCAGTGTCATCTAGAATGAATGTTTTCCAGAAGGTTTTCAACTTACTTTGTCCAGATTCATGAGAAGAATCATTATCTATGGCAGCTATATTCTTAAGAAATACATTTCTTAAATAATAAGACTAGAAAGTCTAAATGACTCCTTGATTCATGAGCTGTAGAATGGATGTAGTGTTAGCAGCCATGAAAGCATTATCTCCTAGTGTATTGCCATCAGAGCTCTTGGTTGACTAGGTACATTGTCAATGGGCCACAATAATTTGAAAGGAATCTTTTTTTCTGAACAGTGGGCTTTAAATCTTTAGTAAAACAGATGTGTGGCTGTCATCTGGGCTTCACTGTCACATTTATAGAGCACAGGCAGAGTAGATTTAGCATAATTCTTAAGGGCCCTAGGATATTTGAAATGGTCAATGAGCAGTGGCTTCCATTTACAGTTATCAGAACTGCACTAGCCCCTAACAAGGGTCAGCCTCTCCTTGGAAACTATGAAGCCGGGCATTAACTTCTCACTCTAGCTGTAAAAGCGCTATATGGTATTTTTTTTTTCTAATAGAAGGCCATTTTGTCTTGATTGAAAAAATCTGTTGTTTAGTGTAGCTAACTTGGCCAATAGTCTTAGCTAGATCTTCTGAATAACTTGCTGCAGTTTGTACATCAGAGCTTGCTGGTTCACCTTCCACGTTTCTGCTATAGAGATGGCTTCTTTCCTTAAACATAATGAACCAACCTCTGCTAGCTTTAAACTATTCTTCCGCAGCTTCCTCACCTCTCTTACCCTTCATAGAATTGAAGAGAGTTAGGGCCTTTTTCTTTATTAGGCTTTGGCTCAAGAGAATGTTGTGTTGATTTTATCTTCCATCCAGGCGACTCAGACTTTCTTCATGTCATCAATAAGACCATTTCACTTTCTATCATTCATTTGTTCTGTACAGTAACACTTTTATATTTCTTCCTTTGTATTTACAACTTGGCTAGCTGGCTCAAGAGGCCTAGCTTTTGGCATGTTTTAACTTTCAACATGCCTTCCTCATTAAGCATCATAATTTCTTCCTTTTGATTTACAGTGAGAGACGTGCAACTCTTCTCACTTGGACACTTATTAATTGGCCTAATTTAAATATTGTTGTGTCCCAGGGAATAGGGTGGCCTGAGGAAAGGGAGTGAGACGGGAATGGCCAGTCAGTAGAGTAATCAGAACAGACATAGTTATCGATGGGCACTGTTCTTAGTGCCCTAGGAGAATTAGAATAGTAAAATCAGGATCATTATTCACAGATAACCCCAACAGACATAATAGTAATGAAAAATTTTGAAATTTTCGGGGAATTACCAAAACATGACATGCAGACACAAAGCAAGCACTTGCTGTTGGAAAAATGGTGCTGGCAAATTTGATCAATGTAGGGTTGTCACAAACCTTCAATTCATAAAAAGCACATTATCTGTAAAAGGCAGTGAAGTAAGTGCAATAAAACAAGGCCTGTATTCTTGTTTTGAAACAACATACCTTAGTTGTGTGACTTTCATCGTCTGCTGATTTTTCCCCTCCTCAAGGTGGTGACTTACCTAAAAAAATACCCATAATTAACTCTATTAAAGATCATGATTGCTTTGGAAGCTATATAGAGAAGAAATAATTTAACTCATCAATTAGTGATACAGCTATATAGCTATATGTTACATAGCACTAAGAACAAGCACATTTTTTTCTGAGGTGGATCTACAGGTTCTTCTTGGGAATTTGATTTATAATTAGCTTCTATCATCAGATATAATATAGAGAATCTTTATTCAGTATCCATTTATTCACAGTATTTGTTAAGCACATACTATCTCCTCATAAAGTCATGAGCAAAACCCTCCTGCTGAACCCCTGCTCTCATGGAGTTGACTTTCCAGCAGAAGTGACGTTCTAAAATCTCTGCCCAGATGCAGATGGAAATGAGAATTGTGATTGATGGTTTTGTGTTTTGTTAAAAATAAGTAATCCTGTTTTTATACTCTTTTGGCAGTTTTTTTTTTCAAGACCTCAGTGCTCAACATGTGGTCCAAGGACCAGCAAGATGGGCCACCATCTAGGAGCTTGTTAAAAATGCAGAATCTTATACTTTATCTCAGTCCTTCTGAATCAGAATCTGCATATTAACAAGATCTCCAGGTGATTCTTATGCATACAGAATTTGATGAGAGCAGGTTTTGGGTGTAGAGTTTATTAATTTATCATCTTAATAATTTGGTAGCTATCCAATTCTTTTCAGCCATATGCTCAACTGGAGAGGAATTTTAGTGTTTATGTTCTCAGTTTATTTTCATCAGTATAAGATTTAGTTTTCTAACATTGTATCTTAGAATGTGGTTCAGGCTGCATCAAAACCACCTGAGGATCTTGTGAAATGCACATCACTGGACACAACCTTAATTCTCCTTGAGTAAGTCAAGGTTGGGTCTCAAATTTTTACAAGCTTCTCTGGCGATTCTTATGCAGATTAAAGTTGGAGAAGTAGTATTTTTAGGCTAGTTTTACACTGATGTCTTTCTAGGGATGGATTTTTAAAAATTATTTTTGAGTCTTTAGTTTATATGCTCCTGCCTAGAAAGATGGATTATTCAATCCCTGGTCATATATTCCTGCGTATTAGAGTGTTTTTTATTTTAACCAGGGTTTCTCAACCTCACACTGTTGACATTTTGTACTAGATAATTCTTTGTTGTTTGAGGCTGTTCTGTGCATTATAGGATGTTTAGCAGCATCTCTGGTCTCTACCCACTAGATGCCAGTAGCACACCTGTGCCAGCCCACATTCCTAGTTATGATAAGCAAAAATGTTTGCAGACATTGCCAAATTTCCTCTGAAGAGCAAAATTGTTCTCAGGTGAGAATAATTGGTTTAAACTAAAGAAAGAAAAGAAGCGTGGTTGTATATGGATATGAATCCTACCTCCAAGTATTTATTGTTATTATTTGATTCTCTTCAGGGCTTATGCCAAGGGTAAAAGAGACTTATGTATGGGATATAAGGGTTGCCTGGCCCTGTGGGTTGGTTTCAATACTCTGTGATAAGAGAGATATAATATGATGATAGAGAAGGGGAAAAACTCTTATATTTGTACAGAAACAAGGGCACTGAGGACCTATGGCCTAAAGAACAAAACAGAATTAGGTATAAAAACTTTTTTTTTCTTTTTCTTTTCTTTTCTTTCTTTCTTTCTTTTTTTTTTTTTCTTTTCTGACACCGAGTCTGGCTCTTGTTGCCCAGGCTGGAGTGCAATGAAGTGATCTCAGCTCACTGCAACCTCCGCCTCCCAGGTTCAAGTGCTTCTCCTGCCTCAACCTCTTGAGTAGCCGGGATTCCAGGCACGTGCCACCACAGCCAGCTAATTTTTTGTATTTTTAGTAGAGACAGGGTTTCACTATGTTGGCCAGACTGGTCTCGAACTCCTGACCTCAGGTGATCTACCCGCCTCAGTCTCCCAAAGTGCTGGGATTACAGGTGCAAGCCACCACACTTGGCCTTTTTTTCATTTTTGAGTCTTTCTGAATATGCTTCTGAAGTCTGAAGATGCTGGGTGGTAGCTAAAGAGTTTTCTACAATAGTTTTGTAGATGGGAGCTCCTTTTGAAGGGACAAAATAGGGACATAGTAATATGTCCCTTTGGCAGAGACTAGCTTTGGCAGAGACTCAGAATACATGGAAAAGGCCCAGAGGATGGCCAGGGGCAGGGTAGTGGGAAGTGGTAGTATGTATGTTGTTGATATATTCCTGAACTCATAGGAACACCAGAGTGCACTCAGAAGTAATTGGGGAGACCTTGAAGGGCGACCTCAGATTTATTAGCAGCCAGGAAAATTTGTATCCGTAGCCTGTAACATTGTTGAATGTCTGGTATGACTTTGAGTTTTGTTTGGCCCAGTATTTTTAACAGATTGCTTACCTTTGGATTTCTTTGTAGTATAATGGAAACATTTACAACCCACCAATGTTAAACAGGCATTTATAATTGTTACTCTTTTGCTAGTCCGTTGTGTGGATACTGAAAAGTAAATCAGAACAAATAATTTATTTTAGGAACATTCTGTGTACATAGTCATTCTAGTATGTGAATACACACTCTGCAGATTTATATGTGCAGCCAACTATAATTATTTTTAAAAACATGCCAGACAAAATTTGGAGATTTAATAGACAGATGAATATGAAGGGTTTGTATGGATCAAATCAAAATCTGTCTATCTTTGACAAACAAGAGCAGTGCTGATGTATGGAAAGAACACTGCCCAATAAGACTTGAATTCTTACCTCTGCTATTTACTAGCTGTGGGAACTTGTGCAAATCGTTTAACATCTCAGAGTCTCCTCATCTATTAAAACGGGGAGAATTTGTCTCATGGGGTTGTTAGGGAAGCAGAGATTAAATAAGATTAAAAATATCTTCCAGAAAAATAAGTCAGTAAAAGTTTCTCATTAAACTTGTATATTTCACATGTATTTATTAGTCAGTGTATCAGTTAATTCATGCAATATGATTTTATTTTTGGAATGAAAATATAATTAATTTACTAGAAACTAGAGACAACAGGACTCTTAGAGTCTGTATAATTATATTTAAAGTCAATTATAATGACATCTGTAGCTACTTCTTAACTAAGTTATGGGTTATTTCCAGAACCAAACTACTTTATGCCAGTTTTTTTCTAGTCTGAATAATATTCTAACCAGTCTTCAATATAGAGTATGTATAATTTGTTCTCATTTTGAAAATTATATGACAGGTCTTTAAATGTAACTATGGTAATTTATGTTATTTTTCTGTAAATAAATAGCAAGTTAAAATACTTGATAATTATATTACATGTAGTTATTTATTAATGTTAGAGAGAAATTGTCTGCTTAGAATTAAGCAATTCATTTTAAACAAATCAGTTGCAGGTATCTTATGTGATACAGCCACTTATTATGATTTTTTCATTAGAGAAATGCAATTATTAAAAATAATAAATTGACTCCCTGGAAAGGAATCCATTTGAAGTGACGTATAAGACATCACATGATTAACAACTTTTAACAATCTAATTGATATAAAAGGCTTTTTGCAATTTCATTAAGTTTAAGGTCAGGTATGCATAGAGATTAAATTATAAATACCAGCTTTATCTTTTCTTCTAAGAAATCCAAGTCACATATTCTGGTTGTATTTTTTGAAAGTACTGAAGTCAATTAACAATTGCTTGCTTGGAGTGAAACACAACTGTTAGCATTCCTTTTACATTATCTTCCTCTATCCATTAGCTTTCAAAAAGAACCAACTGCAATATAAAATAAGATTATCACGTACATCAAAGACATCTGAAAAAAAAGGCTTTGAGATAGGAAGTGGAAGCTTGGGCCTGATTAATGGCAGGAAAATATTGTAACTAGAAATATATAAGAATTGCCCAAATAAATCTACTTTGATTAAATATTGCTGAGATTACATTTGGGATCTAACTTTGATTAAATAGTGCTGAGATTACATTTGGGATCTGTTGTGAAAACCTGAGGCTGTGGGGAAAACAATGAAATGGCATTGTCAAAGCAACAGATGTTGTAGTAAATGTTAACTTCATTATTAGTATAATGAGTAGAAATAAGAATACATTTTTAGGAGACAACAGTAACTGCAAACTGGGGGAAGCAAGTTAAATGAATGTCAGAGAGCACAGGGAGTTATTTGAATTATGTGATGGAGAAAGACCTGGCTTATTTGAGCCAATTATTATTCCACAGAAAACAGAGCCCCATGTGTTTTGATACAAGAGACAGGAAATTGGTGCTGCCTTTAATGAATGTGAAGCATTGGTGAAGAGGCAAGGACATTGTAGTTCTAAACTGCATGTCTTATTCATTGGTATGATATAAAAATAGATACCTGGGATTTTAATAATACAGTTGATTTTCACTTACTTTAAATTCAAAAAACAACTTTAATTACATTTTTAAATGTCCTCCAAGTAATTTTTCTTTAATATGAGGAATGTATTCCCAAATAGATTTTTAAAAAATTGTTCCTATCTTCAAGTGGAAACGTGGTGGTGGAGAAGTGGGACTTCAATTGAATAACATATATGTTTGTGTATTCTGAGTTGTTGCAAGGCCCCTGCTTCCTAATCAACATTAAACATTGATTAAGATTGTTAAAAGTAGCAATGCAGTTCAGTCTGTGATTTATGTACAAGCAAGCAATTGGAAATTGGAGCGGCTCCATATCTTTCGTGAAAGCACTGATGTAATGTTTAGGTTAATTGCATAACTCTGGATGGATAATTTGGATAATTTTATGACTGCAATTCATGCTTTCTGGCAAAATAAATATATATTTACTGAATTAGTTTCTAATATTTAAAAATAATAATCCACTTTCTTGGAAAGAATGCTGCGATTCAACTTGACGAATTTTCAAATCCAGCATGACAAGACAATCATTCAAATGAGACTATCTGTTCTTTAATTTCAAGCAAGTCGGATTCAGCCAAGATACCTACTAACTAGCCATGAATAAGCACAGACAAAAAGTGCAGAAGTAGAGACAGATAGAATCCCTGTGGCCAAAAAGGTTAGGAAAGGTACCATGTAGGAATTGAGACTTCATCTGGGCCTTGAGATGAGGATCAAATGTAGATTGGCAGAGAAGAGGAAGCAAAGGGAAAGGGGAAGATGTGTTCTGGAGCTTTTCTACAACACGAGGCTCATATCCAGGAGTGTTAGTATATTAAACCACAAAGATAGGGACCAGATTGTAGAAGAACAGTGGCTAGTAATGAGTGGTTCTATGCTAGATTTACCAGACACTGACTTAAAACAGACATTTGGGAAACTTCTCAACTTCATAAAGGTTCTGTGGCTGTGAAAAGGGGTTACTAACTGTTCTCCCCAGGTCACAGGATGATTGTGAGAGTAATAATTCAAGGCATATGAACATGCACTGTACAAAGCAAAGTGTTATAAAAATGTCAGGTGGTGGGTTCACACAGCTTTATGTTCATGTTTACCAACTCTGGCTAAGTCCTATACTCTACTTGGTAATTTTACTGTGTATTTCAGCAGTTTTCTCTCATTTCCTACAATGATCATTTGTAAACCTTCACCTTCCCTGAAGCCTTTGACTCCACCAGTTCTCTTATTCTCAGCAGATAACATTTTTCCCAGTGGAACAGAAACAGACAGTAACTTCTTCATCCTCCTGTTCGAATTTCATAAGCCAGCATGCTTTACTTCTCTTCTTCCTTCTCCCTAGTTTCAGTGGAATAGAAACCTCTCCTCCTGGAAGTAATAGGTTCATATGAGTACTAAATTTCATCTCTTCCTGTTTTCAGAGGAAATCTGCTTCATCCGTTATATATTCAAACTCAGTTTTCAATTTCTTTCTGTTTGTTCTTTCCCATCAGGATTTAATTATGCTTAATCTCACCCTTAACTCTACATCCCTTCTAGTTTATGTATTATCCCCTTTCCCCTTTATGGCTGGATCTCTTAATGTAATGATTTTTTTTCTCATTGTCTTCACTTCTTCATCTCAGACATTCTCATTAACCCACTTCAATTTAGACTTTTCATCCTATATCCCCTCTGTACTGCTTTCACCAAGGTCACTGATAACTTCTCTATTATTAAATCAAACAACTTTCTGTCTATATCTTGCTTGACTTCTAGGCAGCAATTAATTCTATCGATCTCTCCCTTCTTCCAATACTTATTTACCTTGTCTTGGTGATACTACACTGTATTGATCAGGGTTTGGAATTGCAAACAACAGAATCCACTCTGACAATTTAAGCAGAAAAAGAATACGTTGGAGGATGTTAGGTAGCTCACAATGTATGTGGGAGGACTGGAGGACAGGTTAAAATGATATTCAGCCAAGACAATACCTATTACCTCTTGGTACAAATCCCACTACCTCTACCTCTTGGTGTCAACACCACAGCTCACGTAAATGTTGTGAACGTTCACTGATGGTATGCAGGACTGGACTCCAGAAGTGAATGCCATGGCGATCATGCTAAATGCTGATAAGCCTTCTCTATTATACTTGCTAAATTTTGCAACCTGAAAGGCTATACAGTTTTCTTCTGGATTGAATTTTTTGCATGAGTGCTCCCATTTGGTAGTACTAGGTCACTAGTTTCTGAGGACCCCAAACATTTGAGTTTCCCTTCTTGAAGAAACAGATTTTTCCAAATGTAGGTGTGTTCAAAAGGTGATGACTGCCTACTGTTTTGACATTTGTCTTTCTCCACCACTACTGTAGTTTTGCTGCTCTCTGAGCAATTTTTCTTCATCTGCTTTCTTTACTTGCCACTTAAATGTTCAAGTTCCCCAGATTGCCATTTTAATTGCTTTTTCCTCATTCTACATCCTCTACCTGTGTCTGACACCATGACTTTAATTACATTTTCTGTGCTTATGATTCCCAAATCTTGATCTCTAGCTCAGGGCTGTTTCCTGAGTAAGCTCTAGATCCACATATCTCACTGCCTCCAGGACATTTTTATTTGGATATGTCATAAGCACCTCAAATTTAACCTATCTAAAACTGTGCTTCTCTGTAACTTAGTTACAGTCCTGCAGTTCCCTATACTATGGACCTACCCAGCTGTTCAGTTAAAAAGAAGAATATTATGTTTGAGAGGATCCCTCCCTAATCTTCAGGCATCCAGTAAGTCGCAGGTCAAGCCATTTTAGAACCCATGCATTTTTAAAATCTGCCTCACTCCTTTCATGTTCTGCTGTCATAGTCACAAGAACTGAAACTATTTATTAAGTAAGCTTTCTCCTAGCTTCCAGTTTTACTCTTCTCTAATTTATCCTCTGCCCTGCATTTACAAAGATATTGTTTAGCAATGATAACATCTCATGTCCCTGCTGAACAGCCTTCAGAGGAAAAGCACAAACACATACATCCTTATGTGTATGCTTATATAGGCATAGAATATGTCTGGAAATTGCACAAGAAATTGCTGCCAGTGGTTGTCTCAGGGATTAGTAGTGGGAGAACTGAGTGACTATGACTCAGATTTACTTTCATGGTACACTCTAGTGCATCTTTTAAGATTTACAGCATGTGTACATATGACATATTTTAGAATAATTTAAAAAACTTCAGTGATTACCATTGATTGTAGGATAATGTCAAACTTTCATATAGTGTTTAAGACCTCCACACAAACTCACTCCTGCTTACTTCATTAGGAGTATTGAATACTTTGCTATCTTTCAAATGTATCAAATTCTCTTAATTCTCAACATTTGCATAGAGTCTCCTTGTTTGAAATGGTCTTTTAGCACAGTCCACCTGGCTAACTACTTCTCCTTTAGTCCTATGCTTAGATGTCAATTTCTTCTTATTCATAAGACTAGGTTTGGAGCCCTCATTTTGTTTTCCAGATGGAACTATCCTTCTCAAACTCCCATTCCATTTTTAAAAATTACTAGTTGTCTCTTTTGTCAGATCCTAAGCTCTACAAAGACAGATACTCCATCTGTTTCATTCAGGCTATGCCATTGGTATCTAAGTTATTATAGTACCTTGGACATAGTAGGAAGTCAGCAGCTATTCAATGGACAAACCTACACATGCTTTTCTTCCCCCACTCCTTAATAGTCCACATTCTCTCATTTTTCTCCATGAATGTTATTTATGATACACTCTCAACCATGTCTCAGGTTTTCCAAGTGCATGTCTCTCTCTTTTAATTCAGGAATACCAAAGCTAAAATTATATATTCTTTTTTTAATATATATATAACATATATATTAAATATATATAACATATATTCAATATATGATATATATTTTAATGTATTTATATATTAAAAATATATAACATATATATTAAATATATTTTTAATATATTAAAATATATGTAACATATATATTAAATATGTTATTTATATCATATAAATATATATGATATATTAAATATATATATTACATATATATATTAAAATACATATGTATATATATATATATATACATATACATATATATATATTTTTTTTATTACACCTTAGGTTCTGGAGTACATGTGCAGAACATGCAGGATGTTGCATAGGTACATACATGGCAATGTGGTTTCCTGCCTCCATCCCCCCGTCACCTATATCTGGCATTTCTCCCCATGTTATCGTTTCCCAACCTCCCTACCCTCTGCTGTCACTTCCCTATTCCCCCCCCCAACACAGAACCCAGTGTGTGATGCTCCCCTCCCTGTGTCCATGTGTTCTCAACGTTCAACACCCACCTATGAGTGAGAACATGCAGTGTTTGATTTTCTGTTCTTGTGTCAGTTTGCTGAGAATGATGGTTTCCAGATTCATATGTATCTCTACAAAGGACATGAACTCATCGTGTTTTGTGGCTGAATAGTATTCCATGGTATATATGTGCCACAGTTTCCTTGTCCAGTCTATCATCGATGGGCATTTGGGTTGGTTCCAGGTCTTTGGTATTGTAAACAGTGCTGCTATGAACATACGTCTTTGCATGTGTCTTTATAATAGAAAAATTTATAATCCTTTGGATATATACCCAATGATGGGATTGCTGGGTCAAATGGAATTTCTATTTCTAGGTCCTTGAGGAATTGCCACACTGTCTTCCACAACAGTTGAACTAATTTACACTCCCACCAACAGTGTAAAAGTGTTCCTATTTCTCCACATCCTCTCCAGCATCTGTTGTCTCTAGATTTTTTAATGATTGCCATTCTAACTGGCAAGAAATGATATCACAATGCGGTTTTGATTTGCATTTCTCTAATGACCAGTGATGATGAGCATTTTTTCCTATTTTGTTGACCTCATATATGTCTTCTTTTGAAAAGTGTCTGTTTGTGTCCTTCACCCACTTTTGAATGGGTTTGTTTTTTTCTTGTAAATCTGTTTTAGTTCTTTGTAGATTCTGGGTATTAGCCCATTGTCAGATTGGTAGATTGCAAAAACTTTTTCCCAATCTGTTGGTTGCCCATTCACTCTAATGATTGTTTCTTTTGCTGTACAGAAGCTCTGGAGTTTAATTAGATCCCATTTGTCTATTTTGGCTTTTGTTGCCAATGCTTTTGGTGTTTTAGTCCTGAAGTCCTTGCCTATGCCTATGTCCTGAATGGTTTTGCCTAGGTTTTCTTCTGGGGTTTAAGTCTTTAATCCATCTAGAGTTAATTTTAGTGTAAGGTGTCAGGAAGGGGTCCAGTTTCTGCTTTCTCAACATGGCTAGCCAGTTTTCCCAACACCATTTATTAAACAGGGAATCCTTTCCCCATTGCTTGTTTTTGTCAGGTTTGTCAAAGATCGATGGTTGTAGATGTGTGGCATTGCCTCCGAGGCCTCTGTTCTGTTCCATTGGTCTATATCTCTGTTTTGGTAACAGTACCATGCTGTTTTGATTACTGCAGCCTTGTAATATAGTTTGAAGTCAGGTAGCGTGATGTCTTCAGCTTTGTTCTTTTTGCTTAGGATTGTCTTGGCTATGCAGGCTCTCTTTTGGTTCCATACGAAGTTTAAGGTGTTTTTTTTCCCAGTACTATGAAGAGAGTCATAGGTAGCTTGATGGGGATAGCGTTGAATCTGTAAATTACTTTGGGCAGTATGGCGATTTTCACAATATTGATTCTTCCTAACCATGAGCATGGAATGTTTTTCCATCTGTTTGTGTCCTCTCTTATTTCCTTGAGCAGTGGTTTGTAGTTCTCCTTGAAGAGGTCCTTTACAACCTTTGTTAGTTGTATTCCTAGGTATTTTATTCTCTTTGTAGCAATTGTGATGACAGTTTGTTCTTGATTTGGCTCTCTTTAAATCTGTTATTGGTGTATATGAATGCTTGTGATTTCTGCACATTGATTTTGTATCCTGAGACTTTGCAGAAGTTGCTTATCAGTTTCAGGAGATTTTGGGCTGAGATGATGGGGTCTTCTAAATATACAATCATGTCATCTGCCAATAAAGATAATTTGACTTCTTCCTTTCCTAATTGAATACCCATTATTTCTATTTCTTGCCTGATTGCTCTGGCTAGAACTTCCAGTACTACATTGAATAGGAGTGGTGAGAGAAGGCATTTTAGAGAGGTGCGGGGGGGGGGCGGGGAGAAATTTTTTTTTTTGGGGTTGGGGGGGGGGGGTTCCTTGTCTAGTGCCAGATTTCAAAGGGAATGCTTCCAGGTTTGCCCATTCAGTATGATAATGGCCATGAGTTTGTCATAAATAGCTTTTATTATTTTGAGATAGTTTCCGTCGATACCTAGTTTATTGAGGGTTTTTAGCATAAAGGGCTGTGAATTTTGTCAAAGGCCTTCTCTGCATCTATTGAGATAATCAAGTGGTTTTTGTCTTTGGTTCTGTTTATGTGGTGGATTATGTTTATAGACTTGCGTACGTTGAACCAGCCTTGCATCCCTGGGATGAAGCCTACTTGATCATGATGGATAAGCTTTTTGATGTGCTGTTGCAATCCGTTTGCCAGTATTTTACTGAAGATTTTTACATCTATGTTTCTCATGGATATTGGCCAGAAGTTTTCTTGTTGAGTCTCTGCCGGGTTTTGGTATCAGGGTGAAGTTGGTCTCATAGAATGATTTGGGAAGGATTCCCCTCTTTTTGGATTGTTTGGAATAATTTCAAAAGGAGTGGTACCAGCTCCTCTTTGTATGTCTGGTAGAATTCGGCTGTGAACCAGTCTGGATCTGGGCTTCTTTTGGTCTGTAGGCTATTAATTGCTGCCTCAACTTCACCCCTTGTTATTGGTCTATTCAGGGTTTCAACTCTTCCTGGTTTAGGCTTGGGAGGGTGCAGGGTGCAAGTGTCCAGGAATTTATCCATTTCTTCCAGGTTTACTGGTTTATGTGCATAGAGTTGTTTGTAGTAATCTCTGATGGTAGTTTGTATCTCTGTGGAATCAGTGGTGATATCCCTTTATTGTTTTTTATTGCATCTATTTGATTTTTCTCTTTTCTTTTTTATTAATCTGGCTAATTGTCTATTTTGTTTATCTTTTCAAAAAACCAGCTCCTGGATTTATTGATTTTTTTGAAGGGTTTTTTTGTGTCTCTATCTCCTTCAGTTCTGCTCTGATCTTAGTTAATTCTTGTCTTCTGCCAGTTTTTGAGTTTTTTTTTTGATCTTGCTCTAGCTCTTTCAATTTTGATGATAGAGTGCTGATTTTAGATATTTCCTTGCTTCTCATGTGGGCATTTATTGCTATAAGTTTTCCTCTAGATACTGCTTTAAATGTGTTCCAGAGATTCTGGTATGTTGTATCTTTGTTCTCGTTGGTTTTGAAGAACATCGTTATTTCTGCCTTCATTTCATTGTTTATCCAGTCAACATTCAAGAGCCAGTTGTTCAGTTTCCATGAAGTTGTGTGGTTCTGAGTTAGTTTCTTAATCCTGAGTTCTAATTTGATTGCACTGTGGTCTGAGAGACTGTTTGTTGTGATTTCTGTTCTTTTGCATTTGCTGAGGAGTGATTTACTTCCAGTTATGTGGTCCATTTTAGAGTAGGTGCGATGTGGTACTGAGAACAATGTATATTCTTTGGATTTGGGGTGGAGAGTTCTGTATATGTCTGTTAGGTTTACTTGGTCCAGATCTGAGTTCAAGTCCTGGATATCCTTGTTAATTTTCTGTCTCATTGATCTGTCTAATATTGACAGTGAAGTGTTAAAGTCTTCCACTATTAATGTGTGGGAGTCTAAGTCTTTTTAGGTCATTAAGAACTTGCTTTATGTATCTGGGTAGTGCTGTATTTGGTGCATATATATTTAGGATCATTAGCATTTCTTGTTGCATTGATCCTTTTACCATTATGTAATGCCCTTCTTTGTCTCTCTTGATCTTTGTTGGTTTAAAGTCTATTTTATCAGAGACTAGGATTGCAACTCCTGCTTTTTTTTTTGCTCTCCATTTGCTTGGTAGATCTTCCTCCATCCCTTTATTTTGAACCTATGTGTATCCTTGCATGTGAGATGGGTATCCTGGATACAGCACACCAATGGGTTTTGACTTTTTATCCAATTTGCCAGTCTGTGTCTTTTGATTGGGGCATTTAACCAATTTACATTTAAGGTTAATATTGTTATGTGTGAATTTGATCCTGCCATTTTGCTGCTAGCTCTTTGTTTTGCCCATTAGTTGACACAGTTTCTTCATTGTGTTGATGCTGTTTACCATTTGGTATGTTTTGGGAGTGGCTAGTACTGGTCGTTCCTTTCTATGTTTAGTGCTTCTTTCAGGAGCTCTTGTAAAGCAGGCCTGGTGGTGATAAAATCTCTGAGCAATTGCTTGTTCATAAAGGATTTTATTTCTCCTTCGCTTATGAAACCAAGTTTGGCTGGATATGAAATTCTAGGTTCAAAGTTCTTTTCTTTAAGGATGTTGAATATTGGCCCCCTCTCTTCTGGCCTGTAGGGTTTCTGCTGAGAGATCTGCTGTGAATCTGATGGGCTTCCCTTTGTGGGTAACCCGACCTTTCTCTCTGGCTGACCTTAGCATTTTTCCTTCATGTCAATCCTGGAGGATCTGACAATTATGTGCCTTAGGGTTGCCCTTCTTGAGGAATATCTTTGTGGTGTTCTCTGTATTTCCTGGATTTGAATATTGGCCTGCCTTGCTAGGTTGGGGAAGTTCTCCTGGATAATATGCTGAAGAGTGCTTTCCAGCTTGGGTTCATTCTCTCTGTCACATTCAGGTACACCTATCAAACGTAGTTAGGTCTTTTCACATAATCCCATATTTCTTGGAGGCTTTGTTCATTTCTTTTTACTCTTTTTTCTCTAATCTTGCCTTTTCATTTTATTTTATTGAGTTGATCTTCAATCTTTGATATTCTTTCTTCTGCTTGGGCGATTTTGCTATTGAAACTGGTATATGCTTTGCGAAGTTCTCGTGTTGTGTTTTTCAGCTCCGTTAAGTCATTTATATTATTCTTTAAGTTGTTTATTCTCATTAGCATTTCATCAAACCTTTTTTCAAGGTTCTTAGTTTCTTTGCATTGGGTTAGAACATGTTCTTTTAGCTCGGAGAAGTTTGTTATTACTTACCTCTTAAAGTATGTTTTTGTCAGTTCATCAGACTCATTCTCCATTCAACTTTGTTCCTTTACTGGTGAGGAGTTGTGATCCCTTGGAGGAGGAGAGGCGTTCTGGTTTTTGGTGTTTTCATCCTTTTTGCACTGATTTCTTCCCATCTTTGTGGATTTATCTGCCTGTGGTCTTTGTAGTTAGTGACTTTCAGATGGGGTCTCTTAAGTGGACATCCTTCTTGCTGAAGTTATTTCTTTTTGTTTTTTAGTTTTCCTTCTAATAGTCAGGCCCCTCTGCTGTAGGACTGCTGGAGGTCCGCTCCAGCCCCTGCTTTCCTGGGGATTACCTGTGGTAGCTGCAGAACAGTAAGGGTTGCTGCCAGTTTTTCTTCTGTTATCTTCGTCCCAGAAGAATACCCACCAGATGTCAGCCTGAGCTCCTCCTTTATGAGGTGTCTCTTTGGCTATACAGGAGTCGGGAAGCTGCTTGAGGACACAGTCTGCCCCTTAAAGGAGCTCAAGTGCTGAGATGTGAGCTCCATTGTTCTGCTCAGAGTTACTGGGCAGGTAGGTTTAAGTCTGCTGCAGCAGAATTCACAAATGCCTTTTTCCCCCAGGTGCTCTGTCCTGGGAAGGTGGGGCCTTATTTATAAGTTCCTCACATGCTGCTGCCTTTTTTTAGAGATGTCCTGCCCAGCAAGGAGGTAGCCTAGTCACAGTCTTCCAGCAGAGCCATTGCTGAGCTGCTGTGGGCTCTGCCCAGCACTGTGTGAACTTCCTTGTGGTTTTGTTTACAGAGGTATAGTTAGAAATGCCTCGGTAGTGTTGGTCTGCCTGAGTAACAGCAGACTGCCTCAGTGATGGCAGATTGCCTCGGTAATGACGGACTGCCTCGGTAATGGTGGACTGCCTCGATAGTGGTGGACTGCCTCGGTAGTGATGTACTGCCTTGGTAGTGGTGGACTGCTTCCGTAGTGGTCAAGAATTATGTATTCTATTAAGAGTAGCAAGAAATCTGATATAATGCCAGAGCTTTCACTCTTCTTGAGGACTGTACCATACAATTTACAATGAATGAAATTACAAAATGAATGAAGCAAATGTGTAGCCATTATTTTGAGATGTCAAGAAAATCATATGTTTCAGTCTTATCCTTCAGTTATACTTTTAGATGGATACAGTTTTTAATACACAGAAATTAGTATATAGTAAACAAATTCATTAATGCCACTGACTTTAAAACATGATTGCTGGCAATTCCCTTCAATGTTAGCTTATTTGTAAATGATATTTTAATTTATTCTTTATGGATATTTCACTGAGCAGCCTACTTAAACTTACAAATTTTGTATTTTAAAAAATATGTTTCCAAATG
Source organism: Ateles fusciceps (assembly GCA_036589455.1). Taxonomy (NCBI): domain Eukaryota; kingdom Metazoa; phylum Chordata; class Mammalia; order Primates; family Atelidae; genus Ateles; species Ateles fusciceps. The sequence goes on from JAZHEH010003051.1 coordinate 3,386,902, forward strand.
TTACTCTCAAATCTCTTTCCAGAATTGTGTTTCTTAGAACTTAGTCTTTATCCTGGTTTGTGAATTATTTTATTAATATCTTCGCCAACTTTGCCCAGCCAGTATTTCAGAGCTGGTGAGTCAAGACTTAGCTATAACTCATACCAATCTGTATTGTTTTTCAGTATGTGGAGTCTTTGCACTTGAGCTGCATGACTTCAGGATTTTATTGGCCGAGCAAGAAGACATTAGTGTTTATTAACATACTAATGTAGTCTTTTTACAGGATATAATCAAGATAAATGTAGCTTTAGAAATACACTATACTTTAGAAAACAAAATAGTATCAGTGACATCCAAAGTATAATGTGGCATAGCGTGGTGGTGTGTCAGAACACAGGAAAGGGAGCATCATGCCTTAGTGTTCACTGCCTCTGAGCTTAGTCTGGAGATGAGTCCATAGACCAAAAGAAAGCATTTTAAACCTGGGGTCTAGAAATGTTGTTCTTGTTATGGCTGCCACTCATTAACTATATAAGCTTGTGCTAGAGGAATCTTCCAAAAACACAGATCTGATCCAATTAATCACCTCTTAAAACCTTTCCCATATTACATAAGATGAAGTCCAAATTAATATGGCTCACAAAAGCTTTATGATCCCATCTCTGCCACCTCTTTAATTTGTTTCTGGCTTCTCTGTGCCTCTGTTTCTTCAATTGTAAATTACTGGAGTTAGATGATTTCTAAAGTTCCTCTCAGGTCTAAAAATCTATGATTCTTAATAATTACAAAGTTGGCCTCAGCTTTCAGATAGGATAAAGGGAATTTATAAATTTATAAATGCTAGTTCTAAAATAGACCAGCTTGAATTATCCTGGGGCTGGAAAAGCTGTTCAAGTATAAGAAACACAGTTTACTTTTGCTTTTTAAATTTGGTAGAATATGACTGTATAGCTTACAAAATCCTGGAGGAGCAGAAACCACTGCAGCCACATAGATCGTGTTCCCTTTGCTGGAATTGCAACGTTTTATGGCTAGTAGTGACTTGAAAATTATCTTTTAATGATGAAATTAAGGTCTGGAGGGACTAAATGCTTGTCAGGTTTGTAATAAATGCAGGTCTAGAGTTCAGGTTTCTTTATTCTCACTCCATTTTGCCTTTACTGTACAAGACTGTTTCACCAGGATGACTTGTGTTTGCTATTTATACAAAAGCCCACATCTAAGTAAATTCTCAGGCAGTGTGCTAGGAAGACAATGAATTCACTCTGCCATGTTGAGCTTCAGATCAGACCATTGTGAATGAAGATACTTTCATTTTTGTCCTTGTAAAGGAAAAGCCATAAAAAGATTTATTGATTCATTCAACAGATATTTATTCAGGGCCAGCCTTTGTTGTGGACAAGCTCTCTACCCTCTGGAATCTTATATTCCAATGGACATAGCTAGCAGATATATTAACAAAAACTTAATAGAATTCTTTCAGATACCAACGAAGGTACCATATGAAGAAACTGAGACTGGGAAGATTACTTTAGATGTAGCAACCACTTAAGACTTGGACTTTTATTAATTCATAAAAGGTCTTCTTACCTTGAATGCACTTCTTACCAACTCCTCAATTATGCCATTTTACCAACTCCAATGAGATATATCTAAACCTCCTCCATATCCCTTTCTTCCAAATGGTTTAATGTCTTCATATCACTACAAAGAAGGTCCCTCCTTCATATATGTTGGTCATTTAAATACATTCACATTGTGTCTCCTTTCCCATAATTGTATTTACATTGTTTTCCTGCACAAACTCCTATTAAATGGATTATTGTTCCTGAACATTTCATGTTTTTGCTCCTTCTGCAGCAAAATAACATGAGGTCCTACATTATAAGTGAAGTAGATTTCTTCGATTTATCTCAAGCCCTGCCACATCATTATATTTTCCCTGGATATGTCTACTCTTAGTCATCAACCTTTCTCTGAATATCAGTCTCTGTAGGATTTGTATGTGTATGTGTGTGGGTTTTTTTGGCACTTACAATATAGAATCTCATATTGTTATTCATCTAAATGTGTCCTGGCTTTTTAATTTCACTATCAGCTTCTCAAGTTGGGAGGAGTCAGAGTCAGAAAATTATTTGTATCACCGTATATAAATTCCCAGATGCATTCTGCATTAATAGATTCTCAGAACAAACAAGCACTATGTTTAAAAAAAAAGTCTGTTGCTCCTTGTTCAATGCATAATGTATATGTTTCTGTTATATAGTATGTATCACTTTATAACATTATCATATATATATTATTTTCTCTTGTATTATCACCTAATACAGTACCTGGAACATAGTGCCTGTCCATTATATATTTGTTGAATAAATGAATGAAGTTTTTTTTTTTTAAACAAGTATCTCGGAGCTTATAATTAGCTAATGTATATTATGAGTGTTTAGGAGGCAGCTAGGAAGAACTATGGTAATATAGTGATCTTGAAACTTATTTGATCGTGTAATATTTTGTTTTCAAGGCACCATGAACCTCTATTCAAGATATTGCTTTTAAACAATGCTGCTTGTGAAATTCTGGCTTCAAATGTAGAAGGCAGCTAATTGGATGACAGTGATAATGATCATCATTATCTATTTCCTGGATTGTAAGCTTTTTTAAGGCAGGGCCTATCCCTTAACTCTAATAAATTTTGGATGGTATGTGAAGGGCCATGTTGTCCAATGGGACACTCTTTGTTTGATTCTCTACAGCATAACCAGCTCATGTCAGAATATTTCTAGTGGCAGCCTAATCCAAATCTGTGCAGTTCTTTCTGCTTAGCCCAAAGTCATAATGAGGCAAAGCCTATCCCTAATACTATCCACTCATCGTTGTGGTTCTACCCCATAGGGACATCAGAAAATTCAATGAAATGTCTTTGTACATAGAAGATACTCAATGAATGTGTAGAGAATTGAAAATGAATTGAGAGAATTGAAAATGAATTGTGAGAATTTGACTTACATTAGGTCTTTTAGTTGGGATTTGGAACTAAAATACACCCTGGACTAAATTTGACGTGATTTTCCACCAGATTACTTTTTAGTCATGCCATTTTTATGCCTGCAAATATCCATACATGTAAATGGAAATGACATTTATGTAACTTTGCAATTTCAGTACATAAATGCAACTCTTTGGGAAATTCTCCTCTGAAGAGAGGGCATGAGAAATCAAAAAAGGCAAGTGGCAGTTAGATCTACAGTGTTATGGTGGTGTTTTCTGCTATTTTTACTTCCTTCTGTCTCACAACACTACTCCAAGTAATAGCCTGATACTTTAGATCTCTTGGTCATGAATCTTATATGTCTATGGGATCCAAATCATTGAGTTCCTAAAAGGTTTTATATTCAATAGTCTTTTTGTTTTTGCTTCATGATCCTACATGGAGTTTTCTCTGGCCATACGATAGCTTAAAAGGGAAACATCTATAAAAGAAGATTGTCTCCTAAACCTATGGGATGCAGACCCAATACTGAATAGTTTTTAGAAGGCCGATTTACTCTTGCACAATTTTCTCCATTTATGTTTATAAATCAAATTATGCACCATTGTGGCTGTAAATAGGGTCACATGAACAGAGATAATCCTAATTCACTGCCTCTGTTCCCCACCTCTCACAGAACTTCAGTGCCATTAAAGTTCCCATCTTTTAAGTACTCTTGGGAGAGATCTGGGCTGTTTCACACGTACTTGTGAGTTCAATTAACCAGATTTGGTAGCTACTCCTGCTGGTTCTGGTACCAGGGACTGGTACAGGTTCGCTGTCCCCGGGGTTGGGGACCCCTGTTCTATGGGATATTGTTTTGTCTTTGGAGAGAGTTGTGGTGCCTGATGTAATTAATGTTTGCTCCAGCTGGGACTCACTGTCCTCCTCTAGACACTGAAGCTGCTTTCCTATCTGTACCAGTAACTGTCATATTTAACCAGGAACACTCTTGTTTGAGGAAGGAAATGCCACAGTGTAATCAAAATAATTCCTCTCTCTGATAACCAAGGTGTTTTCACTGACTTGTTTTCTATAATTGGCTCTTTTATCCCCCACAGGTAAATTGCTCATGCCTTTATATACATGGAGTTCTTGATGGCATCCTCTCTAGCTCATAAGCTTAAGCCCAGGGGACTCCTGCTGTGGCTCTCAGAGGGTCTAGGTTCAAGCCATCCATTGATTGAGCTCAGCACATTAATAATCCCATATGATTCTAGTTATGATCTTAAAACCCTAGATAATGAAGTTTTACTATATTTCTCTAAGTTCCTTGTAGCTTGATTTTCAGGCTGTAATTGAATGTGATACTTTCCTTGAAGACCAGTGTAAATATTTAGAAGTAGCAAGATATCATGAGAAAAAATATTAACCTAGAAGTCAGAAAATCTGAGAGCCATTCTTTTTTTTCTTTTTCTTTACTTGCTGCAAACCTACACATGCTACACATGTATTGAGAGCCATTCCTAAATCTTCATTAACTAGCTTTGAAGTATTTATTCATTTTTCATATAGCATTTATTGACCCCATAATGTTCTGGATATCTTACAAGTTATTGTAGTTACAGAAATGAGTGATACACTCAGTGATTCTTTACACTCAGCTGGCTATTAAATACGTGGATTTATTTCTTAGTTCTCTATTACGTTCCATTGGTCTGTCTGTTTTTATACCAATACTATGTTGTTTTGGTTACTATAGCTTTGTTATATGTTTTGAAGTTAGATAGCATGACTCCAGCTTTATTCTTTTCACCTATTTGGGGTCTTTTGTAGTTCCATATACATTTTAGGATTTTTAAAATTTTTTTTGTGAAAAGAGTCATTGATATTTTGACAGAGATTACATTGAAATTATAGATTGCTTTAGGTGGTATAATCATTTTAACAATATTAGTTCTTCTGATTCATGTATATGGGATCTTTTCTCATTTGTTCATGTCATCTTGAATTTCTTTCATCAGTGTTTAGTAGTTTTTAGTAGTAGAAGTCTTTCACCTCCTTGGTTAAATTTATTCTTTGATTAAATGTATTCGTATGTATTTTATGTTTTTTTTTTTTTCTTTTTGTGGCTATTGTGAATGGGATTGCTTTTTTTGTTTCTTTTTCAGGACTTTGTTATCGGTGAATAGAAATGCCACTTTTTTTTTTTTTTTTGGATGTTGATTTTGCATCCTGCAACTTTACTGAATCTGTGTATCAGTTCTAAGAGTTTTTGGTTGAGTCTTTTGTTTTTCCTATATATAAGATCACATTATCTGTAAAGAGGGACAATTTGATTTCCTCTTTTTCAGTTTGGATGCATTTTATTTCCTTCATTTGCTTTATTGCCTGGGCTAGGACTTCCAATACTATGCTGAATAATAGTGGTATAAGTGGGCATTTTTGTTTTGTCCCAATTATTAGAGAGAAGGTTTTCAGCTTTTCTTCATTCAGTATGATGTTTGCTGTGGGTTTGTCATAATTAATTTGTTGAGTTTTTATTATGAAGGGATGTTTACTTTTATCAAATTCTTTTTTGGGGGGTCTATTGAAATGATTATATGGTTTTTATCCTTGATTCTGTTGATGCAACGTATTGCATTTATTAATTCACATACATTGAACCATCCTTGCCTCTCTAGAATAAATCTCGCTTGATCACAGAATACTTTTTGATGTGTTGTCAGATTCAGTTTACTAGTATTCTGATGAGATTGCTTTTGTGTCTATGTTAATCAGAGATCATGGCCTCTAGTTTTGTTGTTGGTTGTTTGTCCTTATCTGGTTTGGTATGAGGATGATGGTAGCTTTGTAGAATGAGTTAGGAAGAATTTCTGCCTCTTCAATTTTTTGAAATAGTTTCAGAAGAATTTTTGTTAGTTCTTCTCTATAAGTTTGGTATAATTAAGCAGTAAAGCCATTTGGTCTTTGGCTTTTCTTTGTTGGGAGACTTTTTATTTCTGATCCAGTCTTGTTACTTGCTATTGATCTGCTCAGGTATTTTATTTCTTTCTGGTTCTGTCTTGGTAGGTTATATGTGTCCAGGAATTTATCCACTTCCTCTAAGTTTTTAAATTTATTAACATAAAGCCATTCATAATAGTCTTTTATGATCCTTTGTATTTCTGTAGTGTCAGTTATGTCATCTTCATTTTTGTTTATTTGGTCTTCTCTCTTTTATTTTTTGTTATTCTATATAGCAGTTTATCTTTTTAAAAAGCCAACATTTCATTTTTGTCAATTCTTTGTATTGTCTGGTAGTCTCTGTTTTTTTTTTTTTTATTTCTACTCTGATCTTTGTCATTTCTTTTCTTCTACAAATTTGGGTTTGGTTTGTTCTCACTTTTCCAGTTTCTTGAGATGCATTGCTATATTGTTTATTTGAAATATTTCTACTATTTTGATGTAAGTATTTGTTACTATACATTTTCCTCTTAGCACTGCTTTTACAGTATCCCATAGGTTGTGCTGTGTTGTGCTTTCATTTTCATTTGTTTAAAGAAAACTTTTTATTTCTTCATAATTTCTATATTGACCCAGTGGTTGCTGAGGAACACATTGCTTAATTTCCATGTATTTGTGCAATTTCCAGAATTTCTGTTGTTTTTGATTTCTGGTTTTATTCCATTGTGTTCTGAGGGGATACTTGATATGGTTTCAATTTTAAAAAATTTTTGAGAACCTGTTTTGTGGCCTTACATGCATACTATCTTGGAGAACCCTCTATGTGTTGATGAGAGGAATGTGTATTCTGCAACCATTGAGTTAAATTTTCTGTAAATGTTAACCCCATGTAGTATGTGGTGCAGATTAAGTCTGATCTTCTTCACTGATTTTTTGTCTCGGTGATCTGCTCAGTGCTAAAACTGGGGGTATTGACGTTTACAGCTATTATTATATTGGGGTCTAGCTCTCTCTTTGGCTATAATAATATTTTCTTTATGTAACTGGGTGCTCTGGTGTTGGGTACATATACAATTATAATTGTTATATCTTTGTTGACCTACTTTGTCCCTTTTTATGTTTTTTAACTTGAAATCCATTTCTGATATAAGCATAGCTACTCCTTCACACTTTTGGTTTTCATTTGCATGGATTTTATTTTTAATCCCTTCTCTTTTAGTCTGTGTATGTCTTTATAGATGAAATGGGTTTCTTGTACTTGCATCTTGGTTTTTAGTACATTCAGCTATTTTGTATATTTTAATTGATGAATTTAAGCCATTTACTTTCAAAGTTTTTATTAATAGGTGGGGACTTTTGTCACTTTGCTAATTATTTTCTGATTTATATATTCTCTCTTCCTTTTATTGTTTACAATTTCTCTCTTCCTTTTATTGTTTTACAATGAGTTTTTTTATAGTGATAATATTTGACTCCTTTCTCTTGCTTATTTGTATATCTGCTCTACCAGTGAGTTTTATACTTTCATGTGTTTTCATGATGGCAAATATCTTTCTTTCACTTCCAGATATAGGATTACCTTAAATATTTTTTTTGTAGGGCTGGTGTAATGATGACTAATTCTTTCATCATTTTCTCATCTGAGAAAGAATTTCTTTCTCCTTTATTTTTGAGGGATAGCTTTTCAGGGTGTAGTATTTGTGGCTATGAGTTGTTATTTTTTCTTTCAGCACTTCGAATACATCACCCCATTCTCTCCTGGCCTCTAATTTTCTGCTGAGAAAGGTAGTCTGATAAGGATTCTCTTATATGTGACTTGATGCTTTGTTCCTGCTGTTTGTCTTTGACTTTTGACAGTTTTACTATAAAGTGCCTTGAATAAGACCTTGCTGAATTGAAGCTATCTGGGAATCTTTGAGCTTCATGTATCTGGATGTTTGTAACTTGCAAGAGTTGGGAATCTTTCAGCTTTTGTTTTGTTAAATAAGTTTTTGATGTGTTTCTTCATCTCTTCTCCTTCTGGAACTCCCAAAATTTAAATTTTACTTATTATATAGTTTCCCATATGCCACCTAGGCTTTCTTTATTTCATTTTATTATTATTCTTTTTTTTTCTTTTTCTTTTTGGTCTGACTGGGTTATTTCAAAAGCCCTGTCTTTAAGTTCAGAAATTCTTTCTTCTGCTGCTTGATCTAGTCTATTGTTGAAGCTCTCTATTATATTTTTTATTTTATTAATTCAATTATTCCCGTCCAGGATTTCTGTTTGTTTCTTTTTATGGCATTTATTTCTGTTGAATTTCTTATTCAGATAATAACTTGTTTTCCTGATTTCTATCTGTGTTCTCTTGTATTTCAGTGAATTTCTCTAATGTCATTTTTTGAATTCCTTTTTAGACATTTTATAGATTTCCTTTACTTTGGGATCTGTTACTTGATAATTATCATGTTCCTTTGGGGGATGTCATATTTCTTTGTTTTTTCATGTTTCTTGTGTCTTTATGTTGATATCTGTGCATATGTGTAACAGTCTCTTCTTCCAATTTTATCGATTGGCTTTAGTAGAGAAAGACTTTTTTCTATAGATGTGTCTACATTGTTGGTTTAGTAAGGTGCTTTTGCTTTGATTCTAGGTAGGCACAATAGTATAGTCTCTGTATGATATATTGGGCTGTAATCAGTGTCATTGATATCTATGAGTTCCTCAGTGACTTAGGCTGTGATTGTTAAAGGAGGCTTTGGTGATGCTTTGCTGGGAATGGGAATTTTAGGTGGGCTCATCCCTGGGCACCAGTGGTGGCATTGGTGGGCTGGGTGTGGCTAGTTGTTGGACCCTTAGTTGCATACATGGGCACCACCAGTGGCAGATATGGCTGGGTCTCTTCTTAGGCCTCTGGGCAGTGTGCTCAGGTCCTGGTAATGACAGTGGTGGGCCAACTGAGTGAGTCCTTGATCGCTCGGGCAGCATTTGTGACACTGATGGTGGCACTAGTGGCAGTTTCTAACCCTTGGGTCTCTGAGCGACATGCCCAAGCATTAGTGGTGGTGGCAATGGGATGGGCATGCTGGTTTCTGGGTTCCCCAAGAGGTACATGTGAGTACTGATGGCAGGTGGGGGAAGGCCTGTCCTTAATACCCTGGATAGTGTGCATATATACAGTGGCAGCAGGCAGGCTGGGCCTATCCCCCAGGCTCCTGGCTAGCACAAGTGGGCATTGTGGGATAATCTCCAGATTCGTGATAGTGAGCATGGGCACCAGCAGTGGTTGCAGCAGATGAGACAGGTCTCTCAAGCACCGTGATGGTGCATCTGGGCCCTGGCTATGGTGGGTAGGCTGGGTCAATCTTCAAGTCCTTGGAGAAAGCATTTGCGTGCTGGTGGCAGGGGCAGTGGGCGGGGGAAACCCTGTCCTCAGACCCCAGGAGGGCTCATGGCCAGTCCCAAGGTCTCCTGAAGGCATGTACAGGTACAGGGTAGCCCTGCTGCTAGAGAGGGCAGGATTGTTGTCATTGGCAGTGACCCTGGGTATTCGGTTCTCCATTTCTGGGGAGGGTATGCTTTGGCTTTCTTTGTCCCAGGGGCAGCTTCCTCAGTGTGCTGCACCATCCATTCCCCAGTGTGTAGGACACTGTATGGACTAGAGTGCTGGGGGACCTGGTTGCATTGCTGGGTCCAGCTGGTATTGTGGCACCATAGCCCTCTGGATGGACATGAAGGGATGGCAGTGGTGCTCCAGATATGTAGAAAAGCAGGGGCTTTTGTGCCCCAGGGCAGGATATCATCTTTTGAGGGATGGACTCTCAAAATGGCACCATGCTATAGTTGCTTGGGTCTCAGAGAGTTTTGCAGGACCCTGTGTGAATTCCCTCTCTGGAACAATGCCATCCTATGGATTCTAGGCACCTTCCTGTACTAGGCTCAGGGTCTCACTTGCGGCTAGGATTATATGAGTCTGTGGTGGGAATGTGGACCTCTGTGAATCTTTCACTTACCTTTTCCCCCACAATAGATAGTTCCTCCTGGCTTTTGTGGATAACCCCCCATATAGGTACCGAGGAAGGACAGCAAAGTAGAATCCTGGCACAATTCAGGCCTGAAGAATATCTTAGTTTATAGTGTTACTACTCAGTTATTTCCTTTTATATAATCCTTTACATAATCATATATTAGTTTATAAAATTAGGGCTTGGAGAATATCTCAGTTTATAGTGTTACTACTTAGTTATTTCCCTTTATATAATCCTCTATATAATCATATATTAGTTCTTAGAATGAGTGCCTAAAGAATATCTTACCACTCAGTTATTTCCATGTATATATATAAAACTATATCTTAGTTCATAATCGGAGGAATGCCTAGAGTAGACACAGTACAGAGCATGAATTAAGGAATAAGCAGCTTATAGTCAGAGGAATGTCTGGAGTAGACACAGTGCAGAGCATGATTTAAGGGAAAACAGTTATAGCTGGACAAGAACCCATGGCCCAGGCGGCAGCATTCAGTATCTTAAAGATACTCGCTGTATGGCAGGCTTGGGGCAAGAGCCATTCCTCCTGATAAAGGAGTTGTAGGACCTTGCTGCAGTTCTTGTGGAGGGCTGCCCTCAGACTGGCAATCCCTCAAGCATCGAGGGCTCAGAACCCCTCCGGATAATTGCACCTTGGTGACTGTGAACTTTATCAGCTCTTGCTACTGTGCTGCTCGAAAAGCATTCCCCTATAGAACTCACTGAAATCTGCCCGCAGGTTGCGGTAACCCTGACAGCTCTGTTATTGCTATGTGACTTAAAGCATTCTCCTATAAATCTTAGAAGTAGCTTGCCCGTAGATACAGGTATTGCACACTGCACACAGCCCACCTCCATGCCTCGGTGACCTAATGGGGGTGGACCACTTACTGCACACGGCCCTTGCCTCGATGACCTAATGGGAATGGACTCCTTGCTGCGCACTGTCCACCTCCTAGCCTAGGTGACCTAATGGGGGTGGACCCCTTGTTTTATTGCTCACAACCCTATCACTATCCTTAAAGATGATTTCACTCACTGCCCTGCCCCCTAACCTATACACAATAAATACACACGCTTCTGGACATTCGGGGCCTCACCTGACTCCGCTCATAGGTGGAGTGGCCCTTCATGTACTTGTACTTCTTGTACAAGTACTTCTGTGTCCTGTCTCTTTATTTCTCGGATCCTGCGCCTCAGCACAGCATAAGGGGCACCCTATGACCCTGTGGGGCCCTCAGCCCTACAGCTTTGAGCTGATATCACCTGGGCCAGCTGCTTCACTTCTCTCTCCCATGCATCAGAGGTTCTCTGACACTTTACAGCTGAATTTCAGAGTTCTCTGATAGAAACTCAGTTAGATATGTTTTAGAAACCACAGCTGGACATGTGGTTATCTACCCGCTGTTATGATCTTTGTCTGTAGAGGAGATGAGTCCCAGGCTCCTCTAGTAAGCCTCTTGAATCCCCACCCCATTCAGTGGTGATTGTGAACCTTGGTTATGCATTAGGTCAGGAGTCCTCAAATTATGACCTGTGAGCTAAATCTGTCTCACCATCCATTTTTATAAGTGAAATTTTACCCAAACACTGCCAAATTATTCAAACACTAGACATCCAAAGCCTAGAAAATTTATGATCTGTCTCTTTATGGAAGTTTTTTTTTGACCCCTGTATAACATTCATTATGGATAAGACTTTTGTTTTTAAAAAAATTATTACCTATGTTCCACCACAAACAATTAAATTAGAATTTGGAGTGGGGTTTTTGGAGTTGGCCCAAGAACTAGTTGTTGTTTTTTTTTTCTTAAAAAGCATCCCAGATGAAAGTGATGGACAGACAAAGTTAAGAAACACTAATAGATAATTTATACTCTTGAGGAATATGTGGTTTGTTTGGGAGAAGTACGTTTATAAAAATTAGTAAAAATACAATTGATACATTTATAATGGAGACATTTAGAAAATCTAGAGGGAGCACTGCATTTGGAGTATTTTAGTTCATTAGGGAAGTTTTTGTAGGAGGGACATTTATTATTATTTTTTATTGCATTTTAGGTTTTGGGGTACATGTGAAGAACATGCAAGATTGTTGCATAGGTACACACATGGCAGTGTGATTTGCTGCCTTCCTCTCCATCACCTATATCTGGCATTTCTCCCCATGCTATCTCTCCCCAACCTCCCCATCCCCCGCTGTCCCTTCCCTGTTTCCCCTGACAGACCCCAGTGTGTGATGCTCCCCTCCCTGTGTCCGTGTGTTCTCATTGTTCAACACCCGCCTATGAGTGAGAACATGTGGTGTTTGATTTTCTGTTCTTGTGTCAGTTTGCTGAGAATGATGGTTTCCAGGTTCATCCATGTCCCATTCTTGAAGGATGAATCTACTGGTAAACAAGATCCACTGGAATCATATCAGGGAGAGAAGGAGTAGCAGCTGTAAGTAGAGAGAACAGCACATATAAAGGATGATAGGTAAAAGAGCAGGTAGGTTAGAAACTGTGTGGCCAGAACATTGAGAGGGGGAGAAGAAAGTGAAGTCATCAGATGTGAAATTGGAAAAGTAGGGACCAAGCCAGGAAAAGTTTTGTAGGTTCAGATAAAAGTTTTAGAATATTATGTTATCCATGGAATTGAATAGAAAATTGAGTTTTTCTAGGACTCAGTTTTTCTGTCTATAAAATAAATAGCTCAGATGAATAAGAACCCTACAGTTCTAAAATATAGATTCCTGAGATTATGTCAACTATTTCTTTTGACATTCTCAGTACTGGGAACATAGTTTGGCTTACACAAATGACGTGGCCCCTGTAGTTGTGTGTCATCTAGCCATCTCTTTATAGTTGATCCATTTCTGTTAATAGTATAAATGAATTCAATGCTACCTTGTGGAATCATCACAAGGATTTGAGAAAGCAGACTTCCAGATGGGAAATTCATTGTCTGGACAATGAATTAAGGCCTTTAATAAAGACTATTACATAATGATAAAATATGTTTAAAATGCTTTATGTTCTATGCAGAGAGATGCTATTAAATGAGGACAGTTTCACTGTAAAAATTCAGATTCTTCACAATTAGTAGCAGTGATTCTTATGAGTTAGCATCTAGAAGCCATTATACATACTCAAAACTTGAGGTGTGACTTACCATGTAAGATCTTCAATATATTATCTTATTTTACCGTTTTGTAACTTCGCATCTATATCAGGTCTCTGTTATAATTTTATCTGTGTTTAGATACTTACTGGAATAGCTATATGCCTACTTTTATCCCTAATAAGCTCACGCAATTTGCTTCATATCTTTAAGTAAAGTTGTTACAATTCTGGTTAATACCAAACACTTTATTTACCTCTTTCAGTGTCTCCTCAAATATACAGAACAGCTGGTGAATCAAACAATAACATGTGGCAGGCTCAGTGATTGAAGATTACAGGATACTAAGGCAGCCCCATCTTTGCATTCTGATTCATTTTATCAAGCATAGGCAGTTGAATGCACTGAAAATTTCAAAAGATATTTAGATGATGCAAGTTAAAATAGACAGACTTCTTCAAAACTCCAAGAAGATCTGTTGGAAAAAACTCATGATTTTTGTCATTTGAACCTTAAACACTCCTAGCAAAGGAGATATCGTGCATGCTTTTCTGAAATGCTATTCAAAGTAAATATTTTCCTCTCCCTACCAAAGAAAATTATAGAGGAGCTCCAGAATATTGCCACTGTTGACCTCTTTGTCCTGTTTTTCTTCACAGACGTTGATGAGTGTGCTGAAGGGCGCCATTACTGTCGTGAAAATACGATGTGTGTCAACACCCCAGGTTCTTTTATGTGCATCTGCAAAACTGGATACATCAGAATTGATGATTATTCATGTACAGGTAAATGGTGGTTATTTATGAAATAAAATCTTTTTATATCTTAAGTTTACTTTTAAAAATTTCTTTGACTCTCATTTTTTGATAAGTATACCATAAAGACAACAAAACATAAGCAAAATCATATGTTCTTGATTTGGTAGTTATTTCTTAATCTGTTTTAAAGAAAAAAAAATGTCTGCTTGTTCTGTATAAATATATACTCTGATTTGAAAGATAAAAACCCTAAAAATTCAGTATTATACTACATTTATACTTAGTATTTACGCTCAAACCTTGTATAAAATACTATGGTCAATCTGAGAAACAACCCCTAAATGATATGTGATACTAGATTTTTGAATAGAGGAATAATAACATAAATAATGTGATTTTTTTTTTGCAGAAATAGATTTTTAGAGTCCTAAAGATAATTGAGCTTTTTCACACATCTGAGAAGTACAATTAAGGACTAGATAAAGAAGTGTTCCATATTTTTGTTGTATTAAATGCCACTCTTTCAGTATCATCCAGAGACTTGCTAGGGATATTGTATTATTAATATCTGAAGTTAGTTGGTCCTGGCTTGGGGTAATGCAGTGTATTCCCTTTATTCTATAGCTTTTTACCTGTAGAATATGAGAAAACAAAACAAAACATGGTTTTAGAAGAGTAGCTTGAATACTATAGGATTTGAGGAAATGTGGGTGTGAACAGAACCTTTCTTTCCATCTGTATATTTTTAAATAGAAGAAACAAAAATAATATGTTTTAGAAAAACAGAATCATAAAACTGGAGAGCACCCAAAAATGTTTTTCTTGTCAACTATTTCTCTACCTCTAACTTTATGATCTTTATCAGATGCATGTGTAAACAAATCTAGATGTTTCCAGGGAAAGAGACTCCATAATCCTCCCTAGTAAAAATATGAATCTATAAAGAAGTATCACTTTGTCTTTGTTTTAGTTGTCCATTTCTAAGTCTTCATTATAGTTTCCATACTGTGTGCTAATTGATAGCCTATTTATCAGAACACAGGGAAGGATCTTCCTCTAAATTCAAATATAGTATTTATAAAAACAAAATGATGACATTCAAAAATAATGAGAAGTGACGTCCCAGTTTATGGAAAATAACGGAAGATATCCTGAAGGTAGAAGATATTTAATATAAAAATGCTGATGGATTATGAATTCCTGTCTTTTTTTGTTAGTTCATCCTAAACATTTCCAAATTATGGAAGTAATTCTTCATTTTTTAGACAAAATTTAAGTACATTGAGTGGAAGAGTATCTTGAAGGAGGACTACAGAGATGCTTTTCAGCATAAAAAGAATATAAAAGAACAAATTATAATCAATAAATGGCAAATGGAATATATCATTTATTATTCTAATAGTGTCAATAAATCTGAATTTCCATTTAGTCTTTAACAAGAAAACTAAGATAACATTGCTGCATCTTAGAGTGCATATATTTCAAGGTGTGCTTATTAAAAATGAGTGCTAGCAATTTCGGGGGGAGTCTACTGATTCTTTGGTACTATAGACTTGAAAAGCTTTGTGCATTTTTATATTTCCTAATAATTCTCTTTGTTTTTCTTATATTCTTAAAGTAGTATTAGAAATTTTAAGTAAAAAGACATGGCACATAATTTGGCCTACTGTTGAGTAAGGAGTGTTTCTGCAGGGCAGGATATTTTTAAGAGATTCATTTCCGTTCTGAGTCTGTTGGATATAAATCCAAGGAATAGTTTAGCTTTCATACATTTACAGAGAACCTTCTGCTTTGGCTTCACCTCTTCCAGTACACTTTCCTTCCACATAAAATCCTACAAATTAATGTTTGTTTTTGACTACTTGGGAGGAATTTTCCCTTACCATTTCAAAGTATCTAATAATATAAATGAACTATTTCTTTGTAGGAATGTGGAGGGAGTCGAAAATCATTTTAAGAAAAGCTGTTCAGACCATAATTTTTGTGCCGAAGGAACCAGAGCCAAGAATCTCAGGATCTGGCAGATGATAAAATGTATTTCTTTAATAAGGCACTACCATTTTCAACTAACACCACCGTTTCTATGCTACCACTTACTTGAGAAACTTTCTTGCCCTTAAATTTCCTCTCTATTATAACTAGGTCTATGAACACAGAAGTCGCATTTTTTTTTTTTTTTTAGAGAATATAAGTCAATTTTATTTTTAGTCCAGAGTCAGGTGAATATTGCCAAAACTCTTTTTGTTTTTAATGTTAGGCCATAGAGGGTCAACACATATTCCAGGTTTCTGTAAAGAAAATGCATGTTTACATTTTACGTCCTTGGACTGGTTCCCCCACACTTTGATATTAGGGTCTGTACAAAAGACTTAAAGAAATTACTCCCCTGATGGGACTGTACCTTGTGGCCAAAGGCTTCTAAGCTGTTCCTTTTTGAGAGCTCCCATAAGACCAGAGTAGGACTTTATTTATCTTATAAAAGATTGAGATTTATTTTTCCTAAATTTTAGTAACAGACTCCCATATCCTTGTAGTAGAAGATGTTGCAGAATCAACATCAAACCCTCACTGCAGAGCCAGTCCCTGATGTTTGTGACTGAGCTCTTGGAATTTCATCTTCGTTTTGCTTCCGTATCCCTGTCCCTCTTTCCTGTTAAAGAGCCCCCACTAACAGAACAACAGATACTCCCAGCAGACTCTCAAAGTAGCTTATCCCAAGTGGAAATTAATCATAGACATTCTAGTTTAAAGAAAATTCCAGGAGCAATACACATTACTTAATCAAGAGCTTTGATCAGTAAAGAAGCCTTTTTTTGTTTGTTTGTTTTCTTTTTTTTAACCTAGTAACTCTGGCATATGAATTACATCTGCAAGTTGATCAAATTGCATGTTTTTTTTTCAGTTTCAGATGATTTGAGTTAGATTTTCCTCATGATCATAAAATTCTGGAGATGGAAGAATTGTTAAAGATAATCTGGTTCAATCCCTTAAATTTCACAAATGAAGAAACTGAGGCTTAGAGAGATTAATTCCTTTATCCATAGTTAAACATCTAGTGAGAGGCAAAGGGGGCTGGTATATGAGCCTGTTTATTACAACTCTTATACTATTTATCATTTGTCTAATTTGCAGCCATACAAAAATAAAGGGAAATGATTCATATTTTATGTAGAAATATACTATTCAATATGTAATGTTCGTTATTTAAACTGCTGTCTTTATAGGTTATTCAGTTAATTAGCTTCACTCCAAGAGAAATTTTTACCCTACAGATCTTATAATAATGATCCTAAATCAGAAGTTAGTGAAATAAATGTGAATAACCATTTTCTGGGCCTCTGACTCTATTCCTAACTTGTAAAAATGACTCAGTTGCACCATTTGCACAAATGATGCATTTGTGTTTGCTCTTCTAAACCCATTAATATAATTTTCTTTCCAGTGAAGGTGTTATTTTTCCTAATTAATGCTTCATAATTTCTCTCTTTATATCCTTTCCTGTTCCATAGAAGAAATACTGGATATCATAAGGGAAGAAATAGAGAGAGAGAGAGACAGAGAGAGAGAGAGAGAGAGGAACAGGAGGGAGGGAGAAAAGATAAAGGAAAGGAAGGGGAAAGGAAGAAGGGAAGGAAGGGAGTACAGAGAGGGAAGTAGAGAAGACAAAAAAAGGAGAAGGGAAGAGAAGGAAACAGATGGAAAAGGGAAGAGAAAAGGAAAGGGAATGGAAGGGTAAACATAAGCCAAGATGCTTGAAGCTCATTCTTCAGGTTCTCTGCAAAAATGACCTATTTTGTTTATGCATAACAAAGTTTCTTGATTACTTATATGGACTAATGACTTTTTTGGTTCACTCACATAAGCATTAATTAAATCGGGTAGATCTTCTTGAGTCTTCCTGGAAATCTCTTCTTGGAACTGGCCTTGTGTAATGGAAAAAGCATGAAACATCTCTAGAAACAAAGACGAAATTGTTACTGGTGGTAAATATCTGAGTCACATGTCACTATGTTACTGGTGGAAGATATTCAAGTTACCAGTGGTGATCTCTACAGGTCTGCAACAGCCTCACTGCTTGCCTTCTCAGAAGAAACAATTCAACTGAGAACTGAGGGGCATAAGGCAGAAGAAGAGATCAAGGCAAGTTTCAGAGCAGGAGTGGAAGTTTATTAAAAAGTTTTAGTGCAAGAAAGAAAATACACTTGCGAGAAGGAAAGTGCAGTTGGAAGAGTCCCAGATGGGTGACCCAAAGGACAAGTGCTATGTTTAACCTTGATCCTAGGACTTTATAGGCCGACCCACCTCCTGTGTCTTGCACCCCTTTCCCATGATTCTTTCCTTAGAATGGGCTGCCCATATGTGCAGTGCCCTCCTTACACTTGGGAAGTGAGCATGCCCAGTGTGTTTAGGAAGTTGTATGCATGCTCATCTGATTTCTTCCCTCTTCCAGTGGAATGCCCCTGGAAAGTCATACTCTGTCATTTTGTCTCTTAATGCACATGCCAAGGAAGTTGCTTCTCCCTGGTATCTGCATTAAGTTAACACTTTAGTGAGACACATATGGACCCTCAGGAAATGACCTTTCCCTGGTGCCAGCTGCCAGTTCATCACTTTTAGAGAGGTGATGTGATAATTGCCAAACCATCACTTGACATTCCTGGGGAGTAGAGGAGAACCCTCTCCTGCCCCACTTAGGTCTGTCTAACTACCTGTAACAGAATCAAAATTTGAGTGAAGTGGCCCTTATTTCAGATCTTCCTCACTTTTGCCTGCTCTCTAGTGCAATGAAAAAGGAATTCTGATTCTTCTTTTGTGTTGATGAGCTCTATGTTGTGCAGTTCTTTAGAGTGGAAATAGGAGAATGGGAAGGATGGATGGGTAGAAGGGATGGAAAATGCTCTTGCCCCAGCCTAGGGATTAAACTGATTCTTTGCAGCAGTGGTTGTCAATTGTGCCTTCCCACCTGACAAAGGATACTTGAAAATGTTTGGAGATACTTTTGGTTATCACAACTATGTGGGAAGGGGTTGCTACCAGCATCTGGTAGGTACAAGGCAGAGATGTAACTAAATACCCTATAATATTTTAGGCTGTCTATCTGCTTGAGGAAATGTTATATTTCCTTTGGACCCCTTCAATGGGAATTTTTCTCTGGTTACCTTTCAGATGAGTGATTAATCTTCATCCTTTACAAGATATCTGGCACAGGACAGCTAGGTCCCCACCCCCAAAACAATTTACACGGCCCAAATGTCAATAGTGCCAAGGTTGGGAAATACTGCTTTAGAGTCACTCAATTAAAATTGTAAGATACATACTTTTTTTTTTTTTTAACTTTCCCTGTTCCAATTTGAATTTCCTTTAGGCCCTGTATCTTCTCTCACTTCCTGTGGTCCCCAGTGTCCTTTTATTGTCCTTTGACCACAAAAAGGACCGCTTTTTAAGTCCCACTCACCACTAAGTTCTCCCGTCTCCTTTTTTCTATCAAAATCCTGATTTTAGCTTACCCTAGGTGAATGATTCACCAATGATAAAATTACAGAGGCAGCAGAGAGAAGTTCTTAGGGCCCCTCAAATTACAATATCCTGATGCATGCTTCATATGCTTTCTACTGATTCTTACTGCTTCTCTTATCTCAGGGCCTTATGGTGCTGGCTTTGGTCCATGTAACATATCATTGGAGATTTATAAAGTGTCTAAGCACAAGGAGTTCTAGATACTTGAGTTTTTGTTATTAAAAAGAGACTCCTCTGGTGTTCCTCAAGGAGTTTCACTTCTGAAAGTACTTAAATTTTTATAGCATTGAATATGACTAGTACTTACATTTTGTGATCTTTTTATGGTCACTTCTTTTTCTCTAACATGGTTGACGTTGATTTTTTTAAAAAAATTATCACTAATGACCAGTGATGATGAGCTTTTTTTCATGTATTTGTTGGTCACTTAAATGTCTTCTTTTGAGAAGTGTCTGTTCAGATCCTTCACCCACTTTTTGATGGAGTTGTTTGTTTTTTTCTTGTAAATTTGTTTAAGTTCCTTGTAGATTCTGGATACTAGCCCTTTGTCAGATGGATAGATTGCAAAAATTTTCTCCCATTCTGTAGGTTGTCTGTTTACTCTGATGATATTTTCTTTTGCTGTACAGAAGCTTTTTAGTTTAATTAGATCCCATTTGTCAATTTTGGCTTTTGTTGTCATTGCTTTTGGTGTTTTAGTCATGAAGTCTTGCCCATGCTGTGTCTTGAATGGTATTTCATAGGGTTTCTTCTAGGGTTTTTATGGGTTTTACATTTAAGTCTTTAATTCATCTTGAGTTAATTTTTTATAGGATGTAAGGAAGGGGTCCTGTTTCAGTTTTCTGCATATAGCTAGCCAGTTTTCTGAACACCATTTATTAAGTAGGGAATGCTTTCCCTATTGCTTGTTTTTGTCAGGTTTGTTAAAGATCAGATGGTTGTAGACGTGTGGCGTGATTTCTGAGGCCCCTGTTTGTTCCACTGGTCTGTAGATCGGCTTTGGTACCAGAACCACGTTGTATTTGTTACTGTAGCCTTGTAGTATAGTTTGAAGTCAGGTAGTGTGATGTCTCCAGCCTTGTTCTTTTTGCTTAGGATTGCCTTGGCTATACGGGCTCTTTTTTTGGTTCCATGTGAAATTTAAAGTAGTTTTTTTCTAATTCTGTGAAGACAGTCAATGGTAGCTTGATGGGAATAGCTTTCAATCTATAAATTTCTTTGGGCAGTATGGCCATTTTTTTTTTTTGCATTTTTTTTTTTATTGCATTTTAGGTTTGGGGGTACATGTGAAGAACATGGAAGATTGTTGCATAGGTACACACATGGCAGTGTGATTTGCTGCCTTCCTCCCCATCACCTATATCTGGCATTTCTCCCCATGCTGTCCCTCCCCCAACTCCCCACCCCCCCACTATCCCTCCCCTTTTTCCCCCGACAGACCCCAGTGTGTGATGCTCCCCCTCCCTGTGTCCATGTGTTCGCATTGTTCGACACCCACAGTATGGCCATTTTTACGATATTGATACTTCCTATTCATGAGCATGGAATGTCTTTCCATTTTTGTGTGCCCTCTCTTATTTCCTTGATCAGTGGTTTGTAGTTCTCCTTAAAGAGGTCCTTGACATCTCTTGTAAGTTGTATTTGTAGGTATGTTATTCTCTTTGTAGCAACTGTGAATGGGAGTTCACTCATGATTTGGCTGTTTGTCTGTTATTGGTATATAGGAATGCTTGTGATTTTCACACATTGATTTTGTATCCTGAGACTTTGCTGAAGTTGCTTATCAGCTTAAGGAGATTTTGGGCTGAGACAATGATGAGATACCATCTCATGCCAGTTAGAATGGTGATCATTAAGAAGTCAGGAAACAACAGATGCTAGAGAGCATGTGGAGAAATAGGAACACTTTTACACTGTTGGTGGAAGTGTAAATTAGTTCAACCACTGTGGAAGACAGTGTGGAAATTCCTCAAGGATCTAGAACCAGAAATACCATTTGACCCAGTAATCCCATTACTGGGTGTATACCCAAAGGATTATAAATCATTCTACTATAAAGACACATGCACATGTATGTTTATTGCAGCACTGTTCACAATAGCAAAGACTTGGAGCCAACCCAAATGTTCATCAATGATAGACTGGATAAAGAAAATGTGGCACGTTTACACCATGGAATACTATGCAGCCATAAAAAGGATGAGTTCATGTCCTTTGCAGGGACATGGATGAAGCTGGAAAGCATCATTCTCAGCAAACTAACACAGGAACAGAAAATCAAACACTGTATGTTCTCACTCATAAGTGGCAGTTGAACAATGAGAACACATGGACACAGGGAGGGGAATATCACACACCAGGGCCTGTCGGGGGCTGGGGGGGCTAGGGGAAGGATAGCATCAGGAGAAATACCTAATATAGATGATGGGTTGATGGGTGCAGCAAACCACCATGGCATGTGTATACTTATGTAACAAACCTTCACATTCTGCACATATGTCCCAGAACTTAAAGTATAATAAAAATAAAAAGAATTTCCAATACATCTTTTGTCATAAGACAAGTGAAAAGAATTTTCAATTAATGATAGTAGAATAAATGGCTGGTAATTTGAGGAAAACTTCAGTTTTGACTCATACTTCACATACCACACAGATGCATGCACACACACACACACACACACACACACACACACACACAGACACACACCTCTCTCTCTTTCTCTGTCTTTTCTCTCCAGTGAAATATTAAAAGAGGTAATTTTTTTATTTAAAAAATGTTATCACTAGTGTCCTGTTCATATTATTTAATTTGCTAATTATAGAGAAAGAGTGGTGATATTTTCATCACTTTTTCTTATCGCTGTTGATTTTCTTTCTTTTTTTTTTTACTTTTAATGATTTTATTCTAATTCTTTCACCTTCTTTGCTTTTGTTTTACAGAAAATTGTCAATGGTTATCTCTCATTCAAAAATGAGCTTAAAAATTTAATAAAGAATTGAAAAGAAAATTATAGCTAAAAATGAGGAAACTAATAATGCCTTTATATAGGAATATTACTAATGGGCTCATAAATTGTACTTAGTTTTTTCTTTCTTTTATTGAAATATAATTTATATACCAATATTCACACTTTTTAGGGATACAATGCAATGATTTTTAAAGTATATTCACAAAGTTCTACAACCATTACCACTATCTAATTCCAGAACATTTTCATCATTCCTCAAGAAACCCTGTACCCATTAGCAGCCACTCCATTTCCCATCGCTTCAGCCCCTTGGCAATCAACCGATCTGTTTTCTGTCTCTATGGATTTGCCTATTTTGAACATTTCATATAAAAGGGATCATGCAATATGTGATATTTTGTGTCTAGCATCTTTCATTTAGCCTAATTTTTTCAAGGTTTATTCATGTTGTTGCACAAATCAATACATCATTCCTTCTTATGGGTGAATAATATGCGATTGTATGTATACAACATTTGTTTGTTGTTCATTCATCAGTTGATGGACATCGGTATTGTTGCCACTTTTTGGCTATCACAAATTATACTTCTATAAATACTCATGTTCAAACTATTTTGTGGATGTACATTTTTAATTGTCTTGGATATATACATGGAAGTGGAACTGCTGGGTCCAATGGTAAATCTATGTTTAACCTTTTGAGGATCCTCAAAATGGCTGTACCATTTTATATACCCACCAGCAACCTATGAAGTTTCCATTTCCTTGCCAACACTTGTTATTTTCCTTCTTTAAAAAAAAATTTTAGCTGTCCTAGTAGGTGTTTAGTGGTACCTCATTGCGGTTTTGATTTACATTTCTCTAATTACGAATGATATTGAGCATCTTCTCATGTGTGCTTTGGTTATTTATCTTCATTGGAGAAATGTCAATTAAAATACTTTGCCCATATTGTTGAGTTGTAACAGTTCTTCATGTATTCTGCGTAGCAACCCTTTCAGATATATTATTTACAAATATTTTCTCCTGTTCTGTGGATTATCTTTCATTTTTGTGGATGGTATTCTTTGAATCTAAAAAGTTTTAAATGTTTCTGAAGTCTAATTTATCTAATTTTCTCTTTTCTTTTCTTTATCTTTCTTTTCTTTTTTTGAGAAGGAGTCTCACTCTGTTACCCAGACTGGAGTACACTGGCGCAATCTTGGCTCACTGCAGCCTCCGCCTCCTGCATTCAAACTGTTCTCCTGCCTCAACCTCCCAAGCAGCTGAGATCGCAGGCATGCACCACCATGCCCAGCTAATTTTTGTATTTTTAGTAGAGACGGGGTTTCACCATGCTGGCCAGGCTGGTCTCTGGTCTCGAACTCCTGATTTCAGGTGATCTGCCTGCCTCAGCCTCCCAAAGTGCTGGGTTTACAGGCATGAGCCACTGTGCCTGGCTCAATTTATCTACTTTTTTCTTTCGTGGCTTATGCTTTGGGTGTCATGTCTAAGACATCATTGCCTAATCCAAAGTTACAAAGATTTATAATCATATTTTCGTCTAAGAATTATATGATTTCAGCTCTACATTTAGGTCCTTGATTCATTTTCAGTTAATTTTGTAAATGGTATATGGTAGGGATCTAACTTCATTCTTTTGCCTGTGCATATTCAGTTATCCTGGCATAATTTATTGAAAAGATTATTCTTTCTTTCATTAACTATACTGTTTTAAAATGCCATTTATATTTGTCTTCATTTGAGAATTCAGTCTCAATTTTTTATGATATCAAAGGTTAAATATCTTTAGATGTACAGTTACGTTATTTGTTGAGCAACTGCTATGTGATGGACACTGTGTTGGTGCTAGTTTTCTTTTTAATTTATTCATTCCATAATATTTATCAAGCAAACTCTAGGTGCCTTTGTTCTGGACCCTGGTTTTTGCCTAATACAATAGCAATACAGTGTTTGGTGGTTCTTATAGTCCACTAGGGAAGATAAGAAAATAATGTGGGATTTAATCTGAGAAAGTAAAATTTTCTATGAAGAAAAAGAACAAAAAGATGACATAGATTGACAGGGGTGGCAGGTGGACTATTTTAGTTAGAGTAGTCAGAAAAGGCCTATCAGGAAAGGAGACTTTTGAGCAGACACCTGAAAGATTGGAGGAGGCAATATAGGGGAATGTATTCCAGGCAAAAAATATATTAATGTTTGAATTATTAGGGCCAGGGATTGGAGGAGGCAATATAGGGGAATGTATTCCAGGCCAAAAAATATATAAATGTTTGAATTATTAGGGCCAGCGACTGGAGGAGGCAATATAGGGGAATGTATTCCAGGCCCAAAAATATATAAATGTTTGAATTATTAGGGCCAGAATGGTTTTCATGTGTTGAGGGATTAACAAAAAGGCCAGCATGACTGGGTAGTGTGAAGAGGGAAATGGAGAAGGTGAACTAGAGGGAGTAGCCAAGGATCATGCAGAGGCTCATGAGTGTGAAAATGCTTAGATTTTACTTCCTTTGTTATGGGAGGTATTGGAAGGTGTCATGTGGGACTGGTGTTTTAAGAAACCACTCTGACTGCTCTATAGGGACCTAGAGAAGAAGGGAGACCAGGAAGAAGGTTAATATAATAATACAGATGAGAGTTAATGGTGGCTTGGACTAGGTTAGCAGAAGTGGTGGTAATGAGAAGTATTCAGATTCAGGTGTGAATCCACCTTTTTGCATGTAGATTCTGCACAACTAACTAATAAATCTAATGTGGAGTGGAGAGAATGAAAGAGAAGCAAGTTTATGTTCTCCCTCTTTGCTGGCTTCTTTGCTTCTCATTTTTTCATCTAATAGATACTTGTTGAGTCACTTCCATGTGTCAATATCTGTGCTAGATAACTGAGATAAAATAGTGAGCAATAACTATATAATGGCCACAGGGATTCTAGAATAACGGGGAAGAGAGATGTAAAACAGGCACAAATATAAAATAAACAATTTCAACTGTATACTATGAAGAGGGGGATTCACAGACCTATTAGAGGCTATAGGAGAGGAATGAGTGTCCTGAAGAGGGGGATGCTAATGCTGAAGTGGGAGTAAGAATTGCCTGAGAAAGAGGCAGTAGTGCTCCAGAAACAAGGGTCAGTACGTGGAAAGTCCCAGTGGCTTCCAGAGAGAACAAGGCACCAAGAAGACCGAAGTGGATGTGCTGGGGGAGACTACACGGTACTTCAGTAAAAGCCATGTGGAAAGTTCTGTCTCCCTTTTATGAAAAATGGGAAGTCTTCTATGGAATTTATAGGGGTAAGAGTTGAGGTGGGAGTAGTGATAACAGGGTAAGATTTATATTTTTGGTGGAGAATAGCTTGAAGAATGGTTGAAGGGGATGCAGGTGAGCCTGTTACCATATGTGTGCAAGAACAATGTCTTGCATTAGGCTGGGGCTACTGGATACCTGATGGTGCCATTCCCAGAGATGAACAACAGGAGGAGAAACACTGTCCTGGTTCATCAACCCACCTGACTTGCTTTTCTCTGTTTTGCTTACAGCTTCTCCTCCCCATATTTTCTAGTCTTAAAAGGGTCTTGGAAACTATTGTTGGATACAAAAGGTTACAGAAAAGAATTTACTGCTGGGCATCTAAAGCAAAGATTTTAAGTCAGTTGTAACCCATGCATGCCCCTTTCTTGAATACTGCTCTGTGGGTTTAAATTCTCTCAAATAATGCTAGAAAAGTAATTTGTTTGATGGATTTAGAGAAATGATATTTTGACAAGGCAGCAATATTATGGTTTTTATTCTAATGTCTTCCCAAAAAAATATTCATTGTATGGATGAACAATACCTTCGTATCAGCTATTTGACAATAGCTTTCAATGGATTTATCCAAATCACAAGTACAGAACAAAACAGATAATTTATTGTGTGTGCACGCACCATAATAATTGCGGGTATATTACTGGTAAAGGAAGTAAGAATACTGGGGGACAATGACAGAGTAGATATGGCCACAAGAAGCACAGACTGGGGGAGAAGTATGACAAAGAACTGGAAGTGGAAATACGTATATCAGCTTTCAGACAAACATTAAACAAAGTTATTTTAGTTGTAAAGTGCTTGTGCATTTTCCCTTTAGTAAAATGCTTACTTCAAAAGAAATGTTTAATGAACACTAGCTCTTATTATTGTTTCTCTTATGGTTAGACAAGCTGTTCTCTTGGGGAAATGTCTTATTTCTCACTGGGACCTTTTCAACTGGGCACTTTTCTCTGGTTAGCTTTAAACTGAGTTGTTAATTTACATAAAATAGATAACATTGTTGGAGCAATGGACTCAATGTGTTATTGTTTATTCAACTATACTTCTTCTGTACCTATGAATAGGGGCTTAAAATTCTTGATGTAACTGAATAACAGTTACTCTGAAAAGTTGGAAAATTTCTTCCTTCGGAGGATTTGTTGTACTTCCTAGGAAGAAGTTCCAGAATGAATGTTAGATTGTGGTACTGGGAGCTAAATGGAAACATTCAGAGTTTTGCAACAATAATCTTCCCAGGGTAAAGAATAGCACCTCTAATCAATCAGCAGGTCTGGGCCGTTCTCAAGCAGGACAGATTTTGTGAGCCTGGCTGCTTCTGTGTGGATTTATTTTCTAAAGAGTCACAGTCAACAATCAGACAATCCTACCATCTGGCCACTAGTTGCCATCACTATGGCAAAAGACTTTTGCATTTTTGTGAACAACCATTTCAAATTTTCTTTTCCTGAAATCAGCATTGCAAACTATAGTGAAATTGTGGCATATATCAGCCTTTTTATAAAACATGAAAATCAGACAAATTAAGGTCTTAAAATGTAAAGTATGCCCCCTAAAGCTAAATGATGCCTCATGATTCTCCAGTGGTTTATTTTTTATTATTACACTGTTACTTGCTAAGTAATCTGAAAATACATATATGATCACAAAAGCAAATTAAAATACCACCCCTAGGACTCAAAGTTAATGATGAAAAACTATTTCTAAACCAACATCATCCAGGAGGCATCTCTAGAAAAGTGTGTACTGTGATTACCAGGAAGGGTTAATGTTTGGAAAACTTTAGGCCACATTTAGAAAACCACAGAGAACAGAAGTGAGACGTGTCTCCACAGTTACTGAGGAGGCCAAGGCAATGTGCTTATCTCTTTTCTGAAACACATATGTGCATGCATACAATTAGCAGTCAGCTCAAAACGGAACAGGCTCAAAGGCTTAGGGAGCCGAATTGCCTTTTTAAAGATGAAAAGCTTGGAAAGGAGTCTGTGCTTGCTGAATTTGTCAGTGAGTGCGGGAAGCACACCAGCTTCAATGTAGCGGCTCTTAGGCTTGTCAGAGCCTTTATGTAGCATCACATGAGTCTGTCATATCCATGAACAACTTCCAGCCCAGCTGGCCATAGTTTGGTCTTCAGAGCACCAGTAGCATGTTTCCCTGTGAACCTGCCTCCCTGCAAGCTCACCTAAGGACTGAGATGGTGGGAGCCGCCTCATTAGCAAGCCTCATCTATTTTGACTTAGTCAAACCCTAATTTACCTTTGTCCCAAACGGATATATTATTTGTTTCATTTCAAGATTTTTACGTGAAAAGCAGAGAGTTGAAAACTCACAAAGGGGAATAAAAGGATTATACATGCTAGGAGTGTAATAATAATGGTGTCTTAGCAACAGACATCTGTAGAAGAGAGGATTGCTGAATTTGAAGCTCAACAGATGCCTTTCATTTCCTTTCTTAATTATTGGCTTTGTCATGTTAGCCAGGATGAAATTTGACCTTCCTTGTGTCCTGTCACCTTCTGAGTGCTCCATGGAGCAGAGTTCATCTTCCCATTCTGCTGCTGATCTAATCTTGCAGTGGGTGTATAACCCTCCTGGTGACATCACCTTGACTTGCTTCTCTTCTTCCTCCCCCAGGCCAGAGTGCCTCTGCAGTATTGTATCATGACAACTCATGGTTTTGGGCCCTGAGATTGAGCCTCATCTCCCCTGGGTGCTTCTGCTGGGGCGAGGCACAGCCACACTGACTGCTTGAAGAGTGTTTTCTTACAGCATCTGGGGTTCAGGAATCTGGTCATGGAATAGCTGCATTCCAATAGGAACTGACATCCTATTACCTTTGCTGTAAACTGTTGGTTAGAAGCAAATCACTACGTCCAGCCCATACTAAACCACAGGGGATTACACAAAGGCCTGGCTATCAGGAGATGGCTATCATAGGGGACCATTTTAGAGACTGACTACCACAAACTGTTAGTATATAGTAGTTAATTAACCCACTTCAGCCAAGTACAGATAAACTATATCAGGTTGAAGGATAAGAGTAGAGAGAGTTAGAGCAGTAAAAATGTATGGTGTAGGAACTGTGTGAGTGATTGTGAAAAACTCATAACCTGTCACACATTTCTTTTACTTTTCTTTATACCAGAGCTTTAATACAGGTACATGGTAGGGTTATTGTCCAATTTAATAGATGGGAATAGTGTAAATCAATCATTACAGCACAATGTGGTACAATTTGTAACAAAGAAATGTGCACAGACCTGTGGGGAGCTCAGAGAAGGCAGTGAGTCATCTGGCTGAAGCATGGGTATGGTCACACATCACCAACTAAGTGACATTGAAATTGAGGTTTTTAAGGATGAACAGACATTTCAAGAGAGAGAGAAGTGAGAAAAGTGAGATAAGACATTTCAAGAAGCAGGAAGAGTAGGTACAAAAGTGTAGGTTGTTGTATAATAGCAAGTTTAGTGTGAATGGAATTGTAAGAGATAAAGCCAGGAAGTCTTATAGAAAATTCTAAGACACATTTATGGTTTCTAAAAACATTTCTGTCAGTCTGGAGACATCCTAATTGAAATGTACATGTTTAAGTGTTAATGCTTTATTTTGTTTTTGCTGTATGTTGTTTTTCTCTTTTGCTGAAAAATTGTTTATTAAATTGATGAGACTTCTGATAATCAATGCAGGCCTAGTATTAAGGTGATATGGCATTACATTTCAAAGAAGGCAGAAGGTTTTGTTGGTGTTTTTGGAACTCCATTAAAGCAGATTTTCAGTGTGGCCTAGTGAGAACTGATTTTAGAATTTTTCTAGAACAAAGTCATTACCATTAATTGCTATCTGAGGAATTTAAAACATAGATTTGCAAAAATACAGTGAAATACAACAACAAACAACAGCAACCGGAAGACAGGAAATGGCTAAGGGGTCCAGATCAAATCATAATCTTTCCCTTGCCCCCTTTCTCCATGATCTTTTTGTGGCATTTTAGCTTGTGGATAATAACTCACTCAGGCTTCTTAGATTTGAATTCTTCTTCTACTACCCACTAGTTTTGATGATGAGCAATTTGCCTAACTCTTTGGTCTCAGTTTTTTCATCTTTAAAATGGAATGATACCACATACCTTATAAGTTGTTTTTATAATTAAATAAGAAAAAAGCATGTAAAGTAATTAGTATGATCCCTGGAACATAAGAAGCACTGAGTAGATAATACTTATTATTGTTGCTATTTCTGGTAGGTAGAATAAAAGCCCCCAAAGATGTTCACATCCTAATCCCCAGATCCTGTGAATAACATGCTACCTTACATGGCACAGGGGACTTTTCAGATATGATTAAGGTTAAGGATCTTGAAATGAGGATCTTATCCCTGGATTATCCAGGTGGTCACAATCTAATCATGTGAGCCCTTTGAAGAAACTTAGGAGGGAGATGTGACTATGGAAGACTGGTCAGAGAGAGGCAACATTACTAGATTTGAAAATAAGTAAGGAGCCATGAGCAGGAACATAGACATCTAGAAGCTTGAAAAGGCAAATAAACAGATTCACTAGAGCCTTCAGAGAGAAAAGCAGGCCTGTGGACCTTGTGATTTTAGCCTGATAGATATATGTTGGACTTCTGACCTATTGAACTGTGAATAAATATATTTTAAGCTACTCAAGTTTAATTTGTTATGGCAGCAATAGAAAACTAATGTACTATTATTATTAGCTCACACTGTTGATTCGTCCAAAACTATATTTAAAAATGATTCTTAGTTCCCATTATTTTTCCTAATGATCGAAGAGAATAAATAATTCTGGAGCAAGTTTGGCGTTTGTAGAGAGAGTTAGAGGGATAGCCTGTTGAGGAGAAAAGGATTCAATTTATATTTGTACCTAAATTCCTCACTTTAATGGTTGAATTGCTTTTTCCATATTTGGTTTTGCTGTAAAAATGAGAAGTGCTCAAAATTTTTAGAAGATTTTCATTGTCTGTTTCTAGTGAACACAAACACAAAGTCATACAGAAATAGAACTATACATTTACCTAACGTGTAATAAATAAAATAAATGTATAGCACATTTCTCATCTGCCTTATTTTAGGAGATTCTGAACTTCATAATGTGAAGGAGGTTCACAGACAATAATTTTGGAAACTATAAAAAATGTTTGTAGATTTAGATGGTTTTTTGGGGTATTGCTGTTGTCACAGTCTTCGGAATGCAGGGTTGTTGAGAATGACCTTTTAATTCAGGAGTACTCTATGCCAGCAAGCCTATTCGTGAGCCACCCATTAGTGATCTATGGACCACAGTTAGCTCTCAGTGGAGATTTATTTGTCTTTTGGGTGTTGTAATGATTTAGTACTTAAACATTCAAAATATTTTGTCATTAAAATCTGGATTTCCAGCCAGATTTTCAGATTAATCCGTATTAATTCTGGATCTGCACTGCTGTACCTCAGCTATCAATCACAGCTGACATAGTAACAGCCCTCTTAGAACAAAGTCTCCCCTCTCCTAGTCACTGAGATTCAGAATTTTCAGTAGAAAAACATGTTCAGATAAATATTAAGAATTTTTACAGCCAGTCTGTTTCACCCATTTGCTTTATCTGTCCGACCCACAAATTGGAGCATTTTTAGCTTGTAACCCATGATTTATGATGTTCAAGTGATCATAAATATGAGCATCTTAAACCATGGAGATTTTAATATAAGAATTAATGTCAAAGGTTTGTCTTCTTTATGAGTCATATTCCTACCAGATTCACAAGTCACACTGAAATAAACCCCAGAAGAACCAGTAGATGCTTCAATAAGTTTTGAATCATCTGCATTAGTTTTCATTTCAAAATTAAATTGTAATAACCTTAAATAATAGAGTGGCAGAGAAAAATAATATATATATATGTCATTATAGTGTAGTATCAGTTGTCCAATTTTAAAATCTAGAAATTTAATTTATTGCAAAGTTTATAGCAGAAAAAATTGTTTAGATCAACAAACACATAAAATTTGTCGGTAAAGTAGAAAATATCCATGGAAGTCAAACTATTGAATACTGGATTTTGTTTTGATTTTTAATGGCTTTTGATTTTTAGTCTACTTATGCTGCAATAAAAAAATTCCATTGACTGTGTGTTTTAAACCAGGGATACTCAACCCTTTTTGGCACTAGGGACTGGTTTCATGGAAGACAATTTTTTTTTTTTCCATGGAAAAGTGGGGTGGGGTAGAGATGGTTTCCAGATGAAACTGTTCCACATCCTTAGATTCTCACAGGAGCATGCAACCTAGATCCCTTGCATGTGCAGTTCACAATAGGGTTCGTGCTCCTGTGAGAATCTAATGATGCCGCTGTAGTAATGCTTGTTTACCTGCTGCTCCCCTCCTGCTGTGTGGTCCAGTTCCTGACAGGCCACAGACTGGTACCAGTCCATGCCCCAGGGCTTAAACAACAGAAATTTATTTTATTTTTTCACTTTTCTGGAGGCTAGAAGTCCAAGATCAAGGTTCAGGGCAATTTAATTTCTGGTGAGGACTCTCTTCCTGACTTGTAAACGGTTGCCTTTCCACTATGTCCTCACGTGGCCTTTAGGAGAAGGCAAAGGGAAAGATTTCTCTGGTATCTCTTCTTATAAGGACACTTACCCTATTGGATCAGTGCCCCACCCTTATGTCCTTATTTAACCTTAATTATTTCCTGAAAGGCCCTATCTTCAAATACAGCCACATTGGGGGGTAGGGCTTCAACATATAAACTGGGGGGGCAGAGGCAGCCAAAAACATTCAGTCCATAACAGTCAGTCTGTTCTTCAATAGATGTAATGTCTTTTAAAAGGGAATAGCAATCAATGACTTGTAAGGAGGTAACAAGATATTGTAAGAAATAAAATGTAATTATCCAAGGGAATACATCACCTAGATTCATTTTGCAGGATTTCATTGTAAGTTAATCAATGAAAGAGGATATGTTACAGTTTGCAACTCATTTGCGAGAGGAGTGAGGCCTGAGGCTGTAGGTTTTAGCTTGCCTGATACTAATGACGTTTTTTTTTTTAATTCACCTTCCCTTTATACACATTGTAATTAGTGGTATTACCCTTCCTTTAGCAGTAACTCTTTCCACATTTCTATGCAGAATTTGATGAGTCCGGTGATAAACAACTGATAGCACTTACTGGAAAGAGCCCTGTGCAGCTGCCAACCAAATGCTCTTGTGATCACTGGCAACTCTCAGCCTTTTTGAATCTCAGTGTCCTGTTAGCAAATCGGGAAAATATGATTTCTTTGTTTGTAGTCAAGGCTTTTAGTTGCAAATAATAAGTAAAACTGGCTATCTTAAACTTAAAGAGATTTCCTGGCAGAGTATAGGGGCTCAAAGAATACACATTCTCATAGGAGCATGCAACCTAGATCCCTTTCGTGTGTGGTTCACAATAGGGTTCAAAAAATTGTTTAGATCAACAAACACATAAAGCTTGAGGAGCAGTCTGGAAAATGTGCAGAGACAAAGGCATCTCTGAAGCCTTCAAAGGTGTAACAGTCTTCTCAGGATA
Organism: Ateles fusciceps; assembly: GCA_036589455.1. Taxonomy (NCBI): domain Eukaryota; kingdom Metazoa; phylum Chordata; class Mammalia; order Primates; family Atelidae; genus Ateles; species Ateles fusciceps. Next base: position 3,420,003 of record JAZHEH010003051.1, read on the forward strand.
GGGTAATTGTAGTATGTATCACACCTGCCACGGGGGACCTCTGCAGGATGCTGTGTGGATACACACAGCACTGAAAGTGAATTCCAACTATCTCTTCGCCTTCCAGTCACTCATTCTACATTCAGAATTCTTGGGCAGAAGCTTATAGTTGTTTTAATTTATGTTGCAAGACTGTGGATTTTCCAAGTGGCAGCAGGTTGGTGGAACAGACAGCATCTTGCCTCTTTTGGATTCTCTAGTGGTAGGGGCACCCGGCCTCCTACGTAGAATCACACAATGGATGATGTTTCCAAAGTAGAGAGGTGGTTCAGATGCTGGATTACCAAGGCAGGCAGGCAAGCAAGAAGGAGGGGAGGGAGAGAGAAGGAGCAAAAGAAGGAAGGGAATAGCAATCAATGACTTGTAAGGAGGTAACAAGATATTGTAAGAAATAAAATGTGATTATCCAAGGGAATACATCACCTAGATTAAGTTGTCCTTTCTCCTTAATCTACATGGTTGGTGTGGGGTTCTATGACAAGATAATACATGAAAGGATGTTCAAAGCATTATAAAAATGTAAGATGGCATTATTATTCTCACTGCCACAATCTCAGTTCAAGCCTTCATTGTTTTTTTATCTGAACATCTTAGATATGCTACTATCTCACTGTCTGTAAGTTTTGCCTCTTCATTATGTCCCCCAGTTTTATCACCAGTTTCATCTTCTCATGCAGCGTAGTTGTTTCCCTCTCTAGAAACTTGTCTTCTCATCGCCTACAGAGTAACACTCACACACCTTAGCAGAGCTGTCTTCCTTTCTAGTTTCATATCTTTTTACAGCTTCTGTGTCCTCAAACCACAGGTTCTGCTTTGCAAAACTGTTATAGTAGAATTTGTTAAGGTACCACACTGTAATTCAAATGCTGATGTAGCTGGATCCAGCCCCCTTAACCTGAGGTGAGCTAAAGGTCTTAGCTTTTTGAGCTGAGGGAGGAAGAAGAGAAGTAGAAAGTGACTGACTCATGATCATTTGAGGATTTAGCAGTTAAATTCGAAACATATTTAACATTGCAATGATTTGACAGAAGACATATGCTGAAGCTTTCTTTCTAGTGGGAGGAAGTGTCAATGCTTTCAACACGTGTCAATCCCAGAGTCCAGCCCTGTAACTCTCCCCATCTGTTTCTGCCTGCCTCTTCTGCTCAGTGAAGCCACATCCAAGCATCATGACCTGTGCTGCAGTCTCCACTGCTCTCTTCTACTTTGAGTCAAAAAACTGAATAGCTACCCTGCCTAAAACCGAGAGTGGCAAGGACACCTTTACCCTCACCTTCCAACCACATGATGCATCACCTAGTAACTGGACAACCAATTGAAGAATATTGTTTCTCATTAATCTCATGACATTTCTACCTTTATTTTACTAGATTGGATTTTTAGACCCCACTTATCCCCTTATGGCAAGTTTTATTATATATTCTGTAAGAATGTCTTAGCTAATGTGGTTTTCATTGGCCAGAACAGACATCTTTATTTTTATTTTTTCTTCACTTACTGAAATCCTATTCCCCTTCTGTTGCTTAATAACCACCTCCCACTTGTATAAGTTTCTTTGTGTATTCTCATTAGAAAGTGGGATAATATAGCAGCCAATGGATTGAAACTCAAGTGGATTTAGTATTCACCTTCTAGTCACAGGATGACATCTTAAATAGTTTTTTTTAATCTTCATTTCTATAGCTCTTAATTAAATCTGTTTGATTTTGTATTAATTGTTTACCCATCCATCTTCCCCTATTAAATTATGTGTTATTTGAAGAAAGGCTTTATGTCTTTTTCATCTCTATGCAGCAGATATCCCTGTTGCGTAGATGAGAAAGCTAAATCTTAGAGAGGCTGAGTAACTTGCTTAAGTGGTCAGATTTTCTAAGGGGGGAAACCCTTATTTAAATAGGGAGAGGAAAAAACATTTGGCTACTCTCTTCTTCCATCACTTTAGGGAAAGCAAAACCATTCCTGGAATATATGTGAACTAGACATGTGGTCCTAAACTTTGGCTAAGTCAATCTCAGCATCCCCAAATTCATGTTCTTTAGATTATATATCAGTACCAGTCTCAGATGGATTTGTGTAGGGGCCCTGCTATCTACTCCTTGATATTTCCCTCTATGCTCTTGGTTTTTGATGGCTCCAAATTCTAGGTGTTTAGAATGCATGGGTGCTATTGCACTGTGGAAGGTTGTCTCCAGCAGAACTCCTCAGGATCTATGCTTACTATGTGCTGGACACAATGCTCACACCCTTTATATGCTTTTTTTTTCCATTTAATCTCATTAGCATCCTTCAGGTCAGTACTATTATTATCCCCATTTTACATACGAGGAAACCGAAGCTAGAGAAGTTCAAGTAGCATCCCAAATTTGTAAGCTTTTAAGTATTTAAGTAGTCAAAATTTAATTTAGTTAAACTGTATCTCAGTAGTATTTTTTTTTGTTGTTGTACTTTAGGTTCTGGGGTACATGTGCAGATCATGCAGGATTATTGCATAGGTACACACATGGCAATGTGGTTTGCTTCCTCCATCCCGCCATCACCTACGTCTGGGATTTCTCCCCATGTTATCCTTCCCTGACCTCCCCATCCCTCCCCCGCTGTCCCTCCCTTGGCCCCCCCCACCAACAGACTCCAGTGTGTGATGCTCACCTCCCTGTGTCCATGTGTTCTCATTGTTCATCACCTGCCTATGAGTGAGAACATGCGGTGTTTGGTTTTCTGTTCTTGTGTCAGTTTGCTGAGAATGATGGTTTCCAGATTCATCCATGTCCCTACAAAGGACACAAACTCATAATTTTTTATGGTTGCATAGTATTCCATGGTGTCTATGTGCCACATTTTCCTTGTCCAGTCTAACATCGATGGGCATTTGGGTTGGTTCCAGGTCTTTGCTATTGTAAGCAGAGCCACTATGAACATACGTCTTTGCATGTGTCTTTATAATAGAATGATTTATAGTCCTTTGGCTATATTCCCAGTAATGGGATTGCTGGGTCAGATGAATTTGTATTTCTAGGTCCTTAAAGAAGCACCACACTATCTTCCGCAATGGTTGAACTAATTTACACTTCTACCAACAGTGTAAAAGTGTTCCTATTTCTCCACATCCTCTCCAGCATCTGTTGTCTCCAGATTTTTTAATGATCGCCATTCTAACTGACATGAGACTTAGCATTCAAAATAGTTACATGGCCTAAGAGTGATCTGTAAGCTCCATTCACTCAAGTTTTTCTCTGACTTCTTTCCTTAAGTTGAATTTCACTTCACATTCACTAGGCAGTACAGCAGTCCCCTCTTATCCACAGTTTCGCTTTCCATAGTTTCAGTCATCTGCAGTCAACCACAATCCAAAAATAGTTGAGTATAATACAATAAAATGTTTTGAGAGAGAAACCTCACTCACATAACTTTGATTACAGTATATTGTTATAAGTGTTCTTTTTCATTATTGTCACTAATTTCTTACCATGCCAAATTCATACGTTAAACTTTATCATGGGTATGTATTTATAAGAAAAAACATAGCAGATATAGGGTTTGGTGCTATTCATCGTTTCAGGCATCCACTGTGGGTCTTGAAAGGTATCCTCCGTCAATAAGCAGGAATTACTCTATTGTACTATCCACAAGATCCCTCTAGATCCCAACCACTTGTGTTTGGGTTCTGGTTATGCAGCTTATTAACTTTGTGACCTTTTGCGAGGTGCTTAATTCTCAGTGCCTCCATTTCCCTTCTATAAAATGGGAAGGAAAGTAATATCTCACACTTGCTCTAAGAATTAGATAAGTTAATATACATGTGAGATCTTTTCAGTAGTGCCTAGAACAAGTGTTTTTTTTAAAAAAATACGTATTTATTAGCTGCTATTTGGAAGACATATGCTCCATGCTGTGGAGGATAAAGAAAAAGATGTATACTCTTGGAGACTTTATAATCCATAAAGAGAGTTAGAAATGTTTTTGTTTAGTCATTCCACTGAAATTAATAAAAGACAAAGTGAATTGATTGCTAAACCGAGTTATAGGCAATGTGCTATGGTCAGTTGCTTATACAAAATTATAATGGTGGATGCAAGATGAGGGTACAAAGAGTATAATATACTGAATAAACATGGACTGGGGTCAGGAAGTGAGGAGTGTATAGACAGACCTATCACATACTAACTGGGAAATTGAACCAGTTACTAACCCTCCCTCACACTGTTTTTTGGTAAAATGGAAAAATTATACTCACCTTTTAAAGGCATTTTAAGAATTAAAAATATTAAAAGATATTTGAAGTGCCCACAGGATTGGCTGTGAAATAACATGTGGTTAATTAGATAATATGAAATTCTGTTATTCAACTATAAAAGGGATTATTGTACCCAAGGAGCAAGTTGGGATTTAGAAGAAGAAAATGTTTCTCTCCCAGTCTTACCCACTTTAGCTTTGTTCACCACCCATTTGCTAAGGCCATGGACATTGAGGCCACCCTTGAGTCCTCTCTGGTTCTGAGCACCCAATTTATAAACATGTCCTTTGTTTTAGTTTTCTAAATAAAAAGCTCAAATCCATACTTGTGTCTTTGTCTCCCTCTCATTCTACAAGTCTAAGTCAGCAAACTGTTGTCACTACTATACTGGTTAGTCACATTTGCTTTTGCTATCTCTAGTATGTTCTGACCAAGCCACCAGAGCAATAATTTCAAAGCAAAAAAAATTGGCCCATGTTATGTCCTTGCTTATTGCCACTTAGTGGGTCCCTATTACAAAGCTATTATATGTCCTCTCCCTCCATCTCCTAACTTGTCTCATTCCACTTGATGTCTTGCTTCTCATATTTAGTATCACTAGCCTCCAATTTCCTAGAAGAAATCTCAATCTTCTTTTTTCTTCAGGGATTTTCTATATTCTGTCCTATTACTTGAAACACAGTTCCTCCCTCTCCTTTTGCACAGTTGGCTCTTGCCCATTTTCTGTATTTTAACCTAAAAATTACCTTTTCTGCCTGCCCTATCTAGTCTCTTCCCCATCCACTGGAGTTCTATTATGTTTACTTCAAAAGCTAACAGTCACAAACATTTTTTTCCTCTTAACTGTCTTTCTCCAGCTTCTGTAAGCCCCACAAAAGAAAGGATGATGTCTGTTGTTTCTGCTTTGTTCATCAGTGGATACCTGGAATAGTTCCTGGGAGGTATAGATGAATGAGTATCAGCAGACATTTGGGCCCATTAATTTAGTAAATAAATGTTAGCTACCAAGAGAGCATCAAAGCACATTATGCCAGAGTTTTAAGGAATAAAAAATGTATAGTGAGTATGCAGTGGTTTGTGTATGTGTATATATATGTATTTATACACATATATATACTTAAAAGTGTGTGTGTGTATATATATATATACACACACACACACACACACAAACCACTGTGCATATATATATATATATGCATGTATGTATGTATATACATACACATATATACTTTATCTGGTATAGGATGTCTTCTGGGTTTATAAGTTCCTTCAAAAGATTGACAGTCAAATAACTCTTAATCCAAAAGCTGAGCCTGCATCAAATAAGGACTTTCCCTCCTTTGTCATATTCAGTTGCAATCCTCACTTTATTCTTCTAAAGGAGAAATTTAGGGTATACCTTTTAAATAGCAGTAGGTGGTTGCCATAGTTCTCTTCCATTTATTAGTTACCTTGCCTAGAATTTATCTCAGATTTATTATACAAAATTTAACTCAATTATATACCATGCTATGAACTTACTCTCTGCCAGTCCTGCTAGCCCCTTACTCATATTTATTGCTTTTTACAAAAGCAAGCCTATTTGTCTGTATTTTTTTCTTCTACTGCTACATAACGGCCTGAATTTCTCATTCCGAGATTGCCTCCACAGAGGAATAGAATGAGGTTGTTAATCTTACACTGGTCTCTGTGTTCATGGTCTATCAATAGCTGAATCTTCTTTGTAACTGTAGTAAATGTAAGTTTGAGACACTTTCAGCCCAAATGTACTTTGAGTATTATTCCTTTGTAGTTTGTCTTCATTAGATTAGGTTTTCCTGGTGAAATAATTGTTATAGTTCCAAGTAGAAACTCTTACTCATGTTTCTAACACCTTTTAAGGTCTTTTAAGTATTTGTTGAAAGTACAGACATGCTTTTTTGTTGTTAATTTTGCAAAATCTGTATCATTATGCACATAATAGAACCATTCAGAAAAATGAATTTGGATAATATTTATCAATAGAAACTCTGCTGAAATTCATGGGAAATCAAACACGCGTATTTTGAAAAGCTTGACATTGGTTAATATAAATATACAGCATTTACATGAAACCCTAAATTTGCTGCTTTCATGTTACTACATGTTTTCTTTTGTATATGTATCATTTTTCTTTCAGATACAGATGTAATACATGCACAGGATATAATGAAAACAGAAGAGGCCAAAGAAGAAAACTAAAATCCCCTAGTATCTCATTTCTAATAATACTGCTGTTAATATTTAATCTTTTTATTTTCCTTTGGAAGGTCTGGACCTCATATTAATATTTTAGACATAACTTTTTATTCTTTTATCTACACATGAAATGCCTATTACCTTTTTTAATTACATTGGAATCATAATATCATAATGTTTTTTAATCTTAAAATGATCAACTTACGAATATTTTATCATATCAATAATATTTCACAACATAATTTAGAATGGTGTTGTAGCTCTATAAAATACACTGTAATTTATTCAGCCAGTCACATAAGGTTGAAATGTTCAACTCTTTCTAGAATTTCACTCTTACAGATAATATGTGATGTGGGACTTTGTAATCCTCCCTGATAATACCCTTAGCATGCACTTCTATAGTATTACTGGGCCTCAATTGTGCACATTTTAATACTTTAATACATATTATAACATTTTTATCTGAGAGTTTGTAGGAGTTTACATTTTTATCAGAAGAATATAAGAAGGCCAGTTCTCTGAATTCTTGCTTATACTGAAACTATTTTCCTTTATAGGTTTAGATGTGTGGGTGTGTGGATGGGTGTGTATCTTGGTGCTTCTAATGTCTTTTTTTATTGTGGTAAGAACGCATAACACCAGATCTAACCTCTTCACAATTTTTTTTTTTTTTTTAGTCTAGTCTCACTCTGTATTCCAGGCTGGAGTACAGTGGCGCCATCTCAGCTCACTGCAACCTCCGCTTCCTGGGTTCTGGAGATTCTCCTGCCTCAGCCTCCTGGGTAGCTGGGATTACAGGTGCACACCATGATGCCTGGCTAATTTTTATACTTTTAGTAGAGATGAGTTTTCACCATATTGGCCAGGCTGGTCTTGAACTTTTGACCTTAGGTGATCCGCCCGCCTTGGCTTCCCAAAGCGCTGGGATTACAGGCATGAGCCACCTCACCCAGCCACCTCTTCAAATTTTAAGGGATAATATTGTTAACTATAGATATACTGTTGTACAGTAGACCTCCAGAACTTATCTTTTTGGATAACTGAAACTTTATACCCATTGAACAGGAACTTCCCATTTCCTCCTTCCCCCTCGCTCCTAATATCCACCATTCTACCTGCTATTTCTTTAACTTTGACTATCTTATATATTCATGTCAGTGGAATCTATGAACATTGTTTTATTATATGTGTATTAACAATTTTTTCCTTTTGTGAATTGCTTATGTCCTTTGACCTTTTAATCTATTATGGCTGTTGATATTTTTCTTATTGATTCCTAATGAGTGTTTTCAATGTCTTTGTCAGTTTGGATAGAATGCTTATCAGGTTAAACATCTTTGAACCCTTGCTTGATGGTAGGCTATCAGCACATTGCACCTGCCCCTGTGTATCCCTGGTGACTCATAAATCAAGTTGCAAGAAAGTGCAATAGTAATTGCACAGATCAATCCTTTCTCACTTCACAAAAGCCTTTGAATTGGGCAAGGAAGGAAATATTATCCCCATTTCACAGAGAAGAAAGTTGTGACTCCAAAATGAAGAAACTGGGTCAGGCACAGTGGCTTACGCCTGTAATCTCAGAACTTTGAGAGGCCAAGGCAGACGGATTACCTGAGCTCAGGAGTTTGAGATCAGCTTGGCAACACAGTGAAACCCCATCTCTACTAAAATACAAAAAATTAACTGGGTGTGGCAGCATGCACCTGTAGTCCCAGCTACTTAGGAGGCTGAGGCAGGAGAATTGCTGAATCTGGGAGGCAGGTGGAGGTTGCAGTGAGCCAAGATTGCATCACAGCACTCCAGCCTGGGCGACACAGCCAGACTCCTAAAAAAAAAAAAAAAAAAAAGAAGAAGAAATTGGTACAAGGCGTCACGATTTTAAATACCAGGACTATGACTGACTAGGTTTTCAGATGCCAAATCCTGCAATCTTTCTCCCATACAGCCTGACTCATATTTATGGTTTTTTAAAATTTTCTTCTTCACTACAATTTATTTTCCTCATTATTTTTTAAACAACACATCAGTACTAGCAGGGGTATTTTGATCACATGGTTTTCTCAAGTTGTCGGGTGAGATTGGCTTTATGTCAGACACTGGGCATTACTGGATGCCTTGCAAAAAGTGAATTATTTGATTATCCTTCACTTTGTCCAAATCCATTTGTATCATGAATTAAATCTGATTAAATTTTACAGTTAATTTTATTAGTTACTCCTAAAAATACAATGTTTTAACAATAAGCTGAGGGAAAATTTTGATTTAGCTGACAAGGAGCTTAGATTCCCTTTGCATTGTTCCTGGTTCATGCTTTGGATACGTATTATGTACTTAACACATTTTTCCCTTAGCAGATGTAAAATGATAGCTTTAAGCCACTATTTTTCAGATACGTTCTTTCTTTTCTTTTCTTTCTTTTGTTTTTAAACTAGTGGTGAGGGCTTTGCATAGAGCTAGCCATATGCTCCATCTCAGTTACATCTGGTTCCAAGAGAACATAGCTATGAGAATTCTGGGTAGGATATGAGATATGTGGAGCCATTTTTTTCCTTTATAAAGTAAACATAGTTCTTGCCAACCCTGTTGCTCTAACTGGTTCACTTCTAAAGTTTTAACATCTTCAGTTACATGTTGTCACTCCCCAACCATGTTGGATTCCAAATACATTTTGATGACTGAAAGAAGTATTTGGAAACTAAAACCGATACGTACTGAACAGAAAAGCATTCATCTTATTGTTTATGTGATATCGTAGATTGTATCAAATTTGTCCCCTTGTTCCTCAGCTATTTCTATGTTAATAATGTGGTAACTCTATTAAAAAAACCAAAATACAATCTAGAAGATCATTCCATCTAATAATCCTTGTTGCTATGCAACCATGTTCCAAAAATAGCAACTGAAGCAGTGCAATGTCAGCAGAAGATATCTACACAGTGTAGAATGTAAAAACTGATCACATGTGTACTGATTTTACAATTTTTGAGTTGTTAGTATGGTTGTTTATTAAAACTAGAGAAAAATAAATTACTTAAATTATAAAGCTTATAGAAATTAGGGAGGCAAAATAATTATTTGTAGAGTTGGACAGATAAGGGTTCAAATCTCAGTTCCTATTATTTAATTGCACAGCCACAGGAGCAAAGTATTTACCCCTTAGTTTTATCATTATTATTACAGTTGGGACAATAGTATCTACCTTGTGGGGTTGTTGTGAAGACAAACAGATTCAGTGAAAAGTGTTCCCATAGTTCCTGGTGCATAGCAATGTGCAATATATTTGAATTGGGTGATGATGATGATAAGTTGAAAGGTCTTAAACATGTTTTTTAACCCATTCATATTTGTGAAGCAGTCAACAGCTATTTACTGAGTATTAGCATTTAGTGGTAAACTTGAAAACTATACAAATGAATCCTTATCCTTGAAGAATTTACAGTTTTATTTGAGAGCTAGATATGCACTAGAGAAAAAAATAAAGACAGCCAGTCATATACTAAGGCTTTGAGTGGGGATAAAAGGTTGGTGTGTTTGAGGGACTGAAAAGAGGCCTTAGGTTTGGAGCATAGTGATTTGGGGGAAGGTGCGTAGGGATGAGAATAAAGGTGTAGCATGGAACCAGATTATGGAGAGTCTTAAACCACGGAAGGAGTTTCAATTTCAGGCTAGATGTCATGGTAAGTCATTGAAGTGTTTTAAGTAAAAGAGAGACATGATCCTATTTATATTTTAAAGACATTGCTGTAAGAACTGTGTGGAGTATGGTTTGGTTAGAAATAGAAAGGAATTGAGAGGACCATTTTAGGAGGTGTTCCAGACGATAGATGGTGGTAATTCAGATTAGGGGTTAGCCCTGGAAATGGAAAACAAGTGGACCTGTGATTTATCGGTTGTGCAAAATGAGGAAAGGAAAAGTCAAGTAAGTCTCATATTTCTAGATTGAACTGCTGAGTAGTTAGTGAAAAATGAGTAAAATGGCAAGAGAAGTAAGGAAAAGGAATTGACACTGAAGGAACTTAAGGTCTTATTAGGAAATAGCAAATGGCCCACTTAGCTGAAGATGATTTGTGAGTTTTCTGAGGGTGGAGTGAAGTGTCATGGTCATGATAAAGCTGGAAAGGGTTAGTTTACACGGGTTTATGAATTTGGTTCATAAAGAAAATATATGTGGGTGTCTGTGGCTTATCCATTTATGTCATTATTTACGATCATATCTGCTCTCCGTAGAATCTCTCTTCTACTTTTTCCTCTAGGCACACCTAATACTTTTATGGGGTGAAAAAGACTGGGAGAAGAATACCAGGAATAAGCTATCTAGACCTGTGCCGCCCAATTGGCTAGTCACTGGGCCATTCTGCATTTGAAATTTTGCTCAACTGAATTAATAGGGGGTTTAAATGTAAAATGTACACAAGAATTTGAAGACTTAGCATGAACAATGATTTAAAATATCTCGATAATATTTATATTGATTATATGCTGAAATAATATTTTAGATATGTTGGGTCAAATAAAATATTAAAATTAATCTCATTACAATTTTTAATGGTATAATTAGCAAAATGAAATTTTATATATATATATGACTCACAGTATATTTCTGTTGAACGGTGCTGGTATAAACTACTTCTAACTCATGCCAATTTATCCGGGCTAGCTGGAGAATGAGCATCCATTTTGCCTGTACATAGTGTCTTCAAGGCAAAGATTCTGTTGAACAAAGCAAGTGAAATAGTGTGGATAAGTTGTTACAGGATGTGTTATCAACAAACATTTAATCAGGCTCCTTGTGTGAAGCTAGAGGTCAGCTTTACCCACAGAAGAGCTGTTAATCTTCTATAACTCAAAATATGGGATGTCTGCAAAGTCTCCCTTAGCTATGCTGATTTCTCTTCTCATTAGGTTCCTGGCTTGGCTTACAAGATTCGGCTCTTTCTCAAGGTTTGTGTGATAGAATTTGCCTGTGTATTTTCCCTAATCAATTCTTCCCACTTGAAATTATATGTTGTGCATTTTGCTGCCATTAGCTAGGTAATGTTCTGATGCTAATTACCACAGAAAACGGTATATTTAAGACTTTACATAACCTGTATACATCTTAGAATCCTCAAAAGGCCATTTACCCCTCAGTGCTATCTATGATATGATGATGTTTGTTAGTGGATTTTGAATGCCATTAGATGAGATTCAAGTGAGTAACTATTAAGTACACGAGAAGTCAAAGCAGTTGTGCATCTGACCGGAATAGAATAAATCTAAGATCACCTTCGTTTTTCAATTAAGAAAGACTAGAGAAAGGAAGAGATGTTTCAGTAGTTTTAAATGAATAGAGTTTGCAAATTAAGTGTGTGAATGGAAAAGGATGCTTTGTAAATTTGTAGGACAAGAAAATTCTAGAGAGTGAGAGTGAAGGAACTACTGGGAAGAAGCAAAGGAATGAAGTGAGTACAGATGATGAGGGAACCTGACAAAGGACTTTTGCAGTAAGAACCAAAACAGCATGGTACTGGTACCAAAACAGATCTGTCACTCAGTGGAACAGAACAGAGGCCTCAGAGATCATGCTACACGTCTACAACCATCTGATCTTTGACAAACCTGACAAAAACTTGCATTGGGGAAAGGATTCCCTGTATAATAAATGGTGTTGTGAAAACTGCCTAGCCGATCTTAAGTATGCAGAAAACTGAAACTGGACCCCTTCCTTACACTTCATACAAAAATTAGCTCAAGATGAATTAAAGGCTTAAACTTAAGACCTAAGACCATAAAAACCCTAGAAGAAACCTAGGCAATACCACTCAGGACATAGACATGGGCAAAGACGTCATGACTAAAACACCAAAAGCAATGGCAACAAAATAGACAAATGGGATCTAATTAAACTAAAGAACTTCTGCACAGCAGAAGTTATCTATTATCAGAGTGAACAGGCAACGTATAGAATGGGTGAAAATTTTTGCAATCTCTCCATCTGACAATGGGCTAATATCTAGAATCTACAAAAAACTTAAACAAATTTACAAGAAAAAACCAACCCCATCAAAAAGTGGGCTAAGGATATGACATTTCTCAAAAGAAGACATTTATGTGGCCAACAAACATATGAAAAATGTTCGATCATCACTGGCCATTAGAGAAATGCAAATCAAAACCACAATGAGATACTATCTTACACCGCTTAGAATGGTGATCATTAAAAAGTTAGGAAACAACAGATGCTGGAGAGCACGTGGAGAAATAGGAACACTTTTACACTGTTGGTGGGAGTGTAAATTAGTTCAACCATTGTGGAAGACAGTGTGGCAATTCCTAAAGGATCTAGAATCAGAAATGCCATTTGTCCCAGCAATCCCATTACAGGGTGTATACACAAAGGATTATAAATCATACACATGCACGAGTATGTTTATTGCAACACTATTCACCGTAGCAAAGACTTGGAACCAACCCATATGCCCATTAGTGACAGACTGGATAAAGAATATGTGGCACATATACACCATGGAATACTGTGCCACCATAAAAGGGACGAGTTCATGTTCTTTGCAGGGGACATGGATGAAGCTGGAAACCATCATTCTCAGCAAACTAACAGGAACAGAAACCCAGATACCATGTTTTCACTCGTAAGTGGGAGTTGAACAGTGAGAACACATGGGCACAGTGGGGGAACCATCACATACCGGTGCCTGTCATTGGGTGAGGGGCTAGGGAAGGAGATAGTATTAGGAGAAGTAGCTGATGTAGATGATGGGTTGATGGGTGCAGCAAACCACCATGGCACGTGTATACCTATGTAACAAGTCTGCACATTCTGCACATGTATTCCAGAACTTAAAGTATATAAAAAAAAATGAATGACAGATGTTACAAATATTTCTTCCATCAAATCATGTCTTTGCTTTTGTAAAGTGCTTTACAATTTTCAGGTTATTTAGATCATGTCTTTGCTTTTGTAAAGTGCTTTACAATTTTTAGGTTATTTCACGTATATTTTCTTAAAGTAATTCTGCAAGTTATATAATAGAAGAAGGAATTGGATCAGTGTCAGTTATATATAAAAAATGTGGTTAATTAAAATTTTATTTTAAGATAGAGCTTTCAGCTGGCAACCTTTTATTATATCTGAATATATTCTCTCTAAGGGTAGGGAATTTTACAAGAATGGTTATGATTGTAGGAAGACAGGTAGCAAATTTCTCTCTTCAGTAGAAGCTCTTAACCAACGATGACAACCAACCAAACATATTTTCCAAAATATGTTGTTTACCAAAACTTAAGTTGGATATGTAGGAAAACTTGATTTGGTGGAGTCCTTAAAAATGTGTTTTCAAATGAGGGGTGGGTAAGAAAACTGTAAAATATTGGAAAACATAATATGAATCTACTATTCATTATTCAGATTGCTCTGGAAGCATCTTTAATTTCTCACTGCACTTTAAATAAATTAAAGCTAGAACTTCCTACAGAATACATAATTCCTGTGATTTATAAAGGCATGACTTTGAACTCAAAGCAAAGGACTTGGCTCTCCATTAGTGACTGACAAGTAAATGTTCATTTGTATATTTTAAGTATTTTAAATATGTGTGTATTACCTTTTATTATTTCTCTGTCACACTGCTGCAAGTCATACCGGGTAAAGGGGGTTCTATGGATTCAACATTTTGAAGTATGAGGAGGACCCTACTCTAGCTACCATCCTAACTTATCACAAAGTAGAACAGCATGGTTTGATACTCCATGCTTCTCCAGCACTTTTTTACCGCTTATTTGCCTCTTGTAAACTGGTTTTCTCTCTCCTCTTCTGAATTTACTCACATAGAAATCCCCAGTGACCTAAATAACTACAGTAAATCCCTTTTCTCATGTCTCTCTGGCATTTTATACGTTGCCTTTTCCTCTTAATCAAACTTCTTTTCCTCTTGGCATCTATTAACCTGACTATTCTGACTTTTCTTTGGCGAACTACATGTTGCTTGTGTCTGTGTGCATGCGTGTATGTGTGTATGTACGTTCATATTTCTTCCTACTTTCTTTCCTATTTTATATTCTCCCTATTTTGCTTTTTTCTATACATGATTTTCACTAGTAGTCCTATCCACTAGTGTAGTCAGAGACTCATACTCTCTATGGCCTAGTTATAGGATTCCCCCTTTGGGAAAAGAATTTTAAAAAAAGCTATAGAGATAATTGAATTATAATTAGAGCAAAAGGAATTAATGAGAAGATTCTAAGGAGACTGGCATACTGGTGTATTTGGTCAGTGTCTCTCTTCCCCAGATAATAAAGGAAGAATGTACAAAATTTTGTGTCCTTTGGTTTTCCTTTTAGGCTTCATGTAGACCATCTTTTTTTTTTTCTTTAAATATGTCAATGCCATTAATTAAATGTTGGTCAGCATTTAATTAATCCGGTGTGTTCTTTTGGCTTTCAAAGGGAAGTGGTGATAATATTTTTAAAAGAATACTGGAGTGTGTCAGACATGGTCCCAGATGCTTTATTTGTGTTATTTACTTGAATCTTCAAAACACTGTCGTAAGTTTGATGTTATTATCCTCATCACATAAGTGAGGAGCATGAACATTGGAATTTTCGAATAGGTTGTTTAATACATACTAATAAATACTGGGGGCCCAGGTCTGTGTGTTTTGAAAGCCATGTGTTTCCAATGTATGCATTTATTTATTTTTATTTTTTCTAATCTGATTGCTTTTTATTTTCTTTTGTGCCTTATTGCCCTGACTAGACTCACCAGTGCAATGTTGAACAGAAGTGAGATGAGACACCCTGACTTGTTCGGATGTCAAGGGAAAACAAGCAGCTTTCACTATTATCATGTTAACTTTAGGTTTTTGTTGATGCTGTTCATCATGTTTCTGAAATTTATTTCTCTTTCTAGTTTTGTGAGAATTTTTATCAAAATGAATAATGGATTTTAGTGTAGACTTTTTTTCTAGAGTCTATTGAGATGATCATATAATTTTTCTGTTTCAGATTATTAATATAATAAATTTCATGGATTGATTGGCCAGTATTATACCAATTTTACATTCCTAGGATAAACTCCACTTAAATAGGATATATGATCCTTTTTGTATACTGTTAAATTTAATTAACTAATAATTTGTTTAGAAAATTTGCATGTATTTATAAGGGACGCCTGTCAGTAGTTTTTTTTTTGTAATATCTGGCTTGGGATAGGGTAAGTAAGACCCCTGACAGAATAAGTTGAGAAATAGTCTCTCCTCTTGGCTTTTTTAGAAGACTGTGTACCACTGATATCATTATATGCTTGATAGATTTACTAATCTATTCATAATTATGTACTTGACAGAATCTACTTTTTTTAATAATTTCAAGTTTTTTTTTTTTTTTTTTTGGTTTATGGGGTACATGAAGAGGCTTGTTACCTGGGCATATTGCATGATGCTGAGATTTGGGGGAATGACTGCTCCTGTTATCCACATATTGAGCATAGCATCCAATAGAGTTTTCCTGGCCCTATTCCCCTCCTTCTGTCGCCACCCTGGTAGGCCCCAGTGTCTGCTGTTGCCATCTTACTGTCCATGAGTAATGAATGCATATACATATGTAAATTTCTACGTAATATTTCTTTAAGCTACATCCCACAAATATAATATCAGTATTCTTTGTAGCATTTAGTTCTAAATATTTTAAAATTTCCATTGTGATACCTTCTTAACTCATGGGTTATGTGGATGTGTTTTCCCATAACATGTGGAACTCTTGCTTTTGCTCCTTTATTAATTTTCTTATCTAAAATAATGTTTATAGATATCTATTTTCATTATTTCCACATCTTACCTTCACATTGTAGAGAAGTGAAAGCCATGGACCCTATTTTCAAAGAACTTAGTGTGTTGGAGAGTTTCTATAACAAATAAGAGCAATCAAAAGAAGCCAGTATAATAATGCCTAGGAGTTGTGAGAGGTGGAAAAGTCAATGAGGATGGTTGAACTTCTAAGTATGATATCAAGTCCATAACAAGTATGTTGATTTTCACTTATTTCTAGAAAATTAAGTATAAATGGCAGGTTGGAATTTCACATTCAACTACTGAAGCTTAAGAGGTTATATAGTAATCTTGAATTTAAAATAAATGGATTCACTTGTTTCATATGCTTTTGGTCATCTACATTTCTCCATTTTAAGTAATGGAATGTGGATTACATTCAGGAGAGCTAAAATTTGGGTAAATTAGAAGAAAGAAGATTTTAGGCGAGGAGGCCAACACAAATGAAGTTGACATGGAATGAATACCATATTCTTGAGTCAGTGATTAAGCTATTTTTTTTACACTCTGGAGCACAGGAAAATGTGACTAATCTTTATTCCATCTAACAGCACTCAAATAGTTTTAAAAAATGGACTTTTTGGGAGTATCCTTTTTAAAATTAGCTCACACTTCCACCAGTTATTATTCCTAATTAATTTTCATTATTATGACTACTCTCTTGATGTGTCTTAGTTAATCCTCATTCTTCTTAAAGTGGGGTTCTTATAATGGGACATGACCATGGACTTCTTAGTGGCGAATTCCCAGGGTGAAACCCATAAGAAACACCAGGCTGTGAGACCTTGAATATGGAAAGTGCCTTCTGGTAATTAGATCCACAGTGTGACCATGTGGATGGGGTTGATCTGCAGAGCAGTTAAAGGGGAACATATTACTTTTCATAAGATATAAGCTTTCAAATGAAAAGATCAATTAATTCAGAGCTTCTTAACTTATTTTAACATTTAAGAGTTCAGTCTCTAAATTTGACAGATCTAGTTGAATTATAGTTCTTCTATTTAAAATTATTTGAAGAATTTTTTTTTTACGCTTTTCATGCCACATTTGCCTTAGTGTATACAATGGGATTAACAATACCTATATCATAGGGTTGTTACGAAAATTAAACGACAAAATAAATTTTATGTTATAGTACTTGGCATATTGTAAGTGCTCAACAAATAGCTAAATATAAGCTTGAATACAAATGCCAGTCAAATGATGAGACATTTTTCTGTTTGTTATCAAGTCTTCTTAATTATACAAGTACAAATTATATATCCTCAAAGTGGTAGAATGTTAAATATGCAAAATATGCATATAGGTATTGCTTCTGTATGGATAATGAAACACCTAAAATGATTAATAGGGCTATTAGTAATAGAGGACAAAGTGATAGTACTCACTATTTATTATAATATGTAACCAACAGGTCTGTTCCTGTAAAATATACCCTTTCTTGGTTGAGTCAGTGCTATTTATGGGAATCTCTCAGAAGGACAAAGGCAGAGTAGAAATTTCTATTTATCTAATTCATTTTTAGTAAGAGCCTGCTCTAGGCTGGAGCACAGTGCTAGTCGCACAATCCATCCCCTCATTGTCTTTCCCATCTAGGGGTGGAAGCGAACAGGCATATTAGTAACCAAGCAAGTGAGTGAGTATACCAAATGTTAAATCAAGAAAGCTCTAGAGACCAGCATTGGGACTTATTTAGATTATGTGTTAGAGAGGGCCTTGCTGGTTCCTGAGGGATGAAGAACCTGGAGAAGGACAATACAGGGTGGAGAAATGGGCAGGTCCAAAGACTCCAAAACAGAAATGCTGATGCGATAGCAAAGGGCAAGTCTCAAAGCTGGGAAAGTTCTATAGAGCCCAGTGGAGTTGGAGATTAGATGAACAAATGTATTTCAACACCTTGATCTCAGCTTGTATGAGACCACGTTTTGGCTTGGGCTGTGTTTCCGTGCAGTAGCTAAGTGGCTTACCACCCTCTACCGTGTAGGTGGGCATGCTGCAGTTCTTCAGCAACCACTGGGTAACTGCAAAGTCCAAGAAATTAAGAAGGGATTTACTGATTTATTATTACTTTCACTTACAAGAGTGAGGCTGAAAAAACCCATTTGTATTATTCATTAACATTGCATGTTGTTTATATTTCTCCTTTGTGTCATTACGAGGATGAGGATCTCTGGGTAAGAGTCATGATGTACTTAAATTATGTATTATCCCTCTTTCTCATTTTTGTGTTACTGCTGTGCATATTAGCACCG
This sequence comes from Ateles fusciceps, assembly GCA_036589455.1. NCBI lineage: Eukaryota > Metazoa > Chordata > Mammalia > Primates > Atelidae > Ateles > Ateles fusciceps. The sequence continues at coordinate 3,438,566 of JAZHEH010003051.1, forward strand.
ATTATAAAGTACATGTCCTTTACTTTGAACTCTTCACCCATTTATTCATTGGCTATTGCTGATGGTGCCAAACTGTGTTAGAACATGTGAACCCAATAAGGACATGATTAGTTCCATTTAATGATAATTGGCCTTCTGGTATTGCTTCCAGGAATACATTACATAGATAACCAGGAACCACTTATTTGCAAAATGAAAATCATCTGGTTACTGATATAATTCTGCTAACATATTGGTGTTCCTTGAATGTACTTGCAAAAGAGCTTGTACTACTTTCATAAGCTGGAATTGATTTTTAATACTATGTCTAAGCTATTTGATCTAATCCCAGTCTTAGAATGGGAATTTGGTGATTCTCATTTTTTTTTAAGAAAGGGAAACAAGTTATATCTGCAGGCAAGTGTGTCCCTGTACATTTTTATTTTTTATTCTGACAGCCTACCTATAACTTGTGAAGGATTTGGCTGGCAGCGCAAACTCAGAGCAGTCAACTATTACAATTGTTTGTGTCTGTGTGTATTCTCAAGTGTCTTTATAGTTGAAATGAAATAAGTAATAAGTTTGGTGTATAGCAGGCCACTCTAGACCAGGGATTTGGCAGATGCTTTATTTATTCAGTCTGATTTTTTTGGGTACATCTGCTTATTTCTGTGAAGTATTATGTGCATCTTTATAACCAATGAGAATAGATTCTTGATTTAAAGCAAAACTTTTTTAGAAAGATTTCCAGGTCAATGCACAAAAATTAGATTAAAGCAGAATGCATCCATAATGCTTACATTACACTAAATAATAAATGTCCGCTTAGATTTAGGGCTCTAATTTTTAAATATTTATTTAGCAAAATACGGCCCAGAAATCTGTGGGCAGGATTTGGATTAGATTGACAAGAAATGCAGTTCTAAATTTCATAAAGCATTCACTAGGGAGACTATATTGTCAGCAGCAGTAATTACAGCAGGTAATTGTGTCATTTACCCTGTTTACAGACCACTGAATTTGACGAGCATGGGACATACCAGCTGTCACACTCTGTTAGCTTTCACATTCTGGGATTTGCAAAATCACACTAGGGCTCACTGTTGGTGAAGAGAGAGGAAAACAAAAAATAAACCAAGAAATTAAAAACTATTACAATTTTTAGAGACTTTGTAAAAAACAAAATCTAAATTTCTGGAAAGTTGAAATTTGGTGTGAGTAGCCATTTGTTTTATGTTTGTTTTTTTATACTCAAAAGCTGCTGAGACTGGAAGTAGAGATAGACTAAGATTTTGTCACTTATTAATTCTGTACTTATTAACTGTGACCTTGGATATGTCATTTACTCTACACAAACCTCAATTTCTGCATGTCAATAAAATAATTCATGAGGGATGCAGCCCGTAGGGTCCAGATTTCTCTTAAAATTCTCTATTTATTACTGCAAACAAATTCTCTCTTAGGTGCTGGAGATGTGCCAGTAAAATAAATTAAGTATCTGTCTTCATGGAACTTTTATTTGAATGAGGAAAACAAACCACAAATATATAAGCAAATAATTTTATACAGTATAATGTTAGATAGGAACAAGTGTTGTGAAAAAAGATATCCAGGTAAAAGAAGTGTCTGAGACAGAGCTTGTCTAAGGAGATGTACCTGTGAGCAGAGTTCTGAAGTAAGTGAACAAGTACATGAACCACAAAAACCTGTAAATTAATAGCGTCTCAAGAAGACAGGACAGCAAAATGGTTTTTCTATTCAAGGGACACAGAGAGGCCAGGGTGACTGGGGAGGGAGAGAAGGTAGAAGATGACTATGTATCGCAGGCACACTGTGGCCATGGCAAAGAGCTTTAGGTTTTATTCAAAATGGGAAAAGCAGTCAGGGGAAAAGTTGAGAGTAGAGGGATGTCAAGACCTGTTTATGTTTTGAAATGATAGTTCTGCCTGCTGTATGAAATAAAAAGGCTATAGGTGAGTATGTTTGCAGATTAACAGACTACATTCAAATATGTTGATATACATGTGATCTTTTTAAAAATCATGCACTTTAAACTTACAAGGAAAAAAATTTTTGAGATGTTAGAGAAGGCTAATGATTAAAATTAGAGCTTCTTCTAATACATTTTGATTTTTTTGCCAATTACCTTGTGAGTTTCATTTTACCTTAGATAACATAGAATTGTCTGAAATATTCACTAAAGAAGTAAAAATACTAACTGCTTTTGTGCTGGCAAGCTTGAATGTTTCGAATCCAATTAGGAAAGATTGTGAGATAGGGTCATGTGTTGTTAGATTTGATTAACTGCAGTGTAATAAATACTTCTCTAGATTTGTTTTCTCTGAAATAGTTGACTGGAGACGGAGAGGAGGGTGCAGGAGTATTTATATTTGTATTCTAATGAGATCCAAAGAAAAGCCTTCTGTTGCAAGTCTTCAGCAATCAGGTCAGGAGCGTCTAGAACATTCTAGATGGATTTTTCTCCTCTTGGTGTATCATGCCAACCTGCCCCTTTTTATGCATGAAAACATTCAGTAGACAAAGATGAAGTGCTAAATTCTGGTCAGACACTCTGCCAAACACAGGAGATGGCAGAAGTACCTGCGGAAGGTTAGCAGTGATAAATAATATGCTTGATGTAGGGAGCTAGGGCTCTCCTTTGGAAGTTGCAGTTGCACATAAAACATATATATTGTTTTTACTTGGATGTGTAGGGGTGGCTGGAGAGTTGGTTGATGCCATTATGGTGGGGCCAACTCCCTTTTAACCACTCTTTGTTATGTTAATAGGGGTATAAAAACAAAACACATCTTTATAATAAAGTAGCTCATCACCTAGAAGCAAAGATTGTAGGCAAGTACACAACTGCCATGCAGGGTGTTCAGTACCACAATAAAGGAAAGCACAGCAGTTTAGGCAAAGATGCTGGGTCATGAAAGCCATGAGGTAGTGACAGAGAGCAGATATTTTTAAAACACAGACCTTCCTATCCCAAAATAAATCTTAATTAACATCAGTAGTGTACTTTCCCCAACATTCACTTGTTCATCTTCTCTTTTATGGAAAATAAAGAGACCAGGTTATAAGACAGACAAGCAGGAGCATTAGTGAGTACACCGTAGACTTGATCAATCTGTCATAGAGACCCAGGGGCTGCTTGAGCCAGCTATGTTTTGATAACTGCAAATCTTTTTCATTTTGCCTTCCTGCCTTCCTCTTGTCCCACTTTACCTTAAGGGACATTCCAAGTTAGTGAATGGATTTTCTCATTCATGGGAGAGTATGTGGAACATGTTTAAATAACATTACAAGAGTGCACCTTTAAATACACCTATTTGCCAGTTGTACTAGATCTGGGACCCTAGAGAAAGAGGTGGGGGGGAAAAGAAAATAGTGAGGAGGGGGAGGTGCTGGGTATAATTAGAAGAGGGTGAGTAGAGAGCCATGAATACAAAGAGTAAGCATTTGCCCAGAGCAGGACATTGCTGATTGTAATTAAAATACACACTTGCCAGTTGGGGGAGAAGAGTATATTATTTTAAAGTTTTTAATTTTGTGAAAAGATGTAAGAAATTGAAATGAATAAATTGGAGAGAGGTGTGAGTAAAACTTGCAACTGGAAGCAAGGGCGAGAAACAGAGATATAAGAAGGCAAGTAGTGGAAGAGAAAGGGAAAGTAAAGAAAGCATCAGAATCAATCCCCATTTGTTGTGATTCAGTTGCTTCTTAAACTACACTTCTTCTGGTCTTTGGGTCAGATTTCTATTCATGTCTAAGCAGCAGTCTAATTGGGATCCCAGAGGCCAAGGGCATAAGGGAAAATGGCAAGCATCAGGAGAAGAGAAGAGTTAGCTCGTTGGTGTGAGAAGCCACAGGGAAAGAGAATGATAAATTGACATGAAAGTATTTCTTAAACTCCTCTGAAAGCTTTCAGTGATTCCTGGGGGCAAGAGCTCCCCTCTGTGAGGAAGCAGAGAGAGAAAAATTACAGCAGTTTAAGAAAGCTTATAGAAGTAAAAGTGAATGATTCAGAGTGAGATTTAGAATAAAATCCATTTCAAATTCTTGAAAAAAATATAAAGAAGAGGCACTCTAACCACATTATCAAAAGAGAATGTCCTTTTGTATTTTGAGAAAAAAAAATGACTTTTGGAATAACAAAATATTTCACTATATTTCTAAATTGATTTCTGCCACTCCAGCAAAACAAAACAGGTATAAATTAGCCATTACTTGCTACTTAATATTCATCCATCCATCTATCTATCTATCTATGTCTAGTGCATAGAAATTATATACATAGACACACATATATACTATATATTCACACACATATCCACATATATGCACACATAAAGAAATACAGTTGTATATATTATTTTATGAGGGAATAACATCTATAGATATCTTGAGGATGAGAATTCTGCCTTACTCATCTTGTAATGACCACAACTCAAATTTAAGCACAGGAGGACCTTAACACATATTTATAACATCAATAAACACACCACTGCAAATAAAAACATTAAAGGATCTTTAAAGATATTTTAAAGGATCTTTAAAAATACCTCTAAACTGTTAGAAATAATTAAATAGTCTGAAACACAGTAAACACAGAAGCATGAAATAAAAGTGCACAAGAGATGCATTTAGATGCTTCTTCCTGTTTGTAAGAACAATGTATGTAATCCTTTGGAATAGGAAATTGTCTTATATCTTATATTTTGCTGCAGGAAGTATTAAAATAACATACTCTAAGAAAGGTAAATTTTGTAATGAAACTCATTTTAAAATTAAGCCCCTGAATGAAGACACTGACAGGATTTCTTTGCCCCATAGTCTCATCACTTTAAAATCTGAGAAATCATTCTATTTCTATAAGCTGGAAGATTAAAGGTTAGAAAATAGTATTTGATCCAACTGTGGAAATCTAATATCTTAAAATTCATTGGAAAGACTGTCTATCTTGGAATGCTATGGTTGTTTTTCTTAGGAAATTGTATATTTCAGAAGTTATCTTTTATATTTCATTTTGGTGTAGTTTGTTGAGTGTATTCTCTAATCTTATTTATTTGTAGATATTAAAGGAGAGTAGGCCTTAACATTTTCAAAAATTAACAGATCACGTAGGATTAAGTGGAGGTGATATTTTCTCCAGGCAGAGATTTTCACTAGCCTAGTGAAAGCCTTTTCTTCTTTTAAATAAATATCAGGATAGATGGAACAACATGCCTCTTGCCAAATTTAGGGGCAGCACTGACATGAAAACACAGGAGCAACAAGCTTAAACTTTTGCATTGGTGAAGTTAAGCATCATGATCTCTTAAGCAGTGTGTAGACACTTTTCTAAATATTAAATCTCACACATGTTACAGGATCTGAGTGAGTGCAATGAACTCTAGATGTGAAATACTCTGAGAAATTGAAAAATGTTGATTTTTGCATATATTGGAACCTGTCATTGATTCATCCATATTTATCAAGGGCCTAAAATGTGGCAAGTATTATGGCAAGATGTGAGGCTTCAAAGATCTATACTAACATTTTCCGTCTCAAGAAGAATACTGATTATGGAGGGACAGGTAAGAGAATTAACAATCCCTGACAGCATGATGGTAGCTAGTCTGATAATAACTAATGAAGGACTGTGCACACCAGGATTATTCTCAGTGCTTTCCAGACGGTACCACACATAACTCCGTGAAAGGCACGCACATCCAGAGTCCCTTATCTACAGATCTGAACTCCAAACAATCTGAACAGCTTTGACCATCAAATGTTTATTTATTTCTTTGTTTTGCCTTATTAATTTTTATTTCAAAGAAGTTCTATATGAATGTGGTTAAAAAGTTAAAGCGCAATAACAATGAGTGAATCTGCGTGAAGAATGTAGGTACTTCAAATGTTTGTTTTAAAAATTCATTTGGCAGCAAAATTTGATTAGATGTGAGGCTATTTTCCATCTTTATTGATCCTATTTGGTTTGAATGGTCATATTTTTACTATCAAAATATTTGATTATTGAGTATGGCCCCAGATCCTGCGGGGGATTTTACTTCTGTATTCTTTTTAGACTCATTTTATGAGAGGAGGAGTCTGTGGCTTGAAGAGATTAACTAACTTGCCTAAGACCTCACAGCTAGTAAAAGGAAGAGCCAGAATTTGAGCAGGAGGCAGCCTGACTCCAAAGTCCTTTCACCTAACCACTTCACATTCTGGTTTTCAAATGTTATAACGAAATGAAACACAAGGCTCTACAGGGCTCATCTAAATCGGACAGAGAGTTTCAAAGGTTTTCTGAAGAAGGAGATTCTGTGTGATCTGAGTGGGAGGTGAGTAAAAGAGTTAAGCAAAGAAGGTGGGGAAAGGGCTTTCTGGGCAGAGTACAGCACATGTGGAAGCAAGGAAGCACACGTGAAAGACATGACCTTAGTCGAGTCTCAACAAATGATATTACTCTAAAAGTTGCAGTGGGTACATCATTGTGCAGTTTGGTGAAAGCATAGGGACATGATGAAAGCTTTAATGAGGATGTGGTGTCTTGATGGCCAGTAAAAACAATGGTGTGCCACCAATAGCAAAAGTAAGAGATGGGAAGAGAATGGGGAGGAATGGTGGGGCAAGAGGAAAGGAGATTAGATTTTATAAAAAGTTATTCTGATACTAGTCTGAAATGCACCAAACTGGAGACAGTGTTGTCATCATGAGACTATTGCACTAATCCAAACAAGAGCTATTTAGTGCCTAGTTTTGGGCACTTGCAGAGCAATGGAGGATAGAGATGTGAGGATGAGATGAGGAGGCTTCAGAGAAAAAAATGCAGGTGACTTGGCCCCTGGATGAATGTGTGGAGTGAGAGGAAGGGAAGGAGGAGTGTATGGTGACATCCCAGATTTCCTGGTTGGGGAGGAGAGAAAGCTCAAGAATAGATTTAGCTATATATTTATCTGTGGATGGGAAATGTTAGGAATTCTTTCCTGATAACCTAAACGTTTACATGTGAGGTTGTTGGTGGAGTAATGTGCTGAGGATGGAAACAGGGCAAGGACTTGAAGAGACAGTCAAGAAATGCCACAGGATTGCCATTCTGGAATACCTTGAATGATTAAGCATTGTAAGGTCTGTGAATGTTTACATGTTAGATTGAGACAGTCTAGAATCAATGATGCATTCCTTAACAGATATTCACTGGAGACCAATTTTGTGCCAGTCATTTGTGTTGCATGTTGGGGAGTGATTAATGAATTAAACCCAAATGTTCATCATCTAAGTGGTTGTTGTTGCAACCAAGTTGGGGTGAAGAGTATTTATTTGGTTTATAAGCACATCAATAGAGTAAATTTTGTTTCCTAAGGTGGTCCTTCCCTAGTATTTTCACTTTTTAATTCTATTTTCTCTGTCATCAAAACAAAACCCAGGTGAACAAGATAACAAAATACCTAAAAGTAAGAGGCCCTCTTATAATCATTCATCTCGTCACCACCTTCCCAGTTTCCCAGGTTAAGAACCTAAGTTATCTAAAGTGTTTCTCCCTCTTGACCCAAATATTGATTCACTTTGGGGAGCCCAAATTTGGAGTACAAATCTTTTCCTCTTTCTCCATCATTTTGTCCATTATACTTTTAGACCCTCTATTCAAAACAGTTTAATTCACAAAAGCATAGGGATGTATAAAATGAATAAAATAAATAAGACATAGTTCATGCCTTAAAGGGATTCAAATCTTCTGATTTTGCTGTAAACTTCTCAATGATTCCTCCACTGTCCTTAGTACCTCCCTATGCTGCATGCATATGTTACTTAGCCTCGTGCTTGGCAGGTGATAAGCACTCAGTTTCTTTGTTTTCTTTGTCATAGACACCCCTCCTCATCCTCTCCTCCTCTTCTCCTTATCCTCCTCCCCTTCTCGTTCTTCTCCTGTTCCTTCTTCTCAGTGTTGCACAGACTCCTGTCTCAACTCCAGGAATAATCTGACTTGAATGGGGAAGAAGTAAAAGAGGAAGAGGGATGTAGAAGAGAGAGAGGGAATGCTAAGTTTCTAACACTGAGAAGCCCATTTCGTCAAGGAAAGTTAATCTCTCCTCATCTGCACCTTACTGTT